>CM042690.1:475297523-476797523 GCA_023614405.1 Avena insularis | reverse complement strand
AATGAACATGTTGCTCAAGCTTGGGAAAGAATGAAATCTTTGGTAAAGAATTGTCCCACTCATGGACTGACTGCTTGGATGAAACCTTTTATGCAGGATTGAACTATTCTTCAAGAAATCTACTGGATTCTACCGTTGGAGGTACCTTTATGACCATTACTTTGGGTGCTGCAACAAAGCTTCTGGATAATATGATGGTTAACTATCCTGAATGGCACACTGAGAGAGCTCCACAAGGTAAGAAGGTAAATTTTGTTGAAGAAACCTCCTCCTTGAGTGATAAAATTGATGTTATTATGTCTATGCTTGTTAATGGGAAAGCTCATATTGATCCAAATCATGTTCCCTTAGCCTCTTTGGTTGCTAAAGAAGAGCAAGTTAATGTGAACTTGATAAGAAATAATAATTTTAGCAACAATCCCTACAGAAATAATTTTGGTAATAATAACTATAGGCCATATCCTCCCAATAATGGTAATGCTTATGGAAATTCCTACAACAATAATAGGAGTGTCTCTCTTGATGATAATGCTAAAAATAAACTCATGGGGAGTATTAATGATATTCTTATTATGGTTAACAATTCCTATGTCCCAGTTGATTTCTATGTTTTGGATGTTGAATGCAATGCTTCTTGTCCTATTACTTTGGGAAGACCTTTTCTTAGAACTGTTGGTGCCATTATTGATATGAAAGAAGGCACCTTTAAATATCAACTCCCACTCAAGAAAGGTATAGAAAACTTCCCTACGAAGAGAGAGAAGATTCCTTTTGCCTCTCCTATGAAAACAAAATTTGCTCTTAATGCTTCCTCATTTGAGAACACTTGATTCTTTTTCTTGCTTCTTATGCCTAACTTAAAGGCGTTAAAGAAAAGTACTTATTGGGAGACAAACCAAAAGTTTTTGATGAGTCTTGGAAGTTATTACCTCTGTAATAACCGCTCCTTATCCTTTTTATTTGCTTTTTGTGCCAAGAGTAACCTCTAATGAGAGAGAAGTAATGCTTGGGAAAGTTGTTGTCCCGAAATAGATTTTTGTGCTTCACTGTAAAAATTCATGTAAAATCTCTGTACGTCATTTTGAGGCGTGTATTTTTGTGCTTCTGCCCCAGGTTGTTATCTAACTTTCGTTAGTTCAACACTTTTCGATTTGAGCAATAGAAGCTCTTCGAAAATATTGGTTTTTACCTGTTGGTCTGTTTTGACAAATTTCTGCCATTATTTGCATTTGCTTCTTGTTGGTTCCTTTTTAGATTCTCTTTGGGGAATTGAGATTTTTAAGGGAATTGCTATAGTAGCTTTTGTTTTAATGGAAGTTTTATTGGTGTTGAAACTGAACCCAAATACTTATTATCTTAAGTGCACTAATGTTGCTAATAAAGATTGCATGAAGGAAAATTTTCAGGTGTATGGAGATAATGATGTAATGAGATAAAGAATGGACTAAAGCTCAAGCTTGGGGATGCCACGCGTGTCACCCCAAGAAATATCCAAGAAGTACAAGCATCAAAGTTTGGGGATGCCCAAGGCATCCCCTTCTTCATCAATAAAAATCCCAGGTTTCTTCCAAACACTTCATTTTTATTGTTTCGTGCAAAGTTGTGTTGTTCTTGGAGCGTATTTGTTTTTTGTTTTTTGTTTTTGTTTGCTTGGTTTTCTTAGTTTGATTGAATAAATTGGTTGAACCCCCTCTTTCATACATTAGTTTTCAAATAGTTTGGTTTGGATTGGAAAAGAGTAGGAAAGTTCATGCTTAAGTGGTAAAAGGAGCTTGTTTTTGACTATGGCCTATGCTTTGTCATGCCATGCTTGATATTGTTTTGGCTTTATGCTTAGTGATCTTTGCTGTAGCATGACATGTTATAAACAATTAAGATTGCTTAGTGTGCCTTGAAAGAATCATGCGTTGTTTTAGCATACTAAAGCATAGTATTGTGGTATTCTCCTTTGATGCTTTATTTGGGTTGACTTGGCGCATGCTCACACCATGTTATGACTATCCCAAGTCACCATTAGCCTTTATGATCCTTTAGTTTTCGACTTGTAATATCACTTTATGCTTTAATTAATGATGTTTTGTCGCTTTGCAAGATTATGGCCATTATTGCTCTCTTAGTTTGTCGTTCCCAGTCTTTTGCTAGCATCCATAACCAAGTATGAGTTCCACTCATGCATCCAACTCAAAATAAAACCAAGTTATTCCAAAGAGTCCACCATACCTACCTATTATCATTTGCTATTCCAAGTATATTCATGTTTTTATCTACCTTTCGAATTAAACTTGTTATGAGAAAACTAGTGATTAAAGCTCTCACGAACCTGATGGCACACTTTAATTTTCTTGCCCTTAATAAACTTGAACCATTGTGTTATCTATGTTGTATTTGCTTGCACTTATATGTTGCGGATTAGCAGAACCATGTTGTCATGGGGAACGCTTTCAACATTGCACTTGTACTTTGTGCCTAGTTGATATCATGCTCTTTTGTCTATGGATGTCATCGGTGTGAAATGAAAGGGGAGCTTGTATGTCCATGGAGTTATGTATGTGTGTTAGAGAAACGCCTAGGCCGCCGGTCTAATCCATGCCTAATCATGGTGGAAACCTGCAGCGCAACCATAATGAGCAATCTATGAAGCATTCTTCTTATAAAAAAGAGATAGAGATTGAGAAAAAAGAAAAAAAGATGAGAAAAGAGGAAAGAGAGAAAAAAGCACCATTTTCCCATGGTAAATAAGAAGATGCTAAGATGCTTATTGTCTGCTTGCCTTATCATTTTGATATGGGGATTCTTCCATATCATCGGGCAAGGGGTACCCCGTTGGCGGTTCTCTATGATACACATGTACTTACTATGACAAGAACTTACCGGTAACTAAACTTGACTAGCATGAGGAGTGGCCCTCGTATTCAAGGGACATGAGATTGCGAACTTATACTTTGTCAAGCATATACTCCATAGTTTGTTCACTTTAACCTTAATCACTTAAAGATGCTTATGATAGGGGCAATGAGAGCTGAAATCTAATAAGTACCATAATTTTTGGAAGCTCTTTATGAAACTTGAATCCCTGCTTCCTTCTATGAAGGCCTTTCTTTTACTTTTATGTTGAGTCTCCACCTTCTATCTTTATGCACCTATTGAGAGAGCATAGTGGCCATTCTTAGTTCTATGTGCATTGTCCCAAGACTTGTTGATTGATGCATAACTTTGATATTGCTTGTCCTTAAAATATTTGTATCTAGTCACCCTTATAAACTTTGAAGGTGTCATATGCATTTATGTTTGCTACTCTATGAGGGACAAGCTGAATGCCATTATGCTACGTTTTCTTTATGAGAAACAAACAAACGTCTTGTAAAGCATTGTTATTCATGAATCTTTTCTTTGTGCCTTTTCATGTTACAACATAGTTGCTATGTATTATTGTTAGAACTTTATCTTTCATTCTATGTTGAAGTACTATGATCCCAGCTATCAATTTTTTACAAATACTTTGATCAATTTTATGATGGTGCATGTCACCTCAAAAATTATTCTTTCTTTTTATCACATACCTACTCGAGGACGAGCAGGAGTTAAGCTTGGGGATGTTGATACGTTGCAAACGTATCTATAATTTTTGATGTTCCATGCTTGGTTTTTATCTACTTTCTTATGTTTTGTCCACACTTTGGAGTACTTTTTATACACTTTCTTGGACTAACCTATTAACAAGATGCCACAATGCTAGCTGCCTGTTTTCTGCTGTTTTTGGTTCTAGGAAAGTCAGAAAATGAATATTTTCGGAATTGGACAGGACAAAAGCCAAAGTTAGTATTTCACCGAGGGGGCCACGGAGCCAGAATATGAGACGGAGAGGGCCAGGGGCCGCCCACAGCACCTGGCCGCGCGGCCAGGCCTAGCCCGCGCTAGGGGGTGGTGCAGCCACCTAGGGCACCCCCTCGGCCTCCCCTTTCGCCTATAAGATGCCTCCGATACAGAAACCCTAAGTACCTGATCAAAAATTCCACGAAAGAGTCTGTAGCTGCCATCATCTCTATCCCTAGATTGGGAGGGATCTGAAGCTCTTCCCGGCACCCTGTCGGTGGGGAGAATTCACCCTGGAGGCCTTCTTCATCACCATGCAAGCCTCCGGTGTGATGCGTGAGTAGTTCATCCCTGGCCTACGGGTCCATTTAGTAGCTAGATGGTTGGTTCTTCTCCTTTGTGCTACCATGTCTAGATCTTGTGAGCTCCGTTCATGATCAAGATCATCTATTTGTAATCATACATGTTGTGTTTGTGGGGATCCGATGGATATTGAGATGCTATTTCAAATTGATTATTGATTCTATCATGTCTTTGTTATTTGTGATCTTGCATGCTCTCCGTTGTTAGTAGATATCTTGGCCGAGTAGATGCTAGCAACTCCAAGAGGGAGTATTTATGCTCGATAGTGGGTTCATGCCTCTAGTAATCTGGGGAAGTGACAGAAATCTCTAAGGTACTAGATGTGTTGTTGCTACTAGGGAGAAAACAGCAATCCTTTGTTCATAGAACAATCGTATTGTTTACTTTACACGCAATGTGTAATGCAATTATCTGTTGCTTGCAACTTAATACTGGAGGGGGTTCGGATTGATAACCTGAAGGTGGATTATTAGTCATAGATGTAGTTGGATTACGGTCTATATATAATGTTGTAATGCCCAATCAAATCTCATAGGAGTCAATATGATTAGTATATGCATGTTTACTTTCTCGATGTTTGTCAATTGCCCCGCTATAATTTGTTCACCTAACATGTCATCTATCTTAAGGAGAACCACCAGTAGTGAACTATGGACCCCGGTCCTTTCTTTTACCATCAATCTACAATTGTTTAATGTTTTCTGTTTACTTTCTGCAAGCTTTTACTTTCTTCCACACAATATGTTTAATCCTTTGTTTTCAGCAAAACCGGTGAGATTGACAACCTCACTGTAAGTTGGGGCAAAGTTCTGTGGTTGTGTTGTGCAGGATTCCAAGTTGGCAACAATACCTTGGAGGTGTTTCCTTGCTCCTACTGGTTCGATAACCTTGGTTTCATAACTAAGGGAAAACTTGCTGTTGTGCTCGTCATACCTTCCTCTTGGGGTTCTCCAACGAGCTCGACGTGTTGAGCCAATAATCAGGCCATGGGTCCCAGGATCCCCCTGTTGCTTCTACTGTCCCTCCCAAGCAGGGTTGTATTCTTGCTCCTTCTCCTGCTCATCCTCATCCTGCTGCTCTCCTTCTTCATCTTCTTCTTGATCAGGTCGGAATTAAGCCATGATATCCACCACTTGATCCTTGGTGAGGATCTAGTTGTCCTTCTCCACAATCGTCAAGGCTTGTGGATAGGGAAACGGAACCTGGTCAATCTGTGCATCACCAAGACAACCAAACTGATATGCTCGAAGCCTCTTGTCAGCTCGGTAAACACCGAGGAAACCACAAGCAGTTACATATTTGACATCCATAAGTATTGAGCCGTCAACAGGTAACATAATGTTCAATGCTAGGGCAAGGTGGGTTACCAATCCACCAATGCAAATGTCACCTCTCTTTTTGTTGCTCTAGTGGCGAAGGTGCTGGAGGAGTAGAGCCGCATGATTGGGGCTTTGCGGTGCATTGGGGAAGAGTGCTTTGGTGATCATGGCCATGTCCGCATTAGCCATGGAACCGTTATCTCCTCTTCCCAATAGTGTATTAGCGAGGAACAAAGCGTAGTAGCGAATTGTTGGGTTCTGAATGGTGGACATCTTCTTCTGCTAGAAGTCCCTCCCACCGTTAATAGAAATAACCTCCCAAGTTTCTCCACTTGAGACGCTATATAAATTTGTAATAGTTGACTCCCCATTATGAGGGAGACCAAAAGCATCACAAAACTGTTGGAAAGTTATTTCATATGGCTATTGGTTTATGGTGAAGCTTACCGTGTACGCATTACCTTTCTCCTTGTGGTGAACATAGAAAGAGGCCAGGAACTCATAGGTGAGCTCGGTATAGGTATTGTGGCCTGCGTAGGCGAGTAGTGATAGCCCTGTTTTTTCACACATGAGGTCGAAGTCCGCCCTCAACCCTGTCGCGGTGAGAAAGCTATCATCGGCCCAACGTGTGGGTATAACCTTCCTTGATGAAACCATGGCCAACTTGCTGTTGAGCTCAGCCCGGCGCCCCGAGCTCTCTCCATGTTGGCGCTTGCTCTTGCAAAAAATGCTACCAATATTGTTCATCTTGATGCACTGAAACACCATGAAACCTTAGGAATATAGTTTCTATATGATATACGAACGATTCTACATGGAAAAATTTAATCCTAACGTGAGAAATCAAAAGGAAAAAACAAAATAAGCTTGAGTTCATCCACTAGATCAATGTGAGAGTTTCAACCATGGAATTCTGAAAATAAAGCATGGATAGGGAGAGAAACAAATCGATATGTTGACTCCCCAACTCAAACGAACGAAATCCGCGAAGAATCAAGAATTCTAGGTGGGTTTTGAGGGGTTTGGAGAGAGATTATGTGAGAAAAAGTGAGGAGGAGGAAGAACCCTAGTCGCCCCGGTGCGATTAAGTGGTCGCACCGAACTATACGACAACAACTATACGAGCAGGATAAGTAGTTCCTGCCGTATAGTTGCGGCGGCATCGACAATTAGGGTTTATTTACGCCAGATCACAACTATACGGGTGCAACTATATAGCCGGGTCAAAATGGTCCCGCCGTATAGTTGGTCGTCAAATCTTCTGTGTCCTCGAGATAAATTTTTTTAGACAGGCATCGATAACTATACGGCCAGAACTATACAACTGGAATTTTTATTCCTGCCGTATAGTTGGTCGTTAAACCTTCAGTATCCTGGAGAAGAAATTTGGTGAATGCATTGATATCTATACGGCCGGAACTATACGGCCAGAATTTTTATTCCCACCGTATAGTTGGTCGTTAAACTTTCTGTTCCTAAGAAAGAAAATTTGTCGATGGCAAAGATATCTATACGGCCGGAATTTTTATTCCCGCCGTATAGTTGGTCGTTAAACCTTCAGTAGACATCAAAAAATTTCTATTTCTTCGATAATTCTTTCTTATCCTGAAACTTAGCGAAACACCTTGTTTTTGATAGAGAAATGACAGTAAAAATTGTTGACCAACAACAGCATGTATAGAGCAGGATTTTAGTACTACCGAACTTCTTCTCCTCAACTAGAAATTCACTTTTTAATATGGATAGAATGATTAAGCTAGTTTTTGTAGATAAAACTCAAACTTTTATTTTTATACCTATTCTACGCTTGTTCAATCGATATTTCTACTACTTTTTGACAGCTGCATCTTCACGGGCGCGCTTCCGCAAGAATATGTGTGAAAAAGTTGTAGGAATGCGATGAACATTTTATTCTTTAATTTATTTTATTAATGTGATGGGTTGACTCCCATTAAGCATTTTATTAAGAATGGTTGAATAATTCAACCACTTCTCTATTCTCGAATTCTTACCTTGGGTTGCCCCTTATCGAAGGCACTTACCACATGAACTCGTTTTGCCGGTGGAATATATCTTTCTCCTGCTTCCAGCTTCTTTAGAAAATCCCGGATGATTTCAGCATCATAAACATTGAAGATTATTTTCCCTCAGCACAATCAACTGACGCTCTTGCGGTACTAAGGAAAGGTCTTACAAGTATTATGGATAATTTTTCATCCTCTGGCATTTCAAGAATAATAAAATCAATGGGAATAACATGCTCATCTATTCTAAGTAGAACATCCTCAATCATACCAACGGGTTGTTTAGTGGACTTGCCAGCCATCTGTAAAGTGATAGTAGTAGGGGAATACTCCCCTAATCCTAACCTTTTATAGAGGGAATATAGCATTACACTAACTCCAGCACCTAAATAACACAAGGCATTATGAATATCTGTTTTGCCAATTGAGCATGGAATAGTTGATATTCCGGGATCTCCCGATTTAGACAATAGCTTCCCATTAGCAGGATAACTAGTTACCATGACAACGGTTTCAGTTAGTTCTTTCTTTCTACTAAGAATATCAGGGAGGAATTTAGAATAGGTAGGAACTTTTATTGCATCCGCAAATGAAATTTCTAGACGAAGATCATTAAGTGCCTTTTTGAAAGAATCATAGATTACCTGATCTGGTGCTTTCTTTTTTTGATCTATATAAGGAAGCCTTTGCTCACCTTTCTTATTCTTGTCTTTTACCTTTTGTGGGGGATCATGCTCTTTTGTTGCTTTCTTTTGTTGCTTCTTATCACTCTTATTCTTTTCTACTACAACAACTTCATCTTCATTGCTTGTCTCTTTTCCTTCTCTTGGATCAACTGTCTCTGCATCAGAGTCATAAGAGTCATCTTGTGCATTATTTTGATCCTCCATGGTTTGATCTTGTTTTTCTTGAGCAGTTTCATCTTGAGGATCCACCAGTGTATCATCTTCTTGGCTTGCTTTGAGCAAGGCTTTTTCCTTTCGATCTTTTCAGCTTCATATTCTGGTGGTCCTAATGGTCCTGCAACATTAGTACAAACAGGAATATCTATATCATCTTGGAAAAAAAATTGATAACCAGATGCTATTTGTTCACATTGGGTTTCAATCATACTAACATACTTGTGAAATAATTTTATTTCTTGGCCAATCTCATCATCATTTTCCGTGAGTTTTGCCAGAATCTTTTTATGTCTTTGAAAATGCTTATGCAGGTTATTATGAGATTTTGCTTGACGATGTTTTAATTCTTGAAAAACTTTTCTAGTTTCATCTTCTTTAGTAAAAACTTGTAACAAGTCTACTTTGTTTTCCTTAACAAGTTCAGAAGGTATACCTTTTTCTTTTATTGTTTTGCGTACTTCAGGCATAAGATCAGGAGTTATACGAAGTATCCCTTTTTCTAGCTTAGTACCGAAATCAGGATTATATAAAGAATCATTCTTAGCCCTAGTAGACATCAATTCCAAATATGCTTTATTAGTTAAAGTATTTATCGATCCTCCTGCTGATAAGTCAAGCAACTCTCTGCATTGAGTATTAAGACCATGGTAAAATAAATGGCAAATAGTTGATTCAGAATAGCCATGATTAGGAATACTATCGATCATTCCAAAGAGTCTATTTCAGGCTTGTGGGTAGTTTTCTCCCACGTTCTGACTAAAGTTGCCTATATTATTTCTAATTTCAGTTACCTTTTAAAAAGGATTAAACCTGTTTATGAATTTAACAATATAGTTGTCCCAACATTTAATGTAATGATGAGGGAGAGAATATAACCAGTCTAGAGCCTTACCTTTAAGAGACCAACTAAATAATTTTATACGAGAGAAGTCTCTTGGCAAACCTTTTGGTCCAAGCGATGTTATCACATCGTCATACTCTCTAAGATGTCTTCTTGGGTCTTGATCTTCCCTTCCATTGAAAGCTTTTTACTGCAAAATCTTAATAATTCCACCATCAAATCAGTATTCCCTAACTTTAGGATTAGGAAATTCTATTGGTTGTTTAAAAAAGCAGAATTTGGAGCACTGTATTCTTTGAGAGTTTTCTTAGGCTTCTTGGGAGTTGTCTTGTAAATGGACATGATTTCCATAAAATCACTCAGGTTTTCAACGTTAACCTTATTTGATCTTAAAAGTTTTTCAATAATTTCCTCGCGCCTTTGAATAGGCACGCACTCAATATAATCTAGTAAATAGGTCCTACCAGAACGTGTAGACCCTTTATATCCTAGGGAGACCATTTTGTAATAGTAACACCTGAAATGTCAAGAGACAAACACTTTGCGCTTAGCTCCCCGGCAACGGCACCAGAAAATAGCTTGATGTCTGCAAGTGCACAGATCGTTTGTAGCTAGTTTCGAAGTATAGATATCGATCCCACAGGGAGCCCAAAGGTAAGTGTTTATGAATGAAGTCTCTGCCACACGCAAAGTTGTCACATGTCTTCGAGTGAATTGACTACAAGTGTGGAAATAAGAATCAAATTTGGATTAAACTGGATATATTTAAGTAAAACTAAAATGTATACTTTAGGAATAAAAAGCATAGAAGTAAAGAACGATTCGATTGTTTGTGGTTTTATGTAGATGCCAAAGAAGGCGTGGGGAGATACAGTTCAAGGTGATAGTGACTATGCCAGGTAGACGAATCATGAGTGTAATAATTGTAATATTATAAGTACATGTGTAGGCAAGCAACCCATAATTAGCCAGAACTCCTCTTGGTAGATTTTATCCCAACTTATAATCCTACTAGCCTGTTACCAAAACCATGGTCAGTCACTAGACGATTAAGATCCTTCAGGTTGCTTAGCAATTAAGCTCCTTGGATCGGACTAATGTGATAAGCACAGTGGTTCCTCGTGATCCTTGAGTCAAACTAGTTTCCCATTGATATCCCCGTGTCACTCGGGGGGTCGCCGGTGTACTAGCGAACAAGATCCTATCTATGTAGAACAAAGCATCATGTTGTCTGGGCCCTTAATTGGACAACAAGAAGTAGGCATCCCACAGATAGTCAAGCACACATAATATAATAATTAAAATCAATCACAAACTAATGGAAAATATATGGAGGCACATCACATCTCACCAATCCCTTACATCTCCCACGCCCAAGGAACTTACTCACACATGAGAAAACAAAGCATCATCGATATAATTAAATGAAGGGAGGTCTTCTCGATATTACTGTGGAGATCCACAATAAGAATAGAAAAGCAATCCAACTCAATTCAAGATAGGAAGAAATAATCTCAGGCCCTAATCTTGCATAGTGAAAATCTCTCTCTCAATTACAAGTAATGGCTATGAGGGTGTGATGGCTAGGAGGTCGAAGATCGTGGAGAGAGATGAAGAACGTCTTCCCCTTCTTCTCCGGATCTCTTCTTTTCTCCTTTCTAGATGGGATGGCGGCTGTTGTGTTATGATTTCGCCTTTGGCCTCTTCACAAAAGTTGTCCCTTTTGACAAGACGGAGGCGGCGGCAACTATACGGCCGGAAAAATATTCCCGCCGTATAGTTGCTCGTCAAAGCTTCTGTACACCTCCCTTGATTGCTTCCAAAAAGAGACTTGCTTGTTTTTGCCTGAATATTGTGTTTCTCTTGTTAAAATCTTCTGTTGATGTTCAGAACCTGAAACACACATTAAAAACCAAGTTTTCTTCTCTACTGAAGTATTAGCATTAGGTAAAGCTAGAAAACAATCAAATCCAGAAGAAAACCCTCAATAAAAACCATCAAAAATATGTCAAATCTCACAGTTACCAGGAATATATTTTGAGTGGGAGCTTAAAGGAGTGATTCTTAAGTGTGTATACGACACATTAAGAATAAAAGCGCAAGTACAGATAAATAATGATTTATAAGGATTAGAAGTTGATAGTAAGAATGTTACGATATTATGAAGTATTCCCAAAAGGGGTTCTGAAAAGAGTTTCGGAATAGAATTTGATTAAGGAACTGGTCCTTGATAACTCAAATTAGGAGTCATACTAAGTTTAAACATCGATGGTTGAAAGAAAGAAAAGGATGATCATAATCTACTATGTTGAGACATAGGTTCTATCTTAGAAAACCATGATGATAACTTAACATAATATATGATCCAAGAAGGAACGTTTGAAAAGTGATTAAGTTTGAATCACAGAACGTTGAGCTAAGTTTGTCCCAAGTGTCTAATAGAGAACTGTAGACATAATTCTGAATCCATGAAGGATGACATATCTTAAAGCATAAAGGGTTATGTTATAAGGGAATATGTTGGAAACTCCTGTATCGATAGTACCGACTAAAGTCAAGTAGGAAGCGAGGTGAACAAAACATCAAAAGTTGCACAGAGTGCACTAGTGTTTCGATGATCACATTTATAATAAAAGATAAGGGTGTGATGCATAATTTTATGGTGGGGCTAGTTTGCTTTTAACATAGAATGATGTGTCCCAGGGCACGGTTCCCATGAGAAAGCCCTCGAGGTTGATCTAAAGTCACTGTAGGCTCCTAGAAACCGGCCTCGTTCTACTGCCATGACGATGATGCATACACAAATATGTTATCATGTGATGATAAAGTATTCATGTCAATCAAGGTGACACTAGTAAGTTGCAAAGGATTTGGGACTGTAAAGTACAGGCCCAATACTCAACCTCTTCCATGAGCAAGCATGTTTAGGGTACCGGGATATATGGTGCCAAGGATTAAGAACAAATGCAGCTAGTTTATTTGTACTCTAGTGCAAGTGGGAGACTGTTGGAAATATGCCCTAGAGACAAATAATAATAAGGATAATTATCATATTTCATAAAGTTTATGATTAAGTTTTATATCATGATATAACTGTATTGATAGGAAACACAATACACATGTGATATATAAACAACCAGGGGTTCCTGGTGATACTCTAGTCATTAGTTCATTGGTCAACAGATGATCAAGGTTTCGTGATCATGTGGCATTTATGCCAGTTCGAAATGGAGTCAACTCATTATGAGAATGAGATGATGAACCAATACCCAACCTAAACATCATGACCCGATCATGTCACGAATTTCAAGTTATGATGATTAGAATAGACCTAGTAGACTATTCCTTAGACCGTGAGGCTATATCAATCACTATCTCCCGAGAGTGCTTAGGTAGCATCAAATGTCACTTAGAAATATAGTGATCATAAAGGTGTGTTCAGGTATTTGGAGGAACAGTAGAGGCAATGTATGTCAAGAGCGGGATTTGTCCATCTGTGTGACGGAAAGATACTCGAGGGCCCACTCAGAGAAGTTATATCCAATAGCTGCACAGCGTGTGATTTCATCACAGGGATATCACTTGTCGAAACGAGTCAAGTAGCATTTTTCGGTAACGAGATTGAACACGACATGGTGATTTCATTGATTAGATCTCGGGCAATGCAAGTATCGAGATACAAAAGGAATAAGACGCGATAGTCACGGTTCAAACGACGAAAGATCTTCGTGGAATGCATAGGGGTCACATGGCCATCTAGGTCCCTCTATTGATCATTGGTCCGAGAGTGTCCCGACCATGTCTGGAGTGTTCCCGAACCGTGGGGTGTCATGCTTAAGGGCTTGATGATGCTTAGAGAGTGTTTACAGGATCGGTAGAATCACCGAAGAAGAGAAGAGAGAAAACCGGAAGGGTTTCGGTAAGTCTGGAGGATGTCCGGAGTGGAGGTGGAAGGTGTTCCATAGCCATGGAGATTCAATAATACATGAATGAATGTTAATTGATTTAATCATTTATTCGTAATTATTTAATAAACGAGAAATCAATTAAAAGGTCAAAGCCTTAATGGGCCAAATTCCGGAGGGAGAAGGGCCCATGAGGGAAAGGCAAGATGAGATAAGGGGAAGGGGGTGGCCGGCTGGGCCTAGCCCCCTGCGCGGGGCCCACCAGGGTCGACCGGTGGCTGCCCCCTCTCCTCCTCCTTTAGTCCCACCCCGGGACTATGAGGGAGGTAGTACCTCCCCCTCCCCTATATATAGTGGGGTATTTTGACCAGAAAATACAACCAATATTCGATAAAAGGTTTCCTCACTTTTGGGGATACCTCCAATTTATATTTCTCTCTCCCGTGACCGTGGTCCCAACTTCGGACTACACGAACGAGATACATCTTTACCGTGGAGCGCCGTCGCGCTGCGGGATTCGGATCTAGGAGCTCTACTTCCGCAACTGCTGCTGGATCGGGAAGCTGGAGTCATTGCCAGGCACCGGATGCATGTAACTCCCCGCGAGGTGTCACACTTGAGGCACTAGGAGTCTCTAGAACCGTAGGAGCGCGAGGACTTCAACATGACCTTGAGGTCAGCTTCGGATCGTCTACATCAACCATGCTCTCCTGAGCGTTGACAATGCTTTTCGGTCTTCAAGGGAAAGTTCGCGAAAAGCCCCTCCCATTACTGCATTACTAATAGATAGGTCTTGGCAGCATCAGGGGTTCAGGGGCATAGGGTAAATTTTTATTGTTTTCATACACGAACCCCCACATTTAGTTAAGCAGTTGTTTAGTTGATAATACTAATTACTAATCATATTATTAGAGGCAAAACATTAGTGGCGTTGTCTATGATCATGACACCGTACTCCTGAGGCATCCATAATCATGGACACACGACTTCTCGAAAAGATTTACCCTGCGGGGTGCACTATTGTACCCAAACGCATGCCCAACCCTTTAGGCAACATATTACGCGTGTCGTCCAAATCTCACAACAAGAATTGACCCATAACTATGCACATATCCAGAGGTATCACCTACTATGTGGAACCAACGAAGAGGTACGACGATTCTCAAGGAAGGCACAGCGTTTGCGCCTACTGGTTGCTCGGGCCCTGCGGGGTAACTTGTACACACCATGGGTGCCACCACCTTGTACCGCGATTTATGTATGCAAGCCATGGCAGTCCATCAAAATATCAAGTCCAAAGACATATTAATTCATCCATGTCCGAGGACATATTATGCGTATGCACCAAATGGAAAACCAATTTTCCGACCCTCTAGATAAACGAATATCGCCTGAAAGAGCATGTGGGCCCCCATGTGTTGTTTTGGTAATTAATGACAATCTTTATGGACTAATGTGTGTATTAAGTTGCACTTGTAGGAATTGTCCATTAGCATCGCTTGGAGTATGTGTTGGCTCCAAGGTGGAAGATATGAAGAAGAAGATGCGTTGTGCAAGCTCAAAAGGCTTCATCCCGAGAAGATCTCATGTTTGTTGCTTACCATCCTCGGTGTTCATGGATCGATGAAGACAAGATCAAGTATGCTCAAGGCAAAGGTATTCTTGATAGGTTTTCCATTTTTCCGATCTCGTGTTGGTAGTTGAGAGACCGGGTTTAGGATAGATAGTCATACTATCAAGAGGGGCTCTCGAGTGAGTAACTCTATCATATCGTTCGGAGAGAGCTCAAATCTTTGCATACTTGCATCATCGTATTTGGTTGTTTATTTGTCTTATCCATGTGAGGATATAGAGCTTGTGTTAAACCTCATTACAATCTCTTGTTCATCAAAAATGGATCTCCCTTTTATATCTTATTGCGTTTTTTATCTTGGCGGTTTTCCGGATTCTCACCGAGTGAGGTATCTCACATTATACTACTTGATACCTTCTCACTTGGTGATATCCAATATTTTGTATTTGTATTTGTTGTGTTTCCAGCCTTGGTTTTAACAGATCCTCCTATTGCAAATGTGTGTAAATTTAGATGAGTACATATTATGGGGACTATACAAAATCATGCATATGATCCACCAATCCCAAATATGTCAATCTAGCAATTTTATTGCCTATCCTTTCCTCAACTTCTCTCATGTGCAATAGTGAGACTTTGCTAGTTGTTTTTCCCTTTGTGATGCTTATTGCCTTTCTCCATATATTCCAACCATCTCCTTTTCCCTTGGTGATTGTTGTAACATATGTAGTGTGTTGGTGTTTGAAGTTCATTCATGAACAATAAGATAAAAGTATGCCTTTGGCCATGCTTATAAGCAAAAATCTTATTGGTATGTGTTATGACTTCATTTTGGTTTTCATGTCCTTTCTTGAGTATCTTGTTTATGTGTGCATGTTTCTTTGTGGACATATGTCTTTGTGATGCATTCCACTTAGAAACTTATACACATAAGAGAAGATAATTTTAGTTGAGTTTTTTTATTTCTAGGATACCACCTTTTATTTCTTTTTGATTCTTCGGTGGCTTCCAAATTTATTTTCCTATGAGTGTTTGTTTCCATTCTTTGCATCTTCGGGCACTCATATTTGTTCTTTCATGCCTTGTATTGTTAAATGATTTTGGATGAGTGAGGATTCCATGATCATGCACTTTGTTCCCAAATATATTTATTATAATTGGTGTATAATCTTTGGGGAGCTCCTCTAATTCATTTAATAATGATCATTTATCTTCTTTCTCTTGTGTTGTGCTTTAAATGCCTATGGGGAGCGAGGATTCCATATTTTTGCATGATATATTCAAATGAAACTATTCTATTTGTGCACAAATCTTGGGGAGCTTCCCTACTTTCATTTAAAACACACTTTTGATCTTATCATAACATCGTGTTTTGTTCATTTGGTATCATTTGTTGTTTTCATTTGGTTCTTTTGGATTTATGGTTGCTTGCGTCATTTGTTGATGCTTATTTTTTATTTCTTTGGCAATCTTTGGCCTCTTGGAGGGAGGGATTTGAGGAGGAGCCGAATCCCGCCGCCGCCGCTGTCTTCTCTGTTCGTGGGGGAGGCTGCGTAAGTGAGGGTCGGGTTGGGGCTGCCGCGCGCGCTGGTTCAAGACCTAAAGTGCGGCGCCACGCTCCGTGTCGTTGCATATAGCAGTGCGGCGCCGTGGTGTGTGGCGCCGCACTTACGGAACTGGGGCCTACGAGACCACGGTGACACCACGCTGGCAGCTGTGCGGCACCACAAGTCGTAGCGTTGCGCTTCAGAGTGCGGCGCCGTCGATCACGGCGTTGCAAAAAGGGTTACTTCCGTGAATTACTTGTGGCCCGAGTTTATTTCGTGAATTTGTTATTTCTTTGGGTTATTTCTGTTAGGGATATACTTTCCGGGTATCCTCACAGTCCTCACTGACCAGGGTGACCCACTTCGGGTTAGAGCTTTGCTTCATGGGCGGCCTAGTCAGGGAGAAGAGACGGAGTCCAATCTAGCTACGGGAAGGCCCAGAAGACTTACCGACATAGGCCCATAGTGTTACTTGTAGTTCAAGATGTACTCTATAACTGACTCTTAGTCGTAGCTGGATAGATCTCTCCTGTAAACCCTAGGCCGGATATCTATATAAGCCGTCCTAAGGAGAGCCTTTAGGGAAACACAATAGTCTACAATCTCAACTCGCACAGGCGAACCCCTTGTAACCCATATTCCGGCTCTGCCGTATTACTGGATTGCTAGCAGGAGTAGGATCCATCCAAAGCCGGCGGATTCGAACATGGGTAAACTTGTGTGCTCACCGTCCCGTAACACCGTACGTCTCACACCCCTCTCTTCCACACGCCTCGAGGACCCCCTCATGGCGTACTTTTCATCAATCCAACGACAGTTGGCGCCCACCGTGGGGCAGGTGAGCTTCAGATCTGCATTTCGAGCGAAATCTGCGAGAATCAGAATCAGCAAAACTATCGCCATTGGTCGCATCCTCTATGCCAGTGACATCCCTCTCATCGTTCTCGACGAGACTTGGATTCCGGATAGGGAAGCCGTGACCACGTACACCATCATGTCTTTTGGTGAGATCGATGTTTACATCGGTTTCACTGAACCTGCCCCACCCACCCCATCGGTGAAGATAGAGGCAGAAGAAATTTCTGGGTCCCCTTTGTCCACGGAGGCGGCAGAGTTCCGGATCTCAGAAAACCCTAATCCCACCCAGCCCGCACCAGTTGCGGAGATAGTGGAGAAATCCGAGCCTGAAGCAGACCTGGCGGTGCAAGTTGAATCTGGAGTGGATCTCCCTAGAGAGACCGAATCCCAGATTGACCCACCCATTGAAGTCGAAATCCAGGAGGAGCATAACAACAACGCTGGTTCCGGCTCTAATGACGTCGGGACGGATAGGCCTTTCCTGAGATACACACTAAGACGCATGGTGATGCAAAACTCAAGCGTAGATGAAATCCTCGAGACCATCAAACATTTCGATGAAGCCTACTATGAAGACCGCAGTTATCTCAGGAGGGGCACATCGCACTTTGTCAGGTATGTGGGATCTGGATCCGGCTCCACCGATGCTGGAGATAACACCGACTCTGTGCTGGAGGCTATCGGAACAAGCGTCGAATTACCGACATCCTCGGATGACTCGATGACGTCGGCAGATTTTCGGAAGTTCTCCACGGAATATGAAGAGGAGGTTAACTCCACAGCTGCTACAAAAGGAGAAGACATGGACGAAGGATCCAGAGAAAGTTCTCCCAAAGCACAGGACAATATGGATCTTGGAGATGATCCCGAGAACCAAGTGGCCGAAAGTACCGATCAAAGTTTGACTCTAGGAAACGGGCCCAAAGCCGTCTTTGCTACCGGCGCTGCCAAGAAGGCAAAGAAGAAGAACAAGAAGAACAAGACCCCGGCGAAGGATCCTCCGGCAGAGGAGGTGATTGCCGAGGAATACGAGGATGACTCGGATGGAGCACTTATCCCAAACGATCCCAAAGAAGAGTCAGTGCATGGACACGTGATCACTGAAGGTGCGCGTAAACTCATCGATGTTGCCTTAACCACACCTATTCCTACAGCTGCAGAACTCACTGCTGAAGAGATGGACGAAAGGGCCCAGGCCCTAGAAGCGTGTCGCCAAGTACTCCTCGATGAAGCCAAAAATCTCGAGGAAGAAAAGAAACGCATGGCACCTGCGGAGAAGTACAAGTCCAGGAAACATCAGAAGACCAGGAAATGTCATACTCATGACGACCAGTTCCCATAGATTCACAAAGTCCTCTTTGGAGGAGAACATGGGATGCCTCGGCGCGACAGCAACGGGGATTGGGTGTATCCAACACCAGTACAGAACACCGTTGCAGCTCGAGAAATCCTATCGGCTAATCCAGGCCCGGAGCAGATCCGCTTGGGCATTAAGCTACTCAACAAGGGTCTGGAGCAGCAAAAGGTCGCCATGTCCGGAAGTCAAAAGCTGGTCTCCCATTCTAACCAATGTCGCACGGATCCGGCCTGGGCTGACGTAAGACCCCAACGTGTTTCGGAACAACACCATCGTTCCGACCGTCGGGAAGACAACTACTCAAGAACCGGATCTTTAGGACAGCACCACAAAGCTGCACGAGACTGGCGTAATGTTAACCCAGTTGTAGAGCAAGAGGCAATCGTTGTACTAAATCCGAGGAATCCTTCCTGGCGAGAGTAGAAAGATCGCAGGGAAGAAGATAAAGAGAAACGTCGGGAGGAGGACCGACAAATAATGCCACCTCCTAGACACGCAAGCCGTCCGGCTGACGGGCGAGGGAACGACAGACACTGTGCCGAGACAAACTGGCAGCAGGCTCGTCATAATGAAGATCCTCCCTGGAACCGGAATAATGACGCTCCAGATGGAGGCCGGCGACCAGCCAGAAACAACCCAGCTGCTCCACCCTCTCCACCAAGTAGCCATCACAACGGTTCCCAAGGAGGCCAAGGAGGGCGTCGTTGTGGAGGAGGTGGTGGCAGAAGCCGAAGTCCAGCTCCAAGGCACCGCAGCCATAGCCGTCACTTGGGACGATCTTTATCCCCAAATGACACAAGACACAGGATTAATTCCAACATAGAGGCGCGGCGCTATGAAAATGATGATATATACGTGAGCCCAAAGTGCTTCGGACCATGCATAAGAGCTACAAAATTCCTGGAAGGATTTTCTATCTCAAGACACATTCAAGCCTACGACAACATAGCTCGGCCAGATACTTAGCTCCAGGATTTTTTCCAAGCTTGCTGCATCGCTAAAGACGGAAACAGCCTGGTCGCAACCCGGTATCTCCCACTCATTTTGCGGAAGACGGCACGATCATGGCTCAATGAACTTCCGGAGAACACCATCCACAACTGGTATGACATACAAAGTGCGTTCTTTCAGAATTTCGAAGGCACATATCGGAGGCCCTGTACGGTAGAAGACCTACAGCGTTGCACCCAGTAAGCCGGAGAAACTTGCCGGGATTATCTCGGATGATGGATCGATACCAAGAACTCATGTGAAGGAGTAAATGACCAAACTGCAATTGAAACTTTCATTGTTGGTCTCCCAATTGGTTTACTACGTCATCACTTGAAGTGTGACAAAGTCACTGATTTGGGAGAGATGATAGAAACAGCGAGCAAGTATGTAGATGCTGACGATGATGCAGAGGGATTACTGAACGCCCTAGCTATGCCACAGTTGGAAAAACAACCAAAGCAACAAGCTCAGAAGCGCAAGAATACCTTGGAAGAAAATCCCAACGCGGAAACGGCAGTGGTTACTGCTACTTTCAAGTCTGGAGGACGAGGAGGACATGGCGGTGGCCGCGGACGCGGTCGTGGGACGTCAAGAGTTCAAGGTAGAGGAGAGGAGCAACCTGGCAAAACCTACTCTTGGGCCGACATTGCCAATAACCCATGTGTGCATTACCTAGACGCTAATGGGGGCTCGTCCCACACAAACGCCGAGTGTCATTTTAATGACGACATTAAAAGAGATGATACCGCTGTCTATAGGGCTAAGAGGAAGAAGGGAAAGAAGAATCCCGGAAAGGATAAAGAGACCAAGGAAGATTCCGACATGGAGGAAGCTGACGGTTCAAATCCCAAGCCGGAAGGGAAGAAAAATTTTCCGACCAAGAAAGACACTTATGTCACCTTCCTCGGATCTCAACCAGCAAAGGTCAAGAAAGCAGTTCTACACGAGCTCAATGCAACAGTTCCGGCTGTCCCTCAGTTCTTGGACTGGTCGGAAGTGGCAATCACATTTGACCGTGCTGATCATCCGCCTAAGTTACACATGCAAGGAAAATACGCCTTAATCGTTAATCCACTTATTGATGGTTATGGTTTCTCCAAGACTCTCATGGATGGTGGCAGCAGCATCAATATTCTGTATGTCGAAACGCTACGCCGGATGAAGATCTCGGAGACCTAGCTGAACCACAGCTCTGTGATCTTTCACGGGGTTGTCCCAGGAAGACAAGCAAATTCCCTGGGAGAAATCACTTTGGACGTTACCTTTGGAACTCCAAAGAACTATCGGACAGAAGCACTTTCCTTCAAAGTGGTCCCGTTGAAGAGCGTGTACCACGCTATATTCAGACGTACAGCTTACTGGGCTTTTATGGCTCGTCCGTGTTACATTTACAATAGGATGAAAATTCCAGGTTCCAACGGCATGATCACCATTAGGGGAGACCCAAAGAAAGCGCGCGAGTGCGAGGATGGAAATGCCGCCTTTGTTGAAGTCGTGTTGCACGCCCAGGAGTACCAAGAGATCAAAGAAGAGCATAGATCCGTCCGAGATGCTCGCAACAAAGAAGTAGGTGACAAAGCCGAATCAGGAGTTCAAGGCATCAGAAGAGACGAAGAAGACGCCATTGAAGGATGATGACCCCTCCAAGGTGACCCAAATAGGCATAGGCCTAGGTAGCGCATAGGAAAGCTCGCTCGTCAAGTTCCTCCAAGCAAATCAAGACATCTTCGCATGGCAGCCATCTGACATGACTGGAGTACCTAGGGAACTTGTCGAGCACTCTTTAAATGTAAACCCAAACGCTAAACCCGTCAAACAGTCCCTACGACATTTTCGCGACGAAAAGCGTAAGGCAATAGCTAAGGAACTAGCACGGCTCGAGTTAGCCGGATTCATAGAAGAGGTCATCCACACTGAGTGGTCGGCCAATCCTGTAATGGTCCCTAAAAAGGACACCACTGATTTAAGGATGTGTGTTGATTATACTGCCTTGAACAAGGCTTGCCCAAAAGATCCGTTTGCTCTGCCTAGGATTGATCAAGTTATCGATTCTACGGCAGGCTCGGAACTCCTATGTTTTCTCGACGCATATTCCGGTTATCACCAAATCCGGATGAAGGAATCTGACAAAGTCAAAACTTCATTCATAACCCCCTTCGAAACCTTCTGTTTCGTTACGATGCCCTTTGGGCTGAAAAACGCAGGAGCTATGTACCAACGCACAATGCAGCGTCGCCTCCATGATCAAATCAGACGCAATGTACATGCATATGTAGATGATACTGCGGTGATGTCTAAAAAGAAGGAAACATTGATTTCCGACTTGGAGGAAACGTTCGCCAATCTACGAAAATACAACATAATGCTTAACCCGAAGAAATGTTTCTTTGGAATCCCAGTCGGAAAATTGTTAGGTTTTATCGTGTCTCAAAGAGGCATAGAGGTGAACCGAGACAAAATCAAGGCTATACTCAATATTTCTAGGCTAACTCGCCTGAAGGACGTACAAAGACTAACTGGCTGCATTACCGTAGTCAGTCGGTTTGTAAGCCGGCTCGGTGAAAGAGCCGCACCATTATACAAACTCCTGAAAAAGACCAAGGATTTTGTATGGACCGACGAAGCTGAAGCTACACTGCAAGACCTAAAAGCAGTACTCTCATCTGCTCCTACCCTTGCAGCCCCAGAACCACAGGAACCGATGTTGCTCTATCTTGCTGTGACAAACAAAGTCATCAGTATCGTCATGGTAGTGGAGAGACCGGAGGAAAATCAGGAACACTTGGTGCAGCGACCGACTTACTTTCTCAGCAAGGTCTTAACAGAATCAAAACAGTGGTATCCGCACTATCAAAAGCTAGCTTATGGTGTGTTCTTAGCATCTCATAAGCTACGACATTATTTTCAGGAACATCCAATTACCATGGTAAGCACAGCTCCCATGAGAGATATAATCAACAACAGTGACGCCACAGGACGTGTCGCCAAATGGGGCATAGAGCTTTCAGCCTTTGATATTGAGTATAAACCTCGGACAGCAATCAAATCCCAAATCCTTGCTGACTTTGTCACTGATTGGACAGAGACAAAGGAGAATATGACCCTCCCTGAGTCGGAATATTGGACCCTATATTTTGATGGGCGTAAGGCTCGCGGGGGCTGGCGTGGTGCTCAAATCACCCCAAGGAGATAAACTTTTATACGTGTTGTAGATCCACTTCACAGTGACAAATAATATTGCCGAGTATGAAGCACTGCTGCATGGAACCCGGATTGCTAAGGATATCGACATCCGACGATTGATGTGTTACGGAGATTCGGATTTGTTACTCAGCAAGTGTCGGATATTTGTAATGCAAATAAGCACATGGCATCATATAAAGCTGTCGTGGAGGATCTATCTAAATCGTTCGAAGGATTTGAAGTTCAACACATCCCTCGAGCAGAAAATGAGGAAGCAGATGCATTATCTCGAATAGGCTCTGCACGGAAAGAGGTCCCGGATGGCGCTTTTTTAGAGCACCACAAAGTTCCCTCAATAAAGGGAGTGGACGAGGAATATCCGACCAAATCCAACTCACCTTTGATAGCAGTTCTGGCTATAATTCCCACCTGGACTCAACCCTACCTTGACTATTTGGTAGATGGCAAATTATCCGAAGACAAAGTTCTGAGCCGGCAGATCATCCGACAAGCAAAAGCCTATACTGTAGTTAGTGGTGAGCTCTATAAGCGGAGTGTGTCTAGGGTCTTTCAGCGTTGCGTATCTCCGGAAGAAGGAGTGGAAATCTTAAGAGAAATCCACGAAGGTGAGTGTGGTCACCACGCTGCAGCCAAATCTTTAGTGGCAAAAGCTTTCCGACACGCTTTTTTCTGGCTTACAACCAAGGCAGATGCCGAACGGCTGGTCAAGACGTGCAAGGGCTGCCAAAAGTACGCCAAACAAGCTCACGTTCCGGCTGATCAGCTGCGAACAATACCTATAATATGGCCTTTCGTGGTCTAGGCGCTTGACATGGTAGGACCATTTAAACGGGCTCCAAGTGGATTTACTCACCTCTTAGTTATGGTGGATAAATTCACCAAATGGATTGAGGCTAAACCCGTCACTAGTTGTGATGGAGCAATAGCCAAAAGATTTGTCGAGGATGTTATAATCCAGTATGGTTATCCGCATAGTATTATCACGGACAACAGGAGTAATTTCTATATGGGAGAACTTGCCAAATTCTGCAATGAACAAAATATCTGGCTTGACATTGCGTTAGTCGCACATCCGCAGGCTAATGGACAAGTCGAAAGAGCAAATGGTTTAATCCTACAAGGCCTAAAACCGAGACTCGAAGCACCACTACGACGTGCTGCGGGGGCTTGGGCAGAAGAATTACCTTCTGTAATATGGAGTTTACGAACAACTCCGAACAGGTCAACTAGATACACACCTTTCTTCTTGGTCTATGGCACATAAGCAATTCTTCCTAGTGATTTGATTCACACTTCTCCTAGAGTGGCCGTGTATATCGAAGAGGATGCCGAGATTTCTCGACAAAATGATCTCTACTTAGTCAAAGAAGTTCGCGTCGTTGCTGAAATGAGATCAACAGCCTATCAACAGAAGTTACGCAAGTATCATAGCCAGAGAGTCAGAAACCGGTCTTTTAATAAGGGCGATTTGGTTCTCCAGCTTGTGCAACAAATAAAGCACAAACTTTCCCCAGTATGGGAAAGGCCATTTTTAGTTAGTCGAGTATTACACAATGGTTCATACTACCTAACTGATATGAGGCCAGTTAAAGAAAGACCTGCTACAAAGAAGAGAAAGAGAGCTGGAGGCAGTACAAATCCAGATGAGTTAGACAGACCATGGAATATTGCTCAGCTATGTCCCTTTTATTCTTAGTTTATCCTTCTTTATAATCATATATGTGTACATGTTCTGTGAGAAATAAAAGTTTTGGTTGCCTCAAGTTTTTTCTAAGAAGTTTTTACCATCTTATTTCCGAATGATCATGTCACAGTCAAAAATCCCAGAATACTTGAAAGTACTTTATGCTCATGTTTGTTCTGGTTTAGATTTCCGATTCTAAAAATGCTACCTTCGGGTATAACTCTAAATTTCCTAGTCTATACTTTGGTTATTTGTCTGATTGCTGGATGCGGGTATTTTCTGAGTAGTGAATTGTTGGTACTAGAAGCCGGCTTTGTTTCCGAGTTTAAACTGGTTTAGCAATTGAGCTCCGTTGCTCGGAAAAGTTTTCGTGCTGAAACTTTAGCCGGCTCACGAAAGGGATGAGGCAGAAAGCCAGATAAACGATAAGTACAGAAAAAAATTACAAGTGCTTATGCAAACATTTGAGGCACAAAATATCAAAGTCAAAAGTGCTGAATAGATAGATTAAAACTTAGCACTAGCAAAAGTATCATACTACATATTTACGGACCCATAATGTTTTCAGAATAACACATCTGTTTCTTTCTGATGACTTATGATGCAGGAGGAGAGGTAGGAGCTGCCGGCTCGCTGGATACATCATCCGCACCTTGATAACAATCTGAGATGTCCAAATCCGATATGGTTTGGTCATCGTCGGAAACTTCGGCTATTTCTTTGGAAGACGGAGGCGGCGTGTCCACGCGGTTGAAGAAGGGAGTGTCGTAGCTGGTTAAATCAGCTACGTGGCACCCATATCCGGTGCAGGAGTCCATGATGGCTTTGATATCTTACTTCTGGCCATAGTAGAGTATGCTCTGGTCACTTTCCAGATTTCCATGCTTCCATGGTGGCTCATGACCATGGTGAGAGCATTCTGCGTTGCGGATCACGCGTAGGACATGTTCCAGTCCTGGACAAGATATGGCATCTCCTTTGCCTTGTCTCGCACCTGAAAGTCGGACATGCTATGCATATCCGGAACCTTGAGAGCTTCGCCAATATCCTCGATGGATTGGCGGAAGTCATGAAGTAAATCACCGACTTGGGTAAGCCGGTGGGTGCGAGGCTCGGCGGAGGTGGAGTCCGTCAAGTTCAGAGGACCTATGCATATAATTCAAAACAGTTAAATAAATCTGACATCGAAAGAGTTGAAGAATGTAGACAAGTCAGAAAGATGGAAACATACCAAAGATGACATCATCAACTTTGGTTTTCTCCTCACGAAGGCTGTGGAGTTCAGCCCGGAGTGCCTCAGACATGTCCTTCTCTCTGAACAAGTCATTGGTAAGATCCGAGATTTTCTTTTCGTGGAGTGCAATCTTGTGATCACGCTCCATGGTGCCCATGGAGGAGGATTCGAGAACTTGAGCAATGCTCTTCTCATGATCCGCCTTGAGCTAGTCTAGCTCTCGGCGGAGATCTTTGTTTTCCACCACCAAGGTTTTCAGATTCTCGGCCTCTTCGATCATAGCGCATGACTGCTTTACCAGTGCTGTAAGTCAAAAGAACAACAGTTCAACAAAAATATTCGACTATGAAAACGCAAGACAAGGTTTGAGTCTCGGAATGTTTACCTTCGGCCTCATCCTTGGAAACTTTTAGCTCAGCATTTTCAAGTCGGAGAGCTTTGATCTCTCTCCGCTTGTTGCAGATATTCTTCAACGATTCCTGGTTATATGAATTAACTTTCTGTAAGTCAGAATACCTAGAGTCAGAAGTCTACTAAAGACTCGGGCTAATATTGTAGCTAATATCAGCACGAGCCTTGGGGGCTACACTAGTTCATTCTTTGGCATCCTAAGGAAGCATAAACCCGGATTGTCTATCCAACTTCATGCTTGGGGGCTAGAGGATATGATATAAAGTACAATAAAGGAAAACGTGAATTGGAATTCCGAATTACATGATGTTCATGTGTGAGCTTGCTCAGGCACATGTTCACCTCAGTGGTAACCTTCTCGGCGAAGGTGAGTGGAATAACCAGAGGTGGTGGAAGCACACCAGATCTTAACCCCTCGTCGCGAAGGCATACTTGTTCGAGAAGTTGGGAGTACTTGATGTCTTCCGCTTCTTGTGCTTCTTCTTCAGCAGAAATGGTTCGGTGTTCAAGGCATTCCTTGGCCAACCGTTGGATCTCCTCTGCAGATTCCCGAGATAAGCCAAACTTGGCAAGTCCCGGATTGCTCAGGAGGTTATCGGTGAAAACTTCTGCCGAGGGATCATTATCCGAAGAGGGTTCACCCTTATCAAAACCTGAATCACCCATGGTGACGTCAGTCTGTGACTCAAGAATCGCTGGCCCTGTTGACGGATCCGGATCTTCTGCAATAGTCGGAGGTGCAGTAATCTCCGGCGCTGCAGAAGGTTGAGGGGCAGGAGTCAGAGGAGCCACGGCAGGAAAAGCCAAGGTTAGCTTTGTCTGATGCATGGCCTTTGAAGTAGTTCCCTTCCCCTTGCCCTTGATGAGTTGTTTAGCTCTGAGAAGGTAATAGAATGAAAAACATTATATCTCGGAAGAAATCATGAGTAAAGTAGAAAGGCGGAAGTTGTGTGGAAAGTTACCTCTTCACAACTGGCACTTCCTTTGTGCCCATAGCACTTGTCAGAGCTTTGCGCTTTCTCGGCACAACATCCGGCAGTGGGACCAATTCCTCCTCCTAAGAAAACTCGGGAGGATATCCCTCGATAGGAGCTAATTCCGACTCGCGGAGGTCGGCAAGCTAAAAAAGAAGATAGTATGTCAGTGTTGCGAAATACCTTAAAGGTGAAACACATAAAAAGGGTTTATTGCTAAAGCTTACCAGCACTATAGGGTCCTCCGCCGTATGCATGTCCAGGGACAAATCCGGAATCTTTCTCTCGATCCGCTCCTTTATCAGCCATTTGATTTGGATTATATAATCTTGTGGCTTTAAGGTCTTAGGCCTGATGTGGAGGGAGTCTTTTTCGATGCCGTGATGGAATGCATCAGACGGTCGCCGTGGTGCTAGAGAGGCTGGATCCGGGGTGCCACCCAACACTGGACCAAGTCGGACCCTTTAAGGCCCTTCTGCTTCATCAGGTATTCGATCCGTCTCTTGGCGAGAATCAGATCATCACTGAGAGCCGGAGAAGCCTCTTCCCAAGATGCTCGGGGCGTGGCGGCTCCATCAATGAAAGCCGGCAAAGCAGTGGCTTTACCGGGAGCGGGAATATCCTTATGATAAAAAAGGTAGTCGGCCACTGTTTGACCGACTCACTACCTAAAATCCGAGGATAAACACGCTCACGCCTAACCGAAAGACTAATCATACCTGTAATTTAAGGATTACCGGCGGTGATGGAATTTCTCCGGACATGGAAATAGTACTAGAAGAGAATAAGACTCGGCCTAATGCCGAGATACCCCTCGCACAAAGACGCATAGGCGCTCATCTCTAAGATGGAGTTAGGGGGAGATGGTGAAGCTGAACACCGTAGTGATCTATCACCTCAGAAAAGAAATCTGAGGGAGGAAAGAAGAAACCTCTGTCCAGATGAGTGCTGAAGTGCACTCGTTCGCCGTTGCGAGGGTTGGGTACGGCTTCGCCAAAGCCACTCCGCCAATCGCCGGCACGGAGGAGCCCTTCTTCTTCTACGCCGTGGAGCTTGTCGTTGTCGAGGACGCACGGGATCCAAACCACGCGATTTCTCTCATTTTCCGCCGCCGTTGCCGTCGCTCCCGTCGCTGCTGCGCTGGAAGATGAAGTGGAATCCATTTTCCTGGTGCGCCGGTGACCTTGGTTGGGCGGCACTGGGAATTTCTGAGGGCAAGGAAGCTCTGTGCATGTGGGAGAAGTGTAGGAGAAGGAAACGGCGCTGGAATAGGTGAAGAAGATGAGGAAAAGGAATCCTCACCCCTTATAACCGCCAAACCGTGTCAAGATTCGTGCAAATGATACAGTACACACGCCACGCATCGTGGAAAGAACTGGGAAGTCCCCACGCGATGATTACACCACCTCGATCTCCACACGTGCATTAAAACGGCGCCTCGGTTCCGCGAAAGGCGGGCCCACCAATGGTCGTGCTGACAGGAAATGCCTGTCAGTGACGTGACTTAACCATGACTAGTGTCAGATGACGTCAGAGACCAAGTTCCTGCTTAGTTTGAATATCGAGCTGGAAATCCGAATAACGTGCTGATAGGTCCGACTTGTTTTTGAGACGCGGATCGTATCTTTTGTTTTGAAGTTTCAGGAACCCTTCAAGATTCTGCAAGCCAAAGATCAAGCTAGACGATGATGAATCCGACTTTGGATCTTGGAGACTTCCGGGGCAGCTGTTGGGGATATACTTTCCGGGTATCCTCACATTCCTCACTGACCAGGGTGGCCTACTTCGGGTTAGAGCTTTGCTTCACGGGGGCCCAGTCTGGGAGAAGAGACGGAGTCCAATCCAGCTATGGGAAGGCCTAGAAGACTTACCGACATAGGCCCATAGTGTTACTTGTAGTTCAAGATGTACTCTATAACCGACTCTTAGTCGTAGCCGGATAGATCTCTCCTGTAAACCCTAGGCTGGATATCTATATAAGCCGTCCTAAGGAGAGCCTTTAGGGCAACACAATAGTCTACAATCTCAACTCACATAGGCGAACCCCTTATAACCCATATTCCAGCTCTGCCGTATTAGTGGATTGCTAGCAGGAGTAGGATCTGTCCAAAGCCGGCGGATTCAAACCTGGGTAAACTTGTGTGCTCACCGTCCCGGAACACCGTATGTCTCACACCCCTCTCTTCCGCATGCCTCGAGGACCCCCTCATGGCGTACTTGTCATCAATCCGACGATAATTTCTGTTCAAATACCCCCCCTCCCACTCGCGCGCGTGGCTCCCGTGCCCTTGCTCTCGCTCGCTTCGCCCTGGCCGCTGCTGGAGGGTTGGGTCCGGTAGTACTGGCCCATTCTGGTACTACCGTCCCACCCAGGAAAAATTGCCCCAACGGGCAGATCCGGCCCCTCTCCTTTAAATAGCCTTCTTCCTCTCTTTTTTAGTGATTCTTCTCCTTCTCTTGCTCAAGCTTTGCCTCTTTGATTTAATCTTCTTGAGCTTGATTTCTCTCTCTCCCTCCATTGATTCTTGCCAATATTTGTGGGGTAGATAGAGGAGATCTAGATCCACGTTTTGACCAAACCAAATCCACTCTTTGTGAGTGAATCTTTGGATCTAGATCTTTGGGGTATTTTGTGTTCCCCTTTTGTGTTCTTCCTCTCTTGTTCCTCCAAGTGCTTTAGTAGCCTTGTTGGAACTTGAGAGTGAAGATTTGGGGAATCTTTGTGGTGTTCTTGCCATTTGCATTAGGTGCATCGGTTTGTGTTCTCTCCGGAGGATTTGTTCGGTGATATTCATTGTTAATTGTTCCTCTTGGGTTCTTGGAACCTTAGACAGTTGTGCGGGCTTTGTGGTGTGTTCTTGGGGTCTTCAATTAAGTTGTGAAGTGCTGGCTCGTGGTTGATGTAGAGCTCGTTGGGAACCCCAAGAGGAAGGTATGATGAGCACAGCAGCAAGTTTTCCCAAAGTTATGAGACCAAGGTTTAATCGAACCAGTAGGAGCAAGGAAACACCCTAAAGGTGTTACTAGCTGAGCTTTGGCAAGGCGCACTACGGGTGCTAGTAGCAACATGGAGACCTGCACAACACAACCACAGAACTTTATCCCCAACTTGCGATGAGGTTGTCAATCTCATCGTGTTTTGCGGAAAACAAAGCATTAAACGTATCAAATGGAAAGAAGTAAAAGTTTGCAGAAAGTAAACACAAAGCAGAAACAGTTTATAGATTGTATGTAAAGAAAAGGACCGGGGTCCATAGTTCACTAGAGGTGGCTCTCCTTAGATAGATAACATGCTGGGTGAACAAATTACAGCGGGGCAATTGAGAAACATCGAGAAAGCAATACATGCATATACTAATCATCTTGACTCCTCTGAGACTTGATTGGGCATTACAACATAATACATAGACAGCCATCCAACTGCATCTATGACTAATAATCCACCTTCAGGTTATCATCCGAACCCCTCCGGATTAAGTTGCAAGCAACAGATTATTGCTTTACGAACTGCGTGTAAAGTAAACAATACAATTGTTCTATGAACAAAGGATCGTTGTTTTCTCCCTAGTAGCAACAACACATCTAGTACCTTAGAGATTTCTGTCACTTCCCCAGATTACCAGAGGCATGAACCCACTATCGAGCATAAATACTAACTCTTGGAGTTGCTAGCATCTACTTGGCCAAGATAGCTACTAACAACGGAAAGCATGCAAGATCTCAAATAACAAAGACATGATAGAATCAATAATCAATCTGAAATAGCATCTCAATATCCATCGGATCCCCGCAAACACAACATGTATGGATTACAAATAGATGATCTTGATCATGAACGGAGCTCACAAGATCTAAACATGAAAGCACAAAGGAGGAGAAACCAGCCATCTAGCTACTACATGGATCCGTAGTCCAAGGATGAACTACTCACGCATCACACCGGAGGCTTGCATGGTGATGAAGAAGGCCTGTGGTGAATTCTCTCCCAGGGGTGCCGGGAAGAGCTTCAGATCCCTCCCGATCTAGGGATGGAGATGATGGCGGCTACAGACTTTTTCGTGGATTTTTGATTGGGTACTTAGGGTTTTCGTACCGAGGGCAACTTATAGGCGGAAGGAGAGGCCGAGGGGGTGTCAGGAGCGGCCACACCACCCCCTGGCGTGGGCTAGGCCTGGCTGCTGCCAGGTGGTGGATGGCCCCTGGCCCCTCTCCGTCTCGTATTCTGGCACTTGATCCCTTCCGGAAAAATAGGCATTTTGGCTTTTCTCCCGTCCAATTCCGAGAATATTCATTTTTTGACTTTCCTGGAACCAAAAACAGCAGAAAACAGGCAACTGGCACTGTGGCTCTTGTTAATAGGTTAGTCCAAGAAATCATATGAAAAGTACTCCAAAGTTGGAACAAAACACAAGAAATTGGATAAAACCAAGCATGGAACATCAAAAATTACAGATACATTTGCAATGTATCAACATCCCCAAGCTTAACTCCTGCTCGTCCTCGAGTAGGTAAGTGATAAAAAGAAATAATTTTTGAGGTGACATGCACCATCAAAGACTTGATCAAAGTACTTGCAAAACATTCAAGGCTGGGATCATAGTACTTCAATCATAACATGAAAGACAAAGTTCTAGCAATAAGCAAAGAAACTATGATGCAACATGAAAAGGCACAAACAAAAGATTCATGAATAACAATGCTTTGCAAGACGTTTGTTTGTTTCACATAAAGAAAACATAGCATAATAGTATTCAGCTTGTCCCTCAATAGAGTAGCAAATAGAAATGCATAGGACACCTTCAAAGTTCATAAGAGTGACTAGATACAATAGTTTCAAACAAGCAATAACAAGTTATGCATCAATCAACTAGTCTTGGGACAATGCACATAGAACTAAGAACGGCCACTATGCTCTCAAAGTAGGTGCATAAAGATAGAAGGTGGAGACTCAATATAATGGTGGAAGAAAGGCCTTTGTAAAAGGAAGTAGGGATTCAAGTCTCATAAAGAGCTTCCAAAAATTATGATACTTAAAGCTTTCAGCTCTCATTGCCCCTATCATAAGCATCTTGAAGTGATTAAGGTTAAAGTGAACAAACTATGGTGTACATGCTTGACGAAGTATAAGTCAGAAATCTCATGTCCCTTGTATACGAGGGCCGCTCCTCATGCTACTCAAGTTTAGTCACCGGTAAATTCTTGTCATCGTAAGTACATGTGTATCATAGAGAACCGCCAACGGGTACCCCTTGCCCGATGATACGGAAGAATCCCCATATCAAAATGACAAGGCAAGCAGACAACCAACATCTCAACATTCTTCTTATTTACCATGGGAATATGGTGCTTTTTTCTCTCTTTCCTCTTTTCATAGTATCTCTTTTTTTTTCTTTTTTCTCAACATAGGACTCTTTTTTTATAAGAAGAATGCTTCATAGACAGCTCATTATGGTTACGCTGCAGGTTTCCACCATGTCAGCATGGATTAGACCAGCGGCCCAGGCGTTTCTCTAACACATATACATAACTCCATGGACTTACAAGCTCCCCTTTCATTTCACATCGACGACATCCATATACAAAAGAGCATGATATCAACTAGGTACAAGTACCAAGTGCAATGTTGAAAGCGTTCCCCATGAAAGCATGGTTCTGCTAATTCGCAACAAATAAGTGCAAGCATATACAACATAGAAGACACAATGGTTCAAGTTTATTAAGGGCAAGTAAAGTAAAGTGTGCCATCAAGTTCGTGAGAGCTTTAATCACTAGTTTTCTCATAACAAGTGGAAGGTAAACAAAAGCATGAATATACTTGGAATAGCATAAGCTAGTAGGTAGGTATGGCGGACTCTTTGGAATAACTTGGTTTAGGGAGTTGGATGCATGAGTGGAACTCATACTTGGTGGTGGAGGCTAGCAAAAGACTGGGAGCGACAAACTAAGAGAGCAATAATGGCCATAATCATGCAGAGCGACAAAACATCATTGATCAAAGCATAAAGTGATACTACAAGTTGAAAACTAAAGGATCATAAAGGCTATGGTGACTTGTGACAGTCATAACATGGTGTGAGCATGTGCCAAGTCAACCCAAATAAAGCATCAAAGGAGAATACCACTATACTATGCTTTAATATGCTAAAACAACGCATGATTCATCCAAGGCACATTAAGCAATCTCAATTGTTTATAACAAGTCATGCTACAGCAAAGACTACTAAGCATAAAGCCCAAACAATATCAAGCATGGCATGACAAAGCATAGGCCACAGTTAAAAACATGCTCTTTTTACCACATAAGCATGAACTTTCCTACTCTTTTCCAAACCAAACCAAACTATTCGCAAACCAAAGTGTGAAAGAGGGGGTCCAACCAATTTATTCAGAAAAAATATACAAACCAAAGCAAACTAAAAACCAAAACAAAAATGAAAAAGAAGAAGCTCCAAGAAAAACACAATTGTGCATGAAACAATAAAAATGAAGCGTTTGGAAGAAACCTGGAATTTTTATTGATGAAGAAGGGGAATGCCTTGGGCATCCCCAAGCTTTGACGCTTGTACTTCTTGGATATTTCTTGGGGTGACACGCGTGGCATCCCCAAGCTTGAGATTTAGTCCATCCTTCATCTCATTACTCATTCCTTCCATACACCTGAAATTTTTCCTTCATACAAAACTTCACACAATCTCATTAGCAAGATTAGTGCACTTAAGATAAATAAGTCTCAAGGTTCAGTTATAACACCAAATAAACTTCTATTAGAACAGAAGCTACTGTAGCACTTCCCTCAAAAATCTCAATTCCCCAAAGGAACTCAAGAAGGAACTAACAAGAAGCAAATGCAGAAAATGGCAGAAATCTGTCAAAACAGACCAGCAGGTAAAGAGGAATTTTTTCGAAGACCTTATGTTGCTCAAATCAAAACGTGTTGAACTAACGAAAGTTAGATAACAACCTGGGGCATAAGCACAAACAATTACAGCTCAATCCGACATACAGAGCTCCCTAAGGAATGTTTACGGTGAAGCACAAAAATCTGTTTCAGGACAATAACTTTCCCAATCATTACTTCTCTCTCATTAGAGGTTACTCTTGGCACAAAAAGCAAATAAAAAGGATAAGGAGAGGTTATTACAGAGGTAATAACTTCCAATACTCAACTAAAACTCTTGGGTTATCTCCCAACACGTACTTTTCTTTAACGCCTTTAAGTTAGGCATAAGAAGCAAAGAAAGAATCAAGTGTTCTCAAATGAAGAAGCATTAAGACCAAATTTCTTGCCCTTACCTCTCTTATTTTTATTCTTATCCTTTGGGAAAATGTGATTGTTTGGTGGAGAAGAAAGGTGGATGGTCCCCTTTCCCACATCTATTATTGCTCCAAGGAGTTCTAATAGGGACCTTCCAAGTGTAATGTGTCCTTTTCCTGCACATTCAATAACAAGATAATCAATAGAAATCATTTCCCCAAGGATCTTTGTAAACACTCCTTCAGCTATTCCAAGAGGTAATATGGTAGTATTATTAGCAAGAGATATTTCTTTTCCTCCTTCCGTAAGCCCCCAAAGATTCAAAGATTCATAAATATCCTTGGGCATAAGGCAAAATTCAGACATGATACCACAGCGGGCTTAAAAAGTTTCAGTGTTTTTCTCAATCTTTACTGTAGGGAGCCACTTTAATGGTTCAGAATTTATTGGAACATAATTGTGATGCTCCCTAAGCGTATTATAGCACCCTTCTAATCTAGTAGTGCTAGCCTCAAGAGTATCCAACCTAGCAAATATTTTTGCGAAGGAAATATCAGTTTGGCTAGGCATGTTGTAAGTGAGGATCAATTTATTTATAGCATTAATAGCATCATCCTCATTACATTGGAGGAAATCTCCTCCCACAATAGCATCTAGGGCATATCTATAGCAAAGAGCAATCCCAAGGTAAAAACTGCTAAGGAACAAGCTTTGAGTCATTTTAGGCTCAGTTTTTTCATGTAGATCATAGATTCTAGACCAAGCTTTCTTAAAACTGTAGGGGTTCGTAGCATGGAAAACAAAAATTTTCTATCGCATACAAACAAACAAGCCAAGATCTATCTACTAGATTGTAGCAACGAGTCGATGGAATAACTCACCCTCGAAGATTCCAAAGTGTTTAACGAGAGCAGATTCTCGTGGGTGATGTAGTCGTACTCTTTCCGATCTCAAGATCGCGTAGACGATCCTTCCGGCGCCGCGTTCCCGCAGCGCTCCCGCAGTCGGTCACACGTTCGGTACTCGACGAAGACCTTCCTCTCCCTTGTTCCAAAGAAAATGGAGGTTGTAGCACTCTCCTCGCGATTCCAAAGACAACGGCGTGGTACCGGAGGTAGAGGGGAAATCCCGCAGGGCTTCGCCTTAAGCCGGTGCGAGTATGGTGGAGCTTATGAGAGAGGCTATTAGTGGTCTAGTAATTAGACACACCAATTAGAAGGCTCTAAACCAATTAGAAGGCTCTAAACCGAAATAGCTCTAAACCGGGGTCTAGATCTAGGGTTTAGTTTAGAGGATAGGAAACTTGTGTGTGTAAGGAGGGGAGCCCTGCCCCTCCTTATATAGGTGGGAGGGCTGGCCGGCCAAGGGGAGGAGTTCCTCCCCAACTCGGCCTTGGGAGGTGCGCCGGCCAAGGGGAGGAACCCTCCTCCAATTCGGCCTCCACCTCCTCCTCTTTTCCCACTTCCCAAAATTGCCGTTTGACTTTCAAACTGGCCGTTTGACTTTTCAATTTAGGATTTAAATAAACCCTTTATTTTGGACAGCAAGAACACCTAGTACATGATGCAATCATTCCAATATGCAATGACACATTCATGTACCCTTCCCCCTTCGGAGTGCCGGACATTCCGGGACCTTCTAGAATGTTCCCGATGACACCGGAATCATTCCGCTACTCCGAAACGGGACTTTCCTTATATGAATCTTATTCTCCGGACCATTCCGGATCACCTCGTGATATCCCGGATCCCATCCGAGACTCCGAACAACATTCGGTCTCTTTCTCATAATACCATAACTACTCAAACAACATCGAATCCTTAAGTGTGTCTCCCTACGGTTCGTGAATTATGCGGACATGATCGAGACACTTCTCCGAACAATAACCAATAGAGGAATCTGGAAATTCATATGGCTCCCACATATTTCTACGATTACTTTGCGATCGAATGAACCACTTACATACGATACCAATTTCCCTTTGTCTCACGATATGTTACTTATCCGAGGTTATGATCGTCGGTATCTCTGCATACCTAGTTCATCCTCGCATCGATAAGTACTATTTTCTCGTTCCGTGATATGTGATCCCTTGTGACCAAGTCACATGCTTGCAAGCTAATTGGATGACATTTCACCGAGAGGGCCCAGAATATCTATCCGTCATGTGGATGGACAAATCCCACTCTTGATCCATGTGTTTCAACCAATACTTTCCGAACACTCAATGCCACCTTTATAGCCACCTGTTACGGTGGTGTTTGATGACATCAAAGCATCCATCCGAAAGGTGATATGCATGATCTCATGGTCGAAGGAATTAGGTTACTATGTATCGTAAAGCATATAGCAATTGAACTATTGAAATGACTTGATCTTTATGCTACGCTTATCTATAGGAGTATGTCCACCATATCATTCTCCTAACGATATGATCTTGTTGTTGATAACATCTCAATGTTCATGATAGGGAAACCACAATCATCAATCAACCAACAAGCTAGTGAAGTATAGAGGCTATACTAGGGACTTCAAATTAAGTTTACAAATCACACAAGTATTAATGTTTCCTTGTTAATACTATTATAGCATGAATGTAAACATTTATCATAAACACAAAGATATATAATAATAACTACATTTATTATTGCCTCTAGGGCATATCTCCAACAGTCTCCCACTTGCACTAGAGTCATCTAATCTAGATTACATGGTAATATACCGAACACCCATGGCAGTTTGGTGTTGGTCATGTTTTGCCCTCGGGAGAGGTTTAGTCAACGGATCCGCCACATTCAGATCTGTGTGTACTTTGCAAATCTTTATATCCCCATCCTGGATATGTTCTCGAATAGCGTGAAAACGTAGCTTGATATGCTTCAGCTTCTTGTGTGACCTTGGTTCTTGCGCATTGGCTATGGCGCCCATGTTATCACAGTAGATAGACATTGGGTCCAGCGCACTTGGAACCACACCCAGCTCTGTAATGAACTCTTTCATCCATATCGCTTCTTGTGAAGCCTCCGAAGCAGCCATGTATTCCGATTCAGTTGAAGATCTCGCCACAATGCTTTGCTTTGCACTCCTCCAGCTAACTGCTGCACCATTCAAAATAAATACGTATCCAGATTGTGATTTAGAATCATCCGGATCGGTGTTCCAACTAGCATCGGTGTAACCATTAACAACGAGCTGTTCATCACCTCCATAAGAAAGAACCATATCCTTAGTTCTTCTCAAGTACTTAAGGATGTTTTTGATCGTTGTCCAATGATCCACTCTGGATCACTTTGATATCTGCTAGTTAGACTAACAAGATATGCGATGTCGGGTCTAGTACATAGCATGGCATACATTAGAGATCCTATGGCTGAGGCATAGGAGTCTTACTCATCCTTTCTCTATCTTACGCCGATGTCGGACTTTGAGTTTTACTCAAGGTCGTATTGGGCAACATGGGCAAGAACCCTTTCTTGCTATCTTCCATTCCAAACCTCTTTAGAACTTTGTCCAAATATGTACTTTGTGACAATGATATTAGGCGTCTTGATCTATCTCTATAAATCTTTATGCCTAATATGTAAGCTGCTTCGCCAAGATCCTTCATTGAAAAACTATTATTCAAATATTCCTTGACACTATTAAGAAGGTCTACATCATTCCCAATCAACAATATGTCATCCACATACAGTATTAAGAATGCTACAGAGCTCCCACTCACTTTCTTGTAAACACAAGCTTCTCCATAAGTTTGTATAAAACCAAAACTTTTGATTACCTTATCAAAATGTTGATTCCAACTTCGGGATGCTTGCTTCAATCCATAGATGGACCGTTGAAGCTTGCATACCTTGTTAGCATCTTTAGGATCGACAAAACCTTTGGGTTGCATCATATACAACTCTTCATCAATGTCTCCATTGAGGAATGCTGTTTTGACATCCATCTGCCATATCTCATAATCATAATATGCAGCGATTGCTAACATAATCCTCACAGATTTTAGCTTCTCTACTGGTGACAAAGTCTCATCGTAGTCAACTCCTTGAATTTGTCGAAACCCTTTTTGCGACAAGTCGAGCTTTATAGACGAACATTACCATCAAGATCTGCTTTCTTCTTGAAAATCCATTTGTTCTCGACAGCCTTCCGCCATCCGTAAGTCCACCAAAGTCCATACTTGGTTTTCGTACATGGATCCAATCTCGGATTTCATGGCTTCTTGCCATTTATTGGAATCGCTCATCATCGCTTCCTCATATGTCTCGGGGTCATCGGTGTTGTCCACCAACATGACATTCATAACGGAATCATACCAATCTGGAGTGGTACGATTTCTCGTTGACCTTCGAGGCTCTGTAGCAACTTCAACCGAAGTTTCATGATCACCATCATTAGCTTCCTCTCTTATTGGTGCAGGCACCACAGGAACTTCTTCCGATGCTGCGCTACTCGCAATTTCGAGAGAAGGTTCGACAACCTCGTCGAGTTCTACTTTCCTTCCAGTCACTTCTTTCGAGAGAAATTCCTTCTCTAGAAAGGATCCATTCTTAACGAAGATTTTGCCTTGGATCTATGATAGAAGGTATACCCAATAGTTTCCTTGTATCCTATGAAGACGCATTTTTCCGCTTTGGGTTCAAGCTTGTCCGGCTGTAACTTCTTTACATAGGCTTCGCATCCCCAAACTTTAAGGAACGACAATTTAGGTTTCTTCCCAAACCATAATTCATATGGTGTCGTTTCAACGGATTTAGACGGTGCCCTATTTAAAGTGAATGCGGCTGTTTCTAATGCATAACCCCAAAATGATAGCGGTAAATCTGTAAGTGACATCATAGACCGAACCATATCTAAGAGAGTTCGATTACGACGTTCAGACACACCATTACGCTGTGGTGTTCCCGGCGGTGTCAGCTGAAAGTATTCCACATTTCTTCAAATGCTCGCCAAACTTCGTAACTTAGATATTCACCTCCACGATCAGAACGTAGAAATTTAATCTTCTTGTTACGTTGATTCTCTACTTCACTTTGAAACTCCTTAAACTTCTCGAAAGTTTCGGACTTATGTTTCATGAAATAGATATACCCATATCTACTCAAGTCATTCGTGAAGGTAAGAACATAACGATAACCATGGCGATGCTACACTCATTGGACCACACACATCGGTATGTATGATTTCCAATAAGTCCGTAGCTCGCTCCATTATACCAGAAAATGGAGTCTTAGTCATTTTACCCATCAGACATGCCTCGCATCTTTCAAGTGATTCAAAATCAAGTGATTCAAGAAGTCCATCGGAATGGAGTTTCTTCATACGCTTCACTCCAATGTGACCAAGACGATTGCCACATATAGGTCGAGTTATCGCTGATTTCAAGCGTTTAGCCTCAATGTTGTTGATATGTGTATTTCCACTATCGAGATTCAATATGAATAGACCATCTATCAAAGGTGCATGTGCGTAAAACATATTACTCATATAAATCGAACAACCATTATTCTCGGATTTAAACAAGTAAATCTCTTAATAAACAAGATCACGATATAATGTTCATGCTTAACGGGCACCAAATAACAATTATTTAAGTATAAAACTAATCCCGATGGTAGATGAAGAGGTAGCGTGCCGACCGCGATCACATCAACCTTTGATCCGTTTCCTCGCGCGCCGTCACCTCGTTCTTCACTAGCTTCCGTTTATTCCGCAGCTCTGTTTGAGTTACAAATATGAGCAACCGAACCAGTATCAAATACCCAGGCACTACTACGAATACTAGTGAGATACACATCAATAACATGTATATCAGATATACCTTTCTTCTTGATGTTGCCGTTCTTCAAATCCGCCAAGTACTTTGGGCAATTCCGCTTCGATGACCTTCTCCCTTGCGGTAAAGCACTCGGTTTCAGGCTTAGGTCCAGCCTTGGTCTTCTTCGTCGGCGTGGTAACTTTCTTACCACCCTTCTTGAAGTGTCCCTTTGCTTAGACTTGCCTTTCTTGAATTTGGTGGTCTTATTGACCATCAACACTTGGTGCTCTTTCTTGATCTCCACTTCTGCAGATTTTAACATAGCAAATAGTTCTGGCAACTCTTTGTTCATGTTCTGCATGTTGTAGTTCATCACAAAGTTCTTGTAACTTGGTGGTAGTGATTGGAGGATACGGTAAACCCCCAAAGTATTAGGAATCACTATACCCAAACTTTGAAGTTTATTTGCGTGCCCAGACATCTTAAGCACATGCTCACTGACGGAGCTACCCTCTTCCATCTTGCAGTTAAAGAACTTTTCAGAAGCTTCATAACTTTCAATTGCCGCATGAGTCTCAAAGATTAATTTGAGATCCTCGACAATATCATATGGATCGACTCTTCAAACCTTTTACGAAGCTCGATTCTAAACCATACAAGATAGCACACTGAACTATGGAGTCTTGATTCTTAGGCGAGGTAAACATTCTTTACTTCATCGGTAGCATCACTGCAGTGGGTCACCTAGCGGTGCATCCAGCACATAGGTCAAATTACCAGCTGTGAGGACAATCCTCAAATTGCGGAACCAATCCGAAGTTGCTTCCATTGTTTTCAACTTTTCTTTCTCTAGGAGCATTAAAATTGATGGTAGGGGCTGCCATTGATCTACAACATATTTGCAATAGTTTAGACTAAGTTTATGACAAATTAAGTTCAAATTAATTAATGAAATTAAACTAGGTGAACTCCCACTCAAAACAACATCCCTCACATTGTTTTAGTGATCACGAACCAAATCCACTACATCAACACCGATCATCACGAGTTGATATAGTTTCAATGGCGAACAATCATCATGTTCATCATATCTACTATATGATTCATGCTTTACCTTTCGGCGATCCGTGTTCCTGAGGCCATGTCTGTACATGCTAGGCTCGTCAAGATCAAACCTTAGCTTCCGCATAAGCAAATCTGGCTTGCTTACGTTGTATTCACCCGCGGAATCAAAGACACCCGATCATCACGTGGTGCTTCAAAGCAGCAAGCTTTGGCAACGGTGCATACTAAGGGTGAACACTTTAGAACTTGAAATTTATGTGCATGAGGGATCATCTTATAATGCTACCGTCGTCTACTAAGCAATACAAGATGCATAAAGGATTAACATCACATGCAATTCATAATATGTGATATGATATGGCCTTTCTTCTTTGTGCTTCCGATATCCATCTTCAAGCACGAACATGATCTCCATCATCACCGGCATAGCATCAAGGTCAATGACACTTCTTCATGGTTGTCGTCCACCAGCTTCAACTATTACAACTATTTTGAATAGACACGCAGGTCTTAACAGAAATTAAAGACAACCATATGGCTCCTGCCGGTTGCCAACTTACAATAAGGAACATTGCATACATCAAATATAATCACAATCATGGCCATATCACATCACTGCACACCCCTGCAAAACAAAGTTAGACGCTTCTACTTTCTTTGCATATTTTACGTGGTTTGGGGCTTTCCATAAGTGTCGTTCTAACTTACGAACAAGAACCACAACATTGATACTAGCATTGTTGATCACCCGTTGTAAATTGGATCTTTACTATGCTAGGAGAAAGCACCCATAAAGCCACTTATGCAAAGCAGGTTGCATGTCAAGCGTGGAGCAAGTCTCATGAACGATGTCATGTAAGGTTAGCCGGGCCGCTTCATCCCAACATACCGCAAGATGCAAAGTACATAAAAGCAATCTACAATAAAAGCATCAACGCCCACAATGACCATTGTGTTCTACTCGTCTGTGAGATCTACATATAGACACGGCTCGATACCCTTTGTGGGGTTCGTAGCATGGAAAACAAAAATTTTCTATCGCATACAAACAAACAAGCCAAGATCTATCTACTAGATTGTAGCAACGAGTCGATGGAATAACTCACCCTCGAAGATTCCAAAGTGTTTAACGAGAGCAGATTCTCGTGGGTGATGTAGTCGTACTCTTTCCGATCTCAAGATCGCGTGAGCGATCCTTAGTGGCGCGTTCCTCAGCGCTCCCTTGATCGGTCACACGTTAATTTTCGACGAAGACCTTCCTCTCCCTTGTTCCAGCGGCGGAGGTTGTAGCACTCTCCTCGCGATTCGGCTGACCTGGCGTGGTACGGAGGTAGAGGGAAATCCTTGAGGCTTCGCCTTAAGCCGGTGCGAGTATGGTGGAGCTTATGAGAGAGGCTATTAGTGGTCTAGTAATTAGACACACCAATTAGAAGGCTCTAAACCGAAATAGCTCTAAACCGGGGTCTAGATCTAGGGTTTAGTTTAGAGGATAGGAAACTTGTGTGTGTAAGGAGGGGAGCCCTGCCCCTCCTTATATAGGTGGGAGGGCTGGCCAAGGGAGGAGTTCCTCCCCAACTCGGCCTTGGGAGGTGCGCGGCCAAGGGAGGAACCCTCCTCCAATTCGGTCTCCACCTCCTCCTCTTTTCCCACTTCCCAAAATTGCCGTTTGACTTTCAAACTGGCCGTTTGACTTTTCAATTTAGGATTTAAATAAACCCTTTATTTTGGACAGCAAGAACACCTAGTACATGATGCAATCATTCCAATATGCAATGACACATTCATGTACCCTTCCCCTCGAGTACCGGACATTAGGACCTTCTAGAATGTTCACGATGAAAACACGGAATCATTCCGCTACTCAAAGCAGGACTTTCCTTATATGAATCTTATTCTCCGGACCATTCCGGATCACCTCGTGATATCCGGATCCCATCCGAGACTCGAACAACATTCGGTCTCTTTCTCATAATACCATAACTACTCAAACAACATCGAATCCTTAAGTGTGTCTCCCTACGGTTCGTGAATTATGCGGACATGATCGAGACACTTCTCCGAACAATAACCAATAGAGGAATCTGGAAATTCATATGGCTCCCACATATTTCTCTGATTACTGCGATCGAATGAACCACTTACATACGATACCAATTTCCCTTTGTCTCACGATATGTTACTTATCCGAGGTTATGATCGTCGGTATCTCTGCATACCTAGTTCATCCTCGTTCTTGATAAGTACTATTTTCTCGTTCGTGATATGTGATCCTTGTGACCAAGTCACATGCTTGCAAGCTAATTGGATGACATTTCACCGAGAGGGCCCAGAGAATATCTATCCGTCATGTGGATGGACAAATCCCACTCTTGATCCATGTGTTTCAACCAATACTTTCCGAACACTCAATGCCACCTTTATAGCCACCCTGTTACGGTGTGGTGTTTGATGACATCAAAGCATCCATCCAGTAAAGGTGATATGCATGATCTCATGGTCGAAGGAATTAGGTTACTATGTATCAGAAAGCATATAGCAATTGAACTATTGAAATGACTTGATCTTTATGCTACGCTTGTCTATAGGAGTATGTCCACCATATCATTCTCCTAACGATATGATCTTGTTGTTGATAACATCTCAATGTTCATGATAGGGAAACCACAATCATCAATCAACCAACAAGCTAGTGAAGTATAGAGGCTATACTAGGGACTTCAAATTAAGTTTACAAATCACACAAGTATTAATGTTTCCTTGTTAATACTATTATAGCATGAATGTAAACATTTATCATAAACACAAAGATATATAATAATAACTACATTTATTATTGCCTCTAGGGCATATCTCCAACAAAAACTTTCCTCAATTCCTTATTTAAAAGTGAAAATCATTTCCTCGGGTGACATAGTGATTGGAGTAAGGCTAGACATGAAGGCAACTTAAGATAGGAACTAATTTTTTTGTGTTTTTCAAATAAGAAAGCAAACTTGTAAAACTATTTTTTTTTGTGTTTTTGAAGAACAAAACAAGCAAACAAAGCAAAAAGAAACTAAGGAAAACAAAAACAACAAAGTAAAGAGATTGGTTATGAGGGACTCCCCTTGTGAAGATGTCCTTGACTCCTCGGCAACGGTGCCAGAAAAATCTTTGCTGGCTCGTGGTTGATGTAGAGCTCGTTGGGAACCCCAAGAGGAAAGTATGATGAGCACAGCAGCAAGTTTTCCCTCAGTTATGAGACCAAGGTTTAATCGAACCAGTAGGAGCAAGGAAACACCCCAAAGGTGTTACTAGCTGAGCTTTGGCAGGGCGCACTACCGGTGCTTGTAGCAACGTGGAGACCTGCATAACACAACCACAGAACTTTGTCCCCAACTTGCGATGAGGTTGTCAATCTCACCGTGTTTTGCAGAAAACAAAGGATTAAACGTATCGAATGGAAAGAAGTAAAAGTTTGCAGAAAGTAAACACAAAGCAGGAACAGTTTATAGATTGTATGTAAAGAAAAGGACCGGGATCCATAGTTCACTAGAGGTGGCTCTCCTTAGATAGATAACATGCTGGGTGAACAAATTACAGCGGGGCAATTGACAAACACCGAGAAAGCAATACATGCATATACTAATCATCTTGACTCCTCTGAGACTTGATTGGTCATTACAACATAATACATAGACCGCCATCCAACTGCATCTATGACTAATAATCCACCTTCAGGTTATCATCCGAACCCCCTCCAGTATTAAGTTGCAAGCAACAGATTATTGCTTTACGAACTGCGTGTAAAGTAAACAATACAATTGTTCTATGAACAAAGGATCGTTGTTTTCTCCCTAGTAGAAACAGCACATCTAGTACCTTAGAGATTTCTGTCACTTCCCTAGATTACCAGAGGCATGAACCCACTATCGAGCATAAATACTAACTCTTGGAGTTGCTAGCATCTACTTGGCCAAGATAGCTACTAGCAATGGAAAGCATGCAAGATCTCAAATAACAAAGACATGATAGAATCAATAATCAATCTGAAATAGCATCTCAATATCCATCGAATCCCCGCAAACACAACATGTATGGATTACAAATAGATGATCTTGATCATGAACGGAGCTCACAAGATCTAAGCATGAAAGCATAAAGGAGGAGAAACCAGCCATCTAGCTACTACATGGATCCGTAGTCCAAGGATGAACTACTCACGCATCACACCGGAGGCTTGCATGGTGATGAAGAAGGCCTCCAGGGTGAATTCCCCTCTCCGGCAGGGTGCCGGGAAGAGCTTCAGATCCCTCCCGATCTAGGGAAGGAGATGACGGTGGCTACAGACTCTTTCGTGGATTTTTTGATCAGGTACTTAGGGTTTTCGTCCTGAGGGCAACTTATAGGTGGAAGGAGAGGCCGAGGGGGTGCCGGGAGCCACCACACCACCCCCTGACGCGGGCCAGGCCTGGCCGCGTGGCCAGTGTGTGGCGGCCCTCGGCCTCTCTCGGTCTCGTCACTCGCACTTGATCCCTTCCGGAAAAATAGGCACTTTGGCTTTTGTCCTGTCCAATTCGAGAATATTCATTTTCGACTTTCTGGAACCAAAACAGCGTAAAAAGCAGGCAATGGCATTTGTGGCTCTTGTTAATAGGTTAGTCCAAGAAATCATATGAAAAGTACTCCAAAGTTGGAACAAAACACACGAAAGTGGATAAAACCAAGCATGGAACATCAAAAATTATAGATACATTTGCAATGTATCATGAAGCTCCCCCAAGATTGAGGCCTTGGTTGCGATTATTGGGAGCCTCCAATTAAGTTGTGGAGGTAGCCCCAATCTTGTACGGGTTCGGTGACGAACCTCAAGTGTCCCATAGTGGAACGGGTGCTTGCCCGCGTGGTGGGTGCTCGGGAGAATACGGTGAGGCCTTTGTGGCGTTGGTGGTCTTAGTACCGCCCACCCCTCCAATGAGACGTACTCCCTTGTTGGGAGGAACTCGGTAAAATATCGTCGTCCCCTCGTGCCTCGGTTATCTCTATACCCGAGCTCTTTACCTTCACACTTTACATTGTGATAGCCATCGTGCTTGAAGTAATTATCTTGCTATCGCTTTGTTTCTTGTCTTGATTAGCATAAGTTGTTGGTGCACATAGGTGAACCTTAGTATATCTAGACTTTGTGCTTAACAAAAGAAAACACTAGTTTTACTCCGCCATTGTTAAGCCCATCTCGTAGAAGTTTTAGTCGCCTATTCACCCCCTCTAGGTGACATCCGTGATCTTTCAGCGCCGGTAGTTAAGGGGGGATCCTAGGGGCCCCACGTTTGGTTAGCGCGATCAACTCATAACTAGTATCATAGAACGAATGGTACGGTTCCTAGGTTGGCTCAAGCAGTTCCCAAAGGTGGTCCTTACCGGGGCCTTATCATTAGGTGAAACCATAACCATTACCATAATCATAATCAACATTACCAATTTAACTTATCATGTTATCAACCATCACTAGATATCACGGTTCACCCGTATGAGAGCGGGCATGAGACATAAACATGCACTACGACTCGCAAGGACAAAGCTAGCTAATCAAACATGGAAATATAGTGGAGCAGGTAAATAAAGGGACGGTACTAAAGCATCGAAATAAAGGATAGCAGCAGACAAAGGAAGGAAGTAAAGACTATAAATGTGAAATAGGTAGAAGGGGGAGAATGCTCGCCTGACAGACAAAGTCGATGAGCGATTCTCCTCCCTCCCGCACGGACCAGGGGTGGCGCGACTGCTCGCCATGATAGGAACACATGCTTAGTGGAGGTATCTGTCGATGGGCATGAGTGGATCCAGCGGCAATTAAGTCGCTGGGAGGTGGTGATGTGGCGCTACAACAATGGTGTCTAAATGGTGGTGGCAGATGGCATACACCGATGGGTAAGGACAGCAAGCTTCCAACATCTTCCCCCTTACTATGTGTCGGTCCGGCATGGTCCGGCTTGGTGGCGGTTGGCGACGCAAGGCAGTGCTCCTGGCAATGATGGCGGTGCGCCCTTTGGCAGGAGGGTGACGACAGAGGCCCGAGTGGTGCAGCATGATGGCTGAGGCTTTGTGGGCCCAATTTGGGCTCGGTTGAGCCTGATATTGGCCTGGTGTGCTTTGGTTGCTGAGTCCGGTCAGTGACCTTATCTAGCGGTGGAGGTTGGACACCTCCCATGGGCCCAATTTGGGCTCGGTTGAGCCTGATATTGGCCTGGTGATCCTTGCATCGGTGGGCGTCCCTGATCAAGATCTGGAGGTCTCGTGTTGTATCCCTAATGGCACGAGTGAAGATTTGAGCGAAAGCTCTACCCTTTGGCGCCGGTGATGGTGGCACCTGCTGGTGTCACTACCCTCTCGGGGTGTTATTTTTTGTATTCTCTCTGTGAATGGGCTCCGGGTGAAAACCCTAGCCTGACGGGCTTGGCGGCGGCGTGTCACGCCGTTACCCTCCTATGGGAGTCGTCGGGGAGCTTAGGTTCCATCGATGTAGCGAGTTAGAGTCATCGTCGGCGTGAAGCTTCTTTGACTTCTTCAGTAGTCTAGGTTGCCTCGTGTTAGGTGGCATTTTCCTGTTTTCATGTTCGACTTCGAGTTGGTGGTTCACTACCATCACGCTTGTTGGTTTTCTTGTTAACATGCTTGTATGGGGATTTCCCCTCCATTATTTATAAAGCGGGCAAAAGCCTATTTTGAGGTAGGTCACAGTGGTAGTATCGTTCTAATAGTATCATATGCATGATACTATTTCTATAGTGCATAGTATCATATTATAGTACCATAGTAGTACTATATTTAATAATTTATAGAATCTCAATGTAAAATTTATATAAGATTTATTTGCATTAGTATTTCTAGTTTTATGTGCTATGATACGGTATCTACATATGATACTCTAACCATCTCTTTCTTAATTAATTGTTGTGGCACATCAGATTTTTACCAACATGGCATGCATGATACTAGTTATGATACTCCCACTAGGGCTAGCCTAAGGAGGAAAAGAAGTTCAAGGTTCTTAATTTAGCGCAAAAGCATGTTCTTTATTAGACTGTCATAGATGGTATCATGCAATCCATGTCATCAAAAAAATAGTGTGGTAGTGTAATTAATGAATAGAGAGGTGCTAGTGGTATCATGTCATAACACAGCTCGTAAACCTATAAAACTCAATAACAAATAAATCTTGTATGTAATTTTTTATCGGGATTCTATAAAACAATAAATAGAGTTTGTATCGTATACTACGATACTATGCATTATAGAGTTTGTATCATAGTATCATATGCATGATACTGGTGTATGACACTCCCCACTATGACCAGCCTTTTTCGTTGTTCTACCCCTTGAGAGTAGTACTCTCTCCATTCCGTTTTAATATGCTTAAGGCCTTTCACAATGCATCGTATCTTAGCACGTCATTAGACTAGTCACAATGAGGAGTATTATATAGTAGTATCATGTATATGATACTGGTATATGATACCATCTTTATAATGCATAGTATTATGTAGTACTATCATAGTCTGAGTGTATTTATTATTTTGTAGAATCTCAAGATAAAATTGTGTACAAGGTGTATTTGAGATAATTTTTGTAGTTCCATATGCTGTCATACCGTATCTATCTATGATACCAACACAATCTCTTTCATCATTAATTGCAGCGACACGTAAGCATTTTGCATGCATGCAATGCATGATACCACCTATGATATTTTTATTGGGGCTAGTCTTATAGGCGTAAGAAATAACTAAGAGACAACCTCTACAATAAGGTGTTTCTTAGACTAGCCCCAATGGGGGTATCATAGGTGGTATCATGCACCACATGCATGCAAAATGCTTATGTGTCATAGCAATTAATAATGAAAGAGATTGTGTTGGTATCATAGGTAGATACGGTATCATAGCACATAAAACTAGAAAAATTAATCTCAAACAGATCTTGTCCACAATTTTACATTGAGATTTTACAAAATAATAAATACACCAAGACTATGATACTACTATATGATACTATGCATTATGGAGATGGTATCATATACTGGTATCATATGCATGATAGTACTATATGATACTTCCCATTGTGACTAGTCTTAAGAGTTGTTTCTACATTAATAACTTTGCTGACATGTAGGCATGGGACTGGGGTTAGCCATTATTTTTGCCTGTGGTTTTGTGTAAGGGTTGTATCTTAGAAGAGCAAGAACAATAGTGTAGCCCGCTACTGGCTGTATGTTGATGCCATGTCACCTGTAGCTAACAGAGAAATATATTTGTACAATAGAGTGGCTATTAAGTGGGTTCTATCGGATATTTAAGTCTTTAATTTTGGCAATAGTACGCATGTATGCAAGACTCAACTATTAACGCATTCAATGTATACAGCCGGTTCTACACTTTTCACTTGGCTGCAAGAAGGCTACAGTTTCTTGTTTCATGTGCTTGAGCTGGCGCTAAACAGAGAGCCCGTACTACTCTTTTTTCTCGCTTCTCTTTCCTCCTCATAGGATTTAGCTGACATGGATTTGTTTGTAGCCGGCTGACTAGGACCTATTGTGTTTGCTCTAAGATACAACACCAATCTTTTTTATATTAACTATAGCGCCATATAGACAGAATGCCTATGATACCGCGCTAAGATACTATCATTGTCAAAGGCCTAACAGGAGATCGAAAAAATTCCTTTCATTATGCTTTGTTAGTAGCTTTTTTAGGGGGCAAAACTAGAACTCTGTCCTGCTGTGGGCTATATTAATCATAAACATAGGTTACACCCTCAATGAGTTTAGAAACAATAAAATTAGGAGGTTCATCAATCCAATTACAGAGAATTTTATCAGCAAAACAAGACAAGCCCTAGCTTCCCCGCAAAAAAAAAAACAAGCGATAGCTAATTCATGCGCCACCTCCTTTGCTTCCACAATGGTGAAACTTGACGTTCCCAATAAGGATCGCTAGGTCAATGCAATCAGTACACCGCTGCAGCTTCATCCAGAAAATTCCGTTCATTACACTTCATTAATACTCTCTCGTTTTAGTTTGCTAAAAATTACATTATAAAACATAGGTATATTAATTGTCGCAAAATAAGATATATCTAGCGAATATGTATAAATATATTTGATTTAGCGACAATTAATATGATCGGAAGTGGTAGTAGTTAATGTACGATTAATTAGTATACATTTGGTCAACTCCGATTGCATGCAAATGGCCGGTCGTGATGGATGCTAGTGATTCCTGTTTCGCCTCCATGCAATAACTGCCCATGGTATGAGGGACTGATTGGCTGGAAAAAATCATCTGAATTATATCTCGCCGTATCATCGCACGCCTTGGTCACAGCGCTAGAGCCCAAATCGGAACATAGAGAGTAGTTTTTTACTCCCTCCCATTCGTACCAATGTTCTTAGAATTTTCTAAATTTGAATATATTCAGTAATATTTTAATATTACATACATTCGAATCTAGCTAAATTTTAAAAATATTAATTTGGATCGAAGAGAGTAGAAAAAAGTCCACTTAAACTCCCTATCTATTGTATTTGATCACGGAGGGTAGCCTCAGTGTTGCCAAAGCTAAATATTTAAAAAAAAAAAACATCCTGTATTTTAAAATTGAGGGAGTAAACAATATTGCATCTGAGATTCTGAGTGCTTATTATGCTAGCGTGACCCATCGGTGGGATTCCCGTGTTTTTCCCTACCACAATCCACAGCTCCGCGCACCTGGGAAGCCAAGCTAGCTTGCTGGTCGGTCGGTGTTGCGCCGTCGGGAGGCGACCGGCATCGGAGATATCGAGAGCAGCGGCCATGGAACGGACGTACACGGAGTCGACCACGACAATAAAAGAGAAAGCGGTAGTAGTACTAGTACTAAACAAAAGGAGGCTTTGGGTTCACCCGAGCCCAGTGTCTGCTACTGGCTTGTCTTTATTTACCGATGCGCGGATCCGTGCATAATGGCTGCATCGACATCTGAGACCTCCTCGAACTCCGTGGCAGCGTGCCACTGCTGTCTGATCCCTCCTCCCTCCCAGGGTCCAAACTTCCTTGCGAGCAACTCAGGCATCAGCCAGTGGTTCCTTCGTCGAAGATACTCTCCTGTTTTAAATTACTCCGCCGACACGTTTATATAGATGGGTTAGTAACTTTTTTATTTTTTATAAGATTTTTAAAATAAATAGTATGAAATATGTACTATGTATATCAAAAATCTCAGATTTTTTTTAATAAAAAAACAAAAGAATACTAGCCCACCTAGATAAGTGTAGGCGCGGAGTAATTTAAAACAGAGGAGTAGTATTGGTGGAATTTGGATTGTCGGCGTCACGTCGCAAGTAGTATCTGCATATTTAAGTGACTGTCCGTCTGGAGCTCTCTTTCTCCCGTGTGTTGCACCGTTCGCATCGATGGATAAACTGGACCGCTTCTCGTGAGTTTTATGTGTGTGAAAAATAAGGACAAGTGTAGATTGTCTGCATGGATATCGAAACTCTTGCCTGATACTTTTATGCCAAGTAAGACATCTCTAACTGATTCCCAATCGGTTAGAGGAGTAAACTGCCCAAAATCGGTTAGAGGAGTAAAAATACTTCTCTAACCGATAGCTGTTCCTAACCGATCTTCTATAGTTAGCGGAGTAAATCAAATGAACACCTCCAAATTCGATCAAAATCAACCGAATTTTAAACTAACATATATACTTAGCACAATATATACATACTAAAACCAAAAATCGGTCGAATTTGACAAAATTCGACCACCTCCTAACCCTAGTCCTCCTCCCAGTCATAGGAGGAGGAATCGGAGTCGAGCTCAATCACGCCGACGTCATCAACGGGCTCGCGGAGCTGCCGACGTCCTCCTCCCTCACCCTGGCCAGCGCCGGAGCGGTCGACGGCCCCACAGCATTGGCGACCCCCTTCTTCTTTCCTGTGTCTGCCTTTCGCTTGGCCTCGGCGAATTCTTTGAGCCGCTGCCGTTCCTCCTTGATGAGCTCCGGGTTGAGCCCGGCGAGCGTTGCCACCATCGTCGCGTCGCGGCGCTCCGCCTCGAGGCGCTCGCGGGCCTTCCTATCCTCCCGCCGCTCACGGTCGAAGATGATTCGAAGGCCGACCGGCTCCAAGTCCGGCACCATGCCGCACCCTAGCGGGAAGTTGAGCTCGCCACAGTCGGAGCCGTGGAGCTCGACGTTCTTCACGTCGTACGCCAGCGCCGCCTGCTCCGACGATTGGAAGTTGCCGATCCAGACCTTCCAGTGGGTGTTGTGGTCGGTGATTTCAGCGACCCATGCCCCCACATTTGTTATGCATACGCCTGTGATGAACCCGGCGTTGCGTATGAGGAAGGTCCAAGGTGTTGGCGGAGCGTCGGGCTGCCTCTGGTGCTTGGGTGAGGCCAATTGTGACACCCCCGAGATTAGGACTAGACAAATCCTAGACCTATGTCTGATATAAGCCTAACCTAAATCTCGAAAGCATATAGAGAAAGAATCGGTAATATTACAGTGACCCTACAACACAAAAGTTATTACAGCAAGCTCGTAACCGAGCAAAGAACCAAAATATTACAAGCAGAGGTCACTGACCACAAACATCAAACAACGGAAGGAAAATTATGCTATTAAGTATAGCAAACTTAACAAATGGCCTAAGAGGCCTGAAGCATAACGATGATGTCCCAATCCATAGATTTCAGGCTGCCGACCAGGAACCCTAAGCTACTCGTCGATGTCGATGATATAACAAACTCATCTTCTATGGTAACACTTACCTACTGCAAAAGTATCAACAAAGCAAGGCTGAGTACAGGGTGTACTCCGCAAGACTTATGGCTGGTGGGGTTATTTTGCATAAAGCTATTGTTCTTTGTAAAAGGGGTTAAGTAGAAGCTCGTCTAAGTAGAACATTTAAAAGGGATAAGAAAGCGATACCACTAGCTTTGATCATCTTTTGATATCCACCGAATCTTTATTAGCTGAACCTACCAACTAGGATCACCCCCTCGACCCCTTAGGAAGCATCCTTAGAACACACTTCACTTACTTGCCAAGTTTTATGATTAGGTTATAGTTCTCTATGATCTTTGAATCCGTTCCTAAGTCGTCCATAACCGTGGACACGACTTTTCGAAATGATTATTATCCTGCAGGGATACACAACTTTACCCACACGTACCAGCCGATTTTTAGTGCCAGATCATTAGCCCTCTTCCTTGGAAGGCTAGCAGAGAGTGGTTGACCACGACCTTTACCTTGCTTTCGCCGAAACCATGAGTCACACCCTAAGGAGATGCCGTCGTAATGGGTCAAGTCCCGAAGTCGATCAATAGAGATGTGCGCAGGGTTCAAGATTACGGAGGCCGTGCCTCTCTTGTTCCCGGCCATGCTTACCTACCTATATGAATGCACCTCCTTCACCGCCTTCAAGAACAACTGATGTCTACGCACGCTTCTATTCTTGTAGACAGTGTTGGGCCTCCAAGTGCAGAGGTTTGTAGAACAGTAGCAAGTTTCCCTTAAGTGGATCATCCAAGGTTTATCGAACTCAAGGAGGAAGTGGTCAAAGGTATCCCTCTCAAGCAACCATGCAATCAAGATACAAGAAGTCTCCTGTGTCCCCAACACACCCAATACACTTGTCAGGTGTATAGGTGCACTAGTTCGGCAAAGAGATAGTGAAATACAAGTAATATGGATGCTTATAAGTGGTAATTGCAATCTGAAATAAGAGTGGCAGCAAGCAAACATGTAATAGGACTGATTGTAAACGGTGTTTCAATGCTTAGAAACAAGGCCTAGGGATCATACTTTCACTAGTGGACACTCTCATATAAATATCTTCTCTTCATTATGCTACCCTAAACTACTCTCCAGTTGGACGATGTAGGGCTATAACAACACACCTTAAAGTTCACATTCCCCATCTAGATAACCCCTCACTATCACCTTGAGCGCTAGATGGTTCCAACAAACACCACAATCTCATAGAGACATCCAACTCAAATTATACTCATGATAAGTATTTCTGTAACCTTAGCAAAAGTGCCACACGGTGTGCACACTGTCAACTTCACACATGTGGGGATAAGCAGAGATTAATTAAAGCACTTGAGTAGCAGAATATGTCTACTTATTCAACTAGATTACAAAGCTCATGATCTCAATAAGATCACACATAGAGAGAGATGAACACATAGCTACCGGTAGAGCCCTTAGCCTCGAGAGAGAACTACTCCCTCCTCATCATGGGAGTCAGCAACATCGATGGAGATGACGGTGGAGTCGATGGAGATCGCTCCGGGGGCACTTCCCCGTCCCGACAGGGTGCCGGAACAAAGACTTTAGTCCCCTGAATCTCCTCTTCGGTGGCGGCGGCGCTGTGGAACTTTTCATGGAATTCTGATCTTGTATCTAGGGTTTTCATCTCGGGGGGAATATATAGGCGAAGGAGCAAGGTCGGTGGAGGCTCGAGGGGCCCACACCACCTGGTGGCGCGCCTTGGGGTACCCGCGCCACCATAAGGTGTGGCCGCCTCGGTGCCCTCCTCTGTCTCTGCTTTGGACTCGGTCTTGTGTCAGGAAAAATAGGAACTTCGGCTTTTGTTTCGTCCAATTCCGAGAATATTTCTTTACTAGCTTTTCTGAAACCAAAAACAACAGAAAACAGGCAACTGGCACTGTGGCATCTTGTCAATAGGTTAGTTCTAGAAAATGTATAAAAATGCCTCAAAGTGTAGACAAAACATAAGATAGTTGATACAAAACAAGCATGGAGCATCAAAAATTATACATACGTTTATGACGTATAAAGCATCCCCAAGCTTAACTCCTGCTCGTCCTCGAGTAGGTAAGTGATAAAAAGAATAATTTTTGAGGTGACATGCACTATCACAATCTTGATCAAGGTATTTGTAAACTATTGATAGCTAGGATCAAAGTACTCTAACATAAACATGAAAGATATAGTTCTAACAATAAGACATAGCAACTATGTTGTAACATAAAAAGGTACAAACAAAAGATCATGAATAACAATGCATTGGAAGACATTTGTTTGTTTCATGTATAGAAAACATAATAAGAGTGGTAATCAGCTCGTCCTTCATGGATTAGCAGAACATAAATGCATAGGACACCTTCAAAGTTCGTAAGGGTGACTAGATACAAATAATTTAAGAGTAAGCAATATCAAAGATATGAATCAAACAAAAAGTTGTGGGACAATGCACATTAAACTAAGAATGACCACTATGCTCTCTCAATTGGTGCATAAAGATAGAAGATGGAGACTCAACATAAAAGTAAAAATAAAGGCCCTTCACAGAGGGAAGCAGGGATTTCAAGTTTCATAAAGAGCTTCCAAAAATTATGGTACTTATTAGCTTTCAGCTCTCATTGCCCCTATCATAAGCATCTTGAGGTGATTAAGGTTAAAGTGACACAAATATGAGGATATGCTTGACAAGTTATAAGTTGAAAATCTCATGCCTCTTGCTTATGAGTACCGAACCTCATGCTACTCAACTTTAGTCACAAGTAAGTTCTTGTCATTGTAAGTACATGTGTATCATGGAGAACCACCAACGGGGTACCCCTTGCCCCATGACACAGGAGCTTTCTCATATCAAAATGACAAGGCAACAGACAATGAGCATCTTAGCGATCTTTTTATTTGCTATTTGCATAGGTTTTTATTGAGAATGCTTCACAGAATGCGCACTATGGTTATGCTGCAAGTTTCCACCATGATTAGGCATGGATTAGGCTAGCCACCCAGGTGTTTCTCTAACACACATACAAACTCCATGAGCTTACAAGCTCCCCTTTTATTTCACACCACCGGGATCCATAAACAAAAGAACATGGTATCAACTGAATAATAAGTGTAATGTTGAAAGTGTTCCCCATGGTACATGGTTCTACTAATTCACAACTTATAAAGTTCAAGCACATAAGCAACATAGATGGACACAATGGTTCAAGTTTATTAAGTGAAATAAAATAAAGTGTGCCATCAAGTTTGTGAGAGCTTTAGTCACTAATTTTCACATAACAAAAGTTTAATTTGGAAGATAGATAAAAACATGAATATACTTGGAATGGTGTAACACACCATGCATAGGAATTTATAGTGGACTATTTGGAATAACTTGGTTTTCTTGGAGGTTGGTGCATGAGTAGAACTCATACTTGGTACAAGTGGAGGCTAGCAAAAGACTGGGAGCGACCAACTAAGAGAGCAATAATGGCCATAATCATGCAAAGCGAAAAAACATTATTAATTAAAGCATAAAGTGATATTACAAGTCAAAAACTAAATGATCATAGAGGCTATGGTGACTGGTTCATAGTCTTAACATGGTGTAAGCATGTGCCAAGTCAACCCAAATAAAGCATCAAAGGAGAATACCACAATATTATGCTTTTGTATGCTAAAACAACGCATGATTCTTTCAAGGCATATTAAGCAATCTCAATTGTTTGAAACAAGTCATGCTACAACAATAATCACTAAGCATATGGTCAAAGCAACATCTAGCATGGCATGATAAAGTCTAAGTCGCAGTCAAAACAAGCTTCCTTTTGTACCACTATAAGCATGAAACTTCCTACTCTTTTCCAACACCAATCGACTTATTTGAAACAACTCTCAAAGATAATAATCAATAAAGACCAGATAGCATGTCTCACCCATCTACAAAGAAGAACTAAAAATTTCTAAGACAAAATAATAAGAAAACTAAAGCTAAACGCAATGCTAGCAAAGGAGAGCACTCACAGAACAATAAGAGTGAAAACTAGAGTGTTCTAGGCAATGAATAACGGGGTGTATCTCTCTCCAAAAGAATTGTGTTGGGATCCAACCAACTTATTTAAGCAAACCAAACAAAAGAAAACTAAAAATAAAAACAAAGACGCTCCAAGAACAACACATAGTGCATAAGGTAATAAAAATAAAGTGTCTTGAAAGAAGACCTGAGATTATTGATGAAGAAGGGGATGCCTTGGGCATCCCCAAGCTTTAACGCTTGTACCTCTTGAATATTTCTTGGGGTGACACGGGTGGAATCCGCAAGCTTGAGCTTTTTTCCATACTTCATCTCATCACATTATTCTTCCCTACACTTGAAAATTTCCTTCATACAAAACTTCACACAATCTTCATTAGCAACATTAGTGTATTCAAGATAATAAGTCTTTGGGTTTAGTTTCAACACAAGTAAAAATTCCATTAAAACACAAGATACTGTAGCAATTCCTTCTAAAAGCTCAAGTGATAAGAGAACTCAAAAGGAAACCGATTAAGAGGCAAATGCAAATAATTGCAGAAATCTGTCAAAACAGACCAGCAGGTAAAGACCGATTTTTTCGAAAATCTTTTGTTGCTCAAATAGAAAAGTGCAGAACTAACAAAAGTCGGGTAATAACCTGGGGCATAAGTACAAAATAGTACATATCAATCTGACGTACTGAGATTTTTCACGATTTTTTACAGTGACGCATAGAAATCTGTTTCAGGACAGCAACTTCCCTATATCTTACTTCCCTCTCATTAGAGGTTATTCTTGGCACAAAAACAAAACAAAAAGGATAAGGAGAGGTTATTACAGAGGCAATAACTTACAAGACTCAACAAAATAAAAATAAACTGAAAGTAAAAATATAATGGATTGTCCCCCAAAAGCTCTTTCTTTATAGCCATTAAGATAGGCATGATAATTTCGATGATGCTTGCATAAGAAGTAAAAGAGAGCATGAAGAAGCAAATATGGAACAAATTTAAGTCTAACCCACTTCCTATGAAAAATAATCTGGTAAAGAAACAAGTCATGAAAGCACAAAGCAACAAGCATAGGAAAGCTAAACAAGTGCAACTTCAAAATTTTCAACATAAAGAGGGGAAACTTAATATTGTTGAGATACATAAAACCATGTTTCCCTCTCTCATAATAACTTTCAGTAGCATCATGAATAAAATTAACAATATAAATATCACATAAAACATTCTTATCATGAGCCACATGCATAAAATAATTATTACTCTCCCTATAAGCATAGTCATTCTTATTAATCGTAGTGGGAGCAAATTCAACAAAATAGCTATCATTATTATTCTCATCACCATAATCATCAAATATAAAAGGCATATTGTAATCATAATTAATTTTCTCCTCAATAGTAGGTGGACTAAAAATATCATATTCATCATTGTAATCATCATATATCGGAGGCATAGTATCATCAAAGTAAATTTTCTCCTCCGTGCTTGGGGGACTAAAAATATCATGCTCATCAAAACCAGCTTCCCCAAGCTTAGACTTTTCCATAGCATTAGCTATAATGGTGTTCAAAAAATTCATACTAATAACATTGCTATTAGCATGCAAAGAAAGTTCCATAGGTTTTTTTATTTTCTCTTCAAACACGTCATGTCCTAACTCAAGATAAATACTATAAAGCTCTCTATTTTTTTTCCATTAAGCCTAACTAATGAAAATAAAAACAAGAAACAAAAAGATATAATTGTGGAATCTAAAGGAAATAACTTCGAGCACTCACACACCGGCAATAGTACTAGAATATAGCTTAGTAGCCAGAGGATGTGAGTACCTTTTACCTTACCTCCTCGGAAACGGCGCCAGAAAATAGCTTGATGTCTACGCACACTTCAATTATTGTAGACAGGGTTGGGCCTCCATGTGGAGAGGTTTGTAGAACAACATCAAGTTTCCCTTAAGTGAATCACCCAAGGTTTATCAAACTCAGGGAGGAAGTGGTCATAGGTATCCCTCTCAAGCAACCCTGCAATCAAGACACAAGAAGTCTATTGTGTCCCCAACACACCCAATACACTTGTCAGGTGTATACGTGCACTAGTTCAGCAAAGAGATAGTGAAATACAAGTAATATGGATGATTATAAGTGGTAATTGCAATCTGAAATAAGAGTGGCAACAAGCAAACATGTAACATGACTGATTGTAAATGGTGCTTCAATGCTTAGAAACAAGGCCTAGGGATCATACTTTCACTAGTGGACACTCTCATATAAATATCTTCTCTTCATTATGCTACCATGAACTACTCTTCGGTTGGACGATGTAGGGCTATAATAGCACACCTTAAAGTTCGCATTCCCCATCTAGATAACCCCTCACTATCACCTTGAGCGCTAGATGGTTCCAACAAACACCACAATCTCATAGAGACATCCAACTCAAATTATACTCATGATAAGTATTTCTGTAACCTTAGCCAAAGTGCCACACGGTGTACACACTGCCAACTTCACACAGATGGGGATAAGCAGAGATTAATTAAAGCACTTGAGTAGCAAAATAGATCTACTTATTCAACTAGATTACAAAGCTCATGATCTCAATAAGATCACGCATAGAGAGAGACATGAACACATAGCTACCGGTAGAGCCCTTAGCCTCGAGAGAACTACTCCCTCCTCAACATGGGAGTTAGCAACATCGATGGAGATGGAGGTGGATGATACATTGCAAATGTATCTATAATTTTTGATGTTCCATGCTTAGTTTTATCTACTTTCTTATGTTTTGTCCACACTTTGGAGTACTTTTCATATGATTTCTTGGACTAACCTATTAACAAGAGCCACAGTGCCAGCTGCCTGTTTTCTGCTGTTTTTGGTTCCAGGAAGTCAGAAAATGAATATTTTCGGAATTTGACGGGACAAAAGCCAAAGTTGCTATTTTACCGGAAGACATCTGGAGCCAGAATACGAGACAGAGAAGGGCTGGAGCCCGGCCACACCACCTGGCCACGCGGCCAGGCCTGACCCACGCCAGGGGGTGGTCTGGCCGACCCCAGCACCCCCTCGGACTCTCCTTCCGCCTATATATTTCCTCTGATACGGAAACCCTAGGTACCCGATCAAAATTCCATGAAAGAGTCTGTAACCGCCGTCATCTCCATCCCTAGATCAGGAGGGATCTGAAGCTCTTCTCGGCACCCTGTCGGAGAGGGGAATTCACCCTGGAGGCCTTCTTCATCATCATGCAAGCCTCCGGTGTGATGCGTGAGCAGTTCATCTCTGGACTACGGGTCCATGTACTAGCTAGATGGCCGGTTCTCCTCCTTTGTGCTTTCATGTCTAGATCTTGTGAGCTCTGTTCAAGATCAAGATCATCTATTTGTAATTCTGCATGTTGTGTTTGCGGGGATCCGATGGATATTGAGATGCTATTTCAGATTGATTATTGATTCTATCATGTCTTTGTTATTTGTGATCTTGCATGCTTTCCGTTGTTAGTATCTATCTTGGCCAAGTTGATGCTAGCAACTCCAAGAGTTAGTATTTATGCTCGATAGTGGGTTCATGCCTCTGGTAATCTGGGGAAGTGACAGAAATCTCTAAGGTACTAGATGTTCTGTTGCTACTAGGGAGAAAACAACAATCCTTTGTTCATAGAACAATAATATTGTTTACTTTACACGCAATTCGTAAAGCAATAATCTATTGCTTGCAACTTAATACTGGAGGGGGTCCGGATGATAACCTGAAGGCGGATTATTAGTCATAGATGTAGTTGGATGCCGGTCTATGTATAATGTTGTAATGCCCAATCAAGTCTCAAAGGAGTCAAGATGATTAGTATATGCTTGTATGCTTTATCGATGTTTGTCAATTGCCCCGCTGTAATTTGTTCACCCAGCATGTTATCTATCTCAAGGAGAGCCACCTCTAGTGAACTATGGACCCTGGTCCTTTCTTTTACATTCAATCTATAAACTGTTTACTGCTTTGTGTTTACTTTCTCCAAACTATTACTTCCTTCCATTCGATACGTTTAATCCTTTGTTTTCAGCAAAACCGGTGAGATTGACAACCTCATTGTAAGTTGGGGCAAAGTTCTATGGTTGTGTTGTGCAGGTCTCCACGTTGTTGCTGGCACCGGTAGTGCGCCCTGCCAACGTTCAGCTAGCTACATCTTTGGGGTGTTTCCTTGCTCCTACTGGATTGATAACCTTGGTTTCATACTGAGGGAAAACTTGCTGCTGTGCTCATCATATCTTCCTCTTGGGGTTCCCCAATGAGCTCGATATATTTGGGCCATCAACAACTTTTTCTGGCGCCGTTTCCGGAGAGTCAAGGACATCTTCACAAGGGGAGTCCCTCATAACCAATCTCTTTACTTTGTTATTTTTGTTTTGCTTAGTTTTCTTTTGCTTTGTTTGCTTGTTTCTTTATCAAAAACACAAAAAAATTAGTTTTACTAGTTTGCTCTCTCATTTGAAAACACAAAAAAATGACTACTCTTGAAAACACTAAGTTGTGTGACTTCACTAGCACCAACAATAATGATTTTATGATCACACCTATTGCTCCACCTGTTCTTGAAGCTACTTTCTTTGAGATAAAACCTGCTTTACTCAATCTTGTTATGAGAGAACAATTTTCTGGTATTGGTAATGAAGATGTTGCTACCCATCTAAATAACTTTGTTGAACTTTTATAGATGCAAAAGCATAGGGATATAGATGGAGAAATTATTAAGCTGAAATTGTTTCCTTTCTCTTTGAGAGGAAAAGCTAAAGAATGGTTGAATTCCTTAACTAGGAATAGTATTGATTCTTGGACTAAATGCAAAGATGCTTTCATTGGAAAGTACTATCCTCCTACTAAGATTATATCTATGAGAAGTGAAATAATGAAGTTTAAACAATCTGATAATGAACATGTTGCTCAAGCTTGAGAAAGAATGAAATCTTTGGTAAAGAATAGTCCCACTCATGGATTGACTGCTTGGATGATCATCCAAACTTTTTATGCAGGATTGAACTATTCTTCAAGGAACCTATTGGATTCTGCTGCTGGAGGTACCTTTATGACCATTACTTTGGGTGCTGCAACAAACCTTCTGGATAATATGATGGTTAACTATTCTGAATGGCATACTGGGAGAGCTCCACAAGGTAAGAAGGTAAATTCTGTTGAAGAAACCTCCTCCTTGAGTGATAAGATTGATGTTATTATGTCTATGCTTGTTAATGGGAAAGCCCATATTGATCCAAATAATGTTCCTTTAGCTTCTTTGGTTGCTCAAGAAGAGCAAGTTGATGTGAACTTCATAAGAAATAACAATTTTGGCAATAATGCTTATAGGAATAATTTTGGTAACAATAATTATAAGCCATATCCTCCCAACAATGGTAATGCTTATGGAAATTCTTACAACAATAATAGGAGTGCTCCCTCTGACCTTGAAGTTATGCTTAAATACTTTATTAGTAAACAAACCGCTTTCAATAAAACTATTGAGGAAAAACTCTCTAATGCTGAAAGAAATATAGCATCTTTGGCTGAAGCTCAATCTTCTTTGAATAAAATGGCTGCTAAACCTGAAACTAATGATAATCACTTTGCAGCTACTAATGCCTTACAAGTAAGAATTGATGAAAATGTTAGACTATTAGCTGAATTACATGCTAAGTGGGAAAGAGAAGATGAAATTGCTAGAAACATTAGTGTTTCTACTATCACTACCACTAGTGTTAAGGCTAGTAATAGTTCTACCACTCTAGATGATAATTTTGATTTTGATCTTGATGGTTGTAACATCTCTGAAGTTATTAAGTTCCTACAAAAGCTTGCTAAAAGTCCTAATGCTAGTGCTATGAACATGGCCTTTACAAAACACATTACTGATGCTCTCATAAAGATTAAAGAAGAAAAGATGAAACATAAAGCTTCTATTCCTATAAAACAAGAAGATGGTTGGGAACCCATCATTAATATGAAAGTGAATGATTTTGATTTCAAAGCTTTATGTGATCTTGATAGTAGTGTTTCTATTATGCCTAGAAGGATTTATGATATGCTTGATTTGCCACCACTTGAAGATTGTTATTTGAATGTCCCACTTGATGATAATGCTAAATATAAACTCATGGGGAGTCTTAATGATGTTCTTATTATGGTTAACAATGCCTTTGTCCCCGTTGATTTCTATGTTTTGGATGTTGAATACAATGCTTCTTGTCCTATTACTTTGGGAAGACCTTTTCTTAGAACTGTTGGTGCCATTATTATGAAAGAAGGCACCATTAAATATCAAATCCTACTCAAGAATGGTATAGAACATTTCCCTAAGAAGAGAGAGAAGAGTTCTTTTGCCTCTCCTATGAAAACAAAATTTGCTCTTAATGCTTCTTCATTTGAGAACACTTGATTTTTTCTTGCTTCTTATGCCTAACTTAAAGGCTTTAAAGAAAAGTACTTATTGGGAGATAACCCAAAACTTTTAGTTGTGTCTTGGAAGTTATTACTTCAGTAATAACCGCTCCTTATCTGTTTTATTTGCTTTTTGTGCCAAGAGTAACCTCTAATCAGAGAGAAGTAATGATTGGGAAAGTTGCTGTCCCGAAATGATTTATGTGATTCACCATAAAACTTCGTGTAAAATCTATGAACGTCCTTTTGATGCGTAAATATTTGTGCTTCTGCCCCAGGTTGTTATCTAACTTTCGTTAGTTCAACACTTTTTGATTTGAGCAACAGAAGGTCTCTGAAAAAAATCGTCTTTACCTGCTGGTCTGTTTTGACAGATTTCTGCCATTTTCCGCATTTGCTTCTTGTTATTTCCTTTTTGAGTTCTTTTGGAGAATTGAGCTTTTTGAGGGAAGTACTACAGTAGATAGTGTTTTAATGAAAGTTTTCTTGGTGTTATAACTGAACCTTAAAGACCAATTATCTTGAGTACACTAATGTTGGTAATAAAGATTGTGTGAAGTTTTGTATGAAGGAAAAATTTCAGGTGTATGGAAGGAATGAGGAATGAGATGAAGGATGTACTAAATCTCAAGCTTAGGGATACCACATGTGTCACCCCAAGAAATATCCAAGAAGTACAAGCGTCAAAGCTTGGGGATGCCCAAGGCATCCCCTTCCTCATCAATAAAAATCCCAGATTTCTTCCAAACGCTTCATTTTTTGTTTCATGCACAGTTGTGTTGTTCTTGGAGCGTCCTCTTTTTCGTTTTCATTTTGGTTTTTCATTTGCTGAATAAATTGGTTGGACCCCCTCTTTCATGCATTGGTTTTCAAATAGTTTGGTTTGGTTTGGAAAAGAGTAGGAAAGTTCATGCTTAAGTGTTAAAGAGAGCTTGTTTTTGACTGTGGCCTATGCTTTGTCATGACATGCTTGATATTGTTTTGGCTTTATGCTTAGTATTCTTTGCTGTAGCATGACTTGTTATAAACAATTGAGATTGCTTAATGTGCCTTGGATGAATCATGCGTTGTTTTAGCATATTAAAGCATAGTATAGTGGTATTCTCCTTTGATTCTTTATTTGGGATGACTTGGCGCATGCTCACACCATGTTATGACTATCAAATTCACCATAAGCCTTTATGATCCTTTAGTTTTCAACTTGTAGTATCACTTTATTCTTTGATCAATGATGTTTTGTCGCTCTACATGATTATGGCCATTATTGCTCTCTTAGTTTGTCGCTCCCAGTCTTTTGCTAGACTCCGTAACCAAGTATGAGTTCCACTCATGCATCAAACTCCCTAAACCAAGTTATTCCAAAGAGTCCACCATACCTACCTATTAGCATATGCTATTCCAAGTATATTCATGCTTTTGTTTACTTTCCAAATTAAACTTGTTATGAGAAAACTAGTGATTAAAGCTCTCACGAACTTGATGGCACACTTTACTTTTCTTGCCCTTAATAAACTTGAACCATTGTGTCGTGTATGTTGTATATGCTTGCACTTATTTGTTGGGGATTAGCAGAACTATGTTGTCATGGGGAATGCTTTCAACATTGCACGGGTACTTTGTACCTAGTTGATATTATGCTCTTTTGTCTATGGATGTCATCGGTGTGAAATGAAAGGGGAGCTTGTAAGTCCATGGAGTTATGTATATGTGTTAGAGAAATGCCTGGGCTGCTGGTCTAATCCATGCTGACATGGTGGAAACCTGCAGCATAACCATAATGAGCTGTCTATGAAGCATTCTTCTTATAAAAAATGAGTCCTATATTGAGAAAAAAGAGAAAAAGAGAAAAAAAGAGATTATGAAAAGAGGAAAGAGAGAAAAAAGCACCATATTCCCATGGTAAATAAGAAGATTGTTGAGATGCTCGTTGTCTGCTTGCCTTGTCATTTTGATATGGGGATTCTTCCGTATCATCGGGCAAGGGGTACCCCGTTGGCGGTTCTCTATGATACACATGTACTTACGATGACAAGAACTTACCGGTGACTAAACTTGAGTAGCATGAGGAGCGTCCCTCGTATTCAAGGGACATGAGATTTCTAACTTATACTTCGTCAAGCATGTACACCATAGTTTGTTCATTTTAACCTTAATCACTTCAAGATGCTTATGATAGGGGCAATGAGAGCTGAAAGCTATAAGTACCATAATTTTTGGAAGCTCTTTATGAGACTTGAATCCCTGCTTCCTTCTATGAAGGCCTTTCTTCCACTTATATATTGAGTCTCCACCTTCTACCTTTATGCACCTACTTTGAGAGCATAGTGGCCATTCTTAGTTCTATGTGCATTGTCCCAAGACTAGTTGATTGATGCTACCTTGATATTGCTTGTTTTAAACTATTTGTATCTATTCACCCTTATGAACTTTGAAGGTGTCCTATGCATTTATATTTGCTACTCTATGAGGGACAAGCTGAATACTATTATGCTATGTTTTCTTTATGTGAAACAAACAAACGTCTTGCAAAGCATTGTTATTCATGAATCTTTTGTTTGTGCCTTTTCATGTTGCATCATAGTATCTTTGTCTTATTGCTAGAACTATGTCTTTCATGTTATGATTGAATTACTATGATCCCAGCTTTGAATGTTTTACAAATACTTTGATCAAGTTTATGATGGTGCATGTCACCTCAAAAATTATTCTTTGTTTTTATCACTTACCTACTCGAGGACGAGCAGGAGTTAAGCTTGGGGATGTTGATACATTGCAAATGTATCTATAATTTTTGATGTTCCATGTTTGGTTTTATCTACTTTCTTATGTTTTGTCCACACTTTGGAGTACTTTTCATATGATTTCTTGGACTAACCTATTAACAAGAGCCACGATGCGGTACTGTTTCTGCTGTTTTTATTCCAGGAAGTCAGAAAATGAATATTCTCAGAATTGGACGGGACAAAAGCCAAAGTTGCTATTTTACCGAAAGACATCTAGAGCCAAAATACGAGACAGAGAAGGGCTGGAGCCCGGCCACACCACCTGGCCACGCGGCTAGGCCTGGCTTGTGCCTGGGGGTGGTATGGCCGACCCCAGCACCCCCTCGGCCTCTCCTTCCGCCTATATATTTCCTCTGATATGGAAACCCTAGGTACCCGATCAAAATTCCACGAAAGAGTCTGTAACCGCCGTCATCTCCATCCCTAGATCAGGAGGGATCTGAAGCTCTTCTTGGCACCCTGCCGGAGAGGGGAATTCACCCTGGAGGCCTTCTTCATCATCATGCAAGCCTCCGGTGTGATGCGTGAGTAGTTCATCTCTGGACTATAGGTCCATGTAGTAGCTAGATGGTTGGTTCTCCTCCTTTGTGCTTTCATGTCTAGATCTTGTGAGCTCCGTTCATGATCAAGATCATCTATTTGTAATTCTGCATGTTGTGTTTGCGGGGATTCGATGGATATTGAGATGCTATTTCAGATTGATTATTGATTCTATCATGTCTTTGTTATTTGTGATCTTGCATGCTTTCCTTTGTGAGTAGCTATCTTGGCCAAGTAGATGCTAGCAACTCCAAGAGTTAGTATTTATGCTCGATAGTGGGTTCATGCCTCTGGTAATCTAGGGAAGTGACAGAAATCTCTAAGGTACTAGATGTGCTGTTGCTACTAGGGAGAAAACAACAATCCTTTGTTCATAGAACAATCGTATTGTTTACTTTACACGCAATTCGATTTATAACCTTGGTTTCATACTGAGGGAAAACTTGCTAGCTACACCTTTGGGGTGTTTCCTTGCTCCTATTGGATTTATAACCTTGGTTTCATACTGAGGGAAAACTTGCTCCTGTGCTCATCATACCTTCCTCTTGGGATTCACCAACGAGCTCGATATATTTGGGCCATCAGTGGAGTCGATAGAGATGGCTCTGAGGGCACTTCCCCGTCCCGACAGGGTGCCGGAACAGTGACTTTTGTCCCCTGAATCTCCTCTTCGGTGGCGGCGGCGCTGCGGAACTTTTCGTGGAATTCTGATCTTGTATCTACGGTGTTCATCTCGAGGAGAATATATAGGCGAAGGAGCAAGGTCGGTGGAGGCCCGAGGGGCCCACACCACCTGGTGGTGTGCCTGGGGGTACCCGCACCACCATAGGGTGTGGCCGCCTCGGTGCCCTCCTCCGTCTCCGCTTTGGACTCTGTCTTGTGTCGGGAAAAATAGGAACTTCGGCTTTTGTTTCGTCCAATTATGAGAATATTTCTTTACTAGATTTTCTGAAACCAAAAACAGCAGAAAACAGGCAACTGGAAGTGCGGCATCTTGTCAATAGGTTAGTTCCAAAAAATGTATAAAAATGCCTCAAAGTGTAGAAAAAACATAAGATAATTGATACAAAACAAGCATGGAGTATCAAAAATTATAGATACGTTTATGACGTATCAACAACCAAACTGCATATGTCTAATGGAACTCCCAAACTATATGACTCATGGAATCTACTAGGCAAGTTAGTTGGTCGAGGGGGTTTCCAAGCCTCCGTGTGGTCGTACGCTTGTGTTTGTTCAAGAGGCAAGAACTCAGGTCCTAGTGGTGGCAAGTATGGGACTGCAAAAACCACAACCTGACGTGGCCTCCCATACAAGCCTTATCATTTTTTAACTTTCATCTCTGATCATACCACGTCATCCTATCCAACTAGGTTCATTCATAGCTCTGATTCATCAACCGGATGGACCAGTGATAACATCTAAGCATGACTAAGCACAACGAACATAAATAGCTCTCGTGAAGCTCATATGCCAAACCCTAGTTATGCTAGGAGCAGTGGATTAGGGAGTATATGTTACAAAGGAAACATGCATCAGATAGGATTAATCTGTCTATCGATAAAAGACTTTGGAATCATATGACATGACAAGAATTAAAGTACTTCAAAAGCATAGGATTTTATCATGTGTGGGGTTTTGCTTGCCTTTGCCTGTTGATACCCAAGTAAGTAGATCTTCAGAGTCCTGGTACTTGACTTGATGGCAGTTTCTCAAGTATTAATCTTTGATCTTCGATGGTGTTGATCTCGGTTTTCGATCTTGTTTCTCACATCAACTCCGAGGTCTATCGAGAAGAAGCAGAAACACCAGAAAGGAAAACAACAATCAACACATGGCATAATTGCAATGCTCAAGCAATGATGATGATATGGCAAGTTAAAGTGTGTTGAAATGAAACCTAGTACATGCTTGGTCATTTTAAACAGGGTCCAAGGGGTGCAAACCCTAGAACACGGGGTACCTCGGAGTCACATACGGGGTTCAATTGGTTCTTCTAATTAAACTTGTAATTAAAGTTGTTCAACAATGCATGATTATGCGTCTATTGGGTAGATCTCATTTTTCTGAACATTTTGATATATTATACATGTTTTTCTGATTTAAAATGAATTAGTTATGATTTGTCTCATTTTAAAATCATTTTAAATAATTAAACATTTTTGGAATTTATTAAATATTTTTCCATCTGGTCCCACCTATCATCATTTTATTAATTAAAGAAATTATTTTCTAAAAAGGTTAAAATCCTGACAGATAGGGCCCACATGGTATTTATATATTCTAGAAAACAAATAAAAACAAAAAGGGATTATTGCGTCATGCTGACGTCAGCAATGGAGAGCTCCTAGGTCGAGCACGAATCCGTCCATCTCATGCGCGCCTGGATGCGTGGGTCAGGGCACTGTATTGAGGGTGTCGAGTGGAGTCAAACGGTGGTGGCCCCGCCAAGAAATGGCCGCCGGAGCAACGAGTACAACAGTGACCGATGGCGGAGGCTACAGGTGGTTGGCAAGGAGGGAACTAGAGGAAGAGGAAGGAAGAGGAGGGGTTCCTAAGGACCTCTGGCTCACCAGGAAGCAGACGGAGGGTCGACGAGGAGCAGGGTAGCTAGAAGCAGGCTAATCGATGGCGATGGGCTTCCTCAGGGTCGGAGAAGAAGGAGGTCACAGGGCTCGATTCGGAGCTCCACTCCTTGATTCCTTTGGTAGGGAAGTAGAGGGCGGCAAGGCGGAGCGGATGGTGGCCTCATCTTGGCTTGGGGTGGTCGGGGACGGGAGAACTAGCGGTTGCCAGCGAGCTAGGGTTCGGCCTTGCACGACGCAGAGAGGGAGAGAATGCGTGCGAGGGGGAGAAAGAGGGCTAGGGTTCTCCAGCGGCAGCGGAGGCAACTTTATAGATAACTGGGGGCGGCGGCGCGCATATTGGCGCACGACGGCAATGGAGGCGCGGCCAGTGAGTAGCTTCGCTCGATCGGGAGGTGGAAGATGACCGGAGGAAGCGACAAAGCGTTATCGGGCCGAGGTGGGCTGGATTGGGCCAGGATGGGCTACAAAAGGGCCGCGACAAAAAAGGGCAGCGGCTACGCGCGGGCAGTAGAGAGGAGAGAAGAGAGATGGGCTTCGACCCAGATTAGGTTAGGATCAATTTTTATTTTAGAAACCTTTTTCTATTTAGTTTTCTCTCTTTTCTCTTTTGTATTTTAATTTTTAAATCTGTTTTGGATATTTTCAAAATACCAGAGGTTGTTGTAAACATTTTGAAAATACTCTGGGACCCTTTATAACCATTTGGGTTCCATACTTTTGATATTTTCAAAAATTCAAAACACTTTTGAATACTTTTAAAGAGATAGGGAAAACTAGGGTTAGGGTTTGTTTTCTTCCATGCATTTTATTTAGAGAATATGATGCTCATGCTATGCACACTCAAACTCTAATTAGAGATTACTAAAACTAGGGTGTTACACCAATCGCAGAGAAGGAGGGGAACGGTGATAGGAAGAGGAAGAGGCTTGAGCTCGCGGCGGGGGGCTGCGGTGCCGGCGAGCGCTGGGGATTGGTGGCGGAGACGGCCGACGATGTTAGAAATAATGGGCCAATATAAATAAGCCCATGTAGATTTCAGATTTTCCCTAAATCTCAAAGCCCATGTTTGTGGCACCTCACATGTGTTTGGGCCCATGTTTGGGGCAACTCACATGGGAGTGGAGTGGGAGCTAAAGTTTAGTCCCACATGGAAAGTTGGAGGACAGTTACACCACCTTATAAGATGGAGTGGTTCACCACTTAGTAAAGTGAGTGAGAAAAGGAGAACTACACGCGCGCTCCTCCGACGATGTTGCTCGCACGCAATGCAACGCACCGCCCACCCGTCCCGCCACGACGCGCGCGCGCCGCGGGTTGCGGGAATCTCGCCGAGCCGACTTTTCTTTTTGCTTCTTAGGAAAACTTGTGAGGTTTTGATAGACGTGTCAACAGTCAGCCTATGCGGGTCGCTCCCAGATCGTGGGCTACATTAACCGACCTGAGTGTGCGTGACGTGGACTCGGTCCATGTTTGCCTCCATTAGGGTTTCCTGAGCTGCTCTATATAAAGTGTTGCATGGCTACCATCACAATCTACCGAACCAATCTAGGGTTTTGCCAGCCTCTCTGTTTGCGTCGCCACCGTAGTCTACTCCATCCCGCTTGCCGGCATGCACCGGTGGACGGGAGAGCAGGTCTCCAGAACCACTCGCCTTTGCGATCCTGTACGGGAGAGGGAAAATAAGGTTTTTGGGAAGCGTTCTGCGCTACTGCTCGAGTTCTTCATCACTGGTCATCTTCCATCCAAGTCAGGCGGTGCTACCTATCAACGTCTTGACCGCCATCTACTTTGATCCGTTTTCCCTAATGTTACTACGACGACTTCATCGGCAACTGATCAGTACATATACCGTGATCCGGTATGTTGTCACACTATGGTTGTTATTGCGTTTGTAATGCTACTGTTCGTGTTGATTAATACATCTAGTATGTTCGAGATTAACATGATCGTAGCTGTTGTTTTCATGTTCTACATTCTAGAATTAATTGTGGAAATTGTGCCTAATAATCCAACAATCTAAAAAACCTTATTATAGGCAATTTCTTGAGTTATCCATGGGACACTTGGCCGATGCGATGAAGCCGGATAAGTTTACCGGTGTTCATTTTAAGAGGTGGCAGGCTGATGGATCAAAATATATCGAGCTCGTTGGGGAACCCCAAGAGGAAGGTATGATGAGCACAGCAGCAAGTTTTTCCTCAATTATGAAACCAAGGTTATCGAACCAGTAGGAGCAAGGAAACACCTCCAAGGTGTTGTTTCCAACTTGGAATCCTGCACAACACAACCATAGAACTTTGCCCCCAACTTACAGTGAGGTTGTCAATCTCACCGGTTTTGCTGAAAACAAAGGATTAAACATATTGTGTGGAAGATAGTAATTGCTTGCAGAAAGTAAACAGTAAACAGTAAATAGTAGATTTTAGATTGATGGTAAAAGAACGGATCGGGGTCCATAGTTCACTAGAGTTGATTCTCCTTAAGATAGATGACATGTTGGGTGAACAAATTACAGCGGGGCAATTGACAGACACCGAGAAAGCATTCATGCATATACTAATCATCTTGACTCCTATGAGATTTGATTGGGCATTGCAACATTATAAATAGACCATAATCCAACTGCATCTATGACTAATTAATCCACCTTCAAGTTATCATCCGAACCCCCTCCAGTATTAAGTTGCAAGCAACAGATAATTGCGTTAAGCAAAGTGTGTAAAGTAAACAATACGATTGTCCCATGGACAAAGGATTGTTGTTTTCTCCCTAGTAGCAACAGCACATCTAGTACCTTAGAGATTTCTGTCACTTCCCCAGATTACTAGAGGCATGAACCCACTATCGAGCATAAATACTCCCTCTTGGAGTTGCTAGCATCTAGTCAGCCAAGATAGCTACGAACAACAGAAAGCATTTAAGATCACAAATATCATAGACATGATAGAATCAATAATGAATCTGAAATAGCATCTCAATATCCATCAGATCCCCGCAAACACAACATGTAAGATTACAAATAGATGATCTTGATCATGAACGGAGCTCACAAGATCTAAACATGGTAGCACAAAGGAGGAGAACCAACCATCTATCTAGTACATGGACCCGTAGTCCAGGCATGAACTACTCACGCATCACACCAGAGGCAGTCATGGTGATGAAGAAGGCCTCCAGGGTGATCTCTCCCCTCCGGCAGGGTGCCGGGAAGAGCTTCAGATCCCTCCCGATCTAGGGATGGAGATGGCGAGGGCTACAGACTCTTTCATGGAATTTTGGTCGGGTACTTAGGGTTTTCGTCCCCAGAGGCTTTTATAGGCGAAGGGGCAAGGTCGGTGGAGCACCAGGGGTCCCACACTGGTGGCGGCGCGCCTAGGGCTGGCCGCGCCACCCTAGGGTGTGGCCGCCCTGGTTCCCCTCTTCGTCTCCCCTCCGGACTCCATGTTGCTTCGGGTAAAATATTGACTTTGGCTTTTGTCCGGTCCAATTCTGAGAATATTTCCTTACTAGCTTTTCTGAAACCAAAAACAGCAGAAAACAGGCAACTGGCACTGTGGCATCTTGTTAATAGGTTAGTTCCAGAAAATGTGTAAAAATACTCCAAAGTGTGGACAAAACATAAGAAAGTAGATATAAAACAAGCATGGAACATCAAAAATTATAGATACGTTTACAACGTATCAACATCCCCAAGCTTAACTCCTGTTCGTCCTCGAGTAGGTAAGTGATAAAAAAGAATAATTTTTTAGGTGACATGCACCATCATAATCTTGATCAAGGTATTTGTAAAACATTGATAGCTGGGATCATAGTACTTTAACATAGCATGAAAGTTATAGTTCTAACAATAAGACATAGCAACTATGTTATAACATGAAAAGGTAAGAACAAAAGATTCATGAATAACAATGCTTTGAAAGACGTTTGTTTGTTTCACATATAGAAAACATAATGATAATGGTATTCCGCTTATCCCTTATAGTGTAGCAAAACATAAATGCATAGGACACCTTCAAAGTTCATAAGGGTGACTAGATGAAAATAGTTTAAGAACAAGCAATATCAATGTTATGAATCAATCAACAAGTCTTGGGACAATGCATATTAAACTAAGAATGGCCACTATGCTCTCTCAATAGGTGCATAAAGATAGAAGATGGAAACTCAACATAAAAAGTAAAAGAAAGGCCCTTCATAGAAGGAAGCAGGGATTCAAGTCTCATAAAGAGCTTCCAAAAATTATGGTACTTATTAGTTTTCAGCTCTCATTGCCCCTATCATAAGCATCTTTAGGTGATTAAGGTTAAAGTGAACAAATATGAGAATATGCTTGACAAGTTATAAGCTGAAAATCTCATGCCCCTTGATAACCCACAAGTATAGGGGATTGTGTGTAGCCTTTTCGATAAGTAAGAGTGTCGAACCCAATGAGGAGCTAAAGGTAGGATAAATATTCTCTCAAGTTCTATCAACCACTGATACAACTCTACGCACACTAAACGTTTGCATTATCTAGGAAATAAAACTAGAGCAACAATACGAGTAATAGAGATAGCTTTGCATGATAATAAATAACAAGAAAGTAAAGCTAGTTGCTGCAGCAATAAAATACACTAAACTAACAGAACCATGAGTGTGGAATAGTGGTGGTAATTGTGGTGGCTTTGTCCAAGTTTAAATGGCGAATAGATCAGGTTCATTGTGTTCGATGCAGTTTTCTATGTGGGAGAAGCTAAATATACATGTGCTTCACTACTTGGAATTACATGTACTATATGATTGGATTGTTAGCAAACATCCGTAAGTACTAATCGATGCATTAAGGTTTCCCCAACCATAGCCTTAAGTTTAATGGTCCTCTTACTCCCATACCTACAACGTTCCGGTTCGTGTCCTCAGGTTTCTGTCACTCCGGCAGAACTCCCCTTTCCTTTTACACATACTACAAACCCTATGATGTTTAATCCATGCGCGCACAAATATAATGGACACCAAAGGACTGTACCATATCAACATACAACTCTAATGAACCAAAGACATTCAACTATTCAATCTAAGAACAAAGAAACTACACAAACATGACATAGATCGTAGGATTATAACTTATAGCATCAAACACCATGTTTACATAGGACGGTACAGAGGTGTGTGGGAGGATGAACCACTACATACTATGAGGATTAGGTGATGGAGATGGCGGTAAAGATGGTGAAGAAGGCGGCGGCGGCGGCGACGCGGGGGACTCCTTCCCCGCCACCGGTATCATGGGGGAGCACCGCCCCTTAGCCCCCTTCCTTCATGGCTTCTTGGGAGCCCTCCCCCATGGAGATAGGATCCATGGGGGAGGCAAAAACGTGGCTTTGGTGGCTGCAAATTCGTGGGTAGAGATGCCCTGAGCGAATTAGGTTTCCTCCCTTTATATAGCTTCTCGGATTCCCGTCACCCTATCTTAGGCTGCAGTAAATCGTCTCTAAAAGGCCCGTACGGACTTGTAATCAGATAAATTTTATGTCCATAACGTTTGTCGCGAAATTTCCAACAACTTTGTAGTTAAAGAGTTTTCCATTTGTAGCCGTATTCGACCCGAAACGTGACCATCTTCAAAAAGAGTTCTGAGATAGATTTCGGAAAAAATCCCAATTTGACTCCAACAAGGTTTTCACTTGTATCCTTGGTAATTCCTACACATCAAAGTGTAAAACAAAAACATTGTGCACTTTTGCAACTATTAGTAGGTTAGTCCAAATAAATCATAAACTTTATACAAAGAAGAGTGTCAAAAGCATATTATTAGCATAAAACCATCAAAAATTATAGATACGTTATGGACGTATCACCCCTTACTTACGAGTACCGTTCCTCATGCTACTCAAGTTTAGTCACATGTAAGATCTTGTTATTGTAAGTACATGTGTACCATAGAGAACCGCCAACGGGTTACCCCTTGCCCGATGATATAGAAGATTCCCCATATCAAAATGACAAGGCAAGCAGACAATGGGCATCTCAGCAATCCTTTTATTTCCTATTTGCATAGGCTTTTTTTTCTTTTTCTTCTCTCTCTTTTTTCTTTCCTATTTGCATAGGTTTTTTATAGAGGATGCTTCATAGATTGCTCACTATGGTTACGCTGCAGGTTTCCACCATGATTAGGCATGGCTTAGACCAGCCGTCTAGGCATTTCTCTAACACATATACGAACTCCATGATCCTTACAAGCTCCCCTTTAATTTCACACCGCCGGGATCCATAAGCAAAAGAACATGATATCAACTAAATAAAGTGCAATGTTAAAAGCGTTCCCCATGATAACATGGTTCTGCTAATTCACAACTTATAAAACGCAAGCATATACGCAACATAGATGGGCACAATGGTTCAAGTTTATTAAGTGCAAGAAAAGTAAAGTGTGCCATCAAGTTCATGAGAGCTTTAATCACTAATTTTCACATAACAAGTTTAATTCGAAAGGTAGATAAAAACATGAATATACTTGGAATAGCAAATGCTAATAGGTATGTATGGTGGACTCTTTGGAATAACTGGGTTTTATTTGTAGTTGGATGCATGAGTGGAACTCATACTTGGTATGGAGGCTAGCAAAAGACTGGGAGCGACCAACTAAGAGAGCAATAATGGCCATAATCATGCAAAGCGACAAAAAATATTAATTAAAGCATAAAGTGATATTACAAGTCGAAAACTAAATGATCGTAGAGGCTATGGTGACTTGGTATAGTCTTAACATGGTGTGAGCATGTGCCAAGTCAACCCAAATAAAGCATTAAAGGAGAATACCACAATATTATGCTTTTATATGCTAAAACAACGCATGATTCTTTCAAGGCACATTAAGCAATCTCAATTGTTTGTAACAAGTCATGCTACAACAATAATCACTAAGCATAAAGTCAAAACAATATCAAGCATGACATGACAAAGCCTAGGCCACAGTCAAAAACAAGCTCCTTTTATACCACTTAAGCATGAACTTTCCTACCCTTTTCCAATCCAAATCAACCTATTTGAAACTATGTATGAATGCGGGGGCCCAACCAATTTATTTAAGCAAATTAAGCAAACTAAACCAAAAACGAAAACGAAGACGCTCCAAGAACAACACAAGTGTGCATGAAACAATAAAAATGAAGTGTTTGGAAGAAACCTGAAATTTTTATTGATGAAGAAGGGGATGCCTTGGGAAGCCCCAAGCTTTGACGCTAGTACTTCTTGAATATTTATTGGGGTGACACGGCTGGCATCCCCAAGCTTGAGCTTTTGTCCATACTTCATCTTATCACATTACTCTTCCCTACACTTTAAAATTTCCTTCATACAAAACTTCACACAATCTTTATTAGCAACATTAGTGTACTCAAGATAATAAGTCTTTAGGTTCAGTTTCAACATAAGTAAAACTTCCATTAAAACACAAGCTACTGTAGCACTTCCTTTAAAAAGTTCAAGTGATCAAAGAGAACTCCAAGAGAAATAGATTAAGAGGCAAATACAAATAATGGTAGAAATCTATCAAAACAGACCATCAGGTAAAAACCAATTTTTTCGAAGACCTTCTGTTGCTCAAATCGAAAAGTGTTGAACTAATGAAAGTTGGATAACAACCTGGGGCATAAGCACAAAAATGAAAGCTCAAACCGACATACAAAGATTTTTAACGAATTTTTACAGCAAAGCACAAAAATCGGTTTCGGGACAGCAACTTTCCCATGCCTTACTTCTCTCTCATTAGAGGTTACTCTTGGCACAAAAACGACACAAAAATGATACAGAGAGGTTATTACTGAAGCAATAACATCCAAGACTCAACAAAAGATTCCTAACGAAATTTGGGTTATCTCCCAATAAGTGCTTTTCTTTAACGCCTTTGAGCTAGGCATAAGAAGCAAGAATCAAGTGTTCTCAAATGAAGAAGCATTAAGAGCAAATTTTGTTTTAATAGAAGAGGCAAAAGGAATATTCTCTCTCTTCTTAGGGAAGTGTTCTATACCTTTCTTGAGTGGTAATTTATATTTAATGGTGCCTTCTTTCATATCAATAATGGCACCAAAATTTCTAAGAAAAGGTCTTCCCAAAATAATAGGACAAGAAGGATTGCATTCAACATCCAAAACATAGAAATCAACGGGGACATAGGCATTGTTAACCATAATAAGAACGTCATTAATACTACCCATGAGCTTCTTTTTAGCATTATCAAGTTGGACATTTAAATAACAATCTTCTAATGGTGGCAAATCAAGCTTTTCATAAATCTTTCTAGGCATAATAGAAACACTACTATCAAGATCACATAAAGCTTTGAGATCAAAATCATTCACTTTCATATTAATGATGGGTTCCCAACCATCTTCTAATTTCATAGGGATAGAAGCTTTATGTTTCATCTTTTCTTCTTTAATTTTTATGAGAGCATCAGTAATGTGTTTTGTAAAGGCCATATTCATAGCACTAGCATTAGGACTTTTAGCAAGCTTTTGTAGGAACGTAATTACTTCAGAGATATTGCAACCATCAAGATCAAAATCATAATTACCATCTAAAGTAGTAGAGCTATTGTTTCCCATATTTCAAAGAATTTCGTCATTTTTATTAGAGAAGGTTCCATTGGTTTTAGGCATTGTTGCAAAAGGAATGGGGACGTCATGTGGTTTGCTAGCATCAACATTAGTGGTGGTGATAGTACAAGTACTACTATTTCTAGCAATTTCATCTTTACTTTCCCACTTAGCATGCAATTCAGCTAACAGTCTAACATTTTCATCAATTCTAACTTGTATGGCATTAGTAGAAGCAAAGGGATTTTCAATAGTTTCAGGTTTAGCAGCCATTTTATTCAAAGAAGATTGTGCTTCAGACAATGATGCTATACTTCTTTCAGCATTAGAGAGTTTTTCCTCAATAGTTTTATTGAAGGCAGTTTGTTTACCAATAAAATCTTTAAGCATGACTTCAAGTTCAGAGGGTGCACTTTTATTATTGTTGTAGGAATTTCCATAAGCATTACCATTATTGGGAGGATATGGCCTATAATTATTATTACCAAAATTATTCCTGTAGGCATTATTGCTAAAATTATTGTTTCTAATAAAGTTCACATCAACTTGCTCTTTTTGAGCAACCAAAGAAGCTAAAGGAACATGATTTGGATCAATATGAGCTTTCCCATTAACAAGCATAGACATAATAACATCAATTTTATCACTCAAGGAGGAGGTTTCTTCAACAGAATTTACCTTGTGGAGCTCTCTCAGTGTGCCATTCAGAATAGTTAACCATCATATTATCAAGAAGCTTTGTTGCATCACCCAAAGTAAGGGTCATAAAGGTACCTCCAGCAGCAGAATCCAACAAATTTCCTGAAGAATAATTCAGTCCTGCATAAAAGGTTTGGATAATCATCCAAGTAGTCAATCCATGAGTGGGACAATTCTTTACCAAAGATTTCATTCTTTCCCAAGCTTGAGCAACATGTTCATTATCAGATTGTTTAAATTTCATTATTTCACTTCTCATAGATATAATCTTAGCAGAAGGATATTATTTTTCCAATAAAAGTATCTTTGCATTGCTTCCAAGAATCAATACTATTTCTAGTAGGGATAGCAACCATTCTTTAGCTTTTCCTCTCAAAGAGAAAGGAAACAATTTAAGCTTAATAATATCCCCATCTATATCCCTATGTTTTTGCATCTCACAAAGTTCAACAAAGTTATTAAGGTGAGCAGCAGCATCTTTAGTACCAACACTAGAGAATTGTTCTTTCATAACAAGATTGAGCAAAACAGGTTTAATTTCAAAGAAAGTAGCTTCAGGAACAGGTGGAGCAATAGGTGTGCACATGAAATCATTGTTGTTGGTGCTAGTGAAGTCACACAACTTAGTGTTTTCAAGAGTATTCATTTTTTTGTGTTTTTAATATAAAGAAGCAAACTAGTACAACTAATTTTTTTGTGTTTTTGATAAAGAAACAAGCAAACAAAGCAAAACGAAAAAAGCAAAGTAAAGAGATTGGTTATGAGGGACTCCCCTTGTGAAGATGTCCTTGACTCCCCGGCAACGGCGCCATAAAAAAGGCTTGATGGCTCAAAATATATCGAGCTCGTTGGGGAACCCCAAGAGGAAGGTATGATGAGCACAACAGCAAGTTTACCCTCAGTTATGAAACCAAGGTTATCGAACCAGTAGGATCAAGGAAACACCTCGAAGGTGTTGTTTCCAACATGGAATCCTGCACAACACAACCACAGAACTTTGCCCCAACTTACAGTGAGGTTGTCAATCTCACCAGTTTTGCTGAAAACAAAGGATTAAACATATTGTGTGGAAGATAGTAATTGCTTGCAGAAAGGAAACCTTAAACAGTAAATAGTAGATTGTAGATTGATGGTAAAAGAATGGACCGGGGTCCATAGTTCACTAGAGGTGATTCTCCTTAAGATAGATGACATGTTGGGTGAACAAATTACAGCGGGGAAATTGAGAGACACCGAGAAAGCATTCATGCATATACTAATAATCTTGACTCCTATGAGATTTGATTGGGCATTACAACATTATACATAGACCGTAATCCAACTCTATCTATGACTAATAATCCACCTTCAGGTTATCAATCCAAACCCACTCCAGTATTAAGTTGCAAGCAATAGAAAATTACACTAAGCAAAGTGTGTAAAGTAAACAATACGATTGTCCCATGGATAAAGGATTGTTGTTTTCTCTCTAGTAGCAACAACACATCTAGTACCTTAGAGATTTCTGTCACTTCCCTAGATTACTAGAGGCATGAACCCACTATCGATCATAAATACTCCCTCTTGGAGTTGCTAGCATCTACTCGGCCAAGATAGCTACTAACAACGGAAAGCATGCAAGATCACAAATAACATAGACATGATAGAATCAATAATCAATCTGAAATAGCATCTCAATATCCATCGGATCCCCGCAAACACAACATTTAAGATTACAAATAGATGATCTTGATCATGAATGGAGCTCACAAGATCTAAACATGGTAGCACAAAGGAGGAGAACCAACCATCTAGGTACTACATGGACCCGTAGTCCAGGGATGAACTACTCACGCATCACACCAGAGGCAGTCATGGTGATGAAGAAGGCCTCCAGGGTGATCTCTCCCATCCGGTAGGGTGCCGGGAAGAGCTTCAGATCCCTCCCGGTCTAGGGATGGAGATGGTGGCGGCTACAGACTCTTTCGTGGAATTTTGATCGGGTATTTGGGGTTTTCGTCCTAGGAGGCTTTTATAGGCGAAGGGGAAAGGTCGGTGGAGCACTAGGGGCCCATACCAGGTGGTGGCGCGCCTAGGGCTGGCCGCGCCACCCTAGAGTGTGGCAGCCCTGGTTCCCCTCTTCGTATCCCCTCCAGACTCTGTGTTGCTTTGGGTAAAATATTGACTTTGGCTTTTGTCCGGTCCAATTCCTTGAATATTTCCTTACTAGCTTTTTTGCAACCAAAAACAGCATAAAACAGGCAATTAGCACTGTGGCATCTTGTTAATAGGTTAGTTCCAGAAAATGTGTAAAAATACTCCAAAGTGTGGACAAAACATAAGAAAGTAGATATAAAACAAGCATGTAACATCAAAAATTATAGATACGTTTACAACGTATCAACATCCCCAAGCTTAACTCATGCTCGTCCTCGAGTAGGTAAGTGATAAAAAAGAATAATTTTTGAGGTGACATGCACCATCATAATCTTGATCAAGGTATTTGTAAAACATTGATAGCTGGGATCATAGTACTTTAACATAGCATGAAAGATATAGTTCTAACAATAAGACATAGCAACTATGTTATAACATGAAAAGGTACAAACAAAAGATTCATGAATAACAATGCTTTGAAAGACGTTTGTTTGTTTCACATATAGAAAACATAATGAGAATGGTATTCACCTTGTCCCTCATAGTGTAGCAAAACATAAATGCATAGGACACCTTCAAAGTTCATAAGGGTGACTAGATGCAAATAGTTTAAGAACAAGCAATATCAAAGTTATGAATCAATCAACAAGTCTTGAGATAATGCACATTAAACTAAGAATGGCCACTATGCTCTCTTAGTAGGTGCATAAAGATAGAAGATGGAGACTCAGCATAAAAATTAAAAGAAAGGCCCTTCATAGAAGGAAGTACGGATTCAAGTCTCATAAAGAGCTTCCAAAAATTATGGTACTTATTAGCTTTCAGATCTCATTGCCCCTATCATAAGCATCTTTAGGTGATTAAGGTTAAAGTGAACAAATATGAGGATATGCTTGACAAGTTATAAGCTGAAAATCTCATGCCTCTTACTTACGAGTACCATTCCTCATGCTACTCAAGTTTAGTCACAGGTAAGTTCTTGTCATTGTAAGTACATGTGTATCATAGAGAACCGCCAACAGGATACCCCTTGCACTATGATACGGAAGATTCCCGATATCAAAATGACAATACAAGCAGACAATGAGCATCTCAGCAATCCTTTTATTTCCTATTTGCATAGGCTTTTTTCTTTTTCTTTTTTTATCTATCTTTTTTCTTTCCTATTTGCATAGGTTTTTTATAGAGGATGCTTCATAGATTGCTCACTATGGTTACGCTGCAGGTTTCCACCATGATTAGGCATGGCTTAGACCAGCCACCCAGGCGTTTCTCTAACTCATATACGAACTCCATGTGGTGGAGTGCTTTGCCAAGGAGCTTCAAATCCTTAATTGTAACTTACCCGACAAGTTTGTGTAACATCCCAGCATTAGAGCTTAGAAATAATCTGAGATAAGGTGTGTGCATTGCATTCATGCATAGAAAATACGGGGAATTTTCGCGCAAAGCTAAAGAAGCCAGTGAGGGATCAGGATCTCTCTTGCTCTGATGGAAGCATTCGGACAAGTGCGACAGATTTCTACATGACCTCTATTGTATCTTGGTGTTTGATGGAATTCATTTTAAAATTTTAGTATATTTGAATTAGAAAATAAGGTATAATGGGATGATAAATAGTAATTAAATTACAATCAGGAATAAGAGTTGAATTCTTATTTATGAATAAGATACAATATGTACAAGTCTCAAATTACACTAGAAATAAAAGTTAAACATTACATTGCCCTTATAACAAAGGAATAAGAAATATTTCAATAAAATAATAGTGTACAGAAATAAAGGGATAAATTTATTACCTCACACAATGTTACATTGTCTTTACAATATGTGTAATAATACAATCAGTAAAGGGAATAGAAAAGGATAACTTTAATACAATAATACAAACATTACACTGTTGTGACAAATATTCAGAGGAAAAAAGGAAATTACAATTATATGAATAAACAATTACATCATAAGAAATAAAAATCCTACACTAATCTTTAAGGAGATTTCTCCATCTTTCTAATCTTTTCTTCTTCAATTGATCCCTGCAAATTACACAGATAACAAGAAAAGAAAGAAGAAAAAAAGAGTGTTTGGGTTAGTGAACTCTCAGAATGGCATAGATTTTCTATGCCAGGCTCATCACAGAGTTTGCAATAAAGGGGCCATTTAGTAACTATTCTTATCAGGGTATTTGCCTCAGACTTATTGCATCATAGGCTAAAGGAAATCACATCTCAAAAATGATAGCTAACCAGCAGAAATATCTCAGTCAAGCTGATCCATATGGGACAAGTTCCATTTGTGGAAACTTGAACCAGAGGAGGGCCACTAGACAGCAGCTCACACAACACATGCAAGTGTTGTGTTGTCAACACCACAAGAGAGTACCAGATAGGGAGAGCGCACAACCGTAGCTAGCAAAACTACACCCTCTCACATCCAACCATGCCAAATCCACAACTCCAGAGCACAAGGTTCAGCACCAAAACCTCCACAATGCACCACACCCACATCACCAGCACCCTGGTTGCTTGGGGAATCCATCAAGAGCACCAGAAAAGGGACATGAGCAAGGAGGAGAAGGTTTACCAGAAGATTCAGCAGCAACTGATCAAGATCCATCACTGGAACATGTTTCAGGAAGCTCAAGGTAGAAAAAATAAGAGCCTTGGAAGATATAGTGCATATTATATCTGTTCTTATCTGTTTTAGATAAAAGGGCAAGAAGAGGAAGTAATGAAGTATAGAAAAGAGAGGATTTCTCTCAGTTCTGCATAGAGGTGCTATGCAAATCATCATCAAGAAATGAAAACCATAGCACAATATTTGTCCTTATCTAGAGTTGTGCCTCGGCCTTTGCATCATTGGCAGGGCCTAGATATAAGTATAATAGCTGATCTTGTCAAGATCATCCAATAAAATTAATCCAACACACAAGAAACTGCATAAAGAGAGAGCATCGGGGTTAAGAATGGAAAAGTAGCTAATCAAGTGATCCACCAGAGGCATGGAGTTTTAAATCTAGATGAGCAAGCTATAAGGGCATAGATGGTAGAAGATACAAAGTACAACAATCAAGATCCTAGGTTGATTTAGTGCATCCTTTATTTTTTGAACCTTTTAAGAGAGGGGTTCTTGTGAAACATTATCTATGCATATTTTATTCTGTTTACACTTCTCACACACCATTGTTTGCAAGAAACCACAATTATACATTATCCTTATAAAGTATATACTTATTTGCATCTAACCAAGTCCTTAATCAACTAGCAGGAGCTAACCAAAACTTAATCAACTATCTTTTGTTCATTTCTTCGGATCAGATCATAACCACAACCCCAATTCCAAAATTACCTAAACCTAAATCCTATACCTAGAGTGGTTCTTCGGCTCGAAGGCCGGTTACAATAGAATTACCTGAACTGGAGGTGTGGTCGATGCATCAGGGACATCGTAGACGAACTAGGCAAGGAGATCAATGTAGGGGTTGCGCCATAGCACCGTCCCGCCGGCATCGACTTGAGGAAGGCATGGCGGAGAAGGAGCATGAACAGGAACCAGAGAAGGGGTAGTAGTCCGAGAGAAGCCAGGAGACTTGAACTGCATCACCATCGATGCCGAGCCTTGAGGAGGAGCAGGAGGAGCTCGTGGTGAGGAAGGTCACGCGCGACGAGGAGTCGCTAGGGTGCAGGTGCCGAGCCGGCGGCCGAACCCTAGACAGGGATAGGGTTCCAGGGGCACGTGTAGGGGCGCAGGCGCAGATAGAGGTCGCGGGAATTAGGTCGAGAGCCTGGAGCGGAGCTTAGCCGGGGAGCGGCCGCGGCTGATGCGGTCAATGGCGGCCGGAGTGGCAGGCGGCGGCGCTGGCGGCGATGCTGTCACGCGAGAGGAAGGGGGTGGGGTTGTGTCGTGTGCGTGTGTGTGAGTGAGAGCAGGAGAAGGGGTGGGCTAGGGTGGGGTATGACCCCAAGCCCAACTGGGCCGAGTTGGTCTTAACCAGCCCACGGGCCAGATAATTGTCTAGGAAATAGAAAAAAAAATATTGTAAAGGAAATAATAAACCAGATGTAAAACTACCAAAGTACCCCTGAAATTGTTTTAGCCCTAGAAAAATATAGAAAAATTCTAAAAATACAAATAACATATTGGAATGGTCACAAAAATAATATCTACCTAAGAAAAATATAACATTGTTTGTTTAAGTAAAATAAAAAATGCCAATAAATATTAACACCATCAAAACCCAAGTGAAATTTCACAAAATAAGAAAAAAATCCTAAAAATGAATAAAAATCATTTTTGCATATGAAAATAAATCTACTATTGTATAAAAATACTAACTTAATTTGTTTTCAAATAAATCTTGAAGCAAATATTTAGAGATATATAATCCTTTGTGGAATTTTGTAAAAATAAGGATAACACCTAAAATTAAATAAAATTCACTTCTAAGATCTTAAGTAAGTATGTTTTATTAGAAAAATACTAATTATACTATTCCAACACATTTTAAGGTTATTAATAAATAAATCCAATTATACTATTCCAACACATTTTAAGGTTATTAATAAATAAATCCTTATTTATTATTTAGTTGGTAAATTCTTTAACAACATTTTTAAATCAGAAATAATCATAATTTTATATAGAACCATAAATCTTGTTCATTGAAATACTATTTCTAAAACCATAACTTAAGTCTATAATAATACTTAAAAATAAAACTATTAACATTTAGAAAACTCACTTAAACTAAAAGTAAATGATTCTATACCTTCAAACATGCTTGTTATAATATTTAAAGTTTATTAATACTTTTAAACACATCACACCCTCGATTTAATTATGTTTTATAGTTAACTTTTGTCTGTTCCAAATTAAGTCATAAGGCATCTCAAATCTAAACTTATCGAACAAACTCAAATGACATCGATCACATTCTACTAACCATAAAGATTGGTTAAACCTTAACAAAGAAACCTTCTTTTCAAAAGTTATTCGTTTTGCCACTTCAAACAACAATATCATTATAAGTCTTCAACTCTTATCAACATAAAACATGGACTTCCATAATAGACACATAATATCAAATAACTTTAAGCATGTATTGTTATATTTACTCTCTATCATACATGTTAGTCTTAAGTTCCTTGTATAGGTATATTGGCTTACAAAGTAAACTTATAGACAAACTAAATCTTAAAGAAATCACCTAGATTTAACTCATTCACCATATTAGGGTATTACTTCGGGGTTTTCCAAACTGCATTACATTACTTATGCACAACTGCATCTTGCTTCTTAAAACATTAGTCCTTACTGGACCAATGATGTTATTTACAGAATTTGGATCTTCTATTGTCTTGAAGTCCGTGAGTGCATAATCTTGCAATCACAAAAGGCAAGTTCACAACTTGCTCATATCATTTGATTATTTTCTATGCTTGTAACTCAACTGTGTCATCACCTGCATTTCAAAAAGGTCAGAAAACAATATTTTTATAATAATATGATTATGGATTATTTACCAGATGGTAATAATCTACTGATACAGTTCCAGTGGTAAATGAACATAATATATAGGACTTAACAACCAATGTCGCCAGTGATTCTAGCGCCGTATATTACGCGTCAACCATAAGACTCGGAATGGGACGGGAAAGTCAGCTGTATCTTCTCCCTTTCATATCGAGGCAAGATTACCTTATCGTGACGTTGGGATTCCCGGTGTGGATCCAACATATGGGTGGGCACCCTTAGGCCCCATGATTTTGGTGTCTAGATTATTTATGAGTGGCTGCCGGAGGTATGAACCTCCAGGGGCATCACCAGCTCATAGAGTCTTCAGGAACTCCCATGGTTATAGCTTGCCCTAGTTGGCGGCTTAATGGATGTGTAGTCAGCCCCGGAGGATCGTGCAGACATATGGGGTCACAGAGAGGGCAGTACTGGCTTGGATCTTAGACTGGGCCCCATATCAAGGAATTGTGGACGGGAATAAGCTGCCCGTTTGTGCAACAAGGCTAAGATCTCTTATGGGAAAAGTGACGTACCTCTGCAGAGTGTAAGAATTGTGACATGTTACTCCCTGTTCCGGGAAGGAGCTACGGACGCGGCAGGAAAGGAACTCCATGAAGTTCTGGTCAACCTGTGAAGGCTGTCGGACATAGTTTTCAGAATAAAAACAACCTTTGAAGAAATGTTTACAAAAACCCGCATCGCCTATGACCTATGGTCTGTGGATGTAGAGTTAGTGCATCATACACTCCTTTTTAGTGAACTTGCTGAGTACGCTCATACTCAACCGTACCTTCTTAACCCTTGCTAGGTTCTAAGCCATTGAAGACGATGTCAACATCAGTTTCTGCTCAAGAAACCATCATCCGCAACTCAAGTTCTTTAATAAAGTCAATGAAGTCAACATATACATCAGCTGAAGTGAAGATAAAGTGCCGGTTTATATAGGAGTGGATTCTATAGCCATAAAACCTATTTCTGTAGAGCATTACAATAGCAGCAATGGCAATCCAAGTAGTTTAGATACTAGTCTTAGTTACTAAATATTTCTGAGTTATTATTTCTAGTTCTTCTTTGTAAGAAGTTCTTTCTCTCTCTTTAACCTAGAGTGTTCTCTGGATCTTTTGTAAAGAGTCGAGTTGCAATCTATAGTCATGTCTTGGACCTGCTGTGTTTCTGTTGTACCACTCTGAGGGATGTAATACTAGTGAACGGTGTTTCATTGGTGTTATGTCAACGACTATAGTGTACTACATCATGTAGTGGTATACTGGGTCACTGCAACTGGTATCAGAGCATATGCTTTGACCTTAGGATTAAAACCCTTTTAGGAAGATCTGTAGGTTGGATAGTGACTATAGGAGCCATCTTATCTAAACCAAAACTTTTGATGAATATCCACTTGAGGATAATCTTGTCACACTTAAGTTGGATGTTCTTATCATCTTTCTTAAGGATTAGTTATATGTATTCTCTAGAAAAATGTCATTTTAGTATTGATCTAAATAGGTATAACACCACTATGGTATCTTAAGTTAGATGAAATATCAAAGAAGATTAGGACTAAGACTAGGATACCGTGTGGAGTAGTATTAGTGATGGAGTCTATATTTAGAACCTTGTAAAGTAGTAGAATCTTACCACTAGTTGATATCACCATACCACTTAAGTTAGACCTACAAAGTACGTATATGTACAAATGGAAGTAAATAATGTGGCATCCACTTGATAATTCCATGTGATGGAGTATAATTTTGGTGAAGAATCATTAATGGTAAGCTCAGAAAAAAGAGTCGTCATGGTGAGATTAGTTCTTTAATCATGATGACTAGGTAAATTTTAACAAGTTCGTGGTGAGAATAGCTCCGAGGCCATGATAAGTCTGTAATTAGGACAAGTATTTGGTAACTAATCTAGTAATAACAGTAAGTAAAGAACAGTGTAGGTCTATGATAGAAGTCATATATATATAACATTACAATAATTTTGGGATTAAGGTAGTAACCACAGTTTTGTTAGTAGTTTTGAGAGATCATGTGAGGATAGTTTATGATAGAATGGAGATTTGTTAATCTTTAGTAGTCCCAAAATAAAGGTAAGAGGTTAGTTAGAACCAAAGTGAGACCGCTTTACTCAAAATTATCCTGTTGCACCTGAGAAATTTGGGTAGATATTGAGACAAAGAGTAGTTTAAACCCTAAGTGCTAAGTATCACAAAGTAAACCTATACTAGGAGGTGTCATATACTGCACAGCTAAGCCAGGTATTATACTCAACTACTATATTCCGGGCTTAGAATGATATGTGTTATATGTACCACATTTGGATTTTTGGTTTTTATTGCATCTTCTTGATTGACTAGATCTATGCATGAAGTTTGACTTGATGTGAAAATGCATGTTGCATCATCAAGTTATTACTTGATGTTATAGACCTAGATAGAGAAGGGAATTTGTGTAAGGGAGTGATGAGTTTCGAAGATCAAGATGAAGACTTGCACGAAGAAGGAAGCCAAATATAAGGTGTATCAACACTATTTTGAAGGATGGATCAATTCCAACTCATTGTGAGCTGGCAACAAGAAGGATTATAAATGCAGAAAAAGGTGTGGAGCAACATGAAGGAATGAACTTGAGTTCACTCAAAATAGGTGATGTTGCTCAGAAGCTAATGAATTGGTTGTATCAAGTTCATGGAAGTATCATGAATCAGAGCAAAGAAGAAGTCTTTGAGTAAGGGTGGTATTCAATCTCTAACAAACTCAGAGAGGATGCCAGTAAGAAGTCGAAAACCCATAGGGTAATTCATACACCTAGGAGGATCCGCAATTAGTATCCGCAGCTAGTATCCGTAGCCGATATCCTAGTAGTGTAGTGAAGTAGATAATCTATGTGTAATTTAAAGAGTATAAAACTTGGCCTAAGTTAGCTTAAGACTAAAGAAGTATGAAATTAAAGATCGTCTTTCGAGATGCTTCGTGAAATCCGGCCTACCAAAGCAAAAATGTCCAAAAGGTTAAAAGTAAGATAAATAATGTTAGAAGATTCATCTCGGAGATCCACAACTATGTGGGTGTATTGTAGATTCTTTCATGAGACCTTATATAGGTAATATATGAGCTAGACAAAGACCAATATCCTTACTATCGAGTTAATGGATGCTCTACATGTAGTTTAGAGACCATTAGGAAAACCCAAGGGGGAGAGTAAACAATAAACACTGAAGTGTTGTTGTCAAACTTTATGACTAAAGGTTGGAGAAGAAGTACTAAGTCATGATGAGGTTAAGCCTTATTCTCATAAGGTTTAAGGAGTCATCATTATAAAGTATTTCCAAGAGTATGTTTGAATGAATGATCGAAGTAGACATAACAGCTAAACCAGTGGACTAGTTCTTAAAGAAACAACTCATCAGTTGTCCTTAAAGGGGAAGAAAGTACTCCAATATAGGCCAGTGAAGTGTAATAGGAAAAATGGATTGGAATGGACAAAATGTGTCCATAACCAATTCTAAATAAGATTGTAAGGACATAAACCCAAGGGATTATAGTAGAAAGAGTTATGCTACCTGTTGGAAATGATAGTTGGAAGTTGCCAAGTATGAAGTGGATTCATGGAAAAAGATCTGGATACGGGATACCCCAGTTATTCCCAATTATGATCACAATGGAGTTAAGAAATGTTGTGATCAATACAAGTCAATTCCTCATTCTAAAACGTAAGAGAGTACGAACTTCGAGGATGAAGTTTATTTCAAGGGGGGGGATTCTGTAACATCCCAGCACTAGAGCTTAGAAATAAGCTGAGATAAGGTGTGTGCATTGCATTCATGCATAGAAAATCCGGGGAATTTTCGCGCAAAGCTAAAGAAGCCAGTGAGGGATCGAGATCTCTCTTTCTCTGATGGAAGCATTCGGACAAGTGCGACAGATTTCTACATGACCTCTATTGTATCTTGGTGTTTGAGGGAATTCATTTTAAAATTTTAGTATATTTGAATTAGAAAATAATGTATAATGGGATGATAAATAGTAATTAAATTACAATAAGTAATAAGAGTTGAATTCTTATTTATGAATAAGATACAATATGTACAAGTCTCAAATTACACTGGAAATAAAAGTTAAACATTACATTTCCCTTATAACAAAGGAATAAGAGATATTTCAATAAAATACTAGTGTACAGAAATAAAGTGATAACTTTATTACCTCACACAATGTTACATTGTCTTTACAATATGTGTAATAATACAATCAGTAAAGGGAATAGAAAAGGATAACTTTAATACAATAATACAAACATTACACTATTGTGACAAATATTCAGAGGAAAAAAGGAAATTACAATTATATGAATAAACAATTACATTAGAAGAAATAAAAATCCTACACTAATCTTTAAGGAGATTTCTCCATCTTTCTGATATTTTATTCTTCAATTGATCCCTGCAAATTAGACAGATAACAAGAAAAGAAAGAAGAAGAAAAAGAGTGTTTGGGTTAGTGAACTCTCAGAATGGCATAGAGTTGTTATGCCAGCTCATCACAGAGTTTGCAATAAAGGGGCCATTTAGTAACTATTCTTATCAGGGTATTTGCCTCAGACTTATTGCATCATAGGCTAAAGGAAATCACATCTGAAAAATGACAGCTAACCAGCAGAAATATCTCAGTCAAGCTGATCCATATGGGACAAGTTCCATTTGTGGAAACTTGAACCAGAGGAGGGCCACTCGACAGCAGCTCACACAACACATGCAAGTGCTGTGTTGTCAACACCACAAGAGAGTACCATATAGGGAGAGAGCACAACCGTAGCTAGCAAAACTACACCCTCCCACATCCAACCATTCCATATCCACAACTCCAGAGCATAAGGTTCAGCACCAAAACCTCCACAATGCACCACACCCACATCACCAGCACCCTGGTTGCTTGGGGAAGCCATCCAGGAGCACCAGAAAAGGGACATGAGCAAAGAGGAGAAGGTTTACTAGAAGATTCAGCATCAACTGATCAAGATCCATCACTGGAACAGGTTTCAGGAAGCTCGAGGTAGAAAAAATAAGAGCCTTGGAAGATATAGTGCATATTATATCTGTTCTTATCTGTTTTAGATAAAAGGGCAAGAAGAGGAAGTAATAAAGTATAGAAAAGAGAGGATTTCTCTTAGTTCTGCATAGAGGTGCTATGCAAAATCATCATCAAGAAATGAAAACCATAGCACAATATCTGTCCTTATCCAGAGTTGTGCCTCAGCCTTTGCATCATTGGCAGGGCCTAGATACAAGTATAATAGCTGATCTTGTCAAGATCATCCAATAAAATTAATCCAACACACAAGAAACTGCATAAAGAGAGAGCATCAGGGTTAAGAATGTAAAAGTAGCTAATCAAGTGATCCACCAGAGGCATGGAGTTTTAAATCTAGATGAGCAAGCTATAAGGGCATAGATGGTAGAAGATACAAAGTACAACAATCAAGATCCTAGGTTGATTTAGTGCATCCTTTATTTTCTGAACCTTTTAAGAGAGGGGTTCTTGTGAAACACTTATAGTGTTGCTGGACAGCAACCAGATCTGTCCAGGAGCAAGTACATCAACCATAGAGCGTAAAAACAGTATCAAACCATCCAGAAAAGCATCTACCCAATCTGGAGTTATACTACATAGATCTAGGTGGTCAGGTGATCACTACAAACTCAAGAAGACACCATTAGGAAGAGATCACAAGAAGTATATTCATAACAGGTTATTTATTTGCTTACACCTGATCAAGTTAACCAGTAGAAGGTTATTTCTGGATCCTGAAGAATAATCTAAGAAGATACAACAACCCCACAAGCAGCATGTTGCTAATCTATAATCTAATCAAACATTTATTCTTGCAAGTTTAGTCTACCTAGCATTAGGTGTGTCCATCAGAAACACAGATCTTCTCAAGATCATGCTAAATATGACCATGGTGATGTGGACACTCTAAAAGGAGGCACCACAGTTATCCAAAAATCATTAAAATCCACAAGCAAAGGCATATACTTGATGTACATAAAATTTTATACCTCAAGGTGAGCTTGTGATCATTTAGAACATCAAACTATCCATCTAGAATAAAATTGCAGCAAGCTTATGCATCTATAAATTTTCCAAACAACATGTGCATATCAAGAATTCTATTCCTGATCATATAAGGCTAGTAGTGTATGCTTGCATAACCAAACCACAACCATCTATACACTATTACATATTAGGTAAATCTTGCAAAAAGAATACAACATGTGTTCTCTGTTTTAAAAGAATAGGGACTAAGAATTAACACAAGATTCTATTAGGCAGGACTAGAATATCTACATAGACAAGAGTATGATCTTATTAGTGTTCTAGAAGCAAGCCATGAAATTACAACCAATACTAACATTATCTATGCATATTTTATTCTGTTTACACTTCTCACACACCATTGTTTGCAAGAAACCACAATTATACATTATCCTTATAAAGTATATACTTATTTGCATCTAACCAAGTCCTTAATCAACTAGCAGGAGCTAACCAAAACTTAATCAACTATATTTTGTTCATTTCTTCGGATCAGATCATAACCACAACCCCAATTCCAAAATTACCTAAACCTAAATCCTATACCTAGAGTGGTTCTTCGGCTCGAAGGCCGGTTACAGTAGAATTACCTGAACCGGAGGCGTGGTCGATGCATCAGGGACATCGTAGACGAACTTGAAGGGAATATGCCCGAGAGGCAATAATAAAGTGGTTATTATCTTATTCCATGTTTATGATAAATGTTTATTTTGCATGCTATAATTGTATTGATCGGAAACGTCAATACATGTGTGTTTAATAAATAAAAAGGGTTCCTAGTTATGCCTCTCTTATAGACTAGCTCGTTGATTAACAAGATGATCAAGGTTTCCTGATCATGGACATTGGATGTTGTTAATAACGAGGTCACAACATTGGTGGAATGATGTGATGAACATTCATCCAAAGTATAGCATTATGATCAAAGTCATTATGTTTATATTGCTATAACATCATACAAAGTAATCTTTATCCTTAGACCATGAGATCATGTTAATTGCTAACACCGGAAGAGTATCTTGATAACATCAAACGTCACACCGTAACAAGGTGACTATAAAGATGGGTTCAGTGCTACGAAGGTGTTATGTTGAGGCTCATGGATCAAGAGTGGAATTTGTCAATCCCGATGATGGATAGATATACTCTAGGCCCTCTTGGTGAAATCACATTAAGATAGCTTGCAAGCAAGTGATGTGATCACTAGAATGTTATATCACGGGAACAAGAAAAGGGTGCATCTCGGCAACGAGATCAAACTAGGTATGGAGATACCGATGATCGAATCTCGGACATGTAATATATCGCGAGACAAAGGGATTTAGTTACTAGCGTTAAAGGTTTTCACGATCACAGAAGTCATCGTTGAATGTGTAGGAGTCGGTATGGATCTCCAGGTCCCGCTTATGATTATTGATCTGAGAGGGGTCTCGATCATGTCTGCATTATTCGCGAACCATAGGGTGACACACTTAAGGGATACCGACACCATTTGGAGCAAATATGTTTCAGATAAATATTTAAGAAAGCGCTGGAATTATTTCAATAGACACCGAAACTGTTTCGGGTGAAATTGCTGAAATTGGTTCTGCATGTAATATTGAAATGTTGCAGGGGGTTTTATGTGAATGTTTGTTAATTAAAGTAATTAACAAAATTCTGAATAAAAATAATAAAAGAGTTTTATTAAATGAGAGAGCATTAAATTTGGAGAAATTTAATACATTTAAAGTGGAGACTTTAAAAGGGAATGTGAAGAGGCATTTTAATGTGGAGGGGTTACCACCACATGAATGGAGGAGGTGAAGAGGCACCTCCTCCATGCTCCGGCCATGAAGGAGGGGCACCCCCTCCTCCTATAAAAGGCCACCCTCTCCTCACTTCTCACACACACCTCCTCGTGAAGGATCTCTCCTCCTCTAGTTATTCCCCATGGTCTCGAATTAGCAAGATACATGTTCCCGGTGGCTTTATCTGGAAAGGAGTTGCTGCTTCCGCTGCTTTGCTGGAGCGAGGGACGGAGGTTGTCGAGGTACTGGACGTGTGTGCGATCACGGATGCACCGCTGCTTTGCGGTGCTGGACTTGGTGGTGCCGGAGCTGGATCTGATGGACGTGCTGGAGCCAGACCTACTAGACTTCATCATGATCTTGAGATCGGCAAGTGTACGACTACATCAACCACGAGTTCCTACTCGTTAACAAAACTCGTTGTCTTTGAGGGTAAGTTCTCGTTGGATGTATGTCCACCCATTGCTCTATACCTAGTAGATAGATCTTGGCGTATAGTTCTCATCGTAGGAAATTTTTTGTTTTCTATGCTGCGGACCCAACAGTGGTATCAGAGCCTGATCTATGTGTAGGTGCTTTGCATGGGTAGTACACATATGTTTATATGTGGGAGATGATGATCATGTTATTGCATCTTCTATGTATTTTGGATATTGGTGGCATAGTAGGATGAAGCGGCCCGGACCAACCGTACATGTCATCGTACATGAGACCGGTTCCATGACTGACATGCAACTTGTTTTGCATAAGTGGATGATGGGTGTCTGTCTCTCCTACTATAGTCAATATCTGATTTACAATGAGTTGCTAATAACTTGGTTATCCTCGTTGTGGTTCATGTTCGTAGGTGAGAACGGTTCTATCTCCGAAAGCCCTAAGCCACGTAAAACTTACAATTGATAAATTAGAGGCGTCTTTTTTAGATCGTTGCTGGGCTAGTGTCTTGATATGGTATTGTTGTAAGTAGATGTATGATAGATACTCTTACAACACACTCAACCTGTAAGTTCCATAGACCTTGGCCTTACACACAAATGAATGATAGAGATCATACCACGATGCAAGTGATAGAGATCAAATGCATGGACCATATCATCTCACTTTACACATTAGATGTTAGCATCTTATACTACTAGTTTGGCGCTTTCTGTAGCATTGTAAGATGATCCCTCTTTTAGATATCAAGATAAAAATGTGTTCTTCCTTAAGTATGCACCGTTCTGTGGATCGTATTTCGAGACATCACGTGATGATCGGGTGTACTCAAATCTACGCTTTCATTGGAATGGGTGTAAGACAGTTTTACACACACAAAAACTAAGGTTCTTACTTGGCAAGCCTAGCATGTACAGACATGGCCTCAGAACATGGACCGAAAGGTTAAGCATGAGTCATATAGTTGATATGATGCCCACATAGATGCTCGCCTTTGAAGCTACATCAACTCACGTGATGATCGGACTTGGTGTAGTGTATTTGGTTCATGTAATCACCAAAAAGACACGAGGGATGTCATTTTTGAGTGGGAGTTCATTTCTAATTTGGATTAGTCGAACCAAATTTGTCATAAATTAAATCAAAGTGAATTTGCATAGTTTGTTGTAGTCATTGGCATTCGTTTTCTACCTTATGCTTAGTTTTTATTTGAGATAATAGAACTATAGAATTCTGGATATTTACTTTACGAACTGGTATCGTATTGTTTTGAATGTCAATTTAAAGTTTAGAAGTCCTATTGCAAACTTTCAGCAAACTCTATTTACTCCATGAAGTTTAATAAGTAGTATTAAATCAAGAGTAAGAATTCCAATGTTAGTATCTAAAGTATCATGTTTGCCTCCATGATTATTGATATCCAAAAGTTGTTTTAATATCAAGATTATATTGGAGCTGAAAATTGTTTCAGAAACCATCATGTGTGAAAGATATTGTGATATCTGAAACAATGTTTTTTGGCTGCATTATGATAGAGTATAATTTAGCAAAATACATGTTCTCATATTGTATGAGAATTTGTGAAGGTTGGAGACGCTAAGCGTCCTAATCTACCAAAAAGGTTTTGGGAACTGATATTATACTCGCGATTCTTCCTTATAGCCTATAGTAGCTTGATCATGAAAGTTGCCATGATAAGGATGAATAGAAGATGTAAGTAAAATGTTTACTACACTAATAGATTACTAAAGAATGGATTTTTGAAAGAATGCCAAACATTTGATGATGGTGATCCACTTCAAAGTGCATGTCCAAAGGTATTAGTATTTGACTATATACAAGCTTTGTACCATGTGTCATGTTGATGACACCACTATTGATGTTGATAGATTCTTTTAAAAGAAAGGAATTGCTGAAAGAGAATCTATAAAATATTTGGCAGAAAATAAAAGGTTGGAGATGTCCAACTTAGGTATATAGAAGATATACATGTTATGGCTGTATTCCTTGCTTGTTAAACAATGTGGTTCTTAGGTATTGGATACCGGTATTGGATACCGATATTGGATACCAAATTGGTTGGTATGAAGTGTCATACAGGACAACGCAATTCATGAACTACAATGGCCTAAGTAACTAGCAAGAGAATGAGTGATGATGTTCATCGAAAAGAAATAAAGTGTTATTGTGCTTTTCGTTGTCGTCAAACCTATCCTTCAAGATTTGTTTTAATAATTGTTATTTTGTTCCGGTATTACGAGAACAATGGTTGTTCAAATAATTACTGTATTCCATAAAAGATGGATGAACTTTTACAAGTCTAGTGGGAGAAATCACATCCATAAACACTATTGCTAAAATGGCGCAAGACAAATGATTGAAAGATCACTTATGAAGTGACATCGTTGTTTAAATTATATTGGAAAGAAAACATGAAGAAACTCCATGTTGATGGATTTTAGGAGTCTTTGATTTTGATCAATTGACGCATGTGAGACTTTCCTCGAGATAATTGAAACTCCGTCCATAGGCCAGAGAGGAACAGATGACTAGCTTATTGGAAATTGTGCATGCTGATGTGCATAGTCCATTATGTGTAGCCATATGCGATGGATCTTTTTGCTTCATATGCTTTCTTAGAAAATTTGAGTGAATATATCTGTATATTTACTTAATGAGGAAGAAGTATGAAACATTTGAAAGTTGTTCAAAGACTTTCAAGATGAAGTGAAAAATCATTGTAACAAGAAAATAAAAGATTTTATGATTTGATCGTAAAGGAAGATATTTGAGTTACATGTTTAGCAAAAACACCTAAGACTTGAGGAATTGTTCCATGATTTGTGTTTCCCGATAAACCATAGGAGTATGGCATATTAGAGAGGTGAAATCAAACCATGTTTGACATGGTAAGGTCAAGGGTGTCATTTATAAAACTGCCATTATGTTTTAAGGATTGAAGCTTTAGAGACTACCGCTTTTACACTGAAAAGAGCACCATCGTTATCTGTTGAAATGACACCATATGAGTTATGGTTTGGGATAAAACCCGAATTGTATTTTCTTAAGTTTTGGTATGCTATGCATAAGTAAAATGTTTACAACCAAATTCGGATAAGCATGTCTTTATAGGTTATCCCAAAGAATTTGTTGGGAATTTCTCCATAACACCAAGGACAAAAGAGTTTGTCGCTTGGAACGTCAAGTTTCTTGAGAAGGATTTTTTCGTGAAAAGTTAAGTGGGAGGACAATAGAACTTTGATAAGGTTGTTGAACCTTAGCTATATGTGCTAAGTAGCACAGCGCCGGAAAGTGTCCCGGTGGCGGCCACAATGCTCATGGCTCTCGTGATTACAAAAGGTGTGATCTCGGAGATTAGAGTTCCTATAGAACCGTGTGGGTCGGTAAGAATCAAATAGTAAGATTTGATAAGCAAGTCGTTATTGTTTTGACAATGATGAACCGACTACATGAAAAGAAGTGATGATGGGCCCTGACTCCATAAAATGACTAGAAGTCATAGAATCCGTGATAGTATGCATACACGAGAAATCAAGTTTCTGAACTTGGAAGACCCTCTGGAAAGGCGTGAAGCCTATCGGTCGTGTTTGGATCTATAAAGAAATAAGACATGGATGTTTAACATCTATGAAATAGTCGACATGTCGGAAAGAAGTTTACGACAATGTTCAAGGAGTTGACTATGACAAGATTTGATCTTTCATAGCGATATATAGTCTTGACGGATTAATGTAGCAACCACTACATATAATTTGGTATATGGTAGTTGAATAAACAAAACAAGGTTCTTCTAATAGAACGGTAACCTAGGACATGTACATGACATGGTCCGAAGGGTTTTGTTAATTCAAAGGGTGCTAAAAGGGCATGTAAACTTCAATAGTTGAAGTAAGCATAGCGGAGTTGGAATCTTCACCATGATGAAACTATTAAAAGAGTTTAAATTCATCGGAGATGATGAAGATGCTTGCATTCGCAAGAAATTAAGTGCGAGCGCTATGACATATTTCTAATACATTATGTAGAGGACATATTGTTGATTGGAAATGATGTATCTTGTATTGACACAAGTTAAGAATTTCATTAAAATAAGATTTCGATGAAATACTTGGGAAAACCTAGAATATTTGGCATCAATATCTATATGGATAGATTAAGGCATAAATATGGTTGTGCCAGACATACATATATGAGATATTGAAACGGTTCAATATGGAAACAACAAGAAAGGTTCTTGCTGCATGGAAAGAATTGTATCAAGATTCAAGTATTTCAACACTTGGTGAGTAAAATCACATGAAGATTTTGATCGATTATACCATGATATGTATATATCCAGAATGTCCTATGCTATAAATGTTATGAGCATATACCAGAATGATTCATAAGATGATCATTGGACAATAGTAAAGATATTCTTATGAGCTTTGGAAGAACTAAGAATATATCATGTATAAGTGACAAATAGTTAAAGGTAGTTCATTGTAAAGTGTTACATTGATACTAATTTTGTCAAAAGATACAAATTAAATTTATCTCAATTTAGACTATGGGTGGCACAATGTAATGGAAAGGATGTTCCATGATGGATTTGGATGAGTTCCAAAGTTGAGACATTGTGACGGATACTACAACAAAAAGGCTAAGTATATAACTGCTATAGTAGCAGCAAAGGAGGGCATTTGTGTTAAGTAGTTTGTTATCAAACTAGGTGTGGTTCAAAGTGGGCTAATACTATGAAGATATATTGTGTGACAATAATATCAACATATTTTGAGCCAAACGAACTAAAGGTCTCACCAAAGGACCAAATTTATACAATGCCATCTCATTTGAGAATGAGTGATGCGTAGAGACGCAAAGACATGCAAATACACACGGACCTGAAATTGTCAGATCCGGAGATTATGTTAACCACTAGCAATAGCGTATATGCAACACAAGAAATGCATAAGTGTTCAATACGCAAAGTTTTTCAAACTAGAGTTTTGACTCTAGTGCAAGTGGGAGACTGAAGGGAATATGCCCGAGAGGCAATAATAAAGTGGTTATTATCTTATTCCATGTTTATGATAAATGTTTATTTTGCATGCTATAATTGTATTGATCGGAAACGTTAATACATGTGTGTTTAATAAACAAAAAGGGTTCCTAGTTATGCCTCTCTTATAGACTAGCTCGTTGATTAATAAGATGATCAAGGTTTCGTGATCATGGACATTGGATGTTGTTAATAACGAGGTCACAACATTGGTGGAATGATGTGATGAACATTCATCCAAAGTATAGCATTACGATCAAAGTCATTATGTTTATATTGCTATAACATCATACGAAGTAATATTTATCCTTAGACCATGAGATCATGTTAATTTCTAACACCGGAAGAGTATCTTGATAACATCAAACGTCACACCGTAACAGGGTGACTATAAAGATGGGTTCAGTGCTATGAAGGTGTTATGTTGAGGCTCATGGATCAAGAGTGGAATTTGTCAATCCCGATGACAGATAGATATACTCTGGGCCCTCTCGGTGATATCACATTAAGATAGCTTGCAAGCAAGTGATGTGATCACTAGAATGTTATATCACGGGAACGAGAAAAGAGTGCATGTCGGCAACAAGATCAAACTAGGTATGGAGATACCGATGATCGAATCTTGGACATGTAATATATCGCGAGACAAAGGGATTTAGTTACTAGCGTTAAAGGTTCTCACGATCACAGAAGTCATCGTTGAATGTGTAGGAGTCAGTATGGATCTCCAAGTCCCGCTTCTAATTATTGATCTGAGAGGGGTCTCGATCATGTCTGCATTATTCGCGAACCATAGGGTGACACACTTAAGGGATACCGACACCATTTGGAGCAAATATGTTTCAGATAAATATTTAAGAAAGCGCTGGAATTATTTCAATAGACACCGAAACTGTTTTGGGTGAAATTGCTGAAATTGGTTCTGCATGTAATATTGAAATGTTGCAGGGGGTTTTATGTGAATGTTTGTTAATTAAAGTAATTAACAAAATTCTGAATAAAAATAATAAAATAGTTTTATTAAATGAGAGAGCATTAAATTTGGAGAAATTTAATGCATTTAAAGTGGAGACTTTAAAAGGGAATGTGAAGAGGCATTTTAATGTGGAGGGGTTACCACCACATGAATGGAGGAGGTGAAGAGGCACCTCCTCCATGCGCCGGCCATGAAGGAGGGGCACCCCCTCCTACTATAAAAGGCCACCCTCTACTCACTTCTCACACACACCTCCTCGTGAAGGATCTCTCTCCCCCTCTAGTTATTCCCCATGGTCTCGAATTAGCGAGATACATGTTCCCGGTGGCTTTATCTGGAAAGGAGTTGCTGCTTCCGCTGCTTTGCTGGAGCGAGGGACGGAGGTTGTCGGGGTACCGGACGTGTGTGCGATCACGGATGCACCGCTGCTTTGCGGTGCTGGACTTGGTGGTGCCGGAGCTGGATCTGATAGACGTGCTAGAGCCAGACCTGCTGGACTGCATCACGATCTTGAGATCGGCAAGTGTACGACTACATCAACCATGAGTTCCTACTCGTTAACAAAACTCATTGTCTTCGAGGGTAAGTTCTCGTTGGATGTATGTCCACCTATTGCTCTGTACCTAGTAGATAGATCTTGGCGTATAGCTCTCATCGTAGGAATTTTTTTGTTTTCTATGCTGCGGAGCCAACAGAACTAGGCAAGGAGATCCATGTCAAGGTTGCGCCACAGCACCATCCCACCGGCATCGACTTGAGGAAGGCATCGCGGAGAAGGAGCATGAACAGGAACCCGAGAGGGTAGTAGTCCGAGAGAAGCCAGGAGAGTTGAACTGCATCACCATTGATGCCGAGCGTTGAGGTTGAGAAAGAGGAGCTCGTGGTGAGGAAGGTCACGCATGACAAGGAGTCGCCGGGGCGCAGGTGTCGAGCCGGCGGCCGAACCCTAGACATGGATAGGGTTCCAGGGGCGCGCGTAGGGGCACAGACGCATATAGAGGTGGCGGGAATTAGGTGGAGAGCCTGGAGCGGAGCTCAGTGGCGACCCACTGATCTGTGGCGGGAATGGAATGGCAGGAAGGATGGCGCGATGCCATCAGCCGAGGAAGGGGTGGGGCAAAAGCGTGTGTGTGTGAGAGCAGGAGAGAGAAGGGGTGGGCTGGGGTGGGGTATGACCCCAAGCCCAACTGGGTCGGGTTGGTTTTAACCAGCCCACGGGCCAGAATAATTGTATAGGAAATAGAAAAAAAATATTGTAAAGGAAATAATAAACCATATGTAAAATTACCAAAGTACCCCTGAAAAATTGTTTTAGCCATAGAAAAATATAGAAAAATCCTTAAAATACAAATAACATATTGGAATGGTCAAAAAAATAATATCTACCTAAGAAAAATATAACATTGTTTGTTTAAGTAAAATAAAATGCAAATAAATATTAACACCATCAAATCCCAAGTGAAATTTCACAAAATAAGAAAAAATCCTAAAAATGAATAAAAATCATTTTTGCATATGAAAATAAACCTACTATTGTATAAAAATACTAAATTAATTTGTTTTCAAATAAATTTTGAAGCAAATATTTAGAGATATATAATCCTTTGTGGAATTTTGTAACAATAAGGATAATACCTAAAATTAAATAAAATTCGCTTCTAAGATCTTAAGTAAGTATGTTTTATTAGAAAAATACTAATTATACTATTCCAACACATTTTAAGGTTAATAAGAAATAAATCCTTATTTATTATTTAGTTGGTAAATTCTTTAACAACATTTTTAAATCAGAAATAATCATAATTTTATATAGAACCATAAATCTTGTACATTGAAATACTATTTCTAAAACCATAACTTAAGTCTATAATAATACTTAAAAGTAAAACTATTAACATTTAGAAAACTCACTTAAATAAAAGTAAATGATTCTATACCTTCAAACATGCTTGTGATAAGATTTAAAGTTTATTAATACTTTTAAACACATCACACCCTAGATTTAATTATGTTTTATAGTTAAATTTTGTCTGTTCCAAATTAAGTCATAAGGCATCTCAAATCCAAACTTATGGAACAAACGCAAATAACATCGATCACATTCTACTAACCATAAAGATTGGTTAAACCTTAACAAAGAAACCTTCTTTTCAAAAGTCAACATAAAACATGGACTTCCATAATAGACACATAATATCAAATAACTCTAAGCTTGTATTGTTATATTTACTCTCTATCATACATGTTAGTCTTAAGTTCCTTGTATAGGTATATTGGCTTACAAAGTAAACTTATAGACAAACTAAATCTTAAAGAAATCACCTAGATTTAACTCATTCACCATATTAGGGTATTACTTCGGGGTTTTCCAAACTGCATTACATTACTTATGCACAACTGCATCTTGCTTCTTAAAACATTAGTCCTTACTGGACCAATGATGTTATTTACATAATTTGGATATTCTATTGTCTTGAAGACCATGAGTGCATAATCTTGCAATCACAAAAGGCAAGTTCACAACTTGCTCATGTCCTTTGATTATTTTCTATGCTTGTAACTCAACTATGTCATCACCTGCATTTCAAAAAGGTCAGAAAACAATATTTTTATAATAAAATGATTATGGATTATTTACCAGATGGTAATAATCTACTTATACAGTTCCAGTGGTAAAGGAACATAATATCTAGGAATTAACAACCAATGTTGCCAGTGATTCTAGCGCCGTATATTACACGTCAACCATAAGAATGGGACGGGAACGTCAGCTGTATCTTCTCCCTTTCATATGGAGGCAAGATGACCTTATCGTGACGTTGGGATTCCCGGTGTGGATCCAACATATGGGTGGGCACCCTTAGGCCCCACGATTTTGGTGTCTAGATTATTTATGAGTGGCTACCGGAGGTATGAACCTCCAGGGGCATCACCAGCTCATAGAGTCTTCGGGAACTCCCATGGTTATAGCTTGCCCTAGTTGGCAGCTTAATGGATGTGTAGTCAGCCCCGGAGGATCGTGCAGACATATGGGGTCGCGGAGAGGGCAATACTGACTTGGATCTTAGACTGGGCCCCACATCAAGGAATTGTGGACGGGAATAAGCTGCCCGGTTGTGCAACAAGGCTAAGATCTCTTCTGGGAAAAGTGACATACTTCTACAGAGTGTAAGAATTGTGACATGTTACTCCCTGTTCCGGGAAGGAGCTACGAACGCGGCAGGAAAGGAACTCCATGAAGTTCTGGTTAACCTGTGAAGGCTGTCGGACATAGTTTTCAGAATAAAAACAACCTTTGAAGAATTTTTTATGAAAATCTGCATCGCCTACGACCTATGGTCTGTGGATGTAGAGTTAGTGCATCATACACTCCTTTTTAGTGAACTTGCTGAGTACGCTCGTACTCAACCGTACCTTCTTAACCCTTGCTCGGTTCTAAGCCATTGAAGACAATGTCAACATCAATTTCTGCTCAAGAAACCATCATCGGCAACTCAAGTTCTTTAATAAAGTCAATAAAGTCAACATATACATCAGCTAAAGTGAAGATAAAGTGTCGGTTTATATGGGAGTAGATTCTCTCGCCATAAAACCTATTTCTGTAGAGCATTGCAATAGCAGCAATGGCAAGCCAAGTAGGTTAGATACTAGTCTTAGTTACTAGATATTTCTGAGTTATTATTTATAGTTCTTCTTTGTAAGAAGTTCTTTCTCTCTCTTTAACCTAGAGTGTTCTCTAGATCTTTTGTAAAGAGTCGAGTTGTAATCTATAGTCATGTCTTGGACCTGCTGTGTTTCTGTTGTACTACTCTGAGGGATGTAATACTAGTGAACGGTGTTTCATTTCTGTTATGTCAACGACTATAGTGTACTACATCATGTAGTGGTATTATGGGTCACCGTAGTTTGTGGCTGGGTGCATTATTGCAAAGTTGCCTTCTTGATGGAGGAACTTCGCCACAACTCTCAAGCATAAGAGAAAAGAGATATCGGTTGAAAACCTGATAGCATCTCTTGATGTTGAGGAGAAAGCTCGTGCTAAGGACACTACTGAGAAAGGAGGCGAGGGTCAGTCTAGCGCCAACATGGTGCAGAAGAGGACCTTCGGCAAGAACAAAGGAAACCATAAGGCCTCCTTCAACAAGACAGAAAAGACTACAACCTTCAAGAAGAATAAGAAGCCGAACAAGGCCGAGCTGGGTTGCTATACTTGCGGAGAACTCGGTCACTTTTCCAAGGACTACCCAGGACGTGCAGATCGCAAGGGGAAAAACGGGAAGACTATCAACACCGTGACCGCTAGCAATGCTGATGGGTATGGTAATCTATTTACTGTTCTTTTAGTTTTCCAATCACCATGTTGGAGGATTGATACAGGTGCTAATGTTCATGTGTGTGTTGACATCTCTATGTTCACTTATTATCAGGTCGCTCGGGATTCATCCGTCCTAATGGGGAATGGGTCACATGCTTCTGTTCGTGGTGTTGGCACGGTGGATCTAAAGTTCACTTCGGGAAAGATCATGTAGCTGAAGAACGTGCAACATGTCCCTTCCATGAACAAGAATCTCGTTAGCAGCTCCCTTCTATGCAGAGATGTGTTTAAGGTTGTTTTTGAGTCTAATAAAGTCACTGTGTCGAGACATGGACAATTTATTGGTAAAGGCTATGAATGCAGAGGGTTGTTCTGCTTTTCACTTTTAGATTTTTGGAATAAGTCCATAAACCATATTTGTGGCGGTGTTAATGATAATATTAGTATTTGGTATTCTCGTTTATGTCACATTAATTTTGGTTTGATATCCAAGTTGTCTAGCATGAGTTTAATTCCGAATTTTACTGTTGCCAAAGGTTCCAAGTGCCATAGTTGTGTGCAATGAAAGCAACCACGAAAGACTCAGAAGGCAGCCGAGGAGAGAAACTTGACACCTCTAGAACTCATACATTCTGATCTTTGTGAGATGAATGGTGTGTTGACAAAAGGTGAAAAGAGATAGTTCATGACCTTGACTGATGATGCGACTAAATACTGCTATGTTTATTTGTTGCACACTAAAGATCAAGCTTTACACTACTTTAAAATTTATAAAGCTGAAGTTGAAAATCAAATAGAGAGAAATATCAAACGTCTTAGGTCAGATCATGGTGGTGAATATTTTCCCAAAATCTTTGACGAATTTTGTGAGGAACATGGCATTATTCATGAGAGGATGCCTCCCTACTCGCCCCAATCAAACGGGGTTGCCAAGAGGAAAAAACGCATGTTGACTAACTTGGTGAATTTCATGTTAGCCACCGCTGGTTTACCTAAGGCATGGTGGGGGGAGGCCTTGTTGATAGTGTGTCATGTCCTGAATAGAGTTCCTAACAAGAATAAAGATAAAACCCCTTACAAGGAGTGGGCTGGGAGAAAACCATCACTTTCTTACTTGCGCACTTGGGGGTGTTTAGCTAAGGTCAACATACCAATTCCTAAAAACCACAAACTTGGACCAAAGACAGTGGATTGCATCTTTCTAGGATATGCTCTGCGGAGTGTAGACTGTAGATTTTTAGTGGTCAAATCTAAGGTTCCTGATAAGGATGTTGATACTATTATGGAATCTCGTGATGCAACATTCTTTGAGAATATGTTTCCTATGAAAGATATGCATAGTACTGCTAGAATTTCTTCTAAAATACTTCCTAAAACTAGTGCATCTAGTGATAATTTTGAGCAACCACACGAGGAAGAAGTCCTAGAGAAGGATGATAATGAAGCTCCTACACAGAGTAAGAGACGGAGGGTTGCAAAATCCTTTGGAGATGATTTCATTGTGTACCTTGTGGATGATACTCCCACTTCCATTGCAGAGGCATATGCATCTCCTGATGCAGATGATTGGGAAGAAGTTGTTCATAATGAGATGGACCCGAATCTTTCTAATGGGACATGGGAACTATCAGAATGACCCCATGGTTGTAAGCCTGTGGGTTGTAAGTGGGTCTTCAAAAAGAATATAAGGCCTGATGGTACTATTGAAAAGTACAATGCACGAGTTGTAGCAAAAGGCTACACCCAGAGAGAAGGCGAAGATTACTTTGAGACCTATTCCCCTGTGGCTAGACTGGCCACCATTCGAGTACTACTGTCCCTGGCTACCTCTTATGGTCTTATCGTTCATCAAATGGACGTTAAGACAGCTTTCTTCAATAGAGAGTTGGAAGAGGAGATCTATATGGATCAGCCTGTTGGGTTTGTGGTAAAAGGTGAAGATAGAAAGATGTGCAAGTTGTTAAAATCTTTATATGGCATGAAGCAAGCCCCTAAGCCATGGAATGAGAAGTTTGACAGAACATTAACTTCTATTGGCTTTGTCGTTAATGAGGCTGACAAGTGCGTCTACTATTGCCACGGTGATACGTCCATTTTGCATCACTATTCTATGTCTTAATTCACTATTATTCATTGATATATTTCGTATTGAGAGGTGATACTTATGTTATTTCATCTCTTTTTGCATGGTTGATGACTTTTGGAGCATGGACCGCTGCAGTCAGGATTCTGATGGAAAAGGTGTTGTTTGGAGGCAAAATTCGCGAAGATCAGAAAATCCGGGAAAATATACGGAAAATCCTATTTTTCCAGAAGACTCGGGATGCCAGAAGATGGAGTGGAGGTGGGCCACAGGGGGACCACACCACCCCATGGCGCGGGCAGGCCTAGGCCACGCCTGGGAGTGGTGTGGCCGCCCTGGCCCACTCCAGCCTCTCCCCTCTGGCGTATATCATCCCCACGAAACCCTAAGACTCGGGGAGTGACCACAAAAAGATTCCGTTGCATCTGCGAGGCGGAAAACACCGAGGGAGAAAGATCTCTTGGGCAGACAGATTTCTGCCGGGGGAATTCCTTCCCGGAGAGGGGAGATCGTCGAAATCAACACCATCATCAAGCTGTACTTCATCGGGATCATCATCATCATCATCATCATCATCATCATCATCACCATCATCACCATCAGCACCCTCATCACGATCTCCATATTGCTGTAACAATTGAGTTGAATCTTGCATAGTTCATAGGGGAAACTTTCCCGGTGTTGATTACTCTTTGTAGTTGATGCTATTGAGTGAACCATTGAATTATTGTTTATGTTCAGATTGTTATACATCATTATTCCATCTCTGATCATGATCCATATGATGTCTTGTGAGTAGTTCGTTTTGTTCTTGAGGACATGGGAGAAGTCTTGTTGTTAGTAGTGGAGTTGTGTTGAGAAAGATTCAATAGATTGTTATTTAAGTTGTGGTGTACTTCTTCTAGTGGTGTCATGTGAACGTCGACAACATGACACTTCACCTATATGGGCCTAGGGGAATGCATTGTGTATTTGGCTACTAATCGTAGGGGTTGCGGGTGAAACCTGAACCCCATTAGGAAACCATTGCACAAGGGACGTAAGGGTCTTAGAGTTTAAAAGTGGTTAGGTCTCTACCTTAATTACTTTCTTGTACTTACGGATGTTTGCAAGGGGTATAATCACAAGTATGTATTAGTCTTGGATGGGGCGGTACATTAGCACAGGTTCACCCACACAACACTTAGCAAGCTAAAGAAGATTAATCAACTATATGAAGCGAAAGCACTTGTGATCTTCACATGTGTCCTCAAGAAAGTTTCGACATCTTAAGAAATACATCTGGCTTGTCCTTTGCTGCATAAAGGATTGTGACACTTGCTGCATTTATTCATACAGTCTTTTATTTACTCGTACTTTGTTTACTTGCTTTATCGAAAACCCTAAAATCAGTTTGCTAAGTATTTGCAGAGAATTCTGATCCATACCACTAGCTGACCTACGCTCCTCGTTGGGTTCGACGCTCTTACTTATCGAAAATACTGCGATACACCCCTATACTTGTGGGTCATCAAGACTATTTTACGGCGCCCGTTCGGGGAGTGAAGTGCTATTGGAGAGTGGAACTGGTAAAGGAAACTTCTCTTGAGTATTGTTTACTTACATTAGTTGCTTTATTTTGTTATGGATAATTATTGAGTTTCTTATTTGGTAATGCTACTACCCTGCTAAGGTAGTAGATAAGCCACCTGCTGAGAAAGATATTTTCAAAATACCTACAAGAATTATTGATCGTGTTATGGATAACTACTATGTTGGGGATGGGCTGTCCATCCGGTGATCATTACTCTTTATACACGAATTATGCGGGTTGTTCAAGTGCGTATTACTACAGATCAAGTTAAGAAGAAGTTATTCTCATTATCACTAAAAGGAAGAGCTGAGGAATGGTATAAGCTGCTGAAGAATGGTCAAGCTCTGGAATGGGAGGAAATAGTGCCTCTCTTTTATTCAAAGTTTTATCCTCCTAGTGAGATTCATAAAGATCGGAATCAAATATACAACTTTTGGCCTCTTGATGGAGAGAGTACAGCTCAAGCTTGGGGGAGATTGAAGTTAGTAATGCTCAAATGTCCCATTCATGAGCTCCCCAACAATATTATTATCAATAACTTTTATGCAAGGCCCCCTCTACATGACAAAGATTTATTGGATGCCTCTTGTGCTGGATCATTCACTCGTATGGAAGAAGAAGCTAAATGGGACCTTCTAGACCGTATTCAAGACAATACTGAAGCTTGGGAGAATGACAAAGGTAGAAAGTCAGGTATAAATTATGATGATGAATGCATTGAATCTTTTATGGGAACTGACGACTTTCAAAATATCAAAAATGCTTATGGTCTAGACTCTCAAGCTATTGCTTCTTATTTTAAGGCTTTTCCTTCTTATATTGAAGTGCCTAAAAAGAAGTGGAATAAGTATCATGAACCTTATAAAGATATTGCTAAGAGTGTTCCTGCAAGAAATACCGAAGTTTATACTGCTAATCATGTTTTACCTGAACCTTATATTGAGAAAATGCCTTTTCCAGTTAAGGTAAAGGAACATTCTATGATAGCTAGTATGGTTAATGAAAGTATGAATAAAGCTGTTGAACCTGATAAACAAATGGTTGATGAACCTATAATAGCAAATGTGAAAGACTTTGTTACTAAATATGAAAAAGAGGGACACACTATCCTTTGTAAGGATACCTCTAATATTGTTTCACATAGTAGTGTTATGAGAGCTAGTATTCCTGTGTTTTCTGTTAGAATAAGTGATCATTGCTATGATAGTCCTTGTGATAGCTATATTGTTAAGTTTATGCATGATACTGAAAGTTATTATGAGAGAGGGAAAAGTGTTCTTATGCATGATACAAAACTACACACTCGAGTTATACCCCACTAAAGGGCGGACGCGCTCGAGGACTCGCTCAATCAAAACAATTCTTGAACAAAACAGTTTACTAATCATAACACAAGTCGATCAACTCCCCGTGGCATACATCACAAAAAATACCATACAGCGTTTTGCCACTTGGCATACATTACAACCTTTACATTTGCTTACTCCATAGGCCCTGATGAAGAAGAAGCGCCACCACCCTTGACGCGCACAAAAGGCTGCCACGGGTTAAATGCAGTGCGTTGTCGCGACTTCTGTGACGACCGAAAGGGCTGCTCCGACTTCATGTCATGATGCTTCGGCTTGGGGTCGCTAGGCTCCAACACCGTCTCCTGATACGGCAGCAGATCCCCCGTCGCTAAGACACGATCGGCATAAGGAGTGGCCGGCGCGGTCAGCCTCAGCACCTCCGACATCTCCACCGTGTCGGTTGCCGACGGATAGCCACTCGTCACATTGTCAAGATCGAAGTCATCGGGGAAGTGTGCGAGACCCAAGCTCAACGCCGTGGTGGCCCCGCGTCTGAACGCCGAGCACGTCATCCACTCCACAACGGCGGGCACCTCCTCCAGATAGCGCCATACCTCCGTAAGCCCCCCAGGGATGACTTCGGTGGGAGACATGCCCTGAAGAGCCGCCTAGACACACAACGCCGAGGCCATGGCCGCATTCACCACGGTAGTTATGCACTGCGAGGCGGTGTACGTCTGCACCACTGGGTCGCTTTGGCCTACCACAGCTGCAAAGTCAGATGTCAGCGAAACAATGAAACCCCCAAAGAGGGGACTCGACAAAAAGGTTAAAGCAAAGACAGAGACTCACCAAGGAGTTTGCGGCAGTTCTCCTTGACGTGCTTCTCCAAGGCAGTCTGCTCGTTATGCAGCCCCACGGTGATGGAGTCCGTGGCCTTGCGTTCCTCTTCAGCCGCAGCAACGGCAGCCTTCGCCCGTTCCTCCGAGGAAATTGAGGTTGCCTTAGCCTCTTCGAAGTCCTTGACCAGAGAGGCTATTCGCCCATTCGCCGCGTCCAGTTCGGCGAGTGGGACATACCCCTCACGGGCCTTGGAGATCTCAGTCGGGAAACCATCTGTAAGCAAAGATATCAGAGTATTGCACACAACCAGCTCACACCAGGAAAAGAAGAATAAGGCCAAACAGACACTCACCAATAGGCTCCTGAAGCCACTGGTTCCCCTCCTGCACTTCACGCAAGTCACGCTCCAAGCACTCTTTCGCAGCCAGCCGATCAGTTGACTCCCTTTGCAACCCCTGTAAACAAAGAACTCAACTAAGCATTGGACAGAAAGATCCAGTTTCCAGCCGCTGAAATTCAGCGACTAGGAACTCGGGGACTGGAGAAGGAAGAAAAAGAAAATCTATCTCCCAGCCGCTGAAATTCAGCGACTAGGAACTCGGGGACTGGAGAAGGAAGAAAACCAAAATTCAGCTCCCAGCCGCTGAAATTCAGCGACTAGGAACTCGGGGACTGGAGAAGGAAGAAAAAGAAAAACAATTCCTAGTCGCTGAAATTCAGTGACTAGGAATTCAGGGACTGGACATACCTGGATAGCGGCGCCGACATCTTGTGAAGTTCCCTGGCGTCAGTCGACGGGATCGTGAAGGAGGTGCGCCCGCGGCAGGACCCAACGTCTGCATCCACGATTTCCGGACTCTATGGAGATTGCGTGTCCCCAACACCTGGAAACCCCTTCGCCATAAAATGAGGGAACATCGCGGATGCCCTGGCAGGGGCACTGGTCGCCGAGACCGGTGCCTCCGGCACGGACGCAGCCAGGGTTGGCTCCGATCGTGTCGCCTCCACCTCTTTGGCGACTGGCGCCCAGCTCTTGGCGCTCCCCGTCTTGGCGTCGTCGGCCCCGCCTACGCTTCTTTCACTTCGGCGCCGCCACATCTTTGGAGCTTTTTAGCTTGGGCAGACCGCCCTCTCCCATGCTAGTGGCCGGTGGAATCTTAGCCACCAAAGGGCGACCAATCTTCTTAGCGCCAGACCTGCACGAGCCCCTTCAATTAGCACAAGCTCAACACAAAAGAATCAAGGCAAATTGGGACAAGGAAGCACAACTTACTTGGCGACTGGGAGGATGCGAAGCCCGGTACTAATATGGGCGGGCTTGTCCAACTCGGGACCCATCTTGCGGCTGAGCCCCCTCTCGAAGACGTCCGAAGCCCACGAAACCGAGGGCTTCCTTGACGATGAAGCTGCAGTCGCTGGGATCTCACAGCTCACGGCGCCGCCTTCGCAATGGCGACTTGGGCGCCGTTTGACTGCTTCTTGGCTTGGAGCCCCCGAGATCGGCGGTGCAATCGCCGCCAGGGGAACCTCTACCACCACTTCCGTTTCCTCGCCCTCCAACCCCTTCGCCGGGACTGTGTCCCTTGGGGCCTTGTGCGAGACTTCGGGAGATCCTTCATCGTCAGAGTCGTCGTCTGACTCGAACACCACTGACGACCTGACTAGTGATGCGGGCCTTTTTGCTGGTGACTTGGGCCGGCGTGGAGGCTTCGACGGCGTAGCAGTGCGCCGGGACGTTTGCTCCTGGGCGACCTTGTCGCCCTCTTCGAGCTCGTCCAGGCTACGGCTCGCTTCGACCTCTCTCTGTCTCTGCATCTGGGTCTGGCGAGCCACAGGCGCTGGGGGTGGGACTTCTTCTTCTTCCCCGTCGCTGTCGGAAGGATCCCCCTTGGAGTCCTCCTCCAGTTCCTGGGGAACCTCTTCGTCAAGCGGAGGAAGCCAACTCTCTAATACCTGAAAAAGCTGAGAACCACCACGAGTTAAAAACACCAAGCGGGAAGACTAAAATTGAAGTACGAACGCAGCGATTGGAAAGAGAACTTACTGTGGGGGCTTGATTCTTCATGGGAATATATGGGACGACCCCGACCGCCGCGCCGGTGCACTCTGCGTCGGTAATCTTTTTCAGGGCGGCCTTGTAGTCCTCGGCCTCCCATGAATCCTTGCTGGTTCGAGACGGGTCATGCTTCCCGCTGTACTCGTACATCCAGTGCGGACGAGCCGCCAGCGGAACCAAGCGCCGCCCGAGCTAGCAATTGTAGAGGTTGATCAGAATCAACCCCTGGTCCTTCAGCTTCTGGATCTGATCCATCATTTCTGCGACGGCCATCCGCTGATCTTCAGGAAGCTTCTTCGGTGCCAACCGACGGGGTCCGCTCCTCTCGGGGACGAACTCGGGAAGAGATACCTCGCTAGAGGGAGTGGCCTCCTTGACGTAGAACCAGCTCTTCTTCCACTCGCTGGCGGCCTTCTTCGGCAGGAGGAGCTTGACGAAGTTGGCCTTCGGCTTCAATTGGAAGGTGACCCCACCTACGGCCAGCATCAAGCTGTTGGACGCCTCGCGCCCGATGCGGCCATGGAAGAGCTCCAGCCACAGCGGGAAATATGGCCTGCAGCCAAGGTAGCATTCGCAGAAGGCGACAAAAATCGCCAGTTGCTCGATGCTGTGTGGACCAAGATCTGAGGGCTTGATCGCGTAGTATGCGCAGAAGCGATGGAAGAAGAGCGAGGTGGGGAACCCTAAGCCCCTCTCAAGATGATTGGTGAAGCAGATGAACTCGCCGGGTCGTGGTTTCAGGTCGGTCTCGGAGGAGGGGGGAGCCTGCCAATTCCCCTTGCGGAGCACCCCGGCATCCTCAAAGGATCTCAGCTGGGCCGTGGTACACTTGGATTTCCCCCATGAGCCTTTGGGAGGCGCCATCGAGTAAAGATGTGGAATCACGCGACACGGGGAGAGTAAGTTGGGAGGACGCAGGAAGGCAGAACAAATGAGGAAGAATGAAGAATACGGAGAAGGATTGTGCAGCTAATCTCTCACTCCCCTTATATGGGAAACGTCACCCGCCAAAATCGGGGTAGCCGTTGCCCTCTGATTGCGCCGTAAGTTCGTTGGAAATTCCAACGGATAGTTTGACCAGGTTTTGATGGTCCAACTCCTATGGTCTATTCTCCATCCGCCAGTCTCTCCTCTCGCCGAAATGATGACTGGGCGGCAATGATGTTCATTGAAATGACGAGTGGATCCGTGGGGAATTCTCCTCGGTTCTAATAAAGTCCATCGCCGACTCGACTGGACGCCCAAATTGGGCTCGCTTACTTCGAACGCCAAAAGGACGCCCGCGCCTGCATCAACGATGGCCTCGGGGACTACTGATGGGGATATGCCAAAGAGGGTATGCCCAACAGGACGTTTAGAGTGGGCCGAAAGGCCTGCGAGTGCGTCTGGAAGACAGCGACTGGAATATAAAGGAAGGAGAGGCCCATCGACTGGCGACTGGAAGCCCAGAAGTGTAGCAGAAGCCCAGTCGGATTAGGTCAAAAGTCCCCAGATCCTTATCTTGTTTAGAGACGTCTTGTAAACCCTAGCGAGGTGCTTCATATATAAACCTCCCTAGGGTATCCTGAACTTACGTTCCATCATACACCCCCTCGAGCGACTCGCTGCTTAACCGCCGAGCTCGCCACCCCTGTAACTCGCTCTCTCATAATCTAATCTAGCAGGAGTAGGTCTTTACCCTGAGGGGGGCCGAACCTGGGTAAATCCATGTGCATCCGCCCCCATCTCGCACCGCAGATGGCCGCCAACTCTTCCTCACGAAACACTCAATCGCTGCCAGTGGCAGCGACTGCCGTGGCCATTTCCACGACACCTTTGGTTTTAATAACTTGTTTGTTTACAAAATCTCCTTGCATAGGAAGTGGGTTAGACTTAAATGTGTGGGTGCTTTTGCTTCTTAATGCTCTCTATCGCTTCAATTTATATCCCTATGAGAGCTTCTTCAAAACTATCGTGCCCATCTTAATGGCTATAAAGAAAGAGCTTTATGGGAGACAACCCAATTTGTTTTTGCTTTTAGTTTGTTTTTGTTTCTTTGAGTCTTGGAAGTTATTACTTTGGTAATAACTGCTCCTTATCCGTTTTGTTTGGTTTTTGTGTCAAGATCAACCTCTAATGAGACAGAAGTAAGATTTGGGGAAGTTGCTGTCCTAAAACAGATTTTTGTGCTTCACCATAAAAATTCGTGAGAGATCTCTGTATGTCGTATTGAGCTATAAATTTTTTTGCTTCTGCCCCAGGTTGTTATTTAACTTACTTTAGTTTTGCACTTTTTGATTTGAGCAACATAAGATTTTCTAAAAAATTGATCTTTACCTGCTGGTCTGTTTTGATAGATTTTGCCACTCTTGCATTTGCTTCTTTATTCGATTTCCTTTTTGAATTCTTTTTGGGTTTTCGGAAGGAGTTGCTACATTAGCCTATGTTTTGATGGTTTTCAGTTGAAGTTAGACTCAAAAGGTTTTATCACCTCACTTATACTAATGTTGCTAATGAGAACTGTGTGAAGTTTTGTGTGAAAGAAATTTCCAGTAAGTGGAGACAATGGTGTAATAAGGAAGAGAAGGGTTTTATGACTCAAGTAATAAGTATATGAAGATGAAGATATCGATGATATTCAAGAGATGACCCCGGAAGAATCTACTAGATACCAAATTCAGAGACCTGCAGAGTCCGTGTTCAAATAGGTAACAGTTCTGGTAAGAAAAGTTCCGCGAAAATACAATCCAACTATATTGTTGCAGTTTTCAGTCAATAAGGAAAGTTTTGAAGCGAAAAAGGGACGGAACCGGAGCCGGGGTGGCCCACACCACCCCATGGCGCGGGCCCACCCCTGGCCACGCCACCAGGTGGTGAGGCCACCCAGGACTCCGTCTCCGACCCGTTTTCTCCCAGTACCTTCCTTTTGACATGAAACTTCGTAATATATAACCCCCCGGAACTTCCGAGGTTCGTATATCGTGTGTTCGTCGTGTTTTGTTTCGATCTATTTTCTGTCATGACATACTCTTTGAAAGCTTAGAAGCACAATGGTGTCCGCCAAGGATAAAGGGAAGGAGCCCATGGAGGAAGACCTCTAGGACCCCGGGAAGGAGAAGGAGATCAAGAGTGAAGGTGAAGACGAGCAAGGCCAACGTCCGCATACCGGCACCACCATTGCAAGCATTGGAGTGGTGAAACCTGCCAAGATCAGAAGGACTGCACGGATGCAGACTGGGGGAAAGCTCCTTGTCACAGTTTGGCTCCACGGTCACTTCCTCCACGCACCAGGAATCCTTTCCATACCCTTATCCATGAGCATCAATACCAGAATATGCCCAAGGAGAAATTACCCTCCAATTGGGATTTGCCTCGTTCTAGCCATGCAGGAAAAGAAGAATTCAAGGAAGAAGAGTGAGGAAAGAATAGCAAGAGCTGGAATTCTCAACCCGACATGATCATGAGCCGCATTGAGAAAAACTCGCAGCTTATTCGTAATCTCACTTTCAAGATTGAGGACTTAGGGAAACTGGTCAGAGAGCTCATCGAGAGGGTACCACCACCACCTAAGGAGTAATTCGTCATCAGGTTTGGCATCCCCTTGGTTTGTTCCAATCTTGGGGGAGTGTCGCGGTATCATATCACTATCTTCTATCTTTTTACCTTATTAGTAGAGTCATATCTTGAATAAAGGAGTTATTTTGTAGTATGGTTTGCATTATGGAAGTGTCCCCTCTCTCGTTAGATTTGTATCCCTTGGTGTGAGTTTCCGTTATGGAATATTAATGAGAAGTTCTTTCATTCACCCTTTTGCATAGCTTATATTAGTTTTCAATTCGTGGTTATATGATTGATCTTGTTGTTAGTATTGGGAACACTTTGGGATCATTGAGTTAATTTAGTTGGTTTTGGCAAACCCGGCTCGGTCAGTAGCAACACCTTTTTGAGAGTTGAAAGAAAAAGATAAAGGTACTCTAAAGAAATATAATTTCATCATCTTTCTTTCTTGATTTGCTAATAAGTTTAGTATTCTCTAGTTAAGATATTTTGTGTTTCCAAGGAAGATTGCATGTTTGTCTTTATCACTTGTATGTTTGTTTGTTTCCTTTAACTCTTATACTTGCTACCCAACCTTGCTAGCCAAAAACCTGTACTGAGAGGGTATTCTTCTCATGCATCCACCTCCTTTAAACCAAAACCTTTGCCATTTGTGTCCACCATACCTACCTAGTAGTATTATTGCTATTCCAAGTAAATTCTTGTTTTATCTACCTCCCAAATTAAACTTGTTATGAGAAAATTAGTGATTAAAGCTCTCACGAACTTGATGGCACACTTTACTTTCTTGCATTTAATAAACTTGAACCATTGGGTCCTTCTTTGTTGCGTATATGCTTGTGCTTTATGAGTTGAAGTTAGCCGAACCATGTATCATGGGGACCGCTTTCAACACTTCAGTGGGACTTGTACCTAGTTGATTTCATGTTCTTTTGCTTATGGATCCCGACGGTGTGAAATAAAAGTGGAACTTGTAAGACCATGGAGTTTATATGTGTGTTAGAGAAACGCCAGAGCCGCTAGCCTAAGCCATGCCTAATCATGGTGGAAACTTGCAGCATAACTATAGTGAGCATTCTATGAAGCATCCGCAATAAAAACCTATGCAAATAGCAAATAAAAAGATCGCTGAGATGCTCACTATCTGCTTGCCTTGTCATTTTGATTATGGGATAGCTCCTGTGTCATGTGCAAGGGGTACCCCGTTGGCGGTTCTCAATGATACGCATGTATTTACAATGAGAAGAGCTTGCTCGTGTCTAAAGTTGAGTAGCATGAAGATCGGTACTCATAAGTAAGGGGCATGAGATTTCAACTTATAACTTGTCAAGCATATCCTCTTAGTTGTGTCACTTTAACCTTAATCACCTAAAGATGCCTATGATAGGGGCAATGAGAGCTGAAAGCTAGTAAGTATCATAATTTTTGGGAGCTCTTTATGAGACTTGCAATCCCTGCTTCCCTCTTTGAAGGGCCTCTCTTTTACTTTGTAGTTGAGTCAGTAAACCTACTCCCTTCTATCTCAGCAAGTATTTTGAGTTGTTGTGTTTCATTCATTCATATGATGATTTATTCAATCATGTCTTATGTTCCTTGCTTTGCACATTGCTCTTATCTTGAAGTTTACTACTTTGAAAGCTAGTATTGAAAAAGCCAGATATTTGTGAACTCCAGCAAATTATCAACTATTCTTCGACCAAGAGCTAAGTTTGCCATTACCAATTATGATTTACTTCATGTATCTTTATTGTGTTTCCTTTACTTATTTCAAGTTGAGTTATATAATAGTGAGTTGTCTTCTATTATGATCTATGTATTTGATGAATGTGATGCTCCTTGTCCGTATTCTTTTATTGACTCTTCACTCCATAAACTTGAGGTCATGTTTATTGAGCTCGGTTTAACAGGGACAAGCGAAGTCTAAGCTTGGGGGGAGTTGATACCTCCATTTTGCATCACTATTCTATGTCTTAATTCACTATTATGCATTGATATATTTCGTATTGAGAGGTGATACTTATGTTATTTCATCTCTTTTTGCATGGTTGATGACTTTTGGAGCATGGACATGCGTCGAGATTCGATGGAAAAGGTGCTGTTTGGAGGCAAAATTCACGAAGATCAGAAAATCCGAGAAAATATACAGAAAATCCTATTTTTCCAGAAGACTCGGGATGCCAGAAGATGGAGTGGAGGTGGGCCACAGGGGGCCCACACCACCCCATGGAGCGGGCAGGCCTAGGCCGCACCTGGGAGTGGTGTGGCCACCTTGGCCCACTCCAGCCTCTCTCCTCTGGCGTATATCATCCCCACGAAACCCTAAGACTCGGGGAGCGACCACAGAAAGATTCCGCCGCCTCTGCGGGGCAGAAAACACCGAGAGAGAAAGATCTCTCCCGGCGATTCTGGGGAATTCCTTCTCGGAGAGGGGAGATCATCGCCATCAACACCATCATCAAGCTGGACTTCATCGGGATCATCATCATCACCACCATCATCACCATCAGCACCCTCATCACCATCTCCATATTGCTGTAACAATTGAGTTGAATCTTGCATAGTTCATAGGGGAAACTTTCCCGGTGTTGATTACTCTTTGTAGTTGATGCTATTGAGTGAACCATTGAATTATTGTTTATGTTCAGATTGTTATACATCATTATTCCATCACTGATCATGATCCATATGATGTCTTGTGAGTAGTTTGTTTTGTTCTTGAGGACATGGGAGAAGTCTTGTTATTAGTAGTGGAGTTGTGTTGAGAAAGATTCAATAGATTGTTATTTAAGTCGTGGTGTACTTCTTCTAGTGGTGTCATGTGAACGTCGACTACATGACACTTCACCTATATGGGCCTAGGGGAATGCATTGTGTATTTGGCTACTAATCGTAGGGGTTGCCAGAGTGACAGAAACCTGAACCCCCGTTAGGAAACCATTGCACAAGGGGCGTAAGGGTCTTAGAGTTTAAAGCCATGGTTAGGTCTCTACCTTAATTACTTTCTTGTACTTACGGATGTTTGCAAGGGGTATAATCACAAGTATGTATTAGTCTTGGATGGGGCGGTACATTAGCACAGGTTCACCCACACAACAATTAGCAAGCTAAAGAAGATTAATCAACTATATGAAGCGAAAGCACTTGACAGTCTTCCCATGTGTCCTCGAGAACATTTGGTCATCTTAAGAAATACAACCGGCTTATCCTTTGCTGCATAAAGGATTGGGCCACTTGCTGTATTTATTCCTTCTGTCTTTTATTTACTCGTACTTTGTTTACTTGCTTTATCGAAAACCCCTAAAATCTGTTTGCTAAGTATTTGCAGAGAATTCCTGATCCATACCACTAGCCAGCACCTTCTGCTCCTCGTTGGGTTCGACACTCTTACTTATCGAAAATACTGCGATACACCCCCTATACTTGTGGGTCATCACACGGTAGGGGCGAAGGTGTTATATTATGTTTGTACATGGACGATATCCTTATATTTGGTACAAACATGAATGTGATAAATGAAGTCAAGTCTTTTCTGTCAAAGATCTTTGATATGAAAGGTCCGGAAGAAGCTGATGTGATTCTGAACATCAAGCTCATTAAGCACGCGAGTGGGATTACTTTGACGCAATCACACTATGTTGAGAAAATCTTGAGCTGTTTCGGCTTTGTTGATGGCAAGCCTTCCCCAACACCTTATGATCCTAGTGTGACATTACGGAAAAACAAGAAAGAGCCAAAAGAACAATTGAGATACTCTAAAATTGTTGGCTCACTCATGTACTTAACTAGTGCGACAAGACTCGACATCTCTTTTGCTGTGAGCAAGTTGAGTAGGTTCATGTCTAACCCGGGTACTGAACATTAGTGTGCACTTGAAAGGGTCATGCGCTATCTGTGTGGTACAATGAGTTATGGGATACACTATTCGGGGCATCCAGCGGTGCTTGAAGGATATAGTGATGCGAACTGGATCTCGAATGTAGATGAACTCTACGCCACTAGCAGGTAAGTATTTACCTTTGGGGGTGGTGATGTATCATGGAGATCTTGCAAACAAACCATATTGACACGATCAACTATGGAAGCAGAACTTGCTGCTTTAGACACAGCCACTGTAGAGTCAGAATGGCTGCGTGAACTCTTCATGGACTTGCCTATGGTTGAAAAACCTATACCGGCCATCCCCTTGAATTGTGACAATCAAACTGTTATTGTCAAAGTGAACAATTCTAAGGATAACGCGAAGTCATAAAGACACATCAAGAGACGTTTGAAGTCTGTCAGAAAATTGAAAAACTCTAGAGTAATTACTGTTACGTATATTCAAACTGACAAAAACCTGGCAGATCCCTTTACTAAGGGACTATCACGAAACGTGATAGAAAGTGCATCGAGAGAGATGGGTTTGAGACCCATGGATGTTACACAGTAGTGGTAACCCAACCTTTATGATCGGAAATCCCATGAATTAGGACCTGGGAAGAACAAGCTAGTGGTGTGACAGAGGAGAGTATTAGACAACTCTCTCTATGTGAAGATGCACAACTCTCTAAAGCTGTAAGGTAGGTTGGCAACATGCCTTAATGTGTTTCTGTTGGCTATGATTAGCAAAGATGCTGTGCTACAGAGGACTCTTGAAAGAACACACCTATATGAGTTCCGATTATTAAAATAATCGTTGCAATCTATGAGATTTGGATGATCTTTAGTAAACTCATGAAGATACCAGGTAGTATGACGCATATGCTACACCCACGGGGTAGGCTACTGGTAGCCAGGTACTAGTTATGATTTTGTGAGAAATCTAAAAGCACCAAACTTGCAATTCAAGGTTTATCCATTCTTCAAGTTGCTGATAGACGTAACTCAAGGTTCTAGGCAGAAGTTCAACTTAACAGTCTCTGCTGAAACACTAGTATATAAACAAGTAGCGAGGATTGATAAATCTTTAAATGGGCATTTGAGATCTGGTGGGGGATTGTTAGAAATAATGGGCCAATATAAATAAGCCCATGTAGATTTCAGATTTTTCCTAAATCTTAAAGTCCATGTTTGTGGCAGCTCACATGTGTTTAGGCCCATGTTTGGGGCAGCTCACATGGGAGTAGAGTGGAAGCTAAAGTTTAGTCCCACATGGAAAGTTGGAGGAGAGTTACACCATCTTATAAGGTAGAGTGGTTCACCACTTAGTAAAGTGAGTGAGAAGAGGAGAACTACACGCACGCTCCTCCTCCGCCGCCGCCGCCGCTTGCACCGCACGCACCGCACCGCCCGTCCCGTCCCAACGCGGGTTGCGGGAATAAGGTTTTTGGGAAGCACTCTGCACAACTGCTCGAGTTCTTCATCACGGGCTGTCTTCTATCCAAGTCAGGCGGTGTTGCCTATCGACATCTTCGCCGTTGTCTGCTTCGATCCATCTTCCCCAACGTTACTACGGTGACTTCATCGGCAACCGATCAGTACGTATACCGTGATCCGATCTGTTGTCACACTATGGCTGTTATTGCGTTTGTAATGCTATTGTTTGTGTTGATTAATACATCTAGTATGTTAGAGGTTAACATGATCGTAGCTATTGTTTTCATGTTCTATATTCTAGAACTAATTTTGGAAATTGTGCCTAATAATCCAACAGACGAGAGGATCGCGAGACTCCGGCATTGGCTGTGATAGCGGCACGGGGTGTCGGTGGTCGCCGTAGACAGAGGAGAGCACGAGACGAGTGGTGTGAATGCGAGGAAAATAGGGGAAATCTTTTACTCATTGGTGTGGCCGATGAGTAAATATAGGAGTCGGCCGCACCGACTCCGCTAACGCCGTTTGGGCATCGGTTAGGTGCGGTTAGAAAAGTAAAAGAGCATCTTTTACTCCTTTAACCGATTTTTGTACATCAGTTAGAGATGCCCTAAAATGGTGCCGGATCGAATGTCTTTGCGTGGACAACCTTGTCTTCATCAAAACCAAGTCAGCAAGATTTGGAGCTTTACAGGCGGTGGAGATAGTGAAGTGATAATTAGATGATGATTTTCCCAACGTGTTGTTGTCCCGGGACCACTCCTCTTGAGAGCAACGGCCCCAGCTCCCAACTCTAGAGGGAGAGAGATGCCAGGAGCGAGACGGACAATGTGGAGACAAAGGCCTCAGCTTCAACTCCACTCGTACAGCTCATGTTTCCCTCGAGTTTTGAGTCTCTTTCTCTCATCTTCGGGATACCAATGCTTCTCTCGAATTATGCTCTTGTTTTTTTCCTCATGGTGAAGATGCAAATCGGACCGAATTAATCTAGTTTTAAATTGAATAGCTAGTTTCAATTGATTAGAGCAAATCTAGCGGATACCGCATATCCCACCGACCCGCATAGGAAATAACCTCCATTTTGCGGTTAGAGAAATGGCCATAGCATATAATGTAAAAACAACCAAATTGTCCAAATTTACATATACACGGTATCGCGGGCTAGGTATCTGGTTTCATGCATCCGTGCGTAGCAGTTGGCGCGAGGGACATTTTAGCACTCTGTTTCCCGGCCACGCATCGTCGTACGTTGTCGATCTTCACATGCCACTTGCTTGTCTTTTTCCCACCGTGTCGTCAGTGCCATGGACCCTCAACTCCCTCGTGTTATCTTCCCCCAAGTCGTGCAGCCCCAGTCAGTGTTGCCTATGCCGCCGCGTTTCTCGCCACCGGGCAGGAACATCGACGTACCTTTGGCCTTCCCCTTCTGTCGCCGCCACGGGTCGTGGTCGGGATTCTGCCCCTCTAGTGGCCCAGACTCCATTGCCTCCATCACCGTATGTGCTCAGCCAATCGTCCATCGAAATGTACAAAATTTCCCCCTCCCTTCTACATGTGCTTGGCCAAATTCGATGGGAATGGTTAGAATCGTTGTGTTCCAATTTTGTTGCTTCGATTTGCACTCGGTTCCTGGATATGTTAGAGGAAAACTCGGTAGATAAAGGGAGTGAACCACTCAACAGTTTTGAACAAGAGTTGGATGACGACGATTTGGAAGAGGTGGATGTGGAAACTTATGATACTTCGGCCGGAAATGGTAAACCAAAGAAAACCACTAACTACATGGAGGTTCAAGATATTGCGTTGGTGAAAGCATGGGAGATGGTGTCAATAGAGGAATGATCAAACCAGAAAGAAGTATTGGCAAAGAATTGATGATATATTTCATCGGATCATTTCACCAAAATAGCCACACACAATGAGATCTCTCCAAGGCCGGTATGATGATCAAGTTGTGTTATAGACGATGGAGTGCTTGTTTGGTGCAAGTGGAGAATGCACGTCTGGCTGGATGCAATATGGATGACTATGTGAGTTTGCTCATATATATTTCTTCATATTTTTTACTTCTTTGCCAGCATAGCACATGAGAACTACAAGGATATGGCTGCATCCAAGAAGAAACCATTCATGCTCTTCCATTGTTGGAAGTTGCTTGAACATGGTGAGAAGTGGAAGGTGAGGGATCAAGAGGCACCTCCATCAAGAAGGGGAAATGCAATCTCTTTGGATGATGATGATGGCGATGATGGTGAACCGGGAGCCACCGTATAGAACGAATAAAGTGAAGGCTAGTTGGAAGAGAAAGGTGGAGCAAGAAAGGTTGGGGGAGAAGATCGATGAGATGATGGAGTCCAAGCAATCATTGGCGGCTCAACAATTGCAAACCAAAATGCAGTGGGTGGAGAAGAAGCAAGAAGATAACATAATAAGGTGGCTTCAAATTAGAGAAGATGAGAAGCACAAGGTGGAGTTTGAGAAACGCATGATCCGTCTCGAGGAGGCCAAGACGATGGCACACATCATTGCCGAGGAGAACCGAGTGATGATGATGGATCCAAGTTCAATGGATCCAATAAAGAGAACGGTGGGAGATGAGAAGGGGAGATTATGCAAGAAAGAAGAGCCACAACTGTTGTTGTTGTCGATGATGTAGATGCTGGTCATGGCAGCGGTGCTCCGGCTACCGGTGGAGGTGGCGATGGCCTTGCCTAGGTGGTGGTGCTCCATATTGATTACTAGGGTTTATGATGGGATTTGCATTGAAACTTTGATCGGTACTTTGTGTAGCCGCTTTTGAAGCAAACAATGATGTTAATTTGAATTTGTAATGTTTAGTTTCAAATTTGTCGATGCATTTACCCTTAAACCCACAAAAATCTAAAAATATGATTTGTGGTACCAGGCGTCGGCGCAGACCAGATCCCACATAATTTTGGTTTTGCAAGACCACTATGCGGGATCTAGTCTGCCCGACGATATTCAGCCTGAAAAGATTGTTTTGTGATTTACCCTCCGTATGCAGTATCCGCTAGGGTTGTTCTAATAACATGAATTTGAAAATCATCTTGTACTAGGGTGGTATTTTTTGTGCTAAGTAAATTAAAGTACGTACAGTACAACAGTGGCTGCGTGCGTGGGCGAGCCCCTTTTTTGATCTAGGCGCTACAAGTCCAAAAACATCTTAAGCACGCAGGGAAAAGGGCAAGAGAGAAAAGACAGAAAATGTTGTGGACTCCTAGTTTGATCGAGTTGGTACCGCACTTTGATTTGAAAGGCCTGATTTGATTAGGCATTCTATGAAAGTCCGCGACGTTGCTCTTTATATGATCAAGCTCGGGGTCGTAAAGTTGCACGTCCTTGAGAAAAGAAGTGCTTGACCTTAAAACTTTCAAGGAATCGCCAAAAGCCCATGACACGAATTATCCAACAGACAGCAGCATGCACTCTAAAGCTCTGTGACAGGGCGTGTCGAGTTTCAGCTCGGCGTACTGTACTCTGTACTACGAGAAACAAAACGCCTAGATAATGTATATTTTTAAAAGAATTTATTCATGTTGTGAGGGTAATTTTAATAAAGGAAAATGCTTGGAATCAGGCGGAGGCTGGCTTCCTCTGCATCCTGGAAACGGCGCGTGTCCTCGCGTGGGCCCAGTGGACCAGCTCCATGATGTGCATCCGCCCCTGTCCTCTGGCGTTCTTCTCTAGCGCTTCACTGCACAAAATATCTCCGCCATGGCTGCACAGCTTCGTGGTCGTCGTCAGACCTCAGCGGTGCTACCAGTCGTCGTCGGTGGCGGCGTTGCTCCGAGCACGACGGCGCTGCTACGAACAGTGGCCAGGGGTGCTACCACCTGCAGGTGTCAATACTACAGGTGGCCAGCGAGGTGCCGATAGGGGGGCTGCTGCTGCCCACCGGAGTCAGGTGCTGTAAGCGGATGCCAGTGTTGCTACCAGTAGTCCCGTATTTGCTTCGTACAGAAAAAGTTTGTACTACAACCGTTTTGGGGACTTTGTATAGTAGGGAGAATTTTTGTGCTAGAAAGGTTATATGATTTTGCATCGTATGAAGAAATGTTTTGCTATAACCGTTTTGCATCATACGAGTCTCATGGGAGGATTTCACCGGAATTGTTTTGCTACTATGCTACATTGTAACAAATGCTTTGCTACAATCTCTATGGTTTTTTACGGAATAGTGTAAATTTTATGCTACGAAATATCCAGTGACAATCTCCGATGAAGTTAGAATCGTTACAATAGTACAATGTTTTGCTTCATACGGCTGTAAATGTGCATCATTAGAAGATTTTTTGCTAAGTGATCTCCGACGAGTCTCGTCGAGGTCTCCGGCGAACTTTTTTTTTTGCTACGATCATTCATTGATTTTGCTACATAAGCATATACTTTTTGCTGCAATCTCTATGTTTTTTCTAGAATAGTGTAAATTTTATAATCGCTACAATAGTACAACGTTTTTGCTCCATATGGCTGTGAATTTGCATTGTTAGAAGATTTTTTTTGTTACGTGATCTCCAGCAAGGGATCTCCAGCAAGGGCTCTGGCGAACTTTTTTTTACTATGATCGTTCATTGATTTTGCTACATTAGCATATACTTTTTGCTATCAGGATTACGGCGAGGTCTCCGGTGAAGTCTCCAACGAAGTCGGTCATTTCTTATGTATTTTGTAGACGAGCTATTTTTTTCCTACAATAGTATATATTTTTTGCACCATTGCAGCAATTGCGGGATTAGGAGGCTAAAGTGGACACGTGTCAACGTGTGGATCCGGAGGCTGGAAAGCCCTTGGCCTCCAACGGACGCTTAGTCCTTCCCATAACAAAAATCTTGCTCCACACTTGGTTCTCCCAGCGAGAGGATAAGGCCCCGCTACCCTCCATAGGTCCCTCCTCCACCCCTGCAACCAGCGGGCCTTCTCCTCACCGGCTCTCCACAGAGCCGACGCCCCCTCCCACCTCCACAGCAATGTTGGACCCTCCCCATCACAACCTAGCTGCCCTTCCTCAAAAGTGAGCTACGAACGTCCATCATCCATGCTTAGAAAGCTACGACGGGGAAGTGACGCACCATATAGGTCTGTAGCTGCAAACGACACTTGTTGGAGCAGCTGCAAGTGAGCGCCTACAATGCTATGAATGGCCCGCCGATGCTACTAACGCATGTCGTCCATGCTTTGAACACCGACCATCGTGCCAGTGCTACAAGTGAGCGGCGGTGTTGCTACAAATACCTGCCGTTGATGCTATGAGATCCTGTCGTCGATGCTCATAAGCCCATCGCCGATGCTACTAGTGTCCAACGCCGGAGCTGCTAACCATGGTCGCGAGTGCTACAAGGGAGCGATGGTGTTGCTAACACCCACCGTCGATGCTACGAGAGCCCATCGTAGATGGTACATACTCATGTCGCCGATGCTATGAGTTTACAGAGCCAGAGCTGCCAACGATCATCGTCGGTGCTACAAGGGAACGGCGACGTTGCTACAAACTCCCACCATCGATGCTTTGAGAGCCCTTTTTTGTTGCTACATAGGTCTGTCGCTGATGCTATGAGTGTCCAGCGCTGGAGCTGCCAATCACAGTCGCGGGTGCTACAAGGTAGCGATGGTGTTGCTACGAATGCCCACCGTCGATGCTACGAGAGCCCGTCGTAGATGCTACATACTCCCATCGCCAATGCTACGAGTATCCAGAGCCAGAGCTACCAACAACCGCCACCGATGCTACAAGGGAACGGTCATGTTGCTACAAACTCCCACCATCGATGCTTTGGGAGTCACTTGTCGTTGCTACATACGCCCGTTGCTGATGCAACGAGTGTCTAGCACCGGAGCTGCAAATCACGGTCGCGGGTGCTACAAGGGAGCGACGTGTTGCTACAAACGACCACCACTAGTAGAAAGCAGGCCATTAGCCCCGGTTCGTAAGGACCTTTAGTCCCGGATTGCAAACCGAGACTGCCAAAGCGGGACTAAAGGTCCGATCTTTAGTCCCGGTTCTGTTACGAACCGGGACTAGAGGTCCACCACGTGGCCCCGCGAGCCGCGCTAGGCTGGAGGACATTTAGTCCCGGTTCATAACACGAATCGGGACTAAAGGGTGTCTGCCGCGGCAGCGTTTTGGGCCATTTGGCTGCCGCGGCAGGAGATGGGGTTTTAGGTTTGTGTTTTTTTTTCATTTTGTGTTTTATGTTCAATTATTTTTAATTGTATGTTTTCATTAGAAACAAGTTTTCGTATACATACAGAACGCTACTACATAGTACTTGTACACATTGATGCATATATATAATATAATTTCTCTTACAAACATACATGCATGGAAGGTCGATCATTACATGGAGTCCCAACCGGGTCCAGAGCCTGTCTATTTGATTACATGGAGATCATTATATGGATGCTTTAGGGTCTATCTAGGGAGTATTCTCCGTATGGGTCTATGACCTTGTCGACAAAAAATCCAGCCAATTCCTCTTGGATTGCTAGTAGGCGGTCCTGTGGTAGGAGCTTGTCCCGCATCGCGTCCAACTATAAAGAAGGAGATCATATGAATTAGACTAAACACAACTTTTTGTAATAAAAATAAAGGGTGAATATATTGTTTACTTACTCGAACAGTTTGCAAGGGCTTCTCAGTAGTGATGCGAATGAACTCGCACACGTATAATCCACATAGATTAGTCCCCCGTGGCTGCCTCGCGCACTTTACAAGAATAGAATTCAATCAAATAATAACTCTAGCATGATAAATGCACATAAACTAGAATTAAATAGATGCGCGGACCTAGATCATACTACTTACCGAGACCGATTTAAAAAATAGCTCCTCGCGCCATTGACCGCAGACCTTGTTCTTGAACCATGTCCAAACACTACCTGACAAAGAAAATGAATGTATGAGTTAATAACTACTTGATATGCTAGAAAATGAACGAAAGAAATCGATATAGTGCGATAATGGTTGAAATTACCTCTAGAGCATATCGATAATGTTGCGGTAGTCTTGAATGTCTTTGTTTAGTGAGTCCATGATATGAACTCTTCCCAAGTCAACTGAAATGCTTAGAAGAATCCAATGGTACCTACACAAGGTTTACATACGTCAGTAACTCATCATTTACACTAAACATCGAGTAAGCAAAATTTAATGTGTACAAGAACTCACTTGCCGGAGTGGTAAGGAAATAGTATTTCATTACAGAAATGTTGGTTCATGTGAAACTGGAGCAAGTTTTGCTCGGTTTCTAGTGGCTTATCCTTTAGCACAGCTCCATTAACTCGATGTGGGTCAATGAACCCAAATTCGTTGATAGCCTTTTTTTTTACATTCGAGAATCTTCAATCTGCATCATTATATATAGCGTACAAAAGAATATAGTGAGTATACTTACCGGCAATGAATTGAACAAGCTGAGATAGAGACTTAATTACATAAATAAAGTAATCACTTACAGACAATAGCAACTGAGGATAGATTTATCGAGTTCCTTTAGATTGAATAACTTAAATAATTCTGTAAATTAAATAGGGACCTCATCTTCAGTGAAGTAATGCTCTTTTCGAACTTTCGCTATGAGCCAATATCGCTCTTCTTTTGATACTTTCATGTACCATTCATGCAATCGTCGCATTTTTGTTGGCATATCCTGAAGCCTCTCAGAACTGACCAGAGGCTCCCCGTGAACAAACTTGGGTGCTACCTCAGCCTTGGGCATATGATCGCCGTGAATAATGTCATGAATAGACATATTACATTGCTCGGTCAATATCTTAGCCGTTTCCATATGCAAAGGTTCTCCCCCATAAAGTTGAGGTTCGGGCACCTGGAGCGGGGGGATTGATACGTCCAAAATGTATCTACTTTCCCGAACACTTTTGCTATTATTTCTCCTCTAAACTTATGTGATTTGGATGCAACTAACACGGACTGGCGCTGTTTTCAGCAGAATTGCCTTGGTGTCTAGTTTTTGTGCAGAAAATCAACTATCAGAAAAAATCCCGGAAAATATGCCAAAAATCCTATTTCACCAGAAGACTCCCGGAGCCAGAATACGAGACGAAGGGGGGTTGGGCCCAGGCCACACCACCTGGTCGCGCGGGCTAGGCCTGCCCGCGCGAGGGAGTGGTCTGGCCGCCCCCAGACACCCCCTCGGTCTCCCTCTTCGCCTATAAGATGACTTCTGACCTAAAAACTCAGGGGGGGCGACGTTTTTCCAGAAGGAGTTCCGCTTCGCCGCCACCACCAGATTCCACGAAACAGCACCAGAAACTCCATTCTGGCACCCTGCTGGGATGGGGAATTGGAGGAGATCATCGCCATCATCATCACCATCGCTTCTCCATCGACCATCCATGTTTCCCCCATCTATGAGTGAGTAATCCCTCGTTGTAGGCTATGGGGATGGTAGGGATTAGATGAGATCGTTCATGTAATGACATCAGATTGTTAGGGCATGGAGCCTAGTATCTTCTATTAGTGCTTTATGACTTTGTTGCGACTTGTTATGCTTAATGCTTGTCACTAGGGCCCGAGTGCCATGATTTCAGATCTGAACATGTTATTGATTCATTATGATAGTATTGTTTTTGGTCTTACTTGCAAGTTGTATACACACGTTGTTGTCTGGAACCAATGGCCCTGAAGTGACAGAAATTGGGATAATCGGAGGAAATGGATTTGATGTGAGGATCACATGTGTTCAAGGAGTGTTAATGCTTTTCTCCGATGCTCTATTAAAAGGAGCATATTAATTGCCAGTAGTTCCCTTGAGGCCCCGCTGCAAACGGGCTGGCAGGACAAAAGATGTTGTGTAAGTTCTCACTGCGAGCACGTATGACTATATATGGAACACATGCCTAGGATTATCTAGTACTTGGATGCTTTATCTTATTTATCTACAATTTCCCTATGTTCTGATTGCCTTGTGAATTGTCTTGTTCATGCAACGCCCGTCCATCCATCCCTATGCCTACCGCACTCGAATCCTACTGTTTACTGCTATTGTTACTATTGTCTTTACTTTACTACTGCTGCTACTTTACTTTTCCTACTACAAAATTGTTGCTACTGATAAACTGTTGTGAGCAAGATTGTTTCCAGGTGTAGCTGAATTGACAACTCAGTTGTTAAGGCTTATAAATATTCTTTGGCTCTCCTTGTGTCGAATCAATAAATTAGGTTTCACTTCCCTCAAAAATACTGCGAGACACCCCCTATACTTGTGGGTCATCAAGACTATTTTCTGGCACCGTTGCCGGGGAGCATAGCTTTATTTATCAAGTTCACTTGGATTCTCTATTGTTCGCTGCTATCCATCCATGGAGAAAAAGAGATATTGCCTGAATCATGGGCAAGGTTTTGTGCTTTGATTCATGCACAGGCTGGAAGTCCATTACCAAAGAATGAGCTTCTTGATATATTTTATAATGGACTAACTGAAGAATCTAGGACATACCTAGATAGTTGTGCTAATTGTGTTTTTAGGAATAGGACTCCCAAGGAAGCCGAGGAATTAATGGCTAAAATAAGCAAGGACTATGAAGATTGGACTCCTCCTGAACCAGCTATACCTGAAGTAATCATACCTGAACCAGCTATACCGGCGCCTATACCATTATCTAAGAAGAGGGGAGTTATTGAATTAAATGATGAAGTGATGAAGGAAGCTAAGAAATGTCTTAAGGAGAAGGGAATTAAAGCTACAGATGTCAAGAATTTACCTCCTATAGAAGAATTATGTAAGCCTATCCCCTACTCATCCACTATTGAGGTACACTCTCTCCAACACTTTGATGAAGGTGATATCCCTTACTCTAAACCTCCAGATCAATGCTTAGAAGAATTCGATATTTTTATTGTTAAGCAAGATAATTTTAATAAAAGGGTGCAAAATCATCTAATGGAAAACACTAGAGCTATTGTTGAGTTGAAAAATATTGTGGAAAGAACCTCTAATGATGTTAAAATGCTTGTTAAACATTTTCAAATGGTTCAAACTCAAATAGATCAACTTATTAAAGTGCAAAAAGACTTGCTAGTTAATGCTGCTAAAGAAAAACATGCTTATGAAATTAGAACTAGAAGTGGTGTTGCTACCCAAGATCCTCTATATCCTGAGGGGCATCCCAAAAGAATCGAGCAGGATTCTCAATAAGCTGAAAATAGTGGTACTACTCGTAAGAAAAGAAAAAAGAAACATAAAACTATTGTAGAACCCTCTGAACCTGCTAAAGATCCTAACAGTATATCTATTTCTGATGCTGAAACTAAAAGTGGTAATGAAGAAAATGATGTTCCTAATGAAGAAAAAGTTCAAGAAGAACCTAAGAAGCACACTAAGAATACTAACTACACTAAAGAAGATTTTTTTGCTAAGAAACATGGTAGTGAAAGAGAGCCTTGGGTTCAAAAACCTATGCCTTTCCCTGATAAGAAACACAAGTCAAAGGAAGATGAACACTATAATACTTTTTGTGAGTGGATGAAACCTTTATTCCTGCAAATTCCTTTGACTGATACTATTAAATTGGCTCCTTACTCAAAGTATATGAGGGATATTGTCTCGAATAAAAGGAAGATCCCTAATGAAGAAATTTCTACTTTGCTTGTTAATTATTCCTGAAGATGATAATATGTCTATTATTCTTGGGGGACCTTTTCTTAATACTGCAGGAGCTGCTATTAATTGTAATCAAGGAAAGGTGACCTTCAATGTTAATGACAAGGAACATATTGTCTATTTCCCCAAGAAGATTTATAGGACTTATGGTTTGAATTCAATTGAACATGTTGAGGGCATTCAAGTTGGAGAAATATATTGTCCCATACCAAGAGAAAAATTTGAAACTATTATGATTGGGACCATTGCTATCAAAGTTGAGGTAACATAATCATTAGTGGAATACAAAGTTTTGCTTCATATAAAATTGTTTTGGTAACAAGACATGATCAACCTTGTTAACAAAAGGATTTCATTAAGCAAAACAATGTTTTTTCACCATGATTATCTCCGCTTACTTATATTCTATCCATTTTAGTTTTTGCTTTCATTTAGTTTTCTTTTTTGTTGTTAGTTGCTTGCATGTTAGAGTGTCTTAGAACTTCTGTAGTTCTAGCCTTGTTTTGTCATTGCATCATTCCAAAAAAGTCTTTCTGTCAGAAAATCATTCATCTATACCTGAAAGTTGCCCAAAAATAAAGTGTCTCGAAAAATTTCAGAAAATTCATATTAAATTTTTACGTGAAAAAAGGGGCAGCGGAGTGCCTGGAAGGTACCAGGGGGCCACCAGGTAGGCACACCACCTGGTGGCGCGGCCAGCCCAGGGGCGCGCCTGGCCATGGTGTGGGCCACCCCTGGCCCTCCACTCACTCTCTCACTTGCCACTTTCTTCTCTCTCCCGAGTAGACACCAGTTCATTGCTCAAAATCGCATTCTTGCTGTGCTTGCCCTTGATTTTTCGATCTCCTTGCTCAGCCCATCTTTGCTTCTGAAATTTGGAGCATTTGTTCTCTGGTATGTGACTCCTCCGCTTGTCCAAGTAGATTTGTGTTTAGTGGTTTATATCTTGAGTATTTTGCTGCTGTAGGTGACAGGTTATGAGAGCTTGTAAGCTTGTTTGATGCTTAGAGATATAGTTTTGATGCATTTTTAGGCCTCTTACAAGTCCCTATGAGTAGTGCCCTTCATTATATTCACTTTGCAATCACTTGTTTAATAGGTGTTTAAATTTCAGAATAGAAGATGAATGAGCATCAACTAAACCAACATGAACTATGGGTGCCTGAGGTTATGAAGGTTCACCGGGAAGAGGAAGTTTTTCCTTCCATTTATCCATGCTCTGAATTCATGAGAGCTGCAGGGATTCTCCAGGATTTCCACACTTTGGTTTCTCATGCGGGATTGGAGCACTTTTTGGAAGATGAACCTTGTCAATTTGTGAAGCTAACCATGTCTGTGGTGCAGGACTTTCAATTTAGTTACTCTTTGCCTAACCCCATGGTCCACTACAAAATTTACAATATTGCTATCGACCTTTCTCTCGATGACTTTTGTGCAGCCATTAAGGTACCTCAGTGGGGATCATGTAGAAGGATTAAAGAGCGACCTGCGCCACTCATGGATTTATACGCATAAATTTGCCAAGGGAGCAGCTTCTCAAAGGAGAGTGGGAAAATCCGTAACATCCATCTCCCCTCCATTCGCTACTTTGCTTACTTTATTACCAAGTGTGTTCTTGCTAGGAAAACTGCCAATAAGTTATCTTCATATGATCTAGCATTCATCTCTGCTACTCTTAAACGAGATAGGTCTTACAACTTGGGTGCTTTGATAGCTTTCCGCCTTGATGCTAACCACGAGAAAGGTGGAATTTGTGGGGGCCTCATTGCTTCTCATTTACTAGCATTGCATGGTTTAGTGCCTCGTCATCCTGACCTACAGTTTCCCATAGAAAGGCTTGATCTTAATTCCATGATACAGCATAAGTTTGTTTCCTCGTGGGTTAGTTTGAGTGAGTTGTCTTATGAAATAACCTTTCTCAAAGCTGGTTGGAGAAAGAGCAAGTCCGAGCGTGTTGTCCTTTTGCCTGCACCTGTTTTGTTTAAACTTGATAACAGGGTAGGATGGTCCCTCATGAAGGAGGAGCTTGATACGTATTTGGGAGAGCTCTCCCAACAGGAGCAGGATACTAGAAGGGAGGTCACAGATGATTTGGTCTAGCCCTCGAATGAGGGGGAGTCTTCATATCAGCAGCCTACCTATGATTGGGGAGCTTCGGCTTCTTCCCACGGGCCTAACTACGTTCATTTTTACAATGACCCGCCTGCTTGGAACCCTTACCCGTATCTGGATTGATACCCACTTAGGCCAAAAGCCTAAGCTTGGGGGAGGTACGCCGACATCGCACTCATCTCCATATCATTTTGCGTCGGTACTTTGTATATTCATGTTTCGTTCTCCTTTTAGTCTTTGTTCTTTCTTTGCTTGTGCTTTCTAAAACACAAAAAGACCAAAAATATTTATGTTGTTTCTCTTTTGTTTGCTTCTTCTTCTTTTTTCCTTGGTTTGCTTTTCCCTTTTTGCTTTGTTTGAACTATTCGAAAAACCCAAAAAGATTTTGCTTGCTTGTTCTTCCTTTTAGGTTATTGTTTTAAAAATTGAAAACACCAAAAATATTTGTTGTTCTTCTTTGGTTTTGTGAGTTTGTTGCAGGGTTCAGCAAGTTCTCAGTGGAATTTGGTTTCATATTATTATTCAAGCCACACAAGTGAAGGGCAATAATGAGGATTAATGACAACATGAGGTGTGGTAAGAGGCTGGTAACGAACTCTATTTGTTTTCATTTTTGTACATATACTCATCATTGTGGGCATGCTTAGTCTACTCATGTAGGGTGTATGTTATTTATGGATGTTTAGTAGTTCTTGCTTTCATATGATTAGTTCCAGCTTGCTAATAGTTTGTAGCATGTCTTATGAATATTTGCTTGCATTACTCTATTCATAACTTGGTATGACACCGTGGTATCCTCCTCTGAATGTTTCATTTCAATTGACTTGGCACATGCTCATGCATGCATATGACTGAAATAATCAGTTAAGCCTCGATGAATTATTTTGCCTTGAGGGTCTTGAATCACTTTCATGCCATGATTAGTCTTGTTTTGTTGCAAGCATGATTATGACAGCTATTGCTCTCTCGTTTGTCGCTCCCTTACTATTGCTAGCCTTCACTTACACTGAGTATGTTTTACTCGTGTTTCCAATTCCCTAAACCCAAATATTGCCAAAAGTGTCCACCACACCTACCTATTAACATCATTTGCTATTTCCGTGCATATTCAATATGCCTTGTTTTTTTCCGAATAAAATGTTTGCTTGATATGAGAAAGTTAGTCAGTAAAGCTCTCACGAACTTGATGGCACACTTTATTTCCTGCACTTAATAAACCTGAACCATTGTGACTGTCCATGAAAGTTATATGCTTGCAAATTATAGGCTGGGGATTAGCAGAACCGTGTTGTCACGGGGAACGTTTTCAACACCTGTAAATATATACCAAGTTGATACCATGCACTTTTGTTTGCGGATGTCGTCGGTGTGAAATAAAAGGGGAGCTTGTAAGTCCATGGAGTTATGTATGTGTGTTAGAGAAACGCCTGGGCCGCCGGTCTAATCCATGCTGCCATGGTGGAAACCTGTAGCGTAACCATAATAAGTATCTATGAAGCATTCTTCTTATAAAAAAGAGAGAGATAGCTATTGAGAAAAAAGGAAAAAAAAAGAGATTTGAGAAAAGAGGAAAGAGAGAAAAAAGCACCATTTTCCCATGGTAAATAAGAAGATTGCTGAGATACTCATTGTCTGCTTGTCTTGTCATTTTGATATGGGGATTCTTCCGTATCATCGGGCAAGGGGTACCCTGTTGGCAGTTCTCTATGATACGCACGTATTTACGATGATAAGAACTTACCGGTAACTAAAGTTGAGTAGCATGAGGAGCGGCCCTCGTACTCAAGGGACATGGGATTTTCAGTTTATAGTCCATCAAGCATATAACTCAGATTGGACCTCACTTTCACCTTAACCATATTAAAGATGCTTATGATAGGGGCAATGAGAGCTCAAAGCTAATGAGTACCATACTTTCAGCATTTGGAAGCCTTTCAAACTATTCAAAACCTTTTTCATTTCCGTGTTGAGTCTCCACTTATTCTATGAGCACCTTCTTGAGAGCATAGTTGTCATTCTTAGTGTAATGTGCTTGTCTCAAAACTTGATTATTTGTGTTATGACTTTGATGCTTGTATCTTTGATATCTTTACTTCTAGTCTTCACCTGAACTTCAGAGGTGCCTTGGCATTCATAATCAAAGGCAAGGGAGATACCACTCTATCATACCTTGTTATGAGCATTGTTATGTTGCTTATGTTTATGTTTCATGCTACTTATTATTTTTGAGTTGGAATCTCTTCATAGCTTGCGATGCCTATTAAGTAAACTTAGTTGCATACTCCTTATTATGAATTATCTAAATAGTTGATCACATGCTGAGAATATATACATCATATGAAGCAAATGTGTTCGTGAAAGTTCTTTTATCGCACTCAGTTTTCAACTGAATTGCTTGAGGACAAGCAATAAGCTAAGCTTGGGGGAGTTGATACGTCCAAAACATATCTACTTTCCCGAACACTTTTGCTATTGTTTCTCCTCTAAACTTATGTGATTTGGATGCAACTGACACGGACTGACGCTGTTTTCAGCAGAATTGCCTTGGTGTCTAGTTTTTGTGCAGAAAATCAACTATTAGGAAAAATCCCAGAAAATATGCCAAAAATCCTATTTCACCAGAGGACTCCCGGAGCCAGAATACGAGATGAAGGGGGGCTGGGCCCAGGCCACACCACCTGGCCAGCTGGGCTTGGTCAGCTTGGCTAGGCTTGCCATGAGGGGTGGTCCGCCCCATTTATGTTGGAGATATGCCCAAGAGGCAATAATAAAAGTGGTTATTATTATATCTTTGTGTTTATGATGAATGTTTACATCCCATGCTATAATTGTATTATAAGGAAACACTGATACATGTGTGTTTTGTAAACATAAAAGAGTCCCTAGTAAGCCTATTGTGGAACTAGCTTGTTGATTAAATGATGATCATGGTTTCCTGATCATGGACATTGGATGTCATTAATAACAAGGTTATATCATTAGGAGAATGATGTGATGGACACACACCCATAGTAAGCGTAGCATAAGATCAAGTCATTAAGTTCGTATTGCTATAAGCTTTCAAATGCATAGTAACCTAATCCTTCCACCATGAGGTTATGTTAATCACCATCACTGGATGGGTACTTTGATGACATCAAACACCGCTCAGAATCGGGTGGTTATAAATGTGTCATTGGGTATTCTGAAAGTATGTGTTGAAGCGCATGGACCAAGATTGGGATGTTTCCATCCATATGACGGATAGATATGCTCTGGGCCCTCTCGGTGGAATGTCATCTAGTTAGCTTGCAAGCATGTGACTAGGTCACAAGGGATGACATAACATGGAACGAGTAAAGAGTACTTATTAGTAACGAGGTAGAACTAGGTATGGAGATACCGACGATCAAACCTCGGATAAGTAGAATATCGCGTGACAAAGGGAATTGGTTTCAGTATGTTAATGGTTCTATCGATCACGAAGTCATCGTTGAGTATGTGGAGCCATTATGGATCTCCAGATCCGCTGATGGTTATTGATCGGAGAGGTGTCTTCATCATGTCGCATATTCACGAACCGTAGGGTGACACACTTAAGGTTCAAGTTGTTTTAAGTAGATATGGAATATGCATTGGAGACGAATGTTGTTCGAGTCTCGGATTGGATCCGGGACATCACGAGGAGATCTGAATTGTCAGGAGAATGAGATTCATATAATGGGGATCATTTTCTAAGTTAGGAAATGTTAGGAGTATTTGTATGGGGATTCTAGAAGGTTTGGAATGTTAGGAAGGTTCTAGGAGATTTCTTGGAGCTTGCTTGAAAACCAAGAAAGGATCAAGGAGTCCTTGTGGGGCAATACAAGGAGTCGTGGGAGGAGGACTCCTCCCCTCCCAATCCTTGGCCAAGGAAGGGAGGGGAGTCCTACTAGGACTCCCCCTCCCATGGCGCCTCCCTCCTTTAAATAGAGGGGTGGGGGCCCCACCCCCTGGCCCCCTCCACTTCAAGCCCTAGTCGCCGCCTCTCTCCTCCTCCTTCCCTCTGTTCAGGCTTAGGCGAAGCCCTGCAGAATTCTCTACTCCACCACCACCACCACACCGTCGTGCTACTGGGATTCCGTGGAGAAGATCTACTACCTCCGTTGCTCGCTGGAACAGGGAGAGGAAGGTCTGCCGACTCCATGCGTGTGACCTCAAGCTGCAGCGCTACGGCGCTGAAGGATCGTCCACATGATATTGAGATCGGCAAGTGATCGACTACATCAACCATGAGATCCAATCTCGTAACGCTTTCGGATCTACGAGGGTTAGTACAGATCTATCTCGTTGCACATGTCTAATAGATTAGATCCTGGCTTTTATCTAGATTAGATCTGGGTTTTGTTCGTTCTTGCGGTAGAATTTTTTTGTTTTCCATGCTACGAACCAATCAGTGGTATCAGAGCCGTATCTATGCGTAGATCTGTTGCATGAGTAGAACACAATGGTTTTGTGGGTGTTGGTGCTCGTGCCGTCTTTTGCTTTGTGTACTTTGCATCTTGTGGTATGGTGGGATGAAGCGGCTCGGGCTAACCTTACATGTCATCGCACATGAGACTTGCTCCACGCTTGACGTGTAACTTGCTTTGCACAAGTGGCTTTGCGGGTGTCTGTCTCTCCCATCATAGTATAGATCAAATCTACACCTTGCACTTGATAGCACTTGTATCAATGTTGTGGTTCTGTTTCGTAGGTAAGATCCGTTCTTATTCGAAAGACCCAAACCACGTAAAACATGCAAAGATAATTAGAGGCGTCTAACTTGTTTTTGCAGGGGTTTTGTGATGTGATATGGCCATCATGTGATTGTGATTATATTTGATGTATGCAATGATCCTTGTTGTAATATGGCAACCGGCAGGAGCCTAATGGTTGCCTTTAATTCTGTTAAGACCTGCGTGTCTATTCATCTTGTAATAGCTTTATTCCAAGTAGTTGTAATAGTTGCTGGTGATGATGGAGATCATGTCCGTGCTTTGGAGATGGAGATCAAAGGCATAAGAAGGAAGGGCCATATCATATCACACTAATTATGAATTGCCTGTGATGTTAATCCTTTATGCATCTTGTATTGCTTAGATCACGACGGTAGCATTATAAAATGATCCCTCTCACTAAATTTCAAGTAATAAAGTGTTCGTCCTTAGTTGGCACCATTGCTAAGACTCGTCGTCTCGAAGCATCTTGTGATGATCGGATGTGATAGATTCTACGTGTGCATACAACGGGTGCAAGCCAGATTTGCACATGCGGAAACTAAGGTTAATCTTGACGAGCCTAGCATGTACAGACATGGTCTCGGAACACGGAATACCGAAAGGTAGAGCACGAGTCATATAAGTGATATGATGAACATGAAGATTGTTCGCCGATGAAACTACATCTTCTCTCGTGAAGATCGGACTTGGTGTAGTGGACTTGGTTCGTGTAATCACTAAGACAATGTGAGGGATGTTGTTTTGAGTGGGAGTTCACCTAGTTAATTTAAGAATTAAAATTGAACTCAATTTATCATAAACTTAGTCTAAACTACTTGCAAATTTGTTGTAGATTATGGCGAATCTCTCCATCAATTTCAGTGTGTTCCTAGAGAAAGAAAAGCTTAAGAACAATGGAAGCAACTTCACGGACTGGCTCCGTGGTCTAAAGATTGTCCTCAGGGTTGGTCAAATGACCTATGTGCTCGAAGCACCGCTAGGTGACCCACCTGCAGAAGATGCCACCGATGACGTAAAGAATGTTTACGCCACTCGGAAAAATCATTACTCCACAGTTCAGTGTGCCATCACAGACGGTTTAGAAAGCGAGCTTGAGCGCTTTGAGCACCACGACCCGTTCGAGATCATTAAGGAGCTCAGGCTCATTTTTGAGACTCATGCGGCCGTGGAGAGCTATGAGGCCTCCGAAAAGTTCTTTACCTGTAAGATGGAAGAGGGAAGCTCCGTTAGCGAGCACGTGCTCACCATGTCTGGGCATGCAAACAAGCTCCAAGAGTTGGGGATAACGATTCCTAATGAGTTAGGGATTCACCGTGTCCTCCAATCACTGCCACCGAGTTAGAAGAACTTTGTGATGAACTACAATATGCACTTCATGAAAAAGACGTTGCCTCAACTATCGTCCATGCTGAAAACTGCTGAAGTGGAGATCAAGAAGGACCACCAAGTGTTGATGGTCAATAAGACCACCAATTTCAAGAAACAGGGCAAGCCTAAGAAAAGGGGCAACTTCAAGAAGGACGGCAAGAAAGCTACCGCACCTGCTAAGAAGCCCAAGGCTGGTCCTAAACCTGAAACTGAATGCTTCTACTGCAAGGGTGCTGATCACTGGAAGCATAACTGCCCCAAGTACCTGGTGGATCTGAAGAACAGCAACATCAAGAAGAAAGGTATATTCGATATACATGTTATTGATGTGTATCTTACTAGTAATCGTAGTAGTGCCTGGGTATTTGATACTGGTTCGGTTGCTCATATTTGTAACTCGAAATAGGAGCTGCGGAATAAACGAAGACTGGCGAGAGACGAGGTGACGATGCGCGTTGGAAATGGCTCCAAGGTTGATGTGATCGCCGTCGGCACGCTCCCTCTACATCTACCATCGGGATTAGTTTTAAATTTAAATAATTGTTATTTGGTGCCTGCGTTAAGCATGAACATTATATCTGGATCTTGTTTATTGCGAGACGGTTACTCTTTTAAGTCTGAGAATAAAGGTTGTTCGGTTTATATGAGTAATATCTTTTATGGTAATGCACCTGAGATGAATGGTTTATTCTTATTGAATCTCGATAGTAGTGATACACATGTTCACAACATAGATGCTAAATGAATAAAATTGAATGATAATTCTACATACATGTGGCAATCGCTCGTCTTGGTCACATTGGAGTGAAGCGTATGAAGAAACTCCATTCTGATGGACTTCTTGAATCACTTGATTTTGAATCACTTGAAAGATGCGAAGCATGTCTAATGGGAAAAATGACTAAGACTCCATTCTCTGGAATAATGGAGCGAGCTACAGACTTATTGGAAATAATACATACCGATGTGTGCGGTCCAATGAGTGTAGCATTGCGTGGTGGATATCATTATGTTCTCACTTTCACGGATGACTTAAGTAGATATGGGTATGTCTACTTTATGAAACATAAGTCCGAAACTTTCGAGAAGTTTAAGGAATTTCAAAGTGAAGTGGAAAATCATCGTAACAAGAAGATTAAGTTTCTGCGTTCTGACCGCGGAGGTGAATATCTAAGTTATGAGTTTGGCATGCATTTAAAGAAATGTGGAATACTTTCGTAGTTGACACCGCCGGGAACACCACAGCGTAATGGTGTGTCCGAACATCGTAATCAAACTCTCTTAGATATGGTTCGGTCTATGATGTCTCTTACAGATTTACCGCTATCATTTTGGGGCTATGCATTAGAGACAGCCGCATTCACTTTAAATAGGGCACCATCTAAATCCGTTGAAACGACACCGTATGAATTGTGGTTTAGTAAGAAACCTAAATTGTTGTTCCTTAAAGTTTGGGGTTGCGAAGCGTATGTAAAGAAGTTACAACCTGATAAGCTTGAACCCAAAGCGGAGAAATGTGTCTTCATAGGATACCCTAAAGAAACAATTGGGTATACCTTCTATCATAGATCCGAAGGCAAAGTTTTCGTTGCCAAGAATGGATCCTTTCTTGAGAAGGAGTTTCTCTCGAAAGAAGTGACTAGAAGGAAAGTAGAACTCGACGAGGTTATTGAACCTTCTCTCGGAGTTGAGAGTAGCGCGGCACCGGAAGATGTTTTTGTGCCGCCTGCACCAATTGGAGAGGAAGCTAATGATGGTGATCATGAAACTTCGAACGAAGTTACTGCTAAACCTCGCAGGTCAACGAGGGTTCGTACCACTCCTGATTGGTATGACTCTGCCTTGAACGTCATGTTGGTGGACAACACTGATGACCCTACGACGTATGAAGAAGCTATGGTGAGCCCAGATTCCGACAAATGGCTAGAACCCATGAAATCCGAAATGGGATCCATGTACGAAAACCAAGTATGGACTTTGGTGGACTTACCGGATGGCCGTAAGGCTGTCGAGAACAAATGGATTTTCAAAAGAAAAACAGATGCTGATGGTAATGTTACTGTCTATAAAGCTCGACTTGTCGCGAAAGGGTTCCGACAAATTCAAGGAGTTGACTACGATGAGACTTTCTCACCAGTAGCGAAGCTAAAGTCTGTGAGGATTTTGTTAGCCATTGCTACATATTTCGATTATGAGATTTGGCAGATGGATGTCAAAATAGCGTTCCTTAATGGTGACATTGAGGAAGAGTTGTATATGGTACAACCCAAGGGTTTTGTCGATCCTAGTGATGCTGACAAGGTATGCAAACTTCAGCGCTCCATTTATGGACTGAAGCAAGCATCCCGGAGTTGGAATCAACGTTTTGATAAAGTAATCAAAAACTTTGGATTTATACAAACTTATGGAGAAGCTTGTATTTACAAGAAAGTGAGTGGGAGCTCTGTAGCATTCCTAGTACTATATGTAGATGACATATTGTTGATTGGGAATGATATAGAACTTCTTAATAGCATCAAAACCTATTTGAATAATAGTTTTTCAATGAAGGATCTTGGCGAAGCGGCATATATTCTAGGCATCAAGATTTATAGAGATAGATCAAGACGCCTAATAGCGCTTTCACAAAGTACATACTTAGACAAAGTTCTAAAGAAGTTTAGAATGGAAGAGAGCAAGAAAGGGTTCGTGCCCATGTTGTCAGGTAAGACCTTGAGTAAGACTCAAAGTCCGGCTACGGCAGAAGATAGAGAAAAGATGAATAATATTCCCTATGCCTCGGCCATAGGTTCTATCATGTATGCCATGCTGTGTACAAGACCGGATATAGCACATGCTGTTAGTTTGACTAGCAGATATCAAAGTGATCCTGGAATGGAGCATCGACAATGATCAAGAATATCCTAAAGTACCCGTATAGGACTAAGGATATGGTTCTTTCTTATGGAGGTGATGAACAGCTTGTTGTAAACGGTTACACTGATGCTAGTTGGAACACCGATCCAGATGACTCGAAGTCACAGTCTGGATACATATTTATTTTGAATGGTGCTGCAGTGAGCTGGAGGAGTGCCAAGCAAAGCGTTGTGGCGAAATCTTCAACTGAATCGGAATACATAGCTGCTTCGGAGGCTGCACAAGAAGCCATATGGATGAAGGAGTTCATTACTGAACTTGGCGTGGTTCCCAGTGCGTTGGACCCGATGGCCATCTACTGTGACAACACAGGTGCCATAGCTAATGCACAGGAGCCAAGGTCACATAGCAAGCTGAAGCACATCAAGCTACGTTTCCATGCTATTCGCGAGTATGTCCGAGATGGTGACATAAAGATTTGCAAAGTACACACTGATCTGAATGTGGCAGATCCGTTGACTAAACCTCTCCCTAGAGCAAAGCATGACCAACACCAGAACGCCATGGGTGTTAGGTATATTACCATGTAATCTAGATTATTGACTCTAGTGCAAGTGAGAGACTGTTGGAGATATGCCCAAGAGGCAATAATAAAAGTGGTTATTATTATATCTTTGTGTTTATGATGAATGTTTACATCCCATGCTATAATTGTATTATAAGGAAACACTGATACATGTGTGTTTTGTAAACATAAAAGAGTCCCTAGTAAGCCTCTCGTGGAACTAGCTTATTGATTAAATGATGATCATGGTTTCCTGATCATGGACATTGGATGTCATTAATAACAAGGTTATATCATTAGGAGAATGATGTGATGGACACACACCCATAGTAAGCGTAGCATAAGATCAAGTCATTAAGTTCGTATTGCTATAAGCTTTCAAATGCATAGTAACCTAATCCTTCGACCATGAGGTTATGTTAATCACCATCACCGGATGGGTACTTTGATGACATCAAACACCGCTTCATAACTGGGTGGTTATAAAGGTGTCATTGGGTATTCTGAAAGTATGTGTTGAAGCGCATGGACCAAGATTGGGATTTGTCCATCCATATGACGGATAGATATGCTCTGGGCCCTCTCGGTGGAATGTCATCTAGTTAGCGTGCAAGCATGTGACTAGGTCACAAGGGATGACATAACATGGAGCAGTAAAGAGTACTTATCAATGAGGTAGAACTAGGTATGGAGATACCAACGATCAAACCTCAGATAAGTAGAATATCGCGTGACAAAGGGAATTGGTTTCGTATGTTAATGGTTCTATCGATCACGAAGTCATCGTTGAGTATGTGGGAGCCATTATGGATCTCCAGATCCCGCTGATGGTTATTGATCGGAGAGGTGTCTTCATCATGTCTGCATATTCACGAACCGTAGGGTGACACACTTAAGGTTCGAAGTTGTTTTAAGTAGATATGGAATATGCGTTGGAGACCGAATGTTTTTCGGAGTCTCGGATTGGATCCGAGACATCACGAGGAGATCCGGAATTGTCTGGAGAATGAGATTCATATATTGGGGATCATTTTCTAAGTTAGGAAATGTTCCGGAGTATTTGTATGGGGATTCTAGAAGGTTTCGGAATGTTCCGGAAGGTTCTAGGAGATTTCTTGGAGCTTGCTTGAAAACCATGAAAGGATCAAGGAGTCCTTGTGGGGCAAGACAAGGAGTCGTGGGGGAGGAGGACTTCTCCCCCCTCCCAATCCGCCGGCCAAGGGAGGGGAGTCCTACTAGGACTCCCCCTCCCATGGCGCCTCCCTCCTTTAAATAGAGGGGTGGGGGCGCCACCCCCTGGCCCCCTCCACTTCAAGCCCTAGCCACCGCCTCTCTCCTCCTCCTTCCCTCTGCTCAGGCTTAGGCGAAGCCCTGCACATCTGCTAGGATTCCGTGGAGAAGATCTACTACTTCCGCTGCTCGCTGGAATGGGGAGAGGAAGGTCTACTTCGACTCCGCACGTGTGACCGACTGCGGAAGCGCTGCCGGAACGCGGCGCCGGAAGGATCGTCCACACGAACTTGAGATCGGCAAGTGATCGTCTACATCATCCACGAGATCCAATCTCGTAACACTTTCGGATCTACAAGGGTTAGTACAGATCTATCTCGTTGCACATGTCTAATAGATTAGATCCTGGCTTTTATCTAGATTAGATCTGGGTTTTGTTCGTTCTTGCGGTAGAAATTTTTTGTTTTCCATGCTACGAACCCATCAAGACACCCCCTCGGTCTCCCTCTTCGCCTATAAGATGCCTTCTGACCTAAAAACTCAGGGGGGTTCCACGTTTTTCCAGAAGGAGTTCCGCTCCGCCGCCACCACCAGATTCCACGAAACAGCACCAGAAACTCCATTCTGGCACCCTGCTGGGACGGGGAATTGGAGGAGATCATCGCCATCATCATCACCATCGCTTCTCCATCGACCATCCATGTTTCCCCCATCTATGAGTGAGTAATCCCCCGCTGTAGGCTATGGGGATGGTAGGGATTGGATGAGATCGTTCATGTAATGGCATTAGATTGTTAGGGCATGGTGCCTAGTATCTTCTATTAGTGCTTTATGACTTTGTTGCGACTTGTTATGCTTAATGCTTGTCACTAGGGCCCGAGTGCCATGATTTCAGATCTGAACATGTTATTGATTCATTATGATAGTATTGTTTTTGGTCTTACTTGCAAGTTGTATACACACGTTGTTGTCCGGAACCAATGGCCCCGAAGTGACAGAAATCGGGATAACCGGAGGGAATGGCTTTGATGTGAGGATCACATGTGTTCAAGGAGTGTTAATGCTTTTCTCCGGTGCTCTATTAAAAGGAGCACCTTAATTGCTAGTAGTTCCCTTGAGGCCCCGCTGCAAATGGGCTGGCAGGACAAAAGATGTTGTGGAAGTTCTCATTGCGAGCACGTATGATTATATATGGAACACATGCCTAGGATTATCTAGTACTTGGATGCTTTATCTTATTTATCTGCAATTGCCCTATGTTCTGATTGCCTTGTGAATTTTCTTGTTCATGCAACGCCCGTCCATCCATCCCTATGCCTACCGCACTCGAATCCTACTATTTACTGCTATTGTTACTATTGTCTTTACTTTACTACTGCTGCTACTTAACTTTTCCTACTACAAAACTGTTGCTACTAATAAACTGCTATGAGCAAGATTGTTTCCAGGTGCATCTGAATTGACAACTCAGTTGTTAAGGCTTATAAATATTCTTTGGCTCCCCTTGTGTCGAATCAATAAATTGGGTTTCACTTCCCTCGAAAATACTGCGATACACCCCCTATACTTGTGGGTCATCAGGGATTGATTGATTTGCTTGTTTCCCTAGCTGGGGAATGTCTCTTTTGATTCTTCCGCTACCACTCGATTGCTTTGCTTGTTTCCCCGGTTGAGGAACATCCGTTCTGATGCTTCCGCTACCACTCGATTGTTTTGCTTGTTCCGCTGCTGGGGAACGTCTTTTGTGATGCTTCCTCTACCACTTGATCTCTTCTGTTTTAGTGTCTTTTGAAGACATCGTGTATAGTCATCTGGCGCATTTAACTGAGCTTGGGATGGCTGTGTCAGTAATTTCCTAAAGTGATCCTTGGTTTCTGGTTTAATTTGGACCTCTTGGGAGGAACCGGTGGTACTCTTGGGAGGGGCGACAACTATCGCTTTGGGCGTCGGTTATCGCTCGACGGAGCGGTGCTATTCTTCCGCTTTCGGCCCTTTGTGGGTGGAGGCGGCTGTGTAGATTAAGATGCACTCGTTTTGAGGTCATGGATTGGACTTGGAGGTGGTGGACTTTTACTGGGAGGAGACGGTGCCCTTGGAGGTGGACTTGGAGGTGGACTTTTACTGGGAGGAGACGGTGGCCTTGGAGGTGATGGATTGTTTCTCGGTGGAGAAGGTGGCCTTGGTGCCAAGCCTGGAAACTTGATGTATTCCTTTTTCCAAAGTATGAAGCCACTCGTGACTTCTCCTAGTGTTGTCTCCCCTTCACCTCCAGGGAAGTCAAGCTGTAGTGACTGACACAGCGGTTGAACTTCATCCACACCAACACGATCATAGCCAGCTAGAATCGGATTGCAATGGTAGGTCGCTCCCAGTGCTGAAGGTAAAGCAAAGCCGACCGCCACCTTCATCGATATTTTCTTCAGTTCAACATGCAGCTCACAAGTAGTCTTCTCCTTAATTGCATCCACGGGGTACACATCCATCATTGCATCATTACCATGGCCCTTTGTGGAAGCCACGCTCCTTTTCCATTGCGATGGGCCGACCGTACTGTCTGGTGCAGGATCTTGCTGTCGGAGTCCTTTAAGTTCATTAAGCTCATGCTAATGCTCCTGCAACATGGCTTCAAACCTCACGAACCGCTCCGCATCCTCCTATTTTTGCCGCTTTGTTTTTCTCGATCGGCTTCTGTACGTGTCAAGGTCCTCGGGAAACCTGATAGCCCATGGACAAGAAGGTCCGAAACCTCTTGTTCATCCAGCCTTTTCAGGATTCCCGAGGGCCTTTGTCAGCTCATCGTTCTCTCTGTCGGGAACAAACTTTCCCTCTTCAACCTCTTTTATCACTTTAATAAGTTCATCCTTGGGTGCAGCAACTTCTTTGGCTGCAACAATCTCACATGTTTCTGGGTCATACGATGCCCCATGCCCGAGTAACCAATGTCTTGACCTCAAGGGCCAACCAGACATAGCTAGAGTGACCCCTTTAGCCGCCAGGTCAGCCTCGGCTTTATCCCACTTAGGCATGGCACTCTTGTAGCCACCTGTGCCCATATGATGGTGATATTTCTTTTTGGCTGCATTTAGCTTATTCTTTTCTGACATTGCCACAGCTGGTGCCGAGGTCTTGTATTCCACAAATGCGGCCCAGTTATCCTGCTGCTTCTCTAGTGGGCCAGTGAATGGGGGAGATTTTTTATTCAATACATATTTGTGGTACATTCTTTTCTTCCACTCCTTGAATAGTTCGCCCATCTTCTTAAGAGCCCACTGCTTGACTTTCCTTGTCATTTGCTGTGTGAGCTCATCAGTCTCCAACACTGGTAGGGTGAAATGTGTCATGAGAGAATTCCACATCCCATCTCTCGCTCTGTCATCTACAAAACTAGCCCTAGCTGGATCCCTTTTCTTTCTTGCCTTATTCCACTCTCACATGGTGATCGGGATGGTGTCTCTAACTATCACTCCACATTGACCTACAAATGCATTCACAGATTCTTTGGGCTCTAACGGTTGACCCAATGCAGAGACTAAGTCAATGCTGAAATGGACATCAGCGGGCAACTTTTGTGTCGGGCCTCTTGTCCTTGTAGAAGATTGGCCGGAGGTCTAAGAGAAGAAACATTCGTTAGTACATATATACGAATCAATTAGTGTATCTATACTAGTGATCGATCGATAGAGGCTTTATATACCTTGCCGGACTTTGTTATTATTATGGTGTATTCACCATGGTCTCCACCATGGTCAACACCATCGTCTCCACCCTCGTCTCCTCCAGACAAATTAAGATACTGGGAGCCATCATCGTAATAAGAACCCCCAATACCCTCATCTATCATGTTGAGAATCTCCTCTTCATTCTGTCTACCGTCCATAGCTTAACTAATACAGAAAAGGATAAAACAATTTTGCATTAAGTAAAAGAATATTACAATTGCGACGACTCGGATACAGAAAAAATATTACGTACTAATAATGAAACAATTTTGCATTAAGATAAAGTACAATAATATAAGATAAAGTACAATAATACATCTCGCTCATAATATAAAACTAGCGAACTCGGCTGCCGCGTTTTGTGCCACGGCAGCTTTGCACCCAGAGAAGAGGAACCATCACCGGAGAATAGCTCGGGTAATCAGATCCGTGAACCTGCTAGATATTGGAGAACCTGGTCTCTAAAAATTACATATATCGGCGGACGTGCTCATCCTCCTCCCTGATACGATGATGTACCACCACCTCGGGGGCCGGCTCCCTCTGCACCGCTCCTGGACCTCGTGGACGCCACCAAAGAAGCTCTAGGTCAACAATGATACTCGGATTCCTCACCAAGGTACGAGTCCCGACAGGTAGCACCTCCCAGTGCCAGCCCAGCGGAGCCCAGGCTCGGACATCCCTGGAACCGATGGAGTCCAGTACGCTCGGACGAGGAGGACGCGGCATAACTAAATAATAGCAATAAACAATCATAAAACATAAACAATAACTAAATCACTAAATATTGCCCTAATAACACTAACCCACCTAACACTAAATAAACTAAACCTAATTAACTAAGTATTCTAACTAACCCTAACTAGCCTTAATGAAATAGTTTTGACAAGAGAAGGCACAAGGTACAATGAAGAAAATAGTCTAACACTGACTCTCCGGGAAGGATCAGACTCTCTAGGTCGTGGCTAGACCCGGGGTGGAGGTGGGGGTATTTATACCCCCACCTTTAGCCTCGGTTTGTAATACTAACTATAAACATATAATAACTATAAACCTAAACTAACTACTCCCTCCGACCCATATTAGTTGACTTGAATTTGTCTAGATTCGGATGTATCTAGACATGTTTTAGTACTAGATACATCCGAATCTAGATAAATCCAAGTCAACTAATATGGGTCGGAGGGAGTACTAATACTAACACTAACTAAATCAACTACTATATGTTAATTAACCTAATTAACATATACTAATACTAACTAAATTAACCTAATACTAATACTAATACTAACTAAATCAACCTAATTAAACTAATACTAACTAAATTAACCTAATACTAACTAAATTAACCTAACTAATACTAATTCTAATACTAACTAAATTCACCAAATTAACCTATATACTAATTAACCTAATACTAATACTAACACTAACTAAATCAACCTAATTAAACTAATACTAACTAAATTAACCTAATTAACCTAATACTAACTAAATTAACCTAACTAATATCTAATACTTCTAATACTAACTAAATTCACCAAATTAACATATATACTAATTAACCTATATACTAATTAACCCTAATACTAACTACTAACTAACACTAACCCTCACCTGCCGGGGCGGTGGAGGGCGTGTGATGTGAGCCTTGACGGGCGGCGGGGCTGGGACGCAAGCGGGTGGGATTTGTGGGCGCCCACGTCTAAAAGCGGCAAGTAGAGGCGGGATGGACGGCGGCGGCGTGCTCCTCCACGTACGGGCGCGGCGGCGACGAGCTCGGGCGCGGGCGGTGGCGTGCTCGGGCGTGGCGGCGGCGTCTCGTGGAAGAAGATCAAGTGCTCCGGGTCGTGGATGGACCGGGGGTGGAGGTGGGGTATTTATACCCCTAGACCTTTAGCCCCGGTTTTTTGGCCCGCCGCTATTTCCGCGCGCCATACCTCTTTAGCCCTGGTTTGTAATACAAACCGGTGCTAAAGGTGTTTTTGGTGCCAAAAAGAAAAATAGTTTATAGTTTCCAGAAAATTATGTATTATATATCAAAAATTTTAGAAAAAGAAGATCTATAATTTAAAATCTATTATCATACTCCATTATACAAATTGAATGAAATTATCTATTGTTTAACAAGTATTATATTTAGTATAAATGTTGGAAAAATATAGTTTATTATTTAAAAAACAGAAAAATACATATAATATACCAAAATATTCACAAAAAATAATATACCCATTATAAATATAATATTTAATACTAAAACTAGTAACTGGGACTAATAGATATTTCGGGGGCCTTTAGTCCCGGTTGGAGTCACTAACCGGGACTAGATATTTCCCGCCATTTCCCCCGCTTCCCGCCATGTTCTCCCGCCATTTCCTCCCGCTTCTCGCCATTTCTCTCTATATCTAGGCCGACCGCCATGTCCATCCACACATCCACACCTTCTCTCTCACAACAATGGACACCGCTTACTGGGCCTTTCTGACGGTCGAGGAGACCGAGATGTCGCCTCAGCTACCCATGCCCGCCGAGGTACCGCTGTCGGCTGATGATGAAAGCCGGAGGGGTTCCTGTTCCTCCTGTGTCTCAAGGTTCGGCCCGCCAGGCGGCCATCACGAACCACTTCTACCTCGAGCTCACGCGGGAGCATCGGATGGATCCCTATTGGGATCCCGACAACCTCGACACCTGGAATGCATTCTTCACAAACCGGCGGGAAAGGGAGCGCGCCAGGTACGAGGGTGACGGCCCGCCCCCAGTGAACCACAACAAGGCCGGTCGCCTCCTGTGGTGGGCGAACCGGACTATTGCCGGTGTGATGCGCTACATCGCCATGGGAGACCATCCTTGCCTGAGGTACCCGCACTTTCACCAGCCGCATAGCCACAAGAATGGTGGTGGTGGTGAAGGTCGAGGGCGTACCGGGGTCGTCATCCGGGAGCCCCTCCCCCACGCGTCATGAATCCGAGGCCGGAGTGGTAGGTGCCCCTTCCCTCGTTCCCCGTGCACAAGCTGGGGAAAGGCTGAGGATCCAGCCGCGTGCTACGAGCGATGACGATGATGATTCCGAAGATGACCCTGAAGCTGTGTACTACAGGGCTAGATATGATTATGACTAATTTTTACATTTTAATATTAATAAATGTATTTGTTGTTGGCCATAGCAAGTTGCAATACTACCTATTAAGATCGAGACAGTTCATATCCATATATATATAAAAAGATCATTTAAAATATATGTTTAATAATATTGTACATCACCAACATCCACACATCTCTAGGGTTTTCTTCTAATCCATAACCATGGAGCATCTTTCTTACTTAACACGATGCTTGGGTCATCCTTCACAGCGAAGGGCGGAATTTCATGAAACTTATCATAATCTTCTAACATGTCTGTCTTATCCTCCACCCCCACGATGTTTCTTTTTCCTGAAAGAACTATGTGGTGCTTTGGCTTATCGTATGCTGTATTCTTTTGCTTATCTTTCCTTTTTTCTGTTTGGTATACATGTCCTTTAAATAAAAAACCTGATACACATCATTGGCTAGGAAAAATGGTTCATCTCTATACGCAAGGTTGCTGAGATCCACTGTTGTCATTCCGTATTTCTTGTCTACCTCAACCCCGCCTCCTGTCAGCTTGACCCATTTGCACCGAAACAAATGGGCCTTAAAATAAGGTCCATAGTCAAGTTCCCATATCTCCTCTATGTAACCATAATATGTATCCTTTTGCCCATTCTCGTGATCTGTTGCATCTCCACTGTTTTAGTTGGTGCTCTTTTTATCTTGGGCGATCGCGTAATATGTATTCCCATTTATCTCGTACCCTTGGAAAGTTAATATAGTCGAAGATGGTGACCTGGCCAACAAGTACAACTGCTCTCCAACATTTATGTCATTCATGAGATGTGTCTGCAACCAACCGCCAAAAGTCCTCATGTGTTCACCTCTAATCTAGGAGCCAGGCTTCCCCGGGTTGTTGGAAGGTACAATATTCTTGTGTTCCTCGATATACGGAGCCACCAAGGTGGAACTTTGTAGTGTGATTTAGTGAGAGAATGTTCGTCCATACATATCCTTGCTTTCTTGCCTAGCGTGCCTTTTCCACCCAGTCTACCTTCATGCCGTGATTCAGGAACACCGATGGGCTTAAGGTCAGGAATAAAGTCAACGGAAAACTCAATGACCTCCTATGTTCCATATCCCTTTGAGATGCTTCCTTCTGTCCTAGCATGGTTATGAACATATTTCTTTAAGACTCCCATGAACCTCTCAAAGGGGAACATATTGTGTAGAAATACAGGACCGAGAATGTTAATCTCTTCGACTAGGTGAACTAGGAGGTGCATCATAATATTGAAGAAGGATGGTGGGAACACCAACTCGAAGCTGACAAGACATCGGACCACATCTTTCTATAACCTTGGTAGACTATCTAGACTGATTACCTTCTGAGAAATTGCATTGAGAAACGCACATAGCTTCACAATGGGTACTCAAACATTTTTCGGCAGGAGACACCTCAATGCAATCGGAAGCAGCTAGGTCGTAAGCACGTGGCAGTCATGAGACTTTAGGTTTTGAAATTTTTTCTCTGCCATATTTATTATTCCCTTTATGTTTGACGAGAAACCAGACGGGACCTTGATACTGTAAAGGACTTCAAAAATGATTTCCTTCTCTTCTTTGGTAAGAGCGTAGCTGGCAGTACCTTCAAACAACTCTAGATGCATGTTGTCTCGGTCTTTCATACGTTGTTGGTCGTGCCGTGCTTTCGGTGTATCTTTGTTCTTCCCATACACGCCCAAGAAGCCTAGCAGCGTCACGCAAAGATTCTTCATCAGGTGCATCATGTCAATTGCAGAGCGGACCTCTAGGACTTTCCAATAGGGTAGCTCCCAAAATATAGATTTCTTTTTCCACATGGGTGCGTGTCCGACATCGTCCTTTGGAACAGATTGTCTACCAGGACCCTTTCCAGAGATTACTTTTAAATCTTTCACCATATCAAATACATCATCACTAGTATGGCGGATAGGCTTACACCGGATGTCTGCCTCACCATTGAAATGCTTACCATTCTTTCTTAGGGTGTGCGTGGGCGGAAAAAACGACGATTCCCCGGGTACACATTCTTCTTACATTTATCCAAATATATACTTTCAGTCTCATTTAAATAGTGTGTGCATGCATTATATCCCTTGTTTGTTTGTCCTGAAATGTTACTCAGAGCAGGCCAATCATTGATTGTTATGAATAACAACGCTCGTAGGTCAAATTCCTCCTGCTTGTTCTCATCCCACACACGTACACCTTGTCCGTGCCACAACTGTAAGAGTTCTTCAACTAATGGCCTTAGGTACACATCAATGTCGTTGTCGGGTTGCTTTGGGCCTTGGATGAGCATTGACATCATAATGAACTTCCGCTTCATGCACAACCAAGGAGGAAGGTTATAGATACACAGTCACAGGCCAGGTGCTGTGACTGCAGCTCTGCTCCCCAAAAGGATTCATGTCATCTGTACTTAGACCAAACCATAAGTTCCTCGTGTCACCTGCGAAGTCTGGGAACTCTCTCTTGATTTTTCTCCACTGTGTCCCATCAGTGGGGTGTCTCAACATCTCGTCGTTCTTATGGTCTTCCATGTGCCATCGCAACAACTTGGCATGCTCTTTGTTCCTGAACAAACGTTTCAACCGTGGTATTATAGGAGCATACCACATCACCTTGGCAGGAATCCTCTTCATGCAGCGCTCGCCCTCAACATCACCAGGGTCATCTCGTCTTATCTTATACCGCAATGCAGTGCATACTGGGCATGCATCCAAATTCTCGTACTCCTCGCCGCGGTAGAGGATGCAGTCATTAATGCATGCATATATCTTCTGCACCTCTAATCCTAGAGGGTAGACAACCTTCTTTGCTTCGTAGGTACTGGCGGGCAGTTTGTTATCCTTTAGAAGCAACTTCTTCATTATTTTCAGCAACTTTTCAAATCCTTTGTCATTCACACCGTTCTCTGCCTTCCATTGCAACAATTCTAGTGTGTTACCCAGTTTTTTGTGTCCATCTTCACAATTTGGGTACAACAATTTGTTGTAATCCTCTAACATCTGCTTGAACTTCAATCTCTTCCTTTCAGTTACGCATTCTTCCTGGGCATCAGCAATGGCCCGACTAAGATCATCATCGGCCAGATCTGATGCCCGTTCTTCATCTACTTCTTCATCAATGTCTTCCATTATAGTACCATCGTATTCAGGGGACATAGTAGGATAGTCGTTATCATTCTATTCTTCTTTGTTGTCTTCCATCATAACCCCTCTTTCTCCATGCTTGGTCTAGCAATTATAGCCGGTCATGAAACCGGACCGAAACAGGTGGCTGTGAAGGACTCTTGAGGAAGAGTATTCCTTATGATTCCGACAGACACCACATGGACAAGACATAAAACCATTGCGCTTGTTTGCCTCGGCCACAAGGAGAAAAGAATACACGCCTTTAATAAACTCGCTAGAGAGTCGGTCAGTGTACATCCATTGTCGGCTCATCTGCATTATATAATTAAGTACATCAAACAGAATCATGATGATAAAATTAGTACTGGTCTAAAAAACAAAATTAAAGCTAACAACCGAGACTAAAGATATGATGAACCTTTAGTCCCGGTAGGAGGCACCAACCGGGACTAAATGTGGATGTGGCAACAACATGTCGACATTATGTCCTTAGTGGGCAGCACTAAGCCAGTAAATGACGACACTATTTTGGGTGGGTGGCAGCACTATGCCAGGGGTGAGTGTGTCGACATTATGTCTTCAGTGCCCGACACTATGTTGTGCTGCTTAATCTATAAATAGGTATGCATTCTTGTGAAGAACTGCAAGATGGTGTGCGAGACTTGGGACACCGCTACGGTGGAGCTTCTCGAAGATGTCTTAGGACCTCGTCCTCAGACATCTTCGAGGAGCTCGCCGTAGAGGCACTCCCTAATATGTGAAATTAGTTAGCTCCACCAGCATACTGATCTAGCTAGAGAAGATATAAACTGAAATATAGTGTGCGAGAGTAGGGACACCAGACATTATGTCTTCAGTGCCCGACACTATGTTGTGCTGCTTAATCTATAAATAGGTATGCATTCTTGTGAAGAACTGCAAGATGGTGTGCGAGACTTGGGACACCACTACGGCGGAGCTTCTCGAAGATGTCTTAGGACCTCGTCCTCAGACATCTTCGAGGAGCTTCATGAGGCACTCTCTAATATGTGAAATTAGTTAGCTCCACCAGCATACTGATCTAGCTAGAGAAGATATAAACTGAAAGATAGTGTGCGAGAGTAGGGACACCACTACGGCAGAGCTTCTCGAAGATGTTTTAGGATCCCGTCCTCAGACATCTTCGAGGAGCTCGCCATAGAGCCACTCCCTAATATGTGAATTTTTTTAGTTACCCGGCGTATTAATCTATAGCTAGAGAAGTTAGTAACTCCAAGATGGTGCGAGAGGGACACCACTACGGTGGAGCTTCTCGAAGATGTCTTAGGATCCTATCCTCAGACATCTTCGAGGAGCTCGCCATAGAGGAGTTTCTCGAAGATGTACTGTGATGTCTTCTTATCAAGCTTTTATGAATTAACCCTATCTTTGATACAATTTTTTCAGTTTGTTGAAGACATGTAGACGAAGAAGGGTATTTTGCCCAGTAGTTAGAATGATGAACTCACGCATGTGTGTGCTTCTATAATCAAATTTCGAGACTATATGCCAAAACAAGATATATAGATAGAATCCACATATTGTGATATTTACCTTGGAGTTCCTTACATTAATACAAGATAGATAGAATCTAAACATCGATCTCATGTTATCATTGCAAAAATTACTACCAAACTAAATTCACAAATCCATCTACAAGATAGGGCATGAAATGAGCTGATATAGCAATGAGAGTTCAAAGGATGAAATTGCTCACGTTTTAGAACCTTTGGATAGATGGGGCACCACAAAATGTTAACAAATCTTGAGAAAAATTTGGACATGAACTCGAGCTTGAAGCAAGAAAGAGAGAGGAGCCACCATCTTGAAATGGTGGCTCAGTCAAGTGGGGAAAGAAGATATAGCAAGGCCTTTAGTCCCGGTTCGTGTCTACAACCGAGACTAAAGATCCACCTTTAGTCCCGGTTCATATAACAAACCGGGACTAAAGGGTCTGGCGCCTGATCCAGCCTGTCTGAAATCCTTTAGTCCCGGTTTGTTACACGAACCGGGACTAAAGGTTTCGTTCGAACCGGGACTAGTGTCTGCCACCCCCTAGGGCCAGATCTAGCTTCCCCGGTTTATAGCAAAACCGAGACTAATATCCCTGGACCAAATGTCCGTTTTCTAATAGTGTACATACGCTCGTCGCCAGTGCCGGAGCTGCCAAGGACCGCCGTCGGTGCTACAAGGGAACGGTGATGTTGCTACAAACTCCCACTGTCGATGCCAGCAGAGCCTAACGTCGTTGCTACATATGCCCGTTGCCGGAGAGTGTCCAGAGCCGGAGCTGCCAATGACCACCGTCGGTGCTAGAATGGAGCGCGGTGTTGGCACGAGAGCACGTCATTGATGCTATATACACCCGTCCTCACAATGCTACGAGCGTCCATTGCCGGAGCTGCAACGACTGACCCCGGTGTTGCAAGGGAGCAGCTCGCCAACGCAGCCATGGCTCACCAAGGAGCGACGCTGGCGTGCGAGAATAGCTTTGTCATTGCTGCATGTTTGTCAACGCTGCTGCAAACCGAATGATAGATTCTTCCTCAGTAGTGACTGCAGATCAGGGCGGAGTTATCTGTGCCACTCGCGCTCCGTGCAAGAAGGGTTCCGTGCATGTTGTGCTAGGGCTAGCAGAGGATATGCGAGAGATATTTTCCGTCCGGTTGGACTTCAAGCAGAAGAGACAAAGGAGCAGTATCGTGCGGCTGAAAGAGTCCTACACGGACGGTTCACGAGGCGGAGGCTGTTTGCGTTTTAACCGGATGCTTAGCTGTTTCAAATAATGGGATAATGTGTCACAACCAATTACATTGGCTATAACTGAAGGGAAGCTACCAACCAGCCAGACATCAGTTTTAGCTCCTCCCCATCGTGACGACCGCGTTGCTCACTCTGTTGATCTGATCACGGGTGCATCTCTACCATCTCCCTCCTAAGAGCATCTCCAGCCATTGGAGTCCCGCAGGCCGAAATCCGGCGGTATTTTGCGCCTGACGGGGAAACTTTCGGCCCGGAGGTCGCCAAACTTCGAGTCACCCTCCCAAGACTCGGCCCGCGGGAAAAGAAAATTCGGCGCAAATTATAAAAAACGTTCTTCCTGCCAAAAAAGGCCATCACAACCTCGCCCAAGATCACAGTCCAGCGAACAAGAAAACCCGAAGTCCGGCAAAAATCCTATTACATTGGCAATTGTATCAAATGCCGTCGTCGTCCGGGAATGTCGCCGTAGGTGTAGAGACGGGAACAACATCCACAGTTGCGGAGGCTGGCGAAGTCTCGGACAAGTGGTGGTCGACGGCAAGGTTGAAGAAGAAACTGGAGCGGTGTTCGGCGTGGCGGTTGGCGTCGGAGTCGCAGCAGGCGTAGACATAACATTCAGGATCGCAGCACGCTCCGACATGTACCACGCCTTCACTTGGTCATCCATCATCGCCGGGTTCCCCCCATCAGAAGGCATCTTTTACAGTATCTTTTACTACTCTTTAAATATGACTAGTATAATTCTATCTAACGGCTAAGAGAGATTTGGCCCAACAGGTCCATTTAGTATTTTTTAGGGGGGGAAAATAGACCGTGAAAGAGAAACACCCCACCGGATTACGACCTAACCTATCGTCACTTTTTTGTCACGAACAGGATGCCGCCCAGCGACGCTGTCCCCGCCAGCCGTCGCTTGTCCCCGGACGCCCTCCGCGCCAGCTGTCCCCGTCGGCCGCCCGCCGTCGCTTGTCCCCGGACATCCTCCACGCCAGCTGTCCCCGGCCGTGAGCCGCCGCTCTCCCCAGGATGTGCTCTCCATTGACGCAGCTCGATCCCTGGGTTCGCTCCGCCACCCCTCTCCACTCTCCGCACCTCGCCGCCGTCGCCAATAGGGGAGGTCTCCTCCACAGTAATCCACTCATGTTCTAAATTGTTTAGAAATTAAGAGTGAATCAAATCGTAGCTGTTCCCGTGCATTGTCCTGGTATAGTTCCGTTTTTCCATTTTTTCAGTTGGTTAGTTTTATTTCAGTATGTGGATTAGGAGTACAGATCATTAGATCTTATAGTATTCATGAAAGTTTAGGGATAGTATATATGTCAATGAAGGCAAACGAATTTGGTCTCAGATCGTTTAGCAATGCAGGCAGGTTCTTTATTTCAAAGACAACAAGTAGTCTGTGCATCAATTAGTGTGTGCATAGGGTTACTGCTGTAGCATGTTACAAAAGTATTCTAATGAAATTGATTAGAGTTACTTGTTATGCGTCCATGTCATGGTCCCATAGTCCGTCAATCCCAGTCTTTATTTTAGCAAGATTACATCTTAATAAATAAGGCGTTTGATCAACATATATTGACAGCGAGTACTATTTTTTTGTGTTCATCAATTTCTCTCTTCATAATCTACAATTAAATCCGTTTCATAAAAGGCTGAAAGAACGATGCAGAATAATCAATAAAATACGTCATGTGCAACAATTTATTTTGTTTCCATGAAAGTGCAACAGTTGATTCAGACTAACCATCGTGCATAGGTCGACAAACTTATTTATTCCATAGGTGTGAATGCTAGCCAGATGCTTTTGTTATACATGATTTATGTGACTGCTAACATGACTATTTTTTTGATGATGGATGTTTTCAGACATGGATGGTGACGACGCTAGCTTGGAGCTGGAGGAGCTTGACGAGTATCAGCGAGTGGTTAGTAAGACCTTTAGAAGTGAGGAAGAAGGATTCGAGAAGGAAAAATGTGGAAGTGCGCCTGCGTATGGGCGGATCCCGAAAAGGGATAGATTATATTACTCATAGACTGGTAAGTGTTATTTTAATTTCTTGTAAAAAAATAATTTTTTAGTATAGTAAGATGAGATTGAACTATTAAAATGCTTAACAATTGTATTACAGATATTTCTCCCAATACATATGGAAACTACCTAGCACTACTTTCTGGTATCGGTTAGTACCAATACCCAAACTATACAGATATTGAATTCAACAATTTCGGCCCAAGTTTGCGCTGACGCTCGCCAAGTCACCACAAAACAAGGAGAAACGCCCCAACAAGGATGAAACTGACGGTTGATGCGGACTTCGGATTTGGACTTCGGATGCGGCTTCATATCTATTTGCCTTTTTTTGAAGAATTTGATAAACTCCCAGGGATTGGCTTTTGTAATAATTAGTACATTTAAGTATGCGTATGAAGAACCCGTTTTTCGTCTATCATATTAAGACTTGATTTCATGAATGTTTTCATTACCCTGAGTTGTTATGCTGGTATTATCAGTTGATTCAAATGCCTTTTGTTACATTTTTAGATTCACTGTTGCTTGAAGAGTGGGCTTTTACGGCTTGTAATTTTAAAATTTTATCTACCATGCTACAATCTTTTTAAAACCACTAGTCAGCACACTAGTTGCTTAGTCCAGAAATGGGATCTGGATGTGGAAATCCATTTTGGCTCACGGGTGCATTTGCACCCATTATGAGAAAACATATTTCGAAATGTCAAAAAAAAGCTATATGTATATTCGAACATTTTGTTGGGTTCGCAGCATAGAAAACAAAAAATTTCCTACAGTGTGAACTACACGCCAAGATCTACCTACTAGGTACAAAGCAAACGGGTGGACATACATTCATAGAGAACTTACCCTCGAAGACAACGAGCTTTGTTAACGAATAGGAACTCATGGTTGATGTAGTCGTACACTTGCCGATCTCAAGATCGTGAGGAAGTCCGAGCGCCGCAACTCAGCAGCGCATCCTTTTCGCACACACGTTCAAGCCACCGGACAACCTCCACCTCCTCGCTCCAGCGATCCAGCGAAGCAACAACTCCTTCCGCATTTAAATGCCACCGGGAACATGTATCTCGCTAATCCGAGACCATGGGGGAATAATTCTAGAGGGAGAGAGAGATCCTTCACAAGGAGGTGTAAGGATGAAGGAGGAATGGGTGGCCTTTTATAGGAGGAGGAGGGGTGCCCCCTCTCTCCATGGCCGGCGCATCGGGGGGTGACCCCTCACCTCCCCCATTCATGTGGTGGTAACTCCTCCACATTAAAATGCCTCTTCACATTCCATTTTAAAGTCTCCACTTTAAATGCATTAAGTTTCTCCAAATTTAATGCTCTCTCATTTAATAAAACTCTTTTATTAAATTTATTCAGAATTTTGTTAATTACTTTAATTAACAAACATTCACATATAGCCCCTTGCAATATTTCAATATCACATGCAGAACCACCTTCTGCAATTTCACTCGAAACAATTTCCGGTTTCTATTGAAACAATTCCTGCGCTTTGCAATTCTTTCGTCTGAAACATATGTGCTCCAAAATGGTCTCTGGTAACTCTTAAGTGTGCCACCCTACGGTTCGTGAATAATGCAGACATGATCGAGACCCTTCTCCGATCAATAATCAGCAGCGGGACCTGGAGATCCGTACTGACTCCTACACATTCAACGATGACTCCTATGATCATGAGAACCTTTAAAGCTTGTAACTAAATCCCTTTGTCTCTTGATATATTACATGTCCGAGATTCGATCATCGGTATCTCCATACCTAGTTTGATCTCGTTACCGACATGCACTCTTTTCTCGTTGCCGTGATATAACATTCTAGTGATCACATCACTTGCTTGCAAGCTATCCTAATGTGATATCACCGAGAGGGCCCAGAGTATATCTATCCGTCATCTGGATTGACAAATTCCACTCTTGATCCATGAGCCTCAACATAACACCTTCGTAGCACTGAACCCATCTTTATAATCACCTCACTGTTAAGGTGACGTTTGATGTTATCAAGATACTCTTCCGGTGTTAGCAATTAACATGATCTCTTGGTCTAAGGATAAAGATTACTTCGTATGATGTTATAGCAATATAAACACAATGACTTGATCGTAATGCTATACTTCAGATGAATGTTCATCACATCATTCCACAAATGGTGTGACCTTGTTATTAACAACATCCAATGTCCATGATCAGGAAACCTTGATCATCTTGTTAATCAACAAGCTAGTCTATAAGAGAGGCATGACTAGGAATCCTTTTTGTTTATTAAACACACATGTATTGATGTTTCCTATCAATACAATTATAGCATGTAAAATAAACATCTATCATATACAAGGAATACATAATAACAACTTTATTATTGCCTCTCAGGGCATATTTCCTTCAGTCTCCCACTTGCACTAGAGACAATAATCTAATTCACATAGTGATAAATCTAACACCCATGGAGTTCTGGTGTTGATCATGTTTTGCCCTAGGGAGTACTTTAGTCAATGGATCTGCTATATTCAGGTCCGTGTGCACTTTACAAATCTTTATATCTCCATCCTTGACATGTTCGCGGATGGAGTGAAACCGGCGCTTAATATGCTTGGAATTCTTGTGAGACCTTGGTTCCTTGGCGTTGGCTATGGCTCCATTGTTGTCACAATAGATGTAACTACCTCGGTAAATTACGCTCCTAGTTACAAGCCTGGATGAGCAGAAATGGTTGAAATAGTACGGTGGGGCCCAAATGCCACTCACAGGTAGACCTTTCGGCCGTCCCAACCATTTCCAAACATCGGGGCAAGAACGGGCGGCGTAATCGGCAGGCGAAGGGATCAACTACATACACAAATGAGTATGTATGCAAGCCACCATACAATAGTACATCAGAGCCATTCCATCTAAAAAAGAAAGGAAATATAGCAACGCCATACGGCAAGATCCAAATATCCTAGATAGATATAATAGTTTAGGATATCTCCTCATACATCAATCAACAGTATCAAGCGGAGCGGAAGACGAAATCGAGTGCGGATAAGAAGCAAATCGGCATAAGATGCCCCATAAATAAGCACATCCGCCCATAGATCTCACGGATCCCGTTCCCGGAATCTCTACACGAATGATCGTTGCCCATATCGTCCGTCTCTTCCACCCAATCCATCTTGCGAGTGTACTGTTCATCTGAACCAATAATTTATCGTGTGAGACCCTAGGGTACTCAGCAAGTCTTTATGCCTCTAAAGAGGACACAACCTGGGTGACGAATTGCAGCAAAAGATAAACCCTAGCAATTCTATAGATACTGCTAACCATCCGCCTAACCAGAGATAGAGCGGATGTCCGTAGATTAATAACAACAGTTATAACTTATAATGGTAATCTTAACAGATCCATCCTCCTCCTCGCTTCGACGAGGAAGCGGACGAACAACCCCCATCCGTTGGCAGTTTTATTATCCATTCGTGAGTGTTGCACTATGTACTAGTCGGATACCTAGTCTAGTCAAATTAAAAGCGGTACTTTAGTTATGCTTGTCTATGATCGAGAACTGTGCTCCAAGTCGTCCATAACCGCGGACACGGCTTTGAAAGTTTTACCTGAGGGTGCACAAATAACAACACACACTCGATATGCCTCGGAAAAACCAAATCAAAACCCAACGAGGCATCACGACAAAGCGATCACAGGATTCAGAAATATTTCGGACCACCCCATTGAGCTACCATAGCGAAGTTAGCTGACTCGAGACGGACTCAAGGTTTTGCCAATGGCTGTGAACGACTTGAACCCGAAAATGTGATCGGCTTGTCGACACCGCGAAAACACTCCGCTTTCCTAAATAAAGCGATGCGTTACCTCGCACAATTTAAATAAAGCAGTAAAGCATGGCATAAGTACAGGATAGTAAATAAAACCTCAAGCTAGTTTGTGGCCCCAAGAAATAAGAATGAATCAAGCTCTGGCTCAGGGGGGTCCATAAGGCCTCCCGGATGTGGATAGCACGAATAATCTTGGAACAGGAATCAAGTACTCGGGGTCTTACGGGACACAAGTGAGCCTGAAAACCAAATAGCGAATATGGCTCACTGATGCCACTTTCATTAGTTATCCCATTACTACTCAAGTTAAGTTGTTTAGGTACCTCGTTATCCATCAGACACTCACATACCCTACACATGCTGTTCTACGACTCGCATGGCTCAAACAACTCCTGTAGTAATGGCTCATGGGATGGAGGAACAAGCTTCGGTGGGGTTTAAAAGTAAAGGCTATGCAATACTTGGGATTCAGATTAATGCAATCGCGACTCAATGATGCAAGAATAAGATAGAGGCAATAGGTACTATATGTATGCAAGCATGTGGTAGTGCTTGCCTGGCAGCTCAGTTGAAGCAAGGGATGGATCTGGGTAGTGCTCCTGGTTCTCTTGATATACCCCTGCTCAGCGTCTATTCGAAGAAGAACCAAACAAACAAGGGCCAACATAAATAAAGTGCACAAGCATATGAATCAAATGCATCAAGCAAACGATCATGCCATGATGAATGATGCACAATTTGCATGGCAATAAAGTAGCATGGCATGGGTGAGGTGTGGAATACAAGAAGAAACCATTTTATTGAGTTTTAGCCCCATTTTAACCTCATATTAGTTGTTGTACACTTTATATTTATATGATGCATGCTTCAAAACAAAACATGGAATGCATAAACAGAAAGGCTCGTCGAGCTAATCATTTTAGACATATTATTTGTTAAATTTGGAGTTATAAAACAAAAGTTATTAAGTATTTAAGTCAAAAGGGCAATTTATTGTAATTTAAAACAACTTGAATTTTTAAGTGTTCAAAATATATTTTGAATGGCATAATTGAATTCCTCATATTTTTCTGAGTTGAAAACATATATTATTTGCATTAATTGGGTTTGTATTACTAAAGTTATTTAAAAACAGAAAAAGAATTTGAATTTGAATTAATTTGAAATAAGTTTGAATTAAAACAGATTACAGAAAAACTTTTGTCACTCGCTCTACCCTAGCCACAGCCAATGACCAGTGGGGTCATGCTGACTGGGCGTCCACGCGCGCAGAAAAACCTTCTGCCACCGCGGCTGCTGCTAGCCTCAGAGACCGACGGGTGGGGCCAGAGCACTCGCGGGCCCAGATGCCAGCGGCGGGACCGCGCGGGGACTGACAGGTGGCCAAACGGGAGCGCGGGTTGAGGATTAAAAACCTGGGGTGCCTTTCTGCAAAGAACGACTACGGCTGACAGGTGGGGCTCTGCGGACCGCGGTTTGCGGAAAAGAAAAAGGGTGGGGGTTTTCTGCAAAACTACCACACCGTACTGTGGATCTTCTTTCTCTGTCTCGCGCGACCGATCGATGCGCGTCTGGCGCGGGCGCGGCGCGCGGGATTCGATCCCTGGACCTGGCGTGCGCGCGCGGAGGCGGCAGCCACTGGGCTGGGGGCGGGTTGGTGCTAGGAGGGCGGACAGGGCCTAGCTAGGTTGTCTGCGAGGCGCGGAAGCGAGCGGACAGAACGAGCAGCGGCGTGCAGAGGGTGCTCGATGAAACTAACGGCAAGCACAGGCGACGGCGGGGGAAACGGAGGTGTCAGGGAGGTTGGACAGCTCACCGTGGGGCCGTCGGTGTAGGGTTAGCGTCGGTGCAGCGCTGGTGCTGGTGGCTCCGGTCCGTCTCCTCCTCGTCGTCGGGCACAGGGTGATGCGGTGGAGCGTCGTGACCTTCCTCGACACCAGCGGACGCCTCGCCACCGGCCGGTTTGTGTGGAGGAGAAGGAGGCCGACGGTGGTTGGTGTCGGGGGTAGACGATGGCGGGGGAAGGCAGGGAGAGAGGGGACGGTCTGGGGTAGATCTGGGGGAGAGGAGCAGGAGGAGGATGGTGGTAAGCGGAGGAGAGGGCGGCGCCGGGGGGGAGGGGTAGATGGAAAAGGTGGCCTCGTCCACCTTTTTCCTCTCCTTCTTCACGTGGTAGGCTCGGGCAGGACCAGGGTCGGGGTAAGGGGAGCTGCCAGGTGGGGTAGGGCAGGCCAGGGTCGGGGTGGTTCGGGCTGGGGCCCCTAGGGCAGAGAGAGAGCAAGAGAGGGAGAGGGGGGGTAGCCTCGGGTAGGGTTTAGGTTTGGAGCTAGGCTCGGTTAGAGGGTAGCTAGGGCAGGGGTGGGTGGCCAGGGAGAGAGGGTGGCCGGTGGGGCCAGCTAGGGTTTGGTTTAGAGGGGTGACTCGGCTAGAGAGGAGAGAAAGAGGGGAAGGTGGTAGCTTAGGGTTTAGCTAGGATGGGGTATGGGTTTAGATAGAAAGGTGAAGAGAGAGGGTGAGATGAGAGAGATGAGGGGTGAGGTTTATTGTTTTGTCAAGCTCAAGCAAGATCAAGCAAAGAGCAAGCAAGAACTAGACAAGGAAAAGAGAGGGTGAGGTGGTTTAAGCATGATCAAAATAAGATCAAGCTAAAAGAGAGATAGAGAGATGAACCACTCAAGATAAAAATCAAATAAAAATCCAAAGGACTAGAACAAGGTGGTTCTTGCATGGGCCATGCAAAAATGGAAATTGCCATGATTAAATCCTGTGAAAACAATAATATTAATCATGGCACCATTCTTATGCATTCCCAAAGTTGGAATAAAACCAAACAAAAGAATTGTAGAATAAGTTCCAAGTGGACTAGATGGGGATGATCACATTTGAGTATAATTGGGACTTGCTAGTGTGTATATTCCACTAGATGTTTAATAGTCCCAAAAATATTCCCACATGGGCATAAATCCATAATAATCCATATGGAAGCTAGGAAAAAGGGTCCCACTCACAAGGCATGCAAAGATGGCCATGTGGCTCTCATATAACAATGATGTGAAAACAACATGATGCTAAGATGAGAGCATGTGGAATAGAATTGGATCCATCCCAACCCACATGAGCTAGAGGTAAAACCAATAAGTGCCAAGCTCATATTTAGTTGGATGGTGGAATTATAAGGTGGTGAAAAGAAAGGGTGGTGGAGTTAACAAAATATATGCCCCCAACTCAACTTGGGCATTAAACAATATATCAAGACCCAAATACAATATCAAGAGGCAAATACAATTAATAATGCATATGAGATAAGAACCAAATCAAAAAGGGTTTTGTATGATGCTCAAATGCAAGGTGGCATGATGACATGAGCATGATATAATGATGATGCAACAATTATATATTTGAAGTATCCATTATATTACTAGACCAAGTACCATTACAATTGTTAGACAATTGGGATGCTACAATAGATCACCATCGGGTCCAACGCACTGGGAACCACACCCGATTACATTTAACTCTTTCATCCAAATCGCTTCTGCAAGCAGCAGCAACATATTCCGCCTCCGTTGTTGATCCATCTACCATAGGTTGTTTGGAGCTCCTCCAACTAACTGCTGCTCCATTCAAGAGAAATACGTATCCGTATTGAGACTTAGAGTCATCCGGATCAGTGTCAAAGCTAGCATCGACATAACACTTAGTGACTAGCTCTTCTTCACCTCCGTATACAAGAAACATATCCTTAGTTCTTCTCAAGTACTTAAGGATATTCTTGACCGCTATCCAGTGTTCCAAACCTGGATCAGATTGGTACCTACTAGTCAAACTAATAGAATGTGCTACATTCGGTCTTGTACATAGCATGGCATACATTATAGAGCCTATGGCTGAGGCATAGGGGATCCTATCCATTATCTCTCTTCCTTCCGCTGTAGCCGGACTTTGAGTCTTACTCATTGTCTTGCCTTGCAACATAGGTAAGAACCCCTTCATACTTCCGTCCATATTAAACTTCTTTAATATCTTATCAAGGTATGTACTCTGCGATAGCCCAATTAGGCGTCTTGATCTATCTCTATAGATTTTAATGCCTAATATATATGAAGCTTCACCAAGGTCCTTCATCGAAAATTTGCTGTTTAGATAACTTTTAACACTGTTTAAAAGATCTAAATCATTTCCAATCAATAATATGTCATCTACATATAATATCAGAAATGCCACATTACTCCCACTCACTTTATTGTAAATACAAGCCCCTCCATAAGTTTGGACAAATCCAAACTCTTTGATCACCGCATCAAAGCGGAGATTCCAACTTCGTGATGCTTGCTTCAGTCCATAGATGGATCGCTGAAGTTTGCACACCTTATTAGCATCCTTAGGATCGACAAAACCTTAGGTTGTATCATATACAACTCTTCTTCAATATTACCATTGAGAAATGCAGTTTTGACATCCATCTGCCATATTTAATAATCGAAATATGCAGCAATTGCTAACATAATCCTAACTGACTTAAGCATCGCTACGGGAGAGAATGTCTCATCGTAGTCAACTCCTTGAATTTGTCGAAACCCCTTTGCGACAAGTCGAGCCTTATAGATGGTCACATTACCATCAGCATCAATTTTTCTTTTGAAAATCCATTTATTCTCAACGGCCTTTCGGTCGTGAGGTAAGTCCACCAAGTTCCAAACTTGGTTCTCGTACATGGATTCCATCTCGGATTTCATGGCTTCTAGCCATTTGTTGGAATCCGGGCTCATCATCGCTTCTTCATACGTCGCAGGGTCATCCATTTCATCAACCATGAAATTCACAACAGGATTGCCGTACAGTTCAGGAGCTGCACGTGTCCTGCTTGACCTGTGAGGTTTGGTAGTGTCCTCTTTCGGAGTTTCATGATCAATATCATTAGCTCTCTCTTTATCAGGTGAAGTCAACTCCGAAACAACTTCCGGTGCTGTGCCACTCGCCATTCCATGAAGAGAAGGTTCAATAACCTCTTCGAGTTCTACCTTCCGACTACTCACACCTTTCGCGAGAAACTCCTTCTCAAAAAAGGATCCATTCTTGGCAACAAAGACCTTGCCCTCGGATCTGTGATAGAAGGTATACCCAATCGTTTCCTTAGGGTATCCTATGAAGACGCATTTTTCCGCTTTGGGTTCGAGTTTATCCGGTTGAAGTTTCTTCATATAAACATTGCATCCCTAAACTTTAAGAAATGACAGCTTAGGTTTGTTTCCAAACCATAATTCATACGGTGTATTTTCAACGGATTTAGATGGTGCCCTATTTAAAGTGAATGTAGCGGTTTCCAGTGCATAACCCCAAAATGACAGTGGCAAGTCAGTCAGAGACATCATAGATCGAACCATATCCAATAAAGTACGATTACGACGTTCTGACACACCATTACGTTGTGGTGTTCCGGCAGGTGTGAGTTGTGAAACTATTCCACAGTCTTTCATATGTGTGCTAAAATCGTAACTAAGATACTCTCCTCCACGGTCGGACCGCAGAAATTTGATCTTTCTGTTATGATGATTTTCCACTTTATTCTGAAATTCTTTGAACTTTTCAAAAGTTTCAGACTTGTGTTTCATCAAATAGATATACCCATATCTACTCAAATCATCCGTGAAAGTAACAAAATAACGATATCCACCTCGCGCCGACACACTCATTGGTCCACACACATCAGTATGTATGATTTCCAATAAATCTGTCGCCCGTTCCATTGAACCGGAAAACGACGTTCTAGTCATCTTGCCCATAAGGCATGGCTCACATGTATCAAATGATTCAAAATCAAGTGATTCCAAAAGTCCATCAAAATGGAGTTTCTTCATGCGTTTAACGCCAATATGACCTAGACGGCAGTGCCACATATATGTAGATATATCATTATCAAGTTTAATCCTTTTAGCATCAACATTATGAATATGCGTAATACTACTATCGAGATCCAACAGAAATAAACCATTCAACATAGGTGCATGACCATAAAAGATATTATTCATATAAATCGAACAACCATTGTTTTCAGACTTAAATGAATAACCACTTTGCATCAAACACGATCCGGATACAATGTTCATGCTCGGTCAGGGCACCAAATAACAATTATTTAGTTTTATAACTAATCCCGATGGCATATGGAGAGGCAGCGTTCCGGCGGCGATCACATCAACTCTTGATCCATTGCCGACCCGCATCGAGACCTCATCCCTTGCTAGTTGTCGCTTGTTCGCAGCCCACGAACCGAGTTACATATATTAGCAACCGATCCGTATCAAATACCTAGGTGCTACTACAGTACTAGTCAAGTACACATCAATAACATGTATATCACATATACCTTTGTTTGCCTTGCGGACTTCTTGTCCGCCAAATACTTGGGCGATTCGCTTCCAATGGCGATCCCTTGCAATAGTAGCACTCGGTGTCAGACTTAGGGCCAGCTCGGGGTTTCTTTTCAGGCGTGGCAACAGACTTGCCACCCTTCTTTCCCTTGTGCTTGCCTTTCTTGTCCTTCTTGAAACCGGTGGTCCTATTGATCATCAACACTTGATGTTCTTTCCTAATCTCCACTTCTGCAGTCTTAAGCATTGACAGAAGCTCGGGAAGAGACTTCTTCATGCCCTGCATATTATAGTTCATCACGAAGCTCTTGTAGCTAGGTGGCAGAGATTGGAGAACACGATGTATGCCTAAATCAATGGGAATCGTCATTCCCAAGGACACAAGCTTATCGGCGTACCTAGACATTTTGAGTATGTGCTCACTAACGGAGCTGTTTTCCTCCATCATGCAGCTAAAGAACTTTTCTGTAGAATTATAACTCTCTACAGCAGCATGGGTATCGAAAATCATTTCCAATTCTCCCATGGTATCAAAGGCATTGCCATTTTTGAAACGTTTTCGAAGTTATGGCTCTAGCCCATATAGTATGCCGCAATGAACTAAGTTGTGGTCCTCCTGACGAGTTACATAGACGTTCTTTTCCTCGTCAGGGGCATCAGGAGCTGGTGGGGGGCCTAGCGGCGCATCTAGCACATATTGCTTTTGTGCAGCAGTGAGGAGAATCCTCAAATTCATAGCCCAGTTGGTGAAGTTGCTACCATTCGCAGCAAGTTTCTCTTTCTCCATGAACACATTGAAATTAAAAGCAGGTGGTGCCATCTATAACAGAATTTGTAAAGTATATTTAGACTAATTTTATGATAGATTGAGTTCAACTAATCCAAATTACTAATGAACTCCCACTCAAAAACGACATCCCTCGTGTCCTTTTGGTGATTACATGAACCAAATCCACTACACCAAGTCCGATCATCACATGAGTGATTGTAGCTTCAAAGCGAGCATCTATATGGGCATCATATCAACTATATGACTCATGCTTAACCTTTCGGTCCGTGTTAGAGGCCATGTGCATACATGCTAGGCTCGTCAAGTAAGAACCTTAGTATTTGTGTGTGTAAAACTGTCTTACACCCGTTGTATGAAAGCGTAGAGTTGAAAACACCCGATCATCACGTGATGCCTCAAAACACGATCCACAAAACGGTCCATACTTAAGGAAGAACACATTTTATCTTGATATCTAAATGAGGGATCATCTTATAATGCTACCAAACGCGCCAAACTAGCAATATAAGATGCTAACATCTAATGTGTGAAGTGAGGTGATATGGTCCATGCATTTGATCTCTATCATTTGCATCGTGGTATGATCTCTATCATTCCTTTATGTGTAAGGCCAAGGTCTATGAAACTTACACGATAAGTGAGTTGTAAGAGTATCTATTATACATCTACTTACAACAATACCATATCAAAACACTAGCCCAGCAACGATCTAAACTAGACGCCTCTAATTTATCAATTGCAAGTTTTACGTGGCTTAGGGCTTTCGGAGATAGAACCTGTCTAACCTACGAACATGAACCACAACGAGGATAACTAAGTTATTAGCAACTCGTTGTAAATCAGATATTGACTATAGTAGGAGAGACAGACACCCGCTAGCCACTTATGCAAAACAAGTTGCATGTTAGTCGTAGAACCGGTCTCATGTACGATGACATGTAAGGTTGGTCCGGGCCGCTTCATCCCACTATGCCACCAATATCCAAAGTACATAGAAGATGCAATAACATGATCATCATCGCCCACATATAAACATATGTGTACTACCCGTGCAAAGCACCTACGCATAGATCAGGCTCTGATACCACTGTTGGGTCCGCAGCATAGAAAACAAAAAAATTCCTACGGTGTGAACTACACGCCAAGATCTATCTACTAGGTACAAAGCAAACGGGTGGACATACATCCATAGAGAACTTACCCTCGAAGACAACGAGCTTTGTTAACGAGTAGGAACTCGTGGTTGATGTAGTCGTACACTTGCCGATCTCAAGATCGTGAGGAAGTCCGAGCGCCGTAACTCAGCAGCGCATCCGCACTCGCACACACGTTCAAGCCACCGGACAACCTCCACCTCCTCGCTCCAGCGATCCAGCGGAAGCAGCAACTCCTTCCAGACGAAATGCCACCGGGAACATGTATCTCGCTAATCCGAGACCATGGGGAATAATTCTAGAGGGAGAGATCCTTCACAAGGAGGTGTAAGGATGAAGGAGGGAATGGGTGGCCTTTTATAGGAGGAGGGAGGTGCCCCCTCTCTCCATGGCCGGCGCATCGGGGGGTGACCCCTCACCTCCCCCATTCATGTGGTGGTAACTCCTCCACATTAAAATGCCTCTTCACATTCCATTTTAAAGTCTCCACTTTAAATGCATTAAGTTTCTCCAAATTTAATGCTCTCTCATTTAATAAAACTCTTTTATTAAATTTATTCAGAATTTTGTTAATTACTTTAATTAACAAACATTCACATATAGCCCCTTGCAATATTTCAATATCACATGCAGAACCACCTTCTGCAATTTCACCCGAAACAATTTCCGGTTTCTATTGAAACAATTCCTGCGCTTTGCAATTCTTTAAATGCAGAAACATATGTGCTCCAAAATGGTGTCCGGTAACTCTTAAGTGTGCCACCCTACGGTTCATGAATAATGCGTACATAATCAAGACCCTTCTCCGATCAATAATCAGCAGCGGGACACGGAGATCCGTCTCGACCTACACATTCAACGATGACTCCTGTGATCGTGAGAACCTTTAACGCTTGTAACTAAATCCCTTTGTCTCTCGATATATTACATGTCCGAGATTCGATCATCAGTATCTCTATACCTAGTTTGATCTCGTTACCGACATGCACTCTTTTCTTGTTCCCGTGATATAACATTCTAGTGATCACATCACTTGCTTGCAAGCTATCCTAATGTGATATCACCGAGAGGGCCCAGAGTATATCTATCCGTCATCTGGATTGACAAATTCCACTCTTGATCCATGAGCCTCAACATAACACCTTCGTAGCACTGGACCCATCTTTATAGTCACCATGTTACAGTGTGACGTTTGATGTTATCAAGATACTCTTCCGGTGTTAGCAATTAACATGATCTCCTGGTCTAAGGATAAAGATTACTTCGTATGATGTTATAGCAATATAAATACAATGACTTGATCGTAATGCTATACTTCGGATGAATGTTCATCACATCATTCCACCAATGGTGTGACCTTTTTATTAACAACATCCAATGTCCATGATCAGGAAACCTTGATCATCTTGTTAATCAACAAACTAGTCTATAAGAGAGGCATGACTAGGAACCCTTTTTGTTTATTAAACACACATGTATTGATGTTTTCTATCAATACAATTATAGCATGTAAAATAAACATCTATCATATACAAGGAATACATAATAACAACTTTATTATTGCCTCTCAGGGCATATTTCCTTCACATTTTATGTTCATTTATAGGTTTTCGGGATGAAAGAACATATTATGTGTCATGTATTAAAAAGACAAAATGTATCACGTGAATAGGACTATTCACGGGACATATTTTGTCTTTTTTGCACGGGACACATAGAAGGTTATTTCATTCCGAAAACTTGTGAACGAACATAAAATATTCAAATGTATGTGTAGACATTTTGTCGATTTTTTTTGATATTTTGAAATATGTTTTCTCACAATAGGTGCAAATGCTGAGCCGGATCGCTACCATCTGGATGCGACTAAGCTTGCAATTTTAAAGTTTTCCCACCCATTCTACAATCTTTTTAACATATCTAACAAATCTCTTAAAGCTCATCAAGAGATATGTTACATAATTTGCACTGTTACTCTGGTAGCACTGTTGTTTTGTTATATGTAGCACATATGATCTCTTGGTAATCATCGCGTCAGGAATATTCATACTAGTAGTACTAGAAGACCATATATATAAAAGATGGAGGACGACTTAACATGATTTGCCAGTTGAGATGGTCATTTAACAAAAAGAATATCTGCAGACTTATGAAAATAAAGAATTAACATGGCGTTTGGGAACTTTGAACCACTGAATAATCTGTAGTTATGAAAATGTGATTATGTCAATAAAAACATGCAGACGTTTGGGAACATTGAACCACTGAATAATCTGTAGTGAAGATGACAATAACATATGACTTGGTTTTCTTGGTAGAAAATTTCTCTGATTCAGTGATAGTTTGACAATGAACTTGCTAAAGAATCTTGTGCCATTCTGTCATTTGCAATACAGAGCATGGTTGCAACAAAGGATTTTATTCCCCAGACTTGTTTTATTCAAGGTTTCCTTACGGCACCGATGCAAAGCCGGAGACCTTCTCATCGCCGTAAATGTCTCCCTCATTACCCCTCTCCTATTCTCAACATACACATGGTGCTGTCCTTCGACGGCACCGTCACCCATTCTCACCTCGCCTACAGATCTCCATTCCCCACCTCGCAGACGCTGATGCAGTGCTCGAAGGCAATGAGGCTCATACTCGGCCTGTGCTTCTCTGAGGGATTCGATACCTTCCCGACAGTTTTATGTGCTAATGGTTGCTGCATGATAGATCGCAAGATGGTAAGTTATATGCCGATACTTCCAATATTTTGGTACAGCACAATTCACAGGATGGTAAATCTACTTGACATCCAGTACACGGTATTACCAACTTTTAGAAAATTCGTTAAATAACAGTCGTGAATATGAAACAATTGATTAGACTATGCTCAAACAAGTAGAGTTTACTTACTAATAACTGGAAGATCCATTTCAAGGCCGACAAGTTCAAGTAACCTGAATCCATCCATATCAGGCATGTGAACATCACTAATTATAACATCAAAATCACCCTTGTTCTCTCGCAGCATAGTTAAAGCTACTGTGGCCCAAGAACAAGTTGTAACTGCACAAAAAGGGATTGTATGATTAAACTGGATGTAAATATAATTGTAAGCTACCCATATGAATGCCTAGTAAATAACATCAAAACCACCCCTGTTCAGGCTGTAAAGCTATTACGTATTGTACCGAACTAGCATTCATAACACACTAATTGTCGATTCAGGAGTACAATCTCCAATAACCTTGAAACTTCCTTCGGCAAGCTACCCATATGAATGCCTAGTAAATACACTATCTACAGAATAGGAAAATTAAGCGACAGTCATAATAGCAATCCAACAGAATAGGGAGCATGGGTGAGAAAGCGGTAGTTTTTTGAAATTTACTCAATCATCTAAGAACTGAAAGTGATATAGCATTTGAACAAGTTCCATGCCATGCACATGCAAGTTCATGTCTTCTCATCAAGTCTCAGAGAAGTTCAAACTGCAAACAAGTTACACATCAGTTTCTTTCTACTAAGTTCAGAGTACTTACATAATTGAATTGAAGCAGTCTGAACTGCGGCAGTAGCCGCCCACGACGACACCAGCAGCAGCAGGAGCTCGGACATCGGCGGCGCCACGAACACGCCGAAGATGGGGTGCACGCCGATGGCGTCGGTCACCGCGCCCGAGAGGAGCGTGTGCGCGACGGAGCCGGAGCAGGCCATGTCGCCATCAACACCGACGGGGCACTCGCGGCGATCCAAGCAGGCCATGAAATGGTGGAGCCCGCAACCGCCCCTCCAGGCCGGCCTCGACGCCGCCGTGCGCGATCGGGAAGGCTGCCACCACCTCCTACCGCGCGCCAGCGTTCCGTACCATGACGAGCTCGGATGCCTTGTTGATGTAGGAGGGCGGCGCCGTGGTATTTGAGATCGGGGAGGAGGAGGAGGAGGACGGAGGTTCGTCGGTGGACCTGACGTAGTATGCGCCGGCGGGAGGGCCTGACGCAGCGGTGGCGCCGGAACTGACCATCGGTGGCCGACACGCTGGGAGGCATCCGTGCCGAGGCGCTGGGAGGACCAGCCGCTGGGGCGGTGAAAGTAGGTCTCCCTGTACGGCGCCCGGAAGAAAGGCCCGCCGGCGGTGCCCGGGAGGATGGCGATTGGAGGCGGCTGTGGCGATGGGAGGCGGCTGTGGCACCCGGCCACTTAGGCTCTATTGGGTCGGGCCTGTCTATGACTTTTTTTTTGTCCGGTGCTAATTTTTTCATGTGGATACCACTAGTATACTAGTCTTCTATTTGACACTAGTACAAAATGTTATAGACCTTTGGATGGATGAAAAAAATGGCTATTATTCAACTGAGGGTACTACAAAACCCCTCCAGAAGAAACACCAGGTCGGGGGGCATTGGGGGAGATCTGGGGTGACAAATGGCGGGAGCTCGGGGGAGAAGGGGGGAGAAAGGGAGAATGGAGGGAATAGGAAAGCGGTTCGGCGAAAAATCGGCTTCTCTCGCCGACAATGCTGGCCCACCCGCTTTTTCCCTTCATCCGGCGCCCCCAGACGAACCTCGGTGAATCCGACGAAAAGTGGCCTCCTGGAGGCTTGACTAGGCGAGTTTCGTCCATCCGGCGCCGAAAATAAGCCCGGGGGTTGTCCTGGGGTGTGGGGAGATGCTCTTGGAGGGGCCTCCTGGGGGCTCGACTTGGAAACGAGTTTCTTAACATACACCGGCTCGCTTCAGGAATAGCAATGCTTGTATACGTCACGCTTTGGACGACTAATAGCACAAGGCACTTTTTTACAGTAAAATTCACCCGCGGTACCTAAACTTGACACCCTTTTTCAATACGGTCATCGATGTTAGGAATACGCAAATTACGGTCACTAAATACGGTGCTTGTCTCGTTACAGTCACTAGCCCTCTGTACATCAATGTATTCGTCTACGTGGCACTAAATAGACCCCATCTGTCAGCCACCTATACTATCAATAGGGACTATTTTTGAATAATAAAATACTTCAGGACCAGATTAAAAAAATCAGGACCAAATTGAGTAAACATTAATGGGCCATGGCCATGGCTGTCCGATCTTCCCAAGCTCCTCCTGATCCCCTTCTTCCTAGAGTTCCTCCTCTACGCTCGCTCCTTCTCTCGCCGCACAAGCCATGGCAGGCTGGCCGAGCTCCCTCCCTTCCTCCTCGGGGGCATGGGGACTAGACCTGCTGGCCGGCCGCAACGCGTTTCTTGCCGACGACATCATGCTTCGGCGCAACTCTAGAAGAAACCACCGGCGTCGAGGATGAGATCCAGCCGGAGCACTAGCCGCGCGTGTCCATGGTGCCGAAGCCGCTGCCCCTCCATGCTTCCTAGGGCGGGCAGAAGAGGTGGAGCGGTGGCTGCTCACTCTGCCTCTCAACGGCGGACAGAAGATGTGAGGTGGGTGTGCGGCCGGCGACACCAACCTGACGACGGGCGGCACAGCCGCAATCGGCGACCAACCACACGCCATATATTTTCAATTTTCCTCTACTCACAATGAATCAATTTCACTGGATTTCACCGCATGTCAAAGAACTGACAGCGAATTAACTTTCTCTGCTGAAATTGAATCAACTGCAATCAATTTCACGGGATGACATTCGATTGATAACGAGTAGCATTTGCCTGTACTACTAGTGCATACAACATTCGGTTAAAACACCAGTGCTACCTTTCAAGGGTTCCTTGTGTTGCTGGCCGGATGCGATTGTGGTTGCCGGAGTACACCGCGCTCGATGAGGCCCGCCACCTCCCATGGTCGCCGCCCACGCGGGGACAACACCGTTGCCGGCTGCAGGTCCCCGACTGTCATAATACGGCACGACGCCTCCGTGGTTTCTGCGCCCGCTGTGCAGCAGGCCGGCGCGCGACACGACCTCGTCGCCTCCCCTGTGTGTTAATTTCTAGGCTTGGACTTGATTTTAAAAAAATTCTTTTGTAAAAACTAGCACAATGCACGCACCTTGCTGCGAGAGAATAAGTTTATTGGCTATTTTGTCGGGAGTAGAAGGAAGATCATTCGCTGGAGCTAGCTAATAACGCTCTTTTTATCATGTCAATACCATGGTCTACCCTCAGCTCTTTCATTTAATAATTATTCAAAGCATGCCCCCACAATGCAATCTAGCCAACTTCAATCCCATCTTAAATCATGCCCACTCTCCAGCCAACTTTCTACAAGTATATCCCTCCATTAGTCAATCTAATGCCCGTCATCTCGGCTCTTCCATTTAATAATTATTCAAAGCATGCCCACAATCTAATTTAGCCAACTTCAATCCCATCTTAAATCATGCCAACTCTCCAGCCAACTTGCTACAAGTATGTCCCTCCATTAGTCAATCTAATGCCCGTCATCTCGGCTCTTCCATTTAATAATTATTCAATGCATGCCACAATACAAATTCAGCCAACTTCAATCTCATCTTTAAGCATGCCTGTGTTCCATCGTTTAATCAGAGTGCCGCTTGATGTTCCTGATTTGGCTTGCCGATACTAAAGTCAACTTGTCCATGTATATAAACCGGTGGGGTTTGGTCTAATGGAGAAGGGTGGGACTAAATTTGAGATGTACCAGTTCTTAATTATACCTGACACGGTCGAAGCAACAGAATGTGTATAATTGACGTTGGGTCTTGGCCCATGTGCACGTGTGACAATGGTCTCGAGTCCAGGTTTGGCCAATGCATGCGGTCCTTTTTTCGTATCCCAGCTGAGAATTAAAAAAGCCACCGATGCAAAAGCCAATCAATTGCCGCGCGTAGGAGCTAACCTAGACACACCCTGCTATGTCTGAAACCAGCGGCATGTTAGTTATGCTGCTTCCCGTGGGCGTGGTCGAGATGACCGAACAGAGGACAGTGGTGCTGGGTCGTGCATCCGACTACTCGTCGTCACCAGCTTCGTTCAAAGCGCAGGCGCATGTTGTCGCCGCCGCCAGAAAATGATGAGTGTAAAAGATCAATCACCGCGATGTGGAGCTAGCAATGGCCGCCTCCAGGCAAGTCGAAGCAGGCACGGGACGGCGAAGCTTCTCAAGATGCGGCGCGGAGGTGGAGCTGCTCAAGGTGCGGCGCGGAGGTAGAGCTGCTTGATACGTCCAAAACGTATCTACTTTCTCGAACACTTTTGCTATTGTTTCTCCTCTAAACTTGTGTGATTTGGATGCAACTAACGCGGACTGACGCTGTTTTCAGTAGAATTGCCTTGTGTGTAGAAAATCAACTTTCAGAAAAAATCCCGGAAAATATGCCAAAAATCCTATTTCACCAGAAGACTCCCGGAGCCAGAATACGAGACGGAGGGGGGCTGGGCCTAGGCCACACCACCTGGCCGCGTGGGCAAGCCCAGGCCGCGCCAGGGGGTGGTCTAACCGCCCCAGGCTGCCCCTCGGTCTCCCTCTTCGCCTATAAGTTGCCTTCTGACCTAAAAGCTCACGGGGGTTCGACGTTTTTTCAGAAGAAGTTCTGCTTCGCTGCCACCACCAGATTCACAAAACAGCACCAGAAACTCCGTTCTGGCACCCTGCCAGGACGGAGAATTGGAGGAGATCATCGCCATCATCATCACCATCGCTTCTCCATCGACCATCCATGTTTCCCCCATCTATGAGTGAGTAATCCCCGCTGTAGGCTATGAGAATGGTAGGGATTGGATGAGATCGTTCATGTAATGGCATCAGATTGTTAGGGCATGGTGCCTAGTATCTTTTATTAGTGCTTTATGACTTTGTTGCGACTTGTTATGATTAATGCTTGTCACTAGGGCCCGAGTGCCATGATTTCAAAGATGAACATGTTATTGATTCATTATGATAGTATTGTTTATGGTCTTATCTGCAAGTTGTATATAAACGTTGTTGTCCGGAACCAATGGCCCCGAAGTGACAGAAATCGGGATAACCGGAGGGAATGGCTTTGATGTGAGGATCACATGTGTTCACGGAGTGTTAATGCTTTGCTCCGATGCTCTATTAAAAAGAGCACCTTAATTGCCAGTAGTTCCCTTAAGGCCCCGCTGCAAACGGGCTGGCGGGACAAAAGATGTTGTGCAAGTTCTCATTGCGAGCACGTATGACTATATATGGAACACATGCCTAGGATTATCTAGTACTGGGATGCTTTATCTTATTTATCTGCAATTACCCTATGTTCTGATTGATATGTGAATTGTCTTGTCCATGCAACGCCTGTCCATCCATCCTTATGCCTACCGCACTCGAATCCCACTGTTTACTGCTATTGTTACTGCTGTCTTTACTTTACTACTACAAAACTGTTGCTACTGATAAACTGCTGTGAGCAAGATTGTTTCCAGGTGCAGCTGAATTGACAACTCAGTTATTAAGGCTTATAAATATCCTTTGGCTCCCCTTGTATCGAATCAATAAATTGGGTTTCACTTCCCTCGAAAATACTGCGATACACCCCCTATACTTGTGGGTCATCAAGACTATTTTCTAGCGCTGTTGCCGGGGACCATAGCTTTATTTATCAAGTTCACTTGGATTCTCTATTGTTCGCTGCTATCCATCTATCATGGGTAAGTCTCGTGATGGCAAGTTTCCTATTTTACCATCCACTACAAGAAGAGGTACGGTTCTGAACACCTCTATTGCTCTTGATTCACCATCTGTTATGAGTAAGCTCGTTACACCACCACATACACATGCTACACACACTGCTACTACTGCTGAATCTGAAACTTCTAATGCTTATGATGCTGCTTCTACTGTGCTTGATAAGAGTGGTTCATTAGGTCCTTTCCTAGATGCTACGATTGCTAGAACTATAGCTGGAAATACTGAAACTCCTATGGCCATTGGCCCTTCCCCGCCCTAATGGAATCAATGGAAAAGGGTAGGGTCATCAAGTGAGGCTTCGCAAATAGATAGGTTTTCAGCAAATAGGGTCCTGGTCTTCGGCAACAAAAGAAGAGACACTACTACGCCTGTTAGTTCACCTGAGTCTAGTGAAAGTTATGATATTGAAGATGGTTATGTTGAGATGACTGATGAATTTATTAAAGAATGTAAAAACACCCATGATAGGAGTGTTGCTAAGAGTCTCCTTGAGAGGCGTACTATTAGACCCAAATTATCTCCTATTGCTAAGTTTGTTGCTTCTCCCATAAACATTATAGATAAAGATTATGATTTCTCTCTCGATCTATCTTACATAGCTATTGTTGAGAAAGAACCTTTTTGTGGGACGAAGAATGAAAGTGCAGTAGCACATATGAATGAACTTGCTACCATGAGTGGCTTGTTTTCTGATGATATTAAGATGCGTACTTACTTTGTTGCTAAGATTTTCCCCTTTTCACTGAAAGGAGAAGGTAAAACTTGGTTTACTAATTTACCTCCTGGATCTATTGATAGCCCTGATTGCTTGATTAGTACCTTCCTGCAGAAATATTTTCCTCCTAGTGCTAGACATGCTATTTTGCAGGAACTTTTTGATTTTAAATAGGGAGAAAAAGAGATATTGCCCGAATCTTGGGCAAGGTTTTGTGCTTTGATTCATGCATAAGCTGGAAGTCCATTACCTAAGAATGGGCTTCTTGATATATTTTATAATGGACTAACCGAAGAATCTAGGACATACCTAGATAGTTGTGCTGATTGTGTTTTCAGGAATAGGACTCCTAAGAAAGCTGAGGAATTAATGACTAAAATAAGTAAGAACTATGAAGATTGGACTCCTCCTAAACAAGCTATACCTGAAGTAATTGTACCTGAACCTACTATTCCGGTGCCTATTCCAACATCAAAGAAGAGGGGAGTTATTGAATTAAATGATGAAGTGATGAAGGAAGCTAAGAAATGTCTTAAGGAGAAGGGAATTAAAGCTGCAGATGTCAATAATTTACCTCCTATAGAAGAATTATGTAAGCATATTCCCTACTCATCCACTATTGAGGTACACTCTCTCCAACACTTTGATGAAGGTGATATCCCTTACTCTAAACCTCCTGATCAATGCTTAAAAGAATTTGATATCTTTATTGTTAAGCAAGATGATTTTAATAAAAGGGTGCAAAATCATCTAATGGAAAACACTAGAGCTATTGTTGAGTTGAACGATATTGTGGAAAGAACCTCTAATGATGTTAAAATGATTGTTAAACACTTTCAAATGGTTCAAACTCAAATAGATCAACTCGTTAAAGTGCAAAAAGACTTGCTAGTTAATGCTGCTAAAGAAAAACATGCTTATGAAATTAGAACTAGAAGTGGTGCTGCTACCCAGGATCCTCTTTATCCTGAGGGGCATCCCAAAAGAATTGAGCAGGATTCTCAACAAGCTGAAAATAGTGGTTCTACTCGTAAGAAAAGGAAAAAGAAACATAAAACTGTTGTAGAACCCTCTGAACCTGCTATAGATCCTAATAGTATATTTATCTCTGATGCTAAAACTGAAAGTGGTAATGAAGAAAATGAAGTTCCTAATGAAGAAAAGGTTGAAGAAGAACCTGAAAAGCACACTAAGAATACTAAATACACTAAAGAAGATTTTATTGCTAAGAAACATGGTAGTGAAAGAGAGCCTTGGGTCCAAAAACCTATGCCTTTCCCTGATAAGAAACACAAGTCAAAGGAAGATGAACACTATAATAAGTTTTGTGAGTGGATGAAACCTTTATTCCTGCAAATTCCTTTGACTGATGCTATTAAATTGCCTCCTTACTCAAAGTATATGAAGGATATTGTCTCGAATAAAAGGAAGATCCCTAATGAAGAAATCTCTACTTTGCTTGCTAAGTAATCCTTTAATGGTATGGTTCCAAAGAAACTTGGAGACCCAGGGATTCCAACTATCCCTTGCTCTATTAAGAACAGTTATGTTAGAACTGCTTTGTGTGATTTGGGAGCTGGAGTTAGTGTTATGCCTTTCTCTCTCTATAAGAGGCTTCAACTAGAAAAATTAATACCAACTGATATATCTTTGCAAATGGCTGATAAATCTACCACTGTTCCTGTTGGTATATGTGAGGATGTACCTATTCAAGTGGCTCATAATTGCTTGATATTAACTGATTTTGTTGTGCTTGAAATGCCTGAAGATGATAATATGTCTATTATTCTTGGGAGACCTTTTCTTAATACTGCAGGAGATGTTATTAATTGTAATCAAGGAAATGTGACCTTTAATGTTAATGACAAGGAACATACTGTCTATTTTCCCAAGAAGATTGAAAGGACTTATGGTTTGAATTCAATTGAACATGTTGAGGGCATTCAAGTTGGAGAAATATATTGTCCCATACCAAGAGAAAAGTTTGAAACTATTATGATTGGGACCATTGCTATCAAGGTTGAGGTAACATAATCATTAGTGGAATACAAAGTTTGAGAGGCGAATATCTGTTCATAGTGGTAGCTGTGCATGCGGGGGGTAGGTGCGCATGCGCATGTAGCCCTTCGATCCGCGGAGTCATGTGGCCGCGATCTATTCCCGCCAATCTCTCACCTGTCAATGAACTCACAGGTCATCAGGTGAGGCCTGCGCCATTTGCGCTCATTAGGGAAGCGATTCTGCTGAATGATGGTCACCACGACTTCGTGCCATCACGCGTCATTGAGCCGTGGTGGGCTGCGCTGGGCCGCAACGCAAATTACTTTTTCTCTTGACTATAGCCCAGCACCAGGTCGCAGCGTATATGAGGTCTGTGTGGCCCTTGGCTCTTCGCTAATTCACAGGAGGCAAGCACCACACACCCGCACCCAATTAACGCTTCGTATGCCTCTTCCACGGAGGAGATTAGCTCGTCGGACGACGTGAAGCCCGCCATGGCCAGGTTTTCTTTCTCTCTCTACACTTCCCAAATCCTTAGTCAGGTGCCCTGCGATGCTGCATGGACTGACGTGAAGCTGCCTCTCTGTCGTTTCATGTTGTTTTGCAGTTCTGAGCCGGCCAACAAGAAGGCGAAAACTGCCGCGTCAACCGTCGGCACCATCACCATCCCGCTCTTCCGCCACAGTCACCCGCCTGAAGACGACGACGTCATCGTTGACATGGCCGTGGCGCTCCTCACATTCTTCGGCGTTGGCGATAGCGTGCCTGCTGAGAACCTGCTCAGGCTAACCTTCAGCGCTGAGCCCAAGCTGTGCGGCAAGCTGTTCATGGCGACCACCGCGCTCATGACACTGCTTGGCCACAAGCGGTACGACATATCGGAGTCGCCGCGTGGTGCCATGTATGTAGCTACCGAACGCACCGCAGACGCGGCCATGTGCAAGTGTACGCCGCCTTTGGTTGCGTAGTCACCTTTCATAGGGTTGGCAATATCGACCGCGAGTATCGTTTTGCGAAGGGTGAAGCTGCGGCCTTCAAGTTCTTTCCTCATGAACGCTGATGGCCTAAGATTTCGTGTGTTGTATGTGGGTGTCGTGTTCCGCCCCGGTGTTGCTGTTTATGCATCATGCGGATCAAACGTATGTGGCATTGTACCCCACCTCCCCCCTCCCCCTTACCCCTCTAGTTTTTTTAGTTGGTCGTGTCGTCTGTTGTAATCCGTATGTATCGCCCCGACAGCGCCTTCGTCTAATATAATCATCGTTTTCGCATATTTCTCTTATCCAGAAGATACTTTGTATTTTCCGGTTTCCGTTTTCGTTTATGTTGTATGATCGCCCTCGTGCGTGCCGCCACCCGCTTGCCTGAGGCAGTGAAATTGTCCATTTGTTCCTTCCTTGTCACGTGCTCGCACGGGCAGCTGCAAAAAACCACGCATGTAGCGGTGCGTTGCGCCTCGCAGTGCCCGATGAGGTCCTATCTATTACTAACGGGTGGTGTCCCTCGCATTCATCTGGGTACGTAGGGCGTGTGCAGCGTGCCGAGTACTAGAGTGTGCTAAGGACTGGCATGCATGGTGCGTCCTCCAGAATTCAGTTGATGAGTCGTCTTAGCTATGGTTGATGGTCCCACCCTGGAGGTAAACAAGAGAAGGTCCTAGCAGACACCTCAGCCACCCTTCGTGTAATTTAGAACTGACGTGTGGGCCGGCCAAATTGTTTATTTTGTTAGACATCGAGTATAGCGCTATAATCAAAATTTGGGACTCCCTAGCTACACTTGGTTATACAGTGTACTCGAGTTAGGCTCTATTCTAGTGAAAAAAAGGTTCTTATAGACACGATTTTTTGACAATGCTGCACACGCTCTTACGGCACGGAAAACACGTGCCCGCGTCACGTACCTAGCCGTTCAACACTCGTGATGTCACGCACGTAGCCGTCCATGCGGCTGGTGCATTTCTTGCATTGTGCTTGTGCTGTGTCCCACCCGAACGAATCTCAGCGTTGTGTGTGTTTTAATATGTTCTCTCGTGCTGCTGGCTACACGCTCTGCCTATGAAATGCCTCGGATCTCGTGTCTTTCCTGCCATTCGACCGTTCTTTCGATCGTTCCCGCCATCTTCGGTTCCCGCCTAAGCTGGTTCCCGCCAGAATCAGCCGATCGTCTCGTCGCCCCGTATATATGTTCACTCGGCTGAGTCCTGAGTTCTAACTCATTCCGTGTATCGCCCGTGTGGCGCCTCATTCGTGAACGCACCTACACCCCTCCCCCAATGGCGTCGACTGAAACATCTGCACCCGCTCATGGGTGCCCAAGAAGCATCCCCGACAGGTTTGCCAGATATCCCTTCCTGCATCGCCTTTTTTTTTGGATTTATGTTGATCTGTCGGCCGAATTGCTCCATGTTTTTTACTTATCATGTTATTGTGCTTGCCCCGATGCGGCAGGCGTGTTGTCGGCCCTCGTCTTCCTACCACGTGGAATTATGGAGCGGTTGAGCGCGCGATGCGTGATGCTGCTAACCGGGGTGAGCGTTGCATTTTCGAGCCATCCATCGGACAAGAGTTCGAGTCGCCCGAGGAAGCCTACGAGTTCTATAACATGTACTCGTGGGAACAGGGGTTCGGTATCCGTTACGGTCGTAACCGGGCAAACAAATCAGGCCGCCGCACTCGTCAGGATATTGTATGCGCATGCCAGGTACGTGAATCAAGAAAAGGGGTCTGAGTCCATGTTATATTTTTTTTATGTTAGGTTTTTTATGGAATAGATATGCTTATGTGTGGTGTGTTGCATATCCTAGTTGACCTTGTTAGATTTTGGTATGGATAAGCAGCGTTTGCGTGTGTAGTATTGACCAAACTATAGATGGAAAACGAAAATTGGTATTGTATCCATCATTTAAGGAAAATCCTTTGTACTTTAACTTGATCGATCGCGTTTGTGTTGCATGTATGCTAATGCTAGGTCACTTGTGTCATGGACTGAGGTAGATTCCTTAGTTGCGCTATGCGATCATATGGGTCGCAGGTGTAAAATGCGTATGTTGCCAACCAAAAACTAAAAAAATAGGCATATAGGAGGCGAGGGAAAATGAATGCTATCTATTTCATATTTGTCGGTGTCTGCAGAAAAGAAAAGTGGTACCCGTTCGTCTGCATTTATTTCTATATCGTAGCATAACCGGATTGTTTATAATTTATATTGTTCGTTGAGCGTACTTTTTTTTGCATGTAGGGGCGCGACTCTAGCGAGGGTGCTCGCACTACGCGCACCGGCTGCATATCCCATCTCACACTGCTTCGTTCTGATGAGGATGCATGGTACGTCCGCCAGTTTGTTAACGATCATAATCATCCTTTGTCCCTTGGGTGCGGGGAGAAGAGGCAGTGGAACTCGCATAGTCGTATAGACCAGATGACCAGAGATCTGATTAGGCATCTCCGATTGAACAACGTGCAAATATCACGTGTGTGTTCGATAGTTGGATCCATGCACGGCGACGCGGCTCATGTTCCGTTTAGTCGTCAGTCTGTTAGGTCTTTGTGCGGACGGCTAGCGCAGGAGTCTATCGAAGACGACATGTCGAAAACTCTCGAGATATTCGATCATATGAAACGGAACAATCCGGGTTTGGTACTGAGGATGGATCTTGACCCTGAAGGACGCATTCGTTCTTTGTTTTGGGCTCATGGTTCTAGTCACGTAGACTATGCCGCATTCGGTGACGTGGTCACATTTGACACAACTTACCGTACAAACTTGTACAATCTCCCATTCGGGCTATTTGTTGGTGTCAATAATCACTTTCAGAGCACCATGTTCGGCGCCGTGCTTGTAACGGAAGAGACCATAGAGGCCTTTGCTTGGTGTTTCCGTGTATTCGCTAAAACAATGGGGGGTAAGAAGCCTTTGACCGTCTTGACAGGTACCAAGAAAAAAACAATTGCTATCTTTTTTCGTATTACTATGTTATTTATACTATTTTTAACACGTTTTGGGGGGTGTTGTTTTGTTTTTCAGACCAGTGCCACCAGATGAGAGTTGCCCTTGAACGGGAGTATCCTGATACCCACCATAGGTGGTGTAAATGGCACGTGTTAAAAAGGCAAAAGTGTCTCTAGGGCCAACGTACACTAAGGACAATATATTCAAGGCTCACCTCCACCAGCTGCTAGATGAGATTGTTTCGATTGATGAATTCGAGTTGCGTTGGTCTGAGTTGCTAACAAAATTCAGCCTTGAAGATAACGTGTTTCTACAGCGTGCTTATGCCAACCGCGAGATGTGGGCCAAACCCTACTTTACATCTACTTTCTGTGCTGGTATGACTAGTACACAACGTAGCGAGAGCGCCAACCATCTTCTCAAGACCTACATAGCGTGCTTGTCGCCTATGCACCATTTTGTGTCACAATACAACAAGCTGATCGCTGATCGGATCGCGGACGAGGCTAGGGAGTGCCACGCTATCAAGCAGGTGATGCGTGAAAAACGCCTATGTATCTTGTTTCATCCACATTTTCTCTTACATGCTGCCGACTGATGTAATAAAATTTCCTGTAGATTCGTCGACATCTTAGTGTTGGTGTTCCGCTTGAGAGACACGCCGCTAAGGTGTATACGCATGCCCTCTACGCTAGGTTCGACAAGGAGCTATTCAGAGCGGGGGCTTTTGTCTGCCGCCGCAACAATGAGGAGCTAGGATTGTACACTGCGGTCCTAGTGGCCCGTCCGGGTTACACTGATCTAGGCGCTACTGAATTCAAGGTTACGCGGTGCGATGACGGCGCTGATGGGTATGTTTGCGACTGCAAGAAATTCGAGCATTGCGGCATGCTGTGCCGTCACATATTATGTGTTAGTAACCTTCATCCCGTCGCATGAAAAAAGTTCAATGTGTTCCCTCTCGTTAATATCTGTTAGTAACTATCGTGGATTTTGCGTGCTTTGCTTTCTTTTGTGTAGGTGCTTGTCGGCCTCGGTGCTACCCTTATACCGGATGGGTTGCTGATGAAGCGGTGGACCCAAGGTGCGAGAGAAGGGGTGGTGTCTTCTGACGATATCGTCAAGGCAAATGGTGAATCCACTGATAAAGCAGCCATGCATTGCTTCATCTATGCGTCCGCGATGGAGTTGGTTTCAATCGCGGCGTCTTCTCGCCCTGCGTTCGAGTTGGCTGTGGACCACGTGAACCGAGCTAAGCTTGCTATTTCTGCTATGACTGTTGATCCGCTCGGTTGCCAGCGATCGTTGGCTTGGCGAGGCGAGCATGGAGGTTGATATGCAGGAGGGTTCGACGGAAGGTGTTGTAGTTTTCGAACCTCCGCATGTCCGATCGCGCGGTCGTATGAAGGCAAGTAGGTTCAAAGCGCCTATCGAGAGTCCAGGTGCTGGCAAGCAAAAGCGTAAGGTTTCGCCGTCGGACGTCGCTGTTCTCCCTCCGAGGAGATCGTGCCGGACCGCTTTGGCGCCGCTTGATAATGATGTCCCAAAGTGCCGGACATGCAAGTCATCCGAACATTTTGCCAACAAGTGCCCTCTAAACACCGTTCCCAGTCCGATTGGGTCCTCTGGTAGGAGGTGTACAACTTGCGGCATGGGTGGGCACAACAAAAGCACGTGCGGGCGCCAGTCGTCTTATGGTGGCAAGCTCGACGGATGATGTTATCTGTGTTTCAATCCGTAGTTCGTTTTGTCCTTGTTTTCAATTCGTAGTTCGTTCTATTCAGTGTTTGGTTTGTTTAATTAAAAGGACCGAAAAAATGTTCCATGTCTTTGTGTCTATGCTAACTACTACAATATCATTAACCAATTATTCCTGGCTTTGATCTTGGTGTGTGATACGAAATGTTCATATTATTTGTATTTATGTTGTTTCTTTCCGCCAGAGTAAACGTTCTGTGATTTTCCCTATCCAGCTATGTCGCATAATGGATATTTTGTGTTCGTCCCTGCCTGCTAGTGTAACAATGCATGCAAGAAAAAGAATATAAAAATCCAATCGTCCCGCCTGAGACGCTGTAGCTGTAGCTGCCGTCGTTGACTATGGCGTAGCTGTCGAATCAGTCCCGGCTGACGCGCGTTTGGTGCCTGCGTGCTTCAATTTCAACTTTCCTGCATGACTTTTGCGTGCGTTGGTTGTGCGCTGTCCTGGTGTCATGTGTTTCGCTAGCTGTCAGTTCGCGTGCTGTTATTTCAAATTTTGAATCCTAGCATGTACCCTCGCTCATAAAAACGGTTCCCGTGTTCCGTTCGCTTATCGCAAGCTCTTCCTCCTTCCATATTCTATTGCTTGTTCGTAGCTTTGGGAGTCTTCGTGGTTTGTTTTGTGGCCTCTACGCTCCATGCGTGCACATTTCCTCTGATCTTCTCCTTCCGTTTCGGTATTTCCTCTGATCTTCACCGCGCCATGCCATTCTTTTACATTCCGTCATTAGTATCTTATATGTTTTTTACCTGCGCCGTTTAAACAGACCTCGTCATTGCAAAATGGCAGCTTTGCAGAAAAAATCAAGGCGAACTGCTGCCATGTCTCGCGTTGCAACCCCGCGTGAGATAGAATATTTTTCCTCACCCACCATATCTCAATTTAATCTGCTTGTGGCACGTTTCTCTGACGGGCACAGAGACATAATCCGTTCGTGCGGGTTCGGTTGTTTTGCTAATGGTATTAAGTTAGACAAGTTTGATAAAACGTTCACATTGTGGATTGTTTCCAAGTTCGATAGCCTCAGTAGAGCATTGAAAATTAGTACTGAGGTACGTATTCCCATCTATGCGGAGTACGTTGATACAGTTTTTGGTTTTCCGTCCGTCGGTAGTGAGGTTTGGGATCACTCGCTTGACAAATCTGCCGCCTCTTTCGACAAGATTTCGCTTATGTTGGGTGTCGAAGGAGAGGGTGATAGTCCTAGCGCCGCGGCTTTCCGTGTCCTGAACACGTTAGCTGACAGTCCGCCGGGTGGTCCCATTGATTCAGTCGTTTTCAGAACAGCATTCATGGTATACTTGTTAGGGCTGCTTGTTGACGACGGCTCTCCTGGCCATCGTGAGTCCACTTATTTTTGGCCAGCCTTGGCCAGCGAGCGTGATTACTCCTCGTTCAATTGGTCGTCTTTTTTTCTGGAAGCGGTTGTATCATCTTGCTATGATGTCAGACGCAGCGTCCGACTGAAGCAGGACATTTATGTCCCAGTGGGTGTTTCTATATTTCTCCAGGTCGGTGGCTATACCGCTTTTGTTTTTATTGATTGTTTTTTGAGACCATAGCTGACAGGGGAGGGGAATTACTAATAGAGAAATAATAGATATGTGCTTGGTGTGCGCAGATATTTTATCTTGATAGCATGGAGTACGGCGAGATTTCACCTTGTCCGCTGGTGCGTTCCAGGTTGGATGTGTACGATGGTTCCCTACTTTCTAAGCTTATTATGGCTGACACTGTCGGTCTGAGGGGGGCAGTGCCATGCAGGGGTTTTGGTGCCGACAAGGTTAGCGCAGCATTTTACGTTATTTCCATTTTTTAGTCTTTTGAGAGAATAATGACATATACGTGTGCCGCTTATTGTATGCGTGCCTTCTTTATTTGTTTGCACCGATGCATGATTATCTGTTGGCATCACGTAGGTTCGTTCGCCTGACCGTGCTGTATTCAAACACGCGTTGCCGACTGGGCCTTACCCGTCAAGCAGACTGCTGGTCTGCGTGCAGAGTCCATGTTGGAAACTCCCGAAATTAATGATATATCACAAACTCCTCCCGGGTCCGTTTCCAATGGGTCGGCTGATGCTACACACACGCCCCCTATATATACGGCTCTTTCATCCACCAACCCTACCCCACCGGTGTTACCAATTGTCTGTGAAGCGTCCAGCCCACTTAGCGTAGGACTGACACATGTTCCAGTGAGCCGATGTGTCGCTATCCATCTTTCCAGCGCTGGAAGGCATGGTCCAAGCGGCGAATTTACTCACTTGTCTCCGCCATCAGCAGATTTTGTGGCTCCACGCGCGCAAAGCTCACCCCCTCGTTTTGCCCCATGTGTTTCGTCTGTCTCTGCTGCTTCCCGCGTCAGCCCGTGCGGTGGCATCCGTAACCACACTCCTGGACGCACGCCTCCGTTGTAGACACAGGTACTACCCCCACAGTATAGTGACGTACTTGATATTTTTGCATGCGTCACGCGTGTTTCTCTTATTGATAAAAGTTGTTTTGTATTGTGCATACACAGGTGGCTGTCGTGTTAGCTGTCAAACGTCACAGGGCCCGGTGCCTGAAAATTTTAACAGCTGCGCGTATGCAGATCGAGAGCGAGACAGATTTCCTGATCGGAGAGCTTAGCCGCCACGGCTCCTCCGTGAATCCCGCATCGGCACATAGCGTCGCAACCTGCGCGCCTATCCAACCGATCTCAGGTACGATCTATCACCTTTTTTGTGTGACGTGCTACGCCTCTCGACGCACGAACTGTTTGCTCATACGCGATGCAAAAAATGTGCTGAACGGTAAAAAATACTAAGAACTTTTTGCTCATCATACGATATTCGCAGGAACACCAGAGGTTGCTGACATCTCCACCCCTTCACCCCCGCAAGCGGTCCTCGTTCCCTTATCGGGGAACTCTCTACCAATCGTGAAGCCGATGGCTAAAGTCAAACACGAGGATGGCCTAAGCCCATCCATCGGATGTTCTCCCAGGCTCTCGTCCAAGTCCTTCGTCCTTGCCAAGCGGGCCCTCGAATCCATCGATTTGAACCATAACTCTCCGGACGCTGACGTTTGCGTGACGCCCGTGAGTAAACGTCGCCACGTCCGTGTCAGTTTTTGCGACAGCCCGTAGGTAATGGGGGTGCACAGGTTCGATCTCGACCAACGTACGGCCCTCGAATTCTACTACTGGGCCACTAACTCCGAAGCCCCTACGCGAACCGGGTACGTGCTCCGTAAAGTATGGTTCGATACCCATTTCCTACGAAAAACAGTTGCATACAATTTTCATGTGGTATATTATTCACGTTTTCTCTGTAGGTGTTGGATCCGTCACGATGTTCCTCATCGCATCGAGTTGAGCGGCGATGCGATCAGGGTGCAGTTTTCCCCTCTGGGCCAGCTGTCTACCGGTGCGTGCGACGTGCTACTTCGTGTCTTCGCCCAGGTGGACCTCAAGCTTTATGGCGTCGGTGCGGCCGTTACCTGGAGGCATTTCATGTCGTCATTTTTTGCGGTTAGTCGTTCGTAATTAATTATCATTGTTATTTGTGTTGCGTATCATGATTGAAACGTCGTTTTTTTGCCAGGGGACGGTGCTGTCCGATGAAAATTACATGCACAATAGTTCTGTACGAGATCAACTTGTCGGATCGCATATTACGTACGATGCCTCTAGGTGTCAAATGGTAATAATTTAAAGGAGTATTGCGCCGTTGATTTTTTTAGTTCCTGCAAAACTTTTTACCATTTTATTAATTCGTTATTGCTTTTTTTCGTTTTGCAGTTTATATGCGTCCACCGTGTTGGCGAATATTTTGCCGCCTTCGCGTGGGACGTGAAGAGGAAGCAGTTGACGGTCTATGGGGTACCCTCGGAAATGGTAGCGACCGACCGATGGGATGCCCATAAGGCAGTTGCCAATGCGTTGCATGTCGCGTTAGTCCGGTGTTCCGAGCTATATTTCAGTGATTGGCAATTCGTTTCTGATACGTGGGGGCGTGTCTACATAGACGCTGGTTCCAAAGGTTTGTTGACGTCGGACTCGGCCGTGAAACGGTGAGATGATATTTCATATATCCTTGGATGTATGTATATTTTTTCCTTTTCTTTACGTCCTCCTACATTCGTCCTCTAACCGTAAGATTGAATTGTTGTCCGCTTGTTTGCAGGAGTGAGTCAGCGGTGCAGGCCATCGTGTTCGCGCGTACATGGGATGGTGTACGGCACCAAGCTCTTGCCCTTAACTGCGATGAGCATTTATCCCTCCGTTCTTCGCTCCTGTACACCATGATGCATATTTCCGACAACCGTGGGGCGCCCCCCAAAGAATTTGTTCAGCACATCTAAGACTAGCTCATCGTTCCCATTACTCGCTACAGTTGGATCGATTTTTTATATTGTTTGGGCTTCGTGATTCGTATGATGATGAGACAGACGAATAAACGTTTGGTTTGTTTATCCAAGGTTTATCATCTCGTTGTATAAAAACAATTCGGCATTGTCCTTGCGTGTCGACTGCGGTCTGTCCCATCTGTGTATAGCATGTCGTCTAAAGTTTGCTAGGTTTGTCCCCATGCGGTGACTGTTATTGGTGAAGCATTTGGAGACCGAATCAGTGCTCACGTGACCTTAAGCAGAGTTCTGTCCGGACCAGAAGATGGGTTTTAGTCAAGTATAAGTTGTGATTGGAGAATGAGTGCAGTATGGACTCGATGTGAATTTGGCAATGCGTTCCCATTCCAGAAGGACGTAAGCCTTCTTTCTGGCGCACCGCCAGGTTGGACCCGGTGGTCCTTCGTCGGACACGGGCAGCCGAGGCCGGCGTCTGATGCACGAAAAAATGAGCCCCAGGTTCGGCCTGTTGTGCGGTTGTGTAGGTCGGGTGCGATGCTGGGGCGCGGGGTGGTGCCGGGTGCGCGGGGGCTGTTGGACCGTGGGGTCATATAGGCATGCGTCGGGTCATCTAACTTCCAACACATCATCTCAAGAAAATGGTAAAGGTCAGTACTCTAGTCTCGGTTGGCCGCTTGCGGATGGGAGGGTGGCGATGTGCCTTTTCCTCAGCCCCGGGAGGAAGTGACATCCATTTTCTTGGGATGGTGTGTTGGAAGTTAGATGTGTTTGGTTATGGTTTGTTGGTACATACGATGCTCTAGGCGCGCTATGTGGGACGGATGCGAGCTATGCCTCGCGACGCTGGTGTGTCGAATAAACGAGCTATTCCTCGCGACGCGGGTTTGTCGAAGAAATATTGAAAGACTGGTGCGAGTCTCGGGCTAGCGTCATTTGCGGACTATGAGACGGTGTCTGTTCCTCATGTGGCCCGGTATGGGGAATGATAATATGAGGCCATAGGCGATGCCAGACCGAGACTAGAGTACTGACCTTTACCATATTCGACTAACCTCGGTCTTGTAAGGACCGATACTAAAGTCCTGACCTTTACTATAATCGGCGGATGACTCCATGTGCGAGAGCTAGCTGGTAATTAAATATTGCTCTTGAGTTTTGGTCTTTTGCTAGGAGCTAACTGGTAATTAAATATTTGTCTTTCCACAAGATGGAATTATTCATTGTTCCGGTGCAGTAAGCTAGTCGTCCATCTTATGATGTCGAAAATCTGCTACAGATGGTTCCCAGAAAAACGCGTTAATAAAGAGCGGTGATGGTGTGTCACACTATGTCTACACACTAAACAAAGTCTAGCGCTAACTCTTCGTTTGCTTCTGTCTTGTCTGCATTGCGGGCCCAGCAACTGTTGGTTTACAACATGAATCCTGCTGCCATAGAGATTATGCCATATGCGCATGTGATGGTGGCGTTGCCATCCGGACCCGAATTGAAGTATAGTTCTTCGCACGATACAACGGTTGTGATCGTGTGCAACGCCCCAGCTATCATATTGTCCCTTCTCCTCAATGGCCCCTGTCGGACGCCATTGCATGCTCGCACTGCATGCCACATCTCCAGGCAGGTGGAGGATAGCACGGACATGGCAAAGGCAATATCTGATGCCCTCGTGTCGGTCTTCATCGCAACCAGTGCGCATGTTGCCATCACCACCGTCGTGCCGGCTATGGTTTTTCCTTTCTCCATGGCACTGACAGGGGGGTAGCGGGGGGAGTTTGTTCGTTAGACGAAAGACAAAGCAAGTGTTGCAGAATGCGGTGTTGGATTGGGGGAGAACGGAGTGAATTTTCTGATGTGTTTACCTTCTCGCTGCGTGACTGCGTCTACCACTGGATTCCTTGGTGGCTGAACTCCTTCCAGCTTGTGTCCGTGTGTGTGTTGGGGTGTCGTCCGGTGCCTTGTGCCCCGGTATAAATTGGTATATCGTCGTGATCAGTCACACTACATAAGCGTGGAAAACGTGCGTGTGGGAGTTAGAGAATATTCCGTTCGCTCGGTGAGTCAAATGCGTGGGTCCCTGTCCGAGAAATTCTGGGCGATGCTAGACTTGCATGCGCGCGTTCTCTCGTAAGGCTACCATCTTGTTTCTGGTCCCGCACATTATATTCTAACGACCGTTCCGTGCCTATAGTAACCCCCATCAGTTGCACCTCTCTCCCCCAGCCTTCCCGTCACTTGTTTGTCTCGTCTCCACCCACCGCGCCGTGTCCGCCCTCCCGTCCGAGCGGCTAGTCTCGCCGATGGATATCGTTCTGCCATCCAATGGATCGTCTACCGCTGCTCCGTCGTCCCTGTCTACCGCCGTAGTCCGTGCCCCCATTGTTACGGTGGCCGCAGAGGTGTGTTGGGTGTTGTACCTATTTAAACTGCGTGCCTTTTATTTCCATTCAGCGCGTAGTTTACTTATTTCTCCCTCGCAACTGCTGTTTTTACTTTCTTTACGTAGGATCCTCTCTGGCCGGAGAGACCCCCTAACTAATTCATGGCGCTGATGTCGCTGACCCTTAAGATGGTTGCTGACGGGCTGGCTGGCAACACTAGTATGGGTTTGGTCATCAACAACACAGTCGTCTCTAATGTGAGCTTTGATGTCGTTTGCATGGACTTTCTTTAACCGCTATTTTTGTCCTCTTATCCCTGTATGTCTTACCGTCTTGAGAGATCATGTAGGTCCGTCTAGTAGGGAGGTTCAACTACCATGCAGTTTCTGATGAGAAGGCCTCTTTCGATATTTCAGACGGGACTGGCATGATGAGGGGTTGCATATGGTGCACGTGCTCATGCTGAACTTTTTTTAATTTAGGGGGTACATTAACACGTGGGTTTATGCTGACCGTGTGGATATTTAATTATTAGGTTCAGTGGTGATCCTGTCCTTATCAGACAGTTCTCCGCGATCGGGTTAGGTTCCACTCCCAGGCTTTGTTCGGTCGATTGTATAATCCCTGTTGGCTTATAATGTCTGAGCTTAACAAAAATTTATGACCATTTTATGTAGCAACGGTGGATACGGCACGTTTTTGGGGCGAGTGTCGCTCCGATCTGTCATCCCAGAGTTAGCAGCGTACTTGTGCAGGTGTTTCTTTTAAACCCTCCTTGATTGTCGTCGGTCATTTTTTCACACATTATTTTGTCTGAAGAAAAACGTGCCACAGTCTAGCTGGATTTATAACTCATGTCTCCTCCGTGCGTGTAGGAAGGTGACTGACTACAATGAGATAACCATGCATTTTCTCTCCGTCGTGAAAGTTCATATTGACCTCACGCAGACTCTCAAGGTAGGTGGTTGTTCCGTATTTAATAAAAAAAATTGTGTATTCGACTATACTCTCTCTCTTGGCCACACGTGTACTGTTGGGAATTTCGGCTGACCTTTGCGTAGACACGGCCAATCGTTTCGGAGAAGGCTATCGTTGTATCTCAGGAGCATCAACCAACTCCCATATCCATGGCTCCGCTGGACGGGGCCGTGCAGGGTAGCCCATTTTGTCCCCGCATGTCGATCGTGAGTATTCCATGGCCACGAGCTGCAACAATGAAAAAATCTCGTATGCTAATTGTTGTCGTGTTATGTTGAATTTGTTGTTAGCCTCCATCTGTCGGTACTCCTATATCCAACGCGGTTTTCGAAGCTGTGATTGAGCTGAACAAAAGGTGGTGATTTCTCTACATATCATTGTGTTTATATATAAAAATTATCGACAAACTCGTTGGTTCTAGGCATGCGGATAAAAAATTACGTTTGTGCAGGGATGGCGCTCCGGGGTCACACATCGAAGATATAATTGGACTCCTAAAAACAACGCCAGACGCTATTAGGTAAGAAAATCTTATTTGTATCGTATTCGTATAAAACATGTATGCATGTTTGAAAATTGTTTGACCGTTGCTACGGTTTTCGCAGGCCATTCCGGATGGACCTTGCTATGGTTGGTGAGGTCTACATGACTATTGATGATGATCATTTTAAGGAGACATGAAGTGGCGTCACGCGTGTTGTGGCATCGCATTTAACACCCCGGTCGTTCGGGCATTAGGGTTTGCCGCTTGTTCGTGTAGTTTTGCTATTTAGCAAAGTTGTAGTCGAAATCACTAAAGTATGTTACTCATCTTCGTGAACACACGTTAGTATGTTACACTGGTGTTTGTCTAGTCTCATAAGGTGCGGTGTGCATGTGTCGTGACGGCTTAATGATACATATCGTGCGTGGCGGACCATTAGAGCATAGCGGGACTCCACCGTACAGCGTAGTGCCTTGTGCGATGGGCACGAATCAAACCTCTATGCCATGGACTTGCCTCGGCTGCTTGTCACCCTCGTCCTTGGCGGTCGTTATCAGGCTCACGACCATCCGCAATACCGAGGCGCTTGCATTATCGTACTTGGCATATCGACTAGTCGGACATCGGCCGGGGATGCGTATCTGCATCGCATACGCGGCACGAGGGGGTGTGGGGTCGGGTGGTGTGTGGGTGCATTTGGTTGCGGTCTTCGCTCCCTTCCTCTGCCTTCACCCTGTCATCATCAGGGCGCGGGGTTGCAAAAGATTGGGGCATGTCGTCCGTGCTCGTCCTCGAACCGCCTATTCGCAACCATGATTGTTTGGCGGGTCATGTGGTTTATCCATCGAGACGTGAGCGCGGTAGCGGTGCGTCTTTAACTGTACGGCGTGCGTGGCCCGCCCCGATCGTAGCCCAAATGTCCGGAGGACATTAGTCATACACTGTGTGGCTACTCGCAACATCTTCACTTGTCCATCTGACCACATGTTATGATTTGTATCACACTCTTCTTCCTTGCCCCCCCATCTCTGTGATTTGTATCGTAGTCATATCGCTCTGGGGGGTGTTGAGAAGGGTGCATCGCGTCGGGTTTTAAAAAAATGTTCGGCCTCGAACCACCTATCATGCGATCGCGAGTGGCCGTAGATGTGGATCTATTGAGAGATCCGCGTGACAACGTTGTGTACCTATCGGCGGCGGGGCGCATATGGTCACGGTGCGGAGCTTCCCTCCCGCGTCCATCAGCGCGTGAGACGGTCCTTCTCACCGCCTCTGAGGGTATCCCGACCATCTAGGTTTTGTGTGTGTGTGTGTGTGTGTTTGCCGCGGTAGCGTAAAAAGGCTTAGTATGTGTGCATGCCGATCCATGGCATCCTGTATTCCGGCGCATTATGGTACTCTAGCAAGGCTTACCCAGCCGTCTATACCCTTGATTGATACCGGGTCCAGTCTTACATTAATTCCATGGGTGGGATCGCTCGTAGACCCCAGATTTCTCATTGTGCGATTGACACGGGCTGAAAATACCGGTGGTCATACCGTTGTCCCACCTCGCTAGATGAAGGCCTCGTCCTTGTCGGTAGCATGTGCAATTTGACTGTCATCGTTGTCAAAGTCATCAGACTGCCACACATCCCGAGGCACACTGCGTCAGCGTTATTAACACCACTTCTAGTCCTTACCTCACCTAACTGAATGCAATGGTGCATATTACGCAGTCCCGTAGAGGGTTGTGATTTGTATCGTCCTCCTCATCCTCACCCTTCATCTATGTCCTCAGCCCCTTTTTCGTCGAGGTACTCGTCGTCGTGGTCGTCTAGCTCCAGGGGCGCAAATTACAAAGTTGCATCGCGCCGAGATCAAAATGCTCGGTCTCGAATCACCTGACACGCGATCACGAGTGGTCGCGGGCGTGGATCTATTGAAAGATCCGCACGACAACAGTGTGTCTCTATCGGTGGCGGGGACATATGGTCATGTTGCGGAGTTTTCCTCTGCATCCATCAGTGCGTGACGCGGTGCTTCCGCCCGGTGTGTTGGCGACGTGCGGTGGCGAGCTTGGTAATTAACATCGGTACCAGTGATCGTCTGCTTGGTCCCCTTCCCCTAGACGATACACGCGGCGTCTGCATCCGCCCCTGCCCCCTCCCTCCTAAAACACCTGTGGTCCTGCCGTGGTCCCACCTCGCTAGCCTGATTGCCTCGTCCTTGGCGGTCGCAGGTGGAATTTGACGGTCATCGTTGTTAGAGTCATCGGGCTACCACACATCCCTGAGGCCACTGCGTCGGGCATTATTGACAGCACTTCTAGTCCTACCTCACCTGGCTGAATTCCCCGGTGCCTATTACACCGTCCCGTAGTGGGTTGTGATTTGTATGTCCCTCCTCTTCCTCACCCTCGTAGTCATCACGCTCTAAGGGAGAGGATTGCAAGAGTGCTTCGCGCCGGGTCAAAATGCTCGGTCACGAATCACCTGACACGCGATCATGAGTGGTCGCGGGCGTGGATCTATTGAAAGATCTGCACGACAAACATGCTCGGTCTCCAACCACCTGACACGCGATCAATAGTGGTCGCGGGCGTGGAACTACTGAAAGATCCGCGCGACAACGGTGTGTCCCTACCGGTTGCGGGGCGCATATGGTCGTGTTGCGGAGCTTCCCTCCGCGTCCATACGATGCCGACATGAAAGGCCGCGTCCATATGGTGCCGACGCGGGTGGTCGCTCGTCCCCTTTTTTATATGTGGCCCGGCGTGTCACATGCCGTCCGGTGGGCATCGCTCGGACGGTAAAAATGGCTAGTCCGCGCCGTCTCCGGCCGCCCGCCGCGGCTCTGCGGGAGGATACCTCACGGATCGCCTCTACCCCGCGGGGGGGGGAGGGTGGGGTGAGCGGCACACACAACTTGGCCGTTTTGCAATGGTGTTCTGTCACACAAAAATGTGACCTTTTTGCTGTGGAATTTTGTCACACAAATGTGACCGTTCTGATGTGGATTTTTGTTGATTTGTAAACTATTTTCTTTACCATTTCGCTCACAGAAAAAATGTTGGCGTGTCAAGCCTTATCCATATCTACAGGCGATCGTGGGGCTGACAGTACGGGCTGTGTAGTTTGCTTGCGGCTTGCCGTACGAGCGTGGAGTTGTGCGTCTCAGAGGAGGGAGGAGGGCGGGAAACGGTTGAGCATGGCGCCGGACGCCCCTTCCCTATTTTTCTCTCAGCTCGCCTACCTATGGTTGTTTAGCGTGCAGTGGTAAAATAGGCACGAGTTGCTGACTTTTGTCACCTACCTGTCAGGCGTGAATCGCGCGAGCAGCAGAGAGTTCCGGTTACTGATGTAACATTGCATCCCCTGACCGCACTTTTCCCTCCAGCCGCCCTTGTGCTCCTTCCGTACTGGATGCGTGCAAGAGATGTTGCCCTGCTACTGCTGCAGCTTTCTTATGTCGCCTCAACGTACGCGCGCCGCGCGGGGGGGAACAGGAGCCATGCATCTCGTGGGTTTCGCTGCGGTCCGCCTGCAAGGCCATTGTGGTCCCCGTTCGCGTCCGGCGAGAAAGCGAGAATCCATGCACGGCGCTATCTTCCCAGCTCCCCCTCTGTATCTAGTACATCTCGTTCTCTTCTTCCCTTATCTGTATTTCTGCTAGCTCGGCTCCACCGTCTCGCCCCTCCATCTGTCTGTTTCCTGTACCACCTCGTCCGTAGCCAGCTCGCGAAAAAAAAGCATGGACGGCCTTTCGGGCTTTGACCTTTCCAGCTACGAGCCCGTGCAGTACAGTGAGGCTAGCGTTGGTGAGGTGTTGTCGATGATCTATGGAGCTCAGGCCAGTGCATTGATAACGGCGTATCCTCACTGTTCTTTTGCCTGCATTTGCATTTATGGTTCTTCTCCGCTCAATAACTGTTGCGTTGTGTTGTGTAGCATCCTGGCATTGAAGCTTCCATTGCTGGCATTGGGACCTCCGGCGTGAATGAATTTATTCCTGCTCATGGGCTGAACATGGGTATTGGCTCCATTCGCCAGGTGAAAATATGGTGCCCTTTTTTTAGCTTTGTGCGTGTGGATCTACGTGTGTGTGCGGCTGGCGTGATTAGGCCGTGTTAGGCTCGTGGCTCCCGATTACCACCCGTCTTTCTCATATTCTGGATTTTTTTTGTTCATTTGCGTGAGGCCGTGACGCATGCTATACCATGTCTTATTCATGCGGGAGTGTGATATCTACACTCGATTCCTTGATATGCAGCTAAAGGTGGCCTTTGGATATACTGTTTGGTATTTTATTCTCACTGTCGCGTCGTTTTTCACCCTTTCCCTCTTCTGCTATACAAAAAGGGGCCCCCGGGGCGAGCTTCTCCCTCTGCCCCGCCTCCGCCTCCTTTGCTGTCCTCCCTTCCTCCCTCACTTGCGTCTCGAGTCGCTGTGTCTCGCGTCTTCTTCATCGTCGGTATAGTCGCGTCAGCCGCCGTCTGGGCGTCTGATTCGTAGCATTCGGCTCTTGATGGCTGGTGGTTCTTTCTCTCCCGCTGATAGCGGCACTGGCAGCGAGCGCGTAGAGTGCGTCGATGCCGTGGACGCGGAAGTACGTTTATAGATGAAAAATGGATGTTGATTTTTTTGCTGTTGTTGATCGCGGGCATCTATCGTATCTTTTTTTTACTTATGTTGTCATGTTCTCAAAATCAGGTCACGGGACCGGCCGCTGCCGGAGGGGCCACTCAAACGCGCGCGAGGCTTGACGGTTGTTCGGCTGACGACATACTCGCGGCCGTCCAGGAAACAAGAACTACGGCGAAGGACGCCAAGACGGCCTCAAGGGAATCCAGGGCTGCGGCGAGAGAGGTCGTTAAATTGTCCGAGCGGACAGAGATCGGTCTGCTCGAGACTCGTCGTGAAATCGCTGATATTGCTGCGATGGTTAGGGACATCAGAGATGCGGTGCGTCGCCAAATGCAGTTGTCCATGCTCGTGCCGGCGCGCCCTTCCTCAGTCCGGCTGCGCGAAATGCCATTAAGTGGCCTATAAACAGGTATTTGTTCCTTTTCCATGTCGTGATAGGAATCATAGCGCTACCTATAGTTAGTGTGTCTCTGTTCTCTGTTAACACTGCTTTTTTACGTCGGATCGTAGCTATGAGGAGTTCTTGGCTGCTGTACGCGTCGCGTTCGCCGCGTGCGGTGCGCAAGCCGCCGGTGACCCTGTGTCCTTACATTGCCCACCTGTCGTGCTGTCAGAGCGTGCGTTGCATCTGAACTCTATCGCACGTGGGAAGCGGAAAGCGTCTGGCGCTGTTGAGCAGGTCTTTATTGATCTCGCGCCCCGGCTTGCTCTTGATTCACATTTGTCAGACCAGGCCACCCGTATGGTCGTCAAGTTTGGCGACGAGGGGTGGATCCCGTCACTTTCAAGGTTGTTTTCCAATTAGAGTATTGCATATTGTTTCCTAGATTTAATGAATCAGAGATACGTGCGCATGATTTTAACTCTTAACCTAATTTCTTGAAGTGATTGGGTGCACATGGATGGCCTTCCGCCGGTTCGAGTTGGCGGTCTGGTGATTAGATCAGTTTCGACTGGCCAGAGCGACCTCGACACCTCGTTGACAGACGGGGCATGCCGTGTTCTGAATGAGGCCGAATGTATTGCGTTCAAGGCTGACGATTCTAGGAAGCCTCGAGTATTTCTCTCGCCGATGTTCGTGGTCAGTGTGGTTTTATTTTTCTTCTCTGTTACTGTTTGTCGTAACCACTATTTTATCCTTGATCAATATGGCTATCTATCGACCGCAGATCCAGTGCACCGGGAAGGATTCCTCCAACGCCGTGCTTAGTGATATGCTTTCACCTGCAGTCCTCGGTTACGATGTTTCCAACTGTCGCGAGGTAATTCCGCTGCTTTATTTTGAAAATTATTTATCGCATCGTGCCCATCTGCTCATTTTGGCTTTGTTGTTTGATGCCTGCAGTTCGTCGCTCTCGTGCCTGTGGGAACAGAATGGGCCTGCTTTGCCTGGGATATTTTGGAGTGCCGCTTCACGCTGGTGGACCCGCTTGCGTACGGTCTGCCGGAATCTTCGGTCTATGAGAAGCACGTGGCTGCTTTTACACTGCTTGATTCTCATCTTAAGTATCTGCTGCAAACTGTCCGCCATGACTCCACCGTGGCCCGTGGTGATTGGGTTAGACATATCAATACCCGAGTTGGCCACGGCTGTGTCAGGTGGTTATACTATTTATATCTCTCGTAATTGATCGCAATTTCCCTTAATTTGCGTGCTAATGAACGCTTCTCAAACAACACAGGGGCCGCACTGGGATACACTGTCTGGCTATCGCACGTGTGGTTGACTGCGTTTCAGGAGTTGTCTCAGCGATCGACACGTACGACATGGATCAGTGCACGAAAAATATGGTATTCAGGGTGATGAAGAGCTCTATGAACAAAGCGTTCCGTCCTCCTACTGAGGTCGCCTATCAGCCCCAGCAGAGCTCCGTCGTTGCTCCAGCCTGAGCACTATGCTCGAGCGGCTGGCCTGTTTATCCTATGTTTGAAATCTACATGTGTTGCCTTTAAAACGATCATGCGTTCTTAATTTTTCAAGACTTCCGCTGCACTATCCATCTAGGCCTTTGAAACTTGCCCGCTATGTGGCCTGGAAAGAATGCCGGTGGATTTGTTTTCTGTCGGTTCGCGTGTGTACTCGTATCTGACTTGGCGTGATGTGAATTGTTCGTGTGTGCCATTGATCGGAAAAATGGTATTGGCCCGTAAAAAAACCTGCTGGGGATTTCGTTGCATATGTTTGGTTTGTATTTAACCCTCATGTTGAGTCGTGTGATTCGTTCATGCGTGATCTGCATGGTGACGCTAGGTATTTTCGGGTAGTCGCCGTGACTTGTTTTTTCTTTTCTTTTTTGAACATATGAGCGGTCTAGGAAGGAGTTGCGTTCATTCAACGCGGTGGGAAATCCCCAGATGAGCGGTCTAAGCTGGAAAACGTATAAGACCTGCAGGATATGCAAGGACGACCCTAAAAAGTTTTACAGGAAAAATCAATCCAGTCCTTGGCCCCCCGTCGCCGCAACCGATCCTGGATCGCCGGCCATCTCCAGCCCGCCGGGGCGAACTACTTGGCTCGGTGGATACGTGGGATGCCGACGCCATGCTCCACCGATGCCTCCATCTTGGAGGATGTAGACACGACCGTTTGGCATACTGGCCGGCATGCTCCACCGATGCATTACTGGCCGATAATGCCGGTTGCGAAACGTGGTCACCAAGGAAAAAAATCAGGGAAGGGAACTCCGCAACGACGAGTTACCGAATAAGAAATCTAGCGTTGTGCTCGAGCCGCCAGAGCTACACCTCTCCACACTAGCTCCAACCATAGGTGCATCGTGAGAGAGGCCAGTCGACGACCACCTAATGCCGCTAACCTAATGCCCCTCGCCTGCGCCACGGAGAAGCTCGAAGGCACCAAGTCATGCCGTAGCACGCCGCGTCTAGCACCCGAAAAAATTCAGCCTTATTAGAGATAAGTTTTGATCACCGTCGCCGCCGCCAGATCGTTGCTGGCCAGCAAAGCGCCGCCGATGAAACCAACAGCGCCCCGGATTTTGCTGCACATGTATTGGACGCAGCTTCTCCATGGCGGGGGATGTTGCCAACTATCGGCATATGGCCACGACAACTACTTACAATTCTAGGTCCGGCACCCCCGCCCTCCGCCACCCTAACCGGCTTCGCCGGGTGAAGGGATCTCGGGTATGGCCATGATTCGGTTGGCTCCCTGCGCATTATTTTGTTGCTCATGCAAAAAGTGTTTACTTCTTCTGTCTGTAAACCTATTCTTGGGTATATTTGCGTGAGATGTATGGGGCGGGATGGTGTGCGATGGGAGGTAGTACTGGTGCGGTATTTCTTACCGAATAAGAAATCTAGCGTTGTGCTCGAGCCGTCAGAGCTGCACCTCTCCACACTAGCTCTAGCCAGAGGAGCATCGTGTGAGAGGCAAGCCGACGACCACCTAACGCTGCTCGAATGCGCCACGGTGTAGCTCGAAGGCACCAAGTCATGCCGCAGCACACCGGATCTAGTTCCGACTCCTCCCGCCACCACGCCTGGATCTTGCAGCCACCGCACGACATCAGCACCCGAAAAAAATCATCCTTATTATAGATAAGCTTTGATCACCGTCGCCGCCGCCAGATCGCTGCTGGATAGCAAAGCGCCGCCGATGAAACCAAAAGCGCCCCGGATTTTTCTGCACATGTATTGGCCGCCACTTCTCTTTGCGGTGATGTTGCCCACTAGCGGCACATGGCCGCGACAACTACTTACACTTCTAGGTCCGGACCCCCCCTCTGCCACCCTAACCGGCTTCGCCGGTGAAGGGAGCTCTGTCGTTTCACCGCCCGATGAGGCTCTGTCGTTCCTCCCGGCTGAGGGTGTCGTATTGGTTCGGTTTGCGGTCTGCGGACTGGGTGTTGGCAGCGTGTGGGTGTGCCCCATCGATGTTTGCGTATCGTCTGATATGGGGTGGGGGTGTCGGTTGTGCGTTAGGGTAGCCCGCAACAGACCTGAAGTGCTTGCTCGTCTTATGGCCAGGGTCGCTTTGCAATATATAAATAATTGTCTCTAATAACAAAAAGACGTTCGGGAAAAAATAGGGGGTGTGGGGGTGTGGGGGTGGGCATTGTCCTTCCTGTGTGCTACACGGTGGATAGTTGTTGACTTTGCGTACCATGCTATTCCCTGAGACGAAAGATGATTTTCTGGTGAAAGGGATTCTATGCGTTCATCCTTTGTCACGTTATATTTGCTAGTGTGCTGCTACTACTGCCGTACTATACTCCGTCATGTATTCCCATGTGAACACAGACGGCTGGTCATCGTGACGTCGTGTGTCGTGATGACATCATCATGGTGCAATGGATATTGACAAAACAAGCACGGGGCGTGGTTCGACGATACGATTCTATCTTACAGGATGATATCTATCTCATATTGGAGCAAAAAAACGTGCCTATCCCTTCTGGTGCATATATATGTACTCCCCCGGTAATCTTAGTAGTGTAACCTCACGAACCTCAAATCTCCCTTGATTATTTTTTCATCCCGGCGTACGCTCATTCGATGAATACGGTTCCGCCAACCTCACCGCAGCCATCGCTCGGAGGTGCGTTGTCATCGGTGGATGCCAATGTGACCACGCCTTTGCCGGCAGCCTCGGTGACAACCACCCCACTGGCGCCAGCACGCGATCCTCGTCCAGACAGGTCTTCGTCCACGGGGCGTGTTGTTCTATACGGCTGGTGGCCGATCGAGTACTACGACTCTGACGACGAGCGCAACACGTCCCATGCACTCGGTGGCGGTGTCGATGTCATGGCTGGGCAAGTCGCCGATGATGCCGAGCTCGAGAAGTGGCTCAAGCCAATTCCTGAGCCTCGCCGGACCAGCGTCCACGGCTGTCCGGGTAGCGTGGCCGGTGCGCGTCATGGGAGTGCGGTGCCCGTCATTTACATCTCGTCCGACGAGGACTGATGCTAGAGTTGGAATAATTACCCGCTTATTGATGCATGTGTCCCCTGTGCGGTAGCTGATATAAATGTATGCAGAGCTTGTCTGCGCTGCCGTTCATTATGGGGGCGAGGAATAAGAAAATGTTTTTTGATTTTCGTGTGTCCGTGGTGCACCTCGCGCTGGTCGCATACATTAACTCTCTTTCGCTCCATGACGGTCGGGTGCTGGCTTATCTGGTGACCGCTTGGCCTCGCCAACGGTCGGATTCCCGGGGGCCATACGGCGTCTTGCAGACAATCTGTTTATATAATGGAGACACCACGTCTTCTATGCAACCAAACCCCCAACCAAAAAGACCACACGAACCATGAGTTGTCTCTGCTATACGCTCTATGATGCCCACTCGAAGCTCCAGGCTGCTGCTCGTCGTGAAGGTGGCCAGCCAGCCATGAGCTGCGGGAGCCAGGCCCCCGCTGTACCCCGATATGGTGAGGCAGTTGCGCGCGGTGTGCGCCGTGTCGCAGCTCTCGGTGACGATGGTCAGGGCGGCGACCGTGGCGGCGCCTCCGTCCGAGATGGTCACGAGGCCACCGGTATCCCGGAGGATGGCTGGACTGGAGGCCGGGGCGGCTGTGCCATCTTCTTTTCTCGCCGCAATAAGCCCGTGTGTCATGGTTCAATCTTCGTTGGCGTGGCGACCGGCTATGCATTGGGTAGGCGCGTCCCCTCAGAGCATGTAGCTGGGGGCGCTGTGGGCGCTGCCATGGCCGTGCCAGCCTTCGCACCCTTCTACAGGGGGCCGGGCCCCTTCGACGAAGTTGTCGAACTTTCTTCTGGCGACGAAAAATCGACGGATTAGTAGCAGCGTGGGTTTGAGCTGTGTTTTTTTTCAGGTGATGTGGTTATTGTTCGTATTTGCTGTCATTGTGTCATGGTCCGTCTAGAGTCTAATGTGTTCATCCTGCTGCTTGGTTAGTTCGTAGAATCGTGTGTCTCGTTTGTTTGTCTGTCGACGGTTGCTTTTAATAAAATAAAATGACGTGTGCTTGCTGTCGATGCATGTGCGTGTGGTGTTTTTACTGTCGCTGTATGAAAAAAAATCGTTTACAGGTGTCTTCTGCCACATCTTTGCTAGCCCCTTGTTGTCTATAAAAGGAGGGTTCTTCTCCCCTCCTTACCGGGACCGGGTAGGCTCTTGTTCATCAGTAAAAATCTGTTGCCTTTAGATAAACGGGTTGCCTCTTGTTCATCAGTTAAAATCGCTTGCCCCTTAGTTTTTTTGCATAGTGGACCTAGTGGACATAGTGGACCAAGTGTTCCCCCTGCTGACGCTAACATTTTCCGCGTGCGTGGCCACGTGTTCGGGCGAACGCTACTTCGGTCTGCTAACGCGTATCTGTTGGAAGTCTTGGGAGATCCGCAATGTTTTTGGTTCCGCCGTGGTGAGGGCGGAATTTTGTTTGTTGTATTCCGTGACGACCATGTCGCACAAGCGCTCGGCAACCGTTATTTTCGAGTGAGACGTGGGGTGATTGGTTTCATTGTATTGTAGACGTGCTTTGCCGGGATGGTTCGTACATGAAAAAACGGGGTTACCATGTTGTTTTGTGTGAATAAATAAATGAAGGTTCGAATTATTGATAGTATGGTAATTCGATGTTTCTCGAGTATATCCATGTTGGTGCGCTTGGGGCGTCCCCCCACCCCCTTCCCCTAAAATCGTCTGATTCCCAACCCCCCCGAGAGCGTCGTTGTCCCGTTACTATCGTAACCATTCCACTGACTCCCCCGTACTCTCATGCAAGCTCTCCGCCAGTGCGGGCCTCTCGTTCCTCGTCGAAGCCGCCACTCAAATTTAATGAGCGGTAGCGGTCGCATCGTATCCGCCCCCTAGATTATTTTGTTTCCTCAAGTCATTGGTCTCAGGTGTTGGATACCGACGCTCATAACTCGTCGCGATGGCCTCCCCCCGGCGTCTATCATTCCCCCCACCGTATGTCGGCGAGGGAGTTGATGTTGTCGTCTATCCAGCAACGTCTTATCCATCATTTCCCACCACCACCACCACCATTACTGTATTACATGGCTGCTAGTGTCATCGCCTGTGCCGTGGCGATATGAGTATGATGCATGCCGAGCTGGCTTGAATAGTGCGTGTCGCTCGTATAGCGCCGGAACCGGGCACACCGGCTCTCTGCTACCGGGTGCCCCGATACAGCCTCGTCGCTCCGTATATCCGTGTGTCCGCCCCCAATCCTCAAGCCGGCTGCGCCGCTGTCAGCAACGTCTTATCCCTCCTTTCCCACCTCCCCCACGACCGTATTACATGGCTCCTAGTGTCGTCGCCTGTGCCGTGGTGATTCTGGGTATGATGTATACCGAGCTTCTTGAATAATGCGTGTCGCTCGTATAGCTCTGGAATCGGGCACCCCTAGCTCCCTGCTACCGGGTGCCCCGATACAGCCTCGTCACTCCATATATCCAGCAACATCTTATCCCTCCTTTCCCACCTCCCCCATTAGCGTATTACATGGCTGCTAGTGTCGTCGCCTGTGTCGTGGCGATCTGAGTATGATGCATGCCGAGCTGGCTTAAATAGTGCGTGTCGCTCGTATAGCGCTGGAACCGGGCACACCGGCTCCCTGCTACCGGGTGCCCCGATATAGCCTCGTCGCTCCGTATATCCGTGTGTCCGCCCCCAATCCTGAAGTGGGTTGTGCCGCTGCCAGCAATGTCTTATCCCTCCTTTCCCACCTCCCCCGTGACCGTATTATGTGGCTCCTAGCGTCGTCACCTGTGCCGTGGTGATCTGGGTATGATGCATGCCGAGCTACTTGAATAATGCGTGTCGCTCGTATAGCTCCGAAAATCGGGCACCCCGGCTCCGTGCTACCGGGTGCCCCGATAAAGCCTCGTCGCTCCGTATATCCAGCAACGTCTTATCCCTCCTTTCCCACCTCCCCCATTAGCGTATTACATGGCTGCTAGTGTCGTCGCTTGTGTCGTGGCGATCTGAGTATGATGCATGCCGAGCTGGCTTAAATAGTGCGTGTCGCTCGTATAGCGCCGGAACCGGGCACACGGCTCCCTGCTACCCGGTGCCCCGATACAGCCTCGTCGCTCCGTATATCCGTGTGTCCGCCCCCAATCCTGAAGTGGGCTGTGCCGCTGCCAGCAACGTCTTATCCCTCCTTTCCCACCTCCCCCATGACCGTATTACATGGCTCCTAGTGTCGTCGCCTATGCCGTGGTGATCTGGGTATGATGCATGCCGAGATGCTTGAATAATGTGTGTCGCTCGTATAACTCCGGAATTAGGCACCCCTGGCTCCCTGCTACCGGGTGCCCCCGATACAGCCCCGTCGCTCCGTATATCTAGCAACGTCTTATCCCTCCTTTCCCACCTCCCCCATTACCGTATTACATGGTTGCTAGTGTCGTCGCCTGTGCCATGGCGATCTGAGTATGATGCATGCCGAGATGGCTTGAATAGTGCGTATCACTCGTATGCTACATGCAGAGCTGGCTTGGATCGTATATCCGCCGGAACCGGGCACCCTGGAATCCCTACTATCGGGTGCTGGATACAAGCACTCATATATACTCGCTTGCTCACCACCCCACCCACCCCCCCCCCCCCCCTCCCCCCTTAGGGAAGAAGATATATTTCGGGTCCAAAAAACCTCCGCTAAAAGTGTAAAAAACACGGGAGGTATATTGAGCATTTATTCTGGTGCAACTTTCGTTAATCCTCCCCCGGTTTCTCATGCAAGCAAGCGGGATAACATTTTTTGGCTTTTCTCGTATAAGCGTGGCGCGTGGCGGGGTGTGAATCACAACTAGCTGGTCTGCTGCCTTGCTCCACGGATGTCGATCCCCAAAAGTGCAGCCTTTAGATCCGCGTCGGAAAGCTGGTTCTCTTCGAACACGTCCTTGGCGAACCGGTCGATGACGTCCGCCCATATCCACACGTCGCATGCAAGGTGCTGGATCATAGAGACATAACGCATGCGTACGTCATGAGATTGATGTTGTTAATTTGTAAAACATGAAGTCTGAACATGTGTACATCATGCAGATGTACTTACTCTCTTCCATTTTGGTTCTTCGAAGTCTGAACATGTGTTGTTCTCCACGTAGACGACGTCGCACCTGTAGAATGCCCTTGCTTCGTTTTCGCCCACTTCACTGCACACTTTCCTGGCTGCTGGTTTGCCGCATGCACACTTCAGCTTCGGTGCCACCATCTCCAGGTCGTTGATCCCAACCTCTATGTTCAGCACCACACCCATGTATCAATTTGTTGCGGGTGTGAGGTGTGTGCTCGTCGAGTTTGGTTTATCGCCCCTGTATAGGTGTTGTGTGTTCCTCTGTCGCTCACCCTCTATTTATGCTGCCTTCGTTGCCTCTACGTGAGCCTTCAAGACTCTGAGTAAAGTAAACCCTGTGCGTTGGGTTTTGTGCTGTTGAAACGTGTCGCGCGTGACCACTTGGCGTGTCCTCTTGTGTGTCGAATATTTTGGTATGACGATTGTGACATCAACACTAGACAAGCTACACGGGCTTGCTTACGTAGGTGTGCAAAAAAATATTCCTTGGGCCGAATCTTTTGCCTCTTGCGTCAACCCGGTATGTTCATTGGGCCAAATCTTCACGGGTGTGGGCCCGGCAACTTGATTCACGCGAGTGGTCGTACTGGTCGCACGGTGGGAATTAGATGTACTGGATTGGATGTAAAACATGCGCATGGTCGATTGGATAAGACGGTACACATGTAATCAGTCATTAAGCGTTTATTCAGGCGTTGCGTTTTATTGCATGATCTACATGTTTCGTACTGGACAGCCTCGCTACGCGCTATGCGCGGATCTACCTAGTGTGCAATTCTAAAAAGCACTACAAGCACTAGAAAAACGATGACGATCTTCTGTCTGCGGATTGAGATTTCTGCTGCGTTCAGTCGAGCTCGCGAGAGTTCCAACTTGTGTGTCTGCTCGGTGAGATCTGCTTCCTCCCTCACGAGTTCTGCGCCTGCGGCAGCTTCCCTTGCTTCGAGGCCTCTGATTGAGTCCTCTAGTCTCCTGGATTGCCTGTGCGATACCTCATTCGCATACTGCTTGAGCAGATCCTCCCATATCCAGAGGAAGCAACCCTGCATTCCGGTTTGGTGCGTGTAATTGTGAGAAAGAAACTTAGTGGCTGGATTTCGGTCGTTTGTCGTACCTGAATTCCTCTGAAGCAGTTGCAAGTAATCAGCTGCCGAGCCGGATTTCCGCATCTGAGGAAGGTCCTATTACGGTTGTTGATGGTGTTTGCTATGAATGATGGTGCTGGCCTGTGGCATGCACACTGTAACGCCGGCGGCCCGTCTTCTGCGTCGGCGTAGCCGCTGACGTTGCTCTCGGAACGAATAGGGGCACCCACCGCTGACGACGACGAGTCTCCGGCTATAGCCTTCCCCTTCAGACAGCCCACGCAGCCGTGATGCTGGCTTGAGCTGTGTGTGCTAATCTCTAGCTCCATTTGGAGTGTGTGTTGATGGTAACTGATGCTTCCGTTTGCATAAATAGCCCCGTGTCTACTCGGTTATGCGTGGGCTGGGCCTTTATGTTTTGCTGCTCGAATCTGCCACGTTATGCTCCTGCGGGCCTGAAGCTATGCTTCGTGGGCTGAGACACTGATCGCAATGTCTATAAAGTCAACATCGCTAATCAGGGTATGGCAGTGCATAACCTGTCAGTGGTTTGTTCTCTTAGATCTGACGTTGTGTGAGGTTGCTGCTGCCTAGGGCTCCACGTGTTGAATCTGGGTGGTATGCGCATCTACCACCCATGGCACAGAATTATTTTCGTACAAAGTTTTGTCTCATATGGAACTGTTTTGGTAACAAGACCTGATCAACCTTGTCAACAAAAGGATTTCATTGAACAAAACAATGTTTTCACCGTGATTATCCCCGTTTACTTTTATTCTATCCATTTTAGTTTTTTCTTTCGTTTAGTTTTCTTTTTTTTGTTAGTTGCTTGCATTTTAGAGTGTCCTAGAACTTCTATAGTTATAGTTTTGTTTTGTCCTTGCATCATTTTCCAAAAAATCTGTCTGTCGGAAAATCATTCTACTATTCCTGAAAAGTGCCCAAAAATAAAGTGTCTCGAAAAATTCCAGAAAATTCATATTAAATTTTTACATGAAGAAAGGGGCAGAGGAGTGCCTAGGAGGTACCAGGGGGACCCACTAGGCAGGCACACCACCTGGTGGCGCGGCCTGCCCTGGGTGGCGCCATGCCCTGGTGTGGGCCATCCCTGGCTCCCCACTAACTCTCTCACCTGCCACTTTCTTCTCTCTCCCGAGCAAGCTCTAGTTCATTGCTCAAAATTGCATTCTTGCTGTGCTTGCTCCGATTTTTTCGATCTCCTTGCTCAGCCCATCTTTCTTGCTGAAATTTGGAGCATTTATTCCTTGGTATGTGACTCCTCCCCTTGTCCAAGTAGATTTGTGTTTAGTGGTTTATATCTTGAGTATTTTGCTATTGTAGGTGATAGGTTATGAGAGCTTGTAAGCTTGTTTGATGCTTAGAGATATAGTTTTGATGCATGTTTAGGCCTCTTACAAGTCCCTATGAGTAGAATCCTTCATTATATCTACTTTGCAATCACTTGTTTAATAGGTGTTTAAATTTCAGAATACTAAGCATGAACAACCATACCTTTGGAGAGATATTTGAGAGTGATGCACCTAGGAGGTCGAGGCCCTCAAGATCAGCCTCTCAGTTTAGGCCATCTTACAACGAAGATCTCATTGCAACTCGTATTGGTAATGAAAGGGATGATGGGGATGCTCACCCATCTACTTTTCCTTGTTTTACTTTCTTACAAGCTGCAGGGATTCTTGATGATTTCTTGCTACTGATTGAGAGGGTCGGTTTGACCTCATATATGCAAGATGAGAGTGAGCAATACGCTATGCTCACTAAAACCTTTGTTGAGAGCTTCACGTTTACTAACATGTCCTATCAGTCAACTGTCTCTTTCAAAATTTATAATCTGCCCTTTACCATGACATTGGAAAGATTTTGCAGTATTGTAGGTGTAAGCATGACAGGGACCGTGAAGAAAATTCAAGGGCGGCCCGTTGATTTGCTGGAGCTTTATCGAGGGGTGACCAATGATGATGACCGCGTGGCGCAACGCAGAAAGATAAGAAATATCCAACTCCCTGCTCTTAGATACTTTGCATATTATCTTGCTACTAGTGTACTTGGTAGGGAGAACACAAGTAATATCTCTAACTATCATTTAGACTTCCTTGCTGCTGCGCTTAACAATGATACTCGGTACAATCTTAGCTCGCTTATTGCTCGCCGCCTAGCTGCTAGGGGGCCTATCTATGGGGGCATCATTGCCTCGCGTATGGTCAATGCATTGGGTCTTTCAGTGGACCCCAATGATATTGTACTGGCACCACAGAGGCTTGACCTTGTTGCTATGAAAACTCATCACTTTGTCATTGCTACTTCTGATTTGAACAGTCTACTATATAGGATGCTTTTCACTGACAGGGATAAGAGGGAGATTCCTTTGCCACAGCCTTCTTTGTTTAGTGTTCACAGGAGACCGTGGTCGCGCTCCAAGGAGGAGGTGGACGAGCAGCTTCGCTTGCTGGGTTTCCACGAGCAGCACTAGGAGGATGTACCCTCTATGACTACTCCGCACACTACGGAGGGACGTACTCGAGCTTGCACCAGGACGAGGGGACCTCCTCGTCATACTACGGTGACACATCATCCCGGCCGGCTTGGGATTGATACCCACTTAGGCCAAAAGCCTAAGCTTGGGGGGAGGTACGCCGACACCGCACTCATCTCCTTATCATGTTGTGTCGGTACTTTGTATATTCATGTTTCGTTCTCTTTTTAGTTTTTGCTCTTTCTTTGCTTTTGCTTTCTAAAACAAAAAAGACCAAAAATATTTCTGTTGTTTCTCTTTGGTTTGTTTCTTCTTTTTGCCTTGGTTTGCTTTTCCCTTTTGCTTTGTTTGAACTATTCAAAAAAATTCAAAAAGATTTTGCTTTGCTTGTTTTTCCTCTTTGGTTCTTGTTTTAAAAATCAAAAACAACAAAAATATTTATCGTTCTTCTTTAGCTTTATGAGTTTGTTGCAGGGTTCATCAGTCCTCAGTGGATATTGGTTTCATATTATTATTCAAGCCACACAAGTGAAGAGCAATAATGAGGATTAATGACAACTTGAGGCGTGGTAAGAGGCTGGTAACTAACTCTATTTGTTTTCATTTTTGTACATATACTCATCACTGTGGGCATGCTTAGTCCGTTCGTGTAAGGTGTATGTTATCTTTGGATGCTTAGTAGTTCTTGCTTTCGTATGATTAGCTCCAGCTCGCTAATAGTTTGTAGCATGTCTTATGAATGTTTGCTTGCATTTCTCTATTCATAAATTGGTATGACACCGTTGTATCCTCCTCTGAATGTTTCATTTGAATTGACTTGGCACATGCTCACGCATGCACATGACTGTAATAATCAGTTAAGCCTTGATGAATTATTTTGCCTCGAGGATCTTGAATCACTTTCATGCCATGATTAGTCTTGTTTTGTTGCAAGCATGATTATGACAGCTATTGCTCTCTCGTTTGTCGCTCCCTCACTATTGCTAGCCTTCACTTCCACTGAGTATTTTACTCATGTTTCCAACTCCCTTAAACCAAATATTGCCAAAGTGTCCACCATACCTATCTATTAGCATCATTTGCTACTCCCGTGCATATTCACTATGCCTTGTTTTCTTCAAATAAAATGTTTGCTTGTTATGAGAAAGTTAGTTAGTAAAGCTCTCACGAACTTGATGGCACACTTTATTTTTCGCACTTAATAAACCTGAACCATTGTGACTGTCCATGAAAGTTATATGCTTGCAAATTATAGGTTGGGGATTAGCAGAACCGTGCTGTCACGGGGAATGCTTTCAACACTTGTAAATATATACCCAGTTGATACCATGCTCTTTTGTGTGCGGATGTCGTCGGTGTGAAATAAAACAGGAGCTTGTAAGTCCATGGAGTTATGTATGTGTGTTAGAGAAACGTCTGGGCCGCTGGTCTAATCCATGCTGACATGGTGGAAACCTGCAGCGTAACCATAATGATATCTATGAAGCATTCTTATTATAAAAAAAGAAGAGAGATAGCTATTGAGAAAAAGAAAAAAAAAGATTTATGAAAAGAGGGAAGAGAGAAAAAAAGCACCATTTTCCCATGGTAAATAAGAAGATTGTTGAGATACTCATTGTCTGCTTGCCTTGTCATTTTGATATGGGGATTCTTCCGTATCATCGGGCAAGGTGTACCCCGTTGGCGGTTCTCTATGATACGCACATATTTACGATGACAAGAACTTACCAGTAACTAAAGTTGAGTAGCATGAGGAGCGACCCTCGTACTCAAGGGACATGGGATTTTTAGTTTATAGTTTGTCAAGCATATAACTCAGATTGGACCTCACTTTCACCTTAATCACATTAAAGGTGCTTATGATAGGGGCAATGAGAGCTCAAAGCTAATGAGTACCATACTTTCAGCATTTGGAAGCTTTTCAAACTATTCAAAACCTTTTTCTTTTACTTGTTGAGTCTCCATTTACTCTTTGAGCACCTTCTTGAGAGCATAGTTGTCATTCTTTGTGTTTGTCTCATTACTTGATTATTTGTGTTATGACTTTGATACTTGTATCTTTGACATCTTTACTTCTAGTCTTCACTTGGATTTCAGAGGTGCCTTGGCATTCATAATCAAAGGCAAGCGAGATACCACTCTATCATACCTTGTTATGAGCATTGTAATGTTGCTTATGTTTATGCTTCATGCTACTTATTATTTTTGAGTTGGAATCTCTTCATAGCTTGCAATGACTATTAAGTAGACTCAGTAGCATACTCTTTATTATGAATTGCCTAAGTAGTTGATCACATGCTGAGAATATATACATCATATGAAGCAAATATGTTCGTGAAAGTTCTTTTATCGCACTCAGTTTTCAACTGAATTGCTTGAGGACAAGCAATAAGCTAAGCTTGGGGGGAGTTGATACGTCCAAAACGTATATACTTTCCCGAACACTTTTGCTATTGTTTCTCCTCTAAACTTATGTGATTTGGATGCAACTAACGCGGACTGACGCTGTTTTCAGCAGAATTGCCTTGGTGTCTACTTTTTGTGCAGAAAATCAACTTTCAGGAAAAATCCCGGAAAATATGCCCAAAATCCTATTTCACCAGAAGACTCCCGAAGCCAGAATACGAGACGGAGGGGGCTGGGCCCAGGCCACACCACACAGCTGCTTGTAGGCAAGCCCGAGCCACGCCGAAGGTGGTCTGGCCGCCCAGCCCTCGGTCTCCCTCTTCGCCTATAAGTTGCCTTGACCTAAAAAGCTGTGGGGGTCGGCGTTTTTCAGAAGGAGTTCTCGCCGCCACCACCAGATTCCACAAAACAGACCGAAACTCTGTTACGGCACCCACGAGGGAATTGGAGGAGATCATCGCCATCATCATCACCATCGCTTCTCCATCGACCATCCATGTTTCCTCCATCTATGAGTGAGTAATCCCCCGCTGTAGGCTATGGGGATGGTAGGGATTGGATGAGATCGTTCATGTAATGGCATCAAATTGATAGGGCATGGTGCCTAGTATCTTTTATTAGTGCTTTATGACTTTGTTGCGACTTGTTATGCTTAATACTTGTCACTAGGGCCCAAGTGCCATGATTTCAGATCTGAACATATTATTGATTCATTATGATAGTATTGTTTATGGTCTTATCTGCAAGTTGTATACACACGTTGTTGTCCGAAACCAATGGCCCCGAAGTGACAGAAATCAGGATAACCGGAGGGAATGGCTTTGATTTGAGGATCACATGTGTTCACGGAGTGTTAATGCTTTGCTCCGGTGCTCTATTAAAAGGAGCACCTTAATTGTCAGTAGTTCCCTTGAGGCCCGCTGCAAACTGGCTGGCAGGAGAAAAGATGTTATGCAAGTTCTCATTGCGAGCACGTATGACTATATATGAAACACATGCCTAGGATTATCTAGTACTGGGATGCTTTATCTTATTTATCTGCAATTATCGTATGTTCTGATTGCTATATGAATTGTCTTGTCCATGCAACGTCCGTCCATCCATCCATATGCCTACCGCACTCAAATTCCACTGTTTACTGCTATTATTATTGCTGTCTTTACTTTACTAATGCTGCTATTTTACTATTCCTACTACAAAACTGTTGCTACTGATAAACTATTGTGAGCAAGATTATTTCCAGGTGCAGCTGAATTGACAACTCAGTTGTTAAGGCTTATAAATATCCTTTGGCTCCCCTTGTGTCAAATCAATAAATTGGGTTTCATTTCCCTCGAAAATACTGCGATACACCCCTTATACTTGTGGGTCATCACTGCTCAAGGTGCGGTGGCCGACTCGTGGACATGCCACAATCGCATCAGATGGGAGCCGCTGCTGCATATGCGGAGTGGAACTGCTCAAGGCGTGGCGGCCGACTCGTGGACATGCCGCAATCGCATCGGATGGGAGTCGCTGCTGCATATGCGGAGTGGAGCTGCTCAAGGCGTGGCGGCCGACTCGTGGACATGCCGCAATCGCATTGGATGGGAGCCGCTGCTACCCTAGTGGACTACTCGTGGACATGCGCAATCGCATTGGATGGGAGCCGTTGCTGCCCCGGTGGGCTTGGGCGCGCTCTACGGCATGGTAACCACAAGCAAGCACGCGCAACGCATCGCTCTACAGCATTCTGATAGCGAGCACGCACGCGCGACGCAATGACAACAGTGGACGCAGAGGCTTTGCGGACAAATAGCGCTGGTCTATTTCTTATGACCAGCGACGACCGAACAAAACAGAATAAAATCGTCGGGAGTGCGCACGACAGCGCAGGGCTGGAGGACGGCGCCGAGGTCGAATGGTATCCATATGGACCGATCTAGATGCGAGATGCTGCTCCACCGTCCTCCGAGGCGTGCATGCCAAGCTAGCTAGGCAAGCTAGCAAGTAGTAGGAAGTTCGATACATCATGCTGTGGCTAGCTCCGGCGTTCCGGCTGGTGCATTTTTTGTACGCGCGGCCTCCATAACTCCTGGATCGATGCATGCAGGTTGGGTTTGTTGCTGGTGCCATAGCGGACAGAAATTTCTTTTCTTGGACGGATAGGGGACAGAAAATATCAAAATGTTTTTTTACTTACGGATTACCGATGGCGCTGATGGTATTATGTACTTTGATGAGAGGGCAAAATGGTAAGAAAAAGTGTTTGGACCGGGAGAAAGAATCCGTCCTTTATTATTATACTAGGACAATGCCCGCGCGTTGCTGCGGAAGAGCACCCTTGTTGATCTTGTAGATTATATTTTATGACCATAATATAGTGTATCGTACCAGTGAATTATTTATCAAGCATAATATAACACCCTAGCTTTAGTGATCTCATGTCTTCCTAGCCCTCTTTTTTTCTAAAATTACATAGACAAAGAAATACAACTTTTTTAAAGAAAGAGAGGACGCCATACTTTTACAGTGACCAAGCAAGCTTGGCCGGTGTGCTACCACACTGTCTCTTCCGCGTGCCCATCACAACGCCGGCAGTCGCCCCACATGATTTTCCTCCGGCAGTCCTTAACGATGCAGTCACCCCACATGCTTTTTCCGCCAACGTGCTAATATTGAAAAATAGGAAAAATGCTCCCCAAAATTATGCTCCATTTTTAGCTCTATTATCAATCTATTAACCTTTATAGCAAACATGCGTTGCACCGAAAGAGACAAATACTTGTGTTAAAAAACCTTACAAAGTTTCCGTTGGCTTTTCTATGCTTCTCTTCCAGCTCATGTTCAGAGAGTTCAAATATTAAGAAAACAACTTTCGACAATAAATTAAACAAAAACTACTAATAGAGAAAATTTAAAAATCTACGTTGTGTTTACCTTTGCAATACCTATGAAGCATAGAAATAAGATGATCTCTGGCTGCTATAAAGCCTAACTATTTACATCTGTCAACCCTGAGCAAACCGGCTTGATTCTGCGCAGGGATCCCATGATATGATGATATCTTACCCCATACGACTTCTACTTAATTAATAGCAATCTCAAGCCCATTCACACAGGCTAAAGCTTCAGCCATAACATTTACTTGCAACTCGACGATATACCAATTTGCATGAACACCTAGGAAATGACAAACATAATTTCACGAGATATAACTTCTAGCCGTATGGAACCGAGGAGTCTAAAACTCTTATATGACGTCTAGCCGCCGTCTACTGGTAGTCCCTGCCGCCTAGTTGCGGAATCACACGTCCGACGTTCCAGCCTACAGGCTGAATAAATGGCAGAACTGATTGGTTTGCTGCTGATGGCGAGCGCGTGTGCGAACGTAGTCTATCCTCCGCCGGTGTTGCTCTAGCTGGTCACCTTCTTGAGTGTGTGCCGACCGTGTCTGCCCTCACTCCCTCAACAGAGGTACCATCGCCGCTTGCTTTCGAGCTAGCACGCCTCTTCCCTCTCGATTCTTGATGTGTCGATTCTCGATTTCATGTCGCCGGACTTGTAACGAGAACAGCCTAGAGACACTATCGCACGTCTCATGTGCACTTCTTCCTTGCCTCTTTATTAATGCACCATCAGGTGGGCCCACAAATCCACTTTAATTACAGCTTGCCTGGGAAGCATATTTGCCTGTTGATTCTCGACGCCGCTTGTTATTTCAAGCACCTGCGAACTATATAAATTAGTAGACCTCGGATTAATAAAGCGAGGTGGGATTATTCAACAGAAAATACTAGGCTTGTTGGAGCAATTCTATTAGACGGACTGTGAAAGCAAAGCAAGGCTCATTTGTTATCGGCTTACCAGGCTTGGACACAGGTGTGGACCGGCCCATGACGCATTGTAATCTTTCGGCTGTCATCCTAGAGTTCTATTTCTCACATCTTACTACCTATACGACACAGAGATGGCACACGATGATTGTTTGGTGATTTTTTTTCACTTAGGGCTGGCATTGGTGGGCAATTTGCTGTCAGACGGGAGGGTAAAACGGTTCAAAAAAGTGTTGGACCGGAAGAAACAATTCGTTCTTTATTATTATTAGGTATAGATACTAGTACACATGCCCGTGCGTTGCAACGGGAGACAAAAACCTTTTTTCCGAAGAATTCTTATTTGACTCAAAATTTGCACAAAGTTGAGCGCCTTGCATAGCCCTGGTCTTAGTTAGCCCTTTTGTCTAACCCATGACACTTGTTTTGGAACCTAGGGCGTAACAAATATGTCTAGGCGTGGCTATGGATTTATTTTTATTGTATAATTTTTAGGATTTAGGGAGTCTAGACGCTTAATGTCATAAAAACACTACAACTCCCTTGCTACTTTCTATATCCATAAAAATCAAATGATAAGGAAGAAAAATCTCCACCAGTTCATGAGATATTTGACGTAGCTCACTTTCTGAGTTGTTAGCTATCTCTTTTACAGTTTTGTAATACTGGCCGATTGCATAATCACTGGAGTAGGTCTCCTTTGATAAACAGACCCATGAGAAGTTTAGAGGCACTATCATTCTTTATTTTCCTGTCACTATCTTTAGTAGATACATTTGGGCATTGTTTATGAGCATTACATCCTTGCTCTAAAAGTGATTTCACATAACAATGAAGGTTATATAAACGTAGTTATTTGATTGTTCATATCTTCAAGGCAGCCCAAGTAAAGGGCATCCGGGCATAAGAAAATGCATACCGTATCAAGTTGTGCCCCCAAATCAAATGGTCTTGATAACTTAGTTGTAGAATGGTTGCATCATAGTCTGAGTCTTGGTCTATCAGTAACATCTAAAAAAATTGATCGGTACAACATGGAAGCAAGCCAGACCTGAAAAAAAAGCATCGCAGTCTGAGTCTTGGTCTATCAGTATCATCTAACAAATCTGATCCGATCGGTACAATATGCAAGCATGTCAGACCTGAAAAAACAGAAATCTAGAACTTATGCAATCGTAGAGAAAGAGATAAATCCACCAATTCTATCCATGATTAGGAAGAGCAAGGAGTACACTCGACAAATTCCTTCCTGATTTTGTTCAAACGTCAGAGGATCCGTACAGGGTGCGCCTATAGGGGGCAAGAGCTCCACAACGGTGGTGCTGTGTTTTGTTCCTCAAACTGGCGGCACCCATCCGTTGACAGCGAGCCTGGACCAACAACGACACAACGAGATGGATGTACGCGAAGACGCTGCAGTCGCTAAGAACGCGTCAAGGGACGGGGTCAAGCCGCCTCGTCTGGCACCAGCAGCATCATGCCGGTGACGGCGCCATGCCATCATGCACTGCCAGAACTGAAGCATCGTGGTGGTGCGCTCTGAAAACCATGTGCTTCTTGAAACCCTCCGGCACTCCTGGCTGCTGTATACCTCGTCTTCAAGTGCCGCCGGCCCTGTCATTGCCAATGCCGGTGACGTCGCCATGCCATCACGCAGTGCAAGATTACACGCATCGTGTCGGCGGGCTACTTTTCCAACCGCTCCACCATTCCCATGGTACAAGCACCACATCGATCAGAAAAAAATCCACATCGCTATTTCTCTTCTTCCTCCGATTTCTCAAAATCCTCTGGTCGTAGTCTCTTCCAAGCAAAAATCGGACGGAGTCCACCACGCCCGGACCTCCAGATCCGCCTAGGCCTTGATGCCAAAGCGCATCAATCAGCGACTGAATCCCTCAACATGCTGCACATGGCAGTGGAGCTTCGTGTTCACCTGGCGCGAGGCCTCAGCCATAGTGCTCTGCTCCTCCCTCTCTCGTGTCCTCCCTACTGTGGCCGCCGAGACCAACGTCGCCTCGGCCGCCGCATTCGAGTACTCCTCCCTCTCTCGTGTCCTCCCTACTGTGGCCGCCGAGACCAACGTCGCCTCGGCCGCCGCATTCGAGTACGCGCTCGACATGACTGTTCATCGACGGCGACGCTTGACCAGAGCACGGCGGCAGCATCGTCCTGACCTTCTCTGGCCGACGAACTCATCTATGGCTGGCATATTAGGGTTTTGTTGATCGTTGGTTTGTCCTCGGGACCATGGTCGCCTAGATGACATGCGGCTGCTTTGGAACAGATCGAGATCGAGGCAGGCCACACGGATTAGAACGTCCGTGTAGGTAGCGATGGATGAGCTTATAGTGAGCAGAGCAGGACTACCTTGCATATGTAGGAGAGTCGTGAACCTGGGACAGAGTTAGTTTCGTTTCTTGGAAAGTCACCCGGACTTTGAACTCCTATACGTATACGTGCGTGACACTGTTTACCGGGCATCGAGGCGGCGCGAATTTATTCGACTAACCGGGGACATTGGTGGTAATATAGGTTTTGGTGGGAGGATAAAAGGGTCTAGAAAAAGTGTTGGACCGAAGAAACAATCCTTGGTATAGATAGATAAAGATATTACATCGTGTGGACTGGTCAACATTCGCCACGTAGACGAATGCACTGCTGTACAGCGGGCCAGTGATCACAACGAGACAAGCACCGTATTTAGTGATTGCGTATTCCTAACGTCGATGACTATATTGAAAAAGGGTGTTACGTCTAGGTGCTATGGGTGAATTTTACTCCTTTTTTCCGGAGCAACTCCAGTCTCGAGATGCAGCCCCTCCCAACCTCAGAAGCACCAGTGCGATGGCATAGCATTCAGCAGGTTGCAACCTCGGAGTCGGAGAGTATAATTCAAAAAGATTTCAATACTATTTAGAAAGGTTCTCTTTCGAATCATATTCTATGTAGTACTCCCTCGGTCTCAAATTAAATGTCTCAGACTTAGTGTATAGGTACATGCAAATCTAGAGGAATCTTAGACATCTAATTTGAGTACGTTTTTCTTTTTTCTTTTTTCTTTTTTCTTTTAAGAACCGATTAGGTGTCAGGTTTGGCACTTGCTATGTTTGTCTCACGTGCAACCTCACATGCAGAACCAGAAGGACGTTCAGCCAGCATTCACGTCAGGAGGCCGTTGAAGCCCTCACGTGCACAGGACCGTTCAGGAAAACTGTTTCACTCCGAGACAAATACACTACTGCAACTGGTACCACATAATTTGTCAACACTACTTCCCAAATCACCCTCCTCTTGGACCATTCTTTTGCTGATAATAATCGCAAAATACACAGATTCAACAATGTTGGGATCTAGGGCTTTGCTAACCCGGTACATGAATTAACAGGGCACAAGAAAGCCAAAGTAAATAAAACTGAAGCACCAAGCACCCAAGACAACCAAGGAGCTGGCTGGGATACTTTTAGTGTCTTGATCTGCTTCTGTACCTGCAGTGTGACCACTCTTCAGATGGTATACATCCTAAAATCTCTTTCAACATTACATATCTACCATGTATTACCTTGGAGAGCGAGAGGGTGAGCTTGAACGTGAACGGTGTCTCCTTGGGCTCCTGCTCCTACTACGGCTTCTGCTATAGTGTCGCTTTCTGCACATGGAACCATGATACTTACTACACAGCATATGATCCTGGATACTTTTTCGGCAAAATCATCAATACGCAAACGCTTGCGCATTGTGTAGAAAATGCAGCAAACTTCAACTAAACCCCACAAACTTTACACACTAGGTGACAGAGATTGATTGATTCAAGTACCTTGGTGGAGAACGGCTAAGACTTCTACTCCTGCTACGGTGCCTGTATCGGCCTACTTCTGCAAGTCTTTCCTGCCTTTGCCGTTCCTGTTCTCGTTTCTTTGCAGTCTCAGCAGCAGTATCTTTCTTAACTGTAGAGACCAACAAAAGCTTAGAACAAATTACATACCAAGATACTACATGATTAGCACTCCACAAAATTACTGATGCACATAAGAATGAAGAAACAGCGACATACTTTGCTTGTTAAGCTGTTTGCTCATTATCCTTTTAAGACGTTCTTGTGGTGTTTCTTTCTTTTCAGCCTGGGGAGTTTTACCAACTCCTCCAGATGCACCCTTTAGTTTCGCTAGTGCAGATGATGTGCTGTCAACCAGAAAAATACGTCAAAGGTTACTACATGCCTGTTAAGACTGAAAATAGACATAACTATCCTGGTACCAGATATATGCTCAAGGTTAGGTAGGTGTAAAGACTTCTAGACAAATAGAGGATGTCAATCGCTTGGTTGCACATACAGCTGCTCTCTTCATAAGGTTGTAACCATGCTGACAAACCTGGTAGTTGGTTTCAAAATTTTAGCACTTTTTTCCTGTTCCACAGACAAAGAAGATGCAGGATCACTGTGAAGTGCCTCCAGAATTTGGACACCTGATGACCTGCAAGAAAGAAAGTGTTATAGACCCAAAAAATACGTAGGGGCAAAAATATGTCAGAAGCTCCATAGCTGATGGTGGGTGTATGTATGCTACATCTTATTCCTTCCGAGTAAACGACATAATACAGTCTCTTCCATCACATGTCTATCTACAAATCAAATCATCATTTTATGCCATAGCAATGCCATCATAACCTTGTCTTCACCTATCCTAATGCTGACATATTTAACTTTTACGATAACAAGACCCTTCCAGTTAGCTGCAGTGGATAAACAACACCCCAATGTATCTTTTTGCAAATGTTAAAGTTCAAGTTCCCCGACCGGTTAGGAATGCCAACTCGTATTGGAGACGAAGGCGGAGAGATCCCTGTAACTTTCAGGTCACTGGTGTCTTCTGAACCTCCAAATTCAGTAATGTATTCAACTCTTGGAGGCTTTGCCTTGCTTCGATAGTTACTTTCGGCATGTGAACCACGGGCTTGACGTCTAGAATATGAAGGTGATCGTGACCTTGATCTGTCAAACAAAATATTATGCAGGTCAAACAAAGCAAAGAATTTTGCAAGAAAATTGTTCCAGTCAACACAAAGCATAGTAGCATACCTTCTGCCCCTTGAATATGCTTCATATGACGGGCTTCTCCTTTGTTCCCTTAATTATAATATATGATGTTAAAGCACTTAAACACGGTAGTCAATACAACTGCCACATTGTTCTCTTTTTAATCGTTCAAAAGCTGATAGGCACTGTTACCTGTAAGGGTCATGATAAGATACCCTTCCAACAGAACGTACTGCCTCCCTCTCTTTTTCCCTCTCAGATTGAGAAGCCTTCCTTCTTTCTCTTCGACTCAACTTTTTCTGTATAAATTTTTATGTTAGTTCTTAGATGAGGCAAATAAAGAGACACTTATCTGAAGCTAGTGAAGTACTAACGATGGATGGATCGCCTTTAATAATTTCTTTCTGCCGCTTCTCCTCTTCTTTAACCTTTTTGTCCATGTAAACAAGCCAGTTATATCTTTTTACGCCAAATTCCTTAGCTAAGTTTTCCATTCGCTCATCACTGCTATCATCACTACTGAAGCCCTTGTCATCCTCATCTTCTTCTTCCTCTTCATCTTCATCGTCACTGTTTAGATCGTCAGAATCTTCATTTCTGTCCCCTTTATATGAGAATCCAACCTGCGAATAGGCACCTTTGCTAGCTGGAGCCTGTGAGGATTGAGGTCTGCCGGAAACAGAAAAAGATAACTGAGGAAACTGGACCGAATGAAAGAAACTGGCAGGCCTAATAAATAAGGCCTTACTAGTCTAGATATATTTTCATCGTGCCAACAATGCTAACTACACGAAATAGTAAAAACAGGAGTAACTTTCATAACATAACATATGGAATAGAAAAATCTCCCAAAAGTTTCAACTCGCTGAACGGTTTCTAATAAAATCTGGCAAATAGTATTTACTTGAGAAAGTTGTGCTGCTATATTTAATTTTGAGTAATTTACTCTAAAAACAAACACTATCACCTTCAGTTATGTTCATTCACATTGTACGCCTTAATAGGTAACTCTGGTCTACTTCAGCGCAATGGAAAAACGTTACAGATGGCCTTTCCATTAATAATCTTGTTCGTGTGGCTGGTCTACCAAATGGCCAGTTTTTTAGCTTATCTTACAGGCTAACTTGATGAGCATTTGACCTATATATAAACAATAAGCTATTCCCTCTGTTCCACGGAGGGAGTAATATATTTGATTGTACCTTTTGGGATAAATAAATAAATACTATAAACCTACGTAAACTTTCCACAAAGGCGACTCAGCTGGCTCATTCTGCGAATTTGTAATAAGGTTAGTATCTTATTTATGATATTTGTACTAGAAAAAGGCCCAAGGGGTGGTATGATACTTCAATTGTCTCTTTCATCATTAATTGCATTGCCACATCATCTTGCTTAGGTAGCACTGCATGATACCACCCAAGTTACTCACACTATGAGAGACCTAAGACTAACAGATAAAATGTGGAGGAGTAGACCTACTTCTCAAAGCTAAAAGGAAGAATAGCTTTTGCTTCCAACTCTTGCACAACGTGTTGCAAACCCGCCTCATCAGAAACTGCAGAGGAAAAAAAATAACCGTTTTGCATAGCTAATATTAGGAAGCAAAAAAGACCATAGAGATAGAAAAGTAGGATACTCTCCCAAGCATAGAAAAAACAGAAGTACATAAGGATGAACATATAAGTAGGAAAATGGAAGGACAGCAAATCCTACAACAATGGCAACAAAACAGAGAAACCAAAAAGGTACCGACATCCTCTACGACGATGCTTAATCAAGTCCCGGTAACGTTCAAAATTAACAAATTCTTCTAATTCTTCATCTTCTTCAGATTTTTCCTGAGCTCGAAAAGGCCGAGAGCCAGAGTCACGGATGAAATCAAGTAGTGCACGGCCATCAAATCTGCACATCAATAGAATGGAGATCAATTTTCTTACTCTTAACATGGTTTAACAGCTCACAAATGATAAATACCTGTCAATCAAAATATCTTGTTTTCCGTTCCATGGTATCCTGCAATATACAGTAAGTAGTACCATTAAATTGTAATTGTAATTGTAATTCTTCACTTTCTAGACAAACTGGAAGAGACCAGAAACAAGATTTAATTGATATATATTCAAAACTTCCACCAGAGCTATAGGTTAGCCCATGTTATTGCAGTATGTTAAACAAAATTCGAACTAAGCCTACTTTGGTAGTACTTCAAAACATGCCAGATGAGTTGTTCGGTTATTTAAAGCATTAGACAGATATAAGAACTCAGAAACATCTGCAGTTACAGAACTCCTACAACCCTAGCAGCTGCTATGTGTGGTTCAGGTACAAGCAGATCTATCTTTACAATACGCCTCCTGGTGAATGAATTAATGCTGCCTAGATTTAACTGCATTTCGATGAGCACGTATTATTCGTGTGATAACAGTGTCTAGAGTTTCAGATAAAACCAAATGAAATGCTTCAAAAAAATGATACTTTTGCTAGTAATGGACTTACTTCAATAACTACGCTGCTAGAATAAATTTAGCTAATTTTCTAGAGCAACCAGGAACACTACGTAAGCTCCAATTCAAACTTTAATTCAGTCTAACCAGCATGTGAAAATAAAAATCCTGGCTTCCTGCAATACATGGCTCAAATTAAACATCTACACAATCAAATCCTAGTGAGGCAACTAAAATATCCACAGCAAGGAACTAATCAATCTATTGACACATGGCTGAATGTAACCCACTATGGAAATAAGAACACATTTCATCAACTACACCACACCATCAAACCCCTAGTAAGCACCACAGCACATTTACCATAATCAGAAACAAGTATATGGCTTTAATTGGAAATAAAATCCAGTTCACCGATACCCAGTGGCCTAGTCGTTGATTGAATGAGAGGAGCCGCAGAAACGTAGAAGATGCAACCTAGTTAACTGATGAATCAGTGGCATTCCGGTCCACAGTTACTAGTTTACTGCTAACACTTGTCAAAGGAATCTATAGGTGGCGCAGCATCGGGAAACATAATCTGCATCCATAGCGCACTGCCAATCTATCAGAAAGAAAGCTAATTTGACCAAATTCAGCATACTTCTTCCACGACAGCTAAGCAACACAGCCCATAACATGACATCAACTGGAGACAGAGTGAGCGTAAGAGAGCGGAGGCACGCACAATCCTTGCTGGTCCTCGGTGGCCTGGTAGAGCGCGTCGTCGCGGTGGACGCGGCACCGCGCGCCGGAGACCTGGAGGGACTGGTGCGGGTCGCCGCGGCGGCGGGCGAGATAGGCGGCGCGCCGCTGCGCCCGGCGCCGCGCGGCGTCCATGAGGTCATGGACCTTCTTCTCTGACCGCCGTGCCTCGTGCCACATCGCGCCCTCCTTCCAGAAGGTTCTAGAAGCCCCGGAGAGGCGGCCTTGCTTTAACCTAACCCTAGAAGAAGGTGCTAAAGGCTACGGTGGAACCAGAGAGGTGATCAGGCGCCGATGGCCGAGAGGGCAAACCAGGACCAGGATACCGAGGCCTAAGGCTAGGACGGGGGCATATGGGGCCGCATGTCATCATATTCCATAGTCCATACCCAAACCTGGCCATCAGGCCGGGCTTTGGCGAGCCGGCCTGCAGCCCACATAAAACGTACGACACATGCCCGTATCGGCCCGTGCCATGCCGTGCCAGTGCCGACCCGTGAAACGACGGGGATGTGATCTCAAGCACGCAGGTCGGCCTGGCACGACACGACCCGTTTAGGTCCAAGGCGCAGATGGTCGAGAGGGCAGACCAAGATACCGAAGCCTAGGATCGGGGCATATGGGGTCGCATGTCACCATACTCCATACCCAAACATAACCATCGGGCTAGGATTTGGTGGGCCGGCCCGCAGCCCATGAAAAAAGCACGGCACAGGGTCTATGGCGTGTCGTGCCAGTGTCGGCCCGTGAAACGACGTGGTCGTGTCGGGGCTACGATCTGAAGCACGCGGGTCAGACCGGCACAACACAGCCTGTTTAGCATGTGCCCATCGTTATCGGACCGGGCTTTGGCGCCGTAGCCCATGAAAAAAGCACGGCACAGGCCCGTCTCGGCCTGTGGCGTGTCATGCCAGTGCTGGCCCGTGAAACGATGGGGCCCTGTCAGGGCTGCGATCTCAAGCAGTCGAACTCGCAATCTCCGGCTCTCCCGCGCTCCACCTGACCACTGAAAGGTAGCTGATATAGTACAAATTTAGTCCATATTGAAGGTTAATTTCGACGGGCCAACGAAAAACAGCAACGAGTCGGCTTGCTTCATGTGTCGCGGGCCGGCCAGTCAAGCCTCTGTGGCATGCCTCGGCCGCGGGGTGAGGCACTCGTCTTGCACCCGACCCATGAGCCAGCGGCATCGCATGTTGCGTCTTGCCAGGCACATCAAGCCCGTGTCAGGTCGGTGTCGTGCCGGACCATTGGCCAGGTTTGTCCATACCGTGATGTACTATTTTTTAATAACAGCAGGAGTTCGTTGCAATAGATGGAGAGTTTATAAACCTCTAAGGTAAAGCTCACCCAGAAGATACTTATACAAAGTTTTATTACCCCTGGTCGAAAGAGGCTCCTCCCGATTGTTCTACTAGTGGTAGCGGCACACCTACTAACCTCCAAATGTTGGCCTCATCTTTAATCTTCTCCACTAGAGCAATTGTAGGTAGTTTCTTTTTTTTCAAAAAATGCGGCAGTTCCTTTCTTTTCACAATTCCTAGCACACCAGCTTGGCCGCTGGGAAAATGGTTTTCTGCACAAACTTGGTCTTTGATCCTACCATAGCTCTATACCATTCATGGATCGTGAGGTCTTTTCCAATCCATTTGTGAGGGCTCAGATCCTCGATATTGAAATGCTCTGCGAGGCTTGTCCACATATTTGTGCTATATGGATATTCCGTGAATAGATGTGCGGTTTTTTCCAGGTTCCTTCTGCAAAGGGGGCAGAAGTAATCATTTTCCCACTAGCGAAGAAGTAATCTATCTGTAATCAGGACACGATTTAAGCATCAACGTCCATATAAAGAATTTGCATCTTGCCGGCACCCACCCCTTCCAAACTAACTTGTTGAAGTTAGAACATTCTACCCGATGAAGTGCATACGGTATATTTCCCTAGCTAAGTACTCATCCTTCCCTCCATATCTCCAACTTATGTCACAAGGCTCCTCCGTAAGTTGGATGTCTTCCACCATTTCAGCCATCTTGATTAGTTGCGGCAGATGTTGGACGTGAAGATGATGGTGTAGGTCGATTAGCCACTTCCCTCCTACGAGGGAATCCTTGACCGTACGGTTTTTCCTCACTGAGATCTTGAAGATTTATGGCGCTATGTCGGCTGGGACTTGGTCAAATAACTACCTGTCAGTCTAGAATCTGGCCTTTTCACCATTTCCAATTGTGATCTTGGTGTAGCCTTTTTTGTCTCACTGGTGCAGGTCACAGAAAAACAACCTCTCGGTTATGTTCTCCAGTTTGTTTGGTACCTCTCATCGCATTAGACAGTTTTCGACATGGTGTTTGCTTATATGTACGCTAGCGGGAAATTCTCTAGCGATGCAAGGCAGCTTGTTTGGTTCTATGCGGGCTAAGTTTTGTGCTCACCTCTCTCTAGCGGTGATATTAACAAACTTCAACATCATCACATACCAACAAATGTCGTGGGAATACCAAGGTAGGTAACATCACAAGAGGGACCGAAGATGCAGAGCACATCAACATCAGGTGAATTGGGGATGAGATTGGTACACACGAGTTACCCATATTCGACCCCTCATTCTTGGAGATAAAGACCTACTTCCCGATTTGTTGTATTGCTTTGTATATTGGATTACAATGGTTCCGTCGGTTAAGCTCTGTATTGTTATTGGCGAGATCTAGACTTGTGTGATTATGTGCGCACACCTATGGGGTATCTCACGGGGAGATTCTGAACTAAAAAAGACTAATGTTTCTATCCCTAAGTTGGCCTTATAACATGGTCGACTTAGGGTTTACAACTCGACGTGTACCCGCAGGGGGCTAGAGTCCTAACAGATGTCGACTATGACCTTGCCTTGTACTCCAAGATCATAGTCTTCTTATCTTTCACGACTCTCTCGAACCAACTAAGGATCGGGTCTTATCCGGATCATGCATTGTTTGTCCGTATAAACCCACCAGGAGCAGCCATGGGCCCACTATCACTTACGTTATCTGGCCTGGTGAGGATACTCGGCATGTCATATCCACGACATTAGTCTCCGAGCTCTTCGAATGCTATCAATAGGCCTCCATGCTTTGCTTGTTCCCTTAGCCAGAACATTAGTTTTCCTTTGAACCTAGTGAGCTCCTGAAAACAAATAACAAACAAAACAATGAGTTGATCAAGTGAAATGCCCAACAGTTCTATCGACTCTCATGTTGTGTCGACTCTGGTCCTTTATGGGACATTTTGAATTTGGTTCCTAGCGCCAGTCTTGTGTCAGGGATGCGACCGATGGGACATGCCACCGACTGACAATCGTGGGACGAGGCGTGAAATCATCATGACGTTTTTTCGCGCGCGTCGCCTCAATTTCTTCTCCAGCACAGACCATGTCACATACGCAACGTCTGGCGAATATTCCTCCAGCACCTAACGACAGGCTCCTCGATTTCTGGGATCCTCTGTTAACTGACAAAGGTTTTTTCGCTAATCATCCTAATTGTGCTGCTAATACCTGGATTATCTCATCATATTCCAAAACATAGACTAGAAGTAACAAAGGGGAGGATCGTGATCTCATTTTCTCCATCTCTGTTCTTCTCCTTCCTTGCTTCCTCTTTTTTTTTTGCCTCTCCACTTCTCTATTCTTCCCCGCCTCACTCGTAGAAACGATTGGTGGGTGATCGAGCACTCCCTCCACCACCATCAACCATATGGTTCCTTTGGAGGCGGGCCGCCAATGTGCGGCCGCTGCGAGCGGGCGGAGCTAGCAAACACTACAAGAATCTGGGTGGTTCATGACGATCTGATATCATCGTGGATGAGGGTCAAAACGTCGTAGATGGCCATACGCGACGAATTCTGCGATAAAATAATAGGTCATGGACCTCACGTCATAATTCAATCCCTGAAGTTTTTCTATCTGAAAACATCACGGTCGTCCGTGATGTTCCTCCAATTTCGTCGCAGCAAACTGGACCGGCCCGGCCCAGGCCTGGTCCTTCATGACGTTTTTATTTCGTCATGAACTATGACATGTGGTGGACAGCACCGCAGGTGGCCGTCAGCGATGTTTGCTGACGTCATGATCGTCGTCTACGATGTCATCGACTTCCTGATGTTTTTTTCCGTCACGGCCTGATTCTGCTAGCACCGTTTGGTGACATCATCCTTTGATTTGCTTATGTCATTCTTCCCATTTCGTCTCGCTGGCGGAGATGAATTTCGTTTTCATCACGGCAATAAGCTGGCCAGCTTACGCGTAGCCTATTGTCAGGGCGACACATGGACCAATAGGAAGGAAACACGTGGTCCATCTGCAGCGCAAATTGTGTACCAATGAGAGCTGGACGCGTATCTCCAACGCATGACGAACTCAATTCGTCAGGACGAAAGAGATGACGTTCATGTTTCGTCAAGGATGTTGACGAGTGAAAGTGCACCACGTCGGCGTCTGTTGATGACGGAAATATTTTTGTCAACTAAACAAGCATGACATTTTCATTTACGTCGGAGAAGAGTGCTGGCAACTTCACTAGATTGTACCGTCCGATCAAAATGACAGAAATTGCAGGGCATATGTTTCAGGGGACACAAATAGGTTCGCACATAAATTTCCAACAAAATAAAGAAAAGAGCCTAACAAGCTTTCAGTCACACCACCAGCTCACTTACGCAATATAGCTAAGAATTGCTAAAGTGATGCATTTATAATGTCTGCGAAGTTCACAAGTGCTTTCCACGCTTCATTCTTTGCTTCTATCTCCTTCAGCAATGCTGCAATTTGTCTGCCCAATGCCTCATTCGCTGCTCTCTCAGCCAAAAGTTGTGCTTCAAGGAGAGAGTTGGTTAGTCTTGAAGCATGGATGCTTTCATCAGTATAAGCAAGGGTTTGATCCTCAATGCCATTTTCTAAAGCAGATGGCGCCACCGTGCTTCCAATGGGTGTCTGACAGTTATAGAAGCAAACGTTAGAAAAGTAGCAAGCAAATTTCAAGCACATCTTCATGGACAAACAGGGTATTGAATTATATGAAGATGACAAAGATGGACCTGGTATATCTTCTTCCACACTTCCTGCGCTTCTTTCAGGGCTTTTGCCTCGCCATCTGGTCTCTCTGTCTGCAACCCCACAATGACACTACACAGTATCGCATTCCCTGCTCTCTGAGCCCCGAGTTGCACTTCAAGGAGAGTCTTGGCTGGTCTTGAAGAATGGATGCTGATGTCCTGCGATAACGCATAGTTAATATGTTGCAAACATATCTATAATTTTTTATGTTCCATGCTTGTTTTATACCTACTTTCTTATGTTTTGTCCACACTTTGGAGTATTTTTATACACTTTCTTGGACTAACCTATTAACAACATGCCACAGTGCTAGTTGCCTGTTTTCTGCTGTTTTTGGTTCCAGAAAAGTCAGAAAATGAATATTCTCGGAATTGGACGGGACAAAAGCCAAAGTCAATATTTCACCGAGGGGGACACGGAGCTAGAATACGAGATGGAGAGGGCCAGGGGCCGCCCACACCACCTAGCCACGCGGCCAGGCCTGGCCCGCGCCAGGGGGTGGTGTGGCCGCCTAGGGCACCCCCTCGGCCTCCCCTTTCGGCTATAAGATGCCTCCGATACAGAAATCCTAAGTACCCGATCAAAATTCCACGAAAGAGTCTGTAGCCGCCGTCATCTACATCCCTAGATCGGGAGGGATCTGAAGCTCTTCCCGGCACCTTGTCGGAGGGGAGAATTCACCCTAGAGGCCTTCTTCATCACCATGCAAGCCTCCGGTGTGATGCATGAGTAGTTCATCCTTGGACTACGGGTCTATGTAGTAGCTAGATGGTTGGTTCTTCTCCTTTGTGCTACCATATCTAGATCTTATGAGCTCCATTCATGATCAAGATCATCTATTTGCAATCATACATGTTGTTTTTGCGGGGATCCGATGGATATTGAGATGCTATTTCAGATTGATTATTGATTCTATCATGTCTTTGTTATTTGTGATCTTGCATGCTCTCTGTTGTTAGTAGATATCTTGGCCGAGTAGATGCTAGCAACTCCAAGAGGGAGTATTTATGCTCGATAGTGGGTTCATGCCTCTAGTAATCTGGGGAAGTGACAGAAATCTCTAAGGTACTACATGTGCTGTTGCTACTAGGGAGAAAACAGCAATCCTTTGTTCATAGAACAATCATATTGTTTACTTTACATGCAATGCGTAATGCAATTTTCTGTTGCTTGCAACTTAATACTGGAGGGGGTTTGGAATGATAACCTGAAGGTGGATTATTAGTCATAGATGCAGTTGGATTATGGTCTATGTATAATGTTGTAATGTCTAATCAAATCTCATAGGAGTCAAGATGATTAGTATATGCATGTATGCTTTCTCGATCTTTGTCAATTGCCCCGCTATAATTTGTTCATCCAACTTGTCATCTATCTTAAGGAGAACCACCACTAGTGAACTATGGACCACGGTCCTTTCTTATACCATCAATCTACAACTGTTTATTGTTTTCTATTTATTTTTTGCAAGCTTTTACTTTCTTCCACACAATACGTTTAATCCTTTGTTTTCAGCAAAACCGGTGAGATTGACAACCTCACTGTAGGTTGGGGGCAAAGTTCTATGGTTGTGTTGTGCAGGATTCCAAGTTGGAAACAACACCTTGGAGGTGTTTCTTTGCTCCTACTGGTTCAATAACCTTGGTTTCATAACTGAGGGAAAACTTGTTGTTGTGCTCATCATACCTTCCTCTTGGGGTTCCCCAACGAGCTCGATATATTTTGGGCCATCAAGCACTTTTTCTGGCGCCGTTGCCGAGGAGTCAAGGACATCTTCACAAGGGGAGTTCCTCATAACCAATCTCTTTACTTTGTTATTTTTGTTTTGCTTTGTTAACTTGTTTCTTTATCAAAAACACAAAAATATTAGTTGTACTAAGTTTGCTTTCTTTATTAAAAACACAAAAAAATTAAGTATTTCTATAGTTGCTACCTCTTTCTTAGCTCACCATGTTGATCCCTAAGTTCACCCTAAAAGACCTTTCTGAAGGGAATATGCCCGAGAGGCAATAATAAAGTGCTTATTATCTTATTCCATGTTTATGATAAATGTTTATTTTGCATGCTATAATTGTATTAATTGGAAACATTAATACATGTGTGTTTAATAAACAAAATACAAAGTTCCTAGTAATGCCTCTCATATAAACTAGCTCGTTGATTAACAAGATGATCAAGGTTTCCTAATCATGGACATTGGATGTTGTTAATAACAAGGTCACAACATTGGTGGAATGATGTGATGAACATTCATCTGAAGTATAGCATTACAATCAAAGTCATTATGTTTATATTTCTATAACATCATACAGAGTAATCCTAGTCCTTAGACCATGAGATCATGTTAATTGCTAACACCGGAAGAGTATCTTGATAACATCAAACGTCACATCGTAACAGGGTGATTATAAAGGTGGGTTCAGTACTACGAAGGTGTTATGTTGAGGCTCATGGATCAAGAGTGGGATTTGTCCATCCAGATGACGGATAGATATACTCTAGGCCCTCTCGGTGATATCACATTGAAATAGCTTGCAAGCAAGTGATGTGATCACTAGAATGTTATATCACGGGAACGAGAAAAGAGTGCATGTCGGTAACGAGATCAAACTAGGTATTGGGATACCGATGATCGAATCTTGGACATGTAATATATCGCGAGACAAAGGGATTTAGTTACGACGTTAAAGGTTCACACGATCACAAGAGTCATCGTTGAATATGTGGGAGTCAGTACGGATCTCCAGGTCCCGCTGCTGATTATTGATCGGAGAGGGGTCTCGATCATGTCTGTATTATTCACGAACCATAGGGTGACACACTTAAGGGGTACCGACACCATTTGGAGCAAATATGTTTCAGATAAAGATTTAAGAAAGCGTTGGAATCATTTCGATGGAAACCAGAATTGTTTCGAGTGAAATTGCAGAAACTGGTTCTGCATGTGATATTGAAATGTTGCAGGGGGTTTTATGTGAATGTTTGTTAATTAATGTAATTGACAAAATTCTGAATAAAATAAATAAAATAGTTTTATTTAATGAGAGCTTGCATTAAATTTGGTGGAAATTTAATGCATGTGTGAGTGGAATTTTGAGTGGGGGCTTTTTATGGGAGTGGGAGCTCCACCCACATGAATGTGGAAGAGGTGGGGACACCACCATGGCTGCCACGCCATGGCCCTTGGGTGCCCCCCTCTCCCCTATAAAAGGCCCCCCTCTCCTCCTCACAAACAACACCTCCTCGTGAAGGATCTCTCTCCCCCTCTAGTTATTCCCCATGGTCTCGGATTAGCGAGATACATGTTCCCGGTGGCTTTATCTGGAAAGGAGTTGTTGCTTCCGCTGCTTTGCTAGAGCGAGGGACGGAGGTTGTCAGGGTACCGGACGTGTTTGCGATCATGGATGCACCGCTGCTTTGCGGTGCTGGACTTGGTGGTGCTGGACTTGCTGGAGATGGATCTGATGGACGTGCTGGAGCCGGACCTGCTGGACTTCATCACGATCTTGAGATTGGCAAGTGTACGACTACATCATCCATGAGTTCCATCTTGTTAACAAAGCTTTGTTGTCTTCGAGGGTAAGTTCTTATGGATGTATATCCACCCGTTGCTTGTATCTAGTAGATAGATCTTGGCGTATAGTTCTCATCATAGGAATTTTTTTGTTTTCTATGCTGCGAACCCAACAGTGGTATCAGAGCCAGATCTATGCGTAGGTGCTTTGCACGGGTAGTACACGTATGGTTATATGTGGGCGATGATGATCATGTTATTGCATCTTTCATGTATTTTGGATATTGGTGGTATAGTAGGATGAAGTGGCCCGGACCAACCTTACATGTCATCGCACATGAGACCGGTTCCACGACTGACATGCAACTAGTTTTGCATAAGTGGCTGGCGGGTGTCTATCTCTCCTACTATAGTCAATATCTGATTTACAATGAGTTGCTAATAACTTGGTTATCCTCGTTGTGGTTTCATGTTCGTAGGTAAGACCGGTTCTATCTCCGAAAGCCCTAAGCCACGTAAAACTTGCAATGGATAAATTAGAGGCGTCTAGTTTAGATCGTTCTTGGGCTAGTGTCATGATATGGTAATGTTGTAAGTAGATGTATGATATATACTCTTACAACACACCTAACGTGTAAGTTCCATAGACCTTGGCCTTACACACAAAGGAATGATAGAGATCATACCATGATGCATATGATAGAGATCAAATGCATGGACCATATCATCCCACTTTACACATTAGATGTTTGCATCTTATATTGCTAGTTTGGCGTTTTTAGTAGCATTGTAAGATGATCCCTCATTTAAATATCAAGATAAAATGTGTTCTTCCTTAAGTATGCACCATTCTATGGATCGTGTTTCGAAACATCACGTGATGATCGGGTGTACTTGACTCTACGCTTTCATACAACGGGTGTAAGACAATTTTACACACGCGAATACTAAGGTTCTTAGTTGGCGAGCCTAGCATGTACAGACATGGCCTCGGAACACGGACCGAAAGGTTAAGCATGAGTCATATAGTTGATGTGATGACCATATTGATGCTCACCTTTGAAGCTACACTGACTCACGTGATGATCGGACTTGGTGTAGTGGATTTGGTTCATGTAATCACCAAAAAGGCACGAGGGATGTCGTTTTTGAGTGGGAGTTTATTTCTAATTTGGATTAGTCGAACTCAATTTGTCATAAACTAAATCGAAGTGAATTTGCATACTTTGTTGTAGTCATTGGCATCTGTTCACTACCTTATGCTTAGTTTTAATTGAGATAATAGAACTATAGAATTCTGGATATTTACTCTACGAACTGGTATCGTATTGTTTTTAATGTCAATTTAAAGTTTAGAAGTCCTATTGCAAACTTTCAGCAAACTCTATTTACTCCATGAAGTTTAATAAGTAGTATTAAATCAAGAGTAAGAATTCCAATGTTAGTATCTAAAGTATCATGTTTGCCTCCATGATTATTGATATTCAAAAGTTGTTTTAATATCAAGGTTATCTAGGAGCTGAAAGAATTGTTTCAGGAACCATCATGTGTGGAAGATATTGTGATATCTGAAACAATGTTTTTGGTTGCATTATGATAGAGTATAATTTAGCAAAATACATGTTCTCATATTGTATGAGAATTTGTAAAGGATGGAGATGCTAGGCATCCGGATCTCCCAAAAAGGTGTTGGGAACTAACATTATACTCGCGATTCTTCCTTATAGGCTATAGTAGCTTGATCATGAAAGTTGTCATGATAAGGATGAATAGAAGATGTAAGTAAAGTGTTTACTACACTAATATATTACTAAAGAACGGATTTTTGAAAGAACAACAAACATTTGATGATGGTGATCCACTTCAAAGTGCAAGTCCAAAGGTATTAGTATTTGACTATATACGCTTTGTACTATGTGTCATGTAAATGACACCACTATTGATGTTGATAGATTCTTCTAAAAAAAGGAATTGTTGAAAGAGAATCTATAAAATATTTGGCAGAAAAGAAAAGGTTGGAGATGTCCAAACTTAGGTATATAGAAGATATACATGTTATGGTTGTATTCCTTGCTTGTTAAACAATGTGGTTCTGAGGTATTGGATACCGGTATTGGATACCGAATTGGTTGGTGTGAAGTGTCATACAGAACAACACAATTCATGAACTGCAACAGCCTAAGTAACTACAAGGGAATAAGTGATGATGTTCATCGAAAACAAATAAAGTGTTATCGTGTTTTTAGTTGTCGTTAAACCTAGCCTTCAAGATTTGTTTTAATAATTGTTATTTTGTTCCAGTATTACGAGAACGATGGTTGTTCAAATAATTACCGTATTCCATAAAGGATGGATGAACTTTTACAAATCTAGTTGGAGAAATCACATCCATAAACATTATTGCTAAAATGTCGTAAGACAAATGATTGGAAGATCACTTATGAAGTGACATCGTTGTTTGAATTATATTGGAAAGTAAACATGAAGAAACTCCATGTTGATGGATTTTTGGAGTCTTTTGATTTTGATCAATTGACGCTTGTGAAACTTTCCTTGAGATAATTGAAACTCCGTCCATAGGACAAAGAGGAACGGATGACTAATTTATTGGATATTATGCATGCTGATAGTCCATTATGTGTAGCCATATGCGATGGATCTTTTGGCTTCATATGCTTTCTCCAGAAATTTGAGTGAATATATCTATATATTTACTTAATAAGGAAGAAGTATGAAACATTTGAAAATTGTTCAAATACTTTCAAGATGAAGTGAAAAATCATTGTAACAAGAAAATAAAAGAGTTTATGATTTGATCATAAAGGAAGATATTTGAGTTACAAGTTTAGCAAAGCACCTAAGATTTCAGGAATTTTTCCATGAATTTGCATTTCCCGATAAACCACAGGAGTATGGTATATTCTAGAGATCAAATCAAACCTTATTTGACATGGTAAGATCAAAGGTGTCATTTATAAAATTGCCATTATGTTTTAAGTATTAAAGCTTTAGAGACTACCGCTTTTACACTGAAAAGAGCACCATCGTGATCCATTGAAATAACACCATATGAGTTATGGTTTGGGATAAAACCCAAATTGTCTTTTCTTAAATTTTGGTATGCTATGCATAAGTAAAATGTTTACAACCAAAGTTGGATAAGCACGTATTTGTAGGTTATCCCAAAGAATTTGTTGGGAATTCCTCCATAACACCAAGGACAAAAGAGTTTGTTGCTTGGAACGTCAAGTTTCTTGAGAAGGAATTTTGCGTGAAAAGTTAAGTAGGAGGACAATAGAACTTTGATAAGGTTGTTAAACCTTAGCTATATGTGCTAAGTAGCGCAGCGCCGGAAAGTGTCCCAGTGGCGACCACAATGCTCATGGCTCCCGTGATTACAAAGGGTGTGATCTTGGAGATTAGAGTTCCTATTGAACCATGTGGGTCGGTAAGAATCAAATAGTAAGATTTGAAACAGAAGTCATTATTGCTTTGACAATGATGAACCGACTGCATGCAAAGAAGCGATGATGGCCCCTGACTCCATAAAATGACTAGAAGTCATAGAATCCGTGATAGTATCCATACACGAGAAATCAAGTTTCTGAACTTGGAAGACCCTCCGAAAAGGCATGAAGCCTATCGGTTGTGTTTGGATCTATAAAGAAATAGACATGGATGTTTAACATCTATGAAATAGTCGACATGTCGGAAAGAAGTTTACGGCAATGTTCAAGGAGTTGACTATGACAAGATTTGATCTTTCATAGTGATATTTAGTCTTGACGGATTAATGTAGCAACCACTACATATAATTTGTTATATGGTAGTTGAATAAACAAAACAAGGTTCTTCTAATAGAATGGTTACCTAGGACGTGTACATGACACGGTCCGAAGGGTTTTGTTAATTCAAAGGGTGCTAAAAGGCATGCAAACTTCAATAGTTGAAGTGAGCATAGCGGAGTTGGAATCTTCACCATGATGAAAATGTTAAAAGAGTTTAATTTCATCGGAGATGATGAAGATGCTTGCATTTGCAAGAAATTAAGTGGGAGCGCTGAGACATATTTCTAATACATTATGTAGAGGACATGGTGTTGATTGGAAATGATGTATCTTGTATTGACATAAGTTAAGAATTTCATTAAAATAGGATTTCGATGAAAGACTTGGGCAAAACCGGAATATTTGGCATCAATGTCTATATGGATAGATTGAGGCGCTAATATGGTTATGCCGGACGTACATATATGAGATATTGAAAGGGTTCAATATGGAAACAACAAGAAAGGTTCTTGCTGCATGGAAAGGATTGTATCAAGATTCAAGTGTTTCAACACTTGGTGAGTAAAATCACATGAATATTTTGATCGATTATACCATGATATGTATATATCCAGATATGTCCTATGCTCTAAATGCTATGAGCACATACCAGAATGATTCATAAGATGATCATTGGATGATAATAAAGATATTCTTATGAGCTTTGGAAGAACTAAGAATATATCATGTATAAGTGACAAATAGTTGAAGGTAGTCCATTGTAAAGTGTTACACGATACTAGTTTTGTCACAAGATACAAATTAAATTTATCTCAATTTAGATGGTGGGTGGCACAATGTAATGGAAATTATATTCCATGATGGATTTGGATGAGTTCCAAAGTTGAAACATTGTGACGGATACTACAACAAAAAGGCTAAGTATATGACTGCTATAGTAGCAGCAAAGGAGGGCATTTGTGTTAAGTAGTTTGTTATCAAACTAGGTGTGGTTCAAAGTGGGCTAATACTATGAAGATATATTGTATGACAATAATATCGACATATTTTAACCCGGACGAACTAAAGGTCTCACCAAAGGACCAAATTTATACAATGCCATCTCATTTGAGAATGAGTGATGCGTAGAGACGCAAAGACATGCAAATACACATGGACTTGAAACTGTCAGATCCGGAGATTATGTTAACCACTAGCAATCGCGTATATGCAACACCAGAAAGCCATAGGTGTTCAATACGCAAAGTTTTTCAAACTAGATTATTGACTCTAGTGCAAGTGGGAGACTGAAGGGAATATGCCTGAGAGGCAATAATAAAGTGCTTATTATCTTATTCCATGTTTATGATAAATGTTTATTTTGCATGCCATAATTGTATTAATTGGAAACATTAATACATGTGTGTTTAATAAACAAAATACAAAGTTCCTAGTAATGCCTCTCATATAAACTAGCTCGTTGATTAACAAGATGATCAAGGTTTCCTGATCATGGGCATTGGATGTTGTTAATAACGAGGTCACAACATTGGTGGAATGATGTGATGAACATTCATCCGAAGTATAGCATTACGATCAAAGTCATTATGTTTATATTGCTATAACATCATACGAAGTAATCTTAGTCCTTAGACCATGAGATCATGTTAATTGCTAACACCCGAAGAGTATCTTGATAACATCAAACATCACACCGTAACAGGGTGACTATAAAGGTGGGTTCAGTACTACGAAGGTGTTATGTTGAGGCTCATGGATCAAGAGTGGGATTTGTCCATCCAGATGACAGATAGATATACTCTGGGCCCTCTCGGTGATATCACATTGAAATAGCTTGCAAGCAAGTGATGTGATCACTATAATGTTATATCACGGGAACGAGAAAAGAGTGCATGTCGGTAACAAGATCAAACTAGGTATTTGGATACCGATGATCGAATCTCGGACATGTAATATATCGTGAGACAAAGGGATTTAGTTATGATGTTAAAGGTTCACACGATCACAAGAGTCATCGTTGAATATGTGGGAGTCAGTACGGATCTCTAGGTCCCGCTGCTGATTATTGATCGGAGAGGGGTCTCGATCATGTCTGCATTATCCACGAACCGTAGGGTGACACACTTAAGGGATACCGACACCATTTGGAGCAAATATGTTTCAGATAAAGATTTAAGAAAGCGCTGGAATCATTTCGATGGAAACCAGAATTGTTTCGGGTGAAATTGCAGAAACTGGTTCTGCATGTGATATTGAAATGTTGCAGGGGTTTTATGTGAATGTTTGTTAATTAATGTAATTGACAAAATTCTGAATAAAATAAATAAAATAGTTTTATTTAATGAGAGCTTGCATTAAATTTGGTGGAAATTTAATGCATGTGTGAGTGGAATTTTGAGTGGAGGCTTTTTATGGGAGTGGGAGCTCCACCCACATGAATGTGGAAGAGGTGGGGACACCACCATGGCTGCCATGCCATGGCCCTTGGGTGCCCCCCTCTCCCTATAAAAGGCCCCCCTCTCCACCTCACAAACCACACCTCCTCGTGAAGAATCTCTCTCCCCCTCTAGTTATTCCCCATGGTCTCGGATTAGCGAGATACATGTTCCCGCTGGCTTTATCTGGAAAGGAGTTGTTGCTTCCGCTGCTTTGCTGGAGCGATGGACGGAGGTTGTCGGGGTACCGGACGTGTGTGCGATCACGGATGCACCGCTGCTTTGCGGTGCTGGACTTGGTGGCGCTGGACTTGTTGGAGCTGGATCTGATGGACGTGCTGGAGCCAGACCTGCTAGACTTCATCACAATCTTGAGATCGGCAAGTGTACGACTACATCATCCACGAGTTCCATCTCGTTAACAAAGCTTTGTTGTCTTCGAGGGTAAGTTCTCTATGGATGTATATCCACCCGTTGCTTGTATCTAGTAGATAGATCTTGGCATATAGTTCCCATCGTAGGAATTTTTTTGTTTTCTATGCTGTGAACCCAACACTTTCAATAGGTAGTGGCTCTATAATTGGAAAAGATAATATCGAAGAATTCTTTAATCATGTTAGTAAGCATGGGGATATTAAGGATAGATCCCTTGCAGAACTTCTCCAAATTATGAAATTGTTGCAGCTTCTTCAGTTCACATGTTGGAAGCTAGGTTTGTTAACCTTAACCCCTTAATGCAAGTAATGTTTCTTAAACTTAAATAAATTGAGGACCCTGAAAAGAGAGATTTTATTCTGGAAACCTTGCTTAAAGAATTCTATGATGTTGCTAAGGAAGCTAGAAAAGTCTTTGATCGTTTTAATATGCTAGGCTTATGTGTAGATGTTATTGGTACACGAGAAAATATTAACAAAACTGAACCTAATGGGGAGGAAATTAAGATACCAATACCTTTCAAACTTGTAGCAATGCATGAAGCCATAGAAAAGAATCTTGATTGGATTGTTCCTGAAAACCCGTTTGATGAAAGTAGTAAACCCAAGAGCATTGAAAGAGGGTCCTCTAGAACTTATTTGGATGAGATACCTTGCCTTGTTGATGATACTTCTGGTATTAATCTTAATGCTTATTCATTTGAGAACACTTGATTCTTTTTCTTGCTTCTTATGCCTAACTTAAAGACGTTAAAGAAAAGTACTTATTGGGAGATAACCCAAAAGTTTTAGTTGAATCTTGGAAGTTATTACCTTAGTAATAACCGCTCTTTATCCTTTTTATTTTCTTTTTGTGCCAAGAGTAACCTCTAATGAGAGAGAAGTATTGCTTGGGAAAGTTGCTGTCCTGAAACAGATTTTTGTGCTTCACTGTAAAAATTTGTGTAAAATCTCTGTACGTCGTTTTGAGGCGTGAATTTTTTTGCTTCTTCCCCAGGTTGTTATCTAACTTTCTTTAGTTCAACACGTTTCGATTTAAGCAACAGAAGGTCTTCTAAAAAATTGGTTTTTACCTGCTGGTCTGTTTTGACAGATTTCTGTCATTATTTGCATTTCTTCTTGTTGGTTCCTTTTTGGGTTCTCTTTGGGGAATTGAACTTTTCAAGGGAAGTGCTACAGTAGCTTGTGTTTTAATGGAAGTTTTATTGGTGTTGAAACTAAACCCAAAGACTTATTATCTTGAGTGCACTAATGTTGCTAATAAAGATTGTGTGAAGTTTTGTATGAAGGAAGAATTCCAGGTGTATGGAGAGAATGATGTAATGAGATGAAGAATGGACTAAAGCTCAAGCTTGGGGATGCCACCCCGTGTCACTCCAAGAAACATCCAAGAAGTACAAGCGTCAAAGCTTGGGGATGACCAAGGCATCCCCTTCTTCATCAATAAAAAACCTTAGGTTCTTCCAAACACTTCATTTTTATTGTTTCGTGCACAGTTGTGTTGTTCTTGGAGCGTCTTTATTTTTGTTTTTGGATTTCGTTTGCTTGGTTTTCTTAGTTTGCTTGAATAAAGTGGTTGGACCCCCTCTTTCATACATTAGTTTTCAAATAGTTTGGTTTGGATTGGAAAAGAGTAGGAAAGTTCATGCTTAAGTGGTAAAGAGAGCTTGTTTTTGGCTGTGGCCTATGCTTTGTCATGTCATGCTTGATATTGTTTTGGCTTTATGCTTAGTGATCTTTGCTGTAGCATGACATGTTATAAACAATTAAGATTGCTTAATGTGCCTTGAAAGAATCATGCGTTATTTTAGCATATTAAAGCATAGTATTGTGGTATTCTCCTTTGATGCTTTATTTGGGTTGTCTTGGCGCATGCTCACACCATGTTAAGACTATACCAAGTCACCATAGCCTTTATGATCGTTTATTTTTCGACTTGTAATATCACTTTATGCTTTAATTAATAATGTTTTGTCGCTTTGCATGATTATGGCCATTATTGCTCTCTTAGTTGGTCGCTCTCAGTCTTTTGCTAGCCTCCATAACCAAGTATGAGTTCCACTCATGCATCCAACTCCAAATAAAAATAAGTTATTCCAAAGAGTCCACCATACCTACCTATTAGCATTTGCTATTCCAAGTATATTCATGTTTTTATCTACCTTCCGAATTAAACTTGTTATGAGAAACCTAGTGATTAAAGCTCTCACGAACTTGATGGCACACTTTACTTTTCTTGCCCTAATAAACTTGAACCATTATGTCGTCTATGTTGTATATGCTTGCACTTATATGTTGGTCATTAGCAGAACCATATTGTCATGGGGAACACTTTCAACATTGCACTTGTACATTGTACCTAGTTGATATCATGCTCTTTTGTCTATGGATGTCGTCAGTGTGAAATGAAAGGGGAGCTTGTAAGTCCATGGAGTTATGTATGTGTGTTAGAGAAACGCCTAGGCTGCCGGTCTAATCCATGCCTAATCATGGTGGAAACCTGTAGCGTAACCATAATGAGCAATCTATGAAGCATTCTTCTTATAAAAAAAGAGATAGAGATTGAGAAAAGGAGAAAAAAAGATATGAGAAAAGAGGAAAGAGATAAAAAAGCACCATTTTCCCAAGGTAAATAAGAAGATTGCTGAGATGCTCGTTGTCTGCTTGCCATGTCATTTTGATATGGGTATTCTTCCGTATCATCAGGCAAGGGTACCCGTTATGTTCTCTATGATACACATGTACTTACTATGACAAGAACTTATCGGTAACTAACTTGAGTAGCATGAGGAGCGGCCCTCGTATTCAAGGGACATGAGATTTCCAACTTATACTTTGTCAAGCATATACTCCATAGTTTATTCACTTTAACCTTAATAACCTCAAGATGCTTATGATAGGGGCAATGAGAGCTGAAAGCTAATAAGTACGATAATTTTTGGAAGCTCTTTATGAAACTTGAATCCCTGCTTCCTTCTATGAAGGCCTTTCTTCCACTTTTATATTGAGTCTCCACCTTCTATCTTTATGCACCTATTGAGAGAGCATAGTGACCATTCTTAGTCTAATGTGCATTGTCCCAAGACTTGTTGATTGATGCATAACTTTGATATTGCTTGTTCTTAAACTATTTGTATCTAGTCACCCTTATAAACTTTCAAGGTGTCCTATGCAATTATGATTTGCTACATTATGAGTGACAAGCTGAATGCCACTATGCTATGTTTCCTTTATGTGAAACAAACAAACGTCTTGCAAAACATTGTTATTCATGAATCTTTTGTTTGTGCCTTTTCATGTTACAACATAGTTGCTATGTCTTATTGTTAGAACTTTATCTTTCATGCTATGTTGAAGTACTATGATCCCAACTATCAATGTTTTACAGATACTTTGATCAAGTTTATGATGGTGCATGTCACCTCAAAAATTATTCTTTTTTTATCACTTACCTACTCGAGGACAAGCAGGAGTTAAGCTTGGGGATGTTGATACGTTGCAAACGTATGTATAATTTTTGATGTTCCATGCTTGTTTTATATCTACTTTCTTATGTTTTGTCCACACTTTGGAGTATTTTTATACACTTTCTTGGACTAACCTATTAACAAGATGCCACCGTGCCAGCTGCCTGTTTTCTGTTGTTTTTGGTTCCAAGAAAGTCAGAAAATGAATATTCTCGGAATTAGACGGGACAAAAGCCAAAGTCAATATTTCACCCAGGCTTGGCACGCGCCAGGGGGGTGGTGTGGCCGCCTAGGGCACCCCCTCGGCCTCCCCTTTCTCCTATAAGATGCCTCCGATACAAAAACCCTAAGTACCCGATCAAAATTCCACGAAAGAGTCTGTAGCCGCCGTCATCTCCATCCCTATATCGGGAGGGATCTGAAGCTCTTCCCGGCACCCTGCCGGAGGGGAGAATTCACCTTGGAGGCCTTCTTCATCATCATGCAAGCCTCCGGTGTGATGCGTGAGTAGTTCATCCTTGGACTACGGGTCCATGTAGTAGCTAGATGGTTGGTTCTTCTCCTTTGTGCTACCATGTCTAGATCTTATGAGCTCCGTTCATGATCAAGATCATCTATTTGTAATCATACATGTTGTGTTTGCGGGGATCCGATGGATATTGAGATACTATTTCAGATTGATTATTGATTCTATCATGTCTTTGTTATTTGTGATCTTGCATGCTCTCTATTGTTAGTAGATATCTTGGCCGAGTAGATGCTATCAACTCTAAGAGGGAGTATTTATGCTCGATAGTGGGTTCATGCCTCTAGTAATCTGGGGAAGTGACATAAATCTCTAAGGTACTAGATGTGTTGTTGCTACTAGGGAGAAAACAACAATCCTTTGTTCATAGAACAATCATATCGTTTACTTTACGCGCAATGCATAATGCAATTATCTCTTGCTTGCAACTTAATACTGGAGGGGGTTCGGATTGATAACTTGAAGGTGGATTATTAGTCATAGATGCAGTTGGATTACGGTCTATGTATAATGTTGTAATGCCCAATCAAATCTCATAGGAGTCAAGATGATTAGTATATGCATGTATGCTTTCTCGATGTTTGTCAATTGCCCCGCTATAATTTGTTCACCCAACTTGTCATCTATCTTAAGGAGAACCACCACTAGTGAACTATGGACCCCGGTCCTTTCTTTTACCATCAATCTACAACTGTTTACTATTTTCTGTTTACTTTCTTCAAGATTTTACTTTCTTCCACACAATACGTTTAATCCTTTGTTTTTAGCAAAACCGGTGAGATTGACAACCTCACTGTAAGTTGGGGGCAAAGTTCCGTGGTTGTGTTGTGCAGGATTCCAAGTTGGAAACAACACCTTGTAGGTGTTTCCTTGCTCCTACTGGTTCGATAACCTTGGTTTCATAATTGAGGGAAAACTTGTTGCTGTGCTCATCATACCTTCCTCTTGGGGTTCCCGAACGAGCTCGATATATTTTGGACCATCAATAGTGCATCGTGTCAGTGGAAGGAGGTTGTTTAGCCTCAGTGATATCTTCTGCACCATTAGGCGCCATCTTGATTTCCTTGATTGCCTATTTATTTTTAGGAATAGAATCAAACATTAGAAAAATAGCCAGCAAATTACAAATGATCATACTCATTTCAGGGAAAAATATGGCATTGAAATTTTGGAAGATGAGAAAGATAAAAAGTATTCTGGAGGGCTTACTGTTGCTTTTTTCACACTGTGATTGGAGAAGCCCCGGCTGTCACAGAAAAACAAGTCACTGTGATAAGGTTGTCTATTTCTTGTTTGCCTGTTTATTAGACAACGGGCCTACACAAAGAGAGAGCATAGAGTATAAGAGCCAGTCCTGGTTAAACACAAACATGGGGAAGTTGAGTAGACAAGACTTGACCTGGTTCCTAGGGTCAGTCCAAGAATCAACAAGCTTGCACCACTCTGCATTGTTCATGTGTTCAACAAGAGAAATCCTTGTTACTTCATTCAGTGGGAGGGGGTCAAAAAACTGCTTCTTCAGGAGATGCCTTTGAATTCTTACGTGCCTCATTAACTCCTGGTTGCAAGAAACCTGCACATCTGGGTGTGATGCATCCATGACAAACTTTTGCTGAAATAAAACATCGTGCATCAGATTCTGCTTGAACAATAATGAGAATAAAAGGGCAGTTGAGTCACAGAACATACGGAAACTCTGTCGTAGAACTCTGCTCTGACTTCCGGCCTCTCCTTGTACTCTTTCCAGCGGGGAAGATAGGCATACCAGTCCTAACTGTTTTTGCACACTCAGTGGCGAACTTGGAAGCAATAATTCTTCCTAGAGGAATGGCAAATGGAAGCTTTCCTCCTTTGGACATGTTCTCACGCTGCCTCCCCATGTTTATTCCCTCAAGACAATTTGAGGATCATCATGTTTAATAGTGTCTTCAGAAGGATGATGGCCAAAATCATCTACAAACATATAATGTGGAGTTAGTGTTCTACCATATAATAAGTGCAATTCAAACAATATAATGTGCTTTCCTTGGGGAGTTGGTTGCTTGCCTGGGCAGCTATCTTCCTGCCATGGAGTGCTGCCATCTCGATTTGGGCTGCTACCTTCTCTCCTTGAGCATCAGGATCTGCAGGACTCTGAGTTTCTTACGAAGAGGTCGTAGCACTTGGCGGTCTTGGTGGGCATCATGGAGAACTTTGAGGTGGAAGTATTTCTAGCGGATTCCCCTTGGACCTGGTATGTCTCGTACTTCCCATCGAGGCAACCATGCTAGCCAAGACATGCTTCTGAGCAGTTGATCCACCACTAGCAACCATCCTTGTCATGACGACAGGTTTCTTCTTATATTTCCTCTTCTCAGTCTACACAATTCAAAGGTAGTCAATTCGGGATAAAAAAAATGCACAACATATATGGAAAATTAAGTAACCAAATAATTACACAAAATATGAGTAGGCAAGTAAGGGGACTACCTCCAGCTCATCCTCCCCCTCCTCTTCAGGATAATAGTCAGATCCAGAGCCTTCATCCTTGCTCTTTTTAGGGGAGAATTCAGTGGGAGATGCATAAACAAGGGGAATAAGGCCCATTTTTTTGCATCCGCGCATTGTTTCTCGTGATGTTTTCCAGCCTCCTTTCTTCCATGGGATGCAATTGTGGTTCTATCATGAATAAACAACTCTTAAGTAAGCTACAAAAATATAACCTATGTCATATGGTATTGATTGTTCTATACTAATCATAATGTACAACAATCCACTATGAGGAACTTCTACTCTGAATCTCATATCACAAGACTAACGATGAAGCAGCCAAAGCAAAGCAAGAGACAAGACGATGAACAAGCTGGACAATTCACCAATTGGTTGTAGTAATAAGCATATGATGAAGCAGCCAAACTAATGCAAAAAGGCAAGATAATGCAACCTTTATCACATGCAAACAGATCATAAGCCGAAATAGTATACATGAAGTTAAAGAGGATAATCACAATAAAACATAAGCAAGATAAGCAACTATCCTACAAATAAACAAAATATAACTTATGGTGCTGATTGTTCTATAGTAATCATCATGTAATAGAGTCCACTATGAGAAATTTATACTCTGATTAAAAGACATAGAATGAAGCAGCCAAACCAATGGAACAACCAAGATAATGCAAACTTTATCTATATGTAAATTGATCATAAGTCGAATACTCTGAATCTCACTTGTCAATTGGTTGGCTGGTTGCACTAATAAGCAGGGCAGGATAATTAAACATCAGAAGGATAAGCATCTTTCATGCAATTAAAATAGGCAATTAAACAAGTCATGACATATGATGTTGATTGTTCAATACTAATCATCATGTAAAACATACTACTATGAACAATTTATACTCTGCTCATCAGACATGTCATGATGCAGTCAAACTAATGCAATAGACAGGATAATGCAACCCTGATCACAAGACTTGTAAAATCACAAGCAATTTCACAGGTAGAACAAATAAGAGAGAATAACTACAACAAAAAAGGTAAATTGGTGGCATGAATAGGATAATGAATAACATTTCTTAGGTAAAGTAAAAAAACATGAGCATCGAGGATGAGAGTGTTTCCTTGCCTGTAGGTTGTAGGGCCTTTTTGATACTATGTTTATTGTAGTGACCCGGGGCACGTGGCATCGATCTGTATGGCGAGGTAGCAGACCTCGTCGATAAGGTGGGCGACGAGGTGGACGGGCCTTGTCAGTGTGGTGGCGGTCCTTGTCAGCAAGGTGGACGGCGAGCTGGACGGTGCGCTAGACGGGGAGATGGACGGCGAGCTCGTCAACTTTGCGGGTGAAGTGTACAGCGAGGTGGTAGACAAGGTCAGCCGGCTGTCGGTGAGGTGGATGACCGGCGGGGTCGACGGGCGTGGTGGAAAACCGGGACGGTGAGGAGGGGCTAGGGTTTGTGCTAGGTTGACAGAGAGGTTACTACTGGAAGGACGGACGGAGACGAGGGGATTAAAGGCAAAGGGCGGAGGGATGGACAACGGTGAGGGGAAAAGGGGGAGGACGGCGGGAGGATGGTGGGGAGGGCGAGGGTAAAAGGGGGAGGATGGCGGGGAGGACGGCGCCGAGGGCAGTGGGGAAATTTGGATCTGTCTCATTTTGGCGAGGGGATAAAAAGGGTTTGGAATAGATTACGTAAATGACCTTTGCGTGAATGCTTGGGTGGTGCTGTGCGGGTGGGCTCAAAGGTAATTGCAGCTCGAGAAATTTTCGTTTGCATAGAAACTCTCCCACGCTGGCGCCAAATTTCGCGTGGGAGGGAGGATCTGGCCTGGAAATTTGGGGTTGGTGTCCTGGCCGTCGGATGCATGATGGAGGGTTCAAATAAATTAACCATATTTTAGAAAGTATTCACTAAAAGGGCCTTGGTGAAGAAAACTATAAATTATTGACGAATAAATCTTGAAAAAAAGCAATAATGTGGACTACTAGTTTATATTCTGGCTTATATAATGATCTCAAGAGAGGTAACGTATTTTGGATAATATATTCAAATTTAGATAAGATTCAAAATGCGGTTTATTTTGAACAATGGATTTCTCTAGATTAGGGTTGAACGATGGACTTTTATCCTTATTTTGGTTAGTTTTAGGTCATAGCAACACATATGGTATATATCAAAGTTTGAGCCCAAAGAAAATGCATCACACAGACCAAAATACATAGGAAAATTAAAGCAGCTTCCACATATCCATGTGAATGCCTAGAGAGTTTAGTGGATATATTAATGTGGTTAGAACACATGCATGACTCTAGGGGATCCATGTGTGTCAGACTAGCTAAAATTAAAAATCATATAGGAAATAATAAATAACCAGCTTTCAATTCCATGTTGCACGGCCAGTGTGTGACAGAAGTTGCATCATAGAATCATGTATATATATATATATATATATCAAAATGTGGTTTAGGAAAAGAACACATGCAATGTCTCTAGGGGTTCCATGTGTCAAAAACTATGGTCATAGAGAGACAAAAACACATAAGGAAAGGTAGCTTCCACATTGCATGTTGCACTAGTGTGTGATAGAAGTTGCATCTATCACAGAATCCACTGGAGTAGTGTGTGGTCATCATGCATGGTTTTGGAAAAGAACACATGCAAATGTGGTCATGTTGTGGTCAATGACTCTAGTGGATATATATATATCAATGTGGTTTAGAAAAAGAACACATCATATATACAATGACTCTAGGGGATCCATGTGACAAATTATGGCCACAGAGACCAAAAACACACATATATAGCTAGGAAATCTCAGCTTCCACATTGCACATGTTACACCAGTGTGACAGAAGTTAAGTTGTATCACAGAATCCACTGGAGTTTGTGTGTGGTCATGTAGATATCAATGTGGTACATATTATTGGAAAAGAACACATGCAATATGGTCACCATGTGGTCTATCAACAATGACTCTGGTGGCCATATCAATAATGTGGGTTAGGAAGAGAACACATCATTACAAAATATGACTCTAGGAGAGATCCATGCATGGTTGTCATAGAGACCAAAAACACATAGGAATTAGTTAATAAAGGAGCTTACACACACTACAAGAAAAGTTTCCTTCCATAATGAATTGGCCCGACGGTCGTCGTAGAAGGCGCGTCTTCCGCGACGAAATTCTTGGCTCGGCCGTGGTCGATGGAATTTTTTTCTGGTTTCACGGCCCTCTACTACGATGGATCTGCTAAAAACATGGAGGAAGCTCGGCCAGTGCATGGTAGAAGCAAGATTTTCGTTTCCTCGCGCGATGTTGACTCGCCGAAGTCTTTTGAGGCATGTGGGTCCTAGCCGTCAGTGTCTCTAGCGGACCATACTTTTCGGTCGTGCCTCCCTTATTTGAACTCGATAACATAGCTCGAGGCGTCTGCCATTTAGTTAGGCTGCTAGGTCCCACATGTTAGCCTCTCATTAGAAGGATCATGTGTATGATGGAATTTTTTTCCTTCGCTCGCGCTACCCTGTTCCGAAGTTGATAGCACTTCTTGATGCATCTACCGTCTAATCAACCTCCTGGGACCCACATGTCATCCTCTCATTAGAAGAAACATGTGTATGATGGAATTTTTTCCTTCACTGGCGCTACCCCGTTCCGAGTTGATAGCGCTGCTCGACTCATCTATCATCTAACCAACCTCCTGAGCCCCACATGTCATCCTCTCATTAGAAGAAACGTGTGTATGATGGATTTTTTTCTTGGCTCGCGCTACCCTGTTCCGAACTTGATAGCATTGTTCGATGCACCTACCGTTTAATCACGATGCTGGGCCCCACATGTCATCCTCTCATTAGAAGAAACGTGTGTATGGTGTATTTTTTACCCTCTATCGCGCCTTCGTGTTCTGAACTTGATAGCATTGCTCGCTGCATCAACCGTTTATTCAGGCTGGTGGGTCCCTTATGTCAGCCTCACATTAGAAGAATCGTCGGTATGATGGATTTTTTTCTTCTCTAGCGCTACCTTGTTTTGAACTAGATAGCGTTGCTCGACGAATCTGCCATTTGCTCACGCTGTTGGGTCCCCCATTTCAGCCTCTCATTACAAGAAACGTGTGCATGCTGAACTTTTTTCTCGCTCGCGCCTCCCTATTTCGAACTGGCAACATTGCTCGATGCAGCATCTGTATAAGGTCGCGCTGCTGGGTCCCACATATCAGCCTCTCTGTAAATGAAACATTGATTGCTCGATGCAACATCTGTATAAGATCTCTGCTGGGTCCAACATGTCAGCGTCTCTGCAAATGCAAAGTGTGTATGATGCACTCTGCTGTTTTGACCTTGGCAACGTTGTTGGGTCCCAGATGTCAGCCTTCTCTGTGTAAGAAACGTGTGTATGCTAGAAAAAAATGTAAAAGAACGACAGAGATTATACTATATATTATATATTTATATTGAAAAAACTAGGAATCAAACTCAAGACTTCAACAAATGGGAACCGCGCGTGCTTCCACTACACCAGAACCATCTATGCCACTACTGGAAAATATTACATTTAGAAATGTTGAAATCACTTAAAATGAAAAGGCAGCGACCCTGACGACTTGCCATAAAAAAATATTAAATGCTCTGTACAAATACAACATGGGTAGGAGAAGCTTGTCCTATACTTTATCAGAATGGCATGGAAATACTAAATTAAGACGATTTTGGGTGATAAAAAAATAACTTGGGTCCAGTCTTGTGAACCAATGGGCTTCTTACGTGGGCTCCTTACCAAAACTTCTTCAGTGTGGTTCAAGCTTAAAAAACCAAGTAATAATGTGTTGAGGATTGGCGGCCCGCAACCAACCTGAACCTGGAAGGATAAATTAGCTAGGTTTTGGGCCACAGTTGGGTAGAATGTAGTACTAATATCTAATAACCTCCTCACTAAAAATTTAATGTACTCAATATGTCGCGGGTCGGCAGTCCACCTGACCCGGCAGGCTAAATTTGCAAGGTTTTGGGCCAGTGTTGGGTCGAATGTGCAATCTTTCCGCTAGGTCCTTAGTGAAAATTCAATGTAGTTCGTACCCCATCCTCCAAAAAAATGCAGTTGGTACCCTATAAATTATATACATTGCTCACCACGAAAGGTTAATTAAGGGTTTTTCTTTTGAAACAAGAGTATGGGAAGTTTTTTGTCCGAAGTGGGGTTAAAATATTCGTTTTCATAGGCTGAGTAGTAAAAATATATTGTACTGAAGGTTGATGGTCCACCTGACCTAGCTGTACCTACACCGAATCCGAAAGAATGAAGTTGGAAATGGAGAAAAGTGACCGATATTGCCCCTTATTATACATAGCGAACATAGCGAGGAACTTGGGTAGCATAGGATTCGAACATGGAAAGTACTGGAGGAAGTTTGACTGACTGACATAAAATCGTGTCATATCAAGTCTTACAGCGTGCAATCATCTTTTCAGCAAAGGATATATTTCGAGATGGTTTGGGTGGCTTTGAATCTGCCTAAGTGCCCAATCGATTTGATGTATTCAAAACCTGTTGGCGATAGACACACGATGGCCTTGACTTGCCCAGCCGCAGATAGCTCGGGTAAGCACCAGCTTAAACTGATCACTCGAAGTTGTATGCTTCTGTACGATGAAATTAGTACATGCCGCAATTAGCGCCAACATGTGGCATTGTCATCATGCAAAAAGGCTCAGAATTCACACATTTAGTTCACAGTTTCGAACACAATAATACAACCAGTTTGTACACTAGCACATACAGTACAATGTGAGCACATCAGAGCTTGACTTTCTCATGTCACATCAGAGCTTGAGTTGTTCATTTCACATACAGAAGAATGAGCAAGCATACATACTGTATTGAACAAGTAATTTCACGGTAGCGCCAAAAGTATGCCATGTATCAGAGACAATATGGGGTCTGCGTAAACAATTTTTCTTTTTTTGGAAGGGTGTGCATTAACTCTCTTTTTTTAGAATATCGGCATAAATATTTGCGATTATCATCCTAGGGCGTCTCGTCCTGCTTTGGCGTACCGATCCAAGATCAATTACGGCCTAGTTAAGGCCTGTTTCGTGGCCCTATAAGAAGCAGTGACCTACTTTTCCCTGTTCGATAAGAGGAAATAAGGAATATTCCTCTCAAAACACAAAGCTGAACGAGGTGCGATGGTTCAAAAAAATGCACGAGTCACGTATATACTACAAGCCAGTAATAGTACTGAAAACTATAGTACAGAAATCACGCTACGAAATAAGCATGGCTACATGGATTATACCGTGGAAGGCAATACTAAATACAAAAGCACGACATGGCTCATATAAACTGATTCAAGCTGGCCACTAAAACCAGTGTACTAACAGTCATTTGTTGAACCACGATGCAAAAAAGATGACACAACGATACACCAGAAAGATCCACAGCTCAGTCTAGGGACGGCACAACGAGCATACCAAACCTAAACTAGGTCTAAACCAAATTACCGCCTGTTGCACAAAGTTCCAATCATCTTTGTGAAGGCTGATAACTGCCACATGCTCACCTTCAGTTGGCTGTAGGTTGCAGCGTTTAATCTAAGGGAATTGTATTCCGCGAAATTTGCTATATGTTGTGTATACACATTTTTTCCTCATGAATGGGAACAATGTGCCATTAGCAGCCTTGCATCCATGTTTCTTCATCATCTTGTCAATGATTGGATAATTGAGACCAAAAAACAGAGAGTTGTCCTCCAGGCTGTTAACCTGCCTCCAAACGATGACCCCTGGAGGTCCAGCAGAGCTAGGATCCTTTTCAAAAATGTAGACACGAGAGGCAGGATATAGGCGTAGGTTAGTCCTATTTTGAGCATGATGAATGATTTCACCATCTTCACCATGGGCAACCCCCATGCCATATGTTGTAATTATGATCATCAAGCGTTCACCATCATCCGATCGAGCGAGGAACCACATGCCTGGCCGATCATTCAAAATAGGTGCTGGGATTACAAACGGAAGCTCCTTGTTTCCCGCAACATCCGAATTCGAGACAAAAAGTGCATTACTGGCATACATATTCTAACACCAGCATTCTTCATTGTTCATGTTAACAGTGTGAATAGGCAAATCCTGACAATAATATTACTCAATAAATTAACAACATTAGGAATTGCATTTCTTACTCTACTATTCCGAACATTTGGATTTCTTGCTTATCTTAGTTTCCTAGTTGTTGTAAGTTTCAAAAGAGGAGGCGCCACCTTTTTTTATATAGAGGCATGTCCACTTGAATCCTATAGGATTAGATGCCTGCAGTATTTTGGATCAAGTGGTGTTTGATTGCACAAAAAGACCAAAGGAATTATACAAAGAGGTTGGAGTGGGTGGAAAATTTCCTCCAAAATAGAGTGCAAAGGAATCCTTTGAAGGAATTCCTAAGGATTATACTCTTTCGAATCAAACAACATTTTATAGATTTTTTTTCTAAGGATCCAAATCCTACACAATTCCTCTGAATCCCAAGGCAAAATCCAAAAAGGAAAGATTGGTGTCCTACAAAAATCCTATGTGATTCCTACAATCCAAGGAGGGCCTGAAAGTACAAACAGATAAAGAAACCCGGCTTCACTGTGTTGCGCTCACAATTGAGATGCTAGTTAATAATAACTTTCATATTTTGACAATGAACAAACTTAGTAGTGCAGGGACGTGATGGCCCAAAATATATCGAGCTCGTTGGGGAACCCCAAGAGGAAGGTATGATGAGCACATCAGCAAGTTTTCCCTCAGTACAAAACCAAGGTTATCAATCCAGTAGGAGCAAGGAAACACCCTAAAGGTGTTGCTAGCTGAACGTTGGCAGGGCGCACTACCGGTGCCAGCAGCAACATGGAGACCTGCACAACACAACCACGAAACTTTGCCCCCAACTTATGATGAGGTTGTCAATCTCACCGGTTTTGCTGAAAACAAAGGATTAAACGTATCAAATGGAAGGAAGTAATAGTTTGCAGAAGGTAAACACAAAGCAGTAAACAGTTGATTGTAGATTGAATGTAAAAGAAAGGACCGGGGTCCATAGTTCACTGGAGGTGGCTCTCCTTAAGATAGATAACATGCTGGGTGAACAAATTACAGCAGGGCAATTGACAAACATCGAGAAAGCATACAAGCATATACTAATCATCTTGACTCCTTTGAGACTTGATTGGGCATTACAACATTATACATAGACCGCCATCCAACTACATCTATGACTAATAATCCACCTTCAGGTTATCATCTGAACCCCCTCCAGTATTAAGTTGCAAGCAACAGATTATTGCATTACAAATTGCGTGTAAAGTAAACAATATGATTGTTCTATGAACAAAGGATTGTTGTTTTCTCCCTAGTAGCAACAGCACATTTAGTACCTTAGAGATTTCTGTCACTTCCCCAGATTACCAGAGGCATGAACCCATTATCGAGCATAAATACTAACTCTTGGAGTTGCTAGCATCTACTTGGCCAAGATAGCTACTAACAACGGAAAGCATGCAAGATCACAAACAAAGACATGATAGAATCAATAATCAATCTGAAATAGCATCTCAATATCCATCGGATCCCCGCAAACACAACATGCAGAATTACAAATAGATGATCTTGATCATGAACGGAGCTCACAAGATCTCAACATGATAGCACAAAGGAGGAGAACCAGCCATCTACCTACTACATGGACCCGTAGTCCAGAGATGAACTACTCACGCATCACACCGGAGGCTTGCATGATGATGAATAAGGCCTCCAGGGTGAATTCCCCTCTCCGGCAGGGTGCCGGGAAGAGCTTCAGATCCCTCCCGATCTAGGGATGGAGATGAGGGTGGCTACAGACTCTTTCGTGGAATTTTGATCGGGTACTTAGGGTTTCCGTATCAAAGGCAATATATAGGCGGAAGGAGAGGCCGAGAGGGTGCACGGCGGCAGACCACCCCTGCAGGCCAAGCCTTGGCAGCTGCCAGTGGTGTGGCGGCCCCAGCCCCTCTCCGTCTCGTATTCGCTCCAAGTGTCCCCTGTAAAATAATAACTTTGGCTTTTGTCCGTCCAATTCGAGAATATTCATTTTCGACTTCGGAACCAAAACAGCAGAAAAGCAGGCGGTGACCTGTGGCTCTTGTTAATAGGTTAGTCCAAGAAATCATATGAAAAGTACTCCAAAGTGTGGACAAAACATAAGAAAGTAGATAAAACCAATCATGGAACATCAAAAATTATAGATACATTTGCAATGTATCAACATCCCCAAGCTTAACTCATGCTCGTCCTCGAGTAGGTAAGTGATAAAAAGAAAGAATAATTTTTTAGGTGACATGCACCATCATAAACTTGATCAAAGTATTTGTAAAACATTCAAAGCTGGGATCATAGTACTTCAATCATAACATGAAATACAAAGTTCTAGCAATAAGACAAAGAAACTATGTTGCAACATGAAAAAGCACAAACAAAAGATTCATGAATAACAATGCTTTGTAAGACGTTTGTTTGTTTCACATAAAGAAAACATAGCATAATAGCATTCAGCTTGTCCCTCATAGAGTAGCAAATATAAATGCATAGGACACCTTCAAAGTTCATAAGAGTGACTAGATACAAATAGTTTAAAACAAGCAATATCAAGTTATGCATCAATCAACAAGTCTTGGGACAATGCACATAGAACTAAGAATGACCACTATGCTCTCAAAGTAGGTGCATAAAAGTAGAAGGTGGAGACTCAATATAATGATGGAAGAAAGGCCTTCATAGAAGGAAGCAGAGATTCAAGTTTCATAAAGAGCTTCCAAAAATTATGGTACTTATAGCTTTCAGCTCTCATTGCCCCTATCATAAGCATCTTGAAGTGATTAAGGTTAAAGTGAACAAACTATGGTGTACATGCTTGACGAAGTATAAGTTAGAAATCTCATGTCCCTTGAATACGAGGGCCGCTCCTCATGCTACTCAAGTTTAGTCACCGGTAAGTTCTTGTCATCGTAAGTACATGTGTATCATAGAGAACCGCCAACGGGGTACCCCTTGCCTGATGATACGGAAGAATCCCCATATCAAAATGATAAGGCAAGCAGACAACAAGCATCTCAGCAATCTTCTTATTTACCATGGGAATATGGTGCTTTTTTCTCTGTTTCCTGTTTTCATAATCTCTTTTTTTTTCTCTTTTTCTCTTTTTTCTCAATATAGGACTCTTTTTTATAAGAAGAATGCTTCATAGACAGCTCATTATGGTTACGCTGCAGGTTTCCACCATGTCAGCATGGATTAGACCAGCGGCCCATGCGCTTCTCTAACACATATACATAACTCCATGGACTTACAAGCTCCCCTTTCATTTCACACCGACGACATCCATAGACAAAAGATCATGATATCAACTAGGTACAAAGTACCAGTGCAATGTTGAAAGCATTCCCCATGACACCATGGTTCTGCTAATCCCCAACAAATAAGTGCAAGCATATACAACATAGTCGACACAATGGTTCAAGTTTATTAAGGCCAAGAAAAGTAAAGTGTTCCATCAAGTTTGTGAGAGCTTTAATCACTAGTTTTCTCATAACAAGTTTAATTTGGAAGGTAAACAAAAACATGAATATACTTGGAATAGCATATGCTAATAGGTAGGTATGGTGGACTCTTTGGAATAACTTGGTTTAAGGAGTTGGATGCATGAGTGGAACTCATACTTGGTTGCGGAGGCTAGCAAAAGACTGGGAGCGACAAACTAAGAGAGCAATAATGGCCATAATCATGCAGAGAGACAAAACATCATTAATCAAAGCATAAAGTGATACTACAAGTTGAAAACTAAAGGATCATAAAGGCTTATGGTGACTTGAGATAGTCATAACATGGTGTGAGCCAAGTCAATCCAAATAAAGCATCAAAGGTGAATACCACAATACTATGCTTTAATATGCTAAAACAATGCATGATTCATCTAAGGCACATTAAGCAATCTCAATTGTTTATAACAAGTCATGCTACAGCAAAGAATACTAAGCATAAAGCAAAAACAATAGCAAGCATGGCATGACAAAGCATAGGCCACAGTCAAAAACAAGCTCTCTTTACCGCTTAAGCATGAACTTTCCTACTCTTTTCCAAACCAAACCAAACTATTTGAAAACCAATTGTATGAAAGAGGGGGTCCAACCAAATTATTCAGCAAACTAAGCAAACAAAGCAAACAAAAAAACAAAACAAAAACGAAAAAGAAGACGCTCCAAGAACAACACAACTGTGCATGAAACAATAAAAATAAAGCGTTTGGAAGAAACCTGGGATTTTTATTGATGAGAGGGGGATGCCTTGGGCATCCCCAAGCTTTCACGCTTGTACTTCTTGGATATTTCTTGGGGTGACACGCGTGGCATCCCCAAGCTTGAGCTTTAGTCCATTCTTCATCTCATTACTCATTCCTTCCATACACCTAAAATTTTTCCTTCATACAAAGCTTCACACAATCTTTATTAGCAACATTAGTGCACTCAAGATAATAAGTCTTTAGGTTAAGTTCTAAGACCAATAAAACTTCCATTAAAACACTAGCTACTGAAGCACTTCCCTCAAAAAGCTCAATTCCCCAAAAGAACTCAAAAAGGAACCAACAAGAAGCAAATGCAGAAAATGGCAGAAATCTGTCAAAACAGACCAATAGGTAAAGACGAATTTTTTCGAAGACCTTCTGTTGCTCAAATGAAAAAGTGTTGAACAAACTAAAGTTAGATAACAACCTGGGGCAGAATCACAAAAATTAATGCCTCAAAAGGACGTACAGAGATTTTACACGAATATTTACGGTGAAGCACATAAATCTGTTTCGGCACAACAACTTTCCCAATCATTACTTCTCTCTCATTAGAGGTTACTCTTGGCACAAAAAGCAATTAAAAAGGATAAGGAGCGGTTATTACTGAAGTAATAACTTCCAAGACTCATCTAAAACTTTTGGGTTATCTCCCAATAAGTACTTTTCTTTAACGCCTTTAAGTTAGGCATAAGAAGCAAGAAAAAGAATCAAGTGTTCTTAAATGAAGAAGCATTAAGAGCAAATTTTGTTTTCATAGGAGAGGCAAAAGAAATCTTCTCTCTCTTCTTAGGTAAGTGTTCTATACCTTTCTTGAGTGGGAGTTGATATTTAATGGTGCCTTCTTTCATATCAATAATGGCACCAACAGTTCTAAGAAAGGGTATTCCCAAAGTAATAGGACAAGAAGCATTGCATTCAACATCCAAAACATAGAAGTCAACGGGGACATAGGCATTGTTAACCATAATAAGAACATCATTAATACTCCCCATGTGTTTCTTTTTAGAATTATCATCAAGTGGGACATTCAAATAACAATCTTCAAGTGGTGGCAAATCAAGCATATCATAAATCCTTCTAGGCATAATAGAAACACTACTATCAAGATCACATAAAGCTTTGAAATCAAAATCATTCACTTTCATATTAATGATGGGTGCCCAACCATCTTCTTGTTTTATAGGAATAGAAGCTTTATGTTTCATCTTTTCTTCTTTAATCTTTATGAGAGCATCAGTAATGTGTTTTGTAAAGGCATGTTCATAGCACTAGCATTAGGACTTTTAGCAAGCTTTTGTAGGAACTTAATAACTTCAGAGATGTTGCAACCATCAAGATCAAAATCATAATTATCATCTAAAGTAGTAGAACTATTGCTAGCCTCAACACTAGTGGTGGTGATAGTAGAAACACTAATGTTTCTAGCAATTTCATCTTCTCTTTCCCACTTAGCATGTAATTCAGCTAATAGTCTAACATTTTCATCAATTCTTACTTGTATGGCATTAGTAGCTGCAAAAGGATTATCAATAGTTTCAGGTTTAGCAGCCATTTTATTCAAAGAAGATTGAGCTTTAGCCAAAGATGCTATATTTCTTTCAGCATTAGAGAGTTTTTCCTCAATAGTTTTATTGAAAGCAGTTTGTTTACTAATAAAGTCTTTAAGCATAACTTCAAGTTCAGAGGGAGCACTCCTATTATTGTTGTAAGAATTTCCATAAGCATTACCATTAGGAGGATAGGGCCTATAATTGTTATTACCATAAGCATTGTTGCCAAAATTGTTATTTCTTATAAAGTTCACATCAACTTGCTCTTCTTGAGCAACCAAAGAGGCTAAGGGAACATGATTTGGATCCATATGGGCTTTCCCATTAACAAGCATATACATAATAATATCAATCTTATCACTCAAGGAGGAGGTTTCTTCAACAAAATTTACCTTCTTACCTTGTGGAGCTCTCTCAGTATGCCATTCAGAATAGTTAACCTTCATATTATCCAGAAGCTTTGTTGCAGCACCCAAAGTAATGGTCATAAAGGTACCTCTAGCAGCAGAATCCAATAGGTTCCTTGAAGAATAGTTCAATCCTACATAAAAGGTTTGGGTGATCATCGAAGCAATCAGTCCATGAGTGGGACAATTCTTTACCAAAGATTTCATTCTTTCCCAAGCTTGAGCAACATGTTCATTATCAGATTGTTTAAACTTCATTATTTCACTTCTCATAGATATAATCTTAGCAGGATGATAGTGTTTTCCAATGAAAGCATCTTTGCATTTAGTCCAAGAATCAATACTATTCCTAGTTAAGGAATTCAACCATTCTTTAGCTTTTCCTCTCAAAGAGAAAGGAAACAATTTCAGCTTAATAATATCTCCATCTATATCCCTATGCTTTTGCGTCTCACAAAGTTCAACAAAGTTATTTAGATGGGCAGTAGCATCTTCATTACCAATACCAGAAAATTGTTCTCTGATAACAAGATTGAGTAAAGCAGGTTTAATCTCAAAGAAAGTAGCTTCAGGAACAGGTGGAGCAATAGGTGTGCTCATAAAATCATTGTTGTTGGTGCTAGTGAAGTCACACAACTTAGTGTTTTCAAGAATAGTCATTTTTTTGTGTTTTCAATAAATAAAGCAAACTAGTAAATTTTTTTTTGTGATTTTGATAAAGAAACAAGAAAACGAAGCAAAAGTAAACTAAGAAAAACAAAAATAACAAACTAAAGAGATTGGTTATGAGGGACTTCCCATGTAAATATGTCCTTGACTCCCCGGCAACGGCGCCAGAAAAAGAGCTTGATGGCCCAAAACATATCGAGCTCGTTGGGGAACCCCAAGAGGAAGATATGATGAGCACAACAACAAGTTTTCCCTCAGTACGAAACCAAGGTTATCAATCCAGTAGGAGCAAGGAAACACCCCAAAGGTGTTGCTAGCTGAAAGTTGGCAGGGCGCACTACCGGTGCCAGCAACAACGTGGAGACCTACACAACACAACCACAGAACTTTGCCCCCAACTTACGATGAGGTTGTCAATCTCACCGGTTTTGCTGAAAACAAAGGATTAAACGTATCGAAGGGAAGGAAGTAATAGTTTGTAGAAAGTAAACACAAAGCAGTAAACAGTTGATTGTAGATTGAATGTAAAAGAAAGGACCGGGGGTCCATAGTTCACTAGAGGTGGCTCTCCTTAAGATAGATAACATGCTGGGTGAACAAATTACAGCGGGGCAATTGACAAACATCGAGAAAGCATACAAGCATATACTAATCATCTTGACTCCTTTGAGACTTGATTGGGCATTACAACATTATACATAGACCGCCATCCAACTACATCTATGACTAATAATCCACCTTCAGGTTATCATCCAAACCCCTCCAAATTATTAAGTTGCAAGCAACAGATTATTGCATTACAATTGCGTGTAAAGTAAACAATACGATTGTTCTATGAACAAAGGATTGTTGTTTTCTCCTAGTAGCAACAACACATCTAGTACCTTAGAGATTTCTCACTTCCCAGTTACGGAGGCATGAACCCACTATCGAGCATAAATACTAACTCTTGGAGTTGCTAGCATCTACTTGGCCAAGATAACTACTAACAAAGGAAAGCATGCAAGATCACAAATAACAAAGACATGATAGAATCAATAATCAATTTGAAATAGCATCTCAATATCCATTGGATCCCCGCAAACATAACATGCAGAATTACAAATAGATGATCTTGATCATGAGCAGACTCACAAGATCTAAACATGATAGCACAAAGGAGGAGAACCAGCCATCTAGCTACTACATGGACCTGTAGTCCAGAGATGAACTACTCATGCATCACACCGGAGGCTTGCGTGATGATGAAGAAGGCCTCTAGGGTGAATTCCCCTCTCCGGCAGGGTGCCGGGAAGAGCTTCAGATCCCTCCTGATCTAGGGATGGAGATGACTGACTCTGCACTCTTCGTGGAATTTTGATTGGGTACTTAGGGTTTTTCGTATCAGGCAATATATCGGCGGAAGGAGAGGGGTGCAGGGGCGGCCAAACCACCCCGGCAGGCGGGAGCTGGCCCTTGGCCAGGTGGTGTGGCGGCCCTAGCCCTCTCCGTCTCAGATTCTGGCTCTGTGTCCCCCGGTAAAATAATAACTTTGGCTTTTGTCCCGTCCAATTCGAGAATATTCATTTTTGACTTCGGAACCAAAAACAACAGAAAAAGCAGGCGGTAATCGTGGCTCTTGTTAATAGGTTAGTCCAAGAAATCATATGAAAAGTATTCCAAAGTGTGGACAAAACATAAGAAAGTAGATAAAACCAAGCATGGAACATCAAAAATTATAGATACATTTGCCATGTATCATGACTCTATCATACACTATATTTTTGGAAGGCATATTACTGGTACTAATTCATTACTGGCAATGGTTCATTCATTTTTTAAGGACATAAAGCGTGTGCTCATTCAGTCATACGAAAGGTAAGACATAAACAAGGTAGTTAAAGAACAACTTCACTGAATCACTCGAAATGTATCATCATGGGACTAGAATTACCTTCTGATGTGGGATCCCAGCAGTAGGTGCAGCCTTGATTTGTGACCGCAAAAATGAGGCCACCATGTTCAATGGCATCATAGTACCGTCGTCTTCCAAGACCTGAATTCTCCAGACATCTCCAAAATTGGCTACCGCCTTCCAGGTAGGCGATTTCACCGTCAAACAACGCGAGGAGCTTATAGTCTGTGTAACCCCCAGCTTCTGTGGGCACTCTGCAGATTACGATCTTCAACAGCTCAAGAGATCCATCCTACGACTTATTGAACTTTTCTCCATACCTGTGGATTCGCCAAAAAAACTTTTGAAATGTGAATGAGTTCAGAAATGACTACATGTAACTGGGGGAACCCTGGCTGGCTAGTAGCATTATAGGTTATATTGTGGATGTGAGGCGGCCGCAATGTCACAAGTATCCATCGATGGAAGATCGATTACTCGATATGTGTAGATGTTCGCTAGGCACCAGGCCCCGCGCTGGTCCACCGTGGTGAGCCAGTCGCCGTTCATGCCAACCCAGAATTTTTCGTGCATGAAGGGCAGGATGGCGGTGCACCGAGGATGGTCGCGGGGCACCACGTCGTACACTGTGTCATGCAGATGATGTACCTCGTATCGTCATAGTGCTCGTCGAACCAATAAGCAGGCTGAGGCATCAGTAGGCAGGGTTCATTCCAATGGTGAATAGTCCATTTCATACCTTTGTTGTTGGCACCAGAATCGTATAGTAGCTTGCAGCATGTGGCTAGCCTGACGGTGCTGAAGATGTCCAAACGCTGAACAATGAGGTCGACATTGTCCATGCTGAGTTGATCCCACTTGCATCGCCTGCTGAGCTTCGAATCGGCTGTCACAATCGGATGGATTTAGACGGATGCCAAGTGCGTCTGGGGTTTTCTGCAGGAGGAGGGGAGCGTTAGAAGAGAGAGCATGGGGGAGATCATGGGCGGAGTGGGGACTGGGGAAGAAGATGGAGAGGCAAAATGAGGGAGGCTATTTTACTTGCTTGCTCTGTCTAGTCAACAACAGCATCGAGGACACCGCCGCCTAGACTTTACTGTACGTTAGATTAGCACGCCACGCGGCTAGTAATTTGACAATACTCCTACTTACTACGTATGAGAGGTGCAGTATTGTCTAGTCACATCAGTTTGACCAGAGGGTTTTCTTTTTACAGCTTTCATTTCAACATAGTGTACTAGTATTTTCAATGGAAAATAGGAGGACGAACTACTACTAGTAGTAGTAGCCGCGACATGGACACATGTACTTTCATCTTGTTCCCCTACATGCAGAACTCGTAGCACATAACCGAAGATATATACACCGGATATAATGCACAGTACGGGTGTGTCCATGGTATTTTTGGCATGTTCCACGTGTTCATATATGTTCTTGTACAAGGTACATAGAATTACACGTGTACAACATGCAACCGCGCAACAAAATGAGAGACGTGCAAGGACACCAGATTTCACTCAAATCAGGCAACGTGCATGACTTTGTGTGGCTTTGATTCACTGACATGTGGGCCCTCTTAAGGTCCGCTCCACCTGCCAGTGAGAATATGCATGCACCATGCGCTTGGAGCCACTAGGTACGTCCACGACGGAAATTACAATTTGTAACTAGCTGCACCGGCAACAAGCTGTTGCATGTGGCACTTCCAAGTTTTCAGAAAATGTGAAATAAATCATGAACATAGATCATATTTATGTGGCGCCCCGCAAAACCACTACTAGAAAATCGCTGTGTTTTTGTGCATTGCATCATCATGACTGCATGCTCATGTCTTCATGCCACATTGCATTTGAGCATCGTCATCATCTTGCATGGTTTTGTCTAAAACTATATTTTGAAAAGTCTGGTTTTGTTTTCTAAACGCCCCGTCTTTTATTCAAACTATAAAACCTGGCTTGTCCGGATTATTTCGTTTTGTCTACAAACGGATTGTAAAAGCCTGGTTTTTAATAAATAAAATTTTTGTTTATTTTTGGGAGGCAGCCCGCCAGGCCCGAAGGCCTAGCCGGCCACCTCCAAAAAGCTAACCCTAAAAATCTAATCCTACCCATTCCCAGCCGCCAACTCTCTCTCTCTCCCCCGCCTGGCCCCACTCCCTCTCCAACTCCCGCCCAGCCACCTCCACCTCACCAACCCCTCCACCTCACTCCCTCCATTCACCTCCTGCCACCTCACCCGCGCGGGCCCACCTTCCGCGGTGGACAACCACCTGCGCGCACTCCCCTGACCCCTCCTCCCAACAACCTCGCGCCCCGTGCCTCTCTTTCCCCTCTCCTGCCCCGCGTTACCCACCTCCTGCGCGCCTCCCCATCTCCCCTGGTCGCCACCCTGGCACGCCTACACTCGCACGCCTGCCAACTCCCACTCACGCACACCTGCCCCTGTCCTGCCTGGCCCACCCTTGCACCCATCCCCACGCCCCTGTCCGACCCGCTCCCACCGACGCGCCCACCCACCTACCGCGTGTCGCTCTCGCCCTCTCTCTCCCCTCGACACGCCCCTACCCCGCGTCGTCCTTCCCCTGTCGCCATCCGCGTCGCCGGCCGCCCTCCTCCGGCCGACCGAGCCCCTCGCCAGAATGCCGCCGTCCCTCTCACCGACCAGCGCCGCCAGGGCCTCGTCTCCCTCGCCGGCCCATCTTCGACCTCCGCCCTCGCGCTTCCCCCGTCGCCATTCTCTAGCGCCGTCGGCCCCATGGCCTTGCCGCCGCCGCCCTCGTATCCCTCTGCTTCCCCCGGTCACCGTCGACCTCGGCCACGCCGCGGCCTCCCTCTTCCTCTCCCGCACCGACCTCTCCTGCCGACCCCATAGGTCCCCGCCCCGAGCACCTCCACCTCGGCCGCCTCATAGGCGATCGCCGTGCTCGCCGCCCCGTCTCCCCTTCCTCGGCCGCCCGTCGCGACCGCATCGTCCGTGCTCCCGAGCCCGTGCTCGACCCCGCCGCCGGCCCTCCTCCCCAGGCCCGTCCTCAAGCTCGATCGCTGTCCCACTGGCTGTGTCCCTCAGCAGAACCGTGACGCCCCGGCGGTCCTCTGTCGGCTCTCATCCCGCCGCTGCTCTCCATCCCCGTCATCCGCTCGCTCCGGCCCATCCTCGACCTCCCGCCTCCGGTCGTTTCCCCTTACCCAACCCCACGCCAAGGCCGCCCTTTGCCACCTCGCTCGCTAGCACCGCTCTCCGGCCGCACCTTTTTCCTGAGGTCGCACCACCACCGGCCCGCCTCGATCCCACGCAACCTCGCGCCTCCCTGCGGCCCCGTCCTCAGGAGCCACGCCATCCCCGCCTCTGCCCCGTGAGCCGCGCGCATCAGTCAAGCTGACCCCGTCGCCTCCCCTTCTTCCACCCAGCGAAGCTCCACCACCTCATGTTTGTTTTTGTGAGCTAGAGCCATGTGCCGCCCCTGCAGGAACCTTCTGCCGGTTTTGCACGTTCGATTCAGCCACGGTACAGCTTCGTGCGTGTCTCATGTATCCGTCTTCGAGGACTGGATGGTGTGGCGACAGTGAACGTGTTTCCCATCTATCTCCGCTGCGACGCCTAAGATATGTCACCGCAGAAGGATACCTAAAGCCAAGATCTCCGATAGGGACATCGAGTTCTCCGTCACGGATACGCCAAGTACTTCCTCGAGGATGCCAAGTTCTCCCCCCCGAAATCCAAAGACCGATCCCGGCGCGCCCGAGCCCCGTCGAACACCAAGACCCTGGAGACCCGATTCCAGAGGCCGAAGCCGAGACCGATCCCTAGAGACCCCAAGATCTTCGAACCCCAAACATGTGTGACTCCTTTTCTCGGAACCCTATTTTATAAATGATATATACTTGTTGCATTAAAGTGTTCATCCTTGCATGCATATTGGGTGTTTGGGGCTATCTTGGCAATTCACCTCATAATTCAATATGGAGTCCATATGCGGGCTTTTCTAGTCTTATACTGGCTCCATTTAAATTTGTGTAGTGAACCGGTGACATATTTTGCCTTGTTAAGACAACATTTAATTTGCGGGGGTCTAAATAACTTGAACCGTTTAATTAATTGTCAGGACCCCGGTTCCACTTAATATTTCCTAGTTGCACCGCATCTGTGCCATGCCATGCATCATATCATAAGCATGCCGGATCTTCTGCCGTAGTATTAAATATTGCATCCGGTGTTTCTTCTAGTGTTTGCTTCTTCGCGGACTAGGCCGATGAGTTGATGCGAGTATCGACAAGTTCTCCGGATATGAACCTTCGGCTATGTTTCCCAGGCGAGCATCTCTTCCCCTTCTAGCTCATTTATAGTCTTTATTTCCTCCTGTTGATCTATTGCTATCCATATCGCGATGCTTTAGTTTCCGAACACAGTTATATCCCATGCAACCTCTATATTGCCTTGGACACCTCCTATTACCTGTGTTTGGTAGATAGCTGGCCTTGAGAGTCGTAGTTGCTTGCTCAGGTGCGATCTCGTGTTGTCAAGTACCACAGTTGTTGGAAGGTTGGCAGATGCTTATGGTGGAGATGTTTATGGTGGAGATGATCATGACTTTAAATACAACTATTAAAAAGCTAGATGTAACTAATGCAGAGGCATCAGTGGGCAATAGATGTTATTTGGTTCTTCCACGCTCACCTGTGTCCTGTAGGACCCCGAGTACTTGATACCTGTTCCTTGACTATTCGCACTATCCACATCCGGGAGGCCTTATGGACCCTCCCCTGAGCCAGAGCTTGATTCATTTCTATTTCTTGGGGCCACAAAGTAGTTTCGGGCTTTATTACTATCCTGTACTTATGCCATGTTACTGCTTTATTTACGATTGTGCGTGGAGCACCTGCACTGTTTAGCATCATGACACATTTTCGCTGTATCGACAAGCCCAGTCATACTTTCGGGTTCCCGATCGTTCTGTACGTCCACAAACCACAGGTCCGTTCGGTCGGCCAACTTCGCTATGGTAGCTTAGTGGGGTGCCCCCCTGAAATATTTCTGAATCCTGTGATCGCTTTGTAGTGAATGCCTCGTTGGGTTTTGAGTTGGTTTTTCCGAGGTCGATCGAGTGTGTGTTGCTATTTGTGCACCCCTGCAGGGTAAAACTTTCTGAAAGCCGTGTCCGTGGTTATGGACGACTTGGAGCACAATATCTCGATCATAGACAAGCATAACTAAAGTAGTGTTATAAATTTGACTTAATATGTGACTAGTAATTAGCTTCACTACAATGGAATGGATAATAAAAATGCCAACAACTGGTGGATCTGTGGTGATTTGTGTCATACTATACCTTCCTAGTAAGTATTGCAACTCCAATGGAATGTGATAAAAGTGTCAATAACTGCTGGGTTTTGGGATTCCTCAGGACAATTATATCTGACTAGTAAATGTTCCAACTACAACGGAATGTTAACTAAAACTGCCCACTACTTATGCTATCAGGTTGACTCATGCTATCTATATCTGATTAGTAATTGCTACAACTATAATGGAATGAGTAAAATTGCCAACTGTGTGAGTTCCTTGGTCCGACTTCTTCGTTTGGTCTCGAGGGGGAAATACAGGGATGGGTTTGTTTGGTGTTAGCTTCAGGTTGGATCCGAATAGGTCTTTGTTATCCCTCTCTGATAACCGCCAGTTGTATCGAGTCTCTATAGGTTGTTTAGTGCCGCTGCGCTGCCGCACTAGCCCACCATACCTATGTAGGCGAGAGCCGCCGAATTCTAGGCTCGCCATGTACTGGCCTCAGTACTGACGCTCCTCTTTTTCCTTTGCCCTTTGTCGGCACCCCTTTTGTTTTAGCAGGTTTAAGTTCGACGTTGTTAGCAAGGTTACCCTTCCGGCTTGGCCTGGGCAGGGTTATGGATGCCATTGGTTATTCTTCAGGGCTCTTAGCCCCATTTGCATCTTGTCTGTAGTTGGACGCTCTATCGTTTTCAAGGTGATTTGGATCTTTGTATTGTAACTCTGTATTCTTGACTCGTTGAGTCGCTGTTTTATCTATATCTGTTCTGTGGGTCCCATCGAGGACTGTTGTGTAATGGTATTACTTCGTTTTCCACCCGCACGAAAGTGCCTGGTGGGCGTCCTTGAATCGTTTCTATGCGGGTTTGGCGGAAAGCGCTAAAACTTGCATAGGGCCGATTTGAGGGTGTTACAGAGTGGTATTAGAGCTCAGCAGTTTCAATACCCCACAAGTCCAGCCTGTAGGATAACCTAGCTGACGGCCGAAGTAGAGTGTCAAAACTATTTTCGAAAAATCGGTTGGATAGATCTGATTAGGTCTGATTTTACTCCTTACCCCTCTGCTATTCTCCTCTTACCTCTGCGTGTTTTGAATCTGCTCTCTTACCTTCTTCTAGTCTAGTATTTCTCGTGGGTGGGTTTTCTGTCGTACCTTCAGGGTTTCTCTCCCTCCTTTGGTAACGGTGCTTCTACATCCGGTCTTCATGCTATCGGAGTGATCCTTTATCTGTGGTACCATTCTTTGTTCCTTGTTTGTGCCTTCCGGTGTTTTCCTACGCGACGACATCATCTACGCCAGATCCAATGCAGAGCCTGCATCACCTCTCTTATTTCCGAACCTCGATTGTCGAGATCTTCAGTATGATTCCGAGAATGGTTGCACGCTTTTCCACTGATTGTGCGGAGTAATAGTTTGGGTGCGTGATGGATTGGCCCCCATGCCGACTACCCTTTCTATTCGCTCTTGTACATTGAAGTGGATGAGAATGCATCGGTTCTCTCTTTCTATCGAAGCTAGAGGTGGCTTTATTTGTTGATACCTCTACCTTCGTCCTTTGTTACTGGAGTGCCCTCTTGACGATCACGGACAACGACCTCTTGTTAGTGGTGTCGCGAGGATCTACACGAAGCGAGAAGATTCAGATCGCCGACCTTCCTTCCGGTACCACGAGGCGGATCTCGAGGACGAGATCCATTGTTAGTGGTGTCGAATTGTGGCGCCCCGCAAAACCACTACTAGAAAATCGCGGTGTTTTTGTGCATTGCATCATCATGACTGCATGCTCATGTCATCATGCCACATTGCATTTGAGCATCGTCATCATCTTGCATGGTTTTGTCTAAAACTATATTTCGAAAAGTCTGGTTTTGTTTTCTAAACGCCTCGTCTTTTATTCAAACCATAAAACCCGGGCTTGTCCGGATTATTTCGTTTTGTCTACAAACGGATTGCAAAAGCCTGGTTTTTAATAAATAAAATTATTTGTTTATTTTTGGGACACAGCCCGCCAGGCCCGAAGGCCCAGCCGGCCACCTCCAAAAAGCTAACCCTAAAAATCTAATCCTACCCATTCCCAGCCGCTAACTCTCTCTCTCTCCCCCGCCTGGCCCCACTCCCTCTCTAACTCCCGCCCAGCCACCTCCACCTCACCAACCCCTCCACCTCACTCCCTCCATTCACCTCCTGCCACCTCACCCAAGGCCCACCTTCCGGTGGTGGACCACCTGCCAAGCCTCCCTCCTCCCGACAACCTCCCTCCAGGCCCTCCTCTCCCCTCTCCTCTCCCCTCACCCACCTCACCTCCTCAAGGCCTCTCCTCCTCGCCATCTCCACGCCCACACACCACACCCGCACGCCCACCTGCCCCTGTGTTAATCTTCTCTAGCTTGGTAAGTGCTATGTGGGTGAACCTGTGCTAATGTACCGCTCCATCCAAGACTAATACATACTTGTGATTATACCCCTTGCAAACATCCGTAAGTACAAGAAAGTAATTAAGGTAGAAACCTAACCACAACTTTAAACTCTAAGACCCTTACATCCCTTGTGCAATGGTTTCCTAACGGGGGTTCAGGTTTCTGTCACTCCGGCAACCCCTACGATTAGTAGCCAAACACACAATGCATTCCCCTAGGCCCATATAGGTGAAAGTGTCATGTAGTCGATTTTCACATGACACCACTAGAAGAAGTACACCACAACTTAAATAACAATCTATTGAATCTTTCTCAATGCAACTCCACTACTAACAACAAGACTTCTCCCATGTCCTCAAGAACAAAACAAACTACTCAGAAGACATCATATGGATCATGATCAGAGATGGAATAATGATGTATAACAATCTGAACATAAACAATAATTCAATGGTTCACTCAATAGCATCAACTACAAAGAGTAATCAACACCGGGAAAGTTTCCCCTATGAACTATGCAAGATTCAACGCAATTGTTACAGCAATATGGAGATGGTGATGAGGGTGCTGATGGTGATGATGGTGGTGATGATGATGATCCTGGTGAAGTCCAGCTTGATGGTGGTGTTGATGGCGACGATCTCCCCTTTCCGGGAAGGAATTCCCCCGGCAGAAATCTGTCTGCCGGAGAGATCTTTCTCTCTCGGTGTTTTCCGCCCTGTAGAGGCGGCGAAATCTTTGTGTGGTCGCTCCCCTAGTCTTAGGGTTTCGTGGGGATGATATAAGCCAGAGGGGAGAGGCTGGAGTGGGCCAGGGCGGCCACACCACGCCCAGGCGCGGCCTAGGCCTGCCCGCGCCATGGGGTGGTGTGGGCCCCCTGTGGCCCACCTCCACTCCATCTTGTGGCATCCTTAGTCTTCTGGAAAAATAGGATATTCCGTATATTTTCCCAGATTTTCTGATCTTCGCGAATTTTGCCTCCAAACAACACCTTTTCCATCAGAATCCTGACTGCAGCGGTCTAGGCTCCAAAAGTCATCAACCATGCAAAAATAGATGAAATAACATAAGTATCACCTCTCAATATGAAATATATCAATGAATAATAGTGAATTAAGACATATAATAGTGATGCAAAATGGACGTATCAACTCCCCCAAGCTTAGACTTCGCTTGTCCCCAAGCGAAACTGAGCTCAATAAACATGACCTCAAGTTTATGGAGTGAAGAGTCGATAAAAGAATACGGATAAGGAGCATCACACTCATCAAATACATAGATCATAATAGAAGACAACTCACTATTATATAACTCAACTTGTAATAAGTAAAGGAAACACAATAAAGATACATAAAGTGAATCATAATTGGTAATGGCAAACTTAGCTCTTGGTCGAAGAATAGTTGATAATTTGCTGGGGTTCACAAATAGCTGGTTTTTCAATGATAGCTTTCAAAGTAGTAAACATCAAGATAAGAGCAATGTGCAAAACAAGGAACATAAGAAACATGAATGAATAAATCATCATATGAATGAATGAAACACATCAACTCAAAATACTTGCTGAGATAGAAGGGAATAGGTTTACTGACTCAACTACAAAGTAAAAGAAAGGCCCTTTGCAGAGGGAAGCAGGGATTGCAAGTCTCATAAAGAGCTCCTAAAAATTATGATACTTACTAGTTTTCAGCTCTCATTGCCCCTATCATAGGCATCTTTAGGTGATTAAGGTTAAAGTGATAAAAAATGAGGATATGCATTGACAAGTTGTAAGTTGAGAATCTCATGTCCCTTGAATACGAGGGTCTCTCCTCATGCTACTCAAGTTTAGTTACCGGTAAGTTCTTGTCATCGTAAGCATATGTGTATTATTGAGAACCACCAACCGGGTACCCCTTGCCCGATGATACGGAAGAATCCCCATATCAAAATGACAAGGCAAGCAGACAACAAGCATCTCAGCAATCTTCTTATTTACCATGGGAATATGGTGCTTTTTTCTCTCTTTCCTCTTTTCATAATATCTTTTTTTTTATTTTTCTCTTTTTCTCAATATCAGACTCTTTTTTTTATAAGAAGAATGCTTCATAGATACTCGTTATGGTTACGCTGCAGGTTTCCACCATGTCAGCATGGATTAAACCAGCGGCCCAGGCGTTTCTCTAACACATATGCATAACTCCATGGACTTACAAGCTCCCCTTTCATTTCACACCGACGACATCCATAGACAAAAGAACATGATATCAACTTGGTACAAGGTACCAGTGCAATGTTGAAAGCGTTCCCCACGACAACATGGTTCTGCTAATTCACAACTTACAAAGCGTAAGCATATACGCAACATAGGTGGGCCCAATGGTTCAAGTTTATTAAGTGCAAGAAAGTAAAGTGTGCCATCAAGTTCGTGAGAGCTTTAATCACTAATTTTCACATAACAAGTTTAATTTGGGAGGTAGATAAAACAAGAATTTACTTGGAATAGCAATAATGCTACTAGGTAGGTATGGTGGAAACAAATGGCAAAGGTTCCGGTTTAAAGGAGGTGGATGCATGAGAAGAATACCCTCTCAGTACAGGTTTTTGGCTAGCAAGGCTGGGTAGCAAGTACAAGAGTTGAAGGAAACAACCAAACATACAAATGATAAAGACAAACATGCAATCTTCCTTGGAAGCACAAAAGATCTTAACTAGAGAATACTAGACTTATGGGCAAATCAAGAAAGAAAGATGATGAAATTATTTTTTCTTTAGAGCACTTCTATCTTTTTCTTTTCAACTCTCAAAAAGGTGTTGCTCTTTGAGCCAGGTTTGCCAAAACCAACTAAATTAACTCAATGATCCCAAAGTGATACCAATACTAACAACAAGATCAATCATATAACCACGAATTGAAAACTAATATAAGCTATGCAAAAGAGTGAATGATAGAACTTTTCATTAATATTCCATAACGGAAACTCACATCAAGGGATACATATCTAACGAGAGAGGGGACACTTCCATAATGCAAACCATACTACATAATAACTCCTCTATTCATGATATGACTCTACTAAAAGGTAAAAAGAGAGAAGATGGTGATGTGATACCGCGGCACTCCCCCAAGCTTGGAACAAACCAAGGGGATGCCAAACCTGATGACGAATTACTCCTTAGGTGGTGGTGGTATCCTCTTGATGAGCTCCTTGATCAGTTTCCCCAAGTCCTCAATCTCGAAGGTGAGATAACGAATCAGCTGTGAGTTTTGCTCAATGCGGCTCATGATCATGTCGTGTTGAGAATTCCAGCTCTTGCTATTCTTTCCCCACTCTTCCTCCTTGAAGTCTTCTTTTCCTGCATGGCTAGAACGAGGCAAATCCCAATTGGAGGGTAATTTCCCCTTGGGCATATTCTGGTATTGATGCTCATGGATAAGGGTATGGAAAGGATTCTTGGTGCGTGGAGGAAGTGACCAGGGATCTGAACAGTGATGAGGAGGCTTCCCTCCAATGGATGGGTTTGCCACCACTCCAATGCTTGCAATGGTAGTGCCGGTGTGCTTTGCCTCCTCTTCACCTTCGCTCTTGATCTCCTTCTCCGGCCCGGGGTCTTGGAGGTCTTCCTCCATGGGCTCCTTCCCTTTAACCTTGGCAGACACCATTGTGCTTCTAAACTTTCAAAGAGTATGTCCTGGCAGAAACAGATCGAAATGAAAACACGACAAAAACACGATATACGAACCTCGGAAGATCCGAGGGGTTATATATTACAAAGTTTCACATCAAAAGGAAGGTACTAGGAGAAAACGAGTCAGAGGCGGAGTCCTGGGTGGCCTCACCACCTGGTGGCGCGGCCAGGGGTGGGACCGTGCCATGGGGTGGTGTGGGCCACCCCGGCTCCATTCCGTCCCTTTTTCGCTTCGTAACTTTCCTTATTGACTGAAAACTGCAAAAATATAGTTGGATTGTATTTTCGCGGAACTTTTCTTACCGAGCTACCTATTTGAAGCAGACTCAGAGGTCTCTGAATTTGGTATCTAGTAGATTCTTCCGGAGTCATCACTTGAATATCATCGATATCTTCATCTTCATATGCTTATTACTTGAGTCATAAAACCCTTCTCTTCCTTATTACACCATTATCTCCACTCCCTGGAAATTTCTCTCACACAAAACTTCACACAGTTCTCATTAGCAACATTAGTATAAGTGAAGTGATAAAACATTTTGAGTTCAACTTTAACTGAAAACCATCAAAACATAAGCTTCTGTAGCAACTCCTTCCAAAAACCCAAAAATAATTCAAAAAGGAAATCGAATAAAGAAGCAAATGCAAGAGTGGCAAAATCTGTCAAAACAGACCAGCAGGTAAAGATCATTTTTTCGAAAATCTTCTGTTGCTCAAATCAAAAAGTGCAAAACTAACGAAAGTTAAACAACAACTTGGATCAGAAGCACAAAAAATGACAGCTCATTCCGACATACAGAGATCTCTCATGAATTTTTACGGTGAAGCACAAAAAATCTGTTTCGGGACAGCAATTTCCCCAAATATTACTTCTCTCTTATTAGAGGTTGATCTTGACACAAAAACCAAACAAAACGGATAAGGAGCGGTTATTACCAAAGTAATAACTTCCAAAACTCAAAGAAACAAAAATAAACTAAAAGCAAAAACAAATTGGGTTGTCTCCCATAAAGCTCTTTCTTTATAGCCATTAAGATGGGCGTGATAATTTTGAAGAAGCTCTCATAGGGATATGAATTGAAGTGAAAGAGAGCATTAAGAAGCAAAAACACACACACATTTAAGTCTAACCCACTTCCTATGCAAGGGAATTTTGTAAACAAACAAGTTCTTGAAACCAGAGGCAACTTGCATAAGAAGGCAAAAGAAGTGCAACATAAAAACTTTCAGCATAAAGCGAGGAAACTTGATATTATTGAGATACATAAGAACACTTTTCCCTCTCTCATAGTAGCTTTCAGTATCATGCATAAACTTAACAATATAGCTATTACAAGGACTATCATAGCAATGATCGCTTATTCTAACAGAAAACGCAGGAATACTAACTCTCATATGGCTACTTTGTGAAACAATATTAGAGGTATCCTTACAAAGGATAGTGTGTCCCTCTTTTTCATATTTAGCAACAAAGTCTTTCACATTTGCTATTATAGGTTCATCAACCATTTGTTTATCAGGTTTAATAGCTTTACTCATACTTTCATTAACCATACTAGCTATCATAGAATGTTCCTTTACCTTAACTGGAAAAGGCATTTTCTCAAATAAGGTTCAGGTAAAACATGATTAGCAGTATAAACTTCAGTATTTCTTGCAGGAACACTCTTAGCAATATCTTTATAAGGTTCATGATACTTATTCCACTTCTTTTTGGGCACTTCAATGTAGGAAGCAAAAGCCTTAAAATAAGAAGCAATAGCTTGATAGTCTAGACCATAAGCATTACTAATATTTTGAAAGTCATCAGTTCCCATAAAAGATTCAATGCATTCATAATCATAATTTATACCTGACTTTCTACCTTTGTCATTCTCCCAAGCTTCGGCATTGTCTTGAATACGGTCCAGAAGATCCCATTTAGCTTCTTCTTCCATACGAGTGAATGATCCAGCACAAGAAGCATCCAATAAATCTTTATCATGTAGAGGGAGCCTTGCATAAAAGTTGTTGATAATAATATTGTTGGGGAGCTCATGAATGGGACATTTGAGCATTAGTAACTTCAATCTCCCCCAAGCTTGAGCTGTACTCTCTCCATCAAGAGGCCAAAAGTTGTATATTTGATTCCGATCTTTATGAATCTCACTAGGAGGATAAAACTTTGAATAAAAGAGAGGCACTATTTCCTCCCATTCCAGAGCTTGACCATTCTTCAGCAGCTTATACCATTCCTCAGCTCTTCCTTTTAGTCATAATGAGAATAACTTCTTCTTAACTTGATCTGTAGTAATACATGCGCACTTGAACAACCCGCATAATTCGTGTATAAAGAGGAAATGATCACCGGGATGGACAGTTCCATCCCCAACATAGTAGTTATCCATAACACGATCAATAATTCTTGTAGGTATTTTGAAAGCATCATTCTCAGCAGGTGGTGGCTTATCTACTACCTTAGCAGTGGTAGTAGCATTACCAAATAAGAAACTCAACGAATTATCCATAACGAAAATAAAGCAACTAGCAGAAGTAAACAATACTCATAGTAGAAGTTTCCTTTACTAGTTCCACTCTCCAATAACGCTTCACTCCCCGGCAACGGCGCTAGAAAATAGTCTTGATGACCCACAAGTATAGGGGGTGTATCGCAGTATTTTTGATAAGTAAGAGTGTCGAACCCAACGAGGAGCGTATGTCCGGCTAGTGGTATGGATCAGGAATTCTCTGCAAATACTTAGCAAACATATTTTTAGGGGTTTTTGATAAAGCAAGTAAACAAAGTACGAGTAAACAAAAGACAGTAGGAATAAATGCAGCAAGTGGCCCAATCCTTTATGCAGCAAAGGACAAGCCGGTTGTATTTCTTAAGATGACCAAACGTTCTCGAGGACAATGGGAAGACTGTCAAGTGTTTTCGCTTCATATAGTCGATTAATCTTCTCTAGCTTGCTAAGTGTTGTGTGGGTGAACCTGTGCTAATGTACCGCCCCATCCAAGACTACTACATACTTGTGATTATACCCCTTGCAAACATCCGTAAGTACAAGAAAGTAATTAAGGTAGAAACCTAACCACAACTTTAAACTCTAAGACCCTTACGTCCCTTGTGCAATGGTTTCCTAACGGGGGTTCAGGTTTCTGTCGCTCCGGCAACCCCTATGATTAGTAGCCAAATACACAATGCATTCCCCTAGGCCCATATAGGTGAAGTGTCATGTAGTCGACATTCACATGACACCACTAGAAGAAGTACAACATAACTTAAATATCAAACTATTGAATCTCTCTCAACACAACTCCACTTCTAACAACATGACTTCTCCCATGTCCTCAAGAACAAAACAAACTACTCACAAGACATCATATGGATCATGATCAGAGATGGAATAATGATGTATAACAATCTGAACATAAACAATAATTCAATGGTTCACTCAATAGCATCAACTACAAAGAGTAATCAACACCGGGAAAGTTTCCCCTATGAACTATGCAAGATTCAACGCAATTGTTACAGCAATATGGAGATGGTGATGAGGGTGCTGATGGTGATGATGGTGGTGGTGATGATGATGATCCCGATGAAGTCCAGCTTGATGGTGGTGTTGATGGCGACGATCTCCCCTCTTCGGGAAGGAATTCCCCCGGCAGAAATCTGTCTGCCGGAGAGATCTTTCCCTCTCGGTGTTTTCTGCCCCACAGAGGCGGCGAGATCTTTCTGTGGTTGCTCCCCTAGTCTTAGGGTTTCGTGGGGATGATATACGCCAGAGGGGAGAGACTGGAGGGGGACAGGGCGGCCACACGACCCCCAGGCGTGGCCTAGGCCTGCCCGGGCCATGGGGTGGTGTGGGCCCCCTATAGCCCACCTCCACTCCATCTTCTGGCATCCTAAGTCTTCTGGAAAAATAGGATTTTCCGTATATTTTCTCGGATTTTCTGATCTTCGTGAATTTTGCCTCCAAACAACACCTTTTCCATCAGAATCCTGACTGCAGCGGTCCAGGCTCCAAAATTCATCAACCATGCAAAAATAGATGAAATAACATAAGTATCACCTCTCAATACGAAATATATCAATGAATAATAGTGAATTAAGACATAGAATAGTGATGCAAAATGGACGTATCAGCATTACATAAACCAAAAGGCATACATCTATAAGCATAAGTTCCATAAGGGCAAGTAAAAGTAGTTTTTTCTTGATCTTGTTGTTTAACAGCAATTTGAGAGAAACCAGAATAACCATCAAGAAAACAAAAATGGGTCTTTTTAGACAACCTTTCCAACATTTGATCAATAAAAGGAAGCGGGTAATGATCTTTCTTAGTAACTTTATTGACTTTTCTAAAGTCAATGCACATCCTATAGCCTACTACTATTCTTTGAGGAATAAGCTCATCATTATCATTAGGAACACCGATAATACCTCCTTTTTTAGGAACACAATGAACAGGACTAACCCATTCACTGTCAGCAATAGGGTAAATAATACCAGCATCAAGGAGTTTCAATACCTCATTCCTTACCACTTCCTTCATCCTGGGGTTTAAACGTCGTTGGTGCTCTACTACTGACTTTGCATCCGGTTCGATTTTGATAGAATGCTGACATATAGTAGGTGAAATCCCTTTTAAATCATCCAGAGTATAGCCCATAGCTCCTCGGTGTTTCTTCAAAACCTACAACAACCTTTCTTCTTCCTTTCCTGAAAGTTTAGAGCTAATAATAACAAGATATATCTTTTTATCATCAATATAAGCATATTTAAGATCATCAGAGAGAGGTTTTAGATCGAAAACCGGATCCTTTTTAGGTGGCAACATGGTACCCAAGTCTTCTATAGGCAAGTCATGCTTTAGCATCTGGGGTTGACGACGGAGGATCTCGTCAATCTCATTCCTTTCTTCCATGAAGATCTCACATTCGTGATCTTCCATAAATTGCTACAAAGCATTGTTAGGAGCAAGAGAGATAGAAGCAAGTTGTTTAACTCTAAAATCCTCATTATGGGTTTCCTCTTCGCAAGGTTCTTTAGCAAATTTTGAAAAATTAAACTCATAAGATTCCCCATCAAACTTAGTCAAGATTTTCTCCCTCTTGCAATCAATAATAGCTCCACAAGTACTCAAGAAAGGTCTACCAAAAATGATATGGTAAGTTTTACTAGCAGCTGAACCAAGTACTAGAAAATCAGCAGGGTACTTAATCTTACCACAAAGAACTTCCACGTCTCGTACAATACCAATTGGAGAGATGGTCTCTCTATTAGCAAGGTGAATAACCACATCAATATCTTCCAACTCGCAAGGACTGATTTCATGCATAATTTCTCTGTAAAGCTCATAAGGAATAGCACTAGAACTAGCACCAATATCACATAAACCGTAATAGCAATGATCACCAATTCTAACAGAAAGCACAGGAACACTAGATTTTTTAGTTCTATTAGGATGTGAAACAATATTAGAAGCATCCTCACAAAAGACTATGTGTCCCTCTTCTATGTTTTTAGTGACAAGGTCTTTCACAATTGCTACCACAGGTTCAACGTTTATTTGTTCATCAGGTTTTACAGTTCTCTTTTCACTTTTAGTGATTACATTAGTTATCATAGGATGATCCTTCACCTTATCTGGGAAGGGAATCTTCTCGATATAAGGTTCATGTAAGATATGATCAGTAATGTAACACTCAGTGCTCCCAATAGGAACACAGTCAACAATATCTTTATAAGGTGCATGGTATTTATTCCATCCCCTTTTTGAATATAAGAAGCAAAAGCTCTAAAGCAATTCGTAATAACTTGCAAATCAAGACCATAAGCATTACTAATATTTTGAAAGTCATCAGTTCCCATAAAAGATTCAATGCATTCATAATCATAATTTATACCTGACTTTCTACCTTTTTCATTCTCCTAAGCTTCAGCATTGTCTTGAATACGGTCCAGAAGATCCCATTTAGCTTCTTCTTCCATGCGAGTGAATGATCCAGCACAAGAAGCATCCAATAAATCTTTATCATGTAGAGGGAGCCTTGCATAAAAGTTATTGATAATAATATTGTTGGGGAGCTCATGAATGGGACATTTGAGCATTAGTAACTTTAATCTCCCCCAAGCTTGAGTTGTACTCTCTCCATCAAGAGGACAAAAGTTGTATATTTGATTCTGATCTTTATGAATCTCACTAGGAGGATAAAACTTTGAATAAAAGAGAGGCACTATTTCCTCCCATTCCAGAGCTTGACCATTCTTCAGCAGCTTATACCATTCCTCAGCTCTTCCTTTTAGTGATAATGTGAATAACTTCTTCTTAACTTGATCTGTAGTAATACTTGCACACTTGAACAACCCGCATAATTCGTGTATAAAGAGCAAATGATCACTGGGATGGACAGTTCCATCCCCAACATAGTAGTTATCCATAACACGATCAATAATTCTTGTAGGTATTTTGAAAACATCATTCTCAGCAGGTGGTGGCTTATCTACTACGTTAGTAGTGGTAGTAGCATTACCAAATAAGAAACTCAGCGAATTATCCATAACGAAAATAAAGCAACTAGCAGAAGTAAACAATACTCACAGTAGAAGTTTTCTTTACCAGTTCCACTCTCCAATAGCGCTTCACTCCCCGGCAACGGCGCTAGAAAATAGTCTTGATGACCCACAAGTATAGGGGGTGTATCGCAGTATTTTCGATAAGTAAGAGTGTCGAACCCAACGAGGAAATGTATGTGGCTAGTGGTATGGATCAGAATTCTCTGCAAATACTTAGGAAACGGATTTTTAGGGTTTTGATAAAGCAAGTAAACAAAGTATGAGTAAATAAAAGACAAGAGGAATAAATGCAAGTGGCCCAATCCTTTATGCAGCAAAGGACAAGCCGGTTGTATTACTTAAGATGACCAAACATTCTCGAGGACACATGGGAAGACTGTCAAGTGCTTTCGCTTCATATAGTTGATTAATCTTCTCTAGCTTGCTAAGTGTTGTGTGGGTGAACCTGTGCTAATGTACCGCCCCATCCAAGACTAATACATACTTGTTATTATACCCCTTGCAAACATCCGTAAGTACAAGAAAGTAATTAAGGTAGAAACCTAACCACAACTTTAAACTCTAAGACCCTTACGTCCCTTGTGCAATGGTTTCCTAACGGGGGTTCAGGTTTCTGTCGCTCCGGCAACCCCTATGATTAGTAGCCAAATACACAATGCATTCCCCTAGACCCATATAGGTGAAGTGTCATGTAGTCGACGTTCACATGACACCACTAGAAGAAGTACAACACAACTTAAATATCAAACTATTGAATCTCTCTCAACACAACTCCACTACTAACAACATGACTTCTCCCATGTCCTCAAGAACAAAACGAACTACTCACAAGACATCATATGGATCATGATCAGAGATGGAATAATGATGTATAACAATCTGAACATAAACAATAATTCAATGGTTCACTCAATAGCATCAACTACAAAGAGTAATCAACACCGGGAAAGTTTCCCCTATGAACTAATGCAAGATTCAACTCAATTGTTACAACAATATGGAGATGGTGATGAGGGTGCTGATGGTGATGATGATGGTGGTGATGATCCCGATGAAGTCCAGCTTGATGGTGGTGTTGATGGCGACGATCTCCCCTCTCCGGGAAGGAATTCCCCCGGTAGAAATCTGTCTGCCGGAGAGATCTTTCTCTCTTATTGATTTCCGCCCCGCAAAGGCGGCGGAATCTTTCTATGGTCGCCTCCCCAGTCTTAGGGTTTCGGGAGGTTGATATACGCAAGAGGGGAGAGGCTGGAGTGGGCCTGGGTGGCCACACCACCTCTAGGCGTGGCCTAGGGCTGCCCGCGCCAGGGGGTGGTGTGGCCCCCCTGTGGCCCATCTCCACTCCGTCTTCTGGCATCCTTAGTCTTCTGGAAAAATAGGATTTTACGTATATTTTCCCGGATTTTCTGATCTTCGTGAATTTTGCCTCCAAACAGCACCTTTTCCATCAGAATCCTGACTGTAGCGGTCCATGCTCCAAAAGTCATCAACCATGCAAAAACAGATGAAATAACATAAGTATCACCTCTCAATATGAAATATATCAATGAATAATAGTGAATTAAGACATAGAATAGTGATGCAAAATGGACGGATCGGGGGTTAGACATATCTATGTTCGCATACAGTGGGTGTAACCCATGTTGCACATTGAATACACAAAAGTTAGATTTGGCGAGCCTAGCATGTACAGACATGGCCTCGAAACACAAGAGATCGAAATATCAAGCATGAGTCACATGGCTGATGTGATTGACATTAGTGAATGTCTACCTTTGATAATGCACTGATGGCCATGATGATCGGGGGAGGTGCAGAGGATAGGGATTGATCACTAAAATCGTCCAGGGGATGACAATTTTAGTGGAGACCAATTATAAATTGATCTCTTATTATAAACTTAGTCTAGATGTCTGTTTGCAAATATCTTAGTACACCTTAGCCTATCCCATTGAGGTCTTTTGTGACCATGGGAATATATTGCTTTATTTGGAACTTAGCAAAAGGGTCCAACTTCATAGATTAATACCCAAACCTGAGGGATATCCTTGTAAAAGGTGATCTTCTCTTCTTGATACAATAACCATTAGGCGATAATTCGATGACTCCAGAATAGTTTGTGTTTTCTCCATAATCATCCAATAAGCCATTCTCCATTCGATGGAGAGTTGGGATACATTTTGTATTCTACAGAATAAGGCACATAGAGTATGAGCCGTTGGATGGGTTTTCCTCCATCATGGATGAAAATAGAATGTTTGGAAAAATCACTTGGCGATCTTGCATTAGAGTTGATAACTCTTAGAAGGGCTTGATTGCAATGGAGGTCATGGATAAAAAAGTATATGTTAGATATACAAATTATAAATGTGGTTCTTGCAAAACTCGTTGCAGTTTGCAAAGTATTTGATACTTGTCCTGCTTTGTGAAAACAGGAGGATCTGCTTGAGAATTGCTGGTTTTGAGGCAACGTGACTTGATGATGGCAAGCAAAACAGTTAATGGCCGATATCACCTCTTCCCTCAAAGTTTATCATTTGGATTAGTGGACTTGAATATAATTTTGTAATCCTAGTTTGTGTGTCTTGCTTTTGGCGAGACGATTATTCATATGAACGAGTTACAAGCCCGTTGTACTATTCTTATGAACAATACTATTATGGTCACATTATGATTACAAACAAGTTATTCTCATCACTATGTTAATGATAATAGTTTAAACATTTATAAAGGATTAGAATGCTAAAAGATATCCAAAGTTTAATAATGAAATGACACTACAGTTTAAGTCATTTTGGTTATTGCAGGTTCTTTATGAAAGATCAGGGTCTTAGATGCTTAATCTAGAGACTTTGCAAAACCATGCCTCTTGGGCAGAATGACTAAAACTCCGCATTCTGGTAAAACGGTGGTATGCGAAGAAATGTTGAATCTTATACATATTGATGTATCGTATTTTCAAAAAGTAGTGGAAAACATTAGGTAATTGTGGACTTAAGTGAATAAGAGTATTTACTTAATGAAACATGAGTTTGAAACAATTTGAATTATTCAAATGAGTTCACAACAATAAGAGGATATTGAAATTAACAAGAATACGAAGTCTCTTCGATTTGATCGACATGAATAAAGTATTCAAGTTAAGTTTAGCAGGAAAGGGACTTGTGAAAGATGTTTCACAAATTATGATAATTGGATGAATTCAAACTTTGTAGAAGTGTCTAAACATCATAATCATTTTGTATTAGATACATATTATCTCTTATCGGTGTTATAGTTGTCATTTAGAGTTAGAGATCAAAATAAGCAAACACTCATTTGAAATATAAAGGAACATCTAAAAGATTCGTGGAAACAACACCATAAGTGTTATGGCACGTTCGAGTTTCTGGAGATTTCAACAAGTCGAAATCGTGGCGAATAAACAAGTCTTTGTAGAGAATTCTTAGGAAGCTATGAATGCATCTTCCATAAAAGGGCAAACCTGTCATTGTCCTAAGTTGATGTGTCTTGATGAAGATACAGGTGGAAGAAAGTAAAAGATCAAAACAAGGTATTTGACCTTGCCTCCGGATTGTTGAGTGGCGCAGCGAAATTTGTTTCGTGAATCCAAACTCTACATATAGAGGATAAACCAATGATAATGATCATAAAGTTTCACTGAATACTTTTACTAAAGAAAGTAGGATTCAACTATATATTCTACAAGTTTGTGGAATTATATTGTTGATTCACTTGTCATGTTTTGAACAAGACATACCTACAAATTACAAAGAAGCGTGATCGACTGAAAAGTAGAAATGACTAGGAGTCATAAAATCCTATATTAAGTTACATTTAAGATTGCAAAGTAACATGTTACTTGATCTTATTAAAGTAAAGAAGTTTACTTGATATTTCTGAATGACTGTAAAGTCACAAGAAGGAAATGAAACTTAATGAATGACAAAAAGCTCAATTTGTCACAAGTTTGGACAAATTCAAGGAGTTGACTGCAATAGTAGTGATGCTTAAGTCTTTTGGATTTACACTAGAAATATATGGATATTGAAGTCTCGTAATTGGAATTCTCAAATTGATGATGATCAAAGAATTTTGGAATGTCCAAGTTTATCGAGAGGACCTAGATTTGAGTGGGAGCAAATCATCTTGGCTAATTCATAATATGTAACTGACATATTTTGAGTGGGAGCTAAGTGAAATCCCTAGATCTCAAACATGAATGTCATCTTTGAGTGGGAGCATGAAATCATTCTGGAATATGTAGACGACATATGTGAATGATGTGATTGGTGTTAATAGTATTTAAGTTAAGGATGAAGCTGAAGTTATTAAACAATGAGATCTATCGAGATAGATTTGTGAGTTTAATAAACACTAAATGTCGAATGCTTCCTGGACTTGATTCTGAGAGATGTTCAGAATGTCCTAAGCAAGATTCTGAAGTATCTCAGAATGGAACGAGGTGAGAAAGTAGTTCTTACTATATGAAGCATTGAGTTAGTATTGCAACTATGGTTGAAAGAAAGAGATGCATTGCATCTCCTTTGCCTTAGTCATAGGTTCTTCCATATAACCATGTTGTATACTCGACATAATGTGACCTGAAGTTCTGGTTGGTAGGACAAAGTCTTAACTGTAAGATCATGTCTTTAAGTGATTCCTGAGTTGATCACTGAACCAGAATTAAGTTTATACATAAATGGCAAGAAGCAATGTAAGTGGCATAGATGCATTTCATGCACTAGGATCTACATAGATATAGAAGTATAAAAGCTACATCTGATGTGATGTATAATGTTATGGCGGGGCTAGTTCGCTTTTAACGTAGAATGATGTGTCCCAGGGCCCAGTGCCCATGAGAAAGCCCTCGAGGTTGATCTAAGGTCACTGTAAGCTCCTGGAATCCGACCTCGTTCTGCTGCCATGACTATAGTATATACACAAAGGATAGCAAAGTGTGTTTTGAAGTTTAGATAACAACGGTGAAAACGACCGTCATTATAAACACTAGAAACAAAGTCTCACTTTGTTGCCAAACAAATACTTCGACCCATTATATGATAATGGAGTGAATGTAAAAATTAGGAAGACATTAACGATTTGCAAAAGACATAATGATCTGGTAAAACAGAACATGGACATGACGTTTCCCATGAGCATGCCTGATCTGTAAACGCATATGGTATATGGTTTATATGAGTAAAATGCGAGCTAGGTTATTTATACTCTAGTGCAAGTGGGAGACTGAAGGAGATATGCCCTAGAGGCAAATAATAAATAGGTTTTTATTGTCATATCTCAATTAGTTTATAATAGTTTCATATTGTGCTAGAACTGTGCCAAGTAGAAACATTGGTACAGGTGTGGTATGAAACAACCAAGTCCCTAGTAGCCTCTATTTATACTAGTTCGTTGGTCACGAATATGATCTGGGTTTCAAGATCATGGGCATTTATGCCGACTGACAACGAGATCATATCATTGGAGAATGATGTGATTGGACATTCCTCGAAGGATTGCAACACGATCAAGTCATATAGTTCATTGTTGCAATAGCTATACCTAGACTCCTTCTCCTTAGACCGTGGGCTCATATTACTCACTGTTTCCCGAGGCTGCTTAGACTGCATCAAGCGCCACTTGGTAATACAATGGTTATAAAGGTGTACGTTGGGTATTCCGAAGGAACAGTAGATGACATGTGACTGCAAGACCGAAAGTTGTTCACCCACATGACGGGTAAAGATACATACGGCCGACTTGGTGAGATTACATCCATAAATGTTGCAACATGTGACTAGGTCACGGGGATGTAATATCACGGTAACAAGAAAACATAACTTGTTGTGGACGAGATTGAACAAGGTATGGGATACCAATGATCGGATCTTGGACAAGTTGTATCGAGAAACAAAAGGAAGAGGATGCTACATTTAGCGGTTCAAACGACATTGTCATCAGGAATGCATAGGGGTCACATGGACATCCCTGGTCCCTCTGTTGATCATTGATATAGATCATGTCTAGAGCATTCCCGAGCCATGAGAGGATACACTTAAGGGTACGATGAGAGCGATCATTTGTAAGACGGAATCACAGTAGAGAAAGAGAAAGCCGGAATCGTTCTGCAGAGAGATCCAAAGTTGTTCGGAAGAATAAAAGACCGGAATCATTCTGAGAAAGATCCGAAGTCGTTCGGAGGAAATCGAAAGGGAACCGAAAGGTGTTTCGGGTTGAATCAGGTTTTGTAATATGTATTTACATATTAATTAGTGTAATTAATATTAAATATAATATTAAAATCTAATTTGAAGGGTTATTCCACTAATGGGCCAAACTTCCTAGGGAAATAGGGCCCATGAGGGAAAACCGAAGGAGGGAAGGGCCAAGGGCCAAAGGGCCAAGGCCCAGGCGCCTCAAGGGGGCCCACTCGGCCAGCCTAGGGATATGCACGGGGTGGGGCCCACCCCTGTCCGGCGGGAGGCCCATGCGCCTCCCTCTCTCTCCCTTATTTAGTCCCACATGGGAAACCCAAAGGGGAGGGCACACCCCCTCCCCCTATATAAAGGGGTGCCCATGGGTGGGATGAGACACAACAACAATTGGAGAAGTCCTTTGGTTGACTTTCTCCTCCTCCCTCTCTCTATACCTTGTGACCATGGCCCCAAGTCTGGGCTGTGCGATCGAGGCACACCTGCAGTACGCCGTTGCTGTAGGGATTCCTAGCCGAATATCAACTTCCTCACTCCTGGCGGGATCGGGGAGCCGGAGGTCTCATCGTGCACCGGATGTGTACAAAGACACGAGGCGCAACACTTGGGGCGCTTGAATGTCGTGAGCCGGAGCTGTTGCATGATGAAGATGACGAAGGAGCAAGGGGTGACCTGCGAGGAGCTTGGCGACCTTGAGGTCGGCTACGAGTACGACTACTTCAACCACGTTCCTCGCGGAACGTTAACCGCGTACGGTCTACAAGGATATGTATTCTATACGCTCCGGCTGTTACCGCATTACTACATAGATAGATTCTAGGCAGTTTCTGGGGTTTCAATGTAGGATTTTGTTTGTTTTCCGCACCGATCCCCAATAGATATGACCTTGGCATTGGTAACTTGGCTTAAAATGTGAACAATATTCATACATGGTTATTCTACTATTGTGTAGCAAGTTTTTCAAAAGTTGTCCAAATCCATGTTTGTAGTTTTCGTCCAAACAAGCACAAATATAAGAGGACACCATTTAAGTTTCAACTATGTATCATTACCACCCCCTGCCGCAAAAAAACTATGTATCATGACACACATTGAAATAAGTATTTTCATATAGTACTAACATGCAGTGTAAATTATCTATATTTTGCTAGAATACAGTGAGTGCACTCTAAGCCTAATTATCCGGACGTACTTAATTACTAAAAACAAATCCTATCACTTGGAAATTGAAAAGCATTTTCCTAAAAGTTCGGAACTCTCATTGACAACATTATTTACCAAAGCCAAGATGCTTCGTAGAACGAGATATCGTACATTTCTCGCCTCTTCTCTAGATGCCATTTAATTTTGCACTCGGGCACACTTCTTTGGTGGGGGGTAGGAAGAGACCTCCTCCTCGTCATCCTCGGCCTCCTCCCCGTCATCATCGTCGGCCTCCTCCCTGTCGTCGTCTTCTGCCTCCTCCTCAAGGTTGACCTCAGACTCCTCCTCTTACTCAGTCTCATCTTCCGTCTTATCAGAGTCGCTCGACGTTGGTGGTGGTGTCCCTTCGAAAAAGCGCTGCCAGTGGCTATCTTCTTCATCAGAGGAGTCAGACAACAGCAGCAGCCATGGCCCATCGACTGAGTCTTGGCTTCCAGGTGGAGTTTCAGGGCCTTTCCCATTTGCCAGGTCAATCGACGTGTTCTGGAGAGAGTTGTCATACAACATTTTGGAAGGAAATAAAGAGAGATCAAGTTCTAAGAAACAGTGGGTTGGGTGTTTTGGGTGAAAGTAGGGGTGTGTACTGTTGCAATTTATAATATCTATTTATAGTCGTGCTTGTGTTAATACCCTGAAAACTATTCCAAAATATTATAAATAGATTGTACCAGACTCGTCCCGTCAACAAAAAAAAGGATTATACCAGATTTGTCGGTTCTTGATTTTTCTCGGCCCAGAGAATTCAGGAGGCGCCCCGCTTTATCCAAAAATGAAGAGAATCATGCAGATCATGCTGAATTACTCGGTGTCTACTTCCTCTATTAAAAATTAAGTATCTATAGTAGTACATACTTATCTAGCTACAGTACTACTAGTATACGTATACTCATCACAAAGTTGCGTCACCGAACTTGATTGATGGTGGTATGGTGTGGGCCTCATCTTTTTCTGCACCGCTGCATCTCAGACTAGAAGTATAATCATTGCGTGAAAGCTTACACAGGAAGGAAGGAGAAATTGAGAGGATAGTGGATGAAGCCCACAGCGTTGCCACGGCCCAAATGGAGAATTCGAGTGGCCCACAGACTCTCGATTGCTTACGAGACAAGAAGAAGCTTAAGATAGAAAGTTTAAAGGGAAAACCCTAATCTGTAACCGACTCGACCTGCTACCCGAGACCTAGACTATCTATATAAAGGCTAGGAGGGGACGGCGAGGAGGACACACGCAACCCTAGTTTCCACAACTCTCGCCAGATTGCATCTGCACGCCCCTGTAATCTTCGATTCCTTCGTTAATTCCAAGAGCAGACAAGCAGGAGTAGGGACCTCTACGAGGCCTGAACCTGGCTAAACCTTGCATCCCTGTGTGCTTGTTTGCTAGCCGACTGATGCCTCCAGCGCTCCCTCCTTCTCCAAAACCCAAGTCCATAACAATGGGCATTGATGAGTAAAACCCTCGTCAATTGGCGCCGTCTGTGGGAATTGGGAGTGCTGATGTCGCGGCTTCTTCGGCCCCATCAACCGTGATCTACAACTCCGCAACAACGGAGATTCCCTAGCTCTTCGGCGCGTTCGACTTCACCGTCCACACGCCAGTCACTCGCCCGGCTTTTGAGTCCGTGGGCAATGGAATCAGTATGGCGATTGGGAGCTTTCGCTTCCAGGTTGGTCAGACGGGCATGCTTCACATGCCTGACCAGCCAACAGCACCCGCAATTGCTCCAGCATCGTGGTTCCCTCCACCAATCGGCACCCTCAGCGAGCTCAACACCTCGGCAACAACCGGGAGCACGGATAGCGATAGCAGTCGCGGATCCGATCTGGGTGATCTAGCCACCGAAGATGGAGCCTACGGCTCTGGATCTGAAAGTTGCTGGAGCAACAACTTCCCTAACCACTTCATGTGCGCGGTCATCAACGCGGGCGACACCGCCACCAATCGCGAAAACACTGGCCCCGGATCTGGCACCGGACCGCCCAACGGCAGCACGCCCAACAGCGACCCCATCAATAGTGCGCCCGTCAACAACGGAGCGGCAGTCGAACCACCAACCATGGTGAACGAACACACAAGGGAGCGTGTCGTGATCAAACTCAACGGCAACGAGTGGTCCCATTGCCGAGAAGCTCTACGAGGCAATCCTCTACCCCCCGGCACGCCGCAGGACATGTTGATGGGCTACCATTGGCTACTAAAGGAGGAGTACAGACGCCAGCTTGTAACATCCCAAAACTTTAATCCAAGTGATCAAGATCAAATCTATCCAATTTAGGGTTAACAAAAACTTTTCCATTTAAAAACCTTTAAGCATTCATATGTGTGTGCATTTAAATAGGAGTTGTTTTGAATTGCCATCATTGAGTGATCTATTGATTGTAAAATGACTCTAAGGTGAATTATACATCATCTAGATCATCCCCAAGCAAATCCCAAAGAAAAAGAAATAAAAAATAATTAAATAAGCAAATGGTCACTTTTGCCATTTAATCACCTAGCCCACTTTGGCTATTCCTAGCACTCAATTTCCAATAGAGACAATTGTGGATCTTTGCACCCCTTGCTAGTACAAGTAGTGATGTGCCAAGGCCCACTTTGTGATCTCCCAAAAACCTTCAAACTCTAAATTTAAATGACATTGGAAAATTGAATCTAGTTCATATGTCTAGATACCACTTTTCCAAAAACCATCAAATGAACTCCATTTCAGAATCCCAAGCAAACCTAGAAGCTTAAGAATAAGATAAACCACTCCACCAAAAATCATCTCAAAATTCAAATATTTTGTTCATGCGGCCATTTTGTCGAACAGGTGGCATGCAAGATTTTTCTGGCCTAACTATCACTGTTGCCAATTGATATCTTGTCCCCCATCCGACCCTCTCGGCTCTTCCCCTGTCTCCCCCAGCTCTAACCAAACCCTCACCGGCCTACCCCTTAGCCTGGAGCAACAGTTGCGTGCCGCTCGTTTGTGGTCACCGCTGGCCGATCATGCACAGCTCGCAGCAGACCGCGCCGTGCCAAACCAGCGTGCCCTAGCTCCGCCCAACCCTACCACACTTCCCTGTCCATCCCTCGATCGCTGCTAGCCCCTGGACCACCGACGAAATGCCACGCACTACCCTCTCTGCGCGCTAGAGCACGCCAGAGCGCCCTCGCTGCCAGCACGTCATGGACCGCGCCTCGACACCAGACCATGCACACATCTCTGCCTTGAACCCACCAACCCTCCAGACACGGCTGTGCACCGCCGCGCGACCCATAGTCACCAGGAGCACCGTCGAGCACCGCCTCTGTCTTCTAGAGCACGGGAAGCTCCCGACCGTTAGCCACCGTCCCTAGCGTCGCCATTACGCCTTAGAGGACCACCAGCAGACCACACACCATCTGCCCACCTCGCCCATGCCGGTAGCCCCCTGTGCCGTCCTCACCGACAAGCCGCGCCCATACCTGACTGCCTCACCGTCGAGCCTATATAAGCAAGCCTTCCCAGCACCATTTCTTCACACCATTCCACTCCCCTCTCTCCACTGATTGTTTCCCCTCTCTCGCTGGAGCTGCTCGAGCAGCCCATCGCCGGAATTCCGCCAGAGTCAGCCGCTGCAGAGGAGAAGTCCCCGTCGATTTCGTCCACCTCAGCCCCTGCCACGACCTCGCCTGAGCCCGCTGTCATCCACCAGTTCGTTTTCCCGCCTCGCCGCACTAGCTGGAGCCCTGGTACGTCCCCAGTAGACCCCCACTGACCGTGTTAGGGTTCAGTCTCACTGGCGACGAGTCCGTCGTCGACGACGACCGTGGACCGTTGATCTGTGTTCTAATGTTGTGGTCCTCAGCGCCCCGTACCGCTTCGCGTTTTATGAGTCACTGACAGGTGGGACTCCCTGTCAGAAGCCCTCAGCGCCGTGGAGTGTACATGGGCCGGCCCATTTAGTTTCCCGCGCTGACCGAGTAATTCAAATATAGGTTTTTCTTTTTACTTAATTCTGTCCCTTAGTTCAAAAATCAATTCAGAGAGTTTTACAAGTCCAAATTGAGTGATTCCAATTTTGTTGGAAAGATAATTTAAATATCTATCCAAGACCGTTGGATTTAAATCATTTAGTGTTAGAAATCTCTCCTAGTAAAAATAACAAGACAGAAGCTTTTGCACATTCAAACATTTTTATAAAATCAACCCTAATAGATTTTGAGTTGATTCCAACTCTAAAAAATCACATTTAACCATACCTATCTGAATATATAATAATATTAAGGTTTGCATGCAGTGACTTTGGACTAGTACCAAAATAATGCTATATAGGCATTTCTAGTCACTTTAAATCATTAATTATTAAACTTAAACTTATTAAAATATGATCCAACCTTTAAATCACATTCCTATATGTTAGAATATGTGGTGATGACATGTGTCCACATGATCCCATATTTTAATTGGAGAATATTAAATGTTAGTTAATTTCAATGAGTAGAAATTACTTTTCTCAAATAAAATAAATGAAGCTAGTTCATTAAACCTTGTGATGTTTGTGATGATACTAGATCATCAAATGTGTGCCTTAGTGTGCTAAGTAGACTAGTTAAGCATTGTTTGGTGATTGTGTATTCCGTATGTATTTATAGACGATAGTACCAACCAAGTCTACAAGGAGGAGGAGTTCTACCAAGAGGAGGAGGAAGAGAATTTCAACCACTACACCAACCAAGGCAAGCCATCATTAACAATGCAAGCCTAGCACTTCAAGTAAACTGAGCAAGCTAACACCTGCAAGTGTCTTAACTATGCAAGCTATTGTTAGCAAGTTAGAATTAAGCTAGATAACCTAAGCAAAGGCATTAGGCATGCTTTGGTTATACCATTTTGACTTATACCTACTCCAAGTCTTATTTACAAGCTTTACTTTCTTTACTTTACCAAAGTCCTTTACCATTTTAAAGGTAGCATAAAGAGTATAAAACTTGACCTATCTAGTTAGACTTAGATGTCATTCTATGGCATGAGATTGAGATTAGCATCCCACCTTAGTGAACACTCTTAACTTAGTAGTTGGAACAAAACTAAAACTTGATTCACTTTAGATGGGAATACTTGCTGAAAATGACTTGTGAAAACCTTAGAATGATGAGTCATTCTATTGAGATGTTTTGACATGTGTTGAGAAATACAAATGGTTTATGATGATGAAAATGTTGAGGCATGAGCCTTAGCCCTTTTACAAAATTGATGGTTGGGTTCGGATGCGATACCATTCCAATTTTACCGTACAACCACAATACCTGAATTGGGTAAGGCTTAGCTGGAAGTTTATACGCATTAGTATTAGTTCCCTCGCGGGAGAGGTTTGAGCTGAGGCTACCTCTCAATGTTGTCCACCTATGCAGTGCCCAAGATGACAGATGGTCATGGTTGGGAGGCCATGCTCATAGGAGAGGTGCTTATACTAGGGTGTGTAAAGGAAAGGTTATGTTTGATTATCTGCATACTAAGTATGATGATTCAGGGTTATCCCTGACAGATGTATCGAATCTTGTGGTGAAAGTGTAAAACCTCTGTAGAGTGTCAAACTATTCGAATAGTCGCGTCTGCGGTTATAGACAGTTGGAGTGGCCATACTGTTCCGTTGTCAGATGTTTTCCAAATGACTTATGAAATGAATTGTGACATGACTTGACCACACCAGAGTTGTGACTATGATAACCAAGTTCCCACTTAGGTGTTTTCAAACTTTATTTTATCTTTCTTTGTTTCTGAACTCAGCTTAGGTTTCAAACTTAACTTTACAATTAAACTTAGAGTTAGCATTCCTACTAGAACTATACTACTTGTTAGTGGTAGTTTGCGAGTACTTAAAGAGTACTCATGGCTTTGTCCCTGGCTATTCCTATGGCTAGACTATGAGGAGGACTACCCTGAAGGAGGACAACAGGATAGCTACGACAACTAGGATCATCTCCCATCGTCAGCATTGCCTGTGACTCTGAAGATGGACCCCACCGCTACGCTATTTATTCCGCTACTTGATTATACTAAGACCGGATCATGAGATCCTTATTTGTGTAAGACCTTATTATGGTTTGTAATGGATGATGTACTGTGATATCCAATCTATTATGTCTCGCAAAAATGGTAATCTTGGGATTGCGATGTATGGCATAACAGGCATCTGGGATTAAAAATCCGGGTGTTGACACAGCTACATGCAATCGTGCAACTCGAGGCGCGTAAAAAGGCGGCGGATGAGTCGAGTCTTCGACGAGCTGGGCTCTCCTCCCACGGAGGATCCTCCTCCAAAGGCAACGAGTACGTGGCCAACAAGAGGCGATCTCGGATGGCCCATCTCACCGAAAAAGAACACATAGAAGCTGCAAAAGTCCTCGACTTCAGCTCTATGACAGTCGACACATGGGGCAACGTGGTCCCAAAGACACTGCAAGCCGCGGTGACAGTGGCCACCATGTACCTCCTCAATAATCAGCCGCCAGCTGGAGATCCACGAGCTGGCACCGATCTACGATCGCGTGCTTGGGGCTAATCGAGTCCACCCTTGACAAAGAGCCAACACCGGAGCCAAAGAAAGGCAAGGCTCCAGCAAAACGCTATTCCTCACCCTCGTCCAGCGACGACAGTCACGATCTGTCTCGGCGTCGCCGCTCATGGCGGCACGATCACGACTACGATGCGCGTGATGACCTCACGCAGTGCAAAATCGACAAATCAAGGGCAAGACGCGCCCATTCGACTGATTCAGAAGAGGACAAGACTGAACTCTGCGGCACCAGATGCTTCAACAGGTCCATCAGGCAGAAGCGAATGCCTAAAGGGTTCAAACTCCCGTCGGAGAACCCAAAGTTCGACGGCCTACAAGACCCAAAAATCTGGCTGGAGGACCACATCTCCTCCGTTAGGCTACATGGCGGGAGTCGAAGGACGGCCATGGGCGCCACCCGCGCATGGCTCGACAATCTCCCTCGCGGATCCATTCGCAGCTGGGAAGAACTGGTCTACAGCTTTGTACGCAACTTCAAGGGCACTTATAAAAGGCCCGCATTAATCGAAGAGTTGAGGAGCTGCCAGCAAAGGTCAGGCGAATCGCTACGCTCGTACATCCAGAGGTGGTCCATCATCAAAAATTCCGTAGAAAACATCTCAGAAGACCGCGCAATCGATGCGTTCAACGGTGGCGTTCGCCGCATAGAGCTCAGGGAGGAGCTGTGCCGCTTGAAGCCCAAAACAATCGACCACCTGATGGAAATTGCGAATCGGTGGGCCGACGGAGATGATTCGGTGAAAAACCGCATCTACTCCGACGATGACGACGACCTCGGGCGCAGACACGACCGTCGAGGCAAGCGACAAATGCGTGTCTACAATGACCACGACGACGTCAACATGGTCGCAGCTGGCTACACCGACAAACACGATGACAACCGCAACATCGGCTATCGCAGCGGTGGATACCGCGACTCCGGGAAAACCACGCAGGTGTGGCAGCACCGCACTCGCGAAGAGGCACCCGCAACAACCATCGAGGACAAACTATCCGGGCCGTGCAACGTGCACTTCTACATCGACAAGCACGACGGCAAGAAAAAATCCAGCCACCTTCTCAAGGACTGCCGCGAGTTTCTCAAGCTCCACGAGGGTATAGCCCAGATGAATCGCGACGCAGTCAACAGGGGCTATGGAGTCGCCCCAGGCGCCGTGGCACATGGATCTCCTCCACCACCGCCTGGACTACCACCACCCGCGGCCGCACCGGTCTAGAATCACAGAGGCGAACCATACCCATGACCCATGGGAAACATGGGGATGATCCAAAAAGGGCGTCCCTCAAATCGAGTGAAGAATGCCATCACTCGCCAAGTCAACCTAGCGATAAACTCTCCACCTTCCACCACTGAGTACCTCAGTGGAAGCGACTCCTACATCACCTTCAACAGGCGTGACCACCCGCGCCAAGTTCCTCGTCCAGGCCACTGTCTCGTCGTACTTGAGGCACAGATTGGGGGTTTTGACATGAGCCGCGTCTTCATGGATGGCGGCAGCGACATTAACATAATGTTCACGAGTACCTTGCATGCGATGAGGATCCCTCTGACGTGTCTGGAAGTTTCAGACATGATGTTCCACGGCATCGTCCCAGGGAAAGGTGTATATCCCCTAGGCAAAATCAACCTCGACGTTATCTTCGGCACGCCGCAAAACTTTCGGCAACAGTGCATCGACTTCGAAGTCGTCGACTGGCCTTCACAATATCACTGCATCCTCGGACGTGTTGCGTTCGCAAGGTTCATGGCAGTGCCACACTACGCCTACCTGCAGATGAAGATGCCGGGCCCAAATGGCGTAATGCAGATGAAGACCTCAAGAGTCTACCATCCACCTCGCCAGTACTGGTGACTCCACGCGAAAAAGAACCACTGTTGCTCTACATCTCCGCCACCAACCAGGTGGTCAGCACGGTGCTCGTGGTGGAACGAGCCGAGGAAAACAAGGTCCATGGGGTGCAACGCCCAGTCTACTACCTCAGCAAGGTACTCACGCCAAAAAAGCAACGGTACCCGCACTACCAGAAGCTGGCGTACGGCGTCTTCATGACAGCCAGGCGATTGTGCCACTACTTCCAAGGAGCACCCAATCGTGGTGGTTAACGATGCCCCGCTTGGGCATATCCTCAATAACCCCGATGCCACCGGACGAGTCACGCTTTGGGGAATCGAGCTGTCTCCACAAGACATTTTATATGAAAAGCGCGACGCGATCAAGTCGCAAGTCCTCCCTGATTTCCTCGTGCACTGGATGGAGAACCAGCTCCCCAAAAAGCTAGATATGTCTTACCTCTAGACAATGCACTTCGATGGATCCAAACGAAAGGACGGGGCTGGCGCAGGTGTCATACTGACATCGCCCAGGGAGACAAGCTGAAATACATTCTGCGAATGCAGTTCACTGCCTCCAACAATGAAGCTGAATACGAGGCCCTACTGCACGGGATGCGGATGGTGAAAGCCTGCAGCGCCAAGAGGCTCATCATCTACGGCGACTCCAAATTGGTGGTCAACCAAACGATGCACGAGTGCGACGCGCTGAACGACAACATGATCGCCTACCGCGACCTCTACGACACACTCGAAGGGGACTTCGATGGCTATGAACTGTGGCACGTAGGCCACGAAAGCAATGAAGAGGCGGATACACTCGCCAACATTGGCTCCACCTGCGCCCCCATACCACCTAGGGGTATTTCTCGAGCGTATCTACGAATGCTCCATTAAGCCAAAGGCCACAGAGAAGAAAGCAAGCGCGTCAACGGACTCGGGGGGCTACGCCACCCAATGAGCCAATGACACTCGACGACCTGGAGCTCGACACAGGAATTGAAGGACCAATGGGTGTCAGGATGATCGAGCCATCTTGGACTCAACCCTACATCACATATCTTCTCAGCAAGAGGCTGCCCGATGACCCCACTGACGCGCACACATTGCACAGCGATCCAAGGCATTCTCCATCATCAACGGCAAACTATACAAGCACATCATCACTAGAGTACTCCAACGATGCGTCTCCAACACGGACGAAAGGGCCGTCCTCCTCAACATCCATGAAGGGACTTGCGGGCACCACGCTGGCAGTCGTGCCCTCATCGCTAAAGCGCTACGGGCTGGATTCTACTAGCCCACGGCCATGCGCGACGCCAAGGACATCATCCAGCGCTGCAACACTTGCCAGCGATTCGCGGACAAACCGCACGCACCTGGCGCAGAACTCCGGCCAATACCATTGGCTTGGCCCTTTGCACAATGGGGACTCGACATGGTCAGCAAGCTCCCGAAATCCTCGCGAGGAGGTTACGTCTACCTCTTGGTCGCAGTCGACAAATTTACCAAGTGGATCGAGGCCATGCTGGTGACAAACCAGTCAGAGCCAGGGCCGTCAAGTTCTTCGAGTCCATTGTCTATCGCTTCGGAGTGCCACACAGCATCATCACGGACAATGGAATGAACTTCACCTCTAAGGAGTTCCAGGGTTTCTGCGAGAACCTGGGAACCAACATAAAGCTATGCCAACATAGCTCATCCACAGACCAATGGTCAAGTCGAAAAGGCCAACAACCTCTTCTGCAGTGGAATCAAGAAGCGACTCCTCTGGCCACTCGAACAAGCCACTGGATGTTGGCCAGACGAGCTACAGTCCGTACTTTGGAGCCTGCGCATAACCCCAAACAGCTCCACGGGATACACCCCGTTCTTCATGGTGCACGGTGCTGAAGCGGTGCCACCCGCAGAAGTACACTTCAAACCCCCACGGGTGGTCGCGTACAGCGAGCAGGAGTCAACACTTGCACTCGAAGACTCCGCCGATCTCCTTGACGAGACATGGGACATCGCAGCAGAAAGATCGATGATCTACCAGCAGAACCTGCACAACTACCACAGCAGAAGGCTATGCCCTAGATCCTTTGTCGAAGGAGACCTGGTCCTGCGACTGAAGCAGCAAGGGCACCTCAAGCTTGAGTCCCCTTGGGAGAGACCATACATGATTACAGAAGTAATCCCAGGTGGCGCCTATCACCTTAAATATTTCGAGACAGGAGTCGCATACTCCAACCCCTGGAACGTCGCACAGCTGCGTCGCTTCTACCCCTAGTCGTTTTTTTAATTACAAATAAGGCTATTCAGCCAGGCTACTTAGCCACACATTGTACCTCGTACTATTATGCGAATAAATAAAGCTAAGTGCCCTGAAACTCTGTGTTTTCCCTCATTTTTCTGGCAATCTTATCACTCAGGGGCTACGCCACCCTTTACATCCTCGTTCTACGAACAAGTCGCAGTATCCCGAGTAGCTGACACAACATCAATCGAACCCTTGATAAAACACCAACCCAGTTGCAACGCACCTGACAGGTTGGCAAGATGCTGAGATAAAATAAGTTAGGCTAACAAAAAGGAACTGCAGAGTACAAATACACTCGCAAAACATATAAGCTAGCAAGCTCTTTACATATCAATAGAAATTAACTACATCCAGTATATCCATACGAACTTTACAACACTGGTACACTTATGTGCATGATACAAGTTAAACTACTGCTACAATAGAAGAATGTTTGTTTGTTCCTCAAAGAAGTCGACAATTTCTTATGCTGGACGATCCACCGCCTGGTAATGTGGAACCATGTTCGAGGTCGAGCCTTCTGGCGGGGTCGGCGGTCCAACAGCAACAGCTTCAACGTCTACATCAGGCCTATGCAGTCGCACCAGCGACAAAGCAGCCTTGGCACCAGCCACTAACTGCTACCGCACGCACTCGCGAACTGCACTCAAATCCTGGAACTTAGCCAGAAGAGCCAATAGGCTCGAAGGGACGGTGTCTAGTGGAAACATCGTCTGGTAGATATGCCTCAGACACGACTGCACCTTCTTAAAAAATTGGAGTACTCGGGAAGCACGATCCTACAGGGTCACAAGTGCGATCGCACGATCATGGTCCACCCAAAAATACCCACTCGCCTAAAGCTTCTCCTAGGTCAGGTCATTCATTCGAATGGCGAATCTGTCTTTCTCATCCTGCGGATGACGAGCACTGACAACTACACCAAGCAAAAAGGGCAAAGTATGAGGACAAAGAATTGCCGTGACTGATTAAAAGAAAAGATAAGAGGGCAGAAAGCTAACACTTGAATTTATCGCCCAGCTGCGTCACCTCCTCCAATAGATACTTCTCGCGGGCGGTAGCCTTCTCCGCCCTCGACTTCCATACATCCGCGTTACCACGGAGGATGGGCAACTCACGTTCCAGCTGCTTAACGCGGTCGCGCAGTCACGAAAGCAAAGACAACTCATCCACCCTTGAGCGTGGCTGTGCCAAGATCTCATCAGTGGGTGACGGATCACGAGGACCACTCGATGTACCCTATCACGAACCAAGCAAAGCAAAATAAGAGGCTGAGGATACATTGACGAAAGCCTTGGATGCATTCAAACATATCAAAGTCTTGACTGGGGTACCACCATAAAAGAATTGTTCCACAAACAAAAGGCCAAGCACTAAAGCTATTACATAGACAAACTACATAGCATTTTTATTTGACTTGGATTTGGGCCTCGGGGGCTTCATCGCATCCATGGCAGTCTCCGACGCCACGGACTTGCTGGCAGTACCCCCAGATGCCGCAGCCTTTGCAGCCTTCGCTTGACGCCGCTCCTCGAAATACTTGGCGAGTGTCTCGATAAGCTGAGGGCCATAATTTTTGCATTTACCAGCAAAGGGAGCAAACACTACCTGCTGTCCTCCAGCGTCGACATGCATCGCCTCAGAAATAGCGGCAGGATCCATCTCCATGCCATGGGCTTGCACCATTGCGAGTGCCATGGTGGCGCCGATGGAGCGCTTCAAGTTCTTGAAGTCCACAGGGATTCCTCCAGCCAGGGACTCCACCAGGTCTCCAAGGTTGTCGATTAGTCCAGCCTTGGGAGTTAATTCCTCGCGGATATGACTGAGTACATCCTTGCCCTTCCCCAACGTCTTCTGGAGGGATACACTACGGTCTTTGACTGTAGCAACAACGCCTTAGTATAACAACCACACGTCAAAGCACAGAAGAGCAAGGCACATCTAGACGAAAAAGAAAACCTGAGAGGGACTTGGCAATCGAGAAAAGTTGCTCCTCGAACAACTTCTCCCTCTTAGCAGTGGAGACACGGAGATCCTCCTCCTGCTTCCGTGACTCCTCCAAAGCCGCTGATACGTCCATAACGTATCTATAATTTTTGATGGTTTCATGCTAATAATATGCTTTTGACACTCCTTTTGGTATAAAGTTTATGATTTATTTGGACTAACCTACTAATAGTTGCAAAAGTGCATAATATTCTTGTTTTACACTTTGATGTGTAGGAATTACCAAGAATACAAGTGGAAACTTTGTTGGAGTCAAACTGGGATTTTTCCAGAAATCTGTCTCAGAACTCTTTTTGAAGATGGTCACGTTTCGGTTCAAAGACGGCGTCAAACGGAAAACTCTTAAACTACAAAGTTGTTTGAAATTTTGTGACAAACGTTCTGGATATAAAGTTTAGCTGATTCCGAGTCTGGACGGACCTTCTAGGCCCGATTTACTGCAGCCCAAGATGGGGTGACGGGAATCCGAGAAGCTATATAAAGGGAGGAAACCTAATTCGTCCAGGGCATCTACACCCACGAATTTGCAGCCACCAAAGCCACATTTTTGCCTCCCCTATGGATCCCATCTCCGTGGGGGAGGGCTCCCAAGAAGCCATGAAGCAAGGGGGCTAAGGGGCGGTGCTCCCCCATGATACCAGCGGCGGGGAAGGAGTCCCCCGCGCCGCCGCCCTCTTCACCATCTTCACCGCCATCTCCATCACCTAATCCTCCTAGTATGCATTGGTTCATCCTCCAACACACCTATGTACCGTTCTATGTAAACATGGTGTTTGATGCTATAAGTTATAATCCTATGATCTATGTCATGTTTGCGTAGTTTCTTTGTTCTTAGATTGAATGGTTGAACGTCTTTGGTTCATTAGAGTTGTATGTTGATATGGTACAGTCCTTTGGTGTCCATTATATTTGTACGCGCATGGATTAAACATCATAGGGTTTGTAGTATGTGTAAAAGGAAGGGGGGAGTTCTGCCGGAGTGACAGAAACCTGAGGACGCGAACCGGAACGTTGCACGTATTGGAGTAAGAGGACCATTAAACTTAAGGCTATGGTTGGGGAAACCTAATGCATTGATTAGTACTTACGGATGTTTGCTAACAATCCAATTATATAGTACATGTAATTCCAAGTAGTGAAGCGCATGTATATTTAGCCTCTCCCACGTAGAAAACTGCATCGAAGACAATGAACCCGATCTATTCACTATTTAAACTTGGTCAAAGCCACCACAATTACCACCACTATTCCACACTCATGGTTCTATTAGTTTAGTCTATTTTATTGCTGCAACAACTAGCTTTACTTTCTTGTTATTTATTATCATGCAAAACTATCTCTATTACTCGTATTGTTGCTCTAGTTTTATTTCCTAGATAATGCAAATGTTTAGTGTGCGTAGAGTTGTATCAGTGGTTGATAGAACTTGAGAGAACATTTATCCTACCTTTAGCTCCTCCTTGTGTGCACTTGTTTGCTTTATCTCTAAGTAGGTTTTACTTTCAGTTTTAAGTTGTTCTCTATCTTAGTATGGATAGGGAATGCGGATTACAAAAAAATTAGTTGTACTTGTTACCTAAAAACGTTTTCAAAAAGGAAAGTGATTGGAAAGATGAGTAATGGTTAAGTGGGGGTCAACCTTGAACACTTGTGTTCATGTCTATGAAACCAAAACAAATCTTTCCTTGGAAGCTTTTTAGTTAAAAATTTGTAGGAATGCATGAAACCTTGAAAAAGAAAGATATTTCTGGTATTGATCTTAATGTTTATTCATTCGAAAATACTTGAATCTTGATCCTATGCCTAACTTAAAGGCGTTAAAGAAAAGTACTTATTGGGAGATAACCCAAAAGTTTTAGTTGAGTCTTGGAAGTTATTGCTTCAGTAATAACCTCTCCTTATCCTTTTTATTTGCCTTTTGTGCCAAGAGTAACCTCTAATAAGAGAGAAGTAATGCTTGGGAAAGTTACTGTCCCGAAACAGGTTTTTGTGCTTCGCTATAAAAATTCGTGTAAAATCTCTGTACGTCGGGTTGAGCTATAATTTTTTGTGCTTTTGCCCAAGGTTGTTATCCAACTTTAGTTAGTTCAACACGTTTCTATTTGAGCAACAGAAGGTCTTCTAAAAAATTGGTTTCTATCTGCTGGTCCACTTTTGTCAGATTTCTGCCATTATTTGCATTTGCTTCTTGTTGATTCCTTTTTGGGTTCTCTTTGGGGAATTGAGCTGTTTAAGGGAAGTGCTATAGTAGCTCGTATTTTAATGGAAGTTTTATTGGTGTTAAAACTGAACCCAAAGACTTATTATCTTGAGTACACTAATGTTGCTAATGAAGATTATGTATGAAGGAAAAATTTTAGGTGTTAAGGAAAGAATGATGTAATGAGATGAAGAATGGACTAAAGCTCAAGCTTGGGGATGCCACCCCGTGTCACCCCAAGAAATATCCAAGAAGTATAATCATCAAAGCTTGGGGATGCCCAAGACATCCCCTTCTTCATCAAAAAAAATCTTAGGTTCTTCCAAACACTTCATTTTTATTGTTTCATGCATAGTTGTGTTGTTCTTGGAGCGTCTTCGTTTTTGTTTTTGGTTTTTGTTTGCTTGGTTTTCTTAGTTTGCTTGAATAAATTGGTTGGACCCCCTCTTTGATACATTAGTTTTCAAATAAGTGTTGTTTGGATTGGAAAAGAGTAGGAAAAGTTCATGCTTAAGTGGTAAAAGGAGCTCGTTTTTTACGGCGGCCTATGCTTTGTCATGTCATGTTTGATATTGTTTTGGCTTTGTGCTTAGTGATTTTTGCTGTAGCATGGCATGTTATAAACAATTGATATTTCTTAATGTGCCTTGAAAGAATCATGCGTTGTTTTAGCATATTAAAGCATAGTATTGTGGTATTCTCCTTTGATGCGTTATTTGGGTTGACTTGGCGCATGCTCACACCATGTTATCACTATCCCAAGTCACCATAGCCTTTATGATCCTTTAGTTTTCGACTAGTAATATCACTTTGTGCTTTAATTAATGATGTTTTGTCGCTTTGCATGATTATGGCCATTATTGCTCTTTTAGTTGGTCGCTCCCAGTCTTTTGCTAGCCTCCATAACCAAGTATGAGTTCCAATCATGCATCCTACACTAAATAAAACCAAGTTATCCCAAAGAGTCCACCATACCTACCTATTAGCATTTGCTATTCCAAGTATATTCATGCTTTTATCTACCTTACGAATTAAACTTGTTATGAGAAAACTAGTGATTAAAGCTCTCACGAACTTGATGGCACACTTTACTTTTCTTATCCCTAATAAACTTGAACCATTGTGTCATCTATGTTGTATATGCTTGCACTTATATGTTGGGGATTAGCAGAACCATGCTTTCATGGGGAATGCTTTTAACATTGCACTTGTACATTGTACATAGTTGATATCATGCTCTTTTCTCTATGGATGTCATCGGTTTGTAGTATGTGTAAAAGGAAGGGAGGAGTTCTGCCGGAGTGACAGAAACCTGAGGATGCGAACCAGAACATTGCACGTATTGGAGTAAGAGGACCATTAAACTTAAGTTTATGGTTGGGGAAACCTTAATGCATTGATTAGTACTTACGGATGTTTGCTAACAATCTAATCATATAGTACATGTAATTCAAAGTAGTGAAGCGCATGTATATTTAGCCTCTCCCACGTAGAAAACTGCATCGAAGACAATGAACCCGATCTATTCGCTATTTAAACTTGGACAAAGCCACCACAATTACCACCACTATTCCACACTCATGGTTCTGTTAGTTTAGTGTATTTTATTGCTGTAGCAACTAGCTTTACTTTCTTGTTATTTATTGTCATGCAAAGCTATCTCTATTACTCGTATTGTTGCTCTAGTTTTATTTCCTAGATAATGCAAATGTTTAGTGTGCGTAGAGTTGTATCAGTGGTTGATAGAACTTGAGAGAACATTTATCCTACCTTTAGCTCCTCGTTGGGTTTGACACTCTTACTTATCGAAAAGGCTACACACGATCCCCTATACTTGTGGGTTATCAGCCGTGGCCGCTTTGTAACGATTCTTCGTCGCCGCGGCCAGCGTCTTCTCAAGTCCAGCAGCATGGTGAAGTAATTCATTATGCTTAGCTGCGACATACAGGGAATATCACCAAATCGAATCAATGAAATTCGCAAAGACAAAGACAAAGTCGAGACTTACTTTCGACAATGCGATGGCGATTGTCCAGTCGCGCATGCTGCCGACCCATGTCAAGGACTTGCTCCGCTAGGCGGGCGACCTCCTTCACAATGAGCTGCATCAGGAGACAATAAAAGTTCAAGTAAACAGCGCCAAGAATAAGTTCAACTGCCAACTACAAGATACCTACATGATCCTCCACAGACTCCGAAGAAGGCTATCGCACAGTCATCCGGGTAACCATCTGATGTTCCCCAACACACGGGGAACTCGATGAATTATGCCCGGAGTGGGCCGCCAATGGAGGAGAAGGAGACCGCTTGGCCATCTTCTTGACCTTGGAGTCTGCGACTACGGACTCCTTGACAAATTGGATGTCGTCAAAAGACGAGGACGCCGCTTGGCTGGAAAACACATCAAACAAAAGCTTCAGGAAAAACAGCAACTCAAAGAAGAAACAAAAATGAGGTCGCGAATACATAATTTACCAGTCAAATCTATCAAGATCGAAGGACTGCTCCTCCGACTCCGATGATTCCTTTGGCAGTCGAAGCTTCTTCCGGGAAGGAGGAGCCATGGAGCGCACAGGAACAGCGGGAATCGGCTCCTCTGCACCAATAGAAGGGCCTTCTAGAGTCGACGGAGACAAAGCATCCGAGTCCTTGCTGTGAGAACGCTTGCGATTGTCCAGATCGCTGGACTCAGGGGCTCCCTCCTCCTCTGCAAGTGGGACGGTCGATTCCGACTCGTCCTCTTCATCTACTTCACGAGGAATAACCCCTTCAGGAAGAGGGGGAAAATTGGGAGAAACCTTCCAATCCTGCATTCAAAAGATAATTCATTATACATCAAGAACTTAACGGCAATCGAGAAAGAAAGCTACTTCGTAGCACAATTCTACCTCAGGAGGAGGGTTAGAGGTGTCGAAGGGAGGCATGACTGGTTTGCCTGGGAGAACCTCCTTGGCGGTATACTTCGTCACCAGGCGCAACCTCTTATCTACTTCACCTGCGGAAATGCCATCGTCAGATATGTGAGTGGCATCGTTCGCACCGGCCCATTGGAACATGGGGTGGACTCTGGCCTATAGAGGCTAGATATGACGGCGCAACTATGTGCGAATGAGGGCAGCGCCTCCTTCTTATTTACCTATGCGACTCTCGAGGTCACAAACGCGCTTGTACAGCACTTCCGTCTCCTCAGACTCGCCAGGCATCACTATGTTCTTCCAAGAACGCCTCCTCTTGCACGGCGTCGCGGGATCAAAGGGTGCGAGTCCGTAGTGCTCTCCGTCGGCCTTCTGGTCGCGGATGTAGAACCACTTCTCTCCACCCTTGGACGGACGCCATGAGTTTGATATCGAAATAAGTGGCAGAGGAATCGACATGGATTCCGCAGCCACCTACATCGTAGACTACAGAACCAGATGCTGACTGGCGCTTCAGCTTAAAAATCCTCTTAAAAAGTCCAAAGTGTGGCTCGACTCCGAGCCAGCACTCGCAAAGGGTAATGAAGAAGGATATGTGGAGAATAGAGTTTGGGGATAGCTGATGCAGCTGGAGCCCATAGAAGCAAAGGAGGCCCCTAAAGAAAGGATGCAGGGGCAGAGAAAGACCTCGGATGATGAACGCAAGGAACATCACCCGGAAACCAGCAGGAGAGCAAGGGTTACCTCCACGCTGGGCACTCGCGAGTCGTCCTCCACGGGGGAGAGAACTCCATATTGACACAGGAGATGAAGCTCGGAGGACTTGATGATGGATGCGCGCCATGCACCATTGGTGACGTGGGTACCCGCACCCTTCTTCTTCCCCGCGCCGGCGGCACTAGTACCCACGATGGCGGAGCCGCCCTTCTTCTTAGTGGCGGCAGACTCAGCGGTGGCGCCTCCCTTCTTCTTGCCCATCTTGTGATGGCGGTGAGAATGGAGGAAGTAGCTCGGAAAGACACGGAGTTGGTCCAGTGCTGCAAAGAGGATGTGTGCAGGGAAGCAGAGAGCAGCAACAATGGCAATGGAGGCACGAGCAGAGAAAAGGCAGATGGGAAAATTACCGCAGCTGCGCTGCTACTTAACTTCCTCGCGGATGCCATCCAACGGCCAGCAAAAACCCTACTGGACGCGTGGCGCACATCGCCATCGACACGTGGAGAAGCCAAAACATGAACCGTCCCCCACTATCTCCATTACGCATGGAAATCGAGGAGACGCAGTTAAAACAGAAGATTACGCACGCCTAGTCAAATCAAAGTCAGAAAGTGGGACCCACCACTCGTCACGTCTCGTCAAAGCCACTCACACGGGCAACCAAGGTCATCACATCGTCAGCACTGACGTCATTTCAGCAGCAGAAGATTTCGACTACTTTAGTCCTTTCTAGAGTCTTCGACTTAACCAAGCACTCGGGGGCTACTCCCATAGGGAACGCTGGTCACACACCCTACGATTTATCTTTTATGCAGAAATATGAACATTCAGGATATACCCACCACTCTAATCTACGATTCGATTGAGGATTATGGGTTACTCCCATAGGGAGCGCTGGAAGCAAATTTGACTGAAACAAGTAGTAAAAAGCCAACAGAAGTCGCAAAAAGTTTTTAGTCCCTGCCTAAGTCTTCGACTCAACCAAGCACTCGGGTGCTACTCCCATAGGGAGCGCTGGTCGCGCACCCTATGATTATTTGTACATCGTACTGTGTGTTGATAACATCCACACTTGAATGCTATGGCGACACCGCCTCATACTATCCCTACAAAGAGACTGCATCTCCTAGGCCACCTGGATCATCTCCGCGATGACAAAAATTCAGATGTCATGCTTACATCGTGAAGATAAGACCTGAATAAGGCCTGGCAATGCATCTACTATGCACTACCAGAAAACATATATGCGCCTGCAGGTGCGATGAACATGCCTTGACGGACGCGTCGAGTGCTCACACCCATACACTGGAATTCGACTTCTGTAAGACCTCCGCGGCCCGAGTCGAATTACAGGAGCACTTTTCCGAATTCGAGTCCGAGGACTCGAGTTTGAGTAGATTGTGTTGTTTTTCCCTAAGGCAGTAATTGATACTGATACATCGGCTAAATCAGGCACGTATATCAACAATCCCTATGACATGAACTGAACACTCGAAAAATACTCAATCATGCACTCGAAAGGCTTCATAAAGTCCCCAGTCGAATCTGCGATTCCACTAGACACTCGGGGGATACGGACATGGGTATACCCTACAGGTACTTGAGCTTGGTATATACGATCCAGATACGGTAGAAGCCCACGGCGTTGCCAAGGCCCAAATGGAGAATTCGACTGGCCCACGGACTCTCGATTGCTTGCGAGACAAGAAGAAGCTTAAGATAGAAAGTTTAAAGGGAAAACCCTAATCTGTAACCAACTCGACCTGCTACCCGAGACCTAGCATATCTATATAAAGGCTAGGAGGGAACAGCGAGGAGGACACACGCAACCCTAGTTTCCACAACTCTCACCAGATTGCATCTGCGCACCCCTGTAATCTTCGATTCCTTCGTTAATTCCAAGAGCAGACAAGCAGGAGTAGGGACCTCTACAAGTCCTGAACCTGGGTAAACCTTGCGTCCCTGTGTGCTTATTTGCTAGCCGGCTGATGCCTCCAGTGCTCCCTCCTTCTCCAAAACCCAAGTCCATAACAATGGGCATTGATGAGTTAAACCCTCGTTAGATGGTGAGAGGGGGGTGAAGGAGAGAGAAAATCTACTACGTAGTACTGTAGTATATGTACTAGTACCATGTGTATTAGTACCACATGTCATGACCCATCATAATATGTAAACTTTTAGCCTCAGTTAGATAGGAACCATGATCAACTACAGTATGTGTGGCTTGTGGCATTCTGAACCATATTATTTGGACTTTCTTCACAAAAAAACATCACTGTCCTCACTAGGAAAATTGAAATTCTTTTTTTCCTAATTGTTGGAAACTCCCACATGCAACAATGCTTACTACGCCAAGATGCACCCATCTACCAAACTATCGTGGGAACTCTATCAAATTGTAAACTATGATGTCAATATGGCCTTGATGACCTTGGTCGTTCGGGTTGAAATAAACCCGATGTTTGGCCGATCTTTTGGATAACGTTCCCTCCTGATGTTTGGGAAGCAAGAGAAAATTTCAAAAACCGAAAAAGTTTGAATTTTTGTGCGGCCAAGGACCAAAGTGGTTTCCTTCCTATGTACTCCTCCTCGTCCCTACTCTACACCAATGCACGGCTGCCGAACACACCAGAGACATAGAGCCGCCATACCAAGGCACACGTGTGTAGTGCCACGTCGTGGACGAGGGGAGAGAGATCAGCCGGACTGGTGCGTGAGGGGAAAGGGGAGGAGAGATGGAGCATAGGGAAGGAGAGAGAAAACACAGGATTTGGTTTGCATGCATAGGTCCTGAAATTTACTACTAATAGAGTGTACACTGTGTGGCCGCAGGAGTACCTCGTGTCAGAAACCCATCATAACTTTGCTCTAACATGGAACCGCCTTCAACTTCTCTTCGCTGCTGCCCTCTTCCCCTGCCAACATTTTATTCTCTCAGCATGTACAGCGCATGGACAGAGGTGACCATATGTCTAAGCAAAGAAATATACTACTCCCACATTATGTAAAAAAGCACACCTTAATAAGGCTCAGATAGTAAATCGTATGACATATCATCACTATATAAAATTATAATTGGTAAAGCACAAAAAATTATAAATTTGATCAACATCTACTGTATAAAGTACGGGTGTATATTTGGTCCTTGTACTTTGTATCATCATGTGTAGAAGTCAAAGATTATTAGCTATCTAACACTTGAAATTTTTGGTAACATGGTCTAGAGAAACGAGGGAGAAGATTCTAGTATGATCGAGAGGTGTGTTTGGAGAGGTTTATGCATAGTGCATTCATTGTGTTCAAGACTATCAATAGAATCTTCTAGATGCTAGAATGGAAAAGAAGATCCAACGGCTAGAAATGCTGGGATTCATGAGTCTTGATCCAACGGTCAACATTCAAAGTTATTCGTACACTAATCTTATCATCACTCGAAAAATTGAGAATGTTTTTTCCTGATAGTTGGAAACTCACATCTGCGGTACTGATTACTACAAGAAGATGCATCCATCTACCTCCAAAGAGACATTTAATTAAATAAAAATCTATCGCGCCTACTTGTAGCTCAAGTTTGAGCTAATTTTTCGTTAAATTGTCAAGATGCTAAATCTTAATTAGAAAGGAGTTAACTAGGAATTTGATCAACATCTATAAATTGGTAAAGCACAAAAAAATAATATAAATTTGATCAACATCTATAAAGTATGGGCGTATATATTTGGTCCTTGTACTTTGTATCATCATGTAGAAGTAAAATATTATGAGCTACCTAACACATGAAATTTTTGATAACATGGTCTAGAGAAACAAGGGAGAAAATTCTAGTATGATGGAGAAGTGTGTTTTGAGGTTGTGCATAGCATACATTATGCCGAAGACTATAAATAGAATCTTCTAGATGATAGGATGGAAAAGAAGATCCAACAGATCAAAAAGCTAGGATTCGCGAGTCTTGATCCAACGGTTAACATTCAAAGTTATTCGTACACTATATAGTGGTTTGTAATAAAGACTATCAATAAATCTTCAAGATGCTAGAATAGAAAAGAAGATCCAGCGACTAGAAACGTTGGGATTCGCGAGTCTTGATCCAACGGTCAATATTCAAAGTTGTTTGTACACTATATAGTGGCAAGATCATGTAGAAGTCAATGATTATTAGCTACTAGTAAGTTGCATGTGAGACTCAGATAGTAGACGTATGACATATCATCACTATATACAATTATAATTGGTAAAGCATAAAAATTATAAATTTGATCAACATCTATAAAGTATGGGTGTACATTTGGTCCTTGTACTTTGTATCATCATGTAGAACTCAAAGATTATTAGCTACCTAACACATGATTTTTTTGATAACATGGTCTAGAGAAACAAGGGAGAAGCTTCTATTATGATGGAGAAGTGTGTTTTGAGGTTTGTGCATAGCATTCATTATACCGAAGACTATCAATAGAATCTTCTAGATGCTAGAATGGAAAAGAAGATCCAACGGCTAGAAATGCTGGGATTCGTGAGTCTTGATCCAACGGTCAACATTCAAAGTTATCCGTACACTATATAGTGGTAAGATAAGATAATATAAGATACTAGTAAGTTGCACGTGCCCTGCACATGTGGCTCAGATAATAGACGTCTGGCATATCATCACTATATAAAATTATAATAGGTAAAGTGGAAAAAATATAAGTTTGATCAACATCTATAAAGTATGGGTGTATATTTGGTTCTTCTACTTTGTATCATTATGTCTAGAAGTCAAAGATTATTAGCTACCTAACACTTGAAATTTTTGGTAACATGGTCTAGAGAAACTAGGGAGAAGATTCTAGTATGATGGAGACATGTGTTTTGAGAGGTTTATGCATAGTGCATTCATTGTGTTCAAGACTATCAATAGAATCTTCTAGATGCTAGAATGGAAAAGAAGATCCAATGGCTGGAAATGTTCGGATTCGTGAGTCTCGATCCAACGGTCAATATTCAAAGTTATTCGTACACTATATAGTGGTAAGATAAGATGTCTAAAAACATGGCTTGTGGCATTTAGATCCATACTCTTCAGACTATCTTTACAGAAAGGAACAATCTCGTCGTCACTCGGAAAATTAAGAATGATATTTCCTGATATTTGGAAACTCACATCGACGACATTGTTTACTACAAGAAGATGCACCCGTCTACCTCTTAAAATACAATTAACTCAAGAGCAATCTATCGCATTTACTTATAGCTCAAGTTTGATATAATTTCGTTAAATTGTCAAGATGCAAAATCTTAGCAAGAAGTTGAACTTGTTGTAAAAACTATCCGTGGTGGTTTGTGATATATTAAATCAGCCCCCAATGGTTACCTCCAAAAAACGTAAATCTTTCAATGCAAACTACAGTTTACTTGTAGTTCAAAATTGAACTAATTTCAATAAATTGACATAAAATCAATTTCAAGTGGGCAAAGTTAGCTATAGAATAAGTTTGAAAACTCGTAAAACACGGCAATCATAAGTACAACATGAGGGTCCACTATATATGTCTGAAAGCTTGGCTTGTGGCGTTCAGGTCCATATCCTTCAGACTTTGTTTACGAAAACGAACAATAATCTCATCATCACTCGGAAAATTGAGAATGTTCTTTCCTAATAGTTGGAAACTCACACCAGCGGTACTGATTACTAGAAGAAGATGCATCCATCTACCTCTAAAGATACATTTAATTAAAGAAAAATCTATCGCGCTTACTTGTATCTCAAGTTTGAGCTAATTTTTTGGTAAATTGTCAAGATGCAAAATATTAATTAGAAAGGAGTTAAAAACCTATTGTCAAAACTCTCAGTTGTTTTCTGATATATTAACTAAGCCCCCAATGGGTACACCTCTAATTTTTTTTGTAATTCTTTAGAATCAACCTACAATAATTTAGTTGTTGTAGTTCAAGTTTGACCAAATTTTGATAAATATAGGCATGAAGTCATTCAAGTGGGGCAAAGTTAATTAACTACAGAGGGAGTTTGAAAACTCATAAAACATGGGAATCGTAAGTAAAACACGTTGGTCCACTTAATATGTCTAAAAGCTTGGCTTATGGCATTGAGATCCATATTATTCAGACTTTCTTTACATAAAAGAACCATCTCGTCATCACTCGGAAAACTGAGGATTTTCTTTCCTCATAGTTAGAAACTCACACCGACGACATTGTTTACTAGAAGAAGATGCACCCATCTACCTATGAAAATACATTTAATTCAAGAGCAATCTACCGCGCTTACTTGTAGCTCATGTTTGATCTAATTTCGTTAAATCGACAAGAAGTCACTAAAGTGTGCAAAGTTTGCTAGGACGAAGCTCGAAAAATCCTAGTACTAAAAACTTGGGCATTACATATAAGAAACCGTTGGTCTAGTTTGTGTGATAATTGGGGTGGTTGCATTTTATTTTAACTATGGTAGGTCTCATAGGAGAGAGGTGGTTGAGAGTTAACACGATCGATAAAAGTACAACTTACATCAAGGACCTCATAAAAAAAATGAAAATTGCATCCAAGTCCATCCATTTAACACAATGACCCTAAAACTGAATAATGAAGTGTGTGTTTTGTGGTTTGCACATACTAGCGTTCATCGTGCTAAACACTATCAATAGCATCTTTCTCGATGCTAAGGGAAAATAGAAGATGTAACGTTTAGGAATGTTTGGATTCGGCAGTCTTGATCTAGCGGTCAATGTTCGAAGTTAATTCGTACACTATACAATGGTGGTATGGTATTGTAAGAGATAAGACAAGATAAGATAAGATAAGAAGTATCGCGAATGGCCGATCTAATGGTTGGTCTCGTAGGAGCGAGGTGCTTGAGAGTTAAGACGGTCAGTGGAAGTACAAGTTATATCAAGGACCTCATAAAAATGAAAATTGCATCCAAGTCCATGCATGCATTTAGCACAAGGACCCTGAAACTGAGCAATGAAGTGTGTGTTTTGAGGTATGCGCATACTAGCGTCCATTGTGCTAAAGACTATCGGTAGAATCTTTCTAGATGCTAATAATGGAAAAGAAGATCCAACGGTTAGCAAAGTTTGGATTTAACAGTCTTGATCCAATGGTCAATGTTCAAAGTTTGGATTTGCCAGTCTTCATCCAACGGTTAATGTTCAAAACTGGTTCAAAATTGCCTTCCCTCCCGATGTTTAGCCAATATTTTGGATAACTTTCCCTCCCGATGTTTGGGAAGCAAGTGAAAATTTCAAAAACCGGAAAAGTTTGAATTTTTTTGCTGCCAAGGACCAAAGTGGTTTCTTTCCTATGTACTCCTCCTCGTCCCTACTCCACACCAACGCGTGGCTATCGAACATGCCAGAGACACAGAGCCGCCGTACCAAGGCACACGTGCGCAGCGCCACGCTGTGGACGAGGGGAGAGAGATCAGCTAGACCGGTGCACGAGGGGAAAGGGGAGGAGAGATGGATCATAGGGAAGGAGAGAGAAAACACACGATTTGTTTTGCGTGCATAGGTCCTGAAATTTACTACTAGTAGAGTGTACACTATAAGGCCACAGGAGTACCTCGTGTCAGAAACCCATCATAACTTTGCTCTGACATGGAACCGCCTTCAACTTCTCTTCGCTGCTGCCCTCTTCCCCTGCCAACGTTTTATTCTCTCAGCATGTACAACGCATGGACAAAGGTGACCATATGTCTAAGCAAAGAAATATACTACTCCCGCATTGTGTAAAAAAGCACACCTTAATAAGACTCAGATAGTAAACGTATGACATATCATCACTATATAAAATTATAATTGGTAAAGCACAAAAAAATATAAACTTGATCAACATCTATACTATACTATTATAGTGGAGCAATTTTGAATTGGATCCATAGCACCAATCCTGACCGTTGGGCTATTGGATCCAATGGTTCATAGAAGCTGGATTCGTGTTGAATAGTACCTAGAGCAAACTCCACCATGCATGTTCTACAACCTTCATGTCACCACCCCCAAAATTTCATAGCACAGTAGACTGTATTCTCTCTACTTATATACTACTATAGTGGAGTAGTTTTGAAATTAGTCCATAGCACTAATCATGACCATTGGGCTGTTAGATCCAATGGTTCAGAGCAACTGGATTTGTGTTGAATAGTACTCCCTCCGTCAAAATATAGGGCACCTATGGATTAGTCAAAAGTCAACATTTTTTAAGTTTGACCATGATTATACATAAAAATATAAAAATTTAGAATACTAAATTAATATCAATAGATTCACCGTAAAGTATATTTTCTTAATATGTCCATTCAATATTATAGATGTAGATATTTTTAAAAAAATATTTGGTCAAAGTTAGTAAGGTTTGACTTTTGACCAATCCTTAGGCGCCTTATGTTTTGGGACGGAGCGAGGGAGTACAGACCTAGATGCTAGAATGGAAAAGAAGATCCATCGGTTAGCAATGTTTGGATTTGCCAGTGTTGATCCAACTGTTAATGTTCAAAGTTAATCTCTACACTATATGTAGTGGTATGGTATATATTGTAAGAGATAAGAGACAAGATAAAGATAAGATAGAAGTACCGCGAATGGCCGATCTAATGGTAGGTCTCGTAAGAGCTAGGTGCTTGAGAGTTAACATGGTCGGTGGAAGTACAAGTTACATTAAGGATCTCACAAAAAATGAAAATTGCATCCAACAAGTCCGTGCATTTAGCACAAGGACCCTTAAACCGAGTAATGAAGTACTATGTGTTTTGAGGTTTGTGCATACTAGTGTTCATCGTGCTAAAGACTATCAGTAGAATATTTCTAGATGCTAAGAATGGAAAAGAAGATCCAGCGGTTAGCAATGTTTGGATTTTACAGTGTTGATCCAACGGTCAATGTTCAAATAAGTTAATCCCTACACTATGTAGTGGTGGTATGCATGGTATTGTAAGAGATAAGAGACAAATATAAAGGTAAGATAAGAAGTACTGCGAATGGTCGATCTAATGGTAGGTCTCGTAGGAAGAGAGGTGCTTTGAGAGTTAACACGGTGGGTAGAATTACAATTTACATCAAGGACCTCATAAAAAATGAAAATTGCATCCAAGCTCATGCATTTAGCACAAGGACGGCCCTGAAACTAAGCAATGAAGTGTGTGTTTTGAGCTAGAGGTTTACGTATACTAGTGGTCATCGTGCTAAAGACTATTAGTAGAATATTTCTAGATGCTAAGAATGGAAAAGAAGATCCAATGTTAGCAATGTTTGGATTTGCTAGTCTTGATCCAACGGTCAATGTTCAAAATTAATCCGTACACTATATGTAGTGCATGGTATGGTACGTTATTGTAAGCGATAGGACAAGATAAATATAAGATAATAAGAACTACTACGAATGGCCGATCTAATGGTTGGTCTAGTAGGTGCGATGTGCTTGAGAGTGAACACGGTCGATGGAAGTACAAGTTACATATCAAGGACCTCATAAAAAATAAAAATTGCATCCAAGTCCATGCATTTAGCACAAGGACCCTAAAACTGAGCATTGAAGTGTGTGTTTTGAGGTTTGCGCATACTAGCATTCATCGTTCTCATCAAGACTATTAGTAGAATCTTTTTAGATGCTAGGAATGGAAAAGAAGATCCAACAGTTAACAAAATGTTTGGATTTGCGAGTCTTGATCCAACTTGTCGTCAAAACTCTCGTTGGATGGTTTCTCATATATTAATTGTGACCCCCGACGGGTACCTCCAAAAGCTTTTTCGTAGAACTTTCACAGTAACCTAAAATTTACTTACAAGTTCAAATCTGACCTATTTTCGATAAATCGACATAAAGTCATTCAAGTGGGTGGAGTTAGGTAGGTAGTTTTTAATTGGATCCATAGTACCAATTGTGGCTGTTAGATCCAATGGTTTAGAGTAGTTGGATTCGTGTTGAACAGTATCTAGAGCAAACTCCACCATGTTCTAGATAGTTATTATTAATATACTTAATGTATACCTTTTTCTCTAACAAGACTATTGGTTAATAACAACTTAATGTTCGTTAAATCACATTTCATATAGTATATACGAGTGTGGCACGTGCCTATGTGTGTGTGCGTGTGTGTGCGTGTGAAAACTTTGGCTTGTGGCATTTATTTAGATCAATATTCTTTGAACTTCCTTTATGGGAGAGAATGGCCATGATATGACTCGGAAAATTGAGAATGTCCTTTCCTGGTAGTTGGAAACTCACACCGACGACATTGTTTACTACAAGAAGATGCACCCATCTACCTCTGAAAAGACATTTAATTCAAGAGCAGTCTATCATGCTTACTTGTAGCTCAAGTCTAACTTAATTTCATTAAATTTATGCAAAATCTTAGCAAGGAGTTGAACCATACCTATATATCATCAAAACTCTTGGTGGTTTCCCATTAATTGACCCCTCCTCCGATAGATATGGGTACCTCCAAGAGAGATCTTTCGTCAAACTTTCAAAGCAACCTACAATTTACTTGTTGCAGTTCAATTTGTACCTAATAATTTCGATAAATCGGCTTAAAATCAATCAAGTGGGTGAAGTTAGCTAGGAAGTTAGAGAACTCATAAAACATGGGAAATTGTAAGTACAACATGTTGGTCCACAATATATGTATGAAAACTTGCCTCGTGTTTCATCCAGATCCATATGCTTCAGACTTGCTTTACGGGAAAGAACAATCTCGTCATCACACTCAGAAAATTGAGAATGTTCTTTCCTGAGATAGTAGGAAACTCATAGTGATGGAATTGTTTACTACAACAATATGCACCTATAGACCTCTGAAAAGACATTTAATTCAAGAGCAATCTATATCGCACTTACTTGTAGCTCAAGTTTGACCTAATTTCGTTAAATTGTCAAGATGCAAAATCTATCTTAGCAAGAGGTTTAACCTATTGTCAAAACTCTTGGTGTTTTGTGATATATTAATTGACCCCTCGATGGGTACCTCCAAAAGCTTTTTCGAAAAACTTTCAAAGCAACCTACAATTTTCTTAGACACAAGGCTAGTAAATTTCTAAGCTATGTATAGTAAGGGCATGTGCAGTGTCTAGAAGTAGCTATGAAAAATACTTTGGGTCCAGCGTTTAGAACTGAAGTGGGTCCACACAACCATGCTAAAAAGAAAAATAGACTGTTATCCACTAAATAGTGGGCCCTCCCAATTGATTCTCTTAGACATAAGTCTAGCACTAGAATCACCTTGAAGAATCTTTTTGTTAGCACTACCCACTCCACCATTAAGATATATGTTTAAGACTTGACATCGTGCTTGCTTTGATGTCTGGGGCCAATGGGCTCACTACCGTGGGGCCCCATTGTTATTAGTGGTCTAGTTATATCCTATAGCAGCCAACGAATGTTAGCTCTGACTCCTCTAGATCTTCCTTCTCGATGAAGCCTCGATGCTCGACTTTGAAGGATGGTTACGAGGGTAGTAGGTGCCTATGGTGAATTTATTAAGCTCAATCCCCCCACCGGACAGTCTGAAGACACAATCTTTCGCAGGTGCTCATAGGGGTAGGATGTGCGTTCATGCGTTCATAGGGGTGAGTGTGTGTATGCATTTGTGAGCGTGTGCGTTTTGTAGTGGATTTTCGCAAAAATGAGAGAGATGGGCCTTCCATTTGTATTAAGTTTTGCTCGGTTTTCCCAAAGTAATTGTAATGGTCACTGGTGTCTAGGGTCTATAGGCTCACTACCGAGGGCCACATTATTAGTGGTTCAATTACATCCCATAGCAGCCAACGAATATGAGCTCCAACCCCCTAGCACTTCCTTCGCCACGAAGCCTCGGTGCTCGACTTTGAAGGATGGTTATGAGGGTAGTGCGAGGCGATGTTCCCGTCAATATATAGTGAGGTGCCTATGGTGACTTCGTTAAGCTCAAGCCCCGCGGGATCAGTGTTAAGATCCAGTCTTTCTGAAGTGCTCATAGGTGTAGGGTGTGCGTACCTGCATTCATAGGGGTGAGTGTGTCTACGCATTTGTGAGCGTCTCTGTTTTGTAATGGGTTTTTGCAAAAAGAGAGGGGGGCCTTTTGTTTATTTACTTATTGAGTTTGATCTGTTTTCCAAAAGTACTCCATGTAATGCAAGTCAAACTAGGCGAGTGATTTTTGGGGGCCCACGGGCTCTCTAGCGCGGGCCCCAGTTATTAGTTGTTGAGTTAAATCCAATATGGAGTAGTAGCCAGCGAATGTGAGGACCGGCTCCCCTACCTATTCCTTCTCCATGAAGCCTCTGCGCTAGGCTTTGAAGGCACGCTCATTTTTCGAGCAATGTTGGCGGATTCAGTCATGCCGGTCCGGCGAACGACAGGGGATCTTGATGCGCAAGGCGGCCGGGTTAGGGTAAGTACGCTAGAGTTCATGGTCTTAGTTTATTTTCTCGAATTCAGCTTATGGGTTCTCTCCTTTTGGGGTTTTTCTCTATTCTGCCCGTCTTGATCGATGATGTTTCCTGGGTTCAGATGCCAGCACGGATCATAGACGTGGAGTGGTACGGCATCGTTACCAATGCGGATCTCCGACTCTGGTGCGACTGCACCCTAGCGCCCTATCGCTGCATCGCGTTCGAGGGAACGAACTTCGGCCGCAGGTTCTTGGGTTGCAACTACGAATGTGAGCGCTGCACGTTCGTCCACTAGCTAGATCTAACGCACTCACTTTTGCTGCAGCGCATGATGATGTCGCTGTGGTTACAGCTCGAGATCCGCGATGACCTCGAAGAGGAGGAGCACCATCAGATGCATGCTGAGGAGATGGCTGTAGAGTTAATGGATGTCTCCAACTCACTGCACTCAGTCGTAAATAGGATAAATGCTCTTAGATTTGGGTAATTAGAGCTGGATATTAGGTTCTTAACCAAGTATGGTCTGCAATCTAGATATTTAGCATGCTCATGATGCTTTTGGTGGCTGGCTATAGATTCCACTAATAATTAAGTAATCCCCTTTTGTTTACTAGTACTCACCATCTCATAGTACTGCCACGTTAAATTACACTAGGTTAATTAATATGGGAGTAGTTGATAGTCTGCTTACAGCCCTTCTGGAGTTTGTGGTTACTACTAATTGATCTAGTTTATGTGTTACTAGTATCTCTATCTATATACGAGTATCACTACATTTTTTGCACATTTGTGCACCTCCCCCGTCGCGCACCTTCTTTACCCCGCAGCGTCCACCTTTCCATCGCATCAGTGCAATCTCCGGTGAGTCCGCAACCATCTAGATGGTTGTTTAGGTGATTGCTATTTGAAATAGTAGATCTATATGCCACATTAGGAAGCTGGGATCACCATGGATGTAGCCATAGAATTAGTTATAAGGTCCACTGAAAATAGGTAAGTATATGCTGCCAAGAAGAGTCTTTTGAGGATGGGGGGCTTTATTTCACAGAACGGTCCTCTGCTGAGCAATGCAGATGCAATTTGCTACATATTGTTCATAAACAGATTGTTGTTTTGCCGGTGTCCTGCATTACTGAGTTCTTTAAATTATATTGTTCGTTAAAGGGAAACATGCCCAATCCTTGGCATCAGATTAATGCACGTATTCTTCTTTGCATTGCGAAGTTGATGTGTTCTTTCCTAAAATTTACTGGTTTTGCTGCATTTCATATAGCATCATGCGCATGTCCCACCCGTGGAGGCGGCATTATCGAGTGACAAGTGTTTTCATGTATCAAGCTGCTTTGCTGGAATTTCAGTAACCTATGCTTTGTCCCCGAAAACATTTTTTTCGATAAAGAGTGCTTTTTTACTTAAAATGTCCCCTAAAATATACTGCTCATTTTTGTTGCATCATGATTTGCAGAAACAAAGTCATTTTGATCTGTTGCCACTTATTACTAAGGCCAGGACTGCTCATGTGCCAGGTAAGAAGGCAAACCCTGAAGTACGCCCCTTTTCATGTCGGTTCTGTTTCCCATGTTTGGAAAATATGCCTCTATGGTTCTTTGCCATTTGCGGTACCACTGTGGAGCTTGCACGATGTGTGCAGCTGAATTTGGATCGTGAAACGAGAATTTGTTTTTTTTTTGAAACGAGAATCTCGTTTAATTTTGGATTTGTTATCTGCAGTTTCCACCTTACTCATATTGCTCATGGTGTAATGGTGCTGGTCACTACAAGGATTTGACAATTGCCCGTCTCCGAGAGAAATACAAAGCTCATAGACACATGATATCGTGCCTTCAAGAGAAATTGAAACACCAGGACAAACAGATTAGGCGCCTAAAAGAAGAAGTTTTCACATCCACTAAGCGGATAGCTGATTTGACTGCAGGATGGAATACATCAATTTCAGTTGCTCATGATGATGTTGTTGATTTTCAAAAGTTCATGGCTGACAACTTAGTCCCCGAGTTGCCTGATGTGGATGGCGATGAGCTGATTGGCCAGGTGTATGACCGGATCTTGGAACAGGTGGGAATGCGAGCTGACAGTCTTTTCAATTCGGCTCTAGAAGCAGATGAGACCCTGACATAAATTCGAGATTCTCCACGCCCATATAGTCCTGATCCTGCAAAAGATGAGGAAATCTGTAAACCATATTGACCGCTCTACTTTCATTTTTGAAGGGTTTGGGTCTTTTGTGAGGAGACTGTTTGTTAAGTCAGGTACTATAACTGTTTTTTTGCTCTGCTGGTGTGTGGTGTCCACAAATCTATATATTTGATGTACTATTATGACATATATATTGGACCTGGCTTTATGTGACTATATTTGGTAACAACAGTCATCTTATTCGAACTTGTGGTGGTTTTTTATCTTTCAATTTTTTCCTTCTAAAATCTGTTAATGATGAGGTTAATGCCAGTTGCGAGTGATTTTTTAGCATGTTTATGGTAGTAAACCAAAACTTGTAGTTGTAGATTGTGGAATTTCAGGTCGATGTTTGAACTCTAGATCTTGATGTCATAGAAAGGGCAGGCTTCTACCACCTAGAATATTTTACCCAGCAATTGATTGTATCATACGAATAAGTGCACAAACTTGATGTCTGTAGGCGGGAAACTGAGCAACGCAAGTGCACAAACTTGTATCAGTCGTGTGGTTGCTACTATTAATATAGCCGTGGTTTCCCCTAAAAAGGCGGGGTTCACAAAAAAATAGAAATAAATAGTGGGGCGAAACTTTGTTTCGAGTTCGAGGTAGCTCAGTCGTGTGCCCCTCGACCCCATCGTCATCTTCTTTGCCTGGCTGCCCTCCCTCGACCGGACCGTCCCCGCCGCTCCACCATTGAACACCACCACACCGCTGCTCACTGGTATGTATGTCCCCAACCTCCAGGCATTATGGGCTTTCTGAAGGATAGAATGCATTTATTTTTGGGCATTGCGAGCTAAATAAGCTCGTGGCATTTACAGGAAATGGAATCGGTGTTGGCGGATGCATTTGCTGCATTGGCGGATGCTTGTAAAGCAGAGGTGGATGCTGAAGCAGCACCAGCGGATACATGTGAAGAGGATGCAGAGGCGGATGCTTGTACCGCATCAGAGTCTTGGGCAGTGTTGAGTGATGCTTGGAAAGCGGTGGAGGCGCAGTCAAAATCCTCGTCGGCTGCTGCTGGAATAAATTCGGCTATGTTGGCTGCCGCTGCCAAAGCGAAGGCTGCGTGGGATGCTAGGAATGCATCAGCTCGTGGTCGTGCTTCTTCAGCGTCAATGGCTGTGGCTCGTCATTCATCGGTGGCGCCTGCTCTATCTGCTCAGAACTCGTCGACCCCATTGTAAGTTCTGCGTTGGATTTTGTCTCCCTGACTTCCTCCCTATTTTGTGTATTCAGCTCCAGGGTTTATCTGGACACAGTGGATATTAGTTTAAACTAGTAGTACTGGGAATATAAAAATCTATTTAATCACAAACTAGTGATCCGAATGGGATGAAACTTTCACAGGATTCAAACCTAGGCACCGATGATTTACTGATTTTTTGTCAATTTTTTCGAATAGTTTTACTTTTTAGTTCAAAATCTGAACTACTGTGATACGTTTGATCTAAGATGGAAGGTGGATCCTGGGGCAAGTCACCGTGAGACTTGGGTTCACCAAGTCACTGAAGCTGCATCCGTTTTTTCTCCTCTTCTTTACGATAAAACCAGAAAATTCAGGTGGGGGCCTTTTTGTCCTCCCCGGTGACCTAAAAAAAGTTCTTCATTCCTTTGCCCGATTCCGATCTTTGAAGCATTTTGTGGTGCTTTTGTACTACTCTGGTTGATTGCTTGTGCTGTTTAGGTTATTTTGTTGACAGACTCTGCTTTTTAGGTAGTTTTCAGATGGATGCAGTTTAGGAAATTTCGATGATAAATTTTCCTGTCAAAATGTATGATGCATTATGGTGTTTACTTAATTCTTTTTTTAGGGTTGTGCATTGTGCATTGTGCTGTTTACTTAATTCTGATGATGCACTTGTGCTATTTGCAACATCCTACCAGCTTCGGTGGAAGAACATATGCAACAACCAACGACTTGCCAGGCGATGTATTTGGTCAGATTCTTGTCAGGCTTCCTCCGCACCCATCCTGCATACTGAGGGCATTAGTTGCCCAAAAATGTTGGATGGACTTCAGGGGAAGCAACGATTTCAAAAGGCTCACCCTGTCACACAACAGAGGAATGCCGTTACTTGGATTTTTCACCAACAGCTCCGAGGATGCTCGATTCTTAACAAATCATAATCTTGACCAATCCATCTTCTAGAAGCTGAACAAGATGGTGGAAGTACATAAAGCCTACAAACCATATGTACTCGGATGTCGCAATGGTAGGGTGCTACTTCATTATCCGCAAGGGTCTAACATGATAAAGGCCTGGGATCCAATCAGTGGAAGTGAAACAGTGATACCAGAACCACCAATTTGGCGGAGACGTGAGTATGATAGCGGCACAATTCTCTATTCGAGAAATCATGGGCAATTGTCTTCACACTGTTGTAGCAATTTCTAGGTTGTTTGGATAGTAACCAATGGTAACCAAGCACTGGTGTAGAGGTATTCATCAGAGTTAGGAAAATGGGAGGACTAGATTGAACCTGCTGAGATGCTGGCTAAGATTGATCGCATGCTTTCAACTCTCATAGGGGACATTTTGTACTAGCCAATAATGAACTCCAGATATATAATTGCCTTCGATAACGTGACAACAAAACTGTGTTATATTGAGTGCCCCATGAGACACATGATATGTCCAGACGCAATTTTGTCATCGCTAAGGGGGCATAATGGAGATGTTGCCCTTGCGGTTATAAGAGACTTCAGTCTAAACACATGGTCTAGTGCAAGATCACCAACAAGCAAATGGGAAGCTTGGGTGCCTCATATAAAGGTTGAGTTGGATACTCTCCTTGTGTTGGGTCCGCAGCATAGAAAACAAAATATTTCCTACGGTGTGAACTACACGCCAAGATCTATCTACTAGGTACAAAGCAACGGGTGGACATACATCCAACGAGAACTTACCCTCGTAGACAACGAGCTTTGTTAACGAGTAGGAACTCGTGGTTGATGTAGTCGTGCACTTGCCGATCTCAAGATCGTGATGAAGTCCAGCAGGTCTCGCTCCAGCACGTCCATCAGATCTAGCTCCAGCACCACCAAGTCCAGCACCGCAAAGCAGCGGTGCATCCGTGATCGCACACAAGTCCGGTACCCCGACAACCTCCATCCCTCGCTCCAGCAAAGCAGCGGAAGCAGCAACTCCTTTCTAGATAAAGCCACCGGGAACATGTATCTCGCTAATCCGAGACCATGGGGGAATAATACCAGTTTGCTGAAAGTTTGCAATAGGACTTATGAACTTTAAATTGACATTCAAAACAATATGATACCAGTTCGTAAAGTAAATATCTAGAATTCTATAGTTCTATTATCTCAAATAAAAACTAAGAATAAGGTAGAAAACGAATGCCAATGACTACAACAAACTATGCAAATTCACTTTGATTTAATTTATGACAAATTTGGTTCGACTAATCCAAATTAGAAATGAACTCCCAGTCAAAAACGACATCCCTCGTGCCTTTTTGGTGATTACATGAACCAAATCCACTACACCAAGTCCGATCATCACGTGAGTTGATGTAGCTTCAAAGGCGAGCATCTATATGGGCATCATATCAACTATATGACTCATGCTTAACCTTTCGGTCCGTGTTCGAGGCCATGTGTACATGCTAGGCTCGCCAAGTAAGAACCTTAGTACTGCATGTGTAAAACTGTCTTACACCGTTTGTATGAAAGCGTGAGTCGAGTACACCCGATCATCACGTGATGTCTCCAAATCGATCCACAAAATGGTGCATACTTAAGGAAGAACACATTTTATCTTGATATCTAAAGAGGATCATCTTACAATGCTACAGAAAGCGCCAAACTAGCAGTATAAGATGCTAACATCTAATGTGTAAAGTGAGATGATATGGTCCATGCATTTGATCTCTATCACTTGCATCGTGGTATGATCTCTATCATTCCTTTATGTGTAAGTCCAAGGTCTATGGAACTTACACATTGAGTGTGTTGTAAGAGTATCTATCATACATCTACTTACAACAATACCATATCAATACACTAGCCCAGCAACGATCTAAACTACACGCCTCTAATTTATCAATTGCAAGTTTTACGTGGCTTAGGGCTTTCGGAGATAGAACCGTTCTCACCTACGAACATGAACCACAACGAGGATAACTAAGTTATTAGCAACTCGTTGTAAATCAGATATTGACTATAGTAGGAGAGACAGACACCTGCCGGCCACTTATGCAAAACAAGTTGCATGTCAGTCGTGGAACCGGTCTCATGTACGATGACATGTAAGGTTGGTCCGGGCCGCTTCATCCCACTATGCCACCAATATCTAAAATACATAGAAGATGCAATAACATGATCATCATCGCCCACATATCAACATATGTGTACTACCCGTGCAAAGCACCTACGCATAGATCAGGCTCTGATACCACTGTTGGGTCCGCAACATAGAAAACAAAAAATTTCCTACGGTGTGAACTACACGCCAAGATCTATCTACTAGGTACAAAGCTTTGGGTGGACATACATCCAACGAGAACTTACCCTCATAGATAACGAACTTTGTTAACGAGTAGGAACTCATGGTTGATGTAGTCGTGCACTTGCCAATCTCAAGATCGTGATGAAGTCCAGGTCGGCTCGGCCGTCCATGAGATCCAGCTCCAGCACCACCAAGTCCAGCACCGCAAAGCAGCGGTGCATCCGTGATCGCACACACGTCCGGTACCCCGACAACCTCCGTCCCTCGCTCCAGCAAAGCAGTGGAAGCAGCAACTCCTTTCCAGATAAAGCCACCGGGAACATGTATCTCGCTAATCCGAGACCATGGGGGAATAATACTAGAGGGGGAGAGAGATCCTTCACAAGGAGGTGTGTGTGAGAAGTAAGGAGGGGGTGGCCTTTTATAGGAGGAGGGGGTGCCCCTTCTTCATGGCCGGCGCATGGAGGGGGTGACCCTTCACCTCCTCCATTCATGTGGTGGTAACCCCTCCACATTAAAATGCCCCTTCACATTCTCTTTTAAAGTCTCCACTTTAAATGCATTAAATGTCTCCAAATTTAATGCTCTCTCATTTAATAAAACTCTTTTATTATTTTTATTCAGAATTTTGTTACTTACTTTAATTAACAAACATTCACATAAAACCCCCTGCAACATTTCAATATTACATGTAGAACCAATTTCAGCAATTTCACAGAAGCTTTGGTGTCTATTGAAATAATCCCAGCGCTTTCTTAAATCTTTATCTGAAACATATTTGCTCCAAATGGTGTCGGTATCCCTTAAGTGTGTCACCCTACGGTTCGCGAATAATGCAGACATGATCGAGACCCCTCTCCGATCAATAATCAGCAGCGGGACCTGGAGATCCATACTGACTCCTACACATTCAACGATGACTTCTGTGATCGTTTAGAACCTTTAACGCTAGTAACTAAATCCCTTTGTCCCGCGATATATTACATGTCCGAGATTCGATCATCGGTATCTCCATACCTAGTTTGATCTCATTACCGACATGCACTCTTTTCTCGTTCCCGTGATATAACATTCTAGTGATCACATCACTTGCTTGCAAGCTATTTCAATGTGATATCACCGAGAGGGCCCAGAGTATATCTATCCGTCATCGGGATGGACAAATCCCACTCTTGATCCATGAGCCTCAACATAACACCTTCGTAGCACTGAACCCACCTTTATAGTCACCCTGTTACGGTGTGACGTTTGATGTTATCAAGATACTCTTCCGGTGTTAGCAATTAACATGATCTCATGGTCTAAGGATAAAGATTACTTCGTATGATGTTATAGGAATATAAACATAATGACTTTGATCGTAATGCTATACTTTGGATGAATGTTCATCACATCATTCCACCAATGGTGTGACCTTGTTATTAACAACATCCAATGTCCATGATCAGGAAACCTTGATCATCTTGTTAATCAACAAGCTAGTCTATAAGAGAGGCATAACTTAGGAACCCTTTTTGTTTATTAAACACACATGTATTGATGTTTCCGATCAATACAATTCTAGCATGTAAAATAAACATTTATCATAAATATGGAATAAGATAATAACCACTTTATTATTGCCTCTCGGGCATATTCCCTTCACCTTGGCCTTGAGAAATCATGGGCATATGGTGGGAAAGATGCAGTAAGGTTACTCTGTGCATTTGAGGATAGAGAAATGGTGGTTATATGGGTGAAGGAGGGAGTATTCGAATTAGATCTCAGCAGCATGAAGTCTAAGAAGTTCAGATCTCGTAAACATTGGTGTACTTTACATCCCTACATTATGACACCTGGTTAGTGCATTCATTCATGTGCAACCCTTGAATTTTTGAACACCTATGATTTTTCTGATCATTTTGTTCATTTTCTTCAGCAACCGACATGATTCAGAGTGCTAAATCAAAGAAATGAAAAGGAAGTCTTATCAGCAACACAGCTGATTCAGACTGCAACATCAAGGAGATGAAAATAACACTCGGATGAACAAGCAAGGCTTGTTTGGGCAAGCATGTGTTTGCCCAGGTTGTGTTATTTGGAGCTGCAGTCTAATATTTGTTTGTTTTGGTAGCTGATGGAACTGTGGCAACACCTTTGTTTGTGCTGCAGTCATAGTGGCAGGGGCTAGAATATTAGAGCTGTCTGTTCGTTTTGGGGGCCTATGTGTGTCTGATAAAACATTGTTTTATATGATGAAATGGCGTTCTCTATATAGTAGTGTATTCGTGATGAAATCTTGTTTTATTTGTTCTACATATACTTTAGCTTGTCTTTGTGTTTTGATAGTATGCTGTAGTAGGAGTATTTTTTTCGCAGCAGGCTTTTTTTTTGATCTGAATTAGTACTACCATTTAGTTAGTGCTTCCTGTAGAAGAGTCTGTGCTGACACCTAAATAATTACTAAACCTTGGTTGCACACCATTTTCACATGCTTGAATTAGAGCTAATTCAGACATTTGTTTGTTGTTATGTTAAACAAACATTCTTGTATCAGAGATATGCATTTTCATACATGTGGTAGATAATCACTCTCCCTAACTTGGATCCTAGAAATAGAGGGAGAACGGCCTATTTTTTAAATTATTCTTTGGACAATCTCTAAATTCAAAATCACTGTCGAGTGCCAAAACCTACCGCCTACCCGTTTGAATCGGAGGCATGAGTTGATGTGAGTCTCGCCTTAAATTCCTGACCAGATGGCGTTCGAACTACAGAACCTTTTTTCTAGTAATAAAAACTTGGCCGGCAGCCAAATTCAAAATCGTAATCGAGCGGGAAAATAACCCACCGACCTCGAAGCATTTCGCAGCCCCTCTGTTTCAAACATTTTCAGGAAAAATCACCCACCGAGGTAGTACCATTTTTATATTATTACATGGACCCTAGACAATTTAAAATCTGAGTCAAGCGGCAAAATTTTCCGCCTATGCTATGTGAATGGAAGGTATCCAAGATTCTGTGCAAAAAAATGTTTATGGATGATCAGTTGATGTGACTCTCGGCCTTGAATTCCTGGACAGATAGCGTACGGTATACTACCTTTTTTCTATTAGTAGATGGAGGCTGGCCAAATTCAAAATCTCAATCGAGCGGCAAAATCACCCACCTACCAAGCATTTCCCACCCCACCGTTTCAAAAATTTTGAGCCAAAATATCCCACCGACCGGGGGAGTACCATTTTTCTATTATTATTATTGGATGGGCGCAAGCCAAATTCAAATTCTCAATCGAGCGGCAAAACTACACACCAACCTTGAAGCATTTCGCACCCTTCCGTTTCAAAAACTTTGGAATTTAAAATTCCAAATCTACCCATTGTTCAGACGACAAATGGGCATGCTAAATTCGGTAGCTCTGGGGCACGATCGTAATTATTTTTCTGCTCACCTCTATGGTCCCGATTCCCCCAGTTTTTCCTACCAGCCCTCCCAAAAGTCCCAAGCTCATATGTCCCCTCCACGACCACCACGCGCACCGGCTTGAGCTGCGGTCTTGTGCACCGCCGCGTAGCCGCTTCACCCAGGCTCACCCACTAGATCTAGGAGCTGCGGTGTCGTTCACCACGCCAATGGTGTCATCGATCGCCCAAGCTCTACTTCCTCGCTGCCGAAAGCTACCCAACCATACCGGATCCGCTTCACCGGTGTCCACCGGGCATGATCTAGTTCAAAGAGTTCCATGTCCACGCCTCCAGACTAGCTGCACGGCCATCGCCGTTCACTACACCGGATCTGCCTCAACGATGCTCTCGTCCACCGCTTTCAAGCCGACATCGACCGCTCAAGATCTGCTTCCCTGACGCTAACAACCACCGCAACCGCAACACCCTCGGTGACCTGGACGTCACTTGCACGGTAACGACGATGCTTAGAAGCCTCTCCTACAAAAGTTAACAAAATCTCCAACCCGTTTTTGTTTTGTAGCGGTATAGCAGGTTCAAGCCTGTCGTAGTGAACTGCATTTTTGTAATCGTGGTAGTACATACAAGTCACTAGGCACGCCTGTTCTTCGTGCTAGTACATACAATGTCATTAGACATGTTGGTTTGCATTCGCTGCTCTACAAATATCAAGTCATGCACTTTTATATTATTTTTTCATGCATAGGTTCTTATCTTAGCTGCTCCGTACACCAGTAAATGCCTGCTATTATGTAGTTCTTGCAAAATGTAATGTCAGTGGAAACTATTAGTGTGGATTCCCTGCTATATAGTTACTGACTCTATCTGGTTATTCCTGAGCTAAGTTCCTGCTATTATTTCCTCCCTGGCATCATTCTTCTATCCTGTGGTACCCATTCAAACTCTTTGTACTAGTTCAGTTATAATTTTGCTATTGCCATCTTGTTCTTCAAAAGCTACAATACTGACTATTTTCGTTTTCTTTGCGTAGAGCTCAAAAAGGCAACACTGAACATGTTGGTTTGCACAGCCTACAGGTCCACCAGCGATGCCATTATATATTTTCTGTATATGGTGCTGGTTCGTCCTAATCAATGGCGTAATTATTCTTTACTGTATAGTTCATTCGTGTTTTCCATTCCTTCTCAACAAGTTCTGGTATGATGCGGTCATAATTTCTATGTGGTTCACTCTTAGCTATGACAGTAACTGCATGCCATTGTGTAGCTCACCACAAATTCTGAGTCACCCAATGTCTCTTGCATTCCAGGAGATACCACTGCTTCCATATATATTTGCTGAAATGACCTGGCTAGTTTATACTGAAACTCTAAGAAACACTTTGTTTGATTGCTCATTTCATTGTTGGCATACTTGTCTAATGCTTGTTTGTCCTGTTCTACAGGTTCACAAGCCACACCATTATATCTCATATCTGGTTCTGATTCGTCCTAGGAAATGACATAACTATCCTCTACTATATAGTTCATTCATGGTTTGCATTCCTGCTCTACAAGTTTGTATTATGCAGTTATAATTCCTATCTGGCTCATTCTTAGCTATGAGTAGTTTATCTTCTTTGTTGTATTAACTTGTTATTAGTTAGTTTCAGACTGCAATTATTGTTATCGCCACCAAAGAGGGGACTGCAAGATCATATCTCAAGGTGGTTTTCCAATGTAGCTGTCACACTCAAAGGGAGATGCAGTTGATGGATTGAGAAAGCAAATTGAGGAATCTGCTATCAACTTGATTCGCAACTGAAGTGCTGATTTATCTTTCCCTTTTGTTCATATTTTGTAATATATTTAAGAAGTTTGCAGCTGCTGTAAAATCTAGATAACTCGCATAGGCCATGTAGGCATTTAGTTGAAGCCGTCCACGCATGGCTGTACCATAAATCTTGACCAGTCGATCAGGTTTGAGAGTTACAAAAGCGATGTGATGGCCAAAAGCGATAACATGACAAAATAGTGATGAGACCAAAACAACAACGATGGCGGCTAAAATAGCAGCGTGACAAAGCGATGGCGACGAACAGTAACATGCCGAAATAGTAACATGCTGAAACAATAATAGGCCGAAACAGTAACATGTCGAAGGATTACCAGGTCGAAACAGTAACAGGCCAAAACAGTAACAAGCCAAAATAGTAATAGGCCGAAATAATGCAGCCAAACAGTATGAGCCAAAACACTAGCAAGCGAGCGATGGCAAATCCATGATAACATGCCTAAATACTAACAGGTCAGAACAATAATAGGCCTGAATAGTAATAGGCTAGAGCAGGGGCAACCAGCATAGTAACGGGCCAGAACAGTAAAGGGTGACAACAGTAAAGGACATGAATAGTAAACGGCCAGAACAATAACGAGCCAGAATAGTAAAAGGCCAGAACAGCGTCGGACCTTCTCAAAAGTGGGCCATTCGTAGGTGACCCATGATGAGCTGGGAGAACAGTGACGGGCTGACCGTGGGCTTTAATAGTATTGGGCCTACTTGACGCTGCCTGTTAATTAGCCGCACAGTATTCAGAAAATGTGGGCTTTTGTGGGCCGAAACAGTAATGGGCCTATCATTTGCAGGCCGCTGCTAGCCACATCTTTGGGCCCATTTCAAACATTGTGGGGCGAAACAGTAACGGGCCATAATCTTATTGGGCTTTCTTGATGGGCCGGCCCACTTAATTATGAGCAGGCCTTGGCTGGGCCTAGCTTCTACCACGATTTCCGTGGCTGTTAACGGTGGTAACCGGCCGTTAACGGCGGGTGCCACATGGCATTTTGCATGATGTCAGCCGCCACTCGGCTGGTGAACATATCTACGAAGGAACAAGTTTTCGTGGCTGAAGGGTGCGATCCGCCATGGTCAGAAAAAAAACCTGGTAGATTCTTTTGTGACTGGGCTTTTACCACGATGGGTATCCGTCATAGAAGACTTTTTAGCCACGAAAAACGGGCCTTCAACCACGAAAATCGTTCGTTGGAAAAGCCAACTTTTCTTGTAGTGACATCGGATGCATGGTTGCACCGGTGTGACACAAGTTGTGCATCATCATAGAATCCACTTGAGTATATGCATGTGTGTGGTCATGCACATGTATCTATAGATATCATTGTGGTTTTGGAAAAGAACAGTGTACATATATATATGCAATGTGGTCATGTGAGATGGATTAGTGACTCTAGCTATAGTGGATAGTGTGTACTGGTTTATTAGAAAAAGAACACACATCATGCAATGATGTCTCTAGGGGATCCATGTGTCAAATTAAACCATGCATGGTCACATAGACCAAAAACACATAGGAAAGCAACATATATTGCATGCATGTTTGCACCAATGTGAGAGAAGTTAGTTGCATCACAGAATCCACTTGAGTATGTGTGTGTGGGTCATGCATGTAGATATCATCATGTGGTTTTGGAAAAGAGCACATGCAATAGTCATGTGGAGAGATCATGACTCTAGTATGGATATCAATGTGGTTTTTAGGAAGAGAACACACACATGCAATCAATTAATTGCTCTGTGCGGCAGCGTAGCGTCATCGCCTCGAGGCGCTTGCGCGGCGCCTCGGTTCCGTCAGGGATCTTCTGCGCATCCCGTCCCGGCACACAGGATCTAGGCGGCGGTTGGGATGTGAGTCGCCCGGATGCGCGCCACGTGGCCCCGCCGACGGTTGCCCTTCCGGTCCCTTAAAGGGATGCCGCGGGGGAGGCAGTTCTTTTACTTCGCTCCCCCACTGCAATCTTCCTCTCCTTCTCGCGCGCCGCTGCTCCTGTGCTCTTGCCCTCTGCGCCGCCGTCAACGCTACGGGCCACCGTCACTCCTCCGCTGCCGCTCCTTCTCCTCAGCCGGACATGGCAGCTGACCGCGGAGCCTGGTGTGGCTCCTCCGTCACCGAGGACCAGATCGCGAAGTACCGCACGACCCGCGTCCTTCCACCGACGGAGGAGGTGGTGGTGCGGTTGGCACCGGTGGGGGAAGAGTCGCCGCAACCGGCGGAGGGGGAGCGCGTGATCTTCCTCTACTTTTGGCGCGCGGTTCGTTCTTGCTGCGTCCCTTCTTCCTCACATTTCTGGCCTTCTTCGACCTCCGCCTCCACCACCTCGGCGCCAACGCCATCGGAACGCTGGTACACTTCATGGCGTTCTGCGAGAGCTACCTCGGGATCCAGCCGGATCTCGGGCTCTTCTGCTGGCTCTTCAGAGTTCGGCCGCAGGTCCAGTACACGAAGGGCCCGCTAGTCGTCTGCGGCGCCTCCATACTCCGCTCCCAATCCGGCTACGAAGTTCTTGCTCCGGGACACGATGCGGCTATGGCAGCGATCGTACTTTTATGTCAAGAACGTCACCGGCGTCGGCGGATAAACCTGCCGCCTTCCTGACGCCGAGTCCAGCCCGGCAAAGCGGACTTGAAGGTCTACGGCGACAAAGGCGGAGGCGGACGCGATCTCAGCGCATGCGCTCCCTTGTCACCTGCCAGCTAACCGGTCGGGACATCACCCTTAGCTGGATGTCCCGGCTGATGATGCTTCTCCAGCAACAGGCACACAAGATGTGCTTCTACTCCGGCCGGCTGGACCCGACCCGGCTGTCGCGCCGTGATCCCCGCTACGACAACTTGAAGGAGTGGTTGTGGACGATCAGGAAGGAGCGGCTGTCAGAGAACTGGAAGTTCAGCCTGGCGCCCTACAGCCGGGAGAACCGTGCGCCCCGGGTAAGTTCTTGTAGCCGGAATTTTTGCTTATTCCCTCTGTTATTTCCTTGTTACGGCTTACCCTTCGCGTTGCAGATCTTCCCCTGCATCCTTCGCGAGGAGGGCGACGCTCCTCTCAAGGTGTTCGCGCCGGACTTGCCCGAGCCACGCGCTCGGCGATCCGGCGAGGAATTGGATGGGGACAGCGATGCCTTCCTCAGCCGGAACGACGAGCCGGTCGCCGACCCGCACGCGGAGGTGCACGAGGAGGAGGATGCCGGGCCGACCGCGGAGCCGGCGACGCGCTCCGCGGCGGACGGCGAAGCAGGCGGGAGCGGCTCTGGCCATTCCGGCTCCCGCCGGCCTGCGGCGGAGGAGCCGGCTCTGAAGAGGGGCCGAACCAGTGCCCTGCCGCCAAGCCGTCTTGGCCGGAAGAAAGGGCCACCCCCAGTTGTGCCGGGTATGTTTTTCTCCCTCCCCCCTGGCGCTTTCTGTTTGTTTCACCTTGTCCTTGTTTTTCTGACTTTAGCCTGTTTTGCTCTTGTCTTTTCCTCTTTCTCTTTAGCGCACTGGTTTCTTTCGGCGCTGTGAGCCCGGCTCGGACGCCAGCCGGGTCGCCGCCTCGCGCCCCGACGGATCCAACCGGTGCCTCCCCTTCCTCTGAGGCACGGCCTCCTTCTCCTCCTCAAGCCGAGCCGGCTGCCCCCTCCCAGCCGGAGGGTCCCCAGCTAGAAGCGACTCGCTCCCAGCCGGAAGGTTCCTCCGCAGGCGCGCGGGGGGCTACTGGCAAGGAGCTTGTCGTGGTAGGCGACGACGACTCCGACGAGGTGCTCGGGGAGGAGTGGCAGACAGCGGTGCTCGTGACGAAGGATTCCTTGGCCGTCAACGCCGTGGATGACGACGCCTCTTCCGCCGCTTCGCTGTCGGATCTTGCCGCCACACTCGAGCTGGCGGTGAAGGAGATCCGGCTGCTTGAGGCCACAGCCGGTGGGAACCGGACGATGGAGCAGAAGCTTGTCGCAGCCAACGGGACCTCCCAGAGTAAGCCCACCTCATCCGTTTTTTTTTTCAATAGTCGGCTTTGTTGCAGCTGTCCTCGTGTGCGCCCAGCGCGAGATCGATCGCTTGAAGAAAGCGAACGACCGGCTGAGCAGGTCCAACTCCACGCTGCGCTTGCAGAACAAGGACTGGCACGCGCGAGTAGACGGCTTGGAGGCTACCATCAAGGAGCGCGACGCCTCGCTCGCTAGCCGGGCCAAAGCTCTCTCCCTTCTCGAGGCCCAGAACAAGGACCATGAGAAGGAGATAAAACGGCTAGCGGTCAAGGAGAAGGCGCTGGTGGAGGAACTGATGCAAATCGGCCACACCGCCAAAGGTGAGTTCTTTCTTCCGTCTTCTTTTCTTTCCGGATCTGGTAGCCAGATTTGACTCCTCTTTTCTGACAGCCTTTTACCTCGGCATAGACCTACTGGCCTACAACCGGCTGCAGGAGAACTGGCCGGGAGCACAGCCGACGGCTCAGGAGCTCGTCGTTCTTCTTGGCGAGGAGGCCGCGAAGCTTCGTCAGGCGGCGCGGGACATCTTCTCCTTTATGTGGCCGGAGGCTCCGGTTCCGGAGACGATGGCGCAGCTGGCGGCGAAGGTGGGAGAGGTGCCGGCTGTGGTGGACCGGCTGCGGGATCTGGCGGCGCGGGGTGGAGCGGAGATGGCCCTGGCGCTGATGCTTTCCTGGTACAAGGATGCTCGCGTCGAGAAGATCGACGGGGGCTTCCGCGCCGGAGCCGATCTTGCCACTATCCGCCAAACCCATCCGGAGCTTCGCGGGTCCGCCATCAAGATCGCCGACTACGTGGATCCAGACGAGGTGCTCACCGACTCGGAGTCCCCCGACACTCCGGATGCGGAGTCCTCTGTGCCGCCGTCCGCCAGTGCTAGAGCCGTGTAGCATCCCAATTGTCTAACAATTGTAATGCTACTTGGTCTAGTAATATAATGGCTACTTCAAATATATAATTGTTGCATCATCATTATATCATGCTCATGTCATCATGCCACCTTGCATTTTAGCATCATATAAAACCCCTTTTTGTTTGGTTCTTATCTCATATGCATTGTTAATTGTTTTTGCCTCTTGATATTGTATTTGGTTCTTGATATATTGTTTCAATGCCCAAGTTGAGTTGGGGGCATATCTTTTATTAACTCCACCACCTTTCTTTCACCACCTTATAATTCCACCATCCAACTAAATATGAGCTTGGCATTACTGGTTTTAATTCTAGCTCATGTGGGTTGGGATGGATCCAATTCTTTTCCACATCCTCTCATCTTGGCATCATGTTGTTTTCACCTCATTGATATATGAGAGCCACATGGCCACCTTTGCATGCCTTGTGGGTGGAACCCTATTTCTAGCTCTCATATGTGTTGTTTTGGGGGAGATCATCATGTTGGAATATTTTGTGGGCTTATTAACTACCTAGTGGCATATACACACTAGCAAGTCCCATTGTATATCAAAATGGTCATCTCCATCTACTCCACATGGGACATCCTTGTTAATTCTTTTTGCTTGGCCTTTATTCCAATTTTTGGAATGCATAATAATAATGCCATGTTAATATTATTGTTCTCACAAAATACACATGGCATTGAATATTTTTGCATGGCCCATGCAAGTACCACCTTTTTGCTTGCCTTTTGGATTTTATTTGTTTGAGGGGAGCATCTCTATCTTCCCCTTCTCTTGGTGGGATCTAGTGTGATCTTGCTTAATCCTCACCCTCTCTTTTCCTTGTCTAGTTCTTGCTTGCTCTTTGCTTGATCTTGCTTGAGCTTGACAAAACAATAAACCTCACCCCTCATCTCTCTCTCATCTAAACCTACTCCATCATCACCATACCCATACCCCATCTAAACCTAAACCCTAATCTACACCTAATCTACACCAAACCCTAAGTAACCTCCCTCTTCTCTCCTCTCTCTAGCCGAGCCACCCCACCATGACCTACCTAGCTTGGCCACCCTGGCCACCTAGCTACCCCACCAAACCTAAACCCTAACCGAGCCTAGCTCCTACCCTAGCCCCCACCCGAGCTCCTCCCTCTCTCTTTTCTCTCTATGCCACAAGGGCCCCTCCACCCCGAGCCTCCCTCCTGGCCTCACCCTACCCCACCTGGACGTCCCCATCTACCTGCCCCTCGCCCTGCCCTGCCTCCTGCCCGACCAGAGCACGTGAGGAGAGGTAGAGAAAAGGTGGCCGAGCCACCTTTTCATCCACCCACTCCCCCACGGCAGCCTCTCCCTCCCTCTGCTTATCTCCTGCCTCTCTGCCTCGCCAGACCATCCCCAGATCCACCCCAAGGACGCCCTGCTCCCTCCCCTCTCTCCTCCACCACCGTCTACCCCCTCGCCGGAAAACCCTCGGCCTCCACCGCCCTTACTCAAACCAGCCGGCGGCGTGACGCGCTAGGTGTCGAGGAAGATCGAGGAGGCTCCCCTGCAACGTCCAGTAGACGCCAGCGAGAAGGAGGAGTACCAGAACCACCAGGCCGACGCTGCACCGACGAGAAACCCTAGCTCCGGTCCGTCTGCGCCGTCGTCGATCGCCAGCGCCCCGAGCCGATCCAACCGCACCGACACACTCTCGGTGAGCTACCTGACCTCCTGGACATGCTCCGCCGCGCTGTCGTCGTCTAGAGCCGCTTCTCGTTTCGTCGAGCACGCTGCGTGCGCCGGCGGTGCTATCGTCTGCTCGCCGCTGCGCCTCGCAGAGGCTTAGCTAGCCTGCGTCCGCTTCTCTGTCACCACCCTAGAAGCCACCGCACCGGTTACGCCCCCAGCGCACTCCAAAGACGTCGAGGATCGATCCCCACCCAGCGCGCGCACCCGATCGGTCGCCCGGCGACGCCAGAAGATCCACGGTGCGAACTGTGGCGTTTTGCTTTAGCCCTTCTTTGTTTTCTGCTCAACCCGCGACCGCCGGACCCATTCATCGCCGGCTGTTGCCACTTTACAAAAAGAGACCGCAAGTTTCGGATCCTCAACCCGCGCTCCCGGGCTCCCCCCACGTGGCACGACCTCGCTGGCGCTCCCGCGTGTGGCCCTGAGGACGCTCCGGCCCCACATGTCATTCGCTGCGGCTAGGCGAGCTCAAGTGTGAGAACTTTCTCTGCTTGTGGTCTGCTGAGTCAGTGATGGCCCACTGGGCGATGTCGTGGCTAGCTTAGCTGGGGTATAAAAAGTATTTCTGCATATCTGTTTAAATTCAAACTTATACAAAACTAATTCAAATTCAAATTTATTTCTGTTTTTAAATAACTTTTAAAATACAAACCCAATTAATACAAATAATATATGTTTCCAAATCAGAAAAATATGAGGAATTCAAATATGTCATCCAAAATATATTTTGAACACTTAAATTTCCAAGTTAATTTAAATTACAATAAAATGCCCTTCCACTTTAAATAATTAATAACTTTTGTTTTATAACTCCAAATTTAACAAATAATATGTCTAAAATGATTAGCTCGACGAGACCTTTCTGTTTATGCATTCCATGGTATGATTTTAAGCATGCATCATATAAATATAAAGTATACAGCAACTAATAGGAAGTTCAAATGTGGTTAAAACTCAATAAAATGATTTAATATTGTATTCCACACCTCACCCATGCCATGCTACTTTATTGCCATGTAAATTGTGCATCATTCATCATGGCATGATTGTTTGCTTGTCGCATTTAATTCATATGCTTGTGCACTTTATTTATGTTGGCCCTTGTTTGTTTGGTTCTTCTTCGAATAGACGCTGAGCAGGGGCTATATCAAGAGAACCAGGAGCACTACCCAGATCCATCCCTTGCTTCAACTGAGCTGCCAGGCAAGCACTACCACATGCTTGCATACATATAGTACCTATTGCCTCTTTCTTATTCTTGCATCATTGAGTCGCGATTGCATTAAATTGAATCCCAAGTATTGCATAGCCTTTACTTTTAAACCCCACCGAAGCTTGTTCCTCCATCCCATGAGCCATTACTACAGGAGTTGTTTGAGCCATGCGAGTCGTAGAACAGCATGTGTAGGGTATGTGAGTGTCTGATGGATAACGAGGTACCTAAACAACTTAACCTGAGTAGTAATGGGATAACTAATGAAAGTGGCATCGGTGAGCCATATTCTCTATTTGGTTTTTCAGGCTCACTTGTGTCCCGTAAGACCCCGAGTACTTGATTCCTGTTCCAAGAATATTCGCGCTATCCACATCCGGGAGGCTTATGAACCCCCCTGAGCTAGAGCTTGATTCATTCTTATTTCTTGGGGCCACAAACTAGTTTGAGGTTTTATTTACTATCCTGTACTTATGCCATGCTTTACTGCTTTATTTAAATTGTGCGAATCTTTGCACTATCTTTATTTAGGAAAGCGGAGTGTTTTCGTGGTGTCGACAAGCCCAGTCCACATTTTCGGGTTCCCGAGTCGTTCACATTGGCGCGCAAACCTTGAGGCCGTCTCGAGTCGGCTAACCGTTGCGGGTAGCTCAATGGGTGGCCTCAAATATTTCTGAATCTGTGATTGCTTTGTCGTGATGCCTCGTTGGGTTTTGATTTGGTTTTTCCGAGGCATATCGAGTGTGTGTTGCTATTTGTGCACCCTGCAGGTAAAACTTTCAAAGCCGTGTCCGCGGTTATGGACGACTTGGAGCATTCTCGATCATAGACAAGCATAACTAAAGTACCGCTTTTAATTTGACTAGACTAGGTACCGACTAGTAAATAGTGCAACACTCATGGAATGGTTAATAAAACTGCCAGCGGATGGGGGTTGTTCGTCCGCTTCCTCGTCGGGTAAGCGAGGAGGAGGATGGATCTGTGGATATTACCGTTTAAGCTGTTATAACTGTTATTAATTCACGGACATCCGTCTATCTCTGGTTAGGCGGATGGTTAGCGAGTATCTATAGAATTGCTAGGGTTTATCTTTTGCTGCAATTGCGTCACCCTAGGTTGTGTCCCCTTTAGAGGCATAAAGACTTGCTGAGTACCCCTAGGGTCTCACACGATAAATTCTTTGGTTCAGATGAACAGGTACACTCACAAGATGGATACTGGGTGGAAGATACGGACGATGTGGGCAACGATCATTCGGTGTAGAGATTCCGGGAACGGGGATCCGTGAGATCTGTGGGCGGGATCTGCTTATTTATGGGGCATCTTATGCCGATTTGCTTCTTATCCGTACTAGGATTTTTGTCTTCCGCTTCCGCTTGATACTCTGTTGATTGATGTATGAGGAGATATCCTAAACTATTATATCTATCTAGGATATTTGGATCTTGCCGTATGGCGTTGCTATATTTCCTTTCTTTTTAGATGGAATGGCTCGATGTCTTGTTGTATGGTGGCTTGCATACATACTCATTTGTGTATGTAGTTGATCCTTACTTTGCCGATTACGCCGCCCGTTCTTGTCCCGATGTTTGGAAATGGTTGGGACGGCCGAAAGGTCTACCTGTGAGTGGCATTTGGGCCCCACCGTACTATTTCAACCATTTCTGAACATCCAGGCTTGTACTAGGAGCGTAATTCACCGAGGTAGTTACAAGCGCAAAACGAGCTCGCCCCGCCTCGACATCGCCAGCCGGGGCGTCCCCACGGCAAAGGCCCCTGCCGTTTAGCATTGCCCGAGATGCGGGTGTATTTGTCTTGTTTTTGATTATCGTAAACTTGTGCATCATCTGCTATCTTTGATGCCGGGTAACTCTCGGGAGCTTCGTCTCCCTTTTGCTTGTTAATATTGAATTCTTGGGTCTTCCTTTATTTGTGTGCTACGTTTTCCTTTGATATCTTTGCCGGATCGCTTCGCCCGTCTGACCTAGCCCGGCTACACACTTTTAGCCGGATGAACTACACCTCCAGTGGGGGCACGCCAGCGCACCCGCTGGCTGTAGCCCCCGAGATTCGGAGTAGCTGGCGTAGCCAGGTGCTTCGAATCTTCCTTGTTCTTCCCCGCTCTTCTAACTTTATCCGACGGTTGCTTTTGTCGGCTGGACGCCTTCAGCCGGGGGAACCAACATTCCAGTGGGGGCGCACGAGCGCACCCACTAGGTGTAGCCCCCGAGATTCGGAGTAGCTGGCGTAGCCAGGTGCTTCGAATCTTTCTTGTCCTTTATTGCTCCCGCCCTTGCCCTCACCTAGGCTCCGAACTGCCGGCTAAACGCCCTTAGTCGGCCAGGAACTACAAGATTCCTTTGAGGCGTAGCGCACCGGTGGGTGTAGCCCCTGAGATTCAGAGCGCTTGATGAAGGCAAGGGCTTCGAATCTTCTTTCCTTCTCCTGAATTCCGACTCGAAGTAGTCGAACAAGATCACACATATGCATACACATACATCTTCATAGGTTAATAGGTTAGTCCGTCAAATCGCAGCCGGAAAACGGCTTATTTTTTCAAAAACCGGCTTGCTCCTTTCTAGGCGCTTAGTCGCTTTCTCGTGTTACTTGCTGTCCTTGCGGTCTGTAGCCGGAATCGAAGGGAGCTGACAGTACATTGCGCACGGTACTAGCGGCTGGATTGGTTTGAGCTAGTTGCGGGGCCGGGACGCCCGATCTGTCACGCCTCTTCCCCGTTTTTCATGTGGGATGCCTCGGGCTTTTGCTCTTGCTAGACGGACAGCCGGGTTGCGGTCTGTAGCTGAGACGAAGAGTGGGCCTCTGACATCATCGCACACTACTCAGCCGGTTAGTTGGCTTAACAGGCCGGGCCAGCCGGCGAGCTCCCGGGTAGGGGTAGCCGGAGCCGGAAAGATTTTTAATCGGAGAACAGGTACGCACACATTTTCAGAAGGAGCCCCCGAGATTCTCGTGGGAGTCCGCATTTTTATTTATGAGGTTTTCGGGATACATACACTGTTTGGCGACTAGGTGTAAAACGGGCGCAGCAGGGCCACGTTCCACGGACGTTCGGTCTCCTCGTCCGATTTGTCCATCTTGTTCTTGCGCGGCTGCTGCACGTCGATGAGGTAGTAAGAGTCGTTGGGCAGCGCCCGACTAATGATGAAGGGGCCCTCCCAGGGTGGTGATAGCTTGTGCATGCCCTTCGTGTCTTGCACCAGCGGGAGAACCAGGTCACCCTCGTGGAATGCGACTGGGCGAATCCGGCTGGAATGGTAGTGGTGTAGTCGCTGCTGGTATAGGGCGGATCTGGACAGGGCCAGCTCGCAGGCCTCCTCCAGGAGATCTTCCCCGTCCTCCCGCGCCTCCCTGTTGGCCTGCTCGTCGTAGAGGAGCTTGCGGGGGGAGTCGAATTCGATGTCGGCAGAGAGGACGGCTTCCGATCCGTAAACCAGGAAGAACAGCGTGTAGCCGGTTGATATATTCGGTGTGGTGCGGAGGCTCCATAGCACAGCCGGAAGTTCTTCGATCCAGCATCCGGGTGACTGCTCCGACGGCTCGATGAGACGTGGTTTGATGCCGGCTAGCACCAAGCCGTTTGCTCGTTCGACCTGCCCGTTGGACTGTGGATGTGCAACGGAGGCGAGGTCTAGCCGGATGCCCTTGTTGCTGCAGAACCGGGCGAAGGCCCCCTTGGCGAAGTTCGTGCCGTTGTCGGTGATGATGCTGTTGGGGTAGCCGGAGCGATTGATGATGTCGGTGAAGAAGGTAACAACCGTCGCCCCGTCCAACTTCCGGATAGGCTTGGCCTCGATCCACTTTGTGAACTTGTCCACCGCTACCAGCAGGTGGGTCATTCCCGCGCGAGCTTGCTTGAAGGGCCCGACCATGTCGAGGCCCCAAACCGCGAAGGGCCAGGTGATCGGTATGGTCTTGAGCACCGAGGTTGGCATGTGCCTGAGCTTCCCGAAGCGTTGGCACCCCTTGCACGCGTGGACCAGCTGCTCGGCGTCCTCGAGGGCGGTGGGCCAATAGAAGCCGCGGCGAAACGCCTTGGCGACTATCGCCCTTGACGAAGCGTGGTGCCCGCACTCGCCCTGGTGGATGTCCTTGAGTAGCCGGTAGCCTGTGTCTACGTCGACACATCTTTGGAAGATACCGGATACACTACGCTTGTATAGCTCGCCGTTTATGATGGTGTATGTATGTGCGCGGCGTCGGATTTGTCTGGCCTCCACCTCGTCATCCGGGAGCTCGTTGTTGGCGACGTAGTTCATGAAGGGCTGTGCCCAGGATGGCACTTCTCGGATGACGATGACGCTCCTGTCCTCCGGCTATCAGCTGTCGGTGGGCCGTCTGGGTGGGATGTCTGGGGCGGCAGCCCCTGAGCCACTGGGCGAGCCGGTAGCCCCCGGGTCCTGCAAGCCGGAGGGCACCGCCTGGCTGGAGTTGGCACGAGTTTTCTTCTTTGGTGGCTCCGCCGGCTCCGCCGGCTCCGCCTCCGCTGCCCCGGATGCCGGGACGCTCCCCGCCCAGATGATGGAATCTGATTCCGGCAATGGGTCGATGGATGGCTTGCGTAGGTGCTCCAGGGAGACCCCTGGTGGGATGGCCTGCCTGGTGGACCCTATCTTGGAGAGCGCGTCGGCTGCCTCGTTGTTGGTGCGGGGGACGTGATGAAATTCACATCCGTCAAAGGAGGAGATGAGCTTCTGGATGTGGAACCGGTTGAGGGCCATGTTGGCATCTCTGGCGTCCCATTCCCCGGATACCTGTTGTACCACCAAGTCCGAATCGCCGAAGCACAGGATCCGGTTGACGCCGATTTCCTTGGCCAGCCGGAGCCCGTGCACCAGTGCCTCGTATTCGGCTACGTTGTTGGAGGCCTTGAAGTGGATCTACAACACGTACTCTAGCCGGTCTCCCTTGGGCGAGGTGAGCACGATGCCGGCTCCCAAGCCCTCGAGCATCTTCGACCCGTCGAAGTGCATCCTCTAGTGGTCCGAATCCGAAACTGGTGGGAGATACTGGGTCTCAGCCCAGTCGACGAGGAAGTCCGCCATCGCCTGTGACTTGATCGTGAGCCGTGGCTCGTACTGGATGGAGTAGGCGGCGAGCTCGATGGCCCATTTGGTGACCCGACCGGTGGCGTCTTTGTTGCCGATGATTTCCGAAAGGGGTGCAGTGCACACGACCTTGATCGGGTGCTCCTGGAAGTATTGCTTGAGCTTCTTGCATGCTAGGTACACGCCGTAGCACATCTTTTGGTAATGGGGGTAGTTCTGCTTGGAGAGGGAGAGAACCTTGCTGAGGTAGTAGACGGGCCTCTAAACTTGCTGAGCCTTGCCTTCCTCGGGGCGCTCCACCACCAGGACAACGCTGACGACCCGGCTGGTGGCTGCTATATAGAGCAACATCGGCTCCTTGCTAGCCGGTGTGGCTAGAACCGGCGCTGTGGACAGCATGCGCTTGAGGTCGTGAAACGCGGTGTCGGCCTGCGAGGTCCAGGAGAACTTGTCTGTCTTTTTCATCAGCTAGTACAACGAAAGTGCCTTCTCCCCCAGCCGGCTGACGAAACGACTGAGGGAAGCCAGGCATCTGGTGAACTTCTGGACTCCAAGCAGGTTCTTGGGCGGTTGCATCCTTTCGATGGCCGCGATCTTCTCCGGATTTGCCTCGATGCCTCGCTAAGATACAAGGAAACCGAGTAGCTGGCCGGATGGTACTCCGAAGACGCATTTTTCCGGTTGACTTCATCGTGCTGGCGGAGGTTGCCAAATGTTTCTCGCAGATCCTCGAGGAGGGTGCGCTTTTCCTTGGTCTTGATGACTACGTCATCCACGTAAGCGTGCACGTTTCGGCCTATCTGCGAGTGCAAGCATTTCTGCATACATCGCTGATAGGTGGCGCCTGCGTTTTTTAGGCCGAAAGGCATGGTTACATAGCAGAAAGCCCCGTAGGGGGTGATAAATGATGTCTTAATCTGATCAGCCGGGTTTAGCCGGATCTGATTGTATCCGGAATAACAATCTAGAAAAGACAACAAGTCACAGCCAGTCGTGGAATCGATGACCTGATCGATATGGGGCAAGGCGAAGGGGTCTTTCGGGCATGCCTTGTTCAGGCTGGTGTAGTCGATACACATGCGCTAGGTCTTGTTCTTTTTCAACACCAGGACTGGGTTCGCCAACCAGTCCGGGTGGTATACTTCCATAATGAACCCAGATGCGAGGAGCCGGGTGATCTCGTCACCGATTATCTTTCTCTTCTCTTCTACGAACCGGCGCAGAGGTTGCTTGACCGGCTTGGCATCCGGACGCACATGAAGTGAGTGCTCGGAGAACTCCCTCGGCGCACCCGGCATGTCTTTGGGAGACCATGCGAAGATGTCCCGATTCTCACGGAGGAAGTCGATGAGCGCGCCTTCCTATTTGCTGTCCAAGCCGGCACCAATTGTGACGAACTTAGTCGGGTCGGAGGGGTCGAGCAGGATCCTCTTCGTCTCCTTTGCCGGCTGGAAAGCTCCTTCTCCAGCCGGTTTGCTGCTGGCCGGAATGTCCTGCTCGACCATGGCCACATTGCGCATGATCGCGCGCCTTTCTTCGGCTATGATGAGGGCCTCTGCCAGTTTAGAACCAGCTGAGGCGCACTCCATCGATCGCCTGAAGCAGCCGGCAATGGTGATCACGCCGTGGGGTCCTGGCATCTTTGTCTTGTGGTATGCGTAGTGGGGGACGGCCATGAACTTGGCGAGGGTGGGGCGCCCGAGGAGAGCATGGTAGGAGCTCGTCAAATTTATCACCTCGAACCAGATTGGTTCGCGGCGGAAGTTCTCCTCGGTCCCGAAGATGACGTCCAGCTAGATTTTTCCTGAGCGCAGGTGCAGGCTGGCCCCGGCAGTACGCCGTGGAACGTCGTGGTAGTCGGGCGCAGGTCGCTTTCGTGAATGCCCAGCTTCTCCAGCGAGGACTGGTAGAGGAGGTTGAGGCTGCTGCCTCCGTCGATGAGGACGCACGAAAATCGGCAGGTGCGCGCGTTGGAGACGATGAGGGGGTCGAGCACCATGGCGTAGCCCCCGGGAGTCGGGAGGTGCTCCGGTTGATCTGCCCGGCTCCAGGTGATGGGGGTTTCCGACCAGTTCAGGTACTGGGGGACCGGGGAAACGATGGCGTTGACCTCCTTGGAGCGTCGCCTCCGGTTGTGCTTGTCGTCCTACTCCGTCTCGAAGATGTGGTAGGCGGCGTGTGGCTGGGGGTAGCCGTTCTTGTTGTTGCCGCTGTTGCCGCCGTTACCATCATTACCGGCTCCCCTAGCCGGTGGTGGGGGTCCACCCGATGGGGGAGGCGGGAGACGGGGCTGGTTGCCCTGGTCCTTTAGCTGGCGAGTCCAGCTGCAGTTCCGGGTGGTGTGCGTAGCCGGTTTGAAGGGACCGCTATGCCACTTGCACGGGCCGTCTCTCATCTGGTCGAAGGTGAGCCGGGGCTTCTGCCTTCTTGCGTTGTTAGACGGTGCGTCGGGCGCACCCTCTACGGCATTGACCTGCCGCGCGTGGCAGCGAGGCTTCTGTTGCCTGTCCTGGCGGTCCTTGTGGAACCGGTTGTCGTTGCCGTGGCGTCTGGAGGATCTGGCTTCACTAGCCGGATTGCTCGAACGGTCGCGAGACGGCTCCGTGGGAGTCGGACGGCCTTCCGCATTTACTCGGAGGGGCTTCTTCATGGCGGCATCTGCCGTGGCGTACTGTTCGGCAACCGTCATGAGCTCCGCCATGGTTTTCGGCTCGTCACACAGTAGCCGGTGGCGAAGCATGGTGCCCTCTCGGCATCCTTCGATGAAGAAACCAATGGCCTGGCTCTCCAGGATGCCCTCGCAAGTGTTGCGGAGCTCCGTCCACTTGGCGAAGTACTCGCGGTCGGTCTCGTGGTCGCCCTGGACGCACAAGGCCAGGTCGCGCAGGCGCCCTGGGCGCTTGTACGTGCCGTTGAAGTTGCGGACGAAAACCTTCTCGAAATCAGGCCAGGCATTGATGCTGTTGGGCGCGAGGCTATTGAGCCAGGTCCTTGCCGACCCGGTTAGAATGAGAGGGACGTAACGCACGGCTGTGCGCTTATTCCTGTGGGAGATGCCGACTGTCATGGCGTAGTCGGTCAACCAGTCTTCCAGTTTCATGATGCTGTCGTACTTGGGGGTGTCCCTGGGCAGGGAGAATTTATCCGGAAACGGCTCGTTCCAGATGCGGGGTCCGAAACAAACCGGTCCGGTAGAATCTTCCTCCTCCGTGACGCGCGCTTGAGCGAGCAGCTCGATGCGGTCACGGGCATCCGGACAATCCGGGTTGGGCGCGCCCACCCGGCCCGAGAGCCGGGAACCGGCTGGTCTGGGTGCTCCGGCTGGCGGGGGTGGAGGTGGCGGGTTGCTGTTGACCGTCTGCTCCTGGCGCGGCTGGCCCCTGTTGCCGGAGCTGCGACGACTGCTGCGGGCCCTAGCCGGCTGAGGGGAGGACGCCTGCTGCATGTCATGTGGTGCGCCTCGCTGTTGGCGGGTAGCCTGCTTCCTCGGAGTAGCTAAGGTCCTCTGTCGCGGTTGGCCCCGGCCTGCTCGTCCGCGACGCGGAGGAGCTCCTAGACGCGAGCGTGCTGGCGGGCCCGCTCCTCGCCCTCCAGGCTGGGTAGTTCTTCTGCTGCGGCTCGCGCCGCGCGCAAGTTCTTGATGGGCGTGCTGTAGGTGGGCCGTGTAGAGGCAGGCGCGGGATCCGTTTCTCCGTCCTTCTCCATCCTGCCGCCTAGCTCACCGCCTCGACGTCGTACCTGGCCGCGCCGGCTCGGCTCCACGGTAGCCAGGGTGAGGCCGTGCGTCATACTCGCCTGGCGATCTCCAGCTGCTTGCGGGCTGCTGCCAGCTCCATGGCCTCCTGGAGGAGGATCTATCTCTCCATGGTGAAGTTGGCCTCCTTCTCCTTCGGGTTGTCCCCGAGGGTAACCGGCATCAGGAGCCGATCAATGGCATCCTCGACCGGGTTCCGAGGCTGCGAAGGAGCGGAAGTTCCGACCTTGTCCACGCCTCGGTCCCGCGGCCGGCGGGGCTGCGAGCTGGATCCGGCCATCATGACCTCCACGCTGCAAGGTGCGGCGGAGGTGGCGCCGCCTGAGCATGGCGGCCCCACGACAGAGACGATTTCCCTAGGGAAACGCTCCGGGATGGTGGCGACATAGACGGGGAGATCGCCGAATAGCAGAACGGTGCCGTTTGCCAGGAAGGAAGTTCCGGCGAAGCAGGAGGCGTTGTCGATGACGCATTCGAACTTGCCAAGCGTGAGCACCAGGCCGGAGGCCACGCGCTCACCGGCTGAAGTGCGGGGTCCCGTGCGGAACGTGACTCCGGTCAAAGCCATCTGCCCCATGGTAGGCGCCAACTGTCGTTGTATTGGGAACGGCGGTACCTAAAAAGGTTAGATAGAGGTGTGGGGACTAGCAGGAAAGCTATCGACGGCGTCCGCAGGCGAGATTGGATACGAGCGAGCGTAGCGGGACGCAAGAAGTACCCAGGTTCGGGGCCCTCGTGGTGAGGTAAAGCCCCTACTCCTGCCTGATCTGACTAGGTGAAATATACGAGCTACAAGTGCTCCTCGAGCTGTATCCTTTAGCTACTGCCTTAAATGAACTGAGACCAACCCTTTCTACTGAGGCCCTCCCTCTCCTTATATAGGAAGAGCGGCAAGGGTCTCACTGGCTAGTCCGACTGGCGGGCCCCATAGGCGGGTCCCAGCCGGCTAGTCATCTACAGTACCCGGCATGGTATGTCACATCGGTGTATGAGCGGTATGGTTGTCATAGGCACAGTGGATGCCGTGCGAGCCCGTCGTCAGCACAGGCCACTGTTCCCCCGTCAGCCACGCCAAGTCTTCGGTATGGGCGGGTGGTTGCCCGTCTTGTCGTCGTACAGGGCGTACCGTGCACTGATACGCACGTCGTCCTGTCCCTCTGATTGGATCCGGCTACGTAGTTGTATCCGGCTTCCTCTCCAGGGTCCGGCTACTGGGTGATAGCCGGTCCCTCCTACCCTGTCCGGCTGCATCTGGTCAGCCGGCCGAGACTGACTGTCCTGTTTCTTACTCGGGTGGGGTATCCGGGGATCATCCCCCTGACAGGCTTGGACCTAGCCATGTGCTGGTTTGAAAGGTGGATCCAGCCTTTGTAGCACCGCACCAAGCTAATACATGAGTATTATAAGGAGAGGAAAGATCCCATGCAGATTTCTGAGGAAAACTTCTCCAAATATTCCATCAAGTTTCGGCTTAAGGACATCATCTAGGTGAAGGATAAGAAGCGTGGCTTTGTCATCACCTATGACATGTTCTAGCATGGTAAATGCCTAGAGGTAACCATGTTTCCTTTATTGCTTTTTTGTATATACTCTAAGTTCTCCGTCTTGAATGCATCAATCATCTAAGATGTTTCTGTCCCTATCAGCTGGCCAGCTTGGCCAAGGACAACATGGCCTCGCAAGTTTATGATCCGAAACTGAAGGATGTGCACATGGTTTCCAATGATGAGGCCTCCAAGGATCATCCAGCTCCGACAACACGAAAGCAGAAGAGCTCCACCTCTACTGCTGCTGTCGAGGGCAAGAAGAAGAAGAAATTGGAGAGCTCTAAGATATCCAATGCCATCTTAGAGGCAGATAAGAAAAAGTCTACCGACATCCCTTTGACCAAGGAACCTATTTTAGTGTAAGTACTTTCCTTCTCCGACTTTGATTTGTGCCTATTCATTCCTATACTTATACTTTATATATTTTAGGAAGAAATCATGTATTAGTCTGAAGCGCACCTCCAAAGATGCTGGAGGTTCCAAAAACATTCGTGAGATGCTGACCAAGTCGCCCCCCGCTGTTTCTCCCCTAACTTCTGCCGCCAAGCCTGCATCAGGCTCCGCCGAAACCTCGTCCCTCGCGGAGACCTCCTTCAATGAGATAGAGATCAATCCTACACCAGATGTCTCCGGTTTTGCCGGCATGGACATTGTTCCTGGTGGCTAGGAAACACAGGAGAGTACCTCCTCTCAAGTGGCTGAATCTACGGCTAAGGATGCCACCGTAAAAGGGAAGTAACTGGCGGAGGGAGTGGATGTAGCGACAACAACAACAATCAAGTTGGGAACTTCTACGCCGTCAACTGCTATGATAGCACAAAAGACGGCTAGAGCTTCATCCATACCTATGGCTGGTGCGCCTGCTATGCCTATGACTCCTCCGACGTAGAGTTTGGATGATCTTGTGCGACAAGCAGATGTTATTTATAACAATGCTAGGATCTTCCATGACGCATATGCCACTGCAACAAACAATCTCAAGCTTATTTGCATCGTGAGTCTTCGATCTTTACATTTCACTTTATAATATATCCCACTATAGCCCCCGAGCTCTTAGGCTGAAAACCATAAGTTATTGGCCTGAGTGCTCCAAAAGGAACTAAGTGTAAAACTTGATAATGTAGCCCCCGAGTTTCTAGGTAGAATGAATAGTTCTGGCTAGATACTCTAAGAGAAGCATACATAGGTTAAAATCTGATATTGTAGCCACCGAGCCTCTAGGTGAAACTCATAAAGTTCCGGCTAGATGCTCTAGAGAAACTAAGCATGCTTTTTATGCAGAATGAGAATAACCGGATGAAGGCCGATAATGAAAGGTTTGCCAAACTGCAAAAAGAGTTGGATCTTGAAAAGGTTAAAACAACCTTTCTAAAGGAATAGATCAAAACAACAAGCATTTGTTCTCTTCCGACATCTCCCTGGTCCATTATTTGTAGCTATTTCTTTCTAATACTCATAATGCTTCACTATTCCGACATGCAGAAGTTGTTGCCAAGGCTAAACACATTGTTGAACAATCCAAGCACATCCAAGAATTAGATGATGAGAACAAGATTCTGAAGAAAGACCTGGATGAAGTTGTCAAAATGCATGAACATGCGATGAAGGCCATGCAATAATCTGCAAACACTAAGATGGAGTGCCTGAAGAAGGAAATTCAAGATATCAAGGAACGAAACCAAGCTGCCACAAAGCAGAATACTCGAGGCCTTGAAATGTTCAAGAAACTTCAGAAGGAGCATGACGTCTTGGCGGAGACATGCCAACAAGCTGAAACTGGCATCCACTACAAGAAAAGTTGTCTTTTACAACGAACAATTTTTGTGGTTGAAGGACCATTTTTCGTGGTTAAAAAGTCTTCGACGATGGAAGTCCTTCGTGGTAAAAGCCCCATCACAAATGAATCTACCACGGTTTTTCCCCGACCGTGGTGGATCACACCCTTCAGCCACGAAAACTTATTCCATCGTATATCTGTTCACTAGCTGCATTGACTATTAGCGTCATGCAAACTGCCACGTGGCAAACACCATTAACACCCAGTTACCACCATTAACGGTCACAGAAACTGTGATAGAAGCTAGGTCTAGCCAAGGCCTGCTACTTATTAAGTGGGTCGACCCATTTTGAGAGCCCAATAAGAAGACGGCTCGTTACTGTGTCGCCTTGCACTGTTTGAAATGGGCCCATTAGTGCAGCCCACTGCGACTCGTATGATTTCAGGCCCATTATAGTTTTGTACTAAAGAAGACTCACCTTGGTCCAATACTATGCGGCCCATTAGCGGTCTGCGCCAAGTCGGTCTGGTACTGTTAAGGCCTGTGGTCGGTCCATTAATGTTCTTATAGCCTATAGTGTTCTACCCACTTACTGTTATTGCCTTTTACTTTTCTGGTTTACCATTGTTCGGTCCCTTTACTGTTTAGGAATTTTACTATTATGGCCTTCTAATGTTCTGGCCTTTTACTATTCCGGACATTTACTCTTCTAGTCATTTTGTTATTCTCACCTTTTACTATTCTGGCCTTTTACTATTGGGAACTCCCATTAGCAGTGTTATCATTCACCATGCCAAGAACAAATCACCCATGTACCAAACATGGGAACACCACCCTGCCAAGTTCTTGCATAGCTAATTAAGAACTTGAATTTTCAGAACTCTCGGTGGTTTTGCTATACTAAATTCCTAGTTAGCTTTGAAAGGTTTTTGGAAAATTATAAGATAAATCTACCACATTTACTTGTACTCCTCTAGTTAAAATTTTACATGAACGGTGGAAGTAAATTTTACATCAAGGACCTAAAAAAGGAAAATTACATTGAGGTCCATACATTTAGCACAAAGGACCATACAATTAAGCAAGGAAAACAGTCATGTACCGGTCCTTCTTGAGAGAGCAGCTGATCGAGCCATACTCTTCATACTACTTCCTCTTTCCAAAATTAGGACACATATTAGGTTTGGTCAAAGTCAATTTTTATAAAGTTCGACCAACTATATGTAAAAACATACTGGCTTTTCTAATGACAAATGCATATAATATGAAAATATAGTTCATGACGATTCTAATAACAAATGCAAGTGTCCCAATCCTTTCTTTAGCAAAGGACAAACCGGTTGTATTACTGAAGATTACCAAACGTTCTCGAGGACACATGGGAATATTGTCAAGTGCTTTCGCTTCATATAGTTGATTAATCTCCTCTAGTTGGATAAGTGTTGTGTGGGTGAACCTGTGCTAATGTACTGACCTTCCTAGGACTAATACATACTTGTGATTATACCCCTTGCAAGCATCCGCAACTACAATAAAGTAATTAAGATAAAAACCTAACCAGAGCCTTAAACTCTGAGATCCTACACTCCCTTGTGCAAAGGTTTCCTAACAGGGGTTCAGGTTTCTGTCACTCCGGCAACCCCGTGATTAGTATCCAAATACACAATGAATTCCCCTAGGCCCATAAAGGTTAAGTATCATGTAGTCGATGCTCACATGACACCACTAGAAGAATAACACCACAACTTAATTATCAAACCATTGAATCTTTCTCAACACAATTCCACTACTAACAACATGACTTTTCCCATGTCCTCAAGAACTAAACGAACTACTCAAAAGACATCATATGGATCAAGATCAGAGATGGAATAATGATAAGTAACAATCTGAACATGAAAGATAATTCAATGGTTCCACTCAATAGCATCAACTACAACAAGTAATCAATATCAGGAAAGTTTCCCCTAAGTACTATGCAAGATTCAACCCAATTGTTATAGCGGTATGGAGTGGTGATGATGGTGCTGGTGGAGACGATGATGATGATCCCGATGAAGTCCAGCTTGATGGTGGTGTTGATGGCGACCATCTCCCCTCTCCGGGAAGGAATTTCCCCAGCAGATTTCTGCCTGCCGGAGAGCTCTTTCTCTGTCTACAGTTTTTCGCCTCGTAGAGGCGGCAGAATCTTTCTGTGGTTGCTCCCCAAGTCTTAGGGTTTCGGGAGGATTATATACGCCAAAGAGCAGAGCCAGAGGTGGGCTAGGGTGGCCGCACCACCTGGTGGCACGACCTAGGGTGGCCCACGCCAGGGGGTGGTGTGGCCCCATGTGGCCCATCTCCGCTCCCCCTTCTGGCTTCCTTCGTCTTCTGGAAAAATAGGATTTTCCATATATTTTCTAGGATTTTTCTGATCTTCACGAATTTCGCCTCCAAACAGTGCCTTTTCCATCAGAATCCTGACTTCAGCGGTCCATCCTCCAAAATTCATCAACCATGCAAAAACAGATGAAATAACATAAGTATCATCTCTTAATATGAAATATATCAATGAATAATAGTAAATTATGATATAGAATAGTGATGCAAAATGGACGTATCAAGGAGGCCTGCACACAAAAGCAGATTTGATCATCAGTTTTGCTTGCTCCAATTATCAAGTGTTCGGAGAAAAGGGAAAACTAAATCAGTCACTTTGAAATGCTGCTAAATATGTTCAAGTGCCTTTGAATGTGAATTAGGAATCTATCGATATTTTTCTTTCTTATTATGTATTGCTGAATCTTTCAAATGCTACTAAAGATGTCAAAAGTTTTGTTCGGTACTTGTTCAGATCGACCGATCGAGTGCAAAATATGGTCTTGCTTTCCTTTTGAATCAAACCTTGCTACATATATTAAATTTCAATGTCCACATTGCTGAATTTTTCAATTCTTTTGATCACTATCTATGTACTGCCAATCGGTCACTTTGAAATGTTGTGCTGACTCTGTCAAGTGCTGCTGAATATGAACCAGGAATTTGTCTAATATTTTGACGGTCTTATTTTGTACTACTGAATCTTTCAAATGCTACAGAATCTGTCAAACGTTATGTTCTTACTATTAGTACAATATTTTGTAGAACAAACTGTGATGTATTAGTACTTGTTTAGAGGAAGTGCATCAGATTGTCTTGCTTTTATTTTGAAATTTAGCATTGTCACAATTATCTAGATGAGTCTTGGGCATTTTGGTTGTATATGGGCGGTCACACAAGCATTAACGTAAGGAGGAGGTATTCATATAGAAGCAGACTTGATCGTTAGTTTTGCTTGCTCCAATGATCGAGTCTATTTGGAGAATATGGCCAACTGATCATGCACCAAGGTTTTTTGAGCTGGAACAAGAACTGATTCTCTCAGTACTGCTATTGAATTTCAAAGCAGGAAAGCTACTGAATATCTCAAATATTATATCATTGATATTACCAAAGCATTTTGTGGAACTAATACTGTTGTACTGGTACTTGTTTAAATCAAAGGCACTAGATATTCTTGATTTTATTTTTAAACATGGCCTTGTCACAATCTAGATGAGACTTAGGCATTTTGGGTTGCATTCGAGGGTCACACATGCATTGATGTGAGAAGAAGGTACTCAAAGAAGATTGATCGTCAGTTTTGCTTCTCTAATTGTCGAGTGTGTTTGGTGAAAAGGGCAAACTGATCACGCGATAAAGTTTTTAGAGATGAAACAAGAACTGGTTCTCTATGTACTGCTATTGTATTTTAGTGTATGTATTTCTGAATTGGTCACTTTCAAATGCTGCTGAATTGGTCAAGTGCTGCTGAATATGAACTGTGAATCTATTGATAATGTTTCTATCTTATTTTGTACTGCTGAATTTTGACATGAATATCTGCCAAAAAGAATTAACCCCTCCCTCTTTGAGGTATTTGTTTCGTATTTGGCCGAGCCACATCACAATGTAATTTTTATTAACCAAGAGAAGAAATCTAGCTCATTTGGCCCCTCTTTAGCCTAGAACATTTTAATTCGGTCTTTTCAGGGTCAGGGGACTGCTGACCACAGCCTAGTGAAATTTGATAAAGGAGCTAATGGAGCATACCCGAGAACATATTAATTCGGCCTTCTAGGGGTTAGGGGACTGCTAAGCACAACTAGTGAAATTTGAGAAAGAAGTCCATGGATAATAGCCTATGGAGTATAACCCACATAGAGCAGCCTATGTATAATAGCCAAACTCTTTTTAATTTGGCCTTTTGGCATTGCCGCCCACCTCTCAAAATAAAAAAACTCTGCCTACCCATGTTTTTAAGAAAATACTCCATTATGTGGCATTTTATAAATTGAGATGCTAGGAGCGCTGCCCTTTTATATTTTAAAAGAGATAAACATAGACACACAAAATATTTTTAAGAAGGCTAATACATAAGTTGTAGTACTAATAAAAGTTTAATGATATCTTTCTATAAATATCTTTGTTATAGGGGCAATACACTCACTTTACATTTATTTGATTTGGAGGTCTTTTGTTCGAATCGCCTATGCGTGCATATATATATCTTAGGTTTACATTTTTCTTCTAGCAATATCACATTACGGAGAGGCTGACATCACGGAACCACCAGCCTGTAGCGTCCCTCGATTGTTTTTGAGGGTGGGTTTGAAAAAAGTTTAAATACTTATACAGAGAGGCTGGCATTAGGGACCCACCAGATAGAACATACAAGGATAGATCGAGGACCCACAAGCCAGAACATATCAGAGAGGCTGACATAAGGGCCCCAGTAGTAAGACCATACATGGTTTCCACAGTCAAAATAGTGGACGCGGCCAAAAAAAGTCTATCATACACATGTTGCACTTACAGAGAAGCTGACATGTCGGACCCAACAGGCCCAAGCATAGCCCATGAAATTAGCCTATCATCCCCAAACATAGCACAAAACCTTATAATTCGGCTTTTTCATGGTCTTGTGGCCACTGACCATAGCCCATTGAATTTAGGAGTGAGCCCATGGAATATAGCCCATGACGAATAGGGAGTTCGCCTCGAGTTAGCCCAGAATCTTTTTAATTCGGCCTTTATGAGCATTTCCCCCTTCACCCCCCTAAAAAAGCTCTACCATAGCAGTTTTTAATTGAGCTGCTAGGAGCGACACCTTATTATTTGAAGGGAGATAAACATGGACAAAGAAAGTATTTTTAGGAGAAAATTTTCATAAGTTATAGCGATGTCGTTTAATGTTTTAAGTGTACGAAGTGTTTCTTGCGTAGTGGCAAGGCACGCAGTTGACCGCTTCTGATCGAGGCCTCGAGTTCTAATCCTAGGCAATTCGTGTTATTGTAGACTAACAATTTTTGTACTCTGAGGCTAACATCTAGGACCCGAAAAAACAGTCCAACATACACACGTTTCTTTCAAATAGAGGTTGTCATCGGGGACCCATCATAGACACGTTTCCTGCACAGAGGAGGCTAACATCCCAGGACCAGCAAGTTTTCAAGGTCAAAACAGCGGACACGGCCAAAAAACTCCATCATATGCATGTTTCATTTACAGAGAGGCCGATATGGTCAAAGCAGCGGACAGGGCCAAAAAAAGTCCAGCATACCCACGTTTCAATTATAGACAGGCTGATACGTGGGACCCAGTAGCACAAACTTATATAGATACTGCATCGAGCAACATTGCCAGTTCGAAACAGGGAGGCATGAGCGATAGAAAAGTTCAGCATGCACACGTTTCCTGTAATAAGAGGCTGAAATGGGGGACCCAGCAACGTGACCAAACGACAGATTCGTTGAGCAAAGGTATCTAGTTCAGAATAGGGTAGCGCTAGAGAAGAAAAAAATCCATCATACCCACGATTATTTTAATGTGAGGCTGTCATAAGGGATCCTCTAGCCTGAATAAACGGTTGATGCAGTGAGAAACTCTATCAAGTTCGGAATACGAAAGCACAACCGAGGGTAAAAAAATCCATCATACACATATTCACAAAAAAAATCCCATCATACACACATTTCTTCTAATGAGAGAATGACATGTGGGGGCCCTGTAGCGTGATTAAACGGTAGATGCATCGAGTAGCGCTATCAAGTTTGGAACAGGGTAGCGTGAGCAAAGGGAAAAAAATCCATCATACACATGTTTCTTCTAATGAGAGGATGGCATGGGGGTCCCAGCAACCAGATTAAATGGTATATGCATCAAGCAACGCTATCATGTTCGAAACAGGGTATCGTGAGCGAAGGAAAAAAATTCATCATACACATGATTCTTCTAATGAGAGGCTGCCATTTGGGACCTGACAGCCTGACTAAACGACAGATGCATTGAGCAACATTATCAAGTTAAAATCAGGGAGGTGCGACCGAAAAGTATGGTCCGCTAGAGACACTGACGTCCGGAACCCACACGCCTCAAAATACTTTGGCGAGTCAACATCGGGCGAGGAAACGATAATCTTGCTTCTACCACACACTGGTCAAGCTTCCTCCATGTTTTTAGCGGTTTCATCATAGTAGAGAGCCACGAAATTGGAAAAAAGTTTCCCATTAGCCACGGTCGAGCCGAGAAATTCGTCGCGGAAGACACTTTTCTTGTAGTGATCTTTGGTAAATTTCTTCCGTCTTTTTCAAATTCTATAAGTCGGATATTTTATATGACTGCAATACTCATGACCTTTGTCTCTTATGAAAACATAGCCCCCATTGGTTTAACCAACATAGGTGAAGATGCTCCGGATTTAAAGGAATGCATGATTCTTGTAGGAAACTTCATCAATACCCCTAGACATCAACATCAAGGTGGCATACCCTGTCGCCAAGTACTCGGAAATCCTTCATCGAGCCCACGAGAAGATAAAGAGCTGGAAAGCATCCTCCATTTGGGCTGGCGCTAGGATGGCCTTGTCCTTGGTGAAAGCACACTACAACAACACCAACATGGATTTGGTAACCTTCGGTATGTCGAAGATCGATGTGGAAGGCAACAAGGTTGATAACATTGCTATCTGGAATTCCCTCGCTGGCTATGATACCAAGGTTGTCAAGCTAGTCAAGGCTGATGTCTTCGTGCCTACCGATGAGATGGACGACAATCAAGCGACTTCAGATTCTCCCTTTAGGACCATCTTCGACCTTGATGATATGTCCATGGTTGCTTGTCCCACTGCTGATGATGCAGCATCAAAGTCACCTATAGCAGAGCCATAAAACACTTTGTTGTATTAAATGTGTTTCTGTTATTTTGTATGTATGCGGAAAAACAATGTAGAAGTAAGTTGGGAAACTTGGCTGCAAGCCTCTTACTACTTATCTATGTCCGACATATATATATATATATTTTAAGCTAGTGTTGGCTTATCCATTATTCTGGTTCTTATGCTTGACCTTTCATGAGACAAAAGACTTGCAGCACATAACCATGTACTCAGGTGATGATGCTTAATAGCACCAACCCAAGAACAAAATCACCGGCTTGAGTACTGAAATGTAACTACTCCGGAATCCACGTAAAAACAAAAAAACATATAGACCAGAAAACATAATCTAATGCCCGTAAGTGGAATGTTCACAAGTGCAAATGCAAATTTGGCCATAAAGGGTTTATACGATCTAAAAATGAACACTAAAGGGGGTAAAAGACTCAGGGAATATGACTGAACCAAATTCTTTATTTCACTGATCATATAAGATACTTATTACATAATGGAAAATATGCTAAGTGTAAAAGGGACGTAGCTTATGACAATCAGTCTCCGAATCAGTCTCCGAATAATCATCATCAGGGCAATCTCGCTTATGGTTGCAATCTTTTCCTAGCCTATCTTTCAACTCGTGAATATCAACGAGGTAATAGGAACCATTGAGCAACGCTTTGCTTATGACAAACGTTCCTTCCCAAGGTAGGGATAGTTTGTGTGACTTTTTTTGCTTGAGGCGAAGCACAAGATCCCTATCTTTAAACGAGCGATGCCTAATGCGGGGACTATCGTAGCTGCATAGCTTCTACTGGTAGATGGCGGATCTCAGGCATGCCAAGACGTGTTATTCCTCAAGAAGGTGTAACATCTCAAAAATATTAAACAAGCTTATCAATTTCTAATCACCCAAGTTTAGGGTTAACAAAAACTTTTATCATTAAACTTGATATGAATGCATGTGTGATTTGTATTAATGCATGAATACTTGAAATTGCCATGCTTGCTTGCTACAAAGGTTAAGGATTAGTTTAAAATGGATTACCACATCATCTAGGTCAATTATAAACAAAATCAAAGAAAAGAAAGTCAAATATGGATCATATGAGCATATGGTCATTTTGGCAAAAGTTAACCACTAGCCCACTTTGGGCATCTATAGTAAAAGATTTCTAACAGAAAAAATTCCAATTCTTTTCATCCCTTGCTAGACCAAGTAAAAGTGAATCCAAGCAAACTTTATAAAATGGCAGAAACTATTTTCAAATCTATTTAAAAGGCAATTCAAAATTGGATCAAGTTCATATACCTAGATCATCACTTCTCAAAAACCACTCAAACAACTTCCACTTGACAAATCCCAGTAACCATAGACTACCAAGCATATGATCAGACCACTCACCAAAAATCATTCAAAAATTCAAAAGATGAATTCATGCGGTCATTTGGTCGAACACCTGGCAGACACAGTACAACTACCAACTATCTACTGTTTGTGATCAATCAATTGATCATATTTTGTACCTCAATTATACTCCACTACTCTTCCATGATCATTCCTAGTACTTGGCCATGCAGTGGAGGAGCTCAGCCCGCCACATTGACCAGTGACATGCCCGTACCGAGCCAGCCATGTCGGTCGACCACGAACCAGTCGCTGTGCGCCGCGCCGCCCTCTACCACGACACCTAGCTGCTAGCCGTGACCTCACCGCCACCCCCTGTCGACCCCTTGACCAACGGCGAGGCGAGGAGCCAGAATAGTCGCGCCCATTTAATCCTCGGCCATGCCGTGAGCACGATGGAGCGCCACAGCCGCCTCACGCACACATGTCGCGCCTCACTCTCTCCGCTCGTACCCGCAGACGCCGTAGCACCAGTGACCTCCCAGACATGATGGTTCACCGCCGCACGCCCCGTGACCACCGTACCAAGTGAAGAACACCCACGTACCCGAACAGAGCGCCGATGTTGCCCGACCAACTGAGACTACCCCTTGCCGTGTCATCATGCGCGTGACGATCACCGCAGTGACCCACACCGACCCATGCCCTTTGCCATGCTTAGCTCGACCTATAGCAACGTCACCGGAGAAGCCTAACCATGCCGCCCTGCCGCCGACGTTGGTGTATAAATAGAGGCCACCCCAGACCTCATTCTGCACACCATTCCACTCCTCACTCACCCAGGAACCTCACTAACCTTTCCCTAGAGCAAGGCGAGCACCACGACGCTGGAATTTGGCCAGAGTCCACCGCTGCAGTCGAGGAAGGAACCCAGCGATTGGAACCACCCCAGGAGCCGCCGTGACCACCATTCGAACCGCCGTCATCTACCACTTTGTTTGCCCCCATCGCTGACCCTAGCTAGAGCCCTGGTAAGTCCCCAGCAACCCCCACCGCCGTGTTAGAGTTAGAATGTCACTAGAGATATTCTTCGTAGACGATGAACCTCAGCAGTAGACCCTGTTCTAATCGTAGGGCTGGTATTGATCGATACCGTTTCAGGTTAGATGAGCCACTGATGCGTGGGACCATTCTGTCAGTAGCCCGCTGCGCCAGCACTGTGCAGTTGGGCCGGCCCAATTGTTTTCCCGCGCAGAGCCCAACAGTTTAAATAAGAATTTTTCTATTTAGTTAAAACTCTATTCTGTCAGTAGGTTCAAAATTCAATTCAAACAGATGTACAAATCCAAAAGGCATGATTCCAATTTTGTTAGAAAGGTATTGAAAATATCTAACCACTCCCGTTAGAATCAAATCAACTCAAACTATAGATCACCTATACTAAAAATAACAAGACATAGACTTTTGCCACTTCAAACATTTTTATAAAATAAACTATAATTGATTTTGAGTTGATTACAACTCTCAAAAATCACATTTTCCATGCTCTACATGAATATGTATTTTTTTGTTTTACAGATATGAAGCATGGTTTAGTATTAAAAGAAGGATATAAAGGCATTTGTAGTCACTTAAATATTATTAAATAGTAATATTAAATCTTGCAATGCATGACCACCATTTTAAATCACATTCCGAAGTATTGAAATATGTGGTGATGACATGTGTCAACATGATCCACTATTTTAATTGGAGAATATTAAATCTTAAGTAGTTTTCAATGAGTAGAAATTTCTTTTCTAAGATAAGATAAATAAGAATGTGCCATTGATACATGTGATGATTGAGATGATGCTAGATCATCTAATATGAGACCTTGTGTGCTAGATAAAAGTAGTTAAGTGTTGTTTGGTGATTGTGTACCTCGTATGTATTTATAGACGCTAGTATTGACCCAGGCTACGACGAGGAGTACTTTGAGGAAGAAGAAGAGAACTTCAACGACTGCAACCATCAAGGCAAGCTAGAACTATGCATGCTATCTATGCAAGGCCCCTATACCAGATGCACTAGGCATGCTTGGTTATGCAACTTGAGTTATACCATTCCCAGTTTTACTTCAAGCTTTGCTTTTCCCTTTTATTACAGTTTATTACTTAGTTAATGAATTGTGATTAGTGGAAATTAGGATGGATACCATCAAGATCATAGAACTACTCTTGGATGCTTATACTTGATTAGCACCCCTCAATAGTGATACCCTCAACATTAGTGGCTAGTGCTAAGCTAAAACTTGATCACTTTGGATAGGGAATACTTGGTGAAAATGATTATGAAAACCTTGGAATGATGATTCATTCTATTGAAATGTTTTTACATGTGTTATGAAACACAATGGTTTGATGATGAAACTGAATGAGGCATGAGCCTTGACTTTGACAAAAACTGATGGTTGGGTTCGGATGCGATACCATTCCAATTTTACTGTACAACCACATTACCTAAGTTGGGTAGGGCTTGACTAGAAGTTTATATGTCTTCGTATGGGTTCCCTTCCGGAAGAGGTTGAGCTGAGGCTACCTCGTGATGAATGTCCACCTATGCAGTGCCCAGGATGGCAGATGGCCATGGCTGGGAGGCCAAACTCATAGGAGAGATGCCTATACTAGGGTGTGTAATTTAAAGGTTAGGATTGATTATCTGCATACTAAGTATGATGATTTAGGGTTATCCCTAATGGATGTATCGAATTTTTTGGTGAAAGTGTACAATCTCTGCTGAGTGTCAAACTATTCGAATAGCCGTGTCCGCGGTTATGGATAGTTGGAGTGGCCATACTGTTCCGTTGTCAGATGTTTTCAAAATGATTTGTGACTTGAAAGATGACTTTGACTTGACCACAACAGAGTTGTGAACATGAAAACTAGTTCCCCCTTAAGTGATATAGATAACTAATGTTAGGCTTGTTACTCTTAAGTCTTTATGAAATAAACCTGGCTTTTTGCAAACAAAACTAGAGCTTAAGGTTCCTACAACTTTTACCTTACCCGTACTAGTGTTAGTTTGCGAGTACTTAAAGAGTACTCATGGCTTTGTCCCTGGCTATTACCAGGGCCAGACTATGAGGAGGATTACCCGGAAGATGGACAGAAGGAGGTCTATGACAACTAGGATCATCTCCCATCGTCAGCATTGCCTGTGACCATGATGATGGAGCCTACTACATTTACTTTCCGCTGCTTTGGTTGTATTAAGACTGGATCATGAGATCCTTTATTTGTAAGACCTTTATTATGGTTTGTAATGGATGATGTACTGTGGTACCACTTCTGTTATGTCTCGCAAAAATGGTAATACTAGGATTGTGATGTACGACATAACAGGCAGCTGGACTTAAAAATCCGGGTGTTGACAAGTTGGTATCAGAGCCATCCTGACCATAGGAGACCCTAGTTAGAATTGACGCCTAAAAAACCTAGTTTCAAAAAAAAGTGAGTATTTACAAAAACCTATTCTCATCCTTATCCTTGAGATTCTTTCAAAAAGAGATCACTAGTTCCTCAAAACTCTTACAATTCTACATAAAAGTTGACACACTTGATCACCTCACTAACTTACTCATCTTAATTGCTTATAGATGGAGGTCAAATATAGCAAGTTTTACCATTTGGGAAATGGAGGACAACTTATCTTTGAGAGGGATCTGGACCAGCTTTTGGAGTATCTTGGACGCCGGCACCCGGAGTTCTTCGGAGCATAGCTCAACGACCAATCTGAAGGGGAGCTACAGTGGCTGATTATTGCCGACCTGAGAGGCAAAATGGAGCCAGCTCTTTCTGACAAGATTCAGTTCAGCGTAAGGGAGAACAACTAGCTACATGGATTAGCCAGGGCAATGCAAGAAGCTCTTGCACGTCTATGTGCACAAAACATCAACCAGATCATCGGCACCCGTTTTGCGCACTATGCAAGACGTGACTCTTCGGGACAGCCTTTGGCCATGCCGATGCATCTAGTGTTGAAGCATCACGTGGACCACATGGCCTTCATGCTGCATGAGACTCAGAAGGAGTTAGACAATGCCCGTGCTTATGCCAACCATGACCATGCTAAAGCCGTTGAAAGGAAGGAAACCCTCGCCATGCTTGCTAGGGAGCGCAAGTCTCTTCATCGCCAGCGTGATAAAAAGGATCGCATCATCGCCCATCTTCGTCAGAAGATAGCCAGCCTGGAGGAGACCATCCATGACCAGGAGATCCAACTGCAGGAGAAGGAGAAGGAAGGTGAAGATATCCATGGGGATATCCACTCTTACCTCAGTGATGACAATGACTACCTGGAGGATGCTGCCATGGAGGACAACACTGATAAGGATGATGCTGACTTCATTGATGACGAGGAGCCCGACACCACCGATGGTGAGTAGTCGCACCTGAGCACTATCGTAGGTGTGAGTTGTACCCAGTCCCACGCTATCGTAGCTTCACAGAATGGTTCTTAAAACCATCTGTTTTCTAGTTGTGGTGTGTGTTTGTATTGTGTGTTTGGAATGAATGAATGAATGAGGAGAAGTTGTTAGTTTGCAAAACCTGAGTCAAGCTCAATGTTTAAAGCTTTTGAAACAAACCCATGAACCTTAGAAATTTCCCTCTTATCTCATTCTCTATCTCAATCTTCAGATGACTCACAGAAACCCTAGAGGAAGTAGCTCATCTCAGGACCCAATACTACAGATTCTGCAAATGTTAGTTTCTGATCATGAAGCTAGTAGAGCTGAATGTCAAGCCAACTTAGCCACTCTTCAACAGATAGCCCAAATGGACCACCATAATCAAGGACGTGGAAACCAAGATCACCATGGATCCAAGCTCAAGAACTTCCAGAATACAAATCCTCCTATGTTTAGCAAGTCAGAAGAACCCTTAGATGTTGATGATTGGCTGCAGACCATGGAAAACAATCTAGAAGTTGCAGGAGTTGATGCTAATGAGAAGGTGCTATTTTCTACCCACTACCTGTCCGGCTATGCAAGATCTTGGTGGAATAGTACTCGTACCATGAATGGAGGTGAGATGATGACTTGGGAAGAATTCAAGATCAAGTTCAGTAGGACCCACGTGCCCCCGGGTTTGATCAAGAGGATGAGGGATGAGTTCAGAGATTTTAAACAAGGCAGGATGACTGTGGTTGAGTACCGTGACAAATTTCTGTCACTAGCTAGGTATGCCCCTAATGATATTGACAATGAAACCAAGAAGAAAGAGAGATTCTTGAATGGTCTGCATGATGAGATGCAGACAGTGCTAGTCAACATTCCCTTTGATGACCTTGAAGCCTTAGTGGATTCTGCAATCCAGATGGAAGGAAAGACCAACCAAGCCAGCGAGAACCACAAGCGTAGGATGATGCACCAACCAGGACCCCACCATACCCCGAAGTATCGCCCCAACCCGTATGCAGGATATGCCCCAAGGAACAACATGCCACTAATGAACCGTCCGAACTATCCCAATCGCGGTGGAGGAAACCCAAGGCCCAGAGGCCATCATAACAACAACCCCGACAACCCCAATAACTTCAACCGTGCATCGCCAAATTCCAACAACAACAACAATAATTCCCCAAGGACTGGAAGCAATGTTGTGCCTGTCGCAGGGAAAGACAAGTCAAGGATCACTTGCTTTGAATGCGGAGTCACGGGTCACTACTCCAACAAGTGCCCCAAGAAGCTTGCAGCAGCAACCAATGTGACTGTACCTGCCCAACAACGACGCTATGTCTATCCTGGAAAGAGATTCGCCCCAGGAAACCCGCACAATCGTAATGGTCGTCTGTTCCACATGAATGCTGAGGAAGCCCAGGAAGCGCCAGATGTCGTGCTGGGTATGTTTTCTATTAACTCAGTATTAGCAAGAGTGTTGTTTGATTCTGGAGCATCACACTCGTTTGTTACAGAAGAATTTGGATGCACTAGTAAGATTCAACCAACAATTTGAAGCATGTCATGATAGTTCAAATACCTGGTTCAACTACCAAAGCTAGAAAAATTTGCAAGGCCGTACCTATCAGAATCCATGGAATAGATTTTTATGCCAATCTAATAGTACTTGGAACCAAAGGTTTGGAAGTAGTGGTAGGGATGGATTAGATGTCGAAACATCAAGGATTGATCTACTGTGCCAAGAAAGCCATAACCATGACCAGTAGCACCGGAGTATCAGTAGAGCATGTATTTGAGACATTGCCCCGTCAATTCAAGTGCAACAAGAGTTTTGCCAAGACCACCATTGACCAAGTTAGAGTAGTCTGTGAATACCCTGATGTGTTCCCACATGAATTGCCCGGTATGCCCCCAGATCGGGATATCGAGTTTATCATTGAACTAGTTCCTGGAACTGGACCCATAGCTCAGAGACCTTATAATATGATGAAGGGAATATGCCCGAGAGGCAATAATAAAGTGGTTATTATCTTATTCCATGTTTATGATAAATGTTTATTTTGCATGCTATAATTGTATTGATCGGAAACGTCAATACATGTGTGTTTAATAAACAAAAAGGGTTCCTAGTTATGCCTCTCTTATAGACTAGCTCGTTGATTAACAAGATGATCAAGGTTTCCTGATCATGGACATTGGATGTTGTTAATAACAAGGTCACAACATTGGTGGAATGATGTGATGAACATTCATCCGAAGTATAGCATTACGATCAAAGTCATTATGTTTATATTGCTATAACATCACAGTAATCTTTATCCTTAGACCATGAGATCATGTTAATTGCTAACACCGGAAAAGTATCTTGATAACATCAAATGTCACACCGTAACAGGGTGACTATAAAGATGGGTTCAGTGCTACGAAGGTGTTATGCTGAGGCTCATGGATCAAGAGTGGAATTTGCAATCCCGATGACAGATAGATATACTCTGGGCCCTCTCGGTGATATCACATTGAAATAGCTTGCAAGCAAGTGATGTGATCACTAGAATGTTATATCACGGGAACGAGAAAAGAGTGCATGTCAGAAACAAGATCAAACTAGGTAAGGAGATACCGATGATCGAATCTCGGACATGTAATATATCACGAGACAAAGGGATTTAGTTACAAGCGTTAAAGGTTCTCACGATCACAGAAGTCATCGTTGAATGTGTAGGAGTCAGTACGGATCTCCAGGTCCCGCTGCTGATTATTGATCGGAGAGGGGTCTCGATCATGTCTGCATTATTCGCGAACCGTAGGATGACACACTTAAGGCATACCGACACCATTTGGAGCAAATATGTTTCAGATAAAGATTTAAGAAAGCGCTGGAATTATTTCAATAGACACCGAAACTGTTTCGGGTGAAATTGCTGAAATTGGTTCTGCATGTAATATTGAAATGTTGCAGGGGGTTTTATGTGAATGTTTGTTAATTAAAGTAATTAAAAAAATTCTGAATAAAAATAATAAAAGAGTTTTATTAAATGAGAGAGCATTAAATTTGGAGAAATTTAATGCATTTAAAGTGGAGACTTTAAAAGAGAATGTGAAGGGGCATTTTAATGTGGAGGGGTTACCACCACATGAATGGAGGAGGTGAAGGGTCACCTCCCCCATGCGCCGGCCATGAAGGAGGGGTACCCTCCCCTCCTCCTATAAAAGACCCCCTCTTCTCACTTCTCACTCACACCTCCTTGTGAAGGATCTCTCTCCCCCTCTAGTATTATTCCCCATGGTCTCGGATTAGCGAGATACATGTTCCCGGTGGCTTTATCTGGAAAGGAGTTGCTGCTTCCGCTGCTTTGCTGGAGCGAGGGACGGAGGTTGTCAGGGTACCAGACGTGTGTGCAATCACGGATGCATCGGTGCTTTGCGGTGCTGGACTTGGTGCTGCTAGAGATGGATCTGATGGACGTGCTGGAGCCAGACCTGCTGGACTTCCTCACGATCTTGAGATCGACAAGTGTACGACTACATCAACCACGAGTTCCTACTCGTTAACAAAAATCGTTGTCTACGAGGGTAAGTTCTCGTTGGATGTTTGTCCACCCGTTGCTTTGTACCTAGTAGATAGATCTTGGCGTGTAGTTCACACCGTAGGAAATTTTTGTTTTCTATGCTGCGGACCCAACAGTGGTATCAGAGCCTGATCTATGCGTAGGTGCTTTGCACGGGTAGAACACATAAGAGTATGTGGGCGATGATGATCATGTTATTGCATCTTCTATGTATTTTGGATATTGGTGGCATAGTGGGATGAAGGCGGACCAACCTTACATGTCATCGTACATGAGACCGGTTCCACGACTGACATGCAACTTGTTTTGCATAAGTGGCTGGCGGGTGTCTGTCTCTCCTACTATAGTCAATATCTGATTTACAACGAGTTGCGAATAACTTAGTTATCCTCGTTGTGGTTCATGTTCGTAGGTGAGAACGGTTCTATCTTCCAAAGCCCTAAGCCACGTAAAACTTGCAATTGATAAATTAGAGGCGTCTAGTTTAGATCGTTGTTGGGCTAGTGTATTGATATGGTATTGTTGTAAGTAGATGTATGATAGATACTCTTACAACACACTTAACGTGTAAGTTCCATAGACCTTGGCCTTACACACAAAGGAATGATAGAGATCATAGCACGATGCAAGTGATAGAGATCAAATGCATGGACCATATCATCTCACTTTACACATTAGATGTTAGCATCTTATACTGCTAGTTTGGCGCTTTCTGTAGCATTGTAAGATGATCCCTCTTTTAGATATCAAGATAAAAATGTGTTCTTCCTTAAGTATGCACCGTTTTGTGGATCGTATTTCGAGACATCACGTGATGATTTGGTGTACTCGACTCTACGCTTTCATACAAACGGGTGTAAGACAGTTTTACACATGCGAGTACTAAGGTTCTTACTTGGCGAGCCTAGCATGTAAAGACATGGCCTCGAAACACGGACCGAAAGGTTAAGCATGAGTCATATAGTTGATATGATGCCCATATCGATGCTCGCCTTTGAAGCTACATCAACTCACGTGGTGATCGGACTTGGTGTAGTGGATTTGGTTCATGTAATCACCAAAAAGACACGAGGGATGTCATTTTTGAGTGGGAGTTCATTTCTAATTTGGATTAGTCGAACCAAATTTGTCATAAATTAAATCAAAGTGAATTTGCATAGTTGGTTGTAGTCATTGGCATTCGTTTTCTACCTTATGCTTAGTTTTTTATTTGAGATAATAGAACTATAGAATTCTGGATATTTACTTTACGAACTGGTATCGTATTGTTTTGAATGTCAATTTAAAGTTTATAAGTCCTATTGCAAACTTTCAGCAAACTCTATTTACTCCATGAAGTTTAATAAGTAGTATTAAATCAAGAGTAAGAATTCTAATGTTAGTATCTAAAGTATCATGTTTGCCTCCATGATTGTTGATATTCAAAAAGTTGTTTTAATATCAAGATTATATTGGAGCTGAAAATTGTTTCAGAAACCATCATGTGTGAAAGATATTGTGATATCTGAAACAATGTTTTTGGTTGCATTATGATAGAGTATAATTTAGCAAAATACATGTTCTCATATTGTATGAGAATTTGTGAAGGATGGAGATGCTAGGCATCCGAATCTACCAAAAAGGTTTTGGGAACTGATATTATACTCGCGATTCTTCCTTATAGGCTATAGTAGCTTGATCATGAAAGTTGTCATGATAAGGATGAATAGAAGATGTAAGTAAAAAGTTTACTACACTAATAGATTACTAAAGAATGGATTTTTGAAAGAACACCAAACATTTGATGATGGTGATCCACTTCAAAGTGCAAGTCCAAAGGTATTAGTATTTGACTATATACGCTTTGTACCATGTGTCATGTTGATGACACCACTATTGATGTTGATAGATTCTTTTAAAAGAAAAGGAATTGCTGAAATAGAATCTATAAAATATTTGGCAGAAAATAAAAGGTTGGAGATGTCCAACTTAGGTATATAGAAGATATACATGTTATGGCTATATTCCTTGCTTGTTAAACAATGTGGTTCTTAGGTATTGGATAGCTGTATTGGATACCGAATTGGTTGGTATGAAGTGTCATACAGGACAACGCAATTCATGAACTACAATGGCCTAAGTAACTACCAAGAGAATGAGTGATGATGTTCATCGAAAACAAATAAAGTGTTATTGTGTTTTTCGTTGTCATCAAACCAAGACTTCAAGATTTGTTTAAATAATTGTTATTTTCTTCCGGTATTATGAGAACAATGGCTGTTCAAATAATTACCGTATTCCATAAAGGATGGATGAACTTTTACAAGTCCAGTTGGAGAAATCACATCCATAAACACTATTGCTAAAATGTCGCAAGACAAATGATTGAAAGATCACTTATGAAGTGACATCGCTGTTTAAATTATATTGGAAAGAAAACATGAAGAAACTCCATGTTGATGGATTTTTGGAGTCTTTGATTTTGATCAATTGGCGTGAGGCTTTCCTCGAGATAATTGAAACTTAGTCCATAAACCAGAGGAACGAATGACTAGCTTATTGGAAATTGTGCATGCTGATGTGCATAGTCCATTATGTGTAGCCATATGCGATGGATCTTTTTGCTTCATATGCTTTCTCCGAAAATTTGAGTGAATATATATGTATATTTACTTAATAAGGAGGAAGTATGAAACATTTGAAAGTTGTCCAAAGACTTTCAAGATGAAGTTGAAAATCATTGTAACAAGAAAATAAAGAGTTTATGATTCGATCATAAAGGAAGATATTTGAGTTACATGTTTAGCAAAAACACCTAAGAATTGAGGAATTGTTCCATGATTTGTGTTTCCCGATAAACCATAGGAGTATGGCTTATTCGAGAGATGAAATCAAACCATGTTTGGCATGGTAAGATCAAAGGTGTCATTTATAAAACTGCCATTATGTTTTAAAGATTGAAGCTTTAGAGACTACCGCTTTTACACTGAAAAGAGCACCATCGTGATCCGTTGAAATGACACCATATGAGTTATGGTTTGGGATAAAACCCGAATTGTCTTTTCTTAAATTTTGGTATGCTATGCATAAGTAAAATGTTTACAACCAAAGTAGGATAAGCACGTCTTTGTAGGTTATCCCAAAGAATTTGTTGGGAATTTCTCCATAACACCGAGGGCAAAAGAGTTTGTCGCTTGGAACGTCAAGTTTCTTGAGAAGGAACTTTTCGTGAAAAGTTAAGTGGGAGGACAATAGAACTTTGATAAGGTTGTTGAACCTTAGCTATATGTGCTAAGTAGCGCGCCTTGAAAGTGTCGGTGGCGGCCACAATGCTCATGGCTCTCGTGATTACAAAAGGTGTGATCTCGGAGATTAGAGTTCCTATAGAACCGTGTGGGTCGGTAAGAATCAGATAGTAAGATTTGATAAGCAAGTGATTATTGTTTTGACAATTATGAACCGACTACATGCAAAGAAGCGATGATGGGCCCTGACTCCATAAAATGACTAGAAGTCATAGAATTCGTGATAGTATCCATACACGAGAAATCAAGTTTCTGAACTTGGAAGACCCTCAGGAAAGGCGTGAAGCCTATTGGTCGTGTTTGGATCTATAAAGAAATAAGACATGGATGTTTAACATCTATGAAATAGTCAACATGTCAGAAAGAAGTTTACGACAATGTTCAAGGAGTTGACTATGACAAGATTTGATCTTTCATAGCGATATATAGTCTTGACGGATTAATGTAGCAAGCACTACATATAATTTGGTATATGGTAGTTGAATAAACAAAACAAGGTTCTTCTAATAGAACGGTAACCTAGGACATGTACATGACATGGTCCGAAGGGTTTTGTTAATTCAAAGGGTGCTAAAAGGGCATGTAAACTTCAATAGTTGAAGTAAGCATAGCGGAGTTGGAATCTTCACCATGATGAAACTGTTAAAAGAGTTTAAATTCATCGGAGATGATGAAGATGCTTGCATTTGCAAGAAATTAAGTGGGAGCGCTGAGACATATTTCTAATACATTATGTAGAGGACATATTGTTGATTGGAGATGATGTATCTTGTATTGACACAAGTTAAGAATTTCATTAAAATAAGATTTCGATGAAAGACTTGTGCAAACCAGGAATATTTGGCATCAATATCTATATGGATAGATTAAGGCGCAAATATGGTTGTGCCAGACATACATATATGAGATATTGAAAGAGTTCAATATGGAAACAACAAGAAAGGTTCTTGCTGCATGGAAAGAATTGTATCAAGATTCAAGTGTTTTGACACTTGGTGAGTAAAATCACATGAATATTTTGATCGATTATACCATGATATGTATATATCCAGAATGTCCTATGCTCTAAATGTTATGAGCATATACCAGAATGATTCATAAGATGATTCATAGTAAATATATTCTTATGAGCTTTGGAAGAACTAAGAATATATCATGTATAAGTGACAAATAGTTAAAGGTAGTTCATTGTAAAGTGTTACATTGATACTAGTTTTATCACAAGATACAAATTAAATTTATCTCAATTTAGACTATGGGTGGCACAATATAATGGAAAGGATGTTCCATGATGGATTTGGATGAGTTCCAAAGTTGAGATATTGTGACGGATACTACAACAAAAGGCTAACTATATAACTGCTATAGTAGCAGCAAAGGAGGGCATTTGTGTTAAGTAGTTTGTTATCAATCTAGGTGTGGTTCAAAGTGGGCTAATACTATGAAGATATATTGTGTGACAATAATATCAACATATTTTGAGCCGAACGAAATAAAGGTCTCACCAAAGGACCAAATTTATACAATGCCATCTCATTTGAGAATGAGTGATGTGTAGAGACGCAAAGACATGCAAATACACACGGACCTGAAATTGTCAGATCCAGAGATTATGTTAACCACTAGCAATAGCATATATGCAACACCAGAAAGCCATAGGTGTTCAATACGCAAAGTTTTTCAAACTAGATTATTGACTCTAGTGCAAGTGGGAGACTGAAGGGAATATGCCCGAGAGGCAATAATAAAGTTGTTATTATCTTATTCCATTTTTATGATAAATGTTTATTTTGCATGCTATAATTGTATTGATCGGAAACGTCAATACATGTGTGTTTAATAAACAAAAAGGGTTCCTAGTTATGCCTCTCTTATAGACTAGCTCGTTGATTAACAAGATGATCAAGGTTTCCTGATCATGGACATTGGATGTTGTTAATAACGAGGCCACAACATTGGTGGAATGATGTGATGAACATTCATCCGAAGTATAGCATTACGATCAAAGTCATTATGTTTATATTGCTATAACATCATACGAAGTAATCTTTATCCTTAGACCATGAGATCATGTTAATTTCTAACACCGGAAAAGTATCTTGATAACATCAAACGTCACACCGTAACAGGGTGACTATAAAGATGGGTTCAGTGCTACGAAGGTGTTATGTTGAGGCTCATGGATCAAGAGTGGAATTTGTCAATCCTGATGACGGATAGATATACTCTAGGCCCTCTCGGTGATATCACATTGAAATAGCTTGCAAGCAAGTGATGTGATCACTAGAATGTTATATCACGGGAACGAGAAAAGGGTGCATGTCGGAAACGAGATCAAACTAGGTATGGAGATACCGATGATCGAATCTCGGACATGTAATATATCGCGAGACAAAGGGATTTATTTACAAGCATTAAAGGTTCTCACGATCACAGAAGTCATCGTTGAATGTGTAGGAGTCAGTACGGATCTCCATGTCCCGCTGCTGATTATTGATCGGAGAGGGGTCTCGATCATGTCTGCATTATTCGCGAACCGTAGGATGACACACTTAAGGGATACCGACACCATTTGGAGCAAATATGTTTCAGATAAAGATTTAAGAAAGCGCTGGAATTATTTCAATGGACACCGAAACTGTTTCGGGTGAAATTGCTGAAATTGGTTCTACATGTAATATTGAAATGTTGCAGGGGGTTTTATGTGAATGTTTGTTAATTAAAGTAATTAACAAAATTCTGAATAAAAATAATAAAAGAGTTTTATTAAATGAGAGAGCATTAAATTTGGAGAAATTTAATGCATTTAAAGTGGAGACTTTAAAAGAGAATGTGAAGGGGCATTTTAATGTGGAGGGGTTACCTACACATGAATGGAGGAGGTGAAGGGTCACCTCCCCCATGCGCCGGCCATGAAGGAGGGGTACCCTCCCCTCCTCCTATAAAAGGCCCCCCTCTCCTCACTTCTCACTCACACCTCCTTGTGAAGGATCTCTCTCCCCCTCTTGTATTATTCCCCCATGGTCTCGGATTAGCGAGATACATGTTCCTGGTGGCTTTATCTGGAAAGGAGTTGCTGCTTCCGCTGCTTTGCTGGAGCGAGGGATGGAGGTTGTCGGGGTACCGGACGTGTGTGTGATCACGGATGCACCGCTGCTTTGCGGTGCTGGACTTGGTGCTGCTAGAGCTGGATCTGATGGACGTGCTGGAGCTGGACCTGCTGGACTTCCTCACGATCTTGAGATCGACAAGTGTACGACTACATCAACCATGAGTTCCTACTCGTTAACAAAGCTCGTTGTCTACGAGGGTAAGTTCTCGTTGGATGTATGTCCACCCGTTGCTTTGTACCTAGTAGGTTGATCTTGGCGTGTAGTTCACACCGTATGAAATTTTTTGTTTTCTATGCTGCGGACCCAACATATGAACCCATCGGAATTAATGGAGCTAAAGAAGCAACTTGATGATATGTTGGGAAAAGGTTTGATACAACCAAGTGCATCGCCATGGAGATCACCTGTTCTGTTTGTTGATAAGAAGGATGGTGCCAACCGTTTGTGTACGGATTATCGGAAGTTGAATGATGTCACCATCAAGAACAAGTACCCACTGCCAAAGATAGAAGATTTGTTTGATAAACTGACTAGTGCTAGAGTGTTCTCTAAGATTGATCTTAGAACTGGTTATCATCAATTGAAAATCCGCGCGACGGATATCCCAAAGTCCGCCTTCACCACCAGATATGGATTGTATGAGTACAATGTCATGTCTTTTGGATTAACCAATGCCCCCGCTTATTTCATGAACCTCATGAATAAGATTTTTATGAACTTCTTGGATAAGTTTGTCATTGTTTTTATCGATGACATTCTAATCTACTCCAAGTCGAAAGAGGACCATGAGCAACACCTGAGAACCATCCTTGAAACCCTTAGGGAGCATCAGTTGTATGCCAAGTTTAGCAAATGTGAATTATGGTTAAAGGAAGTAGGATTCCTAGGCCATATCTTGTCGGCAGGAGGAGTCGCTATCGATCCCGCCAAGATTAAGGATGTCAAAGAATGGAAAGCCCCAACCACCCAATCCGAAGTCCGTGCATTTCTTGGATTAGCCGGATATTACCGCAAGTTCGTTGAAGGATTTTCGAGCATCGCAAGACCGATGAATTAGTTGTTAAAGAAAGATAAGAAGTTTGAATGGACAGACAAATGTGAAGCAAGTTTTCATGACCTCAAGAAGAGATTGATTTCAGCCCCAATTTTGATCATGCCTTATATCAAGAAGCCTTTTGATGTGTATTGTGACGCATCCAAGATTGGTCTCGGATGTGTGATGATGCAAGAAGGCAAAGTCATATCCTGTTTGTCCAGACAACTGAAGCAACATGAGCAGAACTACCCCACCCATGACCTCGAACTAGCAGCCGTAGTCTTAGCTTTGAAGACATGGCGTCATTACCTTATGGGTAACCGCTGTGAGATTTATTCGGATCACAAGAGTCTGAAGTATATTTTCACCCAGAAGGAGCTGAATATGAGGCAAAGTAGATGGATAGAGTTAATCAAGGATTATGACCTTGACATTCACTATCACCCCGGTAAAGCCAATGTGGTAGCAGATGCTCTGAGTAGACTGCCATGTAGATTAAACACCATGATTAAGGAAGCCCAACCAAGTCTGCATGAGGAGATGGGGAATTTCAGAGTGGAGCTAGTTAGCGAAGGATTTCTGGCCAGTATAGAACTCCAACCCACTTTGATTAGTCAAATAAAAGAGGCCCAGAAAGGAAATGCTAGTATTGATGGAATCAAGCGTCGTATCGGAACAGGGAAGGTACCTAGATTCACCGAAGATGAAGAAGGAGTTTTGTGGTACAAAGGACGTATCTATGTTCCAGCAGATTCGGAGTTAAAATAAGTCATTATGCAGGAAGCCCATGATACCCTTTATTCTATCCACCCGGGAGGAACCAAGATGTATCAGGATCTGAAGGAGCAATTTTGGTGGCACAAAATGAAGAGAGAAGTCAGAAGCTACATAGCCAAGTGTGATATCTGTCAGAGAGTCAAAGCGGAACGTCAGCGACCCGTAGGACTTTTGCAACCATTGCAGATTCTAGAATGGAAATGGGATTCCATCGGAATGGATTTTATCACCGGTTTGCCTACATCTAGTAGGGGAAATGACTCTATTTGGGTCGTAGTAGATAGATTATCCAAGGTAGCCCATTTCATACCCGTCAAGACTACCTAGTAGAGTTCGAAGCTAGCGGAGTTGTATATCGCTAGAATAGTCAGTTTGTATGGAACCCCCAAGACCATAGTGTCGGATCGAGGAACCCAGTTTACCTTAAGATTTTGGCAGAAGGTCCAAGAAGGATTAGGAACCAAACTGAATTTCAGCATAGCTTATCACCTGCAAACCGACGGACAAACTGAAAGAGTTAATCAGATCTTGGAAGATATGTTAAGAGCTTGTGTGCTGGTGTATGGATCTAAATGGGAAGATTGTCTGCCTTTCGCCGAATTCTCATACAACAATAGTTATCAAGCCAGTTTGCAAATGGTCGCATTTGAGTTTCTGTATGGAAGAAAGTGTCGTACCCCATTGAATTGGTCGCAAGTAGGAGAGAGTCGGATCTTCGGACCAGACATTCTACAAGAAGCCGAAGAGAAGGTTCACAAAGTCCATGAGCACCTCAAGACTGCTCAATCCAGACAAAAGAGTTATGCCAACAAAAGACGTCGAGAACTGACCTTCAATATTGGAGATTTTGTGTATCTCAAAGAATCACGCTTGAAGGGAATGCAACATTTTCAATTGAAAGGGAAGTTAGCCCCCAGATATATTGGACCCTTCAAGATTTTGAATCACCGAGGAGAAGTATCCTATCACCTGGAACTTCCTGAGAAGATGTCAGCCGTGCATAATGTGTTCCATATCTCGTTACTTCGCAAATGCCTAGAAGTTCCGGAGAAGACCGAAGTTTTCAAGAACATTGATCACAGAGCCATAGATATCAATAAGGATCTAACCTATCGTGAAGTGCCCATCCATATTTTGGAAGAAGCATTTAGAACCACCTAGACTAGGAGTATCAATTTTCTCAAGATCCAGTGGAGTAATCATACTGAAGAAGAAGCCACATGGGAGCGAGAAGATTATATTAGGACCGAGTTTCCCAATCTCTTTAGTTCCTAGGTTTTCCTGAATCTTGGGACAAGATTCTGTTTAAGGGGGGAAGGTTTGTAACATCTCAAAAATATTAAACAAGCTTATCAATTTCTAATCACCCAAGTTTAGGGTTAACAAAAACTTTTATCATTAAACTTGATATGAATGCATGTGTGATTTGTATTAATGCATGAATACTTGAAATTGCCATGCTTTCTTGCTACAAAGGTTAAGGATTAGTTTAAAAAGGATTACCACATCATCTAGGTCAATTATAAACAAAATCAAATGAAAAGAAAGTCAAATATGGATCATATGAGCATATGGTCATTTTGGCAAAAGTTAACCACTAGTCCACTTTGGGCATCTATAGTAAAAGATTTCTAACAGAAACAATTCCAATTATTTTCACCCCTTTCTAGACCAAGTGAAAGTGAATCCAAGCAAACTTTATAAAATAGCAGAAACTATTTTCAAATCTATTTAAAAGGCAATTCAAAATTGAATCAAGTTCATATACCTAGATCACCACTTTTCAAAAATCACTCAAACAACTTCCACTTGACAAATCCTAGCAACCATAGACTACCAAGCATATGATCATATCACTCACCAAGAATCATTCAAAAATTCAAAAGATGAATTCATGCGGCCATTGGTCGAACACCTGGCAGACACAGTGCAGCTACCAACTATCTACTGTTTCTGATCAATGAATTGATCATCTTTTGTACCTCAATTCTACTCCACTACTCCTCCATGATCATTCCTAGTACTTGGCCATGCAGTGGAGGAGCTCAGCCTGCCACATTGAATAGTGACATGCCCGTACCAAGCCAGCCATGCTGGTCGACCACGAACCAGTCGCTGCGCGCCGTGCCGCCCTCTCCCATGACACATAGCTGCTAGCCGTGACCTCACCGCCACCCCCTGTCCATCCCTTGACCAACGGTGAGGCGAAGAGGAGCTAGAACAACCGCGCCCATTTAATCCCCCGCCATGCCGAGAGCACGATGGAGCACCACAGCTGCCTCGCGCACCACGCCGCGCCTCACTCTTTCCGCTTGTTCCCGCAGTCGCCGTGGCACCAGTGACCTCCTAGACACGTTGGTTCACCGCCGTGCGCCCCGTGACCACTGTACCAAGTGACGAACACCCGCGTACCCGAACAGAGCGTCGGCGTCGCCCGACCAACTGAGATCGCCCCTTGCCGTGCTGTCACGTGTGTGACGATCACCGTAGTGACCTGCACCGACCCATGCCCTCCGCCATGCTTAGCTCGACCTGTAGCAACATCGTTGGAGAAGCCTGACCATGCCGCCCTCCCGCCGACACTGGTGTATAAATAGAGGCCACCCCATACCTCATTCTGCACACCATTCCACTCCCCACTCACCCAGGAACCTTACTGACCTTTCCTCGGAGCAAGGCGAGCAACACGACGCCGGAATTTGGCCGGAGTCCGCCGCTGCAGTCAAGAAAGGAAGCTAGCGATTGGAACCACCCCAGGAGCCGCCGTGACCACCGTTCGAACAGCCATCGTCTACCACTTCATTCGCCCCCATCACCGACCATAGCTGGAGCCCCGGTGAGTCCCCAGCAACCCCCACTGCCGTGTTAGAGTTAGAATCTCGTCGGAGCTGTTCGTCGTAGACGATGAACCTTAGACGTAGATTCTATTCTAATCATAGGGCTAATATTGATCGATATCGTTTCGGTTTAGACGAGCCGCTGATGCGTGGGACCATTCTGTCAGTAGCCTGCTGCGCCAGCACTGTGTAGTTGGGCCGACCCAATTCTTTCCCCGCGCGGAGCCCAACTGTTTAAATAAGAATTATTCTATTTAGTTAAAACTCTATTCTGTCAGTAGATTCAAAATTCAATTCAAAGAGATGTACAAATCCAAAATGCATGATTCCATTTTTTGGAAAGGTATTTAAAATATCTAACCACTCCCATTGGATTCAAACCAATTCAAACTATAGATCACCTGTACTAAAAATAACAAGATAGAGACTTTTCCCACTTCAAATGTTTTTATAAAATAAACTATAAATGCTTTTGAGTTGATTCCAACTCTCAAAAATCACATTTGTCATGCTCTACATGAATATGTAAAAAAATTGGTTTTATAGATATGAAGCATGGTTTAGTATTAAAAGAAGGATATATAGGAATTTCTAGTCACTTAAATATTTATAAACGCTAGTACCGACCTGGGTTACGATGAGGAGGAGTACTTCGAGGAAGAAGAAGAGAACTTCAACGACTGCAACCATCAAGGCAAGCTAGAACTATGCATGATATCTATGCAAGCCCCCCTTATACCAGATGCACTAGGCATGCTTCGTTATGCAACTTGAGTTATACCATTCCTAGTTTTACTTCAAGATTTGCTTTTCCCTTTTATTACAGTTTCTTACTTAGTTGATGAATTGTGATTAGTGGAAATTAGGATGGATACCATCAAGATCATAGAACTACTCTTGGATGCTTATACTAGATTAGCACCCCTCAATAGTGATACCCTCAACATTAGTGGCTAGTGCTCAGCTAAAACTTGATCAATTTGGATAGGGAATACTTGGTGAAAATGATTATGAAAACATTTGAATGATGATTCATTCTATTGAAATGTTTTGACATGTGTTATGCAACACAATGGTTTGATGATGAAACTGAATGAGGCATGAGCCTTGACTTCGACAAAAACTGATGGTTGGATTCGGATGCGATACCATTCCAATTTTACCAAACAACCACATTACCTGAGTTGCGTAGGGCTTGACTAGAAGTTTATATGTCTTAGTATGGGTTCCCTTGCAGAAGAGGTTGAGCTGAGGCTACCTCGTGATGAATGTCCACCTATGCAGTGCCCAGGATGGCAGATGGCCATGGCTGGGAGGCCAAACTCATAGGAGAGGTGCCTATACTAGGGTGTGTAATTTAAAGGTTAGGATTGATTATCCGCATACTAAGTATGATGATTTAGGGTTATCCCTAATGGATGTATCGAATTTTGTGGTGAAAGTGTACAATCTCTGCTGAGTGTCAAACTATTCGAATAGCCGTGTCCGCGGTTATGGACAGTTGGAGTGGCCATACTGTTCCGTTGTCAGATGTTTTCAAAATGATTTGTGACTTGAAAGATGACTTTGACTTGACCACAACAGAGTTGTGAACATGAAAACTAGTTTACCCCTTAAGTGATATAGAGAACTAAAGTTAGGCTTGTTACTCTTAAGTCTTTATGAAATAAACCTGGCTTTTTGCAAACAAAACTAGAGCTTAAGGTTCCTACAACTTTTACCTTACCCATACTAGTGTTAGTTTGCGAGTACTTAAAGAGTACTCATGGCTTTGTCCCTGGCTATTCCCGTGGCCAGACTATGAGGAGGATTACACGGAAGATGGACATCAGGAGGTCTACAACAAGTAGGATCATCTCCCATCGTCAGCATTGCCTGTGACCATGAAGATGGAGCCTACAATGTTTACTTTCCGCTGCTTTGATTGTATTAAGACTAGATCATGAGATCCTTTATTTATAAGACCTTTAATATGGTTTGTAATGGATGATGTACTATGGTACCACTTCTGTTATGTCTCACAAAAATGGTAATCCTGGGATTGCGATGTACGACATAACAGGCATCTGGACTTAAAAATATGGGTGTTGATAGAAGGTCCACAAATAAGCGTCTGGATTCTTGAGCATTATCTTTGTTGTAGGCGGTGAATCTCGGTGCATCATAGAAGATGTCGAATGGTAGGACTGCTTCTGCTCCATAAACCATGAAGAAGGGGCTCAAGATGGTGGATCTGTTAGGTGTTGTTCTTAAACTCCACAAGACAGATGGTAACTCCTCCGCCTAGGCTCCAGCTTCTCTATGTAGCAGTGCTTCTAAGCGTGGATTGATTCCTGGTAGAATTAGTCCATTGGCCCTTTCAACTTGCCCATTAGACTGTGGATGTGCCACATACTCTAGCTCAAGGCGGATGCATTTATCATGACAGTAAGCCTCTACTTCTCCGAGTGATAAATTGTTGCCATTATCGGTGATGATGTTATGCGTGAGACCAAATCTAACAACTAGATCCTAGACAAATTTTAGGGTTGTTGTCCCATCGAGATTTCTAATGGGTTTAGCTTCAATCCATTTAGTAAATTTATCAACTGCCACCAGTAGATGCGTAAACCCACAAGGTTCCATCTTCAAGGGACCAACCATGTCAAGCTCCCAGTCTACAAACAACCAGGTAATTAGTATTTTTCACAATTCTTTCGCTAGAACATGTGGTTGCCTTGCATAGAACTGACAACCAATACAAGTCTACACTAGCTTGTCGGCGTCCACCTTGACGGTCGTCTAGTAGAATCCTTGCCGGAAGGCTTTGGAGACCAGCAATCGAGGAGCGACATGATGCTCGCAATCTCCGGGATGAATCTCTCTAAGGATTTCTATACCTTGCTTCTGGGAGATGCACCATAGGGATACTCCTATGGTGCTTCATTTGTACAGCTGGCCATATATTATAGTATAGCCTTTTGCTCTGCGTACTATCTGTTGGCTTTCAACTTCGTCGGCGGGCAGTGTTCCGTCTTAAAGGTAGTCCATGAATGGTTTCGTCCAAGCCAGAGAGGTCACTATAATAGAGTTAACAAATGAATCAACTCTATCCGGGTTGTGAGGGCCTGCTCCTTTCACTGATGGTGTTCATAGATGATCTAGGAAAATTCTAGGTGGAATTGGTTTGTGAGCCGATCCAAGCTTTGACAGTTGATCTGCCGCCTCATTATCCTCCCATTTGACATACGTGACTTTGTAGCCATCGAAGCACTTGGATATATCATTTACTTCGTCCCGATATGCCGCCATCATAGGGTTTCGTGTGTTCCAGGTGCCAGCCAGCTGCTAGGCAACCAAGTTAGAATCTCCACAGCAAACTATGCGCTTGATGCCAATATCCTTGGCCACACGAAGTCCATGAATGAGAGCATCATATTTCGCCATGTTGTTGGTAGCATTGAAGTGGATCTACAGGACGTACCGCAACTTCTCTCATGTTGGTGATTGTAACAATACACCAGCCCCGAGCCATTGAGCAACTTAGATCCGTCAAAGTGCATGACCCAAACCTCCAGCTCTGGCACAGGAGTATCTTCTAGCAGTTCTGTCCAATCTGCGATGAAATCCGCCAATGCTTGTGATTTGACAGCATCGCGCCTCTTGTAGGTGATTTCTAAGGCAGCAAGCTTGATGCCCCACTTCACCATCCTTCTTGTAGCATTGTTGTTGTCGATATTGTCGGACAGTGGAGCTTTACTCACCACTATAATGGGGTGCTCCTGGAAATAATTCCTTAACTTACAAGAAGTAGGGAAAACTCCATAAGCTAGCTTCTAGTAGTGCACATAACGCTGCTTGGACTCCGTCAAGACCTCGCTTACATAGGAAACTGCTCGCTGAACTCCGTGCTCATGTGTTGGCTCCTTGCGCTCCACCACGACGATAATGCTGATAACCCAGTTGGTTGCCACATGTATACTAACATTGGCTCCATGACTCCGGTGTTGTAAGTATTGGTACGAGGAAGTGTATTCTCTTCAACTCCCGAAGTGTTGCATCTGCCTCGTCCATCCATATTTATTTGTCCGCCTTCTTGAGCAACTTGAAGAGCAGCATTGCCTTCTCACCAAGTTGGCCGATGAACCGGCTTATTGCTGCAACATAGCCTATGAGATGTTGGATGTCCTTCAAGCATGTCGTGCGTTTGATGTAGAGGATGGCCTTGATCTTCTCCGGGTTGACCTTAATTTCACGATGCAAAATGACGAAGTCTAATAATTTGCCGGTTGGGACCCCGAAGACACACTTCTTAGGGTTGAGCATCATGTTGTACTTGCGGAGGTTATCAGAGGTTTCCTGCAAGTTAGAGATGAGGTCGTTTGATTTCTTTGAGACCACCACGATGTCGTCCATGTAAGTGTGTATGTTGAGACCTATTTGGTCATGTAGGCAATGCTCTGCATCGTTCGCTGGTACGTAGCACCTGTGTTTTCAGCTCCAAAGGCATCGTGATGTAGCAGTATATGCCATAAGGTGTGATGAACGAAGTGGCCAATTCGTCTGACTTTCATGTCTTAATTTGGTGGCATCCTGAGTATGCATCTAGGAAAAAAAAAGTTTCGAGCCAGCCGTCGAGTCAATGACTTGGTCCATGTGAGGCAAAGCAAATGGATATTTTGGGCATGATTTGTTCAAGTCAGTGTAATTAACACACATTCTTAATTCTTTGGTTCCCTTCTTAGACACAAGTACATGATTGGCCACCCACTGGGTGTGAATAACTTCTCGGATAAAACTAGCCTGAAGTAACCTAGCTAGCTCCTTGCCTATGGCTCGTCGTTTTCATCACCAAAGCGTCATAGATATTGTTTCACCTGTTTTGCTTTAGGATCAATGTTTAAGTTGTGATCAGCAAGTTCCCTAGGTAGACCCTTCATGTCGGCAGGTTGTAGGCAAAGATGTCCCTATTCTCACGGAGGAACTTGACGAGCGCGCTTTCCTATTTGGGATCCAGGTCCGTGCCAATGGTGGTGGTCTTGGAGGAATCACCTTCCACAAGTTGCACCGACTTGGTCTTGATGTCGGCCTTGAAGGCGGGTTCGGAGTCACAAATATGCTTCTTTGAAGCTGGCATCTCGGAGGCGTCGACCTGGTGCTGGATCTCCTTGAACTCTTCACCATAGAGGATGGCTTCAGCAAAGGCGGCTTCACTCAGCTCGCACTCCCTTGCCTTGTTTAATCTTTCGGGATTGGTGATGATGCCGTTTGGTCCGAGTATCTTGAGCTTGTTATGGACAAAACATGGCCTGGCATGGAAGGCATGGAATATGTCGCATCCGAATATGACATGATACACGCTCTTGAAGGGCACCACTTCAAAGGTCATGCGCTCTTGGCAATATTTGTTAACATCACCAAAGGCGACCAGAAGGGTAATGTAGCCAAGGGACTGAGCTTGTCAGCTAGGAACAATGCCATGGAACATGGTGTTGCTCCTCGTTAGCTTACTTTCCATCAAGTTCATCTTGTGCAGCGTATCAAGGTATATAATGTTGATGTTGCTTCCATTGTCCACGAGGCACTTGGTGAACTCGCTGCCATCAATCAGAGGGTTGATGACCATGGCATACTGGTTCTTTATTGGGATGAGATATGGGTGATCCTCTCTATCCCAAGTAACAGGAATCTCTGGCCACTTCACGTACTGGGAACTGGGGGGAGGGTGGCCATCAGTATCCTCAAAGAGGTTTTCTAGGCTCGGACGGTAGGGGTACCAAGGAAGGTGTGGTAGACTAGACCCTTCTTTTCAAATGGATGTTTCCCTTGCCATCGCCCTTGTCGGTGGGTTTGGGGTCCATGTCATCCGAATCCTTGGACTCTTCCTCCTTATTTTCCCTTTGCACTTTCCGCAGGGTCTATTTTTCCAACTTTGCATGTAGCCGGACTCAGGGTCCTCCTTGAGATCATTGACAAACTTGCACTAGAGATTGGTATGGGTGGCTTTACCATTTGCGTCAAGATGGCCGAAACGTGGCATATCATGGTACTCCTTGTACGTTTTGGGAACACGGGGCACTGCAGGTGTAGATTCACTCCACTATTGCCCATGACCAACCCCCTACCATGACCATGTTGTCCGCCTTCGCCTCTAGCAGCGAAAGTCATGGGGACCATGTCGGCTTCTTGCTTGTATTCAGGTGGATTCTTCCGCTTGTTGTTCTTCTTCTTGACCTGGGTGGGGATAGACACTATAGGTAGGTACCAGCGAGCATCATCGTCGGCAACGACAAACTCACTAGACTTGGCAATCATTGAGTTGAGGTCAAGCTTGCCCTTGTCTTGAGTGCGCTTCAACGTATGCTAGAGCAGAGACTCCCTTTCGAGAACATTGATGAAGGCAGCCATAGCAGTTTGATCGTGTACTCCCACGCACGAATTTTTCATGTCAAGCCAATGGGAGAGGTAGTTCCGGGATGATTCGTTCTTCTCCTGTACACACCACTGTAAGTCACCGATGGTGCATGGATGTTTGTATGTACCCTCGAAGTTCTTGGTGAACGCTTCATGCATGTCCAACCAATTGCAGATTGATTTTTTTGGCAAATCATCGATCCATTGTTGGGCGGTGCCGGAGAGAATTAGTGGGAGGTACTTGACAAGGACATTGGGGTTTCCCCCGCGATTGCTATCGCTTTGCGGTAGTCCTGTAACCACGTGGCTGGCCTGGCAGTGCCGTCATAGGGATTGATAGCCTTATCAATCCGGAGGCCCCTAGGGTAGGTCGTGGCCCGGATAACCGGTGCAAAGCAACGTGGCCCCAAGTATGGCTCTTCACGTTCTTAATGTATCCTATCGAGGCATGAATATGCATCGTACGACTCCGGTTGTTGCTTGTGCTGATCTCTGGCATGGGGAGGAGAGTTATGGTGCGAGCCGTGAGATCTGCATGATCCTCTGCCATGGTGGCTGCTGGGTGGTGATGGTGGCGATGGGTTAGCCTTCTTGCTTCTCCCTCCATGCAAATTGTCACACCTGTCGCGATTGCTTGTCGGACGCGGGGCTTCCTTGTATGATTTGCTCCTTTGTCCATCATTACCACTGCGGTGTCTGCCATGCCGAGGCTGCTCTCCTTGGTCGCGTATAACGATGCCTCCCTGAGGGTGTCTAGGAGTTGGCATAATCATGTAGTGGCGTGACTATTGGTACTCATGATGCCGGGATTGCGGGGGAGGTGGTGGCGAGCATCGGGGGTGAGCCTTGTGTCCGTTGTCAGAGGATACTGGGATGGCATAAGTCCTGTTCCGTGCGTCCCTCCGCCTTCATTTCATGGAACCTATGTGAGATCCAACGCCATGAGGAGATCTTGGTTTGAACTAGTTGTTCAAGCTAGACTGGCAAAAACTCCGGGTTGGACTCAAGCCTCTGAGAGGTAGCCTTTTCCTATTGATTGAAAGCCTTGGCGACAAGGTCGTGGACTTGTTCCACCGCTGCAGGTGATTTGTCTTGCTCGAGTAAAATTTTGGCGATGACCATGTTGAGGGCGTGGGTCACTACAAGAAAAGTTTCCTTCCACCACAACTTGGCCTGACGGTCGTCATAGAAGGCACGTCTTCCGCGATGAAATTCTCGGCTCGGCCGTGGCCGATGGAAAACTTTTTTTTTCGATGTCGCGGCCCTCTACTACGACGGATCTACTAAAAATGTGGACGAAGATCGACCAACGCGTGGCAGAAGCAAGATTTTCGTTTCCTCGCACGATGTTGACTCGCCGAAGTCTTTTGAGGCGTGTGGGTCCCAGACGTCAGTGTCTCTAGCGGACCATACTTTTCGGTCGCGCCTCCCTGATTTGAACTTGATAATGTTGCTCGATGCGTCTGCCATTTAGTCAAGCTGCTAGGTCCCACATGTCAGCCTCTCATTAGAAGGATCATGTGTATGATGGAATTTTTTTCCTTCGCTCGTGCTACCCTGTTCCGAAGTTGATAGCGCTGCTCGATGCATCTACCGTCTAATCAACCTCATGGGACCCACATGTCATCCTCTCATTAGAAGAAACGTGTGTATGATGGAATTTTTTCCTTCGCGGGCGCTACCCCGTTCCGAAGTTGATAGCACTGCTCGACGCATCTACATTTAACCAACCTCCTGAGCCCCACATGTCATCCTCTCATTAGAAGAAACATATGTATGATGGATTTTTTTCCTTCGCTCACGCTACCCTGTTCTGAACTTGATAGCGTTGTTCGTTGCATCTACCGTTTAATCACGCTACTGGGCCCCACATGTCATCCTCTCATTAGAAGAAACATATGTATGATGGATTTTATACCCTCTGTCGTGCCTTCGTGTTTCGAACATGATGGCGTTGCTTGCTGCATCAGCCGTTTATTCAGGTTGGTGGGTCCCTTATGTCAGCCTCACATTAGAAGAATTGTGGGTATGATGGAATTTTCTTCTTCTCTAGCGATACCCTATTTCGAACTAGATAGCATTGCTCGATGAATATGCTGTTTGCTCACACTCCTGGGTCCCCCATTTCAGCCTCTCATTACAATAAACGTGTGCATGCTGAACTTTTTTCTCGCTCGCGCCTTGATACATTGCAAATGTATCTATAATTTTTGATGTTCCATGCTTGGTTTTATCTACTTTCTTGTGTTTTTTCCACACTTTGGAGTACTTTTCATATGATTTCTTGGACTAACCTATTTACAAGAACCACAGTGCCAGCTGCCTGTTTTCTGCTGTTTTTGGTTTCAGGATTTCAGAAAATGAATATTCTCGGAATTGGACGGGACAAAAGCCAAAGTCACTATTTTACCGGGAGACATCTGGAGCTAGAATACGAGACGGAGAAGGGCTGGGGCCTGGCCACACCACCTGGCCGCGCGGCTAGGCCTGACCACACCACCTGGCTGACCAGTGGCCCCTTGAGGTGGTCTGCGCCCAGGCACCCCCTCGGCCTCTCCTTCCGCCTATATATTGCCTCTGATACGGAAACCCTAAGGACCTGATCAAAAATCCACGAAAGAGTCTGTAGCCGCCATCATCTCCATCCCTAGATCGGGAGGGATCTGAAGCTCTTCCTGGCACCCTGCCGGAGAGGGGAATTCACCCTGGAGGCCTTATTCATCATCATAAAAGCCTCCGGTGTGATGCGTGAGTAGTTCATCTCTAGACTACGGGTCCATGTAGTATCTAGATGGTTGGTTCTCCTCCTTTGTGCTTTCATGTCTAGATCTTGTGAGCTCCATTCAGATTGATTATTGATTCTATCATGTCTTTGTTATTTGTGATCTTGCATGCTTTCCGTTGTTAGTAGCTATCTTGGCCAAGTAGATGCTAGCAACTCCAAGAGTTAGTATTTATGCTCGATAGTGGGTTCATGCCTCGGTAACTGGGAAGTGACAGAAATCTCTAAGGTACTAGATGTGCTGTTGCTACTAGGGAGAAAACAACAATCCTTTGTTCATAGAACAATCGTATTGTTTACTTTACATGCAATTCGTAATGCAATAATCTGTTGCTTGCAACTTAATACTGGAGGGGGTTCGGATGATAACCTGAAGGTGGATTATTAGTCATAGATGTAGTTGGATGGCGGTCTATGTATAATGTTGTAATGCCCAATCGAATCTCAAAGGATTCAAGATGATTAGTATATGCTTGTATTCTTTCTCGATGTTTGTCAATTGCCCCACTGTAATTTGTTCACCCAACATATTATCTATCTTAAGGAAAGCCAGCTCTAGTTAACTATGGACCCCGGTCCTTTCTTTTATCATCAATCTACAATCAAACTATTTACTGCTTTGTGTTTACTTTCTGCAAACTATTACTTCTTTCCATTCAATACGTTTAATCCTTTGTTTTCAGCAAAACCGGGGAGATTGACAACCTCATCATAAGTTGGGGACAGAGTTCTGTGGTTGTGTTGTGTAGGTCTCCACGTTGCTGCTGGCACCGGTAGTGCGCCCTGTCAACGTTCAGCTAGCTACACCTTTGGGGTGTTTCCTTGCTCCTACTGGATTGATAACCTTGGTTTCGTACTGAGGGAAAACTTGCTGTTGTGCTCATCATGCCTCCCTCTTGGGGTTCCCCAACGAGCTCGATATATTTTGGGCCATCAAGCATATTTTCTGGCGCCGTTGCCGGGGAGTCAAGGACATCTTCACAAGGGGAGTCCCTCATAACCAATCTCTTTACTTTGTTATTTTTGTTTTGCTTAGTTTACTTTTGCTTTGTTTGCTTGTTTCTTTATGAAAAACACAAAAAAATTAGTTTTACTAGTTTGCTCTCTTTATTAAAAATACAAAAAATGATTACTCTTGAAAACACTAAGTTGTGTGACTTTACTAGCACCAACAACAATGATTTTATGAGCACACCTATTGCTCCGCCTGTGCCTGAAGCTACTTTGTTCGAAATTAAACCTGTTTTACTCAATCTTGTTATGAGAGAACAATTTTCTGGTATTGGTAAAGAAGATGCTGCTGCCCATCTAAATAACTTTGTTGAACTTTGTGAGATGCAAAAGCATAGGGATATAGATGGAGATATTATTAAGCTTAAATTGTTTCCTTTCTCTTTGAGGGGAAAAGCTAAAGAATGGTTGAATTCCTTAACTAGGAATAGTATTGATTCTTGGACTAAATGCAAAGATGCTTTTATTGGAAAGTACTATCCTCCTGCTAAGATCATATCTATGAAAAGTGAAATAATGAAGTTTAAACAACTTGATAATGAGCATGTTGCTCAATCTTGGGAAATAATGAAATCTTTGGTTAAGAATTGTCCCACTCATGGACTGACTGCTTGGATGATCATCCAAACTTTTTATGCAAGATTGAACTATTCTTCAAGGAACCTATTGGATTCTGCTGCTGGAGGTACCTTTATGACAATTACTTTGGGTGCTGCAACACAACTTCTGGATAATATGATGGTTAACTATTCTGAATGGCATACCGGGAGAGCTCCACAAGGTAAGAAGGTAAAATCTGTTGAGGAAACCTCCTCCTTGAGTGATAAGATTGATGTTATTATATCTATGCTTGTTAATGGGAAAGCCCATATTTATCCAAATAATGTTCCCTTAGCCTCTTTAGTTGCTCAAGAAGAGCAAGTTGATGTGAACTTTATAAGAAATAATAATTGTGGAAACAATGCTTATGGTAGTAAAAATTATAGGCCTTATCCTCCTAATAATACTTATGGTTATAATGGCAAGCCTGGATTACCAAGTGAAGGAAGAATTTTATAAGTTGAAAAAGCCACTAAGAACTTCATGCAAATGCATATGAACAAAATCAACTATTTACGAAAACTATGGAGGAACAATCTACCATTTTGAAGAACATTAGCCATCAACTTGAGAGTCTAAATATGGAAATTCCTAGTTTACAATTGAAACTTTATAATGCTGAAAGAAATATAGCATCTCTGGCTGAAGCTCAATCTTCTTTGAATAAAATGGCTGCTAAACCTAAAACTAATGATAATCCCTTTGCAGCTACTAATTCCATACAAGTTAGAATTGATGAAAATGTTAGACTATTAGCTGAATTACATGCTAAGTGGGAAAGAAAAGATGAAATTGCTAGAAACATTAGTGTTTCTACTATCACCACCACTAGGGTTGAGGCTAGTAATAGTTATACTACTTTAGATGATAAATTTGATTTTGATATTGATGGTTGCAATATCTCTGAAGTTATTAAGTTCCTAGAAAAGCTTGCTAAAAGTCCTAATGCTAGTGCCATGAACATGGCCTTTACAAAACACATTACTGATGCTCTCATAAAGATTAAAGAAGAAAAGATGAAACATAAAGCTTCTATTCCTATAAAACAAGAAGATGGTTGGGAACCCATCATTAATATGAAAGTCAATGATTTTGATTTCAAAGCTTTATGTGATCTCGATAATAGTGTTTCTATTATGCCTAGAAGGATTTATGATATGCTTGATTTGCCACCACTTGAAGATTGTTATTTGAATGTCCCACTTGATGATAATGCTAAAAAGAAACTCATGGGGACTATTAATGATGTTCTTATTATGGTTAACAATGCCTATGTCCCCGTTTATTTCTATGTTTTGGATGTTGAATGCAATGCTTCTTGTCCTATTACTTTGGGAAGACCTTTTCTTAGAACTGTTGGTGCCATTATTGATATGAAAGAAGGCACCATTAAATATCAACTCCCACTCAAGAAAGGTATAGAACACTTCCCTAATAAGAGAGAGAAGATTTCTTTTGCCTCTCCTATGAAAACAAAATTTGCTCTTAATGCTTCTTCATTTGAGAACACTTGATTCTTTTTCTTGCTTCTTATGCCTAACTTAAAGGCGTTAAAGAAAAAGTACTTATTGGGAGATAACCTAAAAGTTTTAGATGAGTCTTGGAAGTTATTACTTTGGTAATAACCGCTCCTTATCCTTTTTATTTGCTTTTTGTGCCAAGAGTAACCTCTAATGAGAGAGAAGTAATGATTGGGAAAGTGCTGTCCCGAAATAGATTTCTATAATTCACCGTAAAAATTCGTGTAAAATATATGTATGTCCTTTTGAGGCGTGAATTTTTGTGCTTCTTCCCCAGCTTGTTATCTAACTTTAGTTAGTTCAACACTTTTTGATTTGAGCAACAGAAGGTCTTCGAAAAAATCCGTCTTTACCTGCTGGTCTGATTTGACAGATTTCTGCCATTTTTTGTATTTGCTTCTTGTTTGTTCCTTTTTGAGTTCTTTTGGGGAATTGAGCTTTTTGAGGGAAGTGCTACGGTAAATATTGTTTTAATGGAAGTTTACTGGTGTTAGAACTGAACCTAAAGACCTATTACCTTGAGTGCACTAATGTTGCTAATAAAGATTGTGTGAAGTTTTGTATGAAGGAAAAATTTCAGGTGTATGGAAGGAATGAGTAATGAGATGAAGGATGGACTAAAGCTCAAGCTTGGGGATGCCACGCGTGTCACCCCAAGAAATATCCAAGAAGTACAAGTTTCAAAGCTTGGGGATGCCCAAGGCATCCTCTTCTTCATCAATAAAAATACCAGGTTTCTTCCAAACGCTTCATTTTTATTGTTTCACGCACAGTTGTGTTGTTCTTGGAGCGTCTTCTTTTTCATTTTTATTTTGTTTTTTCGTTCGCTTGGTTTTCTTAGTTTTCTGAATAAATTGGTTGGACCCCCTCTTTCCTACATTGGTTTTCAAATAGTTTGGTTTGGTTTGGAAAAAGAGTAGGAAAGTTCATGCTTAAGTGGTAAAGAGAACTTGTTTTTGACTGTGGCCTATGCTTTGTCATGCCATGCTTGATATTGTTTTGGCTTTATGCTTAGTATTCTTTTCTGTAGCATGACTTGTTATAAACAACTGAGATTGCTTAATGTGCCTTTGAAGAATCATGTGTTGTGTTAGCATATTAAAGCATAGTATTGTGGTATTCTCCTTTGATGCTTTATTTGGGTTGACTTGGCGCATGCTCACACCATGTTATGACTATCCCAAGTCACCATAAGCCTTTATGATCCTTTAGTTTTCAACTTGTAGTATCACTTTATGCTTTGATCAATGATGTTTTGTCGCTCTCCATGATTATGGCCATTATTGCTCTCTTAGTTTGTCGCTCACAGTCGTTTGCTAGCCTCCGCAACCAAGTATGAGTTCCGCTCATGCATCCAACTCCCTAAACCAAGTTATTCCAAAGAGTTCACCATACCTACCTACTAGCATATGCTATTCCAAGTATATTCATGTTTTTCTCTACCTTCTGAATTAAACTTGTTATGAGAAAACTAGTGACTAAATCTCTCACGAACTTGATGGCACACTTTACTTTTATTGCCCTTAATAAACTTGAACTATTCTGTCGTCTGTGTTGTATATGCTTGCACTTATTTGTTGGGGATTAGCAGAACCATGCTGTCATGGGGAACGCTTTCAACATTGCACTTGTACTTTGTACCTAGTTGACATCATGCTCTTTTGTCTATGGATGTCGTCGGTGTGAAATGAAAGGGGAGCTTGTAAGTCCATAGAGTTATGTATATGTGTTAGAGAAACGCCTGGGACGCTGGTCTAATCCATGCTGACATGGTGGAAACCTGCAGCGTAACTATATGAAAAGAGGAAAGAGAGAAAAAAGTACCATATTCCCATGGTAAATAAGAAGATTGCTGAGATGCTTGTTGTCTGCTTGCCTTTTCATTTTGATATGGGGATTCTTCCGTATCATCGGGCAAGGGGTACCCCGTTGGTGGTTCTCTATGATACACATGTACTTACGATGACAAGAACTTACCGGTGACTAAACTTGAGTAGCATGAGGAGCGGCCCTCGTATTCAAGGAACATGAGATTTCCAACTTATACTTCGTCAAGCATATACACCATAGTTTGTTCACTTTAACCTTAATCACCTAAAGATGCTTATGATAGGGGCAATGAGAGCTGAAAGCTAATAAGTACCATAATTTTTGGAAGCTCTTTATGAGACTTGAATCCCTACTTACTTCTATGAAGGCCTTTCTTTTACTTTTATGTTGAGTCTCCACCTTATATTTTTATGCACCTACTTTGAGAGCATAGTGGCCATTCTTAGTTCTATGTGCATTGTCCCAAGACTTGTTGATTGATGCATAGCTTTGATATTGCTTGTTTTAAACTATTTGTATCTAGGCACTCTTATGAACTTTGAAGGTGTCCTATGAATTTATGTTTGCTACTCTATGAGGGACAAGATGAATGCCATTATGTTATGTTTTCTTTATGTGAAACAAACAAACGTCTTGCAAAGCATTGTTATTCATGAATCTTTTTTTGTGCCTTTTCATGTTACAACATAGTTGCTATGTCTTATTGTTAGAACTTTGTCTTTCATGTTATGATTGAAGTACTATGATCCCAGCTATCAATGTTTTACAAATACTTTGGTCAAGTTTATGATGGTGCATGTCACCTCAAAAATTATTCTTTCTTTTTATCACTTACCTACTCGAGGACGAGCAGGAGTTAAGCTTAGGGATGTTGATACGTTGCTAACGTATCCATAATTTTTGATGTTCCATGCTTGGTTTTATCTACTTACTTATGTTTTGTCCACACTTTCGAGTACTTTTCATATGATTTCTTGGACTAACCTATTAACAAGAGCCATAGTGCTAGTTGCCTGTTTTCTGCTGTTTTTGGTTCTAGAAAGTCGGAAAATGAATATTCTCGGAATTGGACCAGAGAAAAGCGAAAGTCGTTATTTTTCCGAAAGACTCACGAAGCCAGAAGACGAGATGGAGAGGGGCCACAGGGTGGCCACACCATGTAGTGGTGCGGGCTAGCCCTGGCCACTCCACCAGGTGGTGTGGGCCCCCTGGCCGCCCACCGACTTTGCCTCTTCGCCTATAAGATGCCTCCCTATGCAAAAACCCTAAATCATCAAGCCTCCAGCCATGAAAAGTTCCGCACCGCCGCCGCCACCGAAGGGGAGATTCGGGGGACAGAAAGTCTCTATTTCGGCACCCTGCCGGGACGGGGAAGTGCCCCCGGAGCCATCTACATCGATCTCCACCGCCATCTCCATCGCTGTTGTTGATTCCCATGATGAGGAGGGAGTAGTTCTCTCTCGAGGCTAAGGGTTCTACCGGTAGCTATGTGTTCATCTCTCTCTCTATGCATGATCTTATTGAAATCATGAGCTTTGTAATCTAGTAGATCTACCTTGCTACTCAAGTGCTTTAATAGATCTCTACTCTCCCCATGTGTGTGAAGTTGACAGTGTGCACACCATGGTGGCACTTAGGCTAGAGATTTCAAATACTTGTTATGAGTTATATTTGGAGTTGGATGTCTTTATGAAATTGTGGTGTTTGTTGGATCCATCTAGCGCTCAAGGTGACAGTGTGGGGTTATATAGATGGGTAAAGAGAACTTTGAGGAGTGCTGTTATAGCCCGACCTTGGATTAGAGTGGCCAGCCGGAGAGTAGTTCAACGTAGTATCATAAAGAAGAATATATTTATATGAGAGTGTTCACTAGTGAAAGTTTGATCCCTAGGCCTTGTTTCTAAGAACTGAAACACCATTTGCTATTAGATCTATTACATGTTTGCTTGATTCTATCTTTATTTCAGTTTTACTTTAGTCCTTTCCATGCCATCGAGCTATTTTCTATCATCGTTACCAATTATAATTAAATATACCACTTGTATTTCACTATCTCTTCGCCGAACTAGTGCACCTATACACCTGACAAGTGTATTGGGTGTGTTGGGGACACAAGAGACTTCTTGTATCTTGATTGCAGTGTTGCTTTGGAGGGGATACCTTTGACCACTTCCTCCCTGAGTTCGATAAACCTTGGGTGATCCACTTAAGGGAAAACTTGCTGCTGTTCTACAAACCTCTGCACTTGGAGGCCCAACAACTGTCTACAAGAATAGAAGTGCGTAGACATCATAAGGGAAATAGAGGATCTAACGGTTACCAATTTTTGGATTTGCTAGTCTTGATCCAGCGGTCAATGTTCTAAGTTAATTCGTGCACTATACAATGGTGGTATGGTATTGTAAGAGATAAGACAATATAAAGATAAGATAAGAATTACCGCGAATGGCTGATCTAATGGTTGGTCTCGTAGGAGCGAGGTGCTTGAGAGTTAAGACGGTCGGTGGAAGTACAAGTTACATCAAGGACCTCATAAAAATGAAAATTCCATCCAAGTCCATGCATGCATTTAGCACAAGGACCCTGAAACTGAGCAATGAAGTGTGTGTTTTGAGGTTTGCGCATACTAGCGTCCATTGTGCTAAAGACTATCGGTAGAATCTTTCTAGATGCTAAGAATGGAAAAGAAGATCCAGCGGTTAGCAAAGTTTGGATTTGCCAGTCTTGATCTAGTGGTAAATGTTCAAAGTTTGGATTTGCTAGTCTTGATCCAATAGTCAATGTTCAAAATGGGTTCAAAATTGCCTTCCCGCCCGATGTTTGCCCGATCTTTTGAATAACCTTCCCTCCCGATGTTTGGTAAGAAAGTGAAAATTTTGAAAACCGAAAAAGTTTGAATTTTTGTGCCGCCGCAAGGACCAGAGTGGTTTCCTTCCTATGTACTCCCCGTCCCTACTCCACACCAACGCGTGGCTTCCGAACATGCCAGAGACACAGAGCCGCCATAGCAAGGCACACGTGCGTAGCACCACACTGTGGATGAGGGGAGAGAGATCAGCCGGATCGGTGCGCGAGGGGAAATGGGAGGGGAGATGGAGCATAGGGAAGGAGAGAGAAAACACACGATTTGTTTTGCGTGCATAGGTCCTTAAATTTACTACTAGTAGAGTGTACACTGTAAGGCCGCAGGAGTATCTCATGTTAGAAACCCATCATAACTTTGCTTTGACATGGAACCGCCTTCAAATTCTCTTCGCTGCTGCCCTCTTCCCCTGCCAATGTTTCCCTCTCTCAGCATTTACAGCGTGTGGACAGAGGTGACCATATGTCTAAGAAAATAAATATACTACTCCCTCATTTTGTAAACTAGTAAGTTGCACGTGCCTTACACGTGAGACTCAGATAGTAGACGTATGACATATCATCACTATATAAAATTATAATTGGTAAAGCACAAAACATTATAAATTTGATCAACATCTATAAAGTATGGGTGCATATTTGGTCCTTGTACTTTGTATCATCATGTAGAAGTCAAAGATTATTAGCTACCTAACATATGAAATTTTTGATAACATGGTCTAGAGAAACTAGGGAGAAGATTCTAGTATGATCAAGAAGTGTGTTTTGAGGTTTGTGCATAGCATTCATTATGCCGAATACTATCAATAGAATCTTCTAGATGCTAGAATGGAAAAGAAGATCCAACGCCTAGAAATGCAAGGATTCGCGAATCTTGATCCAATGGTCAATATTCAAAGTAATCCTTACACTATATAGTGGTAAGATAAGATAAGATAATATAAGATCATGTAGAAGTCAACGATTATTAGCTACGAGGGAGAATATTCTAGTATGATGGAGAAGTGTGTTTTGAGGTTTGTGAATAACATTCATTATGCTGAAGACTATCCATAGAATCTTCTAGATGCTAGAATGGAAAAGAAGATCCAACGTCTGGAAATGTTGGGATTCACAAGTCTTGATCCAACGGTCAATATTCAAAGTTATTTGTACACTATATAGTGATAAGATCAGATATCTCTACTACTATAGTGGAGAAGTTTTGAATTGGATCCATAGCACCAATCCTGACCGTTGGGTTGTTGGATCCAATGGTTCAGAGAAGCTGGATTCGTGTTGAATAGTACCTAGAGCAAACTCCACCATGCATGTTCTAGAACCATCATGTCACCACCCCCAAAATTTCATAGCACAGTAGGTTTTATTCTGTCTATAGTGGAGCAGTTTTGAATTGGATCCATAGCACCAATCATGACTGTTGGGCTGTTAGATCCAATGGTTCAGAGCAACTGGATTCGTGTTGAATAGTACTCCCTCCGCCAAAATATAAGGCGCATAAGGATTAGTCAAAAGTCAAAAAAATTAAGTTTAACCATGATTGTACACAAAAATATAAAAATTTATAATACTAACTTAATATCATTAGATTCACCATAAAGTTTATTTTCTTAATATGTCCATTCAATATTGTAGATGTAGATATTTTTTTCTAAATATCTGGTCAAAGTTAGTAAGGTTTGACTTTTGTCCCATCCTTAGACGCCTTATATTTTGGGACGGCGGGAATACAGACCTAGAGAAAACTCCACCATGTTCTAGAACCATCATATCACCACCCCCAAAATGCATAAATTAAGTCTATTAATAATAACTATCTACACATATTGAGAATACAACCTACTATGCTTTGAAATTTTGGGGTTGGTGACATGATGGTTCTAGAACATGGTGGAGTTTGCTCTAGGTATTATTCAACACGAATCTAGCTGCTCTGAACCATTGGATCTAACAGCCAAATGGTCAGGATTGGTGTTATGGATCCAATTCAAAACTGCTCCATTATAATAGTAGATAAAAAGCACACCTTAATAAGGCCTACTATGTGGCATCCGCTAAGGTTCACCTTATACATAGTGGAAACTATAAAGTATCTTTAAGCCTAAGGTGCACCTCAAGCTTGTGTGTTGACCATAGAGAATAGAAAAATCATTTCCCCTCTCTCCTTATCGTTTTCAAAAGGGGTTCAAAATTTTCAAGATGCAAAATCTTAGTAGCTAGAAGTCGAACAGTCTCAACTGATATATTAATTGACCACTCGATGGGTACCCCCAAAAGCTTTTTACATAAAACTTTCAAACCAACCTACAATTTATTGCTTGTAGTTCAAATTTTACCTTTTATTTCGATACATTGACATAAAGTCATTCAACAAGTGGACGGGGTCAGCTAGGAACCTTGAAAATTCATAAAACATGGGAATAGTAAGTAAAACATGTTGGTCCACCTAGCTAATATGTCTAGAAGCTAAAGTTTGACTTAATTTCATTAAATTGACAAGAAGTCACCAAAGTGCGCGAAGTTAGCTAGGAATCCTAGTACTAAAAACTTGGGTATTACGTATAAGAAACCGTGGTCTAGTTTGTGTGATAATTGGGCGATTGCATTTCCTTTTAACCTTGGTAGGTCTCGTAGGTGCGAGGTGCTTGAGAGTTAACACGGTCGATGGAAGTACAAGTTACATCAAGGACCTCATAAAGAATGAAAATTGCATCCAAGTCCATGCATTTAGCACAAGGACCCTAAAACTGAGCAATGAATTACTGTGTTTTGAGGTTTGCGCATACTAGCGTTCATCGTGCTAAAGACTGATACAATGCAAATGTATCTATAATTTTTGGTGTTCCATGCTTGGTTTTATATACTTTCTTGTGTTTTGTCCACACTTTGGAGTACCTTTCATATGATTTCTTGGACTAACCTATTAACAAGAGCCACAGTGCCAGCTGCCTGTTTTCTGCTGTTTTTGGCTCCAAGAAGTCAGAAAATGAATATTCTTGGAATTGGACGGGACAAAAGCCAAAGTTGCTATTTTACCGGAACACATCTAGAGCCAGAATACAAGACGGAGAGGGGTTGGGGCCTGGCCACACCACCTGGCCGCGCGGCCAGGCCTGGCCCGTGCTAGGGGGTGGTATGGCCGACCCTAGCACCCCCTCGGCCTCTCCTTCCGCCTATATATTGCCTCTAATACGGAAACCCTAAGGACCCGATCAAAAATCCACGAAAGAGTCTATAGCCACCGCCATCTCCATCCCTAGATCGAGAGGGATCTGAAGCTCTTCCCGGCACCACCGGAGGAGAATTCACCACAGGCCTTCTTCATCATCATGCAAGCCTTCGGTGTGATGCGTGAGTAGTTCATCTCTAGACTACGGGTCCATGTAGTAGCTAGATGGCTGGTTCTCCTCCTTTGTGCTTTCATGTCTAGATCTTGTGAGCTCCGTTCATGATTAAGATCATCTATTTGTAATCCATACATGTTGTGTTTGTGGGGATCCGATGGATAATGAGATGCTATTTCATATTGATTATTGATTCTATCATGTCTTTGTTATTTGTGATCTTGCATGTTTTCTGTTGTTAGTAGCTATCTTGGCCAAGTAGATGCTAGCAACTCCAAGAGTTAGTATTTATGCTCGATAGTGGGTTCATGCCTCTAGTAATCTAGGGAAGTGACAGAAATCTCTAAGGTACTAGATGTGTTGTTGCTACTAGGGAGAAAACAACAATCCTTTGTTCATAGAACAATCGTATTGTTTACTTTACACGCAATTCGTAAAGCAATAATCTGTTACTTGCAACTTAATATTGGAGGAGGTTCGGATGATAACCTGAAGGTGGATTATTAGTCATAGATGCAGTTGGATGGCGCTATGTATAATGTTGTAATGCCCAATCAAGTCTCAAAGGAGTCAAGATGATTAGTATATGATTGTATGCTTTCTTGATGTTTGTCAATTGCCCTGCTGTAATTTGTTCACCCATCATGTTATCTATCTTAAGGAGAGCCAGCTCTAGTGAACTATGGACCCCGGTCCTTTCTTTTACATACAATTCTACAAACTGTTTACTGCTTTGTGTTTACTTTCTGCAAACTATTACTTCCTTCCATTCGATACGTTTAATCCTTTGTTTTTAGCAAAACCGGTGAGATTGACAACATCATCGCAAGTTGGGGACAGAGTTCTGTGGTTGTGTTGTGCAGGTCTCCATGTTGCTGCTGGCACCGGTAGTGCGCCCTGCCAACATTCAGCTAGCTACACCTTTGGGGTGTTTCCTTGCTCCTACTGGATTATTAACCTTGGTTTCATAACTGAGGGAACTTACTACTGTGCTCATCATACCTTCCTCTTGGGGTTCCCCAACGAGCTCGTTAGTACACGAGTCAGCAAGTATTTTTCTGGCGCCGTTGTCGGGGAACGAAGTAGAAGAAGCTCCCATGTCAACCACGCGCCATCAAAGTATTTTTCTGGCGCCGTTGTCTGGGAGTCAAGGACATCTTCACAAGGGGAGTCCCTCATAACCAATCTCTTTACTTTGTTATTTTTGTTTTGCTTAGTTTCTTTTTGCTTTGTTTGCTTGTTTTGTTATCAAAAACACACAAAAAAATTAGTTTTACTAGTTTGCTTTCTTTATTAAAAACACAAAAAAATTAAGTCTCCTTTAGTTGATACCTCTTCCTTAGCTCACCATGTTGATCCCTAAATTCACCTTGAAAGACCTTTCAATAGGTAGTGGTTCTATAATTGGAAAAGATAATATTGAAGAATTCTTTAATCATGTTAGTAGACATGAGGATATTGAGGATGGATCCCTTGTAGAACTTGCTCCAAACTATGAGATTGCTGTAGCTTCTTTAGTTCACATGTTGGAAGCTAGGTTTGTTAACCTTAACCCCTTAATGCAAGTAATGTTTCTTAAACTTAAAGAAATTGATGACCCTGAGAAGAGAGATTTTATTCTTGAAACTTTGCTTAAGGAATTATATGATGTTGCCAAGGAAGCTAGAAAAGTATTTGAACGTTTCAATATGCTAGGCTCATGTGTAGATGTTGTTGGTACATGAGAAAAGATGAACAAAACTGAACCTAACGGGGAGGAAAATGAGATACCAATACCCTTTAAACTGGTAGCAATACATGAAGCCATAGAAAAGAATCTTGATTGGATTGTTCCTGAAAACCCTTTTGATGAAAATAGTGAACCTAAGAGCATTGAGAGAGGATCCTCTAGAACTTATTTCGATGATATACCTTTCCTTGTTGAAGATATTTCTGGTATTGATCTTAATGCTTCTTCATTTGAGAACACTTGATTCTTTTTCTTGCTTCTTATGCCTGACTTAAAGCCGTTAAAGAAAAGTACTTATTGGGAGATAACCCAAAAGTTTTAGATGAGTCTTGGAAGTTATTACTTCAGTAATAACCACTCCTTATCCTTTTTATTTTCTTTTTGTGCCAAGAGTAACCTCTAATGAGAGAGAAGTAATGATTGGGAAAGTTGTTGTCCTGAAACAGATTTCTGTGCTTCACCGTAAACATTCGTGTAAAATCTCCGAACGTCCTTTAGAGGCGTGAATTTTTATGCTTCTTCCCCAGGTTGTTATCTAGCTTTCGTTAGTTCAACACTTTTTGATTTTAGCAACAGAAGGTCTTCGAAAAAATTCATCTTTACCTGCTGGTCTGTTTTGACAGATTTCTGCCATTTTCTGCATCTGCTTCTTGTTGGTTCCTTTTTGAATTCTTTTGGGGAATTGAGATTTTTTTGGGAAGTGCTACAGTAGCTACTATTTTAATGGAAGTTTAATTGGTGTTAGAACTGAACCTAAAAGACTTATTATCTTGAGTGCACTAATGTTGCTAATAAAGATTGTGTGAAGTTTTGTATGAAGGAAAAATTTCAGGTGTATGGAAGGAATGAGTAATGAGATGAAGGATGGACTAAAGCTCAAGCTTGGGGATGCCACACGTGTCACCCCAAAAAAAATATCCAAGAAGTACAAGCGTCAAAGCTTGGGGGTGCCCAAGGCATCCCCCTCTTCATCAATAAAAATCCCAGGTTTCTTCCAAACGCTTCATTTTTATTGTTTCATGCACAGTTGTGTTGTTCTTGGAGCGTCTTCTTTTTCAATTTCGTTTTGGTTTTTTGTTTCCTTTATTTTCTTAGTCTGCTGAATAAATTGGTGGGACCCCCTCTTTCATACATTGGTTTCCAAATAGTTTGGTTTGGTTTGGAAAAGAGTAGGAAAGTTCATGCTTAAGTGGTAAAGAGAGCTTGTTTTTGACTGTAGCCTATGCTTTGTCATGCCATGCTTGATATTGTTTTGGCTTTATGCTTAGTATTCTTTGCTGTAACATGACTTGTTATAAACAATTGATATTGCTTAATGTTCCTTGGATGAATCATGCGTTGTTTTAGCATATTAAAGCATAGTAGTGTGGTATTCTCCTTTGATGCTTTATTTGGGTTGACTTGGCACATGCTCACACCATGTTATGACTATCCAAAGTCACCATATCCTTTATGATCCTTTAGTTTTCAACTTGTAGTATCGCTTTATGCTTTGATCAATGATGTTTTGTCGCTCTACATGATTATGGCCATTATTTATCTCTTAGTTTGTCGCTCCTAGTCTTTTGCTAGCCTCCGCAACCAAGTATGAGTTCCAATGATGCATCCAACTCCCTAAACCAAGTTATTCCAAAGAGTCCACCATACCTACCTACTAGCTTATGCTATTCCAAGTATATTCATGTTTTTGTTTAACCTTCCAAATTAAACTTGTTATGAGAAAACTAGTGATTAAAGCTCTCACGAACTTGATGGCACACTTTAATTTTCTTGCCCTTAATAAACTTGAACCATTGTGTCATCTATGTTGTATATGCTTGCACTTATTTGTTGGGGATTAGCAGAACCATGCTATCATGGGGAACGCTTTCAACATTGCACGGGTACTTTGTACCTAGTTGATATCATGCTCTTTTGTCTATGGATGTCGTCGGTGTGAAATGAAAGGGGAGCTTGTAAGTCCATGGAGTTATGTATATGTGTTAGAGAAACGCCTGGGCCGCTGGTCTAATCCATGCTGACATGGTGGAAACCTGCAGCGTAACCATAATGACCTGACTATGAAGCATTGTTCTTATAAAAAAGAGTCCTATATTGAGAAAAAGAGAAAAAGAAAAAAAGAGATTATGAAAAGAGGAAAGAGAGAAAAAAGCACCATATTCCCATGGTAAATAAGAAGATTGCTGAGATGCTTGTTGTCTGCTTGCCTTCTCATTTTGATATGGGGATTCTTCCGTATCATCGGGCAAGGGGTACCCCGTTGGCGGTTCTCTATGATACACATGTACTTACAACGACAAGAACTTACCAGTGACTAAAATCGAGTAGCATGAGGAGCGACCCTCGTATTCAAGGGACATGAGATTTCTAACTTATACTTCATCAAGCATGTACACCATAGTTTGTTCACTTTAACCTTAATCACTTCAAGATGCTTATGATAGGGGAAATGAGAGCCGAAAGCTATTAAGTACCATAATTTTTGGAAGCTCTTTATGGAACTTGAATCTCTGCTTCCTTTTATGAAGGCCTTTCTTCCACTTATATATTGAGTCTCCACCTTCTACCTTTATGCAACTACTTTGAGAGCATAGTGGCCATTCTTAGTTCTATGTGCATTGTCCCAAGACTAGTTGATTGATGCATAACTTGATATTGCTTGTTTTAAACTATTTGTATCTAGTCACTCTTATGAACTTTGAAGGTGTCCTATGCATTTATACTTGCTACTCTATGATGGACTAGCTGAATACTATTATGCTATGTTTTCTTTATGTGAAACAAACAAACGTCTTGCAAAGCATTGTTATTCATGAATCTTTTGTTTGTGCCTTTTCATGTTGCATCATAGTTTCTTTGTCATATTGCTAGAACTTTGTCTTTCATGTTATGATTGAAGTACTATGATCCCAGCTTTGAAGTTTTTACAAATACTTTGATCAAGTTTATGATGGTGTATGTCACCTCAAAAATTATTCTTTCTTTTTATCACTTACCTACTCAAGAACGAGCAGGAGTTAAGCTTGGGGATGTTGATACATTGCAAATGTATCTATAATTTTTGGTGTTCCATGCTTGGTTTTATCTACTTTCTTGTGTTTTGTCCACACTTTGGAGTACTTTTCATATGATTTCTTGGACTAACCTATTAACAAGAGCCATAGTGCTAGCTGCCTGTTTTCTGCTGTTTTTGGTTCCAGGAAGTCAGAAAATGAATATTCTCGGAATTGGACGGGACAAAAGCCAAAGTTGCTATTTTACCGGAAGACATCTAGAGCCAAAATATGAGACGGAGAGGGGCTAGGGCCTGGCCACACCACCTGGCCGCGCGGCCAGGCCTGGCCCGCGCTAGGGGGTGGTCTGGCCGACCCAAGCACCCCCTCGGCCTCTCCTTCTGCCTATATATTGCCGCTGATACGGAAACCCTAAGGACCCGATCAAAAATCCACGAAAGAGTCTGTAGCCGCCGTCATCTCCATCCCTAGATCGGGAGGGATCTGAAGCTCTTCCCGACACCCTGCCGGAGAGGGGAATTCACCCTGGAGGCCTTCTTCATAATAATGCAAGCCTCCGGTGTGATGCGTGAGTAGTTCATCTCTGGACTACGGGTCCATGTAGTAGCTAGATGGCTGGTTCTCCTCCTTTATGCTTTCATGTCTAGATCTTGTGAGCTCCGTTCATGATCAAGATCATCTATTTGTAATACATACATGTTGTGTTTGTGGGGATCCGATGGATATTGAGATGCTATTTCAGATTGATTATTGATTCTATCATGTCTTTGTTATTTGTGATCTTGCATGCTTTTCATTGTTTGTAGCTATCTTGGCAAAGTAGATGCTAGCAACTCCAAGATTTAGTATTTATGCTCGATAGTGGGTTCATGCCTCTGATAATCTAGGGAAGTGACAAAAATCTCTAAGGTACTAGATGTGCTGTTGCTACTAGGCAGAAAACAACAATCCTTTGTTCATAGAACAATCGTATTGTTTACTTTACACGCAATTCGTAAAGCAATAATCTGTTGCTTGAACTTAATACTAGAGGGGGTTTGGATGATAACCTCAAGGTGGATTATTAGTCATAGATGCAGTTGGATGGCGGTCTATGTATAATGTTGTAATGCCCAATCAAGTCTCAAAGGAGTCAAGATGATTAGTATATGCTTGTATGCTTTCTCGATGTTTGTCAATTGCCCCGCTGTAATTTGTTCTCCCAGCATGTTATCTATCTTAAGGAGAGCCACCTTTAGTGAACTATGGACCCGGTCCTTTCTTTTACATACAAATGTACAAACTATTTACTGCTTTGTGTTTACTTTCTGCAAACTATTACTTCCTTCCATTCGATACGTTTAATCCTTTCTTTTCAGCAAAACCGGTGAGATTGACAACCTCATCGCAAGTTGGGGACATAGTTTTGTGGTTGTGTTGTGCAGGTCTCCATGTTGCTGCTGGCACCGGTAGTGCGCCCTGCCGACGTTCAGCTAGCAACACCTTTGGGGTGTTTCCTTGCTCCTACTATATTGATAACCTTGGTTTCATAACTGAGGGAAACTTACTGTTGTGCTCATCATACCTTCCTCTTGGGGTTCCCCAACGAGCTCGTTAGTACACGAGTCAGCAAAGACTATCAGTAGAATCTTTCTAGATTCTAAGAATGGAAAAGAAGATCCAACAGTTAGCAATGTTTGGATTTTCCATTCTTGATCCAACTGTTAATGTTCAAAGTTAATCTCTACACTATATGTAGTGGTATGGTATTGTAAGAGATAAGAGACAAGATAAAGATAAGATAAGAAGTACTGCGAATGGCCGATCTAATGGTAGGTCTTGTAAGAGCGAGGTGCTTGAGAGTTAACACGGTCGATGGAAGTACGAGTTACATTAAGGACCTCATAAAAATGAAAACTGCATCCAACAAGTCCGTGCATTTAGCACAAGGACCCTTAAACCGAGTAATGAAGTACTATGTGTTTTGAGGTTTACGCATACTAGTGTTCATCATGCTAAAGACTATCAGTAGAATCTTTCAAGATGGTATGAATGGAAAATAAGATCCAACGGTTAGCAATGTTTGGATTTGCCAGTCTTGATCCAACGGTTAATGTTCAAATAAGTTAATCCCTACACTATGTAGTTTTGGTATGCATGGTATTGTAAGAGATAAGAGACAAAATAAAGGTAAGATAAGAAGTACTGTGAATGGCCGATCTAACGGTAGGTATTGTAGGAGCGAGGTGATTGAGAGTTAACACGGTCGGTGGAACTACAAGTTACATCAAGAACCTCGTAAAAATGAAAATTGCATCCAAGTCCATGCATTTTAGCACAAGGACCCCGACACTGAGAAATGAAGTACTATGTGTTTTTAGGTTTACACATACTAGCATTCATCGTGCTAAAGACTATCAATAGAATCTTTCTGGATGCTAAGAATGGAAAAAGATCCAACGGTTAGCAATGTTTGGATTTGCCAGTCTTGATCCAATGGTTAATATGTTCAAAGTTAATCCCTACACTATGTAGTGGTATGGTATTATAAGAGACAAGATAAAAGATAAGATAAGAAGTACTGTGAATGGCCTATCTAATGGTAGGTCTCGTAAGAGCGAGGTTCTTGAGAGTTAACACGGCGGGTAGAATTACAATTTACATCAAGGACCTCACAGAAAATGAAAATTGCATCCAAGTCCATGCATTTATCACAAGGACACTAAAACCGAGTAATGAAGTACTTTGTGTTTTGAGGTTTGAACATACTAGTGTTCATCATGCTAAAGACTATCAATAGAATCTTTATAGATGCTAAGAATGGAAAAGAAGATCCAACGGTTAGCAATGTTTGGATTTCCAGTCTTGAGATCCAACGATCAATGTTCAAAATAAGTGAATCCCTACACTATGTAGTGGTGGTACATATGGTATTGTAAGAGATAAGAGACAAGATAAAGATAAGATAAGAAGTACTGCGAATGGCTGATCTAATGGTAGGTCTTGTAAGAGCGAGGTGCTCGAGCGGTCGGTGCAAGTACAAGTTACATCAACGACCTCATAAAAAATGAAAATTCCATCCAAGTCTATGCATTTGGCACAAGGACTCTGAAACCGAGTAATAATGAAGTACTGTGTGTTTTGAGGTTTGTGCATACTAGTGTTCATCGTGCTAAAGACTATCAGTAGAATCTTTCTAGATGCTAAGAATGGAAAAGAATATCCAACGGTTAGCAATGTTTGGATTTGCCAGTCTTGATCCAACGTTCAATGTTCAAAGTTAATTGGTTAGCAAATTTTGACCCAATTTCATGAAACGGTGAGCAAAGTTTGACCTAATTTCATTAAATAGTTAGGATGCAAAAACTTAGCCAAAAGATGAACCTGTCGTCAAAACTTTTGGTGGTTTCTGATATATATTAATTGACCCTCCCCTTGATGGGTACCTCCAAGAGCTTTTTTGTAAAACTTTCCAAGCAACCTACAATTTACCTGTAGTAGTCCAAATTTTACCTAATTTCGATAAATCGACATAAAATCATTCAAGTGGGTGAAGTTAGCTAGGAAATTTGAGAACTGATAAAACATGGGAAATCGTAAGTGCATCACGTTGGTCCACTATATATGTGTGAAAACTTGGCTTGTGGCATTCATATCCATAGTCTTTGGACTTTCTTTAGGGGAAAGAACAATCTAGTCATCGCTCGAAAATTTAAGAATGTTCTTACCTAAGATAGTTGGAAACTCACACTGGCGGCATTGTTTACTACAAGAAGATGCACCTATATCTACCTCCGAAAAGACTTATAAATCAAGAGGAATCTATTGTGCTTACTTGTAGCTAAAGTTTGGCCTAATTTTGTTAAACTGGCAAGATGCAAAATCTTAGCAAGAAGTTGAATTTGTCTTCAAAAATCTCGTTGGATGGTTTCTCATATATTAATTGTGACCCCCCGATGGGTACCTTCAAAAGCTTTTTCGTAAAACTTTCATAGTAACCTACAATTTACTTGTAGTAGTTCAAATTTGACCTAATTTTGAAAAATCGACATAAGGTCATTAAAGTGGGCGAAGTTAGGTAGCGAGTTTGAGAATTCATAAAACACAGGAAATCATAAGTACAATATGTTGGTCCACTATATATATATATGTGTGTGAAAACTTGGCTTTTGGCATTTAGATCGATATTCTTCGAACTTCCTTTACGAGGGAGAATAATCTTGACATCACTCAGAAAACTGAGAATGGTATTTCCTGATAGTTGGAAAATCACATTGACGACATTGTTTACTACAAGAAGATGCACCATCTACCTCCGAAAAGACATTTAAATCAAGAACTATCTATCCCACTTACATGTAGCTCAATTCTGACTTAATTTTGTTAAATCGTCAAGATGCAAAATTTTAGAAAGAAGTTGAACCTATCATAAAAGCTCATAGTGGTTTCTGATATATTAATTCACCCCTCCCCCGAAGGGTGCCTCCAAAAGCTTTTTCATGAAACTTTCAAAGTAACCTACAATTTACTTGTAGTTCAAATTCAACCTAATATAATTTCAATAAATCGAGATAAAGTCATTCAAGTTGACAGAGTTAGATAGAAAGTTTGAAAGCACATAAAACATGGGTATCGTTAGTACAACATGTCGGTCCACTATATATGTCTGAAAACCTGGATTGTGCCATTTATATCCATATTCTTCAGACTTTCTTTACGAAAAAGAACAACCTCGCTTGTCATCTCTTAGAAAATTGAGAATTGAATGTTCTTTCCTGATAGTTCGAAACTCACACAGACGACATTGTTTACTGTATATTGATTTTTTCAATGAGTATACTATTTAATACTGTACATAGTTGGTCAAACATTGTAACATTTGACTTTGACTAAACCTAATATGCTAAGTAATATTAAATAAATGGAGTATTACGTTGACACTCACAACCTTTTTTTAGAACCCTCACAAGCTTTTTCTTAGCATCACATATCTGAATATTACATTGACACTAATGATTAACCAAACTGCAAATAGAGCAAACCTAAACACATACAGAGTAGTAGTAGTACAACTTAACGACTTCTAGGGGGACTCCGCGGTCTTCTCAGTTGACTTGGTAGCATCCTCCATGGGCAACTTGGCTGCGTCCTCCGTGGTCTTCTCAGGCGACTTGGCAGCATCCTCCGCGGGCAACTTGGTTGCGTTCTCTGCGGTACCATCGCCAAGCAGGGCCTCGTGGATGTTTGGAAGCACGCCGCTGTGCGCAATGGTAACACCGGCCAACAGCTTGCTGAGCTCCTCGTCGTGCATGACATCGAGCATCATGTGCCTCAGGATGATGCGGATCTTCTTGCTATCCTTCGCGGCTTGCCCAGCGAGCTCCAGTCCCTTGGCGGTGAGGTACTCGAGAACGGCCGCGAGGTAGATGGTAGCCCCGAAGACTATGCGCTGGAGGTACTGACCCTCCTTGAGGTAGTGCCCGATTCGGCCGATGGGGAAATGCAGCCCGACCTTGACGAACCTCGACACATGCTTCTTCCTGGTGCGAGACTATGACTTGCAGTGGCCAGGGCAGGATTCGAATGCAGGCGAGATGTCTTCTTTTTCTCCACGGCCTTTGTCGCTTCCACCTAGGTCTTCTTCTTCTTCCCATGGGGAGCTCCGGTCTTCGGAGCCATAGCTACAAAGTCTTAAAGGAGCAAGTGGATGAAGAGGAAGAAAGGTTAATTGTGGAGGGCCGGTGAAGGTGCCCAGGTCCCTTGTATTGAAAATTTAACAACGTTGTCTTTATTGTTTTACAAGTATGATTTTTTAATACTACTAAAAGGCTATGTGCATGTTTCCTTATTTTCATTCACTTTTTTGAAACATGGTCAGATGTGTCAGCATGAAAATTCATACAAAGAAGTTGTATCTTTCAAAACAATAGTTGGTTTTCAGTATGACTACGTGGGTACAATAATTAATACTATATGAATTTCTGACTAATTTACAAGCAATCTATCATGCACTTGTAGTTCAAAATTTACCTACTTTGGTTTTATTGACAAAATGTCATTAAATTATGCGAAATTAGCTAGAAGGCTTGAAAATTCATGAAACTTGTTAACCATGAAACATACTCTATTTTGTGTGAAATTTAGTGTGTTGTGGCATTTCGAGCCATACTCTTTGCCTTTTTCTTTAAAAAATAATTATATTTGGCACTTCTAAAATAATTTAACAAAATTCTATACATAAAAGTTGAAAAGTCCAATTAACAATATTAGCATGCCATGCCAAGATGCACCCCATCTACCAGAAATGGACACGACCTTTGTTATTATTTAACTTGAAACCCAAGTATGTTAACACATCACTGGTCATATTGTGAAGAAGTGTTTTTAAACCTTGTCAAAATTCTTGTTTATCATTTACAGAAGAGGACACCATACATAAGTGCTTAACTTTTTTATTGTTTTGTTTACTTTTTTTTAATTTATCCTAATAAATGGGACGGGTGATGCATATATGACCTTGACATTGGTAACTTGGCTTAAAATGTGAACAATGTTCTTACATGGTTATGACCATATTGTGTAGCATGTTTTTCGAAAGTTGTCCAAATCCATGTTTGTAGTTTTCGTCCAAACAAGCACAAATATAAGAGGACACCATTTAAGTTTCAACTATGTATCATTACACCCCCACTCCCCCCCAAAAAATAAGTATCATTACACACATTGAAATAAGTATTTTGATATAGTACTAACATGCGGTGGAAATTATTTATATTTTGCTATAATATAGTGAGTGCACTTTAATCCAAATTATACGGACGTACTTAATTAATCAAAAAAATCCTATCACTTAGAAATTGAAAAGAATTTTCCTAAAAGTTCGGAACTCTCATTGACAATATTATTTACCAAAGCCAAGATGCTTCCTAAAACGAGATATAGTACACAACCCGCCTCTTCTCTAGACGCCATTTAATTTTGCAGCCGGGCATGCTTCTTTGGGGGGAGGGGGAAGAGACCTCCTCATCGTCGTCCTCGGCCTCCTCCCCGTCATCATCCTCGAACTCCTCCCTGTCATCGTCTTCGGCCTCCTCCTCAAGGTCGACCTCAGACTCCTCTTCCTCGGTCTCATCTTCCGTCTTATCGGAGTTGCTCGGTGTTGGTGGTGGTGTCCCTTCGAAAAAGCACTGCTAGTGGCTTTTTTCTTCGTCAGAGGAGTTAGACAGCAGCGGCAGCCATGGCCCATCGATTGAGTCTGGGCTTCCAGGTGGAGTTTCGGGGCCTTTCCCATTTGTCAGGTCAATCGACGTGTTCTAGAGAGAGTTGCCATACAACATTTTGCAAGGAAATAGAGAGAGATCAAGTTCTAAGCAACGGTAGGTTGGGTGTTTTGGGTGAAAGTAGGGGTGCATACTGTTGCAATTTATAATGTCTATTTATAGTCGTGCTTGTGTTAGTACCGTGAAAACTATCCCAAAATATCATTAATAGATTGTACCAGACTCGTCGGTTCTTGATTTTTCTCAGCCCAGAGAATTCAGGAGGCCCCCCGCTTTATCCAAAAATGAAGAGAATCATGCAGATCCTACTAAATTACTCGGTGTCTCTTACTTCCTCCGTTAAAAATTAAGTGTCTATTGTAGTACATGATTATCTAGCTATAGTACTACTAGTATACGTATACTCTTCACAAAGTTGCGACACCGAACTTGATTGATGGTGATATGGTGTGGGCCTCATCTTTTTCTACACCACTGCATCTCAGACTAGAAGTATAATCATTGCGTGAAAGCTTACATGGGAAGAAAGAGGAAATGGAGAGGATAGTGGATGGATGGTGAGAGGGGGCGAAGGAGAGAGAAAATATACTAGTAGTATGTGTACTAGTACCGCGTGTCACGACCCATCTAAATATGTACTAACTTTTATATCGAAGTTAGATAGGAACCATGATCAACTACAGTATGTGTGAAACCATTGGCTTGTGGCATTCTGAACCATATTATTTGGACTTTCTTCAAAAAAACATCACCGTCCTCACTGGGAAAATTGAATTTCTTTTTTTCCTAATTGTTGGAAACTCCCACATGCAACAATGCTTACTACGCCAAGATGCACCTATCTACCAAACTATCGTGTGAACTCTATCAAATTGTAAACTATGATGTCAATATGGCCTTGATGACCTTGCTCGTTCGGGTTGAAATAAACCCGATAATGTCCATACACATGATAGGACAGTATTGTAAAGCTATTTTTCCAAAACATATCTAATCCCATGATTACAGTTTTCATGGCACGTGGTGCACAAGACATGATACGACATCACGAGTAAAACTTTTGTTTTTTGTTTTTTATTTATTCATTGTGATCAATGTTCAAAACAGGTTCAAAATTGCCTTCCTTCCCAATGTTTGGCTGATCTTTTGAATAACCTTCCCTCCCGATGTTTGGAAAGCAAGTGAAAATTTCGAAAACCAGAAAAGTTTGAATTTTTGTGTTGCCAAGGACCAAAGTGGTTTTATTCCTATGTACTTCTCATCCCTACTCCACACCAATGCGCGGCTGCCGAACACGCCAGAGACACAGAGCCTCCGTACCAAGGCACACGTGCGCAGCGCCACGCTGTGGACGAGGGGAGAGAGATCAGCCGGACTAGTGCACGAGGGGAAAGGGGAGGAGAGATGGAGAATAGCAAAGGAGAGCAAAAACACATGATTTGTTTTGCATGCATAGGTCCTGAAATTTACTACTAGTAGAGTGTAGTACGCTGTAAGGCCGCAGGAGTACCTCGTGTTAGAAACCCATCATAACTTTGCTCTGACATAGAACCGCCTTCAACTTCTCTTAGCTGATTCCCTCTTCCCTACCAACATTTTATTCTCTTAGCATGTACATCGCGTGGAAAGGGGTGACCATATGTCTAAGCAAAGAAATATACTACTCCCGCATTGTGTAAACTAGTAAGTTGCACGTGCTTTGCATGTGAGACTCGGATAGTAAATCGTATGACATATAATGACTATACAAAATTATAATTGGTAAAGCACAAAAAAATATAAATTTGATCAACATCTATAAAGTATGGGTGTATATTTGGTCCTTGTACTTTGTATCATCATGTAGAAGTCAAAGATTATTAGCTACCTAACACATGAAATTTTTGATAACATGGTCTAGATAAACAAGGGAGAAGATTCTAGTATGATGGAGAAGTGTGTTTTGAGGTTTGTGCATAGCATTCATTATGCCAAAGACTATCAATAGAATTTCTAGATGCTAGAATATAAAAGAAAATCCAACGGCTAGAAATACCGGGATTCATGAATCTTGATCCAACGGTCGACATTCAAAGTTATCCGTACACTATGTAGTGGTTTGTAATGAAGACTATCAAGAGAATCTTCAAGATGCTAGAATGGAAAAGAGGATCCAAGGACTGGAAATGTTGGGATTCGCGAGGCTTGATCCAACGGTCAATATTCAAAGTTGTTTGTACACTATATAGTGGTAAGATCATGTAGAAGTCAATGATTATTAGCTACTAGTAAGTTACACGTGAGACTCAGATAGTAGACGTATGACATATCATCATTATATAAAATTATAATTGGTAAGACACAAAAAATTATAAATTTCATCAACATCTATAAAGTACGGGTGTATATTTGGTCCTTATACTTTGTATCATCATGTAGAAGTGAAAGATTATTAGCTACCTAACACATGAAATTTTTGATAACATGGTCTAGAGAAACAAGGGAGAAGATTCTAGTATGATCGAGGAGTGTGTTCTAAGGTTTGTGCATAGCATTCATTATGCCGAAGACTATCAATAGAATCTTCTAGATGCTAGAATGGAAAATAAGATCCAACGGCTAGAAATGTTGGGATTCACGAATCTTGATCCAACAGTCAACATTCAAAGTTATCCATACACTATATATAGTGGTTTGTAATGAAGACTATCAATAGAATCTTCAAGATGCAAGAATGGAAAAGAATATCCAACGACTGGAAATGTTGGGATTCACGAGTCTATTAATAGTAAGTCTATTAATAATAACTATCTACACATATTGAGAATACAACCTACTATGCTTTGAAATTTTGGGGTTGGTGACATGATGGTTCTAGAACATGGTGGAGTTTGCTCTAGGTACTATTCAAAACGAATCCAACTGCTCTGAACCATTGGATCTAACAACCCAATGGTCAGGATTGGTGCTATGGATCCAATTTAAAAATGCTCCATTATAGTAGTAGAGAAAAAGCACACCTTAATAATTCCTACTATGTGGCATCCGCTAAGGTTCACCTTATACATAGTGGAAACTATAAAGTATCTTTAAGCCTAAGGTGCACCTCTAGCTTGTGTGTTGATCATAGAGAATAGAAAAATCATTTCCCCTCACTCCTTATTTCATGTGATCGTTTTCAAAAGGGTGCAAAATTTTCAAGATGCAAAATCTTAGTAGCTAGAAGTCGAATAGTCTCAACTGATATATTAATTGACTGCTCGATGGGTACCCCCAAAAGCTGTTTACATAAAGCTTTCAAACCAACCTACAATTTATTGCTTGTAGTTCAAATTTGTCCTTTTATTTCGATACATCGACATAAAGTCATTCAACAAGTGGACGGATCAGCTAGGAACCTTGAAAAATCATAAAACATGGGAATCGTAAGTAAAACACATTGGTCCACCTAGCTAATATGTCTAGAAGCTTGGCTTATGGCATTGAGATCCATATTTTTTGGACTTTCTTTACGGAAAAGAATCATCTCGTCATCACTCATAAAACTGAGAATTTTCTTTCCTGATAGTTGGAAACTCACATCGACGACATTGTTTACTACAAGAAGATGCACACATCTACCTCCGAAAAGACAATTAATTCAAGAGAAATCTATTGCACTTACTTGTAGCTAAAGTTTGACTTAATTTCATTAAATTGATAAGAAGTCACTGAAGTGCACGAAGTTAGCTAGGAATCCTAGTACTAAAAACTTTGGTATTACGTCTAAGAAACCGTGGTCCAGTTTATGTGATAATTGGGGTGGTTGCATCTTCTTTTAACCTTGGTAGGTCTCATAGGAGCAAGGTTCTTGAGAGTTAACACGCTCGGTGGAAGTACAAGTTACATCAAGGACCTCGTAAAGAATGAAAATTGCATACAAGTCCATGCATTTAGCACAAGGACCCTAAAAGTGAGCAATGAAGTACCATGTTTTGAGGTTTGCGCATACTAGCGTTCATCGTGCTAAAGACTATCAATAGAATCTTTCTAGATGCTAAGAATGGAAAAGAAGATCCAATGGTTAGCAATGTTTGGATTTGCCAGTCTTGATCCAACTGTTAATGTTCAAAGTTAATCTCTACACTATATGCATGTAGTGGTATGGTATTGTAAGAGATAAGAGACAAGATAAAGATAAGATAAGAAGTACTGTGAATGGCCGATCTAATGGTAGGTCTCATAGGTGCGAGGTGCTTGAGAGTTAACACGGTCGGTGGAAGTACAAGTTACATTAAGGACCTCATAAAAAATGAAAATTGCATCCAACAAGTCCGTTCATTTATAATATTGGCATGGGCTTCAGAAATGACGAAACTATAAAAGGCCGTAAATGTAACGGGCCGACCCGCATGTGGTAATAGGCCATAACAGTAACATGCCGTAATAGTATCATGCCTAACATTCCGTAACAGTAACATGTCGTAGCAGTAACAGGCCGTGACAGTAACATGCCGTAATAGTAGTAGGCAAGAACAGAAACAACCCATTACACTAACAGGCAAGAAACTGCAAAAATCATAGAACAGTAACAGGCCAAAACAGTAGTGGGCCTCAACAGTAAAGGACCGCAACAGTAAAAAGCCAAAACAGTGACGAGCTTGAACAGTACAGGCCGAGAAATTTCCAGACGATGGTAGTAACAGGCCGACAAATTTACCAGGCTAGAATAGTAAATGGTCCTTTGTGGGCCTGAACAGCTAAAGGCCAGAACAGTAACTGACCATCTCAGATAAGGGCCGTCAGTAGGCGGTCGATGATGGGCTGCGATAACAGTGATGGGATGACCGCATGCCTTATGTTTACATGAGCGACTTGGTGCAGGCTGCTAATGGGCCGCACAGTGTTGGACCAACATGGGCCTTCTGTAGGCCAAAATAGAATCGGGCCTGAAAGTTCGCGGGCCGCTGCTGGCTGCATTTTTGGGCCCATTTCAAACAGTGCAGGACAAAACAATAATGGACCATCTTCTTATTGGGCTCCCCTGATGGGCCGGCCCAGTTAGTATTTAGCAGGCCTTGGCTGGGCCTGGATTTTGCCATGGTTTCTATGACCGTTAATGGCGGTAACTGGGCACTAACGGAGGCTGCCACGTGGCAGTTTGCATGACATCAGCAGTCAGCACGGCTGGCGAATAGATCTACGAGAGAACAAGTTTTCATGGTTAAAGGGTGCGATCCACCACGATCAGAAAAAACCATGGTTAATTCATTTGTGATGGGGCTTTTATCACGAAGGCATCCATCGCAGAAGATTCTTTGGCCATGAAAAACGGGCCTTCAACCATGAAAATGGTCCATTGTAAAAGCCAACTTTTCTTGTAGTGGGTTGGCATGAATTGCTTCCTAGTCTTATCGATGTAGGGGGTAGCTTTTGTCGGCTTGGATGGAGCCCACCCCAAGTTGCATCAAACAACGGTATCACCAACTACGTGAGCCAGAGCTTTCTTAGCTTTGTGCTGCTTGAGCAACTGCTTATACTCAGTCTCTATTGCTCTTGCCGCCTTGATCGGTTCTTGTTCCTTGGCGAGATCCTTGTCCAGTTGTGCGCCTTGCTCTACGATGTACTTGGCCTCCGCGAGGACTTTCTGTCGCTTCTCATCAAGTTGCGTAATGTTCCAAATATGAGCAATAGTTAGCGGTTCAACGAGAAGCTCGCCATCGAACACCTTGTCAGCTAGAGTAACCAAGGTATTGGCATCCACTAACGTGGATGGTGGAGGTGGTATATTTGTTTGGTTGGCAGTGCAGGGCCTGATGGTGAGTTCCTACGGCTGCTGTTCGGGGATAGCCTGAGGGGCATGGATTTTGCTGGATCCGAAGGATCAACATGGTTTTTACCATTGGCCATCGTGTTACCGGCATAGATCGCTGCTAGTGGAACTCTTTCGGCTCCCTGATTCTACTGATCCTCTTCCATCATATTCCCGATGGACACCAGTAACTAGCGGGAAGTGACAGCTTGCTCGACGCGCTCCTCCTGCTCGAACTCCTCCTCGATCTCTTTCATGGTAGCTTTGAGTTCCTCCGAATTGACCGACGAGATGCCACCATCAATGTTGATGTGGGCGTAGAGTGCGTATAGCACCGAGTCGGACTTAGCGTCGGTGTTGTCAGTGGTAGAGCCTGAGCCGGAGGCAACGTGGCTGGTGAACTTCAATTTTTCGGTTACAGCGGCGATGTTGGCCTAGGCCTCCTCATTAGCTGAAGAGAAAATGTTAACAGTATCGATAACCTCGCTGAGAGTAAGCAACCCGGTGGCCTACTTCCTCATAAGCGTATGTCAGAGAAGGGTGTCGCGCGTGAGCCCTTCAACGAAGTGGTACACTCCATCATTGGTCCGGTCTCCCTACACGGAGGCCCTGACCCTTAACCATCTGGCAAGGTACTCACGTGGGGATTCCGTTGACCTTTGGACGCAACGAGCTATATTGAAGATGCTCACGACATCGACAAAGTGTGACCTCCGCTTCTCTAACACTTGGGGAAGCCAAGCGGATTCACGTTGGTCTTTTACCACTATATCCTACACAGGGATGGTTTGGATGGGCCTTGAGTTGTTCCGATCTAAGTCGGCAAACTCCAAAGAGAGATCCAAGCCTGATCCTTCCACGAACATGTCCTGCCCGTTGGCGGTCCGTGCAGGCCTTGACGCTTGTCCGGCTTCCTGGGAGCTTGATCCCAAGCCGGTTTCACCGATAAAAAGATGGATGTCCCCAATTGGAACAATGGAGCAGTGGGTGGGGTCTGAATTTGTCGGGATCCAGAACTCGTCTGGGGGGATGATCGGAACATTTCCAGAGAAGAGAACATGCCCAATGGCTACAGTGTCATCGATTCCCTCGAATATATTAGACCTCGCCTGGTGTAGAGCTCGTAGGGCTTATTGCCCCACGGTGGGTACCAACTGCCGTGGTATTGCCGATGAGTACGCCATGGAGGGGTCCTCACAGAGCGTGTTTAGAGAGGTGGGGGAAGGTGTTCTGTCATCGGATTGATGACAAGTACGCCATCAGGGGGTCCTCGAGGCGTGTGGACGATAGGGGTGTGAGACATAAGGTGTTCCAGGACGGTGAGAACACAAGTTTACCCAGGTTCGAATCCGCTGGCTTTGGACGGATCCTACTCCTGCTAACAATCCAGAAATACAGCAGAGCTGGAATATGGGTTACAAGGGTTTCGCCTATACGAGTTGAGATTGTAGACTATTGTGAGGGTGCCCTAAAGGCTTACCCTAAGACGACTTATATAGATATCCGGCCTAGGGTTTACAGGAGAGACCTATCCGGCTACGACTAAGAGTCGGTTACAGAGTACATGTTGAACTACAAGTAACATAACATGCCTATTTCGGTAAGTCTTCTGGGCCTTCCATAGCCGGACTGGACTCCGTCTCTTCTCCCTGACTGGGCCACCCATGAAGCAAAGCTCTAACCCGAAATGGGCCACCTTGGTCAGTGAGGTACAATGAGGATACCCAGAAAGTATATCCCCAACAGCAGCCCCCAGAAGCCTCTAAGATCCAGAGTCGAATTTCATCATTGTCTAGCTTGATCTTCGGCTTGCAGAATCTTGAAGGGTTCCTAAAACTTCAAAAGAAAGGATAGGATCCAGGTCTCAAATGAGTCGGACCTATGAATACATTATTCGGGTTTCCAGCTCGAAATTAAAACTATGCCGGAACATGGTCTCTGACGTAATCTGGCAACAGTCATGGTCAAGTCCCATCACTGATAGACATTCTCGTCAGCACGACCATTGGTGGGTCTACCTTTTGCGAAACCGAGGCGTCATTTTAATGCGTGTGCGGAGATCGAGGTGACGTAATCATCACATGGGGGTTACCCAGCTCCTTCCATGATGCGTGTCACGGTTACTATACACATTGCACGAATCTTGGCGCGGATGAAGGATATAAGGGCTTGAGATTCTCTCCCTCTTCTCTTCACCAGCATTTGTGCCACTTCCTTCCTCCCAACGCCTCCCACGAAACAGAGCTCCTCTGCCTCCCCAAAATCTTCCAGCACTGCCCATCCTTGGTCACCAGCCCACAGAACAATGGTTGAGACCTCATCTTCCGGCGCGACGGCAACAATACCGACGGCTTGGCAGCGGAGAAGGAGAGCTTCCGCAGGGTCTGGATCCCCTGTGTTTTGGATGATGCCAAGCTCCGCGTCATGGAGAACGAAGGACTCCTCTACACCGGCGACTAGTGGAGCGGCTACAGCCAAACCGTCCCTACTCCTCGCACCGACGAGCGGGTGCACTTCGGGACCCACTTCGACAGAGGTTTGAGATTCCCACCCTCAGATTTCTTTTCTGAGGTTATAGATCACTACGGAGTTCAAATCCATCATCTCCCCCCGAACTCACTCTTAGAGATGAGCGCTTATGCTTCTTTGTGCGAGGGGTATATCGGCATTAGGCTGAGTCTCACCCTTTTCTAGTTTTATTTTCATACCCGGAGAAACTCCATCACCGCCGGTAATCCATACATTACCGGGACTATTAGCTTTTCCGTCAGGAGAGAACACGTATATCCTCGGATTAAGGCCAGTGAGTCAGTGAGATAGTGGCCATCCACTTTTTTCTATCACAAGGATATTCCTGCTCCTGGCAAAGCTACTACTTTTGCCGACTTTTGTTGACGGTGCTGCCACGCCCCAAGAGTCCTGGGACGCAAACCCACCGACTCTCGGTGACGATCTGCTTCTCGCCAAGAGGTGGATTGAATATTTGATAAAGCACAAGGGCCTTAAGGGGTCTGACTTGATTCACTGCTGGCTGGCACGCCGGATCCAGGCCCTCCAACACCATGGTGACCGGCTTATGCATTCCATCACCGCGTCCAAAAAGGATACTCTCCGGATCTTCCCCCGTCCTTACACGGATAAGGAATACGAGTCCCAAATCAAGTGGTTGATAAGGGATCCGATCGAGAAGAAAATACCGGAGCTGTCCGTGGACATGCATATGGCTAAAGATCCTGTGGTACCGGTAAGTTTCTAGCAGTAGCTCGAATTATGTGTTCATCTTTACATTATTGTCTCTTTTGCAATACTGAGGTATCTCTTCTTTTCATCTTGCTAACCTCCCCGAGTCGGAGCTTGCTCCTCTTGAAGGATATCCACCTGAGATCTCTCAGGATGATGGAGAACTGGTTCCACTGCTGGAGACCTTTACCCGAAAGCGTAAGGCTCCGACTCTGGCTATTGGCACCAAGGAAGTGCCCATTGTGAAGAGGTAACTTTCCTCACAAGGTTTCTGTATTATATTTCTTAATTCTTTCTGAGGTGTAATGTTCTTTGTTCTATTACCTCCTCAGAGTTAGACAGCTGACCAAGGGCAAGGGGAAAGGAAGCTCGTCGAAGCCCTAGTGCTAGTCAAAGCTGAATTTGACTTCTCCTGCCACATCACCTCCGACTCCTGCCCCTCAGCCTTCTGCAGCGCCGGAGATTACTCCATCTTCGACCATCGCAGAAGATCCGTCTCAACAAACAGAGCTAGTGATCCTCAGCTCGCAAACTGATGTCACCATGGATGACTCAGGCTTTGATAAGGGTGAACCCTCTTTGGGTAATTCTCAACACCCGGATTTTTAATCCCAGATGCCCGTTATGCCATACCTCGCAATCCCAGGATTACCATTTTTGCGAGACATAACGGATTGGATATCACAGTTCATCATCCATTACAAACCATACATAAGGTTTTACACAAATACGGATCTCATGATCCAGTCTTTAATACAACAAGCAGCGGAAATAAACGATAGCGTAGCGGTGGGGTCCATCTTCAGGGGCACAGGCAATGCTGACGAAGGCAGATAGTCCTAGTTATCATAGCCGTCCTGCTGACCATCATCTTGATAATCTCCTTCATAGTTTGGCCATGATAATAGCCAGGGACAAAAGCCATGAGTACTCTTTAAGTACTCGCAAACTACTACTAGCAAGGGTTATAATACTAAGTTAAAGTACTGAAATTAAAGAACCACTATCAAGTTAAGTTTGAAACCTAAGCTGAGTTCTGAAGCAAGAAAAGATAAATTAAAGTTCTAGAATCACTTAAGTTGGGAAGCTAATTTCATTAACTCAACCCTGTTGTGGTCAAGTCAAAGTTCATCATTCATTTCAAGTTATTTAGAAAACAACTGACAACGAAACAGTATGGCCATTCCAATCATCCACATAATCATGACGCTTGACTATTCAATAGTTTGACACTCTGCAGAGGTGGTACACTTTCACCACAAGATTCGATACATCTGTCAGGGATAACCCTAAATCATCATACTTAGTATGCAGATAATCAAAATAACCTTCCCTATACACACCCTAGAACAAGCACCTCTCCTATGAGCATGGCCTCCCAACCATGACCATCAGTCATCTTGGGCACTGCATAGGTGGACATCATTGAGACGTAGCCTCAGCTCAAACCTCTCCCGTGAGGGAACTAATACTAATGCATATAAATTTCCAGCTAAGCCTTACCCAATTCAGGTAATGTGGTTGTACGGTAAATTTGGAATGGTATCGCATCCGAATCCAACCATCAGTTTTATAAAAGGGTTAAGGCTCATGCCTCATCATTTTCATCATCATAAACCAATTGTGTTTCTCAACACATGTCAAAACATCTCAATAGAATGACTCATCATTCCAAGGTTTTCACAATTCATTTTCACCAAGTGTTCCCATCTAAAGTGACTCAAGTTTTGATCTATTCTAAAACACTAGGTTAAGAGTGTTCACTAAGGTGGAAAGGTGGGATCAATCTCATGCCATAGAATGACATCTAAAGGTTTCTAAGTAGGTCAAGTTTTATACTCTTTATGCTACCTTCAAAATTAATTAAAGAACTTTGTGTAAACTAAGGGGGGTAAAACTTGTTAATAAGACTTAGAGTACTAATAGAAAAAGGGGGTGTGATCAAAGTATGCTTAAGGCATCTTTACTAAACTACCTAGTTTTATTCTAGCTTGCTACAATAGCTTACTAAAGCATGTTTGCAAGGGTTAGCTTGCCACTAATAGCTTGCCTTGGTTGGTGTAGTGGTTGAAGTTTTCTTCCTCTTCTTCTTCTTGGTAGAACTCCCCCTCCTCGAAGGCTTGGTCGGTACTATCGTCTAGAAATACATAGGGAGTGCACAATCACCAAACAATCCTTAACTAGGCTAAGTATTATTCTAAACCACATAATTGATGATCTATTATCATCACAAGCATCACAAGTTTAATTCAATAGTTTCAACCTTTTTATTTTGGAAAAGTAATTTCTACTCATTGAAATATTAACTACAATTTAATATTCACCCCCAAAATATGGGATCATGTGGACACATGTCCTCACCACATATTCTAACATGTGGGAATGATATTTAAAGGTTGGATCAATATTACTTTGGTTTAAGTTCATTATTTAATGATTTAAAGTGACTAGAAATGCCTATATAGCATTATTTTGGTACTAGTCCAAAGTCACTGCCTGTAAACCTTAATATTATTACATATTTGGATAGATATGATGAGATGTGATTTTGGAGAGTTGGAATCAACTCAAAAGCTAACTTGGTTGATTTTATAAAAATATTTCAAGTTGCAAAAGCTTATGTCTTCTTATTTTTATTATGAGAGATCTATAACTCTAAATGAATTAAATCCAACGGGCTTGGATAGAGCATTTCAATACCTTTCAGACAAAATTAGTTTCATGTAATTTGGATTTGTCAAACTCACATAATTGAATTTTGAAACACTGGACAGAAACCATATTCTAACTAAAAAGAAAAACCTAGATTTGAATCTACGGGCTTGCGCGGGAAAGGAAATGGGCCGGCACACGTCGCGGGGCTCAGCTGACAGGGGGGTCCCACTTGTCAGCGGCTCTTAAAACGCGAAATGGTACGCGCGCTATGGGCCATGCGATTAGAGGCTAGATCTACGGCTGAGGGTCGTCGTCGATTACAGACGGGTCGCCGGAGAGCTCGAACCCTAGCGGCTCGGTGGGGGTCTACTGGGGGCGTACCAGGGCTCCAGCAGGGTCGGTGATGCGGGCGAACGAAGTGGAAGATGACAGCGAGGCGAGGCGTGGTCGCGGCGGAGCTTGGGGTGGCCGGAATCAACGGCACCCTTCTTTTCCAGAGGCGGCGGCTCCGGCTCCAATTTCGTCGAGCTGCTGCTCCACTTGCTCCGGCGAGGGGTGGTTGAGGTTCAGAGAGGTGAGGGGAGTGGAATGGTGTGAGTCTTTGGTGCTGGGGAGGGCTCCTTTTATAGGCTCGACGGTGAGACCGAGCGGGATGGTATCCGGTGGCGACATGGCTACGGCGAGCTAGCGGCATGGCTAGGGATGGCGATCGATGGGCGGTCCCCTGGCGGTGCTCTAGTGCTTCAATGCGGCCGTAGGGGCGGTGGCATGCGGTCGGGGTGAGGTGGCGCTCTGCGCGGCCGAAGCGGCTGTGTCCACGGCGAGCGGTGGCTGTGGGGCTTTCGGCGGCGAACGGAGGTGTCTGGGGTGTTCTCTAGGTCGAGGCGGAACGGTGGGCGCGGGCTGGTGTCGTGCGGCGGCTTGTGCACGCTGGGGATGGCGCTCTCATGGGCGGCGTCGGCATGATCGAAAAGCTTGGGCCGGTTCTGGCTCTCCCCTCTGTCTATGGCCGGGCTGGTTGGACGGTGGAGGTGGACCACGGCTATCTCTGTGACACGGTGGATGGCGCTGGCGCGGCTGTAGCTTTTGTCATGGGTGGTGCCCAAGTGGGGGTTCAGCCTTAATGGCCATGACCATTTGGTCGTGGCATAGTGTGGGGCTGGGCTAGAGAGGGTTAGGGGGAGTAGTGGAGAGGTTTTTGGTGGCAATTTGGGGAACAAGTTTGGCCAGAACACTATTTAAAATAGTGAAATTTGTTTAGTTTGTAATCTGCCTGCCAAGTGTTTGATGAAATGGTCGCAAGAGAAAAAGTTTTGAATTTTGAGTTCAAAAATTTTGGGTGATCTCCACTAGTGCTAGGTAGTCCCTGGTTGCAAGGGTTTTGAAAATGGTGCTCAATTAGATGGTTTTTGAAATAGGGGTGATCTATGCATATGCATTAGATTCAATTTTAAACTGTCATTTAAAATAGTTAACAGAAGGTTTTTAGTAGATCAAAAGGTGGGCCTTGGTACCTCATTATGTGTACTAGCAAGGGGTGTAAGATCAAGAATTGTTTCTGTTAAGAATTGAGTACTAGGAATAGCCAAAGTAGGTAAGAGAGTTAAATTTGTCCAAATGACCATTCCTTCATTTTAATTCTTCCTGATTTGATTTCTTTTAGGAAAAGTTTGGGAATGATGTAGATGATGTTTAAATCACCTAAGAAACATTTTAGAAGCAAAGGATCACACAATCATGTTAATTCAAAATAACTCCTATTTTAAATGCACACATATATGAATGCTTTCATTTTAAATATGGAATTTTTTTTGTTAATCCTAATTTTGGATGATTTGATCTTTGATAAACTTGGATTGAAGTTTTGGGATGTTACAAACCTTCCCCCCTTAAATAAAATCTCGTCCCGAGATTTACAAGAAAACTAGGAACTAAAAAGATCTGGGAATTTTGTCCTAATGTAATCCTCGCGTTCCCAAGTGACTTCCTCCTCGGTAAGGTTGCTCCACTGAATCTTGAGAAATTTGATACTCCTGGTCCTAGTGGTTCTGTAGGCTTCTTCTAAGATACGAATGGGCACTTCCCGATAGGTCAGGTCATTGTTGATTTCCACTGCTCTGTGATCGATATTCTTGAAAACTTCAGTCTTCTCAGGCACTTCCAAGCATTTGCGAAGTAACAAAATATGGAACACATTGTGGATGGCTGACATCTCTTCAGGCAATTCCAGCTGATACGATACTTCTCCTTGGCGGTTCAGAATCTTGAAAGGTCCGATATATCTGGGAGCTAACTTTCCCTTCAGACTAAAGCGTTGGGTTCCCTTCAATGGTGAAACCTTGAGATATACGAAATCTCCGACATTGAAAGTCAGGTCTCTCCTTCTCTTGTCAGCATAGCTTTTCTGTCTGGATTGGGCGGTCTTGAGGTGCTCACGAACTTTGTGAACTTTCTCTTCTGCTTCTCGGAGAATGTCGGGTCCAAAGATCTGACTCTCTCCTACTTGCGACCAATTCAAAGGGGTACGACACTTTCTTCCGTATAGGAATTCAAATGGCGCCATCTGCAAACTAGCTTGATAACTGTTGTTATGTGAGAATTCTATGAAGGGCAGGCAGTCTTCCCATTTTGATCCATATTCCAACACACAAGCTCTAAGCATATCCTCCAAGATCTGGTTGACTCTCTCAGTCTGTCCATCTATTTGCGGGTGATACGCGGTACTGAAGTTCAACTTGGTTCCTAATCCTTCCTGAACTTTCTGCCAAAATCTTGAAGTAAACTGAGTTCCTCAATCTGATACGATGGTCTTGGGGGTTCCATGCAGACTAACAATCCTAGCAATGTACAGCTCTGCTAGTTTTGCACTCTGGTAGGTTGTCTTGACTGGTATGAAGTGGGCTACCTTGGATAGTCTATCAACTATGACCCAGATTGAGTCATTTCCCCTACTAGAAGTAGGTAAACCAGTGATAAATTCCATTCCGACGGAATCCCATTTCCATTCTGGAATCTGCAATGGTTGCAACAATCCTGCAGGTCTCTGATGCTCCGCTTTGACTCTTTGACAGATGTCACACTTGGCTATATAGCTTCCGATCTCTCTCTTCATCTTGTGCCACCAAAATTGCTCTTTCAAATCCTGATACATCTTTGTTCCTCCGGGGTGGATAGAATAAAGAGTATCATGAGCTTCCTTCATGATAATTTCCTTCAGCTCCGAATCTGCTGGTACACAGATACGTCCCTTGTACCACAGTACACCTTCTTCGTCTTGGTGAATCCAGGTACTTTGCCTGTACCAATACGATGTTTGATTCCGTCGATACTTTCATTCCCCTTCTGGGCTTCCTTGATTTGGCTAATCAAAGTGGGTTGAAGTTCAATGCTAGCTAGGAATCCTTTGCTAACTAACTCAGTCCTGAACTGCTCCAACTCCTCATACAAACTTGGTTGCTTCTCTTTGACCATGGTGTTAAGCCTACACGGCAATCTGCTAAGAGCATCCGCTACCACATTGGCTTTGCCGGGGTGATAGTGAATGTCAAGGTCATAATGCTTGATTAACTCTATCCATCTTCTTTGCCTCATATTCAACTCCTTCTGGGTGAAGATATACTTCAAGCTCTTATGATCTGAGTAAATCTCACAGCGATTACCCATCAAATAATGACGCCATGTCTTCAACGCTAGAACCACCGCTGCTAGCTCAAGATCATGGGTCGAATAGTTCTGCTCATGCTGCTTCAGTTGTCGAGAAAGATACGCAATGACTTTGCCTTCTTGCATCAATACACATCCTAGACCAATCTTGGATGCATCACAATACACATCAAACGGCTTCTTGATGTCTGGCATGATTAAAATTGGGGCTGATATCAATCTCTTCTTCAGCTCCTGGAAACTTCACACTTGTGCCCATTCAAACTTCTTGTCCTTCTTCAACAATTGGGTCATTGGTCGGGCTATGCTCGAGAATCCTTCTACGAATTTGCGGTAATATCCCGCTAATATGAGAAGTGAACGAACTTGGGTTTGATTGGTTGGGGCTTCCCATTCTTCGACATCTTTGATCTTGCTGGGATCAATAGAGACTCCTCCGGCAGACACAATATGTCCTAGGAATCCTACTTCTTTCAGCCAAAACTCACACTTGCTGAACTTGGCATATAACTGATGCTCTCTCAGGGTTTCTAGGATGATTCTCAGATGTTGCTCATGCTCTTCTTCTGACTTGGAGTAGATAAGGATGTCGTCGATAAACACAACTACAAACTTATCTAGGAAATTCATAAAGATCTTATTCATGAGATTCATGAAATAAGCAGGGGCGTTGGTTAATCCAAAAGACATAACCGTATACTCGTATAAACCATAGGGAGTAGTAAAGGCGGTCTTCGGAATATCCGTTGCACGAATCTTAAGTTGGTGATAACCAGTCCTAAGATCAATCTTTGAGAATACCTGAGCTCCAGTCAACTGATCAAATAGATCCTCTATCTTTGGCAAGGGGTACTTGTTCTTGATGGTGACATCATTCAACTTTCTGTAGTCTGTACACAGACGGTTGCCTCCATCTTTCTTGTCGATGAATAACACTGGTGATCTCCATGGCGATGCACTTGGCTGAATCAAGCCTGTTGGTAACATGGCATCCAACTGCTTCTTCAGTTCTACTAACTCTGAGGGGTTCATGGTATAGGGTTTCTGGGCTATAGGTCCGGTTCCGGGGATTAATTCGATAATGAACTCTATATCCCTATCCAGGGGCATACCTAGCAATTCATCTGGGAATACGTCGGGGTATTCATAGACTACTCTGACTTGGTCAATGGTAGGCAGGGATACACTTTTGTTGCATTTGAATTGACGGGGTAAGGTTTCAGAGATATGTTCTACTGTTACTCCAGAACTACTGGTCATGATGATGGCTTTCTTAGCACAGTCTATCAGTCCTTTATGCCTTGACATCTAGTCCATACCTAGTACTACTTCCAAACCTTTGGTTCCAAGTACAATTAGGTTGGCATAAAAATCTATCCCATGTATTCTGATAGGTACAGCCTTGCAAATTTTTCTAGCTTTTGTTGTTGAACCGGGGATTTGAACTATCATGACATGCTTCAGGTTGGTTGGGAAATCTTACTAGTGCATACAAATTCTTCGGTGACAAATGAATGCGATGCTCTAGAATCAAACAATACTCTTACTAAAACTGAGTTGACAGAAAACATACCCAGCACGACATCTGGTGCTTCCTGGGCTTCTTCTGCGTTCATGTGGAAGAGACGACCGTTGCGGTTGTGCAGGTTCCCTAGGGCAAATCTCCTTCCTGGTTGAAAACGACGCTGCTGCTGAGCTAGGGCATTCACAGGGGAATTGGCGGCAGTCTTCTTGGGACACTCATTGGAGTAGTGACCCTTCACTCCACACTCGAAACAAGTGATCTGGGACTTGTCCTTGACTGCAACAGGTACAGCATTGCTGCCAGTTCTAGGGGCAGTGTTGTTGTTGTTGCTCTTGGGAGGGGCACGGTTGAAGTTGTTGGCGTTGTCGGAGTGGTGATTGTTTCCTCCGGGCTTCACATTTCCTCCGCTACGGTTGGGGTAGCTTGGGCGAGAATGTTGGGGTCGATTGTTCCTTGGTGCATATCCTGGTGAGGGATTGTGACGGTACTTCTGGTGACTACTGGATCCAGACTGCTACATCATACGATGCTTGCGGTTGTCGTTTGCCTGGTTAATCTTCCCTTCCATCTGAATGGCAGAGTCGACTAGCTCTTCGAGATCCTGGAAACGGATGTTGACGAGGACAGTCTGCATCTCATCATGTAGTCCGTTTAAGAATCTCTCTTTGTTCTTGGCCTCCGTGTTGATTTCATCTGGTGCATATCTGGCAAGTGACAAGAATTTGTCACGGTACTCTACTACGGTCAATCTTCCTTGCTTCAGTTCACGGAATTCATCTCTCATCCTGTTGACAAGACCTTGTGGCACGTGGGTGCGGCTGAACTTGACCTTGAATGCTTCCTAGGTCATCACCTGGCCATGGTTCATGTTGCGGACGCTATTCCACCAAGCTCTTGCATCTCCCGCCAGATAGTGGGTGGCGAAGAGAACTTTCTCATTCTCATCAACTCCTGCAACTTCGAGGTTGTTTTCCATGGTCTGTAATCTACCATCAGCATCTAATGGGTTTTCAGATTGGTTGAAGATTGGGGGATTGGTGTTCTGAAATTTTTTGAGTTTAGATCCATGGTGATCCTGATTTCCATGTCCTTGGTTGTTGAGAGCCATTTGGGCGATCTGCTGCAATGTCGCTAAGTTGGCTTGATGCTCGGCCCTGCTTGCTTCACGGTCAACGATGAGATTCTGCAAGATCTGCAGCATTGGGTCCTGCGATGAGTTGCTCCCTCCTTGGTTTCCACGAGTCATCTGAAGATTGAGATAGATATAGGGGTAAGAGGGAAATTCTAAGGTTCATGGTTTTGGGTTTTCAAAGCTACACTTTGAGTTAGACTCAGGTTTTTCAAATAATTTTACTTTCATTCATGCAAGCAAGCACACGATACGACACACACCACAACAATCAAAGGGAAAAACAGATGGTTTTAAGAACCATTCTGCAAGCTACGATACAATGAGATGATACATCTCATGCTACAACAGTGCTCTAGTGCATCTACTCATCGTCGATGAAGTCGGAGTCTTCATCATCAGTGTAGAAGTCCATAGCATCCTCTTCTAGAAAATCATCATCGTTGCTGAGGTAAGAATCCATATCTCCCTGGATGTCTTCTCCCTCATCATCTTCTTCCTTGGCAGCAAGCTGAGCTTCCTGCTCCTTGACGGTCTTCTCGAGGTCGGCCACCTTCTTGCGAAGACGGGCGATGGTGCGATCCTTCTTTGCACGCTGGCGACGAAGAGACTGGCGATCTTGGACGAGCAGTGTGAAAGTCTGGGCCTTCTGGTCGGCGATGGCATGGTTCTAGTTGGCTAACTCTCTGGCATTGTCCAGTTCCTGCTGTCGGTCATGAAGCAAGAAGTCAAGGTTCTCCACTTGACGCCTCAACTCTGGGTGACTTGGCATCTCCATCGGCATTCCCATGAAGTCACGTCTTGCATAGTGGGCAAAACGGGTTCCTTGAATCTTGTTGACGCTGAGGGCACATAGACGTGCGAGAGCTTCATGCATTGCCCTGGCTAATCCATCTAGCCAGTTGTTCTCTCTCACAGAGAACTGAATTCTCCCGGAAGTTGGTGCTTCAATGCTTCCTCGAAGATCTGCGGTGACTAGCCATTGTAGGTCTCCTCTAGGGGTCCTTGGAAGCTGAGCTCCAAGAAACTCCGGATGTGGGCGTCCCAGCACTCGACAGTGAATCCAGATCCTCTCAAGATCACCGACCGCTTTCCCAACTGGTAAAACTTGCTGAACTGAGTCTCCATCTACAAGAATTTAGGATGAGGAAATTAGTGAAGTGATCAAGTGTGTCAAATTTTAAGTAGTAATGTAAGAATTTTGAGGAACATGTATTTTTGAGAAAGAATGAGTTCACAAGGGTAAGAGGGGAAATAGTTTTTCATAAATACTCACTTTGGTTTTGAAGCTAAGTTTTTGGTTTGGACGTCCATTCTAACTAGGGTCTCCTATGGTCAGGATGGCTCTGATACCAACTTGTCAACACCCGGATTTTTAATCCCAGATGCCCGTTATGCCATACCGCAATCCTGGATTACCATTTTTATGAGACATAACGGATTGGATATCACGATTCATCATCCATTACAAACCATACATAAGGTTTTACACAAATACGGATCTCATGATCCAGTCTTTAATACAACAAGCAGCGGAAATAAACGATAAGCGTGGATGGGGTCCATCTTGAGGCACAGTAATGCCGACGAAGGCAGATAGTCCTAGTTATCATAGCCGTCCCGACCATCATCTTGATAATCTCCTTCATAGTTTGGCCATGATAATAGCCAGGGACAAAAGCCATGAGTACTCTTTAAGTACTCGCAAACTACTACTAGCAAGGGTTATAATACTAAGTTAAAGTACTGAAATTAAAGAACCACTATCAAGTTAAGTTTGAAACCTAAGCTGAGTTCTGAAGCAAGAAAAGATAAATTAAAGTTCTAGAATCACTTAAGTTGGGAAGCTAATTTCATTAACTCAACCCTGTTGTGGTCAAGTCAAAGTTCATCATTCATTTCAAGTTATTTAGAAAACAACTGACAACGAAACAGTATGGCCATTCCAACTGTCCATAACCGCGGACGCGGCTATTCGAATAGTTTGACACTCTGCAGAGGTGGTACACTTTCACCACAAGATTCGATACATCTGTCAGGGATAACCCTAAATCATCATACTTAGTATGCAGATAATCAAAATAACCTTCCCTATACACACCCTAGAACAAGCACCTCTCCTATGAGCATGGCCTCCCAACCATGACCATCAGTCATCTTGGGCACTGCATAGGTGGACATCATTGAGACGTAGCCTCAGCTCAAACCTCTCCCGTGAGGGAACTAATACTAATGCATATAAATTTCCAGCTAAGCCTTACCCAATTCAGGTAATGTGGTTGTACGGTAAATTTGGAATGGTATCGCATCCGAATCCAACCATCAGTTTTATAAAAGGGTTAAGGCTCATGCCTCATCATTTTCATCATCATAAACCAATTGTGTTTCTCAACACATGTCAAAACATCTCAATAGAATGACTCATCATTCCAAGGTTTTCACAATTCATTTTCACCAAGTGTTCCCATCTAAAGTGACTCAAGTTTTGATCTATTCTAAAACACTAGGTTAAGAGTGTTCACTAAGGTGGAAAGGTGGGATCAATCTCATGCCATAGAATGACATCTAAAGGTTTCTAAGTAGGTCAAGTTTTATACTCTTTATGCTACCTTCAAAATTAATTAAAGAACTTTGTGTAAACTAAGGGGGGTAAAACTTGTTAATAAGACTTAGAGTACTAATAGAAAAAGGGGGTGTGATCAAAGTATGCTTAAGGCATCTTTACTAAACTACCTAGTTTTATTCTAGCTTGCTACAATAGCTTACTAAAGCATGTTTGCAAGGGTTAGCTTGCCACTAATAGCTTGCCTTGGTTGGTGTAGTGGTTGAAGTTTTCTTCCTCTTCTTCTTCTTGGTAGAACTCCCCCTCCTCGAAGGCTTGGTCGGTACTATCGTCTAGAAATACATAGGGAGTGCACAATCACCAAACAATCCTTAACTAGGCTAAGTATTATTCTAAACCACATAATTGATGATCTATTATCATCACAAGCATCACAAGTTTAATTCAATAGTTTCAACCTTTTTATTTTGGAAAAGTAATTTCTACTCATTGAAATATTAACTACAATTTAATATTCACCCCCAAAATATGGGATCATGTGGACACATGTCCTCACCACATATTCTAACATGTGGGAATGATATTTAAAGGTTGGATCAATATTACTTTGGTTTAAGTTCATTATTTAATGATTTAAAGTGACTAGAAATGCCTATATAGCATTATTTTGGTACTAGTCCAAAGTCACTGCCTGTAAACCTTAATATTATTACATATTTGGATAGATATGATGAGATGTGATTTTGGAGAGTTGGAATCAACTCAAAAGCTAACTTGGTTGATTTTATAAAAATATTTCAAGTTGCAAAAGCTTATGTCTTCTTATTTTTATTATGAGAGATCTATAACTCTAAATGAATTAAATCCAACGGGCTTGGATAGAGCATTTCAATGCCTTTCAGACAAAATTAGTTTCATGTAATTTGGATTTGTCAAACTCACAGAATTGAATTTTGAAACACTGGACAGAAACTATATTCTAACTAAAAAGAAAAACCTAGATTTGAATCTACGGGTTTATGCTGAAAGGAAATGGGCGGCCCAGGTGGCGCTCTGGCGTGGGCTCAGCTGACAGGGGGGTCCCACTTGTCAGCGGCTCTTAAAACGCGAAACGGTACGCGCGCTGTGGGTCATGCGATTAGAGGCTAGATCTACGGCTGAGGGTCGTCGTCGACGACGGACGGGTCGCCGGCGAGCTCGAACCCTAGCGGCTCGGTGGGGGTCTACTGGGGGCGTACCAGGGCTCCAGCAGGGTCGGCGATGCAGGCGAACAAAGTGGAAGACGACGGCGAGGCGAGGCGTGGTCGTGGCGGAGCTTGGGGTGGCAGGAATCAACGGCACCCTTCTTCTCTAGAGGCGGCGGCTCCGGCTCCAATTCCGGCGAGCTGCTGCTCCACTTTCTCCGGCGAGGGGTGGTTGAGGTTCAGAGAGGTGAGGGGAGTGGAATGGTGTGAGTCTTTGGTGCTGGGAAGGGCTCCTTTTATAGGCTCGACGGTGAGACCGAGTGGGATGGGCGGTCGACGGTGGCGACATGGCTACGGCGAGCTAGCGGCATGGCTGGGGATGGCGATCGATGGGCGGTCCCCTGGCGGTGCTCTAGTGCTTCAATGCGGCCGTAGGGGCGGTGGCATGCGGTCGGGGTGAGGTGGTGCTCTGCGCGGCCGAAGCGGCTGTGTCCACGGCGAGCGGTGGCTGTGGGGCTTTGGGCGGCGAACGGAAGTGTCTGGGGTGTTCTCTAGGTCGAGGCGGAACGGTGGGCGCGGGCTGGTGTCGAGCGGCGGCTTGTGCACGCAGGGACAGTGCACGCTCTTCGGGCGGCGTCGGCATGCTCGAAAAGCTCCGGGCGCGGCGGTTCCTGGCCGCTCTGCCCTCTGTCTATGGCCTGGGGCTGGTTGGACGGTGGAGGTGGACCACTGGCTATCTCCAGGACACGGTGGATGGAGCTGGCGGCGGCTGTGGCTTGCTGTCGCCGGTGTGGTGCCCAAGTGGGGGTTCGGCCTTAATGGCCATGACCATTTGGTCGTGGCATAGTGTGGGGCTGGGCTAGAGAGGGTTAGGGGGAGTAGTGGAGAGGTTTTTGGTGGCAATTTGGGGAACAAGTTTGGCCAGAACACTATTTAAAATAGTGAAATTTGTTTAGTTTGTAATCTGCCTGCCAAGTGTTTGATGAAATGGTCGCAAGAGAAAAAGTTTTGAATTTTGAGTTCAAAATTTTTGGGTGATCTCCACTAGTGCTAGGTAGTCCCTGGTTGCAAGGGTTTTGAAAATGGTGCTCAATTAGATGGTTTTTGAAATAGGGGTGATCTATGCATATGCATTAGATTCAATTTTAAACTGTCATTTAAAATAGTTAACTGAAGGTTTTTAGTAGATCAAAAGGTGGGCCTTGGTACCTCATTATGTGTACTAGCAAGGGGTGTAAAGATCAAGAATTGTTTCTGTTAAGAATTGAGTACTAGGAATAGCCAAAGTAGGTATGAGAGTTAAATTTGTCCAAATGACCATTCCTTCATTTTAATTCTTCCTGATTTGATTTCTTTTAGGAAAAGTTTGGGAATGATGTAGATTATGTTTAAATCACCTAAGAAACATTTTAGAAGCAAAGGATCACACGATCATGGTAATTCAAAACAACTCCTATTTTAAATGCACACATATATGAATGATTTCATTTTAAATATGGAAAAGTTTTTGTTAATCCTAATTTTGGATGATTTGATCTTTGATAAACCTGGATTGAAGTTTTGGGATGTTATAGTAATGATCCCTCGGTAGAGGTCTTCGCTGAAAACCTCCTCAACAATTCGGGTCTTGCCAAACTTGGCATTACTCGGAAGTCTGTGGAGGAGATCCAACGACTAGCCTAGCAATGCTTGGAAAGCCGGAATATTACTGCCGAGGAGGAGGCACCAGAAGTGGAGGACATTAAGTACTCCGAAATCCTTGAGAATATCTGTCTTCGCAATGAGGGGCTGGGAACCGGTGTGCTTCCGACACCACCAGTAATCCTGCTGACCCTCACCGAGAAGGTTAGCACCGAGGTGTCTATGAGCTTAAGCAAGCTCACTCATGAACATCATGTAAGTCGAATTCCAACTCACCTTCTTTATCTTATTTCATATCATATCCTCTATCCCCCAAGTATGAAGTTGGATAGACAATCCGGATTTATGCTTCCCTAGGATGCCAAAGAATGAACTAGTGTAGCCCCCAAGGCTCGTGCTGATATTAGTAAAAGTACTAGCTTGAGTATTTAGTAGACTTCTGACTCTGGGTATTCTGACTTACAGAAAGTTAATTCGTATAACCAGGAATTGTTGAAGAATATCTGCAAAAAGTGAAGAGAGATTAGAGCTCTCCGGCTTGAAAATGCTCAGTTAAAAGTGTCAAGGGATGAGGCTAAAGGTAAACATTTCAATCCTTTAACCTTGCTCTTTCTTTCATAGTCGAATTATTTATTCAACCGTTGTTCTTTCTTTCTTACAACACTGGTCAAACAATCCTGTGCTATGATTGAAGAAGCCGAGAATCTGAAGACCCTAGAGGTGGAGAACACCGACTTACGTAGGGAACTGGACAAGCTGAAGGCGTATCACCAATGGAGCATTTCTCAAGTTCTTGAATCCTCTTCTATGGCCACTGATACATTGCAAATGTATCTATAATTTTTGATGTTTGTTGCTTGGTTTTATCCACTTTCTTGTGTTTTGTCCACACTTTGGAGTACTTTTCATATGATTTCTTGGACTAACCTATTAACAAGAGCCACAGTGCCAGTTGCCTATTTTCTGCTGTTTTTGGTTCCAGGAAAGTCAGAAAATCAATATTCTCGGAATTGGACGGGACAAAAGCCAAAGTTCCTATTTTACCGGAAGACTCAAGGAGCCATAAGCAGAGACGGAGGAGGGCCAGGGCTTGGCCACACCATATGGTGGCGCGGGCTAGCCCTGGCCGCGCCACCAGGTGGTGTGGCCCCCCTGGCACTCCACTGACCTTGCCTCTTCGCCTATAAGAAGCCCCCCGATGCATAAACCCTAGATCATCAAGCCTCCAGCCACGAAAAGTTCCGCAGCGCCGCCGCCACCGAAGGGGAGATTCGGGGGACTCAAAGTCTCTGTTCCGGCACCCTACCGGGACGGGGAAGTGCCCTCGGAGCCATCTCCATCGATCTCCACCACCATCTCCATCATCGTTGCTGATTCCCATGATGAGGAGGGAGTAGTTATCTCTCGAGGCTAAGGGTTCTACCGGTAGCTATGTGTTCATCTCTCTCTCTCTATGCATGATCTTATTGAGATCATGAGCTTGTAATCTATAGATCTACCTTGCTACTCAAGTGCCTTAATAGATCTCTGCTCTCCCCATGTGTGTGAAGTTGACAGTGTGCACACTATGGTGGCACTTAGGCTAGAGATTACAAATACTTGTTATGAGTTATATTTGGAGTTGGATATCTTTATGAAATTGTGGTGTTTGTTGGAACCATCTAGTGCTCAAGGTGATAGTGTGGGGTTATCTAGATGGGAAATACTTACTTTGAGGTGTGCTGTTATAGCCCTACCATGGATGAGAGTATCCAACCAGAGAGTACTTAAGAGTAGTATCATAAAGAGAAGATATTTATATGAGAGTGTTCACTAGTGAAAGTATGATCCCTAGGCCTTGTTTCTAAGCATTGATACACCATTTGCTATTAGATCTATTACATGTTTGCTTGCTTCCATCTTTATTTCAGTTTGCCTTTAGTATCTTCCACACCATCAAGCTATCTTCTATCACAGTTACCACTTATAATTATCCATACCACTTGTATTTCACTATCTCTTCACCGAACTAGTGCACCTATACACCTGACAAGTGTATTGGGTGTGTTGGGGACACAAGAGACTTCTTGTATCTTGATTGCAGGGTTGCTTGAGAGGGATACCTTTGACCACTTCCTCCCTGAGTTCGATAAACCTTGGGTCATCCACTTAAGGGAAAACTTGCTGTTGTTCTACAAACCTCTGCACTTGGAGGCCCAACAGCTGTCTACAAGAATAGAAGTGCGTAGACATCAGCCACCGAAGAACGTGATCGAAGGATCACGTCCCAGGATCAAGAGATCTCGGATATCAATGATGCTTTGTTCAGAGAGAAGGACATCACCGAGGCACTCCGGGCTGAACTCCAGAGCTTACGAGAAGAGAAGACCTAAGTAGACGATGTCATCTTCGGTATGTTTTCTTCTTTCTAACTTTCTTCTTTTTCCAACTCTTGGAATTCGGATGTATTTACCTTTTGCATTATATGTGCACGTCCTTTGAACTTACTAGATTCTGCCTCCACCGAGTCTCGCACTATCCGACTTACTCAAGTCGGTGATTTGCTTCATGATTTCCACCAATCCTTGGAGGATATTGGCAAAGTTCTCAAGGTTCCGGACATGCATAGAATGTCCGGCTTTGAAGTGCGAGACAAGGCCAAGGAGAGGCTCAAGCTCATCCAGGACTGGAACATGTCCTACGCGCGAACCGTGGCACAAAACGCTCTCACCATGGTTATGATCCACCATGGAAGCATGGAAATCTGGCAAGTAACCAGAGGGTATTCGACTGTTGATGAAGACGAACATGAGCAGGACATCAAGGCCATCATGGACTCCTGTGCCGGATATGGGTGCCATGTAGCTGACTTAACCAGCTACGACACTCCTTTCTTCACTCGTGTGGAGACGCATCCTCCGCATGCCGAGGTAACAGCCGAAGTCTCCGACGACAAACAAATTGTTTCGGATTTGAACATCTCAGAAAGATATCAAGGCGAGGCTGATGTCTCTAGTGAGCCGGCAGCTCCTACCTCTCCCCCTGCATCATAGAGCATCAGAAAAAATAATGTGCTATTCTGAAAACAATTCGGGTTGTAAATAAGTAGTTAAATACTTTTGCTAGTGCTAAGATTTGTTATTTCTATTTAGCACTTTTGGCTTTAATTTTATGTGCCTGAAATGTTTACATAAGAACTTATGTTTTTTGTCTGTACTTATCGTTTATCTAGCGTTACGCCTCGTCCCTTTCATGAGCCGGCCAATCTTCAGCACGGAAACTTTGCCGAGCAACAGAGCTCAATTGCTAAACCAGTTTAAACTCGGAAACAAAGCCGGCTTCTAGTACCAACAATTAACTACTCGGAAAATGCCCGCATCTAGTAATCAGATAAATAACCAAAGTACAAACTAGAAAATTTAGATTTATACCTGAAGGTAGAAATTTTAGAATCGGATATCTGAACCAGAACAAACATGAGCATAAATTACTTTCAAGTATTCTGGGATTTTTGACTATGACATGATCATTCGGAAATAAGATGGCAATATAAAACTTCTCAAAAAAAATGAGGCAACGAATACTTTATTTCTCATTGAACATGTACACATATATGATTACAAGGAAAGATAAATGAAGAATAAAAGGGACGTAGCTGAGCAATATTCCACAGACTGTCTAATTCTTCCAAGTCTGTACTGCCTCCATCTCTCTTTCTTTCCTTAGTAGCATGTCTTTCTTTGACTGGCCGCATATCAGTTAGATAGTAAGAACCATTGTGCAATATTCGGCTAACTAAAAAGGGCCCTTCTCATACTGGGGAAAGTTTGTGCTTTCTTTTCTGCACAAGCCAGAGAACCAAATCGCCTTTATTGAAAGACTGGTTTCTGACTCTCTGGCTATGATACTTGCATAACTTCTACTAATAGGCTGTTGACCTCATCTCAGCAACGACGTGAACTTATTTGATTAAATCGAGATCATTTTGTCGTGAAATTTCGGCATCCTCTTCAATATACACAGCAACTCGGGGAGAAGTATGAATCAAATCACTAGGAAGAATTGCTTTTGCACCATAGACCAAGAAGAAAGGTGTATATCTAGTTGACCTATTCGGAGTTGTTCGTAAACTCCATATCACAGAAGGTAACTCCTCTGCCCAAGCACCCACATCACGTCATAGTGGTGCTTCGAGTCTTGGTTTTAGACCTTGTAGGATTAAACCATTTGCTCTTTCGACTTGTCCATTAGCCTGTGGATGTGCGATTGACGCAATGTCAAGCCGGATATTTTGTTTGTTGTAGAATTCGGCAATCTCTCCCATAGAGAAGTTACTCCCGTTGTCCGTGATAGTGCTATGCGGATAGACATATCAGATTATGACATCCTCGACAAATCTTCTGGCTGTTGCTCCATCACAGCTGGTGATGGGTTTTGCCTCAATCCATTTTGTGAATTTATCCACCATCACTAAGAGATGAGTAAATCCACTTGGATCCCATTTAAATGGTCCTACCATGTCAAGCCCCTAGACCGCGAAACGCCACGTTATAGGTATTATTCGCAGCTGATCAGCCAGAACGTGAGCTTGCTTGGCGTACTTTTGGCAGCCTTTGCACATCTTGACCAGCTGTTCAGCATCTGCCTTGGTTGTAAGCCAGAAAAAACCGTGTCGGAAAGCTTTTGCCACTAAAGATTTGGCTGTAGCATGGTGATCGCATTCGCCTTCATGGATTTCTTGTAAGATTTCCACTCCTTCTTCCAGAGATACACAGCACTGAAAGACCCCGAACACACTCCGCCTATAGAGCTCACCACTAATTATGGTATAGGCTTTTTCTCGTCAGATGATCTGCCGGCTCACAACTTCGTCTTCGGGTAATTTTCCATCTACCAAGTAATCAAGGTAGGGTTGAGTCCAGCTAGGAATTACAGCCAGAACTGCTACTAAAGGGGAGTCGGATTTGGTCGGATATTCCTCGTCTACTCCTTTTATAGAGGGAACTTTGAGGTGCTCTAAGAAAGCGCCATCCGGGACCTTTTTCCGCGTAGAGCCTATACGAGATAGTGCATTTGCTTCCTCATTTTCTGTTCGAGGGATGTGTTGAACCTCAAACCCTTCGAACGATTTAGATAGTTCATCCACGACATCTCTATATGTTGCCATGTGTTTATTTGCATTATAGATATCGGACACTTCTTGGGCAACAAGATCCAAATCTCCATAACACATCAAACGTTGGATGCTGATATCCTTAGCAATCTGGATTCCATGCAGCAGTGCTTCATATTCGGCAATGTTATTCGTCATCGTGAAGTGGATCTACAACACATAGAAAACTTTATTTCCTTGGGGTGATTTGAGCACCACGCCAGCCCCCGAGCCCCTTAGACCCGTCAAAGTGTAAGTTCAAGTATTCCGACTCTAGGAGGTTCATATTCTCCGTTGTCTCTGTCCAATCAGCAACAGAGTCAGCGATGATTTGGGATTTGATTGCTGTACGAGGTTTATACTCAATGTCTAAAGCTGAAAGCTCTATGCCCCATTTTCTAACGCGTCCTGTAGCATCGTTGTTGTTGATTATATCTCTCATGGGAGCTGTGCTCACCACGGTAATTGGATGTTCCTGAAAATAATGCCGTAACTTACGAGATGCAAAAAAACAAACCATAAGCCTGCTTTTGATAGTGCGGATACCGCTGCTTTGATTCAATTAGGACCTCGCTGAGATAGTAAGTCGGACGCTGCACCGGGTGTTCCTGATTTTCCTCTGGTCTCTCCACCATGACGACACTGACGACTCTGTTTGTTGTAGTGAGATAGAGCAACATCGGTTCCCGTGGTTCCAGTGTTGCAAGGATAGGAGCAGATGAGAGTACTGCTTTCAGGTCTTGTAGTGCAGCTTCAGCTTCGTTAGTCCAAACAAACTTTTTGGTCTTTTTCAGGAGCTTGTAAAGTGGTGCGGCTCTTTCATCGAGCCGGCTTACAAACCGACTAATTGCAGCAACGTAACCAGTTAGTCTTGAAGGTCCTTCAGGCGATTCGGCCTGGAAATATTGAGTATAGCCTTAATCTTGACTCAGTTCACCTCTATGCCTCTTTGTGACAGATGAAACCTAACAATTTTCCGACTGGTATTCCAAAGAAACACTTCTTCGGGTTAAGCATTACATTGTATTTTCGTAGATTAGCGAATGTTTCCTCCAAGTCAAAAATTAAGGTTCCTTATTTTTGGACATCACTGCAATGTCGTCCACATATGCATGTACATTGCGTCCGATTTGGTCATGGAGGCAACGCTGCATAGTGCACTGGTACGTAGCTCCTGTGTTCTTGAGCCCAAAGGGCATTGTAACAAAACAGAAGGTTCCGAAGGGGGTTATGAATGAAGTTTTGACTTTATCTGATTCCTTCATCCGAATTTGGTGATAACCGGAATATGCGTCGAGAAAACATAGGAGTTCCGAGCCTGCCGTAGAATCGATAACTTGATCAATTCTAGGCAGAGCAAACGGATCTTTGGGACAAGCCTTGTTCAAGGCGGTATAATCAACACACATCCTTAAATCAGTGGTGTCCTTTTTAGGGACCATTACAGGATTGGCCGACCACTCAGTGTGGATGACCTCTTCTATGAATCCGGCTAACTCGAGCCGGGCTAGTTCCTTAGCTATTGCCTTAAACTTTTCATCACCAAAATGTCGTAGGGACTGCTTGATGGGTTTAGCGTTCGGGTGTACATTTAGAGAGTGCTCGGCAAGTTCCCTAGGTACTCCGGTCATGTTAGATGGCTGCCATGCGAAGATATCTTAATTTGCTTGGAGGAACTTGACGAGCACGCTTTCCTATGCGCTATCTAGGCCTACACCTATCTAGGTCACCTTGGAGGGGTCATCATCCTTCAACAGCGTCTTCTTCGTCTCTTCCGATGCCTTGAACTCCGGATTCGGCTTTGTCACCTCCTTCTTCGTTGCGGGCATCTCGGACGGATCAATGGTTTTCTTGATCTCCTGGTACTCCTGGGCATGCAACACGGCTTCAGCTAAGGCGGCATTTCCGTCTTTACACTCTCGTTCCTTCTTTGGGTCTCCCCTGATGGTGATCACGCCATTGGGATCTGGAATTTTCATCATATTGTAAATGTAACACGACCGAGCCATAAAATCCCAGTAAGCCGGACGTCCGAATATAGCGTGGTACACGCTCTTAAACAGAACCACTTTGAAGGAAAGTGCCTTCGTCCGATAGTTCTTTGGAGTTCCAAAGGTAACATCCAAAGTGATCTCTCCTAGGGAATTTGCTTGTCTTCCTAGGACAACTCACTGAAAGATCACCGAGCTGTGATTCAGCTATGTCTCTGAGATCCGCATCCGGCGTAGCGTTTCGACATACAGAATATTGATGTTGTTAGCTCCGTCCATGAGAGTCTTGGAGAAACCATATCCATCAATAAGTGGATTGATGACTAAGGCGTATTTTCCTTGCCTGTGCAACTTAGGCGGATGATCAGCACGGTCAAAGGTGATTGCCACTTCCGACCAATCCAAGAATTGTGGGATAGCCAGAACAATTGCGTTGAGCTCATGCAGAACTACTTTCTTGACCTTAGCGAGTTGGGATCCAAGGAAGGTGACATAAGTATCTTTCTTTGTTGGGAAGTTTTTATTTCCATCCGGCTTGGGATTTGAAGGGTCAACTTCCTCCATGTTGGAATCTTCCTGGGTCTCCTTCTCTTTTTCGGGATTATTTTTTCCCTTCTTCCACTTAGCCCTGTAGACAACAGTATCGTATTTCTTGATGTCATCATTGAAACGACACTTGGTGTTTGTGTGAGACGAGCCCCCACTGGCATCTAAGTGATGCACACATGGGTTGTTGGCAATGTCGGCCTAGGAATAGGTTTTGCCAGGTTGCTGGTCTCCTCTACCCTGGACTCTTGATGTCCCACAACCGCGTCCGCGGCCACCGCCGCGCCCTCCTCGTCCTCCAGACCCAAAAGTAGAAGTGACCACTGTCGTTTCCGCGTTGGGTTTTTCTTCCAAGGTGTTCTTGCGCTTCTAAGCTTGTTGCTTTGGTTGTTTTGCCGACTGTGGCTTAGCTAGGGCGCTAAGTAATCCCTCTGCATCATCGTTAGCATCTGCATACTTGCTCTCCGTTCTATCATATCTCCCAGATTAGTGACCTTGTCACACTTCAAGCGATGAGGTAGTAAACCAACTAGGAGTCCTGCAATGAAAGCTTCAATCGCAGTTTGGTCATTTACTCCTTCACAGGAGTTCTTGGTGTCGATCCATCGTCCGAGATAATCTCGTCAAGTTTCTCCGGCTTTCTGGGTACAACGTTGTAGGTCTCCTACCATATAGGGCCTACGATATGTGCCTTCAAAATTCCGAAAGAACATGCTTTGCATGTCATACCAGTTGTGGATGGTGTTCTCTGCAAATTCATTGAGCCATGATTGTGCTGTCTTCCATAACATAAGTGGGAGATATCGGGTTGCGACTAGGGTGTTTCCACCTTTGGCGATGGAGCAAGCTTGGAAAAAATCCTGGAGCCAAGTATCTGGCCGGACCACACCGTCGTAGGCTTGGATGTGTCTTGAGATAGCAAATCCTTCCGGGAAGTGTGTTTTTCGAATTCGTGGTCCGAAGCATTTTGGGCCGATGTATATATCATCGTTCTCATAGCACCGCGCCTCTATGTTGGAGTTAATCCGGTGTCTCGCGTCACTTGGTGATAGGGAACGCCGTCTCGGTTGTTCGCTATAGTTGCGGTGCCTTGGAGCTGGACTTGGGCTTCTTCCACCACCTCCTCCGCCATGAGGCCCTCCTTGGCCTCCTTGAGAGCCATTGTGATGGCTGCTTGGTGGAGAGGGTGGAGCAGGTGGATTGCTTCCGGCTGATCACCGACCTCCATCCGGAGTGTCATTATTCTGGTTCCGGGGAGGGTTTTCATTGCGACGAGCCCCCTGCCGGCTTCACTCGGCATGGTGTCCATCATTCCTTTGTCCGTCACTCTCACCATGATGGGGTTCAGCCGGACGGCTTGTGTGTCTAGGAGGTGGCATTCTTTGATGGTCCTCCTCCCAACGTTTCTCTTTGTCTTCTTCCCTGTGATTGTTCGATTCTCACCGGGGAGGATTTCTTAGATCTGATGTAGCAATTCTCCTCGCTTCCATCGCTGGAGCAACGCGCCATCCACGTCCCGGTTCGGCACCGCATGAAGATCCGGTTCTTGAGTAGTTGTCTTCCCGACGGTCGGAACGGTGATGCTGCTCCGGAACCCGTTGGGGCCTTACGTCATTCTAGGCCGGATTCATGCGACATTGGTCAGATTGAGAGACCAGTTTTCCGCTCCCAGATTTCACGACCTTCTGCTACTCCAGACCCTTGGTGAGTAGCTTAATACCCAATCGGACTTGTTCTAGGCCTGGATTATTTGCCAGGATATCTTGAGCCGCGGTAGTGTTCTGTACTGGTGTTGGGTACACCAGATCTCCCTTGCTGTCGAGTCGAGGCATCACTGGGTCTCCCTCAAAGAGAACCTTGTGGACTTCTGGAAATTGATTATCACGCGTGTGTCGTTTCTGGGTCTTCTGATGCTGTAGAGAGATATACTTATCTGCAGTAGCTATGAGTTTCTTCTCTTCCTCAATGTTGTTGGCTTCATCCTGGAGTACTTGGCGATGCGCTTCTAGGGCCTGAGCCCTTTCCTCCAGCTCTTCAGCAGTAAGTTCTGCATCTGTAGGGATAGGTGTAGTTAACGCAGCATCAATGAGTTTACGGGCACCTGCAGTGACCACGTGTCCATCCAGCGAAGCTTCTTTGGGCTCTTCTAGGATAAGTGCTCCATCCGAGTCTTCCTCATATTCCTCGGCAATCAATTCCTCTGTTGGAAGTTCTTTTGCCAAGGTCTTGTTCTTCTTGTTCTTCTTCTTTGACTTCTTGGCAGCGCCGGCAACAAAGACGGCTTTGGGTCCGTTTCCCGGAGTTAAGCTTTGACCGGTACTTTCGGACATCTGGATGTCGATATTGTCTCTGAGATCCATATCATCCTGCGCTTTGGGAGAATTTTCTCCGGATCCTTCGTCCATGGCTTCTCCTTCTTCTACAGCTTTGGAGTTAAACTCCTCTTCATATTTCGTGGAGAACTTTCGAAAATCCGCTGACGTCATCGAGTCATCTGAAGACGCCGGTAAGTCGGTGTTTGTTCCGACCGCCTCTAGCACCGAGTCTTTGTTTTCTCTAGCATCGGCGGAGCCGGATCCGGATCCAACATATTCGACAAAGTGCGACGTGTGAGTCCTGAGGTAGTTGCGACCTTCCTCGTGGGCTTCCTCGAAAATCTTGATGGTCTCAAGAACCTCATCCATGTTTGCACCTTGCAGCATCATGCGCCTCAACGTATGCCTCAGGAAAGGTTAGTCTATTCCGGTACTAGCAGAGCAGGAACTGAGGTTGTTGTCCTGCTCCTCCTGGATTTCGACCTCAGTGAGTAGATCGATCTGGGATTCAGCCTCGCTAGGGAGATCCACTCCATATTCGACTTGCGTCGCAAGATCTCCGCAACAGGCGTGGGCTGGGTGGGATTAGGGTCTTCTAAGATCCGGAACTCTGCCGCCTCCATGGACAGAGTGGACCCAGAGATTTCTTTTGCCTCTACCATCACTGCTGGGGTGAGCGGGGCAGTTTCAGTGAAACCGATGTATACATCGATCTCACCACAAGACATGATGGAGTAGGCAGTCACGGCCTCCCTAGCCGGAATCCAAGTTTCGTCGAGAACGATGAGAGGGACGTCACTGGCGTAAAGGACGCGACCGATAGCGATGGTCTCGCCAATTCTGATTCTTGCAGATTCTGCTCAGAACGCAGATCCGAAGCTCACTTGCCCCACGGTGGGCACCAACTGTCGTCGGATTGATGACAAGTACGCCATGAGGGGGTCCTCGAGGCTTGTGGAAGAGAGGGATGTGAGACGTAAGGTGTTCCGGGATGGTGAGCACACAAGTTTACCCAGGTTCAAATCTGCCGGCTTTGGACGGATCCTACTCCTGCTAACAATCCAGTAATATGGCAGAGCCGGAATATGGGTTACACGGGTTTCGCCTATGCGAGTTGAGATTGTAGACTATTGTGAGGGTGACCTAAAGGCTTATCCTAGGACGTCTTATATATATATCCGGCCTAGAGTTTATAGGAGAGACCTATCCGGCTACGACTAAGAGTCGGTTACAGAGTACATCTTAAACTAGAAGTAACATAACAGGCCTATGTCGGTAAGTCTTCTAGGCATTCCGTAGCCGGACTGGACTCCGTCTCTTCTCCCTGACTGGGCCGCCCGTGAAGCAAAGCTCTAACCCGAAATGGGCCACCCTGGTCAGTGAGGCACAGTGAGGATACCTGGAAAGTATATCCCCAACATGGTGAGTTGGTAGGTACGAGGTAACATAGCTTACCCATAGGTCCCACGATGGTGGCGGAACCCTACTCCTGCTATAAATCACTATAATGGCAATACGTCAAGTTACAGAGATCGGTTTGCTCTGCATGGTGATATGAGTTTTTGCTGTAAAGGCTCCCATAGGTCTAGCTTATAAAGGTGCCAGAACCTAGGGTTACATGGAAATATACTTGTCGTATAGGTTATAGAGTCCTACACTAACACTAACTAGTCTTCGTGTCTTGTACTCCAAGGCTCCGATTTGGTCGGTGACTGCACTGTAGCCTTCCTTCTACCGGCACTGGCCTCCCTTCTAGATTCGTCTAACTGGGCCACCCAGTAGGCCATAGGCCTTGCTACCAACTATGGGCCACCCGGGTTAGCCAGATTAGAGACATGCAATGGTGATACCCATTTAGCATATCCCCAACACTGTTCACCACTCATTCGGCTCTCATTGATTAGGTGGATAAATTCACTGACTTGTTGATTTGGTATTGTATCATCAACTCGTGTTGGATCTCATCGGTCACTGTTTTCTCTTCCCCACCTTGATGCTCCATAGAAATTTTATAGCACTTTGAGTTTCCACCTTCCGTGTCGGTGCTCTCGCCGAGAATCGATGGCAGACCCTTCGCACGTGCGATGAACCGTATGCATCCTTGAAGAGGCTGGTGACGGGATCCGGCAGTGCAAGGTGTCGGTGACCACTTCTTCCTTCCGTGCCTTTGGGGACGCTTGGAGAGGCAATGCCTACAAACGCACTAGTGCTACCTTCTGCCTAAATGTTGCCAATGTGTTAGAGCTCAGGAGGCCAGGGGCGTCGAGCAATGTGAAGAGGTGTACACACTTAGGGTACGAAGAGCATGAAGGCTGTTTCCACACTGTCGATGGTTCAAGCTTCTACAAGGCGGGTGGGTGACATCACCATCTGTGTTTGTGGCTCTAGCATCTGAATCAAGCGAGACATCCGGGCTTCATCCAAGAGGAGTTGGAGGTTATAATGCCCGAAGATGACATCGACGGTATTGTTGGGAATATGCCCTAGAGGCAATCTTGTATGATTTATTTCCCAATGTATTCATAAAGTTATTAAGTTATCCTAGCATGAACAACTAATATGTATCATTGAACATGTGATTCAGTTCTGGAACTATATATTCATGTTGTTCATACTAGATGTCCTTGGTCACTAAGGTTGTGCTGGACACACAACTTAGACTAGTGTGAAAGACGGTTGATGACTAGGTTCCACTTTTCATGGGCATGGTAATGCTATTACGACTTATACAGATTCAGCTAAAGAGTTTAGCGAGTCAGACTAACCCACATTTGACATGCAATGAGCAAGTTGTCATTTTTAGTCTCAAGCAATGGAATCCTTAGACCTGAGGTGATTCCACGATACGAGTTGTGGATCAGTCGACTTAGGTTCTGTCAAACGTTGTTCTAGAACTAGGCAATTATAAAGGCAGAGTTCGGGACGATCATGAATCAAGCTGTATGACGTGGATTACCAAGATGGGATTTGCCCCTACATAATGGAGAGATATTCTCTGGGCCCTCTTGTGTGATATGATTCAGAAGCATGGCCATGCGCGACTTGGTTAAGTGTTAACCAAGGAGTTGGACTAAGTGTTAGTCTAGTGAATTGTATATCACAGAATGAGAAGAGAGTTGGGATATTGAAGGGATGGCAACTACTCGCATATAGCTCAACATGTATATCGTGAGGCAAAGGGACTTGGACGAAAGTCACATTGGAAAGGTTTGTCTTCTGACTTTGCGATGCTTGGTAGTTGGCACGTCTTGCTAGAGTCCGCTGCCAGCTATCGACTCGGAGTGGTGAATCGTGTCATGTCTAGGTGTACGTGAACCTACAGGGTCACACACTTAAGGGAAAATGAGCCTATGTGGATTAGATCCGTGTGGAAATTGGGGTATAACCTAGATGGGCCTCAAGCGTTGAGCCAAACTAGGAGTGTATATAAGTGGAGTGACAAAGGATAGTTCCCTGACCTAGCCGTCACTTTCTTCACTGCCATTTCAGGCTAGACAAGACGTAGCAATCCTCTGCCTAGATCTCCTCCCATCACGTGTGGATACTGGTAGAGGCGTTGCACGTGTGACGCTGGAGATGAAGGAGTTCGTGGTGGATCTAAAGGAGCAGTTCGTGGGATCGTACTGCACTACATCAAATGACGCGCTTCATCAATAATCCACACCTACACGTCTAGTGGTAAAGCTCGTGGCCTATCACTTGAGCTAGATCTTGGGAGTACCGTGTAGAAGAAAAGTTTTGTTTATCTCTGCATGGCCCAACATGTATGATTTCAGCAGCGAATAGAACGTGGTTAGCGTTCACCAGCGAGTGCACCTTCGCCCTTAACTTAATGGTGGAGCAATGCTTTGTCATGAACATGGCGACGTTAAGGAATGCCTACACCTCCAGGGTGTCGGCCAAAGCTATTTAGTAGGTAAAGTCGTGAACTATCTTCTTGCAGGACTTTTTGTTAGAAGTGGAGGAAGTTATACACGCGGTTGTACTATAGCTCCCTAGATGCAGGCACATTTTTCATGAATCTTGTACTTTTGCATGGTTTTCATCCAACTCATCTATATGCCCCCTTTGTAAAGGGGATGTAAAGTGTTGTTCTTTAAGATGATTGTATTCGAACTTTCTACTTATCAAGCTTGCTTATAAGACAAAAGGGTTTTGCAGGACTATTGTTCTTCGATGACGTGTCTAAAAATTTTTTTTAGCCACCAGTCAGGCATGCGCTTGCTCGTGAATCGTCGAACATTAGGCTTATCAACTAAGTCTGAATCATGCAAGTGTACGTTTAATGTCAGGTTCTTAGTCTACCAGCCGTGTCCCTAGGACGCAAAGAGGAGTCTAGTTAATTAGAATAATTAATATAAAAATCATATTTAACAGTTCCGCATGATCAAAACTCATTTTCGATCATTCTGAACTACCTTTGGTTTCTTCTAGAACCTTTCTAGTTTTCTCTCTTCTTTCTACTAGTGATCCCGATGATTCCATAATGATCTACAAGCATCGTAGAACCCTTAAGTGAGTTATCCTACGGTTCAGGAACATCACAGACATGATTTCTACATAATGACCTTTGATGGGATCTGAATACCCATAATGACACTTATGCATTCCATGATGTTATCATCATTTGAACCATCAACATTGAGTCAAATTCCCTTTGTTACTTCGATACATAATTTTTTTGAGATCTGATCATTGGTATCAACATAGCTGGTTCAATCTTGTTACTGACAAGTATACTTAACTCATTCCCGTGATATCGCATCCTCATGACCTAGTCACACACTATAGCTTCTTGGATGCAATCTCACCGAGTGGTCCCAGTGTATTTTCCTATCATGCGGGAGAACAAACCTTGATCTTGATGTGTACACCTCAATATATCCCTTTGAAATACCTTATAGAAACCTTTATGGTCACCCTGTTATGGTGTGACGGTTGATGTAGTCAAGGCAACCTCGGGTGATAGTGGTTAGATATGATCTCATCATCTAAGGAGAAGGTCACTTTGTTTCCTAATTATCGCAACGATGAAATTTGTGACTTGATCATCTTGTAATACTTATGTTGGGTAAGTGTGTCCATCATATCATTCACTATTTATATGACCTTATTGTCAATTGACATAAATGCCCATGATCAGGAAACCTTGATCATTAGTTGACCAATAAACTAGTTGAATACAAGCTACAAGGGATGTGGTTTATTTACATACCAAACGTGGTCCAGCATAATGCAGGACGTGATGCATTTCTAATGCCGTCTCCCATAGTCTGCACGGTACGCTCACGACCTACCTATGCTTCATCTCTCTCTATATATTTTCTGACCATCTCCCTCTCTCTTTCAAGGAGTCCACACAATTTGATGTTTATGGCCTTGGAGGCCTCAGATGCTAGTTGTCGTGATCATGCAGCCGAAAACGTGTTCGCCTGTATCCGACCAAAGTAGCTTCAAGTGGACGAGGTAAATGTCCACATTTTTTTTGCATGATTTATGTTTTCATCAACTAATATTTCTCCGTGTGCATTTGTTCATAATGCAGGGTCGGATGGAACGAGGCCTCTCGAAACTCTCTGGTGGCTGCCTATGCCTCACCACATATCTTTAGTAGGTAAGTATCACACGTTCTATTCGGTTTTCCCCTCTCCCTAACGTTTCTTCTCTCTTTTATAAAAATAAGCTACCATGCCCATATTTTGTCGATTTCAAGTCTTCTTTGTTATGCAGCAGCGCATGAGCCAAAAAATGTGTAGCTACACCCCTCGTTTCTCTCATATTTCGCCATCCTGGATGCTTGGAGTTGTAGGTAACCCGTTTGACTGCATTGGTTTGCTCGCAGGCATGCTCGGATATGATGGCATATTAAAAACTAAGGGAGCAACAACCCTCGGCTAAGAATAGCAGGTTGTGGCAGGCATCCAGCTACGTCGTAGCCAACGTCAGGACATTGATGATGGCCAGTAGTACTTATGTGCGTCCCCTTTTCAGTTAATATTTTTTATATCGTTTACTACATGGTCACAAGTGCTTGGTTGTATACGTGCAGATTCCTTTGTTCTATTTGAGGTCTTGGCGCATAAATAAAATCCATGTGTTCCTCGACTCTACCGACAACTTTTGAGTCATTGCATATGCACCGAGCTGCAGTACCATCTCCTCTCCAACACGCCAATGGTGATGAGCTCCACTACTGGCCACCATGTAAAGATGTCCTTTGTATTGTATTACAAAGAGCAAGTCCTCAACTTGAAACACCTTCTTAGCTAGCTCTCAAATGAATATTGCTTGCCCGTGCAAGACTCTGATTGCAACCAAAGCGTATGTTCTAAGATACTGTTTGTAAAGTGTTCAGTTAAAAGAAAATGTTGTGGCCTCTAATGTTCCTTTTCTCCTATGAATATTAATTGTACAGTCTAGATTAGTCTATCACCTTATACGTCAAAAGGTCCCATTTGATCTTTTCTAGCTTGCTCGGGTGTTACATTCTCATTTAAAATGCATGCAGTGTGTAAAACACTAAAATAGTACAACAATAAAATTCATATAATCGAAGAAATTATGGAATAAGTACGTGATGGCTCAAAATATATTCGAACTCGTTGGGGAACCCCAAGAGGAGGGTATGATGAGCACAGCAGCAAGTTTTCCCTCAGTTATGAAACCAAGGTCATCGAACCAGTAGGAGCAAGGAAACACCTCCAAGGTGTTGTTTCCAACTTGGAATCCTACACAACACAACCACAGAACTGCCCCCAACTTATAGTTAGGTTGTCAATCTCACTGGTTTTGCTGAAAACAAAGGATTAAACGTATTGCGTGGAGGATAGTAATAGCTTGCAGAAAGTAAACAGAAAATAGTAAATAGTTGTAGATTGACGGTAAAAGAATGGATCAGGGTCCATAGTTCACTAGTGGTGATTCTCCTTAAGATAGATGACATGTTGGATGAACAAATTACAGTGGGGCAATTGACAAACATCGAGAAAGCATACATGCATATACTAATCATCTTGACTCCTATGAGATTTGATTAGACATTACAATATTATACATAGACCATAATCCAACTGCATCTATGACTAATAATCCACCTTCAGGTTATCATCTGAACCCCCTCCAGTATTAAGTTGCAAACAATAGATAATTGCATTAAGCAAAGTGTGTAAAGTAAAAAAATACGATTGTTCTATGAACAAAGGATTGTTGTTTTCTCCCTAGTAGCAACAACACATCTAGTACCTTAGAGATTTCTATCACTTCCCCAGATTCCTAGAGGCATGAACCCACTATCGAGCATAAATACTCCCTCTTGGAGTTGTGAGGATCTACTTGGCCAAGATAGCTACTAACAATGGAGAGCATGCAAGATCACAAATAACAAAGACATGATAGAATCAATAATCAATCTGAAATAGGATCTCAATATCCATCGGATCCTCGCAAACACAACATGTAGGATTACAAATAGATGATCTTGATCATGAACGGAACTCACAAGATCTAAACATGGTAGCACAAAGGAGAAGAACCAACCATCTAGATACTACATGGACCCGTAGTCCAGGGATGAACTAGTTACCCATCATACCGGAGGTAGGCATGGTGATGAAGAAGGCCTCCAGGGTGATCTCTCCCCTCCGGCAGGGTGCCGAGAAGAGCTTCAGATCCCTCCCGATCTAGGAATGGAGATGGCGGCGGCTACAGACTCTTTCGTGGAATTTTGATTGGGTACTTAGGGTTTCTGCATCGGAGGCTTCTTATAGGCGAAAGGGGAGGCCGAGGGGGTGCCCGAGGTGGCTGCATCCCCCAGGCACGGGCCAGGCCTGGCTTTTCATTGTTCCGGCCTTTCACTATTCTGGCCTTTCACTATTCCGGCCTTTTACTGTTTTGTTCTTTTGCAGGCAGATTCTACGTATAATGGCCTCGATATAGGCCCGTCACTACTGATTGGTGGCCCATCAAGGACTGATAAAATGTTGTGGGCCTGCTACTATTTAAGCCTATCTAACTTAGATCCATTGCCAGGACATAAACGTGGATAAACAAAGAACACAAGTTCTCTAAAATGCTAAATAAATTCTGGAACTGTGGAAAAAAAACTGATAACTGGAAAATTATTAAAATATTACAGTCCTGAAAAATTCCGTAGCTCGTAAAGCATCATCGAAGTACAACACAACAGATAAACAATATAATCTCAGTTTAAAAAATGTTCCTTTTAGGGAGCTCGCGCCGCCTAACATGTAACAGCGGGATTACCACGAGACTTGTTGAGGATATTATTAAGTAGATTCTCCGTCAAAGCTTGCCTGTTTTTTAACTCAGATAACTCCTTCCTTGCTATGGAGACTACTGTATCTGTTCTGTTGGCTTCCTGTCCAACTACATCAAGTGCATCTTGGAGTGCAGCACCAAAAACTTTTTCTACTAGAATGTATGGAGCAGTCGAGATTGTGTACCTACGTGAGCAATACACACTATCACTGCTATTCTATCCAAAGAGATCTACACTTGAGGTAGTTGTTTTCTGTTCTGCCTTCATATTTATATTTGTAACCTAAAAGAAAAAGAAACATCATATAACATAATTACCAAGAAAAACAAAAACCAACGAATTTCAAATCAGTCCTTTTGGTAAAAGGAAGAAAGCAATTAGTAACGACAGGGCATCATACATCTCTTTCTTCTAGAATAACTAGAACAGTTGACTTTATAGAGGGATGAGATAGTGTGCAACTATCACTTATGCCCTGTGAAATGACTGCTCTACTTGATGAAGGCTGAAACTAAGATAAAAGAAGTTACAACATCATACAAAGAAACAAAACTACCATGTTCATTCTCAAAGATTTTCAAAATATTATTTGGTCTATTATAGCGATATAAGCACTCGACGCGAGGACCTCATGCAGATAGGTGCCTCTAATAGAATAGCCAAATCATTTTTAGAGAAATGGTCAAACAATCTATTGAACTATTAGAATGTTTAAATTTTTTGATTGACTGCCCAAAGACAAAGTGTCCTATCATCTGCCTCGTATTAAAATAGCCATACACGTGTAAATACCAGAGTGAGATTTGAAGTAGGTGGTTCTTTATATTGGATTCTATTGCATTTCTGGCCTTGTTATAATCACCCTAGTGCCTCCAACAAAAATAACAACTCAACTAGAGTCAATGGCATGACACCAAGGGACTTAAACCTTAAAAAAGGGTGGGCATCCTTACAGTAGCTCTATGTACAGTCTTAGGGTTGCTGATCTGGTTATAGGTATGTTCATCAATGATGTCCGCTGCATCAAGTAATTGGACTGGTGGTCTCCATAATTCAGTGTCGGTCCTCCGCATAATGGTGCAGCGAATAGTGAACAAAAAAGGTTCCAGTCTCACAGATGTTAGCATGAAGTGATACAAAAGCAATAGATACTTACGAGATTATAGGGGCCATTCATTCTATGATTTCTAGTGTAAACTGCACCTATTCATTGTGTAACAATAGCAAACGGTTAGGAATAGTGGGGTAAGCATAGGCAAATGAAACAGACATCTCAGTGGAAGAAGTATAACGAATGTAAACACGTACTGCATACATAGGACAAAAGCATCAAGCAAGAATAAACAATTAGTACCAAAGCCTATGCCAAGCCAGAGAGAAATTATAACCGCATCTAATATGGGCACTTACTAAAGTAGATAATGAAAAAAATGTGTTAACCGTTGGCTGACTCATATTACGCCATGAAATACAAAATCGCACTTGAATGCCTTACGATTAAACCTGACTACAAAAAATATATTTAGGAAGATACGGGTAACAAGTATAGTAATTGTAATTTACTACAAAAGTACCACCAATACAAAATACAGTTAACTGCTACATATTTATCTTACCAAACTCCAAGGAGATATGGTTACCTCAGTCACGACGGCGTTTAGGCATGATGCGAATCCTGGGTGGTGACGTCGAGGTTGTCGAGGGTGATGCGGTTGCGGTGCTTGTGGGCGAAGGTGAAGCAGAACAAGGGTTCCTCTGAGCGCTGATGACAGCGGCGAAGAAGCAGATTCCTGGCGGTGGGAATGTCATCGGCGTGCCAGGAGAGTGGGTTGGTGAAGTAGATCTGGTGTAGTGCACGGCGACGACGGTAGATCTAGGGTTTTCTGCAGGGCTAGCGCAGCTGGGGGCAAGGATTGTGTGTGGGTGAGGGGGGTCGGTGGTAGGGGTATAGAGGTACTGAAAAGGGAAATTACGATTGAAGCCCCACCAAACTGACTTCACTAGGGGTAGAAGGGGGATTCCAAGATGTTTCAAACATTGGATAGCGGGAGATTTTCCCGCTCGACTAAATTCAGATTTATGTATAGTCCAAGTAGTAGTAAATTAGTAAGCCGTACTCCCTGGATTAAAAGGCCGATAGGCACATCGGTGATTATCCATGGCCCATACTGCCTCAGTTCAGAAATTAAGGGCCCATTTAGCCATTTTGCATCTAAATATTGATCATCCATTGCCCAGATTGGCTTGGTTTAGATATTAAGGACGAGTTTGGCATCAAAGTATTTTAAATTATTTCGAAAACATTTTGATTTCTGAATAAGCTAAACTATTAAATACCTTTTAGTGTTTTCTTCCAACAAATAATAGGGGTTTAAACTGAAGTATTCTCCAAAACTATGTTTTTTAAAATAATTGAGAAAGAGGTTAGACCCCTTTTTGAAGAAACTGAGAAGAGAGAAAACTGAAGTATTACTTTGATAGGCACTAAAATACTATGGCATTGATATATTTCCATATTATATCTATTCATGAACGATGATGCGTATGAAGATGTTGTCACCAAGACAGGTAGTGAGCACGAAAATTATGACTAAAGCCCCAACTAACTCGAGTGATTTTTTTTATTCATAGTCCAACTAATAATAGTAGAATGGTAGGCCGGTGGTATGGGGAATCAAGTGTAATAATAAAGCGCACTGAGCTTTAAAAAAATAAAGCACCCTTTATCGATAACTTTTCAATCACTATGGTTGGCAGTGTTCATACTTCTATTCTAAACAAAATATGGGAACCCACTATTTCGCTAACGTGAATAATCTAGCGCCTGAGGGACGACATCAAACCATTCATAAGGTAAGCAGTGATGGTGTTCTCATCGAAAAAATGTGAAAGTTGCTAGGCCCCACAAGTACTTTGTTCTCACAACTCTTATTGTCCCTTCGTGCTAAGGATGACAATTACCCACCAGTGCCCGCAGGTACTGTACCCGTGTTGGTAGGGTATGGGCACCATTTTATACCCATGAGTAATACCCATACCCTAAACCGTTAAGTCATGGGTACGGGCACGAGTAGATGTACCCATACCCTACCCATTTAAATTGACATAGTAGTAAAACTTACCTATAGAGTTACAACCTATGGGGCCAAGCAACCTTGGGAAAAGTATGATACTTTGGCTTCTAAACTTCGATATTTTTTATGGGTACGGGCATGGGTAAAGTTTTATACCTGCGAGTACGGGTATGGGTAAAATTTTCTACCCATTGACTAAATGGGAGTGGGTATGATATTGTTCTACCCTACTCACACCCTACCCATTGCCAGCCTTACTTCACGCTCATTCATTAATGCGGCCACGTTTTCCTTGAGGTTTTTCGAAAGTTGTTTGGTCATGCACACATAGCATATTTTATGAAGTACAGTAGTACAACATACATAGACCGCAATTAATTATTCGAGCTAATCACTATTGTTCTTATTTAAAAAGAAAAATTATTGGGCTTTGGAGCATGTCCAACAACCGTTTTGTATTGAATTGCTAAAATCTGACTCTAGGAAGAGGAGCGCGAAGGTTTATCAATGGAACACAATTTCCAATTTCCTAGCCTTCCTATAAGCATTCATTAGTGTTTGCCCTTCCTAGAAAAAATCATGTCTACTCTCTGCGTTCCGAAATATAAGACATTTTATCTTTGTGAAATAAATGTATCTAGACGACTCTTAATGTGTTCAAAGCTAAAACGTCTTATATTTCTGAACAGGGGAAGTACATGACAATGACGTGTGGTGTCAACCACTCAGCCACCCAATAAATAAACCCCCTTTATTGATAAATTTTGAATCACTATGGCTGGGAGTGTTCAACCTTATGTTTAAAAGGAAATTTTGGGAACCCACTATTCCACTAATGTGAATAATATAGTGCACTTGAGCAACGACATCAAAGCCACCCATGAGGTAAGCTCATTAAAAAGAAGAAGAAATGTGGGGTTGGTAGGCCCCACAAGTAATCTATCCTCACAACTCTTATTATCCATTCACGCTCATTAATACATGCGTCCTTATTTTCTTGAGATTATCGAAAAGTTGTTAGGTCATGCACATATAGCATCATCGCTAATATTTTCGAATTATCTCTACTACTATAATGGAGCAGTTTTGAATTAGATCCATAGCACCAATCATGACTGTTGGTCTGGCTGATCCAATGGTTCAGAGCAGCTGGATTCGTGTTGAAGGAGTAGTACCTATAGCAAACCCCACCATGTTCTAGAACCATCATCTCACCACCCCCAAAATTTCATAGCACAGTAGGTTGTATTCTCAATATGTGTAGATATATTATTAATAGACTTAATGTATCCATTTTTCTCTAATAAGACTATTGGTTAATAACAACTTAGTGTTTGTTAAATCACATTTCATACAGTATATACGTGTGTGGCACATGCCGTTTACTAGTAGTGGTAAGATAAGAAAAGAAAGACTATCAATAGTATCTTCTCGATGCTAAAATGGAAATAATGAAGATCGAATGTCTAACAATGTTGGGATTCGCATCTTAATCCAACGGTCAATATTCAAAGTTATTCGTACACTATATAGTGCTAAGAAAAAAATGAGAAACATGTGTTTTGACACCTTTGAATACAAAAAATGCTCTCGCTGCTTCACAATGTGTATTGGCCTAAGGTGTATGAACATTCCTGGTTTCGACCCGAATAGCCAAGGTCATGACCATATTCACATCATATATAGTTTATGATACAGTATATGCATATGGTAGATTCATGCATCTTCTTCAACAGGATATGTTGAAAGTGAGAAGTGTGTTGTTTTCTTTTGTTAAGCAAGTACTAGTCTTACCATTACCACTATGTTAACACTATATGGTGTACAAAAAACTTTGAATATTAATTGTTGGATCAAGGCTCACGAATCCCAACATTTCCATCTGTTGGATCTTCTTTTCCATTCTAGCATCAAGAAGATTCTATTAATAATCTTCATCACAATGAAATACTATGCACAAACCTCAAAACACACTTCTCCATCATTCTAGAATCCTTCCCATGTTTCTATAGACCATGTTACCAAAATTTTCAAGCATTTGATTTGAGTGTCCTTTGTGTTAAATGTATGGACTTGGATGTATTTTTTTTGTTTTTGTGGTCCTTGGTGTAACATGTACACATCCACTTTTGTTTTTTGTGGTCCTTGGTGTAACATGTACACATCCACTTACCGTGTTAATTAATTAAATAATCTCGCTCACTCGGGACATACCTTAGTCAAAAAAAAGTACCACCACTAGGGCTGGAATTCGAGCCAAGCCGAATCAGCTCGGCTCGACTCGCTAAAGCTCGTGCAACTAATGACCTAGCTTGGCTCGGCTCGTTTACAAAACGAGTTCATATTTGAAACTCGGCTCGACTCAGTAAACTCACGAGTAACTCACGAGTAGCTCGTTTAGCACGTTATGAGTTACAAACAAGAGCACATATAAGAAAAGCTAGTAATTATCCTACTAATTAAGAACTAGAATATGGATAGTACTCTCATAATAACACGAAGGCAAGATCGAATGGAAAATATAGTAGTTCTACACCATTACATGTACAAGAAACATTTGTAGTATGGCACTCATCAGTGGAAAATTTCAAATTCTATATTTGAACGAGTTTAATGAGCTAAACGAGTAGCTCATTTAGCTTGGGTGAACAAACGAGTTCAAATCTAAAACTAGGCTCGACTCATTAGACAGCAAGTTCAATCTGAGTAAAGCCGAGGCATGAGTTACACTCATTTAGCTCACGAGTTTCGAGTTATAATTCCAGGCCTAACCACCACCCGGTTTTTAGAAAAAGTGGGGACCATGTTTTCTTACCCTAGCGAACCGTGCCCACTTAAATAACTTTATGTCAATTTAAAGAAATTAGGTCAAACTTAAACTACAAGTAAGTGCGGTAGATTCCTCTTGAATTTTCCTAACACCGTCTGAAGGGACCCACGATGTCTATATATCAAGACTTAAGTTCCGGGACAGAGTACTAAACACTAGTAGTACCTGCATGCAAGGCTCAAGGCCTATTTTTTTTGAAAAGTCAAACTATGCAAAGTTTGACCAAGTTTGTAGAAAAAAATATTAATATTTACAATATGAAATACATACCCTTTGATACATCATGAAACATATATTCACATGGTATCTACTAATATCATATAGAAGTTCTTGATATTTTTTTAGAAGTTTGGTCAAACTTTTCGTAGCTTCACTTATAAAAAAAGACTTAGGCCCTGTTTGGAACAAAGGAAAATTAGGATTTTTGTAGGATAGGATTTCTATAGGAAAAATTCCTATGGGTTCGTTTGGGACAAAGGAATAGGAATCTAAGATTCCTTTGAAATTCCTATGGTATAGGCTATTTCATAGGAATTTTCTAGGAAAAATAACATGTGGTCTAACCTCATGTTTCATCTCCTTGTGTCTACAATTCATGCGGTTTTCCTGTGTGACATCCAAACGACACCCTAAAATTTTCCCATGGTATTGATTCCTATAGGAATTGAGCATACATGATACTATCTTAATTCCTGCATTTTTTCTATTCCTATGTTTTGCATTCATGCATTCCAAACGGGGCCTCAAGCTTTGGGACGGAGGTACTAGTAAGATGAGGGAAAAAACCGAAGAGCAAGAGGAGCTCGGAGAATAAAAGGGAGGCATGGCGGGAGGGCAGCGTGACAGGGCACTTGAAGGCGGTGCGATGTCAGAGCAAAATTATGATGGGTTCCTAACATGAGGTACAACATACACACTCTAGTAAATTTTAGGACTTGTGTGTACTCAGAACAAAACAAAAAAAAATCGCTCTCAGTCGCCGCCTCACCATCCATCTCAGCACTCCCTTGTCCACAGCGCTGCGCATGTGTGTCTTGGTATGGTGGCTCAGCTGTGTCTCCGGCGTGTGCGTTGGTGTACATAGGAAGGAACCGGACATTGGCGGAAAAAATTATTAGAATTCAAACTTTCGATTTTTTTCTCTTCCTTTCCAAGCATCGGGAATGAAGGTTATTCAAAGGATGACCATATCGACATCATATCTCTATCTGTACTATTACTAGAAAGTTTCACGTGCCTTGCATGTGAGACTCAGATAGTAGACGTATGACATCTCACCACTATATAAAATTATAGTTGGTAAAGCACAATAAATTATAAATTTGACAAATATCTATAAAGTATGGGTGTATCCTTGTACTTTGTATGTCATGTAGAAGTCAAAAAATTATTAGCTACCTAACACATAAATTTTTGATAACATGGTCTAGAGAAAAAAGGAGAAGATTCTAGTATGATGGAGAAGTGTGTTTTGAGGTTTGTGCATAGCATTCATTATGTTGAAGCCTACAAATAGAATATTCTAGATGCTAGAATGGAAAATAAGATCCAATGGCTAGAAATGCTAGAATTCGCGAATCTTGATCCAACGGTCAACATTCAAAGTTATTCGTACACTATATAGTGGTAAGATAAGATAATGGAGTAGTTTTCAATTGGATCCTTAGCACCAATCCTGACCGCTGGGCTGTTAGATCCAATGGTTCAGAGTACCTGAATTCGTGTTGAATAGTACCTAGAGCAAACTCCACCATGTTCTAGAACCATCATGTCACCATCCCCAAAATATCATAGCATAGTAGGTTGTATTCTCTGTATTACTACAATGGAGCAGTTTTGAATTGGATCCATAGCACCAATCCTGACTGTTGGACTGTTAGATCCAATGGTTCAGAGCAGCTATATTCATGTTGAATAGTACCTAGAGCAAACTCCAACATGTTCTAGAACCATCATTTCACCATCCCCAAAATTTCATAGCACTGTAGGATGTATTCTCAATATGGGTAGATAGTTATTACTAATAGACTTAATGTATGCATTTTTTCTCTAATAAGAATATTAGTTAATAACAACTTAACATTTGTTAAATCACATTTCATACAGTATATACGTGTGTGGCACCTCCCTTTTGATCAACACGTGAGACTCGGATAATAGACGTCTGACATATCATCACTATATACAATTTTAATAGGTAAAGCATACAAAAATATAAATTTGATCGATATCTATAAATTATGGGTGTATATTTGGTTCTTGTACTTTGTATATCATTTAGAAGTCGACGATTATTAGCTATCTAAAACTAGAAAATTCTGGTAACATGCTCTAGAGAAACAAGAGAGAAGATTCTAAAATGATGGAGAAGTGTGTTTTGAGTTGTGTGCATGCCATTCATTGTGATGAAGACTATCAATAAAATCTTCTAGATGCTAGAATGGAAAAGAAGATCCAACGGCTGGAAATGTTGGGATTCGTGAATCTTGATCCAATGGTCAATATTCAAAGTTATTCGTACACTATATAGTGGTAAGATAAGATAAGATAAGATATATATGTAGAAAAACATCAAAACACACTTATCCTTCATTCTAGAATCTTCTCGATTGTTTCTCTAGACCATGGTTCTAAAATTTTCAATTATTAGTTAGCTAATAAACATTTATTTCTACATGATATAAAGTGCAAGAACCAAATATACAGTCATACTTTAGAAACGACGTGGCTCAAATTCATAGATATTTCAAGATTTACCTATGACAATGTAATATACTAATGACATGTCATGCTTCTCTATATTATGTGAGTTTCACGTGCAAGGCACGTGCAGCTTACTGGTACTACTACGAAGAGCATGGCTCAGCTCCATGATGGAGGAGCAGGACCCGGCTACTAATTTTAATTGCTTGATTGTAGGGTCCTTTGTGTTAAATGTATGGACTTGGATGCAATTTTCACCTTTTTAAGGTCCTTGGTGTAACATGTACACATGCACTAGCTATGTTAATTATTGAAGCATCTCACTCCTTCGAGACATACCCCTGTCAAAAAATAAAGTGTCACCACCCGATTTTTAGAAAACACGGACATGTTTTGTTACAATTCCCTAGTCTTATGATGTTTCAAGTTTTCCTATATATTAGCTAACTAGCCCATGCACTCAAATAACTTTATGTCGATTTAAAGAAAATAGGTCAAATTTGAACTACAAGTAAGCGCAATAGATTATTTCTTGAATTTGCAAGAGATCCAACAATTAGCAATGTCGGAATCTGTCAATCTATATCCAATGATCGATGTTCAAAGATATCTTTGTTATATATCTTATTAGTAAGTTGCACATGCCTTGCACGTGAGAATCAGATAGTAGAAGTATATGCCATATCATTTTTCTCTACTACTATAAAGGAGCAGTTTTGAATTGGATCCATAGTACCAATTCTGACCGTTGGACTGTTAGATCCAATGGTTCAGGGCAGGTGGATTCATATTGAGTACTACATAGAGAAAACTCCACCATGATCTAGAACCATCATGTCACCCCCCAAAATTTCATAGCATAGTAGGTTGTATTCTAAATATATGTAGATAGTTATTATTAATAGACTTAATGTATGCATTTTTCTCAAACAAGACTATTGGTTTATAACAACTTAATGTTTGTTAATCACATTTCATACAGTATATAAGTGTGTGGCACGTGCCTTCTACTAGTTTATATAAAATTATAATAGGTGAAGTCCAAAAATAATTATAATTTCGAGCTACGTATATAAAGTACCATTGGATCTTAATTATATCCATTCTAGCATCTAGAAGATACTATTGATAGCATTTAGCACACTAAAAGATATGCACAAACCTCAAAACACACTTCTCAATAATTCTAGAATGTTCTTCGTCATTTCTCTAGAGCATGGCAAGTACTATTAGGTTGCTAATAGGTTGATTACTACTACTCCCTCCGAGCCATATTAGTTAACTTCGATTTGTCTAGGTACAAATGTATCTAATACTAAAATGTGTCTAGATACATCCATATCTAGGCAAATCTGAGTCAACTAATATGGGTCAGAGGGAGTACATGGTACAAAGTATAAGAATCAAATATAAAACAGATATTCTATGGATGTGGCTCAAAATTATAATTATTGTTTGAGCTCCACCTATTATTATGGTTTTTTAGTAGTCCTAATTATCATAGTTGGGCATGTGGGTTCAAATCCTTCGCGTGCTAGAAAAGTGATTACGGTGCACGCTATCTAGCAGGGAGGGGAGAAATGTGGGTTCACGTCCTTTCCCGAAACACAGTCTACGTGACGAGACGGGATAATACTGAGCCAGAACGTGACAGCTTGCTAGTCTAGCACTCTAGCTATAACTCCAGTAGGCATCCTCGATCCACTGCAGAAGACCGACGAGGAAATATGCAAAATTAACACTCCTCGTTCAAAGAGCCTCCCATCTTCCCCATCTCCGGCGATCCCCATTCGCTAACACTGGCTAGCCGCATTTTGGATCCTCTCGAGCACCGCACTTCCTAAATTTTCCTAGCCATTTCTCGCCCACTACATCGGTTTTTTCAGGCCTCCATCACTCTCCTCCAAGAAACCCCAACAATCATATTTGAATCCGCCCTCGCCCCCAGTCCATCCGGACGCAATGGCGGATTCGATGCACAACATTCGGTACGGTGGCTGGCGCAAGGTCAGCGACGACGCCTTCAGAGAAATCGCTATGCGTATGGACACTACCAGCACCGTCCGGCTGGGCGCATGCTCCAAGGAGTTGCGCCGCCAAGTCGTCGGCGGAAAAGGTAGCAGATGGCCCAATGTCGGCTGTGGGACATTGGTCGCCTTCCACGACTTCCTCAACCACAGGATGGCGTGCCCGCATGGCCCATGCAACTGCACTGAGCCTGACTGCGAGGTCGCCGCCCCGCCCACAGCGCTCCTTTCTCACCTCGAAAAAGCCCACTAAATTGAAGTGCAGAGTTTCCACTATGGCGAGGAACACAGGTACATCTCTCATCCTTTGATGGCACCTGGCTCATGGAGAGTAGAGACCGTGTTATTCGGGGACGATGGTATATTGTTCGCCATGCGATTTGACATGCTCGACTATGGCCTCATCATATTTGTCCAGTGCGTCAGGTCGGTGGCGTGCTTGTTTCTGTGGTATGTGGTGGAGTTGCACTTTTATAAACCTTCAATGATTGGAGAGGACCTGGAGGAGTTCGCCGAAGATAGCCTATTTTTCGAGCCGAAGAGCAGTGCGTCGTCGGCCTCTGTCAGGATTACTGAAGAGTACCTTAATTTCCTAATTAAGAAACATGATAGGTTCACATTGGATTACTCATTTTGCATCCACAATGTGGGAGATGGCAAATATGACCATCATGATTCTGATGATGATCTGTTGTTCAAGTTTGTTTAGATCAAACGCTGGAGATGATCTAGCATTTCCTTTGAAACATGGCTCTATATTTTTTTCTTGGGAGTGCCTAGATCTCAGGCGCCTGAGAACTTCTTATATGTATATTTAGCATGCTGCAATTTAGTCCGCCGATTCTTACTTCCTTTAGAAATCTCAGGTTCATCTCTCAGCCGCTGTCGGCACCGCGCTCATCAAGACTAGAGAACATCAGATCTGGGGACGATGGTACGGTGTTCGCTATGCTATTTGACATGCTCGAGTGGGGCGACATCATAGTATCTGTCGTGTGTGTCAGGCCGGAAGGGTGCTCGTCGCCCTTGTACAATCTGTTGTTCACCGTCTATCACCCAACACCAGAGGCTAGGTTTTGGGAGGGTGAAGTGCGTAATTCCTTCACTGCTGCGAGTAGGGCGGTGCCTGGCATCATGCAGAAGAAAAACTATTCTATGGTGGTGTACCTTCAAACTTTTTAGACCCAGGGCCTGTATTACTCAATATGCATCCATCGCGAGGGAGAATTCCAAATTGACCATTCTACTACCTTAGATATTGTTTATCCCACTTTCACTACATACCACATACGTACGTGTACTGGAGATTGGATTTTGGATACAGAGTAGTACTAGTATAGCACTAGTTCTTGTATTTCGGACTATTTTGTACTACTATATATCGGTACTGGTAGTACTTGTTTAGACCAAGGATAGGAGATGGTCTTGCTTTGCCTTTATTATGTCATTGCTATTACTGAAATATTTTGTTTAACTAATAGTGACATACTATTACTTGTTTAGATCAAGTGCAGCAATTTGTCTTGCTTTTCTTTCGAAAGTTAGCATTGTCACAATTATCTAGATAAGTTTTGGGCATTTTGGGTTGCATACGGGGGGTAACACAGGCATTGTCACTTGATTGTCAGTTTTGCTTGCTCCAATGATCGAGTCTGTTTTTTGAGCTGGAACAAGAACTGATTCTCTCTGTACTGCTATTGATTTTCAAGCAGGAAAGCTTTTGTGAAACGAGTTTATCTAGACTCTTTTTAGTGTGTAGTTCAGAGTGAACCCATATACTAAAAGGGGTCTAGATACACCCGTTTCACAAAAGCTAAAATATCTTATATTTGAAACGGAGGGAGTACTACGTATGTTTTATCGAAGTCAGGTTACTCATATTTACTTTATCATATTTTTATTATAATATTTAGCATTGCTGCAATTTAGTCCGCTGAATCTTACTTCCTTTAAAAACTCCAGGTACATCTCTCAACCGATGTTGACACCATGCTCATCGAGAGTAGAGAAGATCGGATCAGGGGATGATGGTACGGTGTTTGCTCTGCCATTTGACATGTGCGAGTCAGGCGACATCAGTGGATCCGTCGTGTGCGTCAGGACGGATGCTTGCTCGTCTCCCTTGTACAATGTGCTTATCACTGCCTATTACCTGACAATAGAGCTAGGCTTTTGGACCCATACAATCTGCAGTTCCTCCATGCTTGGGAGCTGGGAGGTGCCGGGCATCATCCGGAGGAAAAACATTCCTTTATGTTCTGAAGTGAACCATATCATATTACCGGCCTACATTACTCAATATGCATCAATCGCGTGGGAGAATCCTATGATCGAGCCTATTAGGAGAACAGGGCAAACTGATCATGCGCCAAGGTATTTTGATGGAACAAGAACTTATTATCTCTGTACTGCTATTGAATTTCAAGCAGGAAAGGTACTGAATCTCTCAAATGTTCTGAAAGCATTTTGTGGAACTAATACTGATGTACTGGTACTTGTTTTTCTTTTGAAACATGGCCGTGTCACAATCTAGATGAGACTTGGGCATTTTGGGTTGCATACGGGGGTCACATAGGCATTGATGTGAGAAGAAGGTACTTAAAGCATACTTGATCATCAGTTTTGCTTGCTCCAATGGTCGAGTGTGTTTGATGAAAAGGACAAACTGATCGTGTGACAAGGTTTTTAGAGATGAAACAAAAAATGGTTCTCTCTGTACTTCTATTGTATTTCATTGTCTGTATTGCTGAATTGGTCACTTTTGAAATGCTGTTGAATTGGTCAAGTCCTCATGAATATGAACTTTGAATCTGTTGATAATTTTTCTACCTTATTCTGTACTGCTAAATTTTGACATGAATAGCTTCCAAAAAGAATTATCACTTTCCCCCTCCCTCTCTGAGGTCTTTGTTTCGAATCCGGCTGAGCACATCACAATGCAATTTTTATTAACCAGGAGAAGAAATCTAGTAGCTCATTTGGCCCCTCTTTAGCCCAGAACATTTTTATTCGGTATTTTCAGGGTCAGAGGACTGCTGACCACAGCCCAGTGAAATTTGAGAAAGGACCCCATGGAGCATAGCCGAGAATATATTAATTCGTCCTTTTAGGGATCAGGGGACTGCTGAGCACAGCCCACTAAAATTTGAGAATGAAGCCCATGGAGCCTGTCCTATGGAGTATAACCCACGTAGAGCAGCCTATGTAGAATAGCCAAACTCTTTTTAATTCGGCCATTTGGGCATTCCCCCCCCCCCCCTCTCAAAATAAAAAAAACTCTGCCTACCCACGTTTTAAAGAAAATACTCCATTATATGGCATTTTATAAATTGAGATGCCAGGAGCGCTGCCCTTTTATATTTTAAAAGCGATAAACATAGACACCCAAAATATTTTTTAAGAAGACTAATACATAAATTGTAGTACTAATAAAAGTTTAATGATATTTATTCTATAAATATCTTTGTTGTAGTGGCAACACACTCAATTTACATTTATTTGATTTGAAGGTCTTTTGTTCGAATCGTATCTTAGATTTACATTTTTTTTCTTCTAGCAATATTGCGTTTCCGAGAGGCTGACATCACGGACCCACCAGCATGCAGCGTCCCTGGAGTTTGTTTTGAGGGTGGGTTCGAAACAAAAGTTTAAATACTTGTACAGAGAGGCTCGCATCAGGGACCCACCATACAGAACATACACGGCCTCATCGGGGACCCACAAGCCAGAGAGGCTGATATATGGGCCCCAGCAGTAAGACCATACACGGCTGCCACGGCGAAAATAGCGGACGCGGCTGAAAAAAAAGTCCATCATACACATGTTGCACTTACAGAGAAGCTGACATGTCGGACCCAGCAGGCCCAAGCATAGCCCATGAAATTAGACTATCAGCCCCAAGCATAGCCCAATACCTTCTAATTCGGCCTTTTCATGGTCTTGTGGCCACCGACCATAGCCCATTCAACTTAGGAGTGAGCCCATGGAATATAAGCCATGACAAATAGGGCATCCGCCCCAAGTTTAGCCCAGAATCTTTTTAATTCAGCCTTTATGAGCATTTTTTGTACTCTGAGGCTAACATCTGGGACCCAAAAAACGATCCAACATACACACGTTTCTTTCAAATAGAGGCTGTCAGCTGGGACCCAGCATAGACACGCTTCCTGCATAGAGGTGGTTGACATCTGGGACCCAGCAAGTTGCTAAGGTCAAAACAGCAGACATGGCCTGACGAGGGTTTAACTCATCAATGCCCATTGTTATGGACTTGGGTTTTGGAGAAAGAGGGAGCACTGGAGGCATCAGTCAGCTAGCAAACAAGCACACAGGGACGCAAGGTTTACCCAGGTTCAGGCCTCGTAGAGGTCCCTACTCCTGCTTGTCTGCTCTTGGAATTAACGAAGGAATTGAAGATTACAGGGGCGCGCAGATGCAATCTGGCAAGAGTTGTGGAAACTAGGGTTGCGTGTGTCCTCCTCGCCGTCCCCTCCTAGCCTTTATATAGATAGGCTAGGTCTCGGGTAGCAGGTCGAGTCGGTTATAGATTAGGGTTTTCCCTTTAAACTTTCTATCTTAAGCTTCTTCTTGTCTCGCAAGCAATCGAGAGTCCGTGGGCCACTCGAATTCTCCATTTGGTCCTTGGCAACACTGTGGGCTTCTTTCGTATCTGGATCGTATATACCAAGCTTGAGTTCCTGTAGGGCATACCCATGTCAGTAGCCCCGAGTGTCCAGTGGAATCGCAGATTCGACTGGGGACTTTATGAAGCCTTTCGAGTGCATGATTGAGTATTTTTCGAGTGTTTAGTTCATGTCATAGGGATTGTTGATATACGTGCCTGATTTAGCCGATGTATCAGTATCAGTTAACTGCCTTAGGGCAAAACAATGCAATCTACTCAAACTCGAGTCCTCGGACTCGAATTCGGAAAAGTGCTAGTGTAATTCGACTCAGTCCGCGGAGGTCTTACAGAAGTCGAATTCCAGTGTATGGGTGTGAGCACTCGACTCGTCCGTCAAGGCATGTTCATCGCACCTGCAGGCACAGATATGTTTTCTAGTAGTGCGCAGTAGATGCATTGCCAGGCCTTATTCAGGTCTTATCTTCATGTTGTAAGCATGGCATCCAAATTTTTGTCATCGCGGAGATGATTCGGGTAGCCCAGAAGACACAGTCTCTTTGTAGGGATAGTATGAGGCGGTGTCACCATAGCATTCAAGTGTGGATGTTATCAACACACAGTACGATGTACAAATAATCATAGGGTGCGCGACCAGCGCTCCCTATGGGAGTAGCCCCCAAGTGCTTGGTTGAGTCGAAGACTCAGGCAGGGACTAAAAACTTTTTGTGACTGCTGTTGGCTTTTTAGTGCCTGTTTCAGTCGAATTTGCTTCCAGCGCTCCCTATGGGAGTAACCCATAATCCTCAATCGAATCGTAGATTCGAGTGGTGGGTATATCCTGAATGTTCATATTCCTGCATAAAATATAAATCGTAGGGTGTGCGACTAGCGCTCCCTATGGGAGTAGCCCCCGAGTACTTGGTTGAGTCAAAGACTCTAGCAAGGACTAAAGTAGTCGAAATCTTCTACTGCTGAAATGATGTCAGTGCTGACGATGTGATGACCTTGGTTGCCGGCGTGAGCGGCTTTGACAGGACATGACGAGTGGTGGGTCCCACTTTCTGACTTTGATTTGACCGGGCGTGCGTAATCTTCAGTTTTAACTGCGTCTCCTCGATTTCTGCGTGTAGTGGAGATAGTGGGGGGCGGTTCATGTTTTGGCTTCTCCACGTGTCGATGTTGATGTGTGCCACGCGTCCAGTAGGGTTTCTGCTCGCCGTTGGATGGCATCCGCGAGGAAGTTAAGTAGCAGCGCAACTGCGGTAATTTTCCCATCTGCCTTTTCTCTGCTCGTGCCTCCATTGCCATTGTTGCTGCTCTCTGCTTCCCTGCGCACATCCTCTTCGCGGCACTAGACCAACTCCGTGTCTTTCCGAGCTACTTCCTCCATTCTCACTGCCATCGCAAGATGGGTAAGAAGAAGGGAGGCGCCGCCGCTGAGTCTTCCGCCGCCATTGCCGCCGCCAAGAAGAAGGGCGGCTCCACCACCATGGGTACCAGTGCCGCCGGCGCGGGGAAGAAGAAGGGTGCGGGTACCCGCGTCACCAATGGTGCATGGCGCGCATCCATCATCAAGTCCTCCGAGCTTCATCTCCTGTGTCAAGATGGAGTTCTCTCCCCCGTGGAGGACGACTCGCCAGTGCCCAGCGTGGAGGTAACTCCTTGCCCTCCCGCTGGTTTCCGGGTGATTCCTTGCGTTCATCATCCGAGGTCTTTCTCTGCCCCTGCATCCTTTTTTCAGGGGCCGCCTTTGCTTTATGGGCTCCAGCTGCATCAGTTGTCCCCAAACTCTATTCTCCACATCTCCTGCTTCATTACCCTTTGCGAGTGCTGGCTCGGAGTCGAGCCACACTTTGGCCTTTTTAAGAGGATTTTTAAGCTGAAGCGCCAGTCAGCGTCTGGTTCTAAAGTCTACAATGTAGGTGGCTGCGGAATCCATGTCGATTCCTCCGCCACTTATTTCGATATCAAACTCATGGCGTCCGTCCAAGGGTGGAGAGACAAGTGGTTCTACGTCCGCGACCAGAAGGACGACGAAGAGCACTACGGACTCGCGCCCTTTGATCCCGCGACGCCATGCAAGAGGAGGCGTTCTTGGAAGAACGTAGTGATGCCTGGTGAGTCTAAGGAGATGGAAGTGCTGTACAAGCGCGTCTGCGACCTCGAGAGTCGCATAGGTAAAGAAGAAGGAGGCGCTTCCCTCATTCGCACATGGTTGCGCCGTCGTATCCAGCCTCTGCAGGCTAGAGTCCACCCCATGTTCCAATGGGCTGGTGCAAACGATGCCACTCACGTATCTGCCGATGGCATTTCCGCAGGTGAAGTAGAAAAGAGGCTGCGACTGGTGACAAAGTATACCACCATGGAGTTTCTCCCAGGCGAACCAGTCGTGCCTCCCGTCGACGCCTCCAACTCTCCTCCTAAGGTAGAATTGTGCTACGAAGTAGATTTCTTTGTCGATTGCTATTAAGTTCTTGATGTATAATGAATTATCTTCTGAATGCAGGAGTGGAAGGTGTCTCCCAATTTGCCCCCTCTTCTGGAAGGGGTTATTCCTCGCGAAGTAGATGAAGAGGACGAGTCAGAATCGACCATCCCACTTGAAGAGGAGGAGGGAGCCCTCGAGTCTAGCGATATGGACACTCGCAAGCGTTCCCGCAGCAAGGACTCGTATGCTTCATCTCCGTCGACTCCAGAAGGCCCTTCTGTTGGTGCAGAGGAGCCGATTCCCGCCGTTCCTGTGCACTCCATGGCTCCTCCTGCCCGGAAGAAGCTTCGACTGCCAAAGGAATCGTCGGAGTTAGAGGAGCAGTCCTTCGATCTTGATAGATTTGACTGGTAAGTTATGTATCCGCGACCTTGTTTTTGTTTCTTCTTTGAGTTGCTGTATGTCCTAAAGCTTTTGTTTGATGTGTGTTCTAGCCAAGCAGCGTCGTCATCTTCTGACGATGTCCATTTGTGAAGGAGTCCGGAGTCACAGAGTCCAAGGTCAAGAAGATGGCCGAGCGATCTCCTTCTCCTCCATTGGCGGCCCACTCCGGGCATAATTCATCGAGTTCCCCGCGTGTTGGGGAACATCAGATGGTTACGCGGATGACTGTGTGACAGCCTTCTTCGGAGTCTATGGAGGATCATGTAGGTATCTTGTAGTTGGCAGTCGAATTTATTCTTGGTGCTGTTTACTTGAACTTTTATTGTCTCTTGATGCAGCTCATTGTGAAGGAGGCTGCCCGCCTAGCAGAGCAAGTCCTTGACATGGGTCGGCAGCATGCGCGACTGGACAATCGCCATCGCATTGTCGAAAGTAAGTCTCGACTTCGTCTTTGTCTTTGCAAATTTGATTGATTCGATTTGGTGATATTCCCTGTATGTCGCAGCTGAGCATAATGAATTACTTCGCCATGCTGCTGCACTGGAGAAGATGATGGCCATGGTGACGAAAAATCGTGACGAGGCGGTCGTGGCTTTAGAGGACTCGCGGAAGAGGGAGGAGGATCTCCGTGTCTCCACTACTGAGAGGGAGAAGTTGTTCGAGGAGCAACTTTTCTCGATTGCCAAGTCCCTCTCAGGTTTTCTTTTTCGTCTGGATGTGCCTTGCTCCTCTGTGCTTTGACATGTGGTTGTCATACTAATACTTTTGTGTATGCAGATGCCAGCGGCTTGAGCTTTGATGCCCAATCTCTATGCCACGCGGATGCTTTGGCAGGCGCCGTAGCTGCCGTCGAAGACCATAGTGTATCCCTCCAGGAGACGTTGGGGAAGGCCAAGGATGTACTCAGTCCTATCCGTGAGGACTTAACTCCCAAGGCTGGACTGATCGACAACCTTGGAGACCTGGTGGAGTCCCTGGCTGGAGGAATCCCTGTGGACTTCAAGAACTCGTAGCGCTCCGTCGGCGCCACCATGGCACTCGCAATGGTGCAAGCCCATGGCGTGGAGATGGATCCTGCCGCTATTTCTGAGGCGATGCCTATCGACGCTGGAGGTCAGCAGGTAGTGTTTGCTCCCTTTGCTGGTAAATGCAAAAATTATGGCCCTCAGCTTATCGATACACTCGCCAAGTATTCCGAGGAGCGGCGTCAAGCGAAGGCTGCAAAGGCTGTGGCATTTCGGGGTACTGCCAGCAAGCCCGTGGCGTCGGAGACTGGCACGGATGCGATGAAGCACCCGAGGCCCAAATCCAAGTCGAAGAAAAATGCTCCGTAGTTTGTCTGTGTAATAGCTTTAGTGTTTAGCCTTTTGTTTGTGGAACAATGCTTTTATGGGGGTACCCCAGTCAAGACTTTGATATGTTTGAATGCATCCAAGCCTTTCGTCAATGTATCCTAGGCCTCTTATTTTGCTTTGCTTGGTTCGTGATAGGGTACATCGAGTGGTCCTCGTGATCCTTCACCCACTGATGAGATCTTGGTGCAGCCGCGCTCAAGGGTGGATGAGTTGTCTTTGCTTTCGCGATTGCGCGACCGCGTTAAGCAGCTGGAACGTGACTTGCCCATCCTCCATGGTAACGCGGATGTATGGAAGTCGAGGGCGATAAGGCTACCGCCCACGAGCACTATCTATTGGAGGAGGTGACGCAGCTGGGCGATAAATTCAAGTGTTAGCTTTTTGCCCCCTTATCTTTTCTTTTAATCAGTCGCGGCAATTCTTTGTCCTCATACTTTACCCTTTTTGTTTGGTGTAGTTGTCAGTGCTCGTCATCTGTAGGATGAGAAAGACAGAATCGCCATTCGAATGAATGACCTGACCTAGGAGCAGCTTCAGGCGAGTAGGTATTTTTGGGTGGACCATGATCGTGTGATCACACTTGCGACCCTACAGGATCGTGCTTCCCGAGTACTCCACTTTTTGAAGTAGGCGCAGTCGTGTCTGAGTCATATCTACCAGACGATGTTTCCACTGGACGCTGTCCCTTCGAGCCTGTTGGCTCTTCTGGCTAAGTTCTAGGATTTGAGTGCAGTTTGCGAGTGCGTGCGACAGCAGTTAGTGGCTGGTGCCAAGGCTGCTTTGTCGCTGGTGTGACTGCATAGGCTTAATGTAGACGTTGTAGCTATTGCTGCTGGACCGCCGACCCCACCAGAAGGTTCGACCTGGAACATGGTTCCACATTACCAGGCGGTGGATCGTCCAGCAGAAGAAATTGTCGACTTCTTTGAGGAACAAACAAATGTTCTTCTGTTGTAGCAGTAGTTTAACTTGTATCCTGTACATAAGTGTACCAGTGTTGTAAAGTTCGTATGGATATACTGGATGTAATTAATTTCTATTGATATGTAAAGAGCTTGCTAGCTTATATGTTTTGCGAGTGTATTTGTACTCTGCAGTTCCTTTTCGTTTGCCCGGCAATAGGAAGTGATCCTTTGGGCAGTGCTTATTCAGGGAGGTGAAGTCCACGCACATCCGCAGGATATCCTTGTCTTTTTTAGGTACAAGCATCGTGTTGGCGAGCCAAGTTCTTTCCTTGATCTCGCGTATGAATTTGGCGTCGAGGAGTCTGTTGATCTCCATTCCAACTGCCTTTGTGCTTGGTTCAGATAGTCGCCGAATTGTCTGCTTGACTGGCCTTGCGTCTGGATTGACATTGAGTGCATGCTCGGCAAATTCCCTGGGAACCCCTGGCATGTCCGCTGGACACCAGGCAAAGATTTCCCAGTACTCACGGAGGAATTCGACGAGCGCGAGTTCCTATGCGGAACTCAAGTTGTTGGCGATGAGAGCCGGCTTGGTTGGGTCTGTTGGGTGGACCTGGACTTTCTTCATGTGCACCGATGAGTCGAAGGACAGGTCGGGTGAAATTGGCCTTCTCAGGGGAGGCAGACTGTTGTCTGTCGACTCCTTCAATCTTGCGAGCTCCTCCTGCATGCCGAAAGACTGAGAGATTCTGTTGAATTCTCTGTCGCAGCTGTCGGACCTTTCGAAGTTGCCGTTGATTGTGATTACGCCGTTTGGGCCCGGCATCTTCATCTGCAGGTAGGCATAGTGTGGCACTGCGATGAACCTTGCGAACGTGACACGTCCGAGGATGCAGTGATATTGTGAAGGCCAGTCGACGACCTCGAAGTCGATGCGCTCTCGCCGAAAGTTTTGCGGCATGCTAAAGATGACGTCGAGGTTGATTTTGCCTAGGGGATATACACCTTTCCCTAGGACGATGTCGTGGAACGTCGTGTCTGAAACTTCCATACACGTCAGAGGGATCCTCATCGCATGCAAGGTACTCGCGAACATTAGGTTAATGCCGCTTCCGCCATCCATGAAGACGCGGCTCATGTCGAAACCCCCAATCTATGCCTCAAGTACGAGGGGACAATGGCGTGCACGAGGAACTTGGCGCGAGTGGTCACGCCTGTCGAAGGTGATGCAGGTGACGCTTCCACTGAGGTACTCAGTGGTGGAAAGTGGAGAGTTTATCGCCAGGTTGACTTGGAGAGTGATGGCCTTCTACACTCGATTTGAGGGACGCCCTTTTTGGATCATCCCCATGTTGCCCACGGGTCATGGGTATGGTTCGCCTCCATGATTCTGGACAGGTGCAGCCGCGGGTGGTGGTAGTCTGGGCTGTGGTGGAGGAGCTCCATGTGCCACGGCGCCTGGGGCGACTCCATAGCCCCTGTTGACTGCGTCGCGATTCATCCGGGCTAGACCCTCGTGGAGCTTGAGAAACTCACGGTAGTCCTTGAGAAGGTGGCTGGATTTTTTCTTGCCACCGTGCTTGTCGATGTAGAAGTGCACGTTGCACGGCCCGGACAGTTTGTCCTCGATCGTTGTTGCGGGTGCCTCTTCACGAGTGCGGCGCTACCATACCTGCGTGGTTTTCCCGGAGTCGCGGTATCCACCGCTGCGATAGCCGCTATTGTGGTTGTTGTCGCGTTTGTAGGCGTAGCCGGCTGCGGCCATGTTGACTTCATCGCGGTCATCGTAGACGCGCATTCGTCGCTTGCCTCGACGGTCGCGTCTGCGCTCGAGGTCGTCGTCGTCGGAGTAGGTGCGGTTTTTCATCGAATCCTCTCCGTCGGCCCTCCGATTTGCAATTTCCATCAGGTGGTCGATTGTTTTGGGCTTCGAGCGGTGCAGCTCCTCCCTGAGCTCTATGCGGCGAAGGCCGCTGTTGAACGCATCGATTGCACGGTCTTCCGAGATGTTTTCCACGGAATTTCTGATGATGGACCACCTCTGGATGTACGAGCGTAGCGATTCGCCTGATCTTTGCTGGCAGCTCCTCAGCTCTTTGATTGATGCAGGCCTTTTATAAGTGCCCTTGAAGTTGCGTACAAAGCTATAGACCACCTCTTCCCAACTGCGAATGGATCCGCGTGGGAGATTGTTGAGCCCTGCGGGGGTGGTGCCCTGCAGCTATAGCTGTAGGCATTGCATAGCCGTGCTTCGACTCCTGCCATGTAGCCTGACGGAGGAGATGTGGTCCTCCAACCAGATTTTTGGGTCTTGTAGGCCGTCAAACTTTGGGTTCTCCGATGGGAGTTTGAACCCTTTAGGCGTTCGCTTCTGCCTGATGCCCTGCTAAAGCATCTGGCACCGCAGAGTTCAGTCTCGTCATCTTCTGAATCAGTCGATCGGGCGCATCTTGCCCTTGATTTGTCAATTTTGCGCTGCCTGAGGTCACCGCATGCATCGTAGTCGTGATCGTGCCGCCGTGAGCGGTGACGCCAAGACAGATCGTGACTGTCGTCGCTGGACGAGGGTGAGAAATAGCGTTTTGCTAGAGCCTTGCCTTTCTTTGGCTACGGCGTTGGCTCTTTGTCGAGAGCGGCCTCGATTATCCCCAAGCCTACGATCGTAGATCGGTGCATGGCAGCTCGTGGATCTCCAGCTGGCGGCTAATTGTTGAGGAGGTACATGGTGGCTGCTGTCACCGCGGCTTGAAGTGTCTTTAGGACCACGTTGCCCCGCGTGTCGACTGTCATAGAGCTGAAGTCGAGGACTTTTGCAGCTTCTATGCGTTCTTGCTCGGTGAGATGGGCCATCAGAGATCGCCTCTTGGTTGCCACGTACTCGTTGCCTTTGGAGGAGGATCCTCTGTGGGAGGAGAGCCCAGCTCGTCGAAGACTCGACTCATCCGCCGCCTTTTTACGCGCCTCGAGTTGTGCGGTTGTGTGTAGCTGGCATCTGTACTCCTCCTTTAGTAGCCAATGGTAGCCCATCAGCATGTCCTGCAGCGTGTCGGGGTTGCAGAGGATTGCCTCGCGGAGCTTCTCGACAACGGGCCCACTCGTTGTCGTTGAGTTTGATCATGACACACTCCCCTATGTGTTCGTTCACCATGGTTGGCGGTTCGACTGCCGCTCCATTGTTGACGGGCACGCTGTTGCCACCGTTGGTGGGGCCGCCATTGGGCGTGCTGCCGTTGGGTGGTTCAGCGCCGTTGCGTGGTCCGGTGCCAGATCTGAGGCTAGCGTTTTCGCGATTGGCGGTGGTGTCGCCCGCGTTGACGACCGCACACATGAAGTGGTTAGGGAAGCTGTTGCTCCTGCAACTTTCAGATCTGGAGCCGTAGGCTCCATCTTCGGTGGCTAGATCACCCAGATCGGATCCGCGACTGCTGTTGCTATCCGTGCTCCCGGCTGTTGCAGAGGTGTTGAGCTCGTTGAGGGTGCCGATTGGTGGCGGGAACCATGATGCTGGAGCAATCGCGGGTGTCGTTGGCTGGTCAGGCATGCGAAGCGTGCCCATCTAACCAACCTGGAAGCGGAAGCTCCCAATTGCCAGACTGATTCCATTGCCCATGGACTCAAAAGCCGGGCGAGTGGCCGGTGTGTGGACGGTGAAGTCGAACGCGTCGAAGAGCTAGCGAATCTCCGCTGTTATGGAATTGTAGATCGCGGTTGTTGGGGCCGAAGAAGCCGCGACATCAGCACTTCCAATTCCCACAGACGGCGCCAATTGACGAGGGTTTAACTCATCAATGCACATTGTCATGGACTTGGGTTTTGGAGGAGGGAGCGCTGGAGGCATCAGTCGGCTAGCAAACAAGCACACAGGGACGCAAGGTTTACCTAGGTTCAGGCCTCGTAGAGGTCCCTACTCCCGCTTGTCTGCTCTTGGAATTAACGAAGGAATCGAAGATTACACGGGCGTGCACATGCAATCTGGCGAGAGTTGTGGAAACTAGGGTTGCATGTGTCCTCCTCGCCGTCCCCTCCTAGCCTTTATATAGATAGGCTAGGTCTCGGGTAGTAGGTCGAGTCGGTTACAGATTAGGGTTTTCCCTTTAAACTTTCTATCGTAAGATTCTTCTTGTCTCATAAGCAATCGAGAGTTTGTGGGCCACTCGAATTCTCCATTTGGGCCTTCGCAACGCCATGGGCTTCTACCATATCTGGATCGTATATACCAAGCTCGAGTACCTGTAGGTTATACCCATGTCATGGCCAAAAAAACTCCATCATACGCATGTTTCATTTACAGAGAGGATGATATGTGGGACCCAACAGCGCTACCTTATACAGATGCTGCATCGAGCAACGTAGCCAGTTCGAAACAGGGAGACGCGAGTGAGAAAAAAGTTCAGCATGTACACATTCCTTTTAATGAGAGGCTAGAATGGGGGACCTAGGAGCGTTAGAGAAGGGACATAAGGGACATGTTAGCGCTAGAGAAGAAAAAACGCTATCTAGTTCGGAATAGGTTAGCGCTAGAGAAGAAAAAAATTCCATCGTACCCACGATTCTTCTAATGTGAGGCTGACATAAGGGACCCACAAGCCTGAATAAATGGCTGATGCAGCGAGCAAAGCTATTAAGTTCGGAACACGAAGGCGCTATAGAGGGTAAAAAATCCATCATACACATGTCTCTTTTAATGAGAGGATGCATGTGGGGCCCAACATCGTGATTAAACGGTAGATGCATCGAACAATGCTATTAAGTTCGAAATAGGGTAGCGCGTGCCAAGGAAAAAAAACCATCATACACACGTTTCTTCTAATGAGAGGATGACATGTGGGGCTCAGGAGGTTGGTTAAACAGTAGATGCGTCGAGTAGCGTTATCAACTCGAAACAGGATAGCGCCAGCGAAGGAAAAAATTCCATCATAAACACGTTTCTTCTAATGAGAGGATGACATGTGGGGCCTAGCATATTGATTAAACGGTAGATGCATCGAACAACGCTATCAAGTTCGGAACAGGGTAGCGTGAGCGAAGAAAAAAATCCATCATACACACGTTTCTTGTAAAGAGAGGATGACATGTGGGGCTCAGGAGGTTGGTTAAACGGTAGATGCGTCGAGCAGCGCTATCAACTCCGAATGGGGTAGCGCCAGCGAAGGAAAAAATTCCATCATACACACGTTTCTTCTAATGAGAGGATGACATGTGGGTCCCAGGAGGTTGATTAGATGGTAGATGCATCGAGCATCGCTATCAACTTCGGAACAAGGTAGCGCGAGCAGAGGAAAAAATTTCCATCATACACACAATCCTTCTAATGAGAGGCTGGCATGTGGGACCTAGCAGCCTGACTAAACAACAGACATCTCGAGCTACGTTACCGAGTTCAAATCAGGGAGGCGCGACCGAAAAGTATGGTCCCCTAGAGACACTGACGTCCGGGACCCACACGCCTCAAAAGAATTCGGCGAGTCAACATCGCGCGAGGAAACAAAAATCATGCTTCTGCCATGCGTTGTCCGAGGTTCCTCCATGTTTTTAGAAGATCCGTCATAGTAGAGGGCTTTCACTATCCCGGACTTCTACTATTCAGGCCTTTCACTGTTTTGGTCTTCTACTATTCTGGCCTTTCACTATTCCGGCCTTCTACTATTCTGGCCTTTAGGGTTCAGGCCTTCTACTGTTCCAGACTTCTACCGTTCTCCCCTTTTAATGTTTGTTTTGGACTATCCATGTTCACGTTGTTTCAATGTTCGGCATGTTACTACTCGGGCATGTTACTGTTTCGGTGTTTTTTGGTAGCGCCGACTTTTTTGCAGAACAACACAGGAATGTCAAGATATCAATTAATAAACATGCACAAATTTAAACTACTTATTACACAACAATGAAAGTTTATTACAACAGATCATACAACAAGATCGACATTCTGAAAGATTACAAACTGTTGGTATCATCAATAAGAGATCGGTACATGGCAATTCACTTCAATGTATCATCTGTCCTCTTTGATGGCTCCTATTTTTGCCATCTTCCACTGTGTTTAAATGTTGTTTTTGGTGAAGCAATTGCCAAATAAACTCTAAACCTCTGCCACTAATGACTAATAATTGCAAAAATATGCAAATCCTTTCTTTGATTTATGTTGTGCAGGAAATCACTGCTTTTAAGGCGAAATAAGGAGTCATAATGAAGGATTTTGAGGATGTACACACGGCCAAGTAATTGGAGAAGCCAACCAGGGCGTCAGCATGCTTAACGACCACTAGTACGAGCACGGTCCGCCTGTACCGCCCGCCCATACCAGGTGGTGACGGCTTTGTCTCGTCAAACCCTACAACTTTCATGAAGACGCCTATATATTTTGAGGCTCCAGCCGCCGGCCAGAGAGCCGCCATTCTCAGATTACATCACAACACCCCCAAAGGAGATCCACACCTATTGTTCATCCATAGTTCATCCATTGTTCATCCATAGTTCATCCATTGTTCATCACTTCCACCATGCATCCCTCCACTAGCCATAGACATTGCTTTGTACTTTTAGATCTCCTTGTGATTTAGCGACCATTGTAAGAATATTTAATTTCAATCTAAGTATTTGCATGATGTTTTCTATCTCTGATCTATTTGTTATGAGTGAGTAGTCCTCACAGGCTGCGGGTTGGAGAAAAACCTCACAGCAATTATGTGCATCTAGAGCATGGGAGAATTCTATTTTGCTTGGATTCATGATTTGTATCTTTTCTTTCTTCATCCCTCGTCTCAATCTTTGGACTTGTAGGTACCCAATATCCCATAGATTTATAAAGGCTTGAGGTGAGATACTTGGCTAGCAGCGATCTCATAGGAAACTCAGCCATAGAAAGGGAAGTACGATCTTCGCTTAGCGCCCCATTCGGGATCAACAGCAACATCACCACTTAAAGGTTTAATATGTGTTTACACTTAATAATCGTTTGTAACCCGTGGCTTCGGTGTGCTCTAGGTTGGATTAAAAGTCTATTTATATGCCCTCTGCATCACGGGGGCTCTAGAATATTAGGATGTGTTGCCCACAAAAGATTATTCAATACAAAGACTATACATGACTATGCTTATTATTATCTTTCATCCCATTTGATGTGCAGTTGTAGGTGGATCTTCAACCCTGGCCTATCTCCATCCATTGATTCAAACCCGTTATAAAGTAAACTAGACTGGTCTAGTCAACAAAGGTAAAACGAACAAACAAATTCTTGTAAACGTGTCCTTTTTATTACCTTTTAGCAATGATTTCCGAGGTTCTATTAAACCTAGGTCTTCTAGGGAAAAAGCTATTATACTACATCCGTGAATCCGGATTGAAGGTATCAACCCTTTTTATGGCATCGTTGTCGGGGAAGCAATTTCGCTATCCTGGTGAGGTCATTAGAGACCTTGTTTTTAGTTTTATTATTAGTTGTAGTTTAATTTTTGTTATTAGGTTACTTTATTTTTATCTATTTGAAAACCCAAAAAATTAGTTATTTGTTATTCGTTTTCATTACTTAAAAATTACCAAAAAGATAAGAGCCATGGTTCAAAAGAGATTAGGGGAGTATGCTACTCCCACTAATGATTGTATTCGTGCACCCATCACTCAACCCGTAGTTGATGCGGAAACATATGACATAAAACCTAACCTTTTAAGTTTGGTTCAACAAAACCAATTTGGGGGTTCATCTTCTGAGGATTTAGGATTGCACTTAAATACTTTTACTGAAATTTGTGACATGATGCGTATTAAGATGTAGATCCAAATGCTGTTAAGCTAAGATTATTACCTTTCTCTCTTAGAGGGAATGCTAAGGATTGGTTGCTAGATCTACCAAAGGCCACTATTAAATCTTGGGAGGAATGCACTAATTTGTTTATGACTAAATTTCCCCCCAGCTAAGACTATGTAGCTAAGATCCAACATTACAAGCTTTAGACAAGAAGATGAGCCACTAGCACTTGCGTGGGAAAGGATGAAAGAAGCCATAATAAACTATCCTAATCATGGGACGGAAGAATGGCTTATATTACATTTTTTTTATAATGGTCTTAACCCAATGTCTAAGTCTATGCTAGATACTGCAACAAGAGGAACGATCATGGGAAAAAATGTGAGTGTTTCAAAGAAGTTACTTGATGATATACAAACTAACCATGCCCAATGGCATGTGGAAAGAACCTCGAAGAGAGTAAGTTCAATTACTGAGGTAAACAATGAGGATCTCAAGGTAGATGAGTTGCTTAGCATAGTAAAGGGTAAGGAAGATACCCAAGTTAATGCTATCACTACTGATGTTAATGATGTTAATTTTATAGCTCGTACTCCTTTTAATCCTGCATGGAAAAATAAGTATGCTTCTAATGTTCAAAAATATCATACCAATCCTGTAGGAGCTCCTTATAATAATTATGATAATACTAATGGAGCAAATCATGGCAATCTCCCATTTGAGCAAACTAGTAGAACATTTATGCAAGCTCAAACCGAACAAAACAATATGCTTATTAACATTACGGAGAACCATGAAAGTAGTTTAGGAAGATTATCTAACCAGGACGTTGCAATTAGAAATGATGTGCAGGCTCTACAGGAAAGAACAAAGACCATGGAGGCTTAGCTGGGTAAAGTAGCCGAGAGCCAAGCTCTCATACTAGCAAAGTTCGTTGGCAAACCCAAGCCAAATCCGGTAAAAGACCTCAAAATGATGAGGGTGGTAACCAATGATGAAAAGCCTGAAGAGCTGGACTATAGCAACGTGCCAACACCAAAATATACCATGGAAGATATATTCAAGATGATCATTGTGAAGAATCCAGGTATAGAACAATGTAATGATGCTATGTACCAATAATTTATACAACAAGTAGCATCTAAGGTTCGTGATTTAGAGATGGAGTATAAAAGACTAGCTGATAAGCTTTGGGCTAAGCTAGGTGATATATTTGAGCCCACTGTTAAAATTAAGTTGGGAGTTAATGAGATATCCGCACTTTGTGATCCTGGTGCAAGCGTCTCAACGATTTCCAAAAGCCTATTCGATAAGTTAAACTTAGGGCCATTTGTTACAACTGAATTAAGACTCCATCTAGCTGATTCAACTTATAAACAAGCTATTTGGATCAAAGAAAATATAGTCGTTGAAATTAAAGGTAGTCCCGCCCTTATTGATCTTGTTATAGTGGACAAGCCTGAAGATCCCATAGAACCTATAATTTTAGGTAGGCAATTCCTAAGAACTATTAAAGCTTTGATTAATTTACATGAAGGGAATGTAAGGATAGCGCTACCATCTTGAGATCCTTTTGTAGTCCACTTCCCTAGGAAAAAGAAGGCCAAGCCTAATGATGTTGATGGTGTGATTACTTTAAAACCAAACTATTTTGGAGTGGGAATTCCACTCCCCAAACCTAAGTGATTGCCATCAAGGTGAAGCTAATTGACCTTAACTAGAAGCGCTTCATGGGAGGTAACCCATGTAAAATAAAGTTTCTCTAAGTTTTTTTATTATGTTTTAATTCGTGTTAGTCTTGTTTTTATTTTTTTGTTTTTAAAAGGTGTGTTCAAGAAGACCTATGGAAAGAGGAGAAGAAATAAGATAATCCTCTATATTTTATTTTACTAACACATGGCCTAAGAAGTATTGCTGGATCATTACTTAGTGTTTTTGCTGCTACCTAACCTTTTGATAAGATGTGCGAAGGCGCAGAAAGCTACTAATCGAATTCTTGAGTTTTTGAAGTTCACAATGTCGATAACGACCACTAATACGGCCGGAGTGGCCCGTACTGTGTGCCCGTACCACCTCAAGGCAAAGGGGTAGAAATTTTTGATGATTGCTGAAGGAATCAGTGGCGATAACGACCACTGGTATGGCCGGACGCGCCCATACTACGCGCCAGTACCATACCCCTGGACAAAACATCAGATTTCAAGCAAAGTCACTACAACTATAATGCCCAGTAGTACGGGCGTACACGATCGTACCGCGCGCCCGTACCGAGTGCACCGCCTGGGAGGAACCATCGTACCCAAGGTAAGACACTCGGTACGGGCGGGCTCCGGTTGTATCTCCTGCCTGTACCGAGTAAGCGGGCGCCATAAGCACCCCGAGGAGGTAACCTAAAAATCCCAAATCATCTATTTTCTCTTTCTTCTTTCTCCAAACTTCAAACCACCTCTATTGGTTCTTCAAATTTACTCAACCTTTCTTTTATTCTTCGCACTCACTCGATCTAAGGTATGATTCTCCTCCGATCCCCAACTTATTTGTGCAAAAGCTTGGCTTTATCATTCATCATTGCCAATCTAGACATGGGTCTTGTTCTTGATTCAATCTTGGTACTAAGTATGCTTAGCATTGTTTTTAGAGGAGTTTCTTTTGTAGTTAGTGTAGAGAATCACTTATGCTATGTTTCTATTGGACCAAAAAAATTATTAGCAATTTTTATTTACTTTGTTCTGTTTTTATTTATTAAATGAACACGAGGAGTGGTACACGTGAGATGGCTGCGGTGTCCTCCATGCCACCTGTTGATACGTTAACCCTCCAGTCACTTGGCATCGAGTTCACCGAGGAGTTCCATCTTACCCGTTTCGATCGTCTCAAGATTCGAGAGATCAAGTCGACCAAGTGGGCGTGTCCTTATATCCTGAACCAACTTGGCATTCGTGCTGATTTTGATTTACTTTGCAACAATGTTGGTTTGTACAATTTTTTCTTTCAGGATGTTATGACGTACTGCCGCTTGACACTTGAGTTCTTCAGCACCTTGACACACACGGTGGACCCTTATGGTTGTTCCGAGGAACAAAGGACCGGACTTGATCGAATTAAATTCCGCCTTATCAACTGTGAGTATACTTTGACACTCAGCCAATGGGCTCAATGCTTTGGGTTTACCAACAACACCATCGATGTACGCACAACTAACTTTTTTTAGATACTTCCCCTTCACAATATTTTAACTTGATGAGAATTTGTGGACACACACCCAAGGGGAATCAAATTGATCATCCTGTTATTCGATATTTGTCCTATGTTATTGCAAACACACTGCAGACACGTGGTGAGTTTACTAGAGTTAATGAGGAGGACATGTTGATCCTCGCAAAAGCAGCACTTATCAATTGTAACTTAACGCCAAATTTGTGCGCTTTATTTGTGTTTTATCTTAAGCATCAAGCTCTTCAATTTCGAGGACCCATATATGGAGGAGGAATTGTGACCGTTCTTGCACGCGCACTTCACATCAACCTAGGTAACATCCAACCGTTGACTAGAGGTAACCGTCTCGGTCCATCTACTCTAAGAGTATGTGGTATGATTTCTAAAAATCATGGTAGATATTTCTTCAATGTATCTGGAGTGGATCACTTGACCCCTGCTCCTTTGCCTATCAGTTTATCCTCTATCGAGGATGGAAGTTTGCGTTATGACGCTCAGGTCAAAGCTAATCTACCCTAGCAAGAAATACCCGTGGGAGGAGGAGAAGATGAAGAAGTAGAACAAGAAGGACCCGAACATGATGTGCAACCACCAAACTACTACACCACCTATGAAGATATCTATGCACTCAAAGGAAATATTCAAAACATGAACAACCTCTCCATCAACCTTCGAGGTGCCACTACAAGCCTCGCACCTAGTTCCATGATTGGAGCAGCCAATGGAACATGGGAGATTATCCACCACCACCACAATGAGCAACAAAATGGTTTTCAAAAGCCTGATCTTGGGGATGTGTTCCCCTAGCAAATGTATTTGTGTAATAACGAGGTTGTACTCCAGCTCCTTGTGAGCTTTGAAACAATCGTGTTGACTTGTTCCACCACTTTGCTTTTTTTCCTTTGCTTTTTAATTTGCTTTCGTTTTAGTTTATCTGTTTTCTTTGTTTTTCTTTTCTTAAACCCTTGCTTGGTCACAAGTTCTTTTCTATTCTTTAATCCCTATCCTCAAAAACACAAAAAGATTTTTCCGTTTATCATTTTTTTGGAAACGTGGATTCATGCTTTGCCTCTTTGCTTTAATATCATCTCGAGAGTAATCGTGTTTGAGTTTTGAAGGAACACATCCCTATAAGGAAGAGGATCATGAAGTTACTTATGAGAGGTATGTACTATGTCTCCCACTTATGAAGTTTGAATTGTTTATCTTAGTTGGTTGATTTGCTAAGATGCCATGCTAGTGGGAAGTAATTTAATATGGTTAGAGTAAAGATTTTTATTAGTATGAGGATTAGTTGTTGAAGCTCTTGCTCTAATTCTTTTAGTTAACCGAGTCTTGCCTTGGAAATAATAATGCCAAACAATTACAACAAGAAAAAGTCTGAAATTTACGACTAGTTTGATGCATGATTGTCTTGAGAGTATACCCTTGATTATACTTAGCCCCATAGATATTTTGGTAGTCTTGATGACACTCATGAAAGGAATTGTTTGATTGAAATAAAGTCTAGTGGTAATTGTGATGCATGCCAAAGCTAACCTTGTGGATCAAATCGCGGTTCTAGCTCAAACAAAAGAGAAAGATGCGAGATGGCTTTGTTCTATGTCTCTAATGCACACCTTTGGGATGCCAACAACTCCACTAGCTTTTGAACGATCTATAGTATAACACCGGATTTCGGATATGAGTTGTTGACATGATTGGCATCCGTGTCAATGTATGGGAAAAAGTATTGGTACTCTCAAAGGATGTGTAAATACTAGCAAAAAGAAACAAATAGCGATCCTGGAAAAAAAGAGATGAAAAAGAAACAAAGAAAATATATATCTATGAGGATCCACATAATAAGTCCTTGGCATGGTCTCATTACTACTTTACAATTTTTTCTTAAAAGACAATAATTGGATTAGAAGTGTTTTAGATTGACTTGATCTATTGATGTGGGTGTAAATAAGACACGTCATTGTTATACTACTTGGGACATGAAACTCTCTTACTCAATTATGCTATTTAAACATCCTAGTATTCCTTGACAAGATGAGAGTTAATTAGAGGAATTGGATTGATTTCTACGCTTCTAGTTATTTATACTTATATTAAACTTTCCTTTGATTGTCTTGACTTACCGAAGCTTGTATAGTATTCTTGTCATCTCTCTTACTTTACTGAGCTTTGCAAATGAATGAAATGTTGAGAACATATGACTACCGACTATAAGTGAACTCTTATCTCGTTGTTTCAAGTTTAAACAATGAATTCCTTATAGTTCTTTTGGTTCTTCTTGCTCGAGGACAATCAAGGTTTGATCTTTGGGGAAGTTGATGCCTCTGATTTTTGCCATCTTCCACTGTGTTTAAACATTGTTTTTGGTCAAGCAATTGCCAAATAAACTCTCAACCTCTGCCACTAATGACTAATAATTGCAAAGATATGCAAATCCCTTCTTTGATTTATGTTGTGCAGGAAATCACTACTTTTAAGGCAAAATAAGGTGTCATAATGAAGGATTTTGAGGAAGTACATACAAGTAATTGGAGAAGCCAACCAGGCCGTCAGCACACTTAATGACCACTGGTACGAGCGTGGTCCGCCCGTACCAGGTGGCGGCGGCTTTCTCTCGTCAAACCCTACAACTTTCGTGAAGACGCCTATATATTTTGAGGCTCCAGCCGACGGCCAGAGAGCCTCCATTCTTAGATTGCATCACAACACCCCCAAAGCAGATCCACACCATTGTTTATCCATAGTTCATCCATTGTTCATCACTTCCACCATCCATCCCTCCACTAGCCATAGCCATTGCTTTGCACTTTTTGATCTCCTTGTGATTTGGCAACCATTGTAAGAATATTTTATTACAATCTAAGTATTTGCATGATGTTTTCTATATCCGATCTATTTGTTATGAGTGAGTAGTCCTCACGGGCTGCGGGTTGGAGAGAAACCTTGCAGCAATTATGTGCATCTAGATCATGGGAGAATTGTATTTTGTTTGTATTCATGATTTGTATCTTTTGTTTCTTTGTCTCTCGTCTCGATCTGTGGACTTGTAGGTACCCAAGATCCCATAGATTGATAAAGGCTTGAGGTGAGATACTTGGCTAGCTGTAATCTCATAGGAAACTCAGTGACAGAAAGGGAACTGCGGTCTTCGCTTAGCGCCCCATTCGGGATCAACAACAACATCACCACTTAGAGCTTTAATCTGAGTTTACACTTAATAATCATTTGTAACTCATGGCTTTGTTGTGCTCTCGGTTGGAATTAAAGTCTATTTCTATTCCCGCTGCATCAAGGGGGCTCTAGAATATTAGGATGTGTTGTCCACAAAATATTATCTCAATACAAACACTATACATGACTATGCTTATTACTATCTTTCATCCCATTTGATGTGCAGCTACAGGTGGATCTTCAACCCTGGCATATCTCCATCCATTGATTCAAACCTATTATAAAGTAAACTAGATTGGTATGGTCAACTAAGGTAAAACAAAGAGACAAAGTCTTGTAGACGTGTCCTTTTTATTACCTTTCAACATAGCTTTCCGAGGTTCGATTAAACTTAGGTCTTCTAGGGAAAAAGCTATTATACTACATCCGTGAATCTGGATCGAAGGTATCACTCTTCTTCAACATTTTAGCTACAGATCTAAGAGCAGCTACACCCATTCTTTCTGCATGCAATACAACTTTTATATATTTATCACCTGTAGGAGTTGCTCTAGGTGGACTGTTAAGTAAGTAGTTTTCTTTAGAAATGCAATGGGAGGATGAATGGGAAGAGGGATCAAAACTTCTAGTCCTGCCTTCCGAGGACTCCTGCTTGGTTTTAACTACAACCAGGTAAAATATGGTGAAAGCGATTAAAACAAAGAACAAGGGAAATAAGTAGTATTATATAAAGTAGAGATCATTTAAAGTAAGTATGAACTTACAGTAGCACATTCATGCTAACAGTATCTTCTTCTCAAGCGTGTGCGACTCCTGGTCAATCTTCTAGAAGAATCTGAGCCGAGCAACTGGAACTCTGGTCCTTGTACTCCATTGTCATTTCTCTACAATAAGGCATGACATTTAAAACCGAGTTAGCTGGTTTGGAAGGATGAAAACTCTTGAAAAATACCAAAAAAATAGCATTAAAAAGACCAGATTTATGATCCAAACTAGATAGCTGGTTTGTAAGGATGAAAGCAGGTGAAAACACCAAAAAGATAGCATTAAAAATGACCAGATGTATGATTCTAACTAGATGGACATTTTCTGAATTAAGCATTCGCAGATAGAAACACAACATAACATGAATGCAAATGTCATGGCAAGGTTTTAGGTAGAATAACTTATTAAATTATTAGGCATGCATGTTATATAACTTATTAACATGACAAGAAACTGGCCTAAGTAACTCAAGGAAACCTCACACTTCAGCCTTTCTTGGCGTCAAATTGTCAATGTTGGATCCTCTATGAGCCGTTTGCATGACATGTGTGAGTGCTCGGAAAGAATAGCATCTATTAGTTAGTGTTGCAGGATTATACCGATAGCGTGAGAATGTAAGAAGCGGAATAATAGCGAGAAGCTAATGATGTGGATAGGACCTACCAGATGTGGGTGCAAACGAAATGTCAATAGCATGCAGGATATTGAGCAACATTCATAGCTTACGATTACCAAAAAAATAGCAAATGGCAAGAGAAATTACCGCTGCATGGCAAGGGCTGGTGGGACGGGCAAGAGGGGGCAGGGGCGGCAGCTGGGCATTTTGGGGTCAGCGACGAGTGATTCGGTAAAGCGCCCCCCGTATGGTAGACGGCGGTGTTGTTGAAGCAAATCCGGTGCGGCGAGGAAGTCGATGAAATAGTTCCAGTGTCGATGATGTGGGAGTTGGTCAACGAAGTCGGGGAGAGGTGGATCCGGTGCATGGGGCAATGAAGAAGCTCCGGTGTGGAAGAGAGCGCCGGTAGAGCTCCGGTGTGGAAGAGAGGGCCGATGGTGAAGCAGTTGGAGGAAGGTCGAGGTCTGCGGGGTGTGGGCGGGGAAGAGGCGATGGGGGGATATAGGTGGGATGACGCACATTTACCACCTATACCCCTGTATTATATCAGTACTCCTCTGGTCCTTGTTTCCGGACTAGGGATAGAAGAGGAATTTTGCATTTTCAAAAAGCGAGGCGGGATATTTGAATAGATGCGCGGGATGTTTCGGCACTCTATGGAAATTTTGAGGTTGAAGCTTCCGACATACGGTACTCCGACGCGACCACTCTCACGTGTTGGCCCCGTCTAGACCCACACGCCAGCGAAGATATGCTTACCAACATTTAAATGAGTTTTGACACATTTGCCGAAATTGATAAACATTATATTTTGAAGGCTTTCAAACAAGATGACAAAGGTCACGACCATATCTCTTCTATAGTTTATGATAACGTGTCCATATTTGGTAGATCGGTGCATCTTGTCATTTCAAAATAAGATTCCATATTTGATGGATAATGCCCTACATTCATGAATTTCCAAGCTAAATCTATGCAATAAAATGACTTTTTGACAATCAGAAGTAAGTATGTCTACTTTCAAACTACAAAGTGTGTGATATAGCTTGCATTTGACTTTTTTAAAATAATTTAAAGGTACCAAGTAGTCAAATATTGGAGAACCACCGAGAGTTTTGCAAGATTCAACTTTTTGATATAAATGGTAGTGAGACTAAATTTCGCCCATTTTTTAAAAAAAATACAAAGAAGAAAAATATAAAATGAAATACAACCACTCTTTTCTCTCTTGTTGTCTCGCTATGTACACTAGCTAGTTTCCATGGAAAAATATAATCTTAAAATTTGATAACTTTTGAAAAAAAACTTGTTTCATGATATATGGAGTATCATGTATGAATATGCATGGCTTTCAAACCAGATGGCCAAGGTCATGGCCATATCTTTGCTATAGTTTATAATAACCTGTCGATATTTTGTACATTGGTGCATATTGAAATTTAAATTATTATTTACGAAGGAAGATTCCAAATTCGAAGTTATTTTCAATTTTCTAAGGGACAATAATGGCTTTTGCCATGAAGTAACTACAAAATATGGCTCAAAATCCCACTGCCCTAGTTTTCACAAAAAGTAGCCTAGGTTTAGGGTTTGTGGTTTATTTTGGGTTGAGGGTTTAGGGGTTCAGAGTTTAGGGTTTAGGATTTTAGGGTTTATCATTTAGGGTTTAGGGGTTTAGGATTCATGATTTAGGGTTTAGGGTTCAAGATTTAGGGTTTATGATTGTTTAGGTGTTAGGTCTTAGGGAATTTTCCATAATAATGTTCAAGCTTTATACTTATATTCATGGAATGGAATGGCGTTATCACAATTTAATGAAAGTATCTCAAATTTTGATCTATAAGTGCATTATACTTGCTTGGTAAGGGTTGAGGGGTTGAGGGTTTAGGGTTCTAGTGTTAGGAGGTTAGGATTTAGGGTTTATTGTTTACAAAGGAAGCTTCCAAATTTGAAGTTGTTTTCTATTTTCCAAGCAACAATAGTGGCTTTTGTCGTGAAGCAAGTACAAATAAGTATGGCACAAAATCCCATTGCCTAGTTTTCACACAAAGTATATGTAGTTTAGGGTTTAGGGTTCGTTTTTTTGGGTTGAGGGGTTAGGGGTTTAGGGTTCAGGGTTTAGAGGTTTAAGGTTCAAGATTTAGGGTTTAGGGTTTTAGGGTTTAGGGTTGTTTAGCTTTTAGGGTTTAGGGAATTTTCAATAATGATGTTCAAGCTTTATATATATGCTGATATTCGTGCAATAGAATGGTGTTATCGCAATTTAACGAACGTATCTCGAATTTTGATCTATAAGTGCATGATACCTGCTTGGTAAGGGTTGAGGGGTGAAGGGTTTAGGGTTTATGTTTTAGGGGGTTTTGGGAATTTTCAATAATGTTCAGGCTTTATGCTTATATTCGTGGAATATAATGGCGTTATCGTAATTTAATGAAAGTATATCTCAAATTTTGATCTACAAGTGCATGATACCTGCTTGGTCAGGGTCATTTAGGGGTTGATAGTTTTAGGGTTTAGGGGTTTAGGGTTTAGAGATTATGGGTTTAGGGTTTAGTGAATTTTCAATAATGTTCAAGCTTTATGCTTATATTCGTGGAATAGAATGGCGTTACCCAATTTAACGAAAGTACCTTGTTGGGGATATACTTTCCAGGTATCCTCATTGTGCCTCACTGACCAGGGTGTCCCACTTCGGGTTAGAGCTTTACTTCACGAGCGGCCTAGTCAGGAAGAAGAGATGGAGTCCAGTCCGGCTACCGTAAAGCCCAGAAGACTTACCGACATAGGCCTGTAGTGTTACTCGTAGTTCAAGATGTACTACGTAACCGACTCTTAGTCGTAGCCAGATATGTCTCTCCTATAAACCTAGGCCAGATATCTATATAAGCCATCCTAGGGACCAGACTTTAGGGAACCCTGACAATAGCCTACAATCTCAACTCGCATAGGTGAAACCCTTGTAACCCATATTCCGGCTCTGCCGTATTACTGGATTGCTAGCAGGAGTAGGATCCGTCCAAAGCTGGCAGATTCGAACCTGGGAAAACTTGGGTGCTCACTGTCCCGGAATACTGTACGTCTCACACCCCTCTCTTCTGCACGCCTCGAGGACCCCCTCATAGTGTACTTGTCATCAATGCGACGACAGTTGGCGCCCATCGTGGGGCAAGTGAGCTTCGGATCTGCGTTCTAAGAGGAATCTGTAAGAATCGAAATCAGCGAGACAATCAACGTCGGTCGTGTCCTCTACGCCAGCGGCATCCCTCTCATCATTCTCGCCAAGACCTGGATTCCGGCTAGGGAGGCCGTGACTGCCTACACCATCATGTCTTTTGGTGAGATCGATGTTTACATCGGTTTCGCTGAACCTGCCCCACCCATCCTAGCGGTGATGATAGAGGCATAAGAAGTTTCTGGGTCCACTTTGACCGCGGAGGCGGTAGAGTTCCGGATCTTGGAAAACCCTGATCCCACCTAGCCCGCACCTGTCACGGAGATAGTGGAGAAAGCTAAGCCTGAAGCAGATCTTGCGGTGCAAGTCAAATCTGGAGTGGAGCTCCCTAGGGAGGCCGAATCCCAGATGAATCTGCCTGTCAAGGTCGAAATCCAGAAGGAGCAAGACAACAACTCTGGTTCCGGCTCTGCCAATGCCGGAACGGATCAACCTTTCATGAGGTACATGTTGAGGCGCATGATTCTACAAGACGCGAGCATGGATGAAATTCTCGAGACCATCAGGCATTTCGAGGAAGCCCACGAGGAAAGCCGCAACTACCTCAGGATGCACGCGTCGCACTTCGTTAGATATGTTGGATCCGGATCCGACTCTGCCGATGCTAGAGACAACAAAGACTCAATGATAAAGGCGATCGGAACAAACACCAACTTACTGGCATCTTCGGATGATTCAATGATGTCGGCAGATTTCCAAAAGTTCTCTGCAGAATATGAAGAGGAGTTCAACTCCAAAGCTGTAGAAGAAGGAGAAGCCATGGACGATGGATCCGGAGAAAACTCTCCTAAAGCACAGGATGACATGGATCTTGGAGATAATCCTGACGTCTAGATGTCCGAAAGTACCGATCTTGACTCCGGGAAACGGACCCAAAGCCATCTTTGCTACCGGCGCTGCCAAGAAGGCAAATAAGAGGAACAAGAAGAAGACTCTGGGAAAAGACCCTCCAGCGGAGAAAGTAGTTGCCAAAGAATACGAAGAAGACTTGGACGGAGCCCTAATCCCAGACGAGCCAAAGGAAACTTCGGTGGATGGATACGTGGTTACCGCTGGTGCCCGTAGACTCATCGATGCTGCGTTAACTACGCCAATCCCTACTGCCGCAAAGCTTACACCTGCAGAATTGGAAGAAAGGGCCCAAGCCGTAGAAGCGCGTTGTCAAGTACTCCAAGATGAGGCTAACAACATTATGGAAGAGAAGAAGTGCATTGCATCTGCGGGGCAATTCAACTCCCTACAGCATCAGAAGACCCGAAACGGCCCCATGCGGGCTAACAAAAATCCGGAAGTTCACAAGACCCTCTTTGAGGGAGATGACACCATCAAAGGAGAACCTCGGCTATATAGCAAGGGAGATCTGGTGTATGGAACGCCAGTGGAAAACACTACTGCAGCCTGAGATATCCTAGCAAATAACCCAAACCCAGATCAAGTTCGGTTGGGCGTAAAGCTACTAACCAAGGGTCTGGAGCAACATAAGGCCGCGAAGTCCGGAAGCGGAAAACTGGTCTCCAGATCTGACCAATGTTGCATGGATCCGTCTTGGGATGATATTAGGGCCCAACAGGACCCGACACAGCATCATCACCCCGATCATCGGGAAGACAACTATTCAAGAACCGGATCTTCAGGGCAACGGCACAAAGCCACACGTGATAGGAGTAATGTTGCCCCATCCGCAGAGCGAGACGCAGTTGCAACACTGGTTCCGAGACACCCTCCCCAGCGAGAGTCGAACAATCACAGGGATGACGAAAAAGAGCAACGTCGGGAGGAGGACCGACAAAGGATGCCACCTCCTAGACATGCAAGCCGTCCGGATGAACCTCACCACAATGGTGGAAACGACGGACAAAGGAACGACGGACATCATGCCGAGTCAAGCCGGCAGGGGGCTCGTCGTAATCAAGACCCTCCCTGGAACTGGAATAATGACGCTCTGGATGGAGGCTGGCACTCAGCTGGAAACAATCCACCTGCATCACCCTCTCCACCAATTAGCCATCATATCGGCTCTCGAGGAGGCCAAGGAGGGCGTCGTGGCAGAGGAGGTGGTGGCAAAAGCATAAGTCTGGCTCCACGGCACCATAGCCACAACGAACAACCAAGGTGGCATTCTCTGTCACCAAGTGACGTGAGGCACCGGGTTAACTCCAACATAGAGGCACGGTGCTACGAGACCGATGACATTTACGTGGGTCCAAAATGTTTCGGACCACGAATTCGACAAACACATTTCCCGAAAGGATTTCTATCTCAAGACACATCCAAGCCTACGACGGTGTGGCTCGGCCAGATACTTGGTTTCAGGATTTTTTCCAGGCTTGCTGCAGCGCCAAAGGCGGAAATAACTTGGTCGCGACCCGGTATCTCCCACTTATGTTGAGGAAGACGACACGATCCTGGCTCAATGAACTTCTGGAAAACACCATCCACAACTAGTATGATATGCAAAGTGCGTTCTTTCGGAATTTTGAAGGCACATATCGGAGACCCTGTACGGTAGGAGACCTACAACGTTGCATCCAGAAAGCCGGAGAAACTTGCCGAGATTATCTCGGACGATGGATCAACACCAAGAACTCCTGTGAAGGGGTAAATGATCAAACTACGATTGAAGCTTTCGTTGCAAGACTCCCAATCGGCTTACTACATCATCGTTTAAAGTGCGACAAGGTCACTGATCTGGGAGCGATTATAGAGACGGCAAGCAAGTATGAAGATGCCGATGATGACACAGAGGGACTACTGAACATCCTGGCTATACCACAGTCAGCAAAATAGCCGAACTAACGAGCTTAGAAGCGCAAGAACACCTCGGAAGAAAAGCCCAACACGGAAACCACAGTTGTGACTGCTACTTTTAGGTCTGGAGGACGAGGAGGGCGCGGAGGCGGCCGCGGACGCGGTCGTGGGACGTCAAGAGTCCAGGGTAGAGGAGACCAACAACCTGGCAAAACCTACTCTTGGGACGACATTGCCAACAATCCATTTGTGCATCACTTAGATGCCAACGGAGGCTCGTCCCACACAAACATCGAGTGTCATTTTAATGATGACATCAAGAAAGACGAATCCGCTAGCTACAGGGCCAAGCGAAAGAAGGGAAAGAAGGGAAAGAAGAATCCTGAAAAAGAAAAAGAGACCAAGGAAGATTCCCACATGGAGGAAACAGAGCCTTCAAATCCCAAGTTGGATGGAAAGAAGAACTTCCCAACGAAGAAGGACACTTATGTCACTTTCCTTGGGTCTCAACCAGCTAAGGGCAAGAAGGCAGTTTTACACGAGCTCAATGCAACTGTTCTGGCTATCCTTCAATTCTTGGATTGGTCGGAAGTGACAATCACCTTTGACCGTGTTGATCATCCACCTAAGTTACAGAGGCGAGGAAAATACGCGTTAGTCGTCAATCCACTTATTAACGGCTATGGTTTCTCCAAGACCCTCATGAACGGCGGCAATAGCATCAACATCCTCTACATTGAAACGCTGCATCGGATGAGGATCTCGGAAACTCAGTTGAATCATAGCTTTGTGATCTCTCATGGAGTTGTCCCAGGAAGACAAGCAAATTCCCTGGGAGAGATCACTTTGGATGTTACTTTTGGAACTCCAAGGAACTACCGGATGGAAGCACTTTCCTTCGAAGTGGTCCCGTTCAAGAGCGCATACCACGCTATATTTGGACAGCCGGCTTACTGAGCTTTCATGGCTCGTCCATGTTACATTTATAATATGATAAAAATTCCAGGTCCAAAGGGCGTGATCACCATCAGGGGTGACCCGAAGAAGGCACGAGAGTGCGAGGAAGGAAATGTCGTCTTTGCTGAAGCTGTACTCCACACCCAAGAGTGCCAGGAGATTAAGAAAATCATCGACCCGTCCGAGATGCCCGCGATGAAGAAGGAGGTGCTCAAGCCGACTCCGGAGTTCAAGGCATCAGAAGAAATGAAGACGATGCTGTTGAAGGATGATGACCCCTCCAAGGTGACCCAGATAGGTGTAGGTTTAGATAGCGCATACGAAAGCGTGCTCGTCAAGTTCCTCCAAGAAAATCAAGATATCTTTGCATGGCAGCCATCTGACATGACCGGAGTACCTAGGAAACTTGCCGAGCACTCTCTAAATGTACACCCAAACGCGAAACCCGTCAAACAGTCCTTACGATGCTTCGGTGATGAAAAGCAAAAAACAATAGCTAAAGAACTAGCCCGGCTCGAGTTAGCCAGATTCATAGAAGAGGTCATCCACACTGAGTGGTCGGCCAATCCTGTAATGGTCCCTAAAAAGGACACCACGGAATTAAGGATGTGTGTTGATTATACCGCCTTGAACAAGGCTTGTCCCAAAGATCCATTCGCTCTGCCTAGAATTTATCAAGTTATCGACTCTAAGGGGGGATCGAAACTCCTATGTTTTCTCAACGCATATTCCGGTTATCACCAAATCTGGATGAAGGAATCAGACAAAGTCAAAACTTCATTCATAACCCCCTTCAAAACCTTCTGTTTCGTTACAATGCCCTTTGCACTCAAGAACGCATGATGTACGTACCAACGTACTAAGCAACGTTGCCTGCATGATCAAATCGGATGCAATCTACATGCATATGTGGATGACATAGCGGTGATATCCAAAAAGAAGGAAACCTTAATTTCTGACTTGGAGGAAACGTTCACCAATCTACAAAAATACAACATAATGCTTAACCCGAAGAAATGTTTCTTTGGAATGTCATTTGGAAAATTGTAAGGTTTCATTATGTCTCAAAGAGGCATAGAGGTGAACCGAGACAAAATTAAGGCTATACTCAATATTTCCAGGTCGACTTGCCTGAAGGACGTTTAGAGATTAACTGGTTGCATTGCTGCAGTCACTCGATGTGTAAGCTGGCTCGGTGAAAGAGCCGCACCACTCTACAAGATTCTGAAAAAGACCAAAAAGTTCATTTGGAATAATGAAGCCAAGGCTGCACTACAAGACCTGAAAGCAGTACTCTCGTTCGCTCCTATCCTTGCAGCACCGGAACCTCGTGAACCAATGTTGCTCTATATCACTGCGACAAACAAGGTCGGCAGTGTTGTCATGCTGGTGGAAAGACTAGAGGAAAAACAGGAACACCTGGTGCAGCGTCCGACGTACTACCTTAGTGAAGTCCTAACTGTATCAAAACAGCGGTATCCGCACTATCAAAAGCCGGCTTACGATGTGTTCTTAGCATCTCGGAAGTTACGGCATTACTTTCAGGAGCATCAAATTACCATGGTTAGCACAACTCCCATGAGAGACATAATTAACAATAGCAACGCTACAGGACGTGTCAAAAAATGGGGAATAGAGCTTTCAGCTTTCTACATTGAGTACAAACCTCGTACAACAATTAAATCCCAAATCATTGCTGACTTTGTCGCTGATTGGACAAAGACAACGGAAAATATGACCCTCCCAGAGTCAGAATACTGGACCTTGCATTTTGACGGGTCTAAAGTGCTCGGGGGCTCGGGGGCTAGCGTGGTGCTCAAATTACCCCAAGGAGATAAGCTTTTCTATGTGTTGCAGATTCACTTCATGGAACAAACAACATTGCCGAATATGAAGCACTGCTGCATGGAATCCGGATTGCTAAGGATATCGGCATCCGGAGACTTATGTGTTATGGAGATTCGGATCTTGTCGCTCAACAAGTGTCAGATATCTGAAATGCAAATAAACACATGGAAGCATATAGGGTTATCGTGGATGAACTATCTAAATCGTTCGAAGGGTTTGAGGTTTAACACATCCCTCAAACAGAAAATGAGGAAGCAGATGCATTATCTCGAATAGGCTCTACACGGAAAAAGGTCCCGGATGGTGCTTTTTTAGAGCACCTCAAAGTTCCTTCTATAAAAGGAGTAGATGAGGAATATCCGACCAAATCCGACTCACCTTTAGTGGCAGTTCTGGCTGTAATTCCCAGTTGGACTCAACCCTACCTTGATTTCTTGGTAGAAGGAAAATTACCCGAAGACGAGGTTCTGAGCCGACAGATCGTCCAACGAGCAAAAACCTATACAATAATAAATAGTGAGCTCTATAAGCGGAGTGTATCTAGGGTCTTTCAGCGCTGCGTATCTCCAGAAGAAGGAGTGGAAATCTTACGAGAGATCCACTAAGGCGAATGCGGCCATCATGCTACAGCTAAATCTTTGGTGGCAAAATCTTTCAGGCATAGATTTTTTTGGCTTACAGCCAAGACAGATGCTGAATGGCTGGTCAAGACATGCAAAGGCTACCAAAAGTACGCCAAACAAGCTCATGTTCCGGCTGATCAGTTGCGAACAATTTCGATAACATGGCCTTCCGCGGTCTAGGGTCTTGACATGGTAGGACCATTTAAACGATCTCCAAGTGGATTCTCTCCTCTTAGTGATGGTGGATAAGTTCACCAAATGGATTGAGGCTAAACCTGTCACAAGTTGTGATGGAGCAACAACCAGAAGATTTGTCGAGGATGTTATAGTCTGATATAGTTATCCGCATAGTATTATCACGGACAACGGGAGCAATTTTTCTATGGGACAACTTGCTGAATTCTGCGATGAATAAAATACCCGGCTTGACATTGCGTCAGTCGCACATCCACAACCTAATGGAAAAGTTGAAATAGCAAATGGTTTAATCCTTCAAGGCCTCAAACCAAGACTCGAAGAACCACTTCGTCGTGCTTCGGGGGCTTGGGAAGATGAATTACCGTCTGTAATATGGAGCTTAAGAACAACTCCGAATAGGTCAACCAGATACACACCTTTCTTCTTGTTCTATGGCGCAGAAGCAGTTCTTCCTAGTGATTTAATTCATACTTCTCCCTGAGTTGCTGCATATATCGAAGAGGATGCTGAAATTTCTCGACAAAATGATCTCGATTTAATCAAAGAAGTTCGCATCATTGCTGAGCAGAGATCAACAACCTATCAGCAGAAGTTATGCAAGTATCATAGCCAGAGAGTCAGAAAATAGTCTTTCAATAAAGGCGACTTGGTTCTCCGGCTTGTGTAGAAAAGAAAGCACAAACTTTCTCCAGTATGGGAAGACCCCTTTTTGGTTAGCCGAGTATTGCACAATGGCTCTTACTATCTAACTGAGATGCGGCCAGTCAAAAAACACCTGCTACTAAGAAGAGGAAGAGAGCTGGAGGCAGTACAGACCCGGGAGAATTAGACAGATCATGGAATATTGCTCAGCTACGTCCCTTTTATTCTTAAAATTTCTTTTTTTGTAATCATATATTTGTACATGTTCAATGAGAAATAAAGTGTTGGTTGCCTCAATATTGTTTCTGAGAAGTTTTATATTACCATCTTATTTCCAAATGATCATGTCACAGTCGAAAATCCAAGAATACTTGAAAGTACTTTATGCTAATGTTTGTTCTGGTTAGATTTCCGATTCTAAAAATGCCACCTTCGGGTATAAGTCTAAATTTCTAGTTTTACTTTGGTTCTTTATCTGATTGCCGGATCTGGGCATTTTCTGAGTAGTAAATTGTTGGTACTGGAAGTCGGCTTTGTTTCCGAGTTTAAACTGGTTTAGCAATTGAGCTTCGTTGCTCGGCAAAGTTTCCGTGCTGAAGGTTTGCTGGATCACGAAAGGGACGTGGCGGAAAGCCAGAAAAAGCGATAAGTATAGATTAAAAAACAAAAAGTGCTTATGTAAAAATTCAGGCACAACAAAATAAACCCAAAAGTGCTAAATGAAGTAAAGAGCATCGGTTCTTGCAAACCTTAGTACTAGCAAAATATTACACTACTTATTTACAAATCCGATTGTTAATAACACATTGTTCTTTCTGCTACTCTACGATGCAGGAGGAGAGGTAGGAGTTGTCGGCTCGCTGGAGACATCGCCTTCAACTTGATATCTTTCCGAGATAGGCAAATCGGATTCGGTTTGCTCCTTGTCGTATTCGTCCATAGTTGAATAACCCCTGGTTACTTGCCAGATCTCCATGCTTCCATGGTGGCTCATAACCATGGTGAGGACATTCTGTGTTGCGGTTCGTGCATAGGACATGTTCCAGTCATGAATGAGCTGGGGCATCTCCTTCGCCTTATCTTGCACCTCAAATGCAGACATTTTTTTTCATGTCAGGGACTTTAAGAGCTTCACCAATATCCTCCAGTGATTGGCGGAAATCGTAAAGCAAATCGCCGACTTTGGTAAGCCGGCTGGTGCGAGACTCGGTGGAGGAGGAATCTAGTAAATTTAGAGGACCTGCGTATATAAGGCAAAGGTTAGAAAATATATCCGAACACCTAGAGTCAGAAAGACGAAAAGGCAGAAGACTGGAAACATACCGAAGATGACATCGTCAACTTTGGTCTTTTCCGTCCAAAGGCTCTGGAGTTCAGCCCAGAGTGCTTGAGTGATGTTCTTTTTTTTTGACAGTGTTACCGTAGGGGAAGCCCCTACGGTGTAATTTTCATTTTAAATACATGCACAAAGGCAATACAAAGTCTGAGTGTAAACAATTAGGAGGGAAGGAAATGAAAAGAAGGAAACATAATAAAACTATACAAAGATTTGAAGAACCCAAACGACCAGTTGTTGAACAAGGGTAGCCTTGACTCTAAAACGATGCAGCATCAGGTCACTTTTGAATCTGACCTTCCAACGGCCAAGAGATGGCTCTATGTGTTTAAAGATGAAGTCATTTCGTTCCTTCCACATATTCTACACAACACAACTGAAAATTTCCATGAAACAAGGGCCAACAAAGGTAGCTCGGGCTGCAATGAATCTATCAGAAATAGGCCGAGAAAGATCCCAATCAATTTGGCATAAGCCCCAACACGTCCTTGCAAAGGTACAATCAAAGAATAGATAATCGTGTGTCTCTAGAACCTGATCCGAGCAAAGAACGCATGACGAGCATCAATCCAAGTTCCAATGCCTCCGTAGCATGATATCTCTGGTATTGATTCTATCTTTAAAAAGTAGCCAAATGAAAACTTTTAGCTTGGGAAGACTTTTGGATTTCCAAATGGCACGTAGTGCAAGATCTGGGGGGGCTGCCGCAAATAAAAACTGGTAGAATTTAGCCGAAGAGTAAGAAGCATTGCCCCAAGCGAACGTCCTAGAATCCAAAGTTTGCCTCTCAATGGTAACATCACAAAACAGCTGTTGCACCTGAAGAAATTCCTTGTGGGCTTCGACTGATAGAGGGAGAGCAAAGAGAGCTCAAATCAGATGGTAATGCCAAATCAGCAACCGTGCAGTCTTCCTGAAGTGTATAAGAGTACAAACAGAGGTACTGATCACACAACGTCACCCCGTTCTTCCAAAAGTCTTTCCAGAATAATGTCATCTCACCATTACCAATAGTAGCAGAGGTGATGCTTCTATAATCCCCAATAAAGCTGAAGATATCCCGCCACCAGAATGAGCCACGAGGGCTTTGAGCATGAGGAGCGCCACGCTCGTACAACGACCAAACCAGCTTAACCCAGGGTACATCGTCCTTGCAAAAAAACTTGTGTAGCTGCTTAAGAAGGAGTGCTTTATTCTGAAGTTCAATATTTTTAATACCAAGACCACCATGGTGCTTAGGCCGACAGATAGTAGACCAGGCAGCAAGAGCATGACATGTTGAAGTATCTTCATCCTTCTTTGCCCATACACAGTGATGTCGTGATCGATCAAAAACCTTAATGACTGTCTTATGAACTTTTAGGGTGCACAAGTAATGAGTAGGCAATAAGGATAGGACAGAGTTGACAAACTCCAAACGGCCTCCATACCCAAGGAAACATGCGCTCGCATTCAGCCTCCTCTCAACTTGATCCACAATTGGAGATAAATCTTGGACAGAGGGCCGAGTAGTACCAAGGGGGAGCCCTAAATAAGTAAACGGGAGACTGCCAGTAGCACAACCGAAATCAACCGCAAGCTGAGCAAGAACCTGGTCATCAATATTGAGCGACATCATGCTGGACTTAGAGTAATTTACCTGCAAACCTGTGGCAGAAGCAAAATCCTGCAGGAGCTTCTTGAGGGCAGCTAATTGCAGTGGGCACGCTTGCATAATCAGCAACGTGTCGTCGGCATATTGAACGATCGGGAAGTCTGAATCTGGTATTGGCAATGGAGCATGTAGCACACCAGACTGAAACAACAAGTTTACCATGGACTGTAGAATATCAGCTGCACTGACAAACAAAAGCGGCGAGAAAGGGTCGCCCTGACGGACACCATGTCGACATGGGAATTTCTTTCCAGATACGCCATTTAGAAGGATTGAGGAGGTGCCTGTAGAAAGAAATTTTTCAACCATCGCTAGCCAGTGATCATTGAATCCTTTACAAGCAAGGATTTTGAGAATTTCCTTGTGTTCCATAGTATCAAACGCCTTAGCGAAGTCTAATTTTAGAATGACCGAGGGAGATCCAGACTGTTTAGTTTGGTGGATGTACTCATAAGCCCAACCGAGACAGTCTTGTATATTTCTACTTTGCAAGAAACCATACTGGTTAGTGTGAATAGTCTTAAGGATTTTGCTTTGTAGTCTATTAGCCAAAATTTTGGTCAGTAGCTTAAGACAAGAATTCAGTAAGGATATTGGACGATAGTCATTGGGGCTCATGGGAGAGTGAACTTTAGGCACAAGGGTAACAAAAGAGTCGTTAATGCTTTGTAGATTGACCCTCCCGTCCCAGAAATCATGGCACAATTTGTAGAAGTCATGTTTAATTATTGGTCAACAAATCTTGATAAATAAACCTGTGAAACCGTCTGGCCCAGGTGCTTTATCCGTGGGAAGATGTGCCACAATCTGATCAATCTCATCATTTGTGAGTGTTGTCGACAAACCATCAAGACCAGGACAAGGATGCAGATAATGTGAGAAATCAAACGTGTCATCAATAGGCATTGAGATTCCCAATCGATCCCGGTAAGAATGCCATAATATGCCCGCCTTCTCATAGTGTTCTACGGCTTCTGAACCATCAGCACGTGAAAGAGAAGAAATAGTGTTTCTGCGGTACCGGATTGTAGCCATGGATTGGAAAAAAGAAGTATTTTCATCTCCAAGTTTTGCCCAACGAGCTGTGCACCGTTTTCTCTAATAGTCTTGTTTGCATAAGAGCAGATGTTCCAGACGAGCTTTGATAATATTGCGAAAGTTCCACTCAGTGATATGCAGCGGCCGAAGCTCTTCAAACTCATCTAGCCACAAGATAATGCCATTACAATTATTCACTAATCTGTTTAGCACAGAAATACTTGTGCTCCATTTTTAAGAGCCTTACGAAGCAACTTAAATTTGCCGGAGAGACATTTTGCACTATCCCCGGGCACATTAATATTCCAAACAGTTTCAACCACGTCCATAAATCCAGGCATACGAACCCAATGATTTTCAAATCGAAAAACTTGAGCTTTAGGGATACTAGTTCCAATAGAGACGACGCACGGAATATGATCCGAGATAGGACGCGCCAATGGGTTGACCACCGTGTTAGGGAATTTAATAGTCCAAGAGTGGGATCATCATTGAGATCCGATATTCTCTGATCCTGGATGGCGATCTTTCGATCACGTTCTTCAGTGGCCATGCTGGAGGATTCAAGAACGCTGGCAATGTTGCGCTCATGATCCGGCTTAAGCTTATTCAGCTCCCGCCTTAAGTCGGCATTTTCCACCTCTAGGATTTTGAAATTCTCGGCCTCTTCAATCATTTTACATGACTATTTGGCCAGTTCTATAATCCAAAAATAACAGTCGAATAAGAAATTCAGCTATGAAGACAAAAATAACAATGATAAGGACTGAAATGATTACCTTCAGCCTCATCTTGGAGACCTTTAGTTGAGCATTTTCAAGTCGGAGAGCTCTGATCTCTCTCTGCTTATTGCAAATATTCCTTAATAATTCCTGGTTATAAGCATTAATTTTTTGTAAGTCAAAATAGTAACCAAAGTCAGAAGTATACTAAAGACTCGGGCTAATATTTTAACTAATATCAGCACGAGCCTTGGGGGTTACACTAGTTCATTCTTTGGCATCCTATGAAAGCATAAATCCGTATTGTCTATCCAATTTCATGCTTGGGGGCTAGAGGATATGATATAAAATAAAGTAAAAGAGTGAGTTGGAATTCTGACTTACATATTGTTCATGAGTAAGCTTGCTTAAACTCATGTTCACCTCAGTAGTAACTTTCTCGGCGAGAGTCAGCGGGATTATTGGTGGTGGCGAAGCCATGCCGGCGTTCAGCTTCTCGTTGCAAAGACAAACTTGGTCAAGAAGATCGGAGAGTTTTACATCATCGGATTCTTGCACCTCTTCCTCAGCGGTGATGTTCCGGCTCTCCAAGCATTGCTAAGCCAGCTTCTGTATCTCTTCTGTAGATTTCTGAGTAAGGCCAAGTTCTGCGATACCCGGAATACTGAGAAGGTTATCAGCGAAAACAAACCTCTGACGAGGGATCATTACCCTTTACGGGTTCACCCTTATCAGCTGCCGGGTCACTCATGGTGACGTAGGTCTTTGAACCAAGGTTCGCTGGCTCAGAATGCTGAGTCGGATCTTCTACAACACTTGGAGATGGAGTAACCTCCGGTGTTGCAGAAGGCTTTAGGGTAGGAGTTGGAGGCACTGTGGTACGAGAAGTCAGATTTAACTTTGACTGGCGTAGGGGCTCCCCTTGCCCTTGGTGAGCTATTTAGCTCTGAAGAAGTGACAGAACAAGATCATTACGCTTCAGAAAGAATAAGAAATGAAATACATAGACCTTGTGAAGAAAGTTACCTCTTCACAACGGACACTTCCTTTGTGCCGATAGAAACAGTTGGAATCTTATGCTTTTAGGTAAGAGTCTCCGGCAGTGGAACCAGTTCTCCATCATCCTGAGAGAGCTCAGGAGGATATCCCTCAAGAGGAGAAAGCTCCAACTCGGGGAGGTTAGCAAGATGAAAGAAGAAAGAGTACCTCAGTATTGCAAAAAGATATAACAAAGCATGGATGAGCACATATTCGAGTAAACTACTGGAAACTTACTGGTGTCACAGGATCGTCAGCCGTATGCATATCCAAGGAAAGTTTCCGAATCTTCCTCTCGATCCACTCCCTAATCAAACATTTGATCTGGGACTCATAGTCCTTTTCCAAATAAGGTCTGGAGCATATCCGGAGAGATTCCATCTTACTCTTGGTGATTGAATGCATGAGCTGATCACCATGATGTTGGAGAGGTTGGATCCGGCGTACCAGCCAGCAGTGGATCAAGACGAATCCTTTCAGACCCTTGGGCTTCATCAAATATTCAATCCGCCTCTTGGCAAGAAGCAGATCATCAGTAAGAGCCAGAGCATCTGCATCCCAGGACTCTTGGGGCGTGGCGGCTCCATCAACAAAAACCAGCAAAGTAGTTGCTTTGCCAGGAGCTGGTTTTTCCTTGTGATAAAAGAACATGGACGACCACTGCTTCACCGACTCGCTACCTTTAATCCTAGGATAGACTCGCTCTCTCCTAACAGAAAAGCTAAGAGTTCCGGTAATGTAAGGATTGCCGGCAGTGATGGAATTTCTCCGGGTATGGAAGTAATACCGAAAAAGAATAAGACTCGGCCTAATACCGAGATACCCCTCACACAAAGAGGCATAAGCGCTCATTTCTAAAAGAGAGTTTGGAAGGGGATGGTGGAGTTGCACTCTGTAATGATCTATAACCTCAGAAAAGAAATCTAAGGGAGGAAAACTCAAACCTCTATTGAGGTGGGTGTCAAAGTGCACTGGCTCGTCGGTGTTGGGGGTGGGGATGGTTTGTCCGAAGCCACTCCGCCAGTCGTCGGCGCGGAGGAGGCCTTCCTTCTTGATCACGTGGAGCTTGTCGTCATCAAGGACACAGGGGATCCACACCCCACGAAACTTCTCCGCCGCAGGAGTCATCGCCGCTGTTGCCGCCGTGCAGGAAGACGAAGCCTCAGCCATTTTCTAGGCATCAGTGACCTGGGATGGGCGACACTATGGGATTTGGGGGAGGCAGAGGAACTTTTTGTAGGAAGTGTCGAGAGGAAGGAGAAAGCACTACCGTTGGTAAGGAAGAAGGAAGAGATTTTGACCCCTTATATTCCTCACTTGCGTCAAGATTCGTGCAAGATAAACAATAACAGTGCCACGCATCATGGAAGGAGTTGGGTAACCTCCTCACGATGATTACACCACCTCGATCTTCATGCATGCATTAAAATGACACCTCGGTTCCGCAAAAGGCGGACCCACCAACGGTCGTGCTAACAGGAATGTTTGTCAATGACGTGACTTGACCTTGACTGATGTCAGGTTATGTCAACCAAGTTCCGGCTTAGTTTGAATTTCAAGCTAGAAACCCGAATGATATACTCATAGGTCTGACTTATTTTAAGACTCGGATCCTATCCATCAAGATTCTACAAGCCGAAGATGGATCAAGCTAGACGATGATGAAATCCGACTCTGGATCTTGGAGGCTTCTGGGGGCTACTGTTAGGGATATACTTTCCAGGTATCCTCACTATGCCGCACTGACCAGGGTGGACTACTTCGGGTTAGAGCTTTGCTTCATGGGTGTCCCAGTCAGGGAGAAGAGATGGAGTGCAGTCCGGCTATGGGAAAGCCCAGAAGACTTACCGACATAGGCATGTAGTGTTACTTGTAGTTCAAGATGTACTCTGTAACCGACTCTTAGTCGTAGCTGGATAGGTCTGTCCTATAAACCCTAGGCCAGATATCTATATAAGTTGTCCTAGGGACTAGCCTTTAAGGCACCCCCAACAATAGTCTACAATCTTAATTCGCACAGGCAAAACCCATGTAACCCATATTCTGGCTCTGCCGTATTACTGGATTGCTAGCTAGAGTAGGATCCGTCCAAAGCCGGCGGATTCGAACTTGGCTAAACTTGTGTGCTCATCGTCCCGGAATACCGTACGTCTCACACCCCTCTCTTCCGCACGCCTCAAGGACCCCATCATGGCATACTTGTCATCAATCCGACGACATATCTCAAATTTTGATCTATAAGTGCATGATACCTACTTGGTCAGTGTTTATGGGTTTAGGGTTTTAGGGTTTAGGGTTTAGGATTTCGGTGATTTTCAATAATGTCCAAACTTTATGGTTATATTCGTGGAATAGAAAGGTGTTACCGCAATTTAACGAAAGTATCTCAAATTTTGATCTACAAGTCGATGATACCTGCTTGGTCATATTTTTTGTTAAATTTTATTGACGGTACCCAAGTACTAAAGCAAGGGAGAAACACCAAGAGTTCCACGAGATTTAGGCGTTGTTTGTTTGGGTTCTAATTCTGGCTTTTCATTATTGGCTTATAAGCCACAAAGGTGGTTTTGGCTTTTTTAGCTTTTACCCTGACATAGTTGACTGATGGTATAAGACAAAATCCAAAATCAAAAGTTGCTTATAAAATAAAGCTAAAAGCAATAGATAAGCTTAACCAAACAACCCCTCAACTACTTGATAGGAATGCTAATACTGCCAAATTTGGGACCTTTTGAAAGAAAAAAACAAATAAAAAAATATATAAATTGAAGCAATGTCTTTCTTTTCAAGAGTATCTTGTTATGTGCATTACCTAGTTTCCATCAAAAGTATGCTAAAACTTGACAACTTTTGAAGAAACTTGTTTCACAATATGCAGTACCATGTATAAACATTCATGGCTTTCAAATGAGATGACCAAGGTCATGGCAATATGTTTGCCATAGTTTACGGTAACGTGTCCATGTTTGGTAGATTGGTGCATAACTGCATATTAGCATTTCAAACAATGTTTACAAAGGGTCCTTCCAAATTCGAAGTTATTTTAAATTGTCCAAGTGACAACAATGGCTTCCGTTGTGAAGCAACTACAAAGACTATATGTGGTTCAAAATCTCACAGCACCAATTTTCTCACAAAGTATAAAATATTTGACGGATAATGCCCAAGTTTCATGAGTTTTCAAGCTTTCGAGCCACGTTCGCCATTTAACGATTTTATCTCGTTTTAGCGAAAAATGTTCGAATTTTGAACAGCAAACCATGGGAATATCTACTTGACGTAATTCTGGGTCACTGACATGCGGGTCACTTGCATGGTTGGTCCAAAAAGTCAGTGTAGGTCAGAGTTGGCGGGCAGGTAAATACCAAAGAAGGGTAGGGAAACATTGATGGGGTGAAGCACGTGGGAGAATGCAAATTTACCACCTATATCCCTCTATTATTGTAGTGCTCCTCGGTTTCTTGTTTCCACAGCAGGGATAGAAGAGGAATTTTGCATTCTAAAAAAGGTGAACTATGTTTGAATGGATGTGTAGGATATTTGAATGGATGTGTGCGATGTTTGGGCGCCATGCCAAAATTTTGAGGTCGAAGCTTTTAACATACTCTGCTCCGACGTGGGGCCGCTCCGATGCGCTCTTACCGTCTAGACCTGCACGCTAGTGATAGTTGCTTTTCAGCATTTAAATGAGTTTCTAGGCATTTGTTGAAATTGCCTAACAATTTAAGGCTTTCAAAAAGATGACCATCGTCCAAAAAAAGGGTGACCAAGGTCATGGCCATAGTTTATGATGACGTATCCGCGTTTGGTATATCGGTGCATCTTGGCAAATCAATCAATATGTCTGGATCCAAATTTGAAGTTTATTTTCGATTTTCCAAATTTGGCCCCTTTTCGAAAAATTAGGGACGAAATTAAATATAAGTTGAAATAAAACTATTCGTTCACAAAGTGCAATGCTATGTGCATTAGTTTCCATGGTAAACCATAAACTTGTATTTTGACAATTTTTGGATCAATTTTGGCTATGGTGACTGGCAGGTAGGCCATGTATATGGTGGTGCCCAAAGCAGGGTAGGTCAAAATTTCCAAAGTTGTCCCTCCCCACCCCTTCGCGCTGTGTAATAACTTCCACCCTCCGTAGCCTAGACCCTCACCCCTTTCCCACAAAACAAACGCGCTCACGGCCGTTGCTCATCACCACCATGCATGAAGAAGCTTTCCCTACCCGCCGATCTTCTTGAGATGCATCGGTGGGCACATCAATCCCATAGTAGTCCTTCTATCTCTAGCTCGATCTGGTTGGCATTTTATTGCCCTTTCACCTAATCAGCCTCCTCAAATACGTAGTTTAATTTGTCCTCAATCTGCAAGGTCAGAGTTGATTCTGCACTCGATCTATGTTCTTAAATACCTTCGCTGATTTTTGCAGTCGATATGTTTGCTGAAATGCATAGGCATATATAGTTTTTGTACTCCATCTATATGTTTCCTCCTTTTCTTTTAATAAGAACCAATCTTGTATGTCATAATTAAATCAGATGGACAGATTTTGGATAGAGTTTGCTCCATTAGGAAGTGCTAAATATATCCTTGGTGTTCTACAATTTATGGAGTTTGTTAGAACTCATTGTGATAACTCAAAAGTACATTGCCCTTGCCGGTTGTGTGTGAATCATAGGGTGCTGCCTCAAAGTATAGTGGAACACCATATTTTTATATCTAGGATACTAAGCACATATGTTAGATGGGTATTTCATGGTGAACCATATGATCCTCCATATGAACCGGGGGAGGCACATCTTTATCATCAAGATCAAGTAGGGGAAGCAGATGTTGATCATCTAGATCAACTGACAGAGGCAGCTCTTGAGCATCTAGATCAAATTGGAGAAGGGGGAGGAGAGAAAAAGCACAAGCTTCATGAAACGGGTTTCATTTCTGGTACTTCTGCTATGCCAGATGATAAGGTATATCTATAGAACGACAAATGTTCAAGTTGTGTGTCTTTGATGTTTCTCTATAAATGTATATCTGTTAATCTACTAATCGCAGAAGTAGACAATCAAAGAGAACTTTGATGGTAATGACGATGACCTGTTCATTGATGTTCCCGCACCTGAGGCTGTGGATCCAGTACACTGCTTCTGGATGGAGTTGATGTAGGGTTGCTGATCATGAGGGGTGTACTTTTGGTGTCGTCTGGGTAGTCTCATGACCACTAGCCCAACTGCAAAACTCTTGGGGTGCACCTAAGATCTCTCTAAATATATGTAGAGTTATCCCATGATTGGTTTGCTACTATCGTAGTACTGTAATATGGAGCTACCTTATGATTTCTAGGACTTTGTAGTAGAACTATAATTGGAAACTATTCTGTATATTAGTATATATATCTGTGTCTACGTCTATTTCTAGTCTGAAATCTGAGCTTATACTTTTATCAGTTCCCAAACGGCTTTGGGGGCATCCAGCGTTGGTGCCCTATGCTGAAACTATCTCCGTCTTGTCCTCTGCTAGCCCTTCCCCTCCATCAATGCTCGGTGAGCTGAATCAGCAAGATGATATATAAGCTAGGATCAATTTGGTTCGAAGAGGGGCGATTTTCTTGGTCCTGGGAGAGGAACACGGGAGAACTAGTAGTACCAAGGGAAGGAGAGGTTGGCTCGGTCAATTCTTTATCTCACCCCCTTGATGTGGGACCCGCTTTAACTCACAACCTTGACATGGGTCCCGCTTTAACTTATCCCCTGAAACAGTTGTAGGTCATCACGTGATAGTTGGGATCAACAATTCGGAAATCGCCCGGCAAAATGTTCCCGCCACCGCCACTTAAAAATATTACTGTAGAAAAAGTGTACTGCCTAGCCCTACTACTACTTGTACTACTACTTCGCTGCCCATGCCTTTGTACCGACAAGACAACAAACCACCACTAGCTAACTCCCATCCAATAAGCAACTGTTGGAACTGGTTGCTCCGATTGGGGAGTTCTTGCTGAGATAGGTGGGTGTTTTTGCTCACCTCAAAATCCGACTTTGTTTAATTTCCTTCCGATTGGGCCATTGGGGGTACTATTAGTAGTAGTATTTGGTATGCTTTGATTGTGGAGCTCTTGCTTATTGCTCACCTCGGAATCACCTAATCAGGATATTTTCCCTCTGCTCTAATCGATTGGGTCATTTGGGTGGGGGTAGGGTGGGGTGGGGGGTACTGATTTCGTATGGTTTTGGGATCGGGGCTTGGTCACCGCTGTTTTGATTGGTGCATTTGGTCGAGTTCGATTTTGGTGTTCTTCACTTATGTAGTTTCTACTCGTAATGTGCAACGGATTTTGCGTCAGATTCTATATGGAGAACTATGGGTCAGTTGTGCCCACGACCACTATGGACAGGGATGGTCCCGTCAGTTTCCTTAAAATTTGCCTAAAAAGGTAATGTAGCAGTATATTCGTTGCGTTCTTCCATTCTTTCCCATGCTGAAAGTGGTTGGCTGCAACCTAGATGTATCCCTATGCTAAAAATTGTCTCTGTCTACATCCTGTTTTTTGTGGAAGCCTCTATGACACCATCTCTTCTTTATTTACTGTAGGGGTGGCACATACCTGTGAACATGCGGTGCTACAGGTGTGGCAAACAGGATGGTACCCCCACATGTCGCAGGATCCGATTAGTACCACTACTCACCAAACAAGCACAAGGCCACTGACCAGCTGGGAGGGACCATCTTAAAGATAAAGGTATTTTTCTTAATCCACTAATTACCATGGTGTAGTCTGATTTAATTATTATCCGCTTGGTGTCATGCATGCTTATCAGATGTTCAGAAACATATGTGTGCTTTTATTAATTCATGGCACCGTGTTTATGTGAATCCAAATCTAGATCTGGATCTATGTGATTGTCTCATACAGTCATATATGACTACTATGTACTGTATTGAACTGTTGAGCTCTGTTGCTATTTATGCAGATTGAAGGTGCTGCTGTAGAGGCTGAGGTTGTTGTAGAGGCTAGTAGATTGTTGATGCCCGTATCAAAAGCGTACATCATCTACACGATGAGGAATCGCCAACACAGTACCCAGATGGACAATGACCTCTCTAAGAAGTGGGTATAATTTGGAAATCCACAATTTCACATGTTATGTTTTCCGTGTTATTGTTATCAGCTAGTACTATATCTTTACGCTCATCAGAAGTTCACAAACATCAAATATGTTTGCATTACAGGTAATGGTTTTGTCTAATATTATTAGATTTACATGCTCTTTACATAATTTATCCTTTCCACTTAATTTCAATCAGTACCACGCACCAGCTTCTTAGCCCTTTATTCTACTGTCCTCTTGTCAAGCTTGTGGATTGAAAGGGGCCATGTATGCCCTTCCAAAGGTAGAGGGAAGCAAAATGGTGCATGGCCACCCTCCGCGATGGGTACCTATGGTATCAGGTATGGATTCCAAGTGGTTTAGACTAACTTGATGTAAGATCTTGTATCTCACTTTCTTTCTATTGCCTTACTTCTCTATCAATTTTCCCATGAAGGTTGTCCCTTGTGTCGCTCGCCCCACTATAAACAAGATGTTCAGAAATGACAAGTTTCTAACTCTATATAGCGAGGGCCCTAAAGGCACACGACAACTAAATGATGTGGATGTATCCCAAATGATGGCCACTGCCCATTTGGGTGGCCGAGGTGGTCCAAGTATGTCCATGAGAATGGTCTGAAGCAGGGGGACGAGGTAGGATTCAATTTTAGCAAACCTAGGCATATACTTGCACGCCATCGTACACCTATTGACCTAAGGACAAAGAATAGAGGTAGTACTAATTAATTTGCTTTTGTACTCATCACAACCTCTGATGATTTTCTTGCGACTAACTGTTCTGCACCATTGTCTTTACTCATCATATGACTCTGACCACTTATGTAGTCCGCTTCCCCTTATGTAACCCCTATAAGGGTGCCAACATCAAGCTGCTGGAACCAGCACCAGCCCCAGTTCCTGCAATGGCACCTATTGACCTAAGTAGGAGAAATAATAGAGGTAGTAACTTAATTAACTTCTATACTCTCATCTCTGTCTAGGAGTAAATGTTGTATATGAAACCATTTTGCTTGTACACATCTCATATGCCTCTCTGACAACTCCTATAGTCCCCTTACCTACCCCCAGAAGGTAACCAACATCAAGCTGCTGGCACTGACACCGGCACTGGCCCTAGTTCTTGCTCCAGCACCTATTGACCTAAGGAGAAAGAATGGAGGTAGTAACTTAATTTGTTGTATACTCATCATATCCTATGATCACTGTCTTGTGAGTAACTATTGTATAAGATCCCATTTTGATTATACACATATCATATGCATCTACCATCCCTACAGTCAGCTTACCTACCCCTCAGAAGAAAGCTAGCTTCAAGATGATGGCGCCGACACCGGTTCTGGCTCTTGCACCAACCCCTCTACAATTAAATGCATCACCACCATCTCCTGCACTAGCCCCAGCAAGGGCAACGGCACCATCTCCTACACCAGTCCCTATTCCTGCACCTGCACCTGCACCAGCTACCGCACCATCCCTGGCACAGGGACCGGCACAAGCTCCTTCATCACACCGGGCAGTGCCTTGTCAGACCATATCCTACACATGTGCCATCACAAGGTTGCACCGGATTATGTTTGTGAGTATATGGAGGAAGCTAAACTGCTCTGAATGTCTTCTCAAGTTTCACATGATTTAGTGCATTGCTCTTATTAATTATGTGCATATATCTTTCTTTGACTCAGAAATTTCCTAAGAGTGCCACAAAGCAACTCTATGCCAGATGAAATGGCACAATAGTCTTCAAGATGCAGATCGAAGGAGTGCAAATCGAGGGATGCTACACCATTAACTGGACTGATGGATGCTTGGCAGCTACTTCTAGGAGGATCAAGTTCCGGAAAGCATCCGAACTTACCATTGGAAGAACGGCCAAGGTAGATGTATCTCACTGCCCTGAATGCCACATGTTGTTCATGAAGTTCCTAGTTGTCTAGCTCTTTGGTCGCATGCTATTGTAATTAATTATTGGTTTACTTATCTCCACTGATCATATATGGGTGGTAAAACTGTGATAACCTTTTTGCTGGATTGGAGCTACAAATAATTTGTACTGGTATGGTATATCTGCATGTATATGACGGTTCCCTATATGACCAAATATTATGACAATGATTGTGTTCCAATGATCGAGTGTGTTTGGAGAAAAGGACAAACTGATCGTGTGACATGGGTTTTAGAGCTGAAACAAGAACTGGCTCTCTGTACTGATATTGAATTTTAGTGTCTCTGTTGCTAAATCGGTCACTTTGAAATGCTACTGAATTGGTCAAGTGCTACTGAATTAGTCGATATTTTATGTCTTATTCTGTAATGCTTGATCTTTCAAATGCTACTGAATTTGTCAAAAGTTATGTCATTGATGCTAGGTTGCTTACACTAGAGCTTTTGCATGTGTGTCATCAGAACCATTGGATGTGTTTTGGACAGAAATGAGAGGGTAAAGATACAACGTGATTTCACCATGTGAAGTCATTGGATACCATCCATGTTTTTCAGAAACTGGTGATTATGTGGCATTTTATAAATTGATGTTCCAGTAGAACTTACCTTTTATTTTAAGAGATATAAACATGGACACACCAAATATTTTTAAGAAGACTAATACATAATTTATAGGTACTATGAATCTTTAAATGATAATTTTCATCTGATTTCTTTGGCATAGTGGCAACACATACGGTTTATATTTGTTGTGGTTTTGAGTTCGAAATCATGTGTGCTTGACATAATTCAGTTGGGTTTATATTTTTTCATGTAGCAATATTTCTTTATGGAGAGGATAACATCGCGGACCCACTAGCCTGCAGCGTCCCTCAAGTTTAATGGGCGGGTTTGAAAAGAAGAAGTTAAGTACTTGTACAGAGAAGCTGGCATCAGGGACGCATAAGCCAGAACATACCAGGGAGGCTGACATGCACAAGCCAGAACATACCATAGAGGCTGACATGTGCGCCCCAGCAACAAGACCACACACGACTGCCGCATCGAGCAACGTTGCCAAGGTCAAAATAACAGACGCAGTTGAAAAAAGTCTATCATACACACGTTTAATTTACAGAGAGACTGACATTGGGGACCCAGTAGCAAGACCTTATACAGGTGCTACATCGAGCAATGTTGCCATGTTCAAAACAGGGAGGCGCGAGCGAGGAAAAAGTCCAACATGCACATGTTTCTTCTAATGAGAGGGACATGGGGGATTGATGACCACAACCCAGAGAAATTTGAGAAACGATCCTAGGGAGCATAGCCCAAAACATTTTAGTTCAGCCTTTTAGGATTTAGGGGACTGCTAAGCACAACCCAGTGAAATTTGAGAAATAAGCCCATGGAGCATAGCCTATGTAGTATAGCCCATGTAGAGCAGTCCATGTAGATAGCCAAACTATTTTTAATTAGGCCTTTTGGGCATTACCCCCCACCTCTCAAAATAAAAAACTCTTCCTGCCCATGTTTTAAATAAGCTGCTCCATTATGTGGCATTTTATAAATTGAGATGCCTGAGCGCTACCATTTTATATTTTAAAAGAGATAAACATAGACACACAATTTTTTAGAAGACCGATACATAAGTTGTAGTACTAATACAAGTTTAATGATATATCTTCTATAAATATCTTTGGTGTAGTGGCAAAGCACTCAGTTTACATCTATTTGATATGTACACATATATATATATATCTTGGGTTTACATTTTCTTCTTCTAGTAATATCACATTACAGAGAGGCTGACATCATGGACCCACCAGCCTGCAGCATCCCTCAAGTTTAATGGTCGGATTTGAAAAAAAGTTAAATACTTATATAGAGAAGGTAGCATTAGGGACCCACTAGCCAGAACATACAAAGCAGCATTAGGGACCCACAAGCCAGAACATAGCAGAGAGGCTGACATGGGGGGCCCAGCTGCAAGACCATACATGGCTACCGCATCGAGCAATGTTGCCAAGGTCAAAACAGCGGACGTGGCTGAAAAGAAGTCCATCATACACACATTTCATTTATAGAGAGACCGATATGTGGGACCCAGTAGCACGACCTTATATAGGTTTGCCATGTTCGAAATAGGGAGGCGCAAGCGATAAAAAGTCCAACATGCACACATTTCTCCTAATGAGAGACTCACATGGGGGACCCAGCAGCTTGAAAAAACGGCTGATGCAGCGAGCAACGTTATCAAGTTTGAAACACAGAGGCACGAGCGAAGAAAAAAAGTCAATCATACAACTTATCATTCTAATGAGAGGCTAACATGTGGGACTCAGCTGCATGACCAAACTGCAGATTCTGAAGGGAATATGTCCGAGAGGCAATAATAAAGTTGTTATTATCGTATTCCAAGTATATGATAGATGTTTATTTTACATGCTATAATTGTATTAATTGGAAACGTTAATACATGTGCGTCTAATAAACAAATAAAGAGTTCCTAGTTATGACTCTCATATAAACTAGCTCGTTGATTAACAAGATGATCAAGGTTTCCTAATCATGGACATTGGATGTTGTTAATAACGAGGTCACAACATTGGTGGAATGGTGTGATGAAAATTCATCAGAAGTATAGCAATACGATCGGTCATGTGTTTAAATTGCTATAACATCATACGAAGTAACTTTAGTCCTTAGACCATGAGATCATGTCAATCACTAACACCGGAAGAGTAACTTGATAACATCAAACGTCACATCGTAACAGGGTGACAATAAAGGTGGGTTTAGATACTCCAAAAGTGTTATGTAGAGGCTCATGGATCAAGAGTGGTATTTATCCATCCCGATGATAGAGAGATATACTCTGGGCCCTCTCAGTGATATCACATTGATGTAGCTTGCAAGCAAGTGATAAGATCACTAGAATGTTATATCACGGGAACGAGAAAAGAGTACTTATCGGTAAGGGGATCAAAATAGGTATGGGGATACAGATGATCAAATCTCGGACATGTAATATATCGTCAGACAAAGGGATCTAGTTACAAACATTAAAGGTTCTCACGATCACTGGAGTCATCATTGAACATGTAGGAGTCAGTATGGATCTCCCGGTCCTGTTGCTGATTATTGATTGGAGAGGGGTCTCGATCATGTCTGCATTATTAGCGAACTATAGGGTGACACACTTAAGGTATACCGACACCATTTAGGAGCAAATATGTTTCAGAGAAAGATTATGAAAGTGTTGGAATCATTTCGATGGACACTAGAACTGTTTCGGGTGAAATTGCTGAAACTAGTTCTGCATGTGATATCAAAATGTTCTGCGGATTTTATGTGAATGTTTGTTAATTAAAGTAATTAACAAAATTCTGAATAAAATAAATAAAAGAGTTTTATTAAATGAGAGTTGCATTAATTTTTGTGGAAAAATTAATGCATGTGAGTGGAAGTGTGAGTGGAGGGGTGTTTATGTGACTAGGATCTCCACCCACATGAATGATGGAAGAGGTGGGGGAACCACCTTGGCCGCCGGCCATGGGAGGGGCTGCACCCCTCTCCCCTATAAAAAGCCCCTCCTCCTCCTCTCACTTCACACCTCCTCGTGAAGGATCTCTCTCTCCCTCTAGTTTATTTCCCCATGGCCTCGGATTAGCAAAAGTATATGTTCTTGGTGGCTTTGTCTAAAAGGAGTTTCTTCTTCCGCTACATCGCTAGAGCGAGGATGTGAAGGTTGTCGAAGGACCGGACGTGTGTTCAATCACGGATGTGCCGCTGAATTGCGGTGCTGGACTTCTTCACGATCTTGAGATTGGCAAGCGAATGACTACATCATCCACAAGTCCAACCTCATAATGCTTTGTCGCTCTTCAAGGGTATGTTCTATATGGATGTATATCCACCCATTGATTTTATCTAGGTAGATATATCTTGGTGCTTAGTTGTTCACTTCGTAGGATTTTTTTTGTTTTCTATGTTGCGAACCCAACAGTGGTATCAGAGCCTGATCTATGCATAGATGCTTAGCACGGGTAGAACACATATGAGTATGTGGGTGCTGATGATCATGTTATTGCATCTTATATGTATTTTGGATATTGCTGTCATAGTGGGATGAAGCGGCCCGGACTAACTTTACATGTCCTTGCACATGAGACCTGTTCCACGCTTGACATGCAACTAGTTTTGCATAAGTGGCTAGTGGTTTTCTGTCTCTCCTACTATAGTCAATATATGATTTACACCAAGTTGCTAATAATTTTATTATCATCGTTGTGGTTCCATGTTGGTAGGTATGAACGGTTCTATCTTCGAAAGCCCTAAGCCACATAAAACATGCAAAAGATAAATTAGAAGCATCTAGTTTTTAGTTTTGCTAGGCCAGTGTCATGATATGGTAATGTTATAATTTGTAGTATGGATTGATACTCTTGTAAAATATAACATACCAAAGTGTAAGTTCCATAGACCTTGGCCTTAAACATATAGGAATGATAAAGATCGTACCACAATGCACAAGATAGTGATCAAGTGCAAGAACCATATCATATAACTTTTGCAAATGATGTTTGTTTGCATTTTATATTGCTTGTATGGCGCTTTATTAGAATTATAAGATGATCCATCTTCTAAATATCAAGATAATAATGTGTTCTTCCTTAAGTATGCACTGTTAAGAAAGTTCGTTGTTTCGAGACACCACGTGATGATCGGGTGTGATAGACTCTATGTTCGCATACAACGGGTGTAAGACAGTTTTACACATGTGAATACTAAGGTTCTTACTTGGCGAGCCTAGCATGTACAAACATGGCCTTGGAACACAAACCAAAAGGTAAAGCATGAGTCATATGGTTGATATGATGACCATCTAAATGCTCGCCATTGAAGCTACAACAATCATGTGATGATCGGTCAAGTTGTAGTGGATCTAGTTCATGTAATCACCAAAAAGACACGAGGGATGTTGTTTTTGAGTGGGAGTTCATTTGTAATTTAGATTAGTTGAACTCAATCTATCATAAACTTAGTATAAATAGACTTTGCAAATTCTATTGTAGATGGCACCACCTGCTTCTAATTTCAGTGTGTTCATGGAGAAAGAGAAACTTGCAATGAATGGTAGCAACTTTACCAACTAGGCCCTGAACTTGAGGATTCTCCTCAATGCTGTACAGAAGTAGTATGTGCTAGAAGTGCCGCTAGGCCCCCCACCTACTAATGATGCCCCTAACGAGGTAAAGAATGTTTACTTAACTCATCAGCAGGACCACAATATGGTTCATTTTGGCATACTATATGGGCTTGAGCCGGAACTCCGAAAGCGTTTCGAGAATGACAATGCCTTTGTATACGTTACTTGGTGATACAGTGATCATAAAGGTGTACGTTAAGTATTCAGAGGAATACTAGATGACATATCACTCAAGAGCGGGATTTGTTCACCCATGTGACGGGTAAGATACATACGACCAGCTTGGTGGGATTACATCCATAATGTTGTAACATGCAACTAGGTCACGAGGATGTAATATCGTGCTAACAAGTGAAACAAAACTTGTCGATAACGAGACCGAACAAGGTATGCTATACCAATGATTGGATCTCGGACCAGTCGTATCAAAGAAACAAAGGGAATTGGACTTGATGTTTTACGGTTCAAACGACATATCATTGTGGAATGCACAGGGGTCATTATGGGAAACCTGGTCCATCTATTGATCATCGATGGAGATCATGTCTATGCCATTCCCAAGCCATGGGAAAATACACTTAAGGGTACGATGAGATACAGATCCTCTATAAGTTGGAATCACCATATGAAAAAGAAAAGGAAACCGGAAAATTTCCACGAGAGAACCGGAATCATTCCGAGAAAGTTCCGAAGTTGTTCAGAGGAAATCGAAAGGGAACTGAAAGGTGTTTTGGGTCAAATCGGATTTTGTAATATGTATTTACATGTTAATTAATGAAATTAATATTAAATATAATATTAAAATCTAATTTTAAACGGTATTCCACTAATGGGCCAAATTCCTAGGGAAAAGGGTCCATGAGGGAAAACCACAATAGGGAAGGGCCAAGGCCTAGCCGCCACATGGGGCCCACCCGGACAGCCCTGGGTTGTGCGTAGGGTGGGGCCCACCCCTAGCCGGCCAGCCCATGGAGCCCTAGGGGCTCATGGCGCCTCTCCCCCTCTCTCCCTTGTTTAGTCCCACATGGGAAATCCAAAGGGGAGGGCACACCTCCCCCCCTATATAAAGGGGTTCCCATGGGTGGGCATAAATAGACAATCACACCAAAAAGGAGAAGGCCTTTGGTTGCCTTCCTATCCTCTCTCTCTCTGCCCCTTATGACCATGGCCCCATGTATGGGTTGTGCGAACAAGGCTTCACCGCGGTGCACCATTGTGCTACGGGGATTCCTAGCCAGAGATCTACTTCCGCACTCCTGGCGGGATCAGGGAGCCGGAGGTCATCATCGTAGACTGTATGTGTACAAAACCGTGAGGGGCCACACTTGGGGCACCTTGGATGTCGTGAGCCAGAGCTGCTGCATGATGAAGATGGAGCAAGGGGTGAGTTGCGAGGAGCTTCGCGACCTTGGGGTTTGCCACGAGTTCGACTACTTTAACCATGTTCCCCTTGGAACGTTAACTGCGTACGGTCTACAATGGTATGTATTCTATACGCTCCGGTCGTTACTGCATTACTACATAGATAAATCTTGGGCGTTAGGGAGTTCCAACGTAGGAAATGTTTTGTTTTCTGCTACGAAACCCTTCAGCACAGCTGTCTAGGTCATATTGGCATAAAACCCATGAAGAATCTCCATTCTGATGGACTTTTAGAATCACTTAATTTTGAATCATTTGATACATGTGAGCCATGCCTTATGGGAAAGATGACTAGAACCCCGTTTTCCGGTACAATGGAGCGGGCGACAGATTTGTTCAAAATCATACATACTGATGTATGTGGTCCATTGAGTGTGTCGGCGTGAGGTGGATATCGTTATTTTGTTACTTTCATGGATAATTTGAGTAGATATGGATATATTTATTTGATGAAAAACAAGTCTGAAACCTTTGAAAAGTTCAAAGAATTTCAGAGTGAAGTGGAAAATCATCGTAATAGAAAGATTAAATTACTGCGATCTTACCGTGGAGGTGAGTATCTAAGTTCCGAGTTTGGCACACACATGAGAGAGTGTGGAATAGTTTCACAACTCACGCCGGCCAGAACACAACAACATAATAGTGTATCGGAGCATCGTAATCGTACCTTATTGGATATGGTTCGATCTATGATGTCTCTGACAGACTTGCCACTTTCATTTTGGGGTTATGCACTGGAAACCGCCGAATTCACTTGAAATAGGGCACCGTCTAAATCTGTTGAAAAGACACCATATGAATTATGGTTTGGAAACAAACCTAAGGTGTCATTTCTAAAAGTTTGGGGATGCGATTGTTATATGAAGAAACTTCAGCCTGATAAACTTGAACCCAAAGCAGAAAAATGCATCTTCATAGGATACCCTAAAGAAACAATTGGCTATTACTTCTATCACAGATCCGAGGGCAAGGTTTTTGTTGCCAAGAATATATCCTTTCTAGCGAAAGAGTTTCTCACGAAAGGTGTGAGTAGTCGGAAGGTAGAACTCGAAGAGGTTATTAAACCTTCTCTTCATGAAAAGGTGAGTGGCGCAGCGCTAGGTTCTGGAGTTGACTTCACCGAATGAAGAAGGAACTAATGATAAAGATCATGAAACTCTAAAAGAGGACACTACCAAACCTCGCAGGTCAAGTAGGACACGTGCAGCTCCTGAACTGCACGGAAATCCTGTCATGAATTTCATGCTAGATGGAATTGATGACCCTACGACGTATGAAGAAGCGATGATGATGCCAAATTCCAACAAATGGCTAGAAGCCATGCAATTCGAGATGGGATCCCTGTACGAAAACTAGGTTTGGACCTTGGTGAACTTACCTCATGACTGAAAGGCCGTTGAGAATAAATGGATTTTCAAAAGGAAAAGTGATGTTGATGGTAATGTAACCATCTATAAAGCTCGACTAGTTGCAAAGGGGTTTCGACAAATTCAAGGAGTTGACTATAATGAGACTTTTTTTCTCGTAGTGATGCTAAAGTCGGTTAGGATTATGTTAGCAATTGCTGCATATTTTGATTATGAAATTTGGCAGATAGATGTCAAAACCGTGTTACTCAATGGTAATATTGAAGAAGAGTTGTATATGATACAACCAAAGGGTTTTTTCAATCCTAAGGATGCTAACAAGGTATGCAAAATTCAGTGATCCATCTATGGACCGAAGCAAGCATCCCGGAGTTAGAATCTCCGCTTTGATGAGGTGATCAAAGAGTTTGGATTTGTCCAAACTTACGGAGAAGCTTGTATTTACAAGAAAGTGAGTGGGAGCTCTGTGGAATTTCAAATACTATATGTGGATGACATATTATTGATTGGAAATGATATAGATCTTTAAAACAGTGTTAAAAATTATCTAAACAACAAATTTTCGATGAAGGACCTTGGTGAAGCATCATACGTACTAGGCATCAAGATCTATAGAGATAGATCAAGACGCCTAATTGGGCTTTCACAAAGTACATACCTTGATATGATTTTAAAGAAGTTTAAAATGGACGGAAGTAAGAAAGGGTTCTTACCTATGTTGCAAGGCAAGACATTGAGTAAGACTCAAAGTCCGGCTATGGCAAAAGAAAGAGAGATAATGGATAATATCCCCTATGCCTCAGCCATAGGATCTACAATATATGCCATCCTATGTACAAGACTAGATGTGGCACATGCTATTAGTTTGACTAGCAGGTACCAATCTGACCCAGGTTCGGAACACTGAATAGCGGTCAAGAATATCCTTAAGTACTTAAGGACTAAGGATATGTTTCTCGTGTATGGAGGTGAAGAAGAGCTAGTCGCTAAGTGTTATGGCGATGCTAGCTTTGATACTGATTCGGATGACTCTAAGTCTCAATCCTGATACGTATTTCTCATGAATGGAGCAGCAGTTAGTTGGAGGAGCTCCAAACAACCCGTGGAAGCGGGATCAACAGAGGCAGAATATGTTGCTACTTCAGAAGCAGCGCATAAAGCGGTTTGGATGAAGGAGTTAATAACTGAACTAGGTGTGGTTCCTAGTGCGTTGGACCCAATGGTGATCTATTGTGATAACAATGGAGCCATAGCAAGTGCCAAAGAACCGGGGTCTCACAAGAATTCCAAGCATATATCAAGCACCGGTTTCACTCCATCCGCAAGCATATCAAGAATGGAGATGTAAAGATTTGTAAAGTACATACGAATATGAATGTAGTAGATCCGTTGACTAAAACTCTTCCTAGGGCAAAACATGATCAACACCAGAACTCCATAGATGTTAGATTTATCACTATGTAAACTAGATTATTGTCTCTAGTGCAAGTGGGAGACTGAAGGGAATATGCCTGAGAGGCAATAATAAAGTTGCTATTATCGTACTTCAAGTATATGATAGATGTTTATTTTGCATGCTATAATTGTATTAATTGGAAATGTTAATACATGTCTGTTTAATAAACAAATAAAGAGTTTCTAGTGATGCCTCTCATATAAACTAGCTCATTGATTAACAAGATGATCAAGGTTTCTTGATCATGGATATTGGATGTTGTTAATAACGAGGTCACAATATTGGTAGAATGGTGTGATAAACATTCATCCGAAGTATATCAATATGATCAAAGTCATCTACTATATATTAAAAGTACATGATGGCTCAACCAGAAAATAGAGAAATATATTAGAAAATCACACAAAAATTAGAAAGATTTGGCCATTAAATTACTAGACCCGCTTATAATGAACAAAGCACAACCATCCGATCTAATTAAAGGTAGTTATGATCACATACGTCGTAAAGAGAAGTTCACGCCTCTAGGTTCGCCCTAGGATCCATGTTATGCTCCTGTTAGAAGCTCTGGTCGCCTGCATGCAGTACATACCTGTGAGAGACAGGAACTGGTGAGGAACTGTGACATCGCACCACAGGTCTAATTGATTTCCATGCGTACATGCTCGATCTTTGGTATCCTTGGCCAGCTCCATGTTATACACCTGTTAGAAGTTTTGGCCGCCGCTCTCCACACTCCCGCGTTGCCTGCGCCGCACGTGGAATTTCTTTTGCCGTGTTTTAAGCCAGATGAAGACGCAAAGGAATTGCAATTGCCTTGCTTTAGTCTAGATGTAGAAATTGCAGTTGCCATGCTTTAGTTCAGACGCAAAGGAATTGCAGTTGCCGTGCTATTGAAAGACACTAGCAAGATTTCTAATTAGGCATTGAAATATGATCAAATTGGATGCCTGCACGTAGTACATACCCGTGAGAGACAGGAACTGGCGTGGTGGAACTGTGACATCGCACCCCAGGTCTAATTGATTGCCATGCGTACACGCTCGATCTTTGGTATCCTTGGCCCGCTCCATATTATGTGCTTGTTAGAAGTTCTGCCCCTGCTCCCCGCAGTCCCGCGTTGCCGGCGCCGCACGTGGAATTACTTCTGCCATGTTTTAATCCAAACGAAGATGCAAGGGAATTGCAGTTGCCTTGCTTCAGTCTAGATGTAGAAATTGCAGTTGCCGTGCTTTAGTTCAGACGCAGAGGAATTGCACTTGCCGTGCTAGCAGATTGAAAGGCACTAGCAAGATTTCTAATTAGGCGTCGAAATAGGATCAAATTGGATGCCTGCACGCAGTACATACCCGTGAGAGACAGGAACTGGCGAGGAACTGTGACATCGCACCTTAGGTCTAATTGACTGCCACGTACACGCTCGATGTTTGACATCCTTGGTCCGCCGGCCGCATGAAGAGCAGTAACGCAGCCTGTGAGAAAAAAAGGCGATTGTTGACTTTTGGATTATGGCTCCCCCAAGCAAGTAAGGTACAGATGATCAACTAGCCTGTGGTGTGCTGCACGTTTCGAGACTCTAGAGATCGTGATCTGGGGTTTGAATATCTTTGCACCTTTGATAAAAGGTATGTCAACGATATAAAATCCGTCAGCCACGTGCATGCACCTACAGGTACTGTTAAAAATTTGTTGATGGAGCAAGCAGAGTGAGAGGTCCTAGGGCTACCTCCTTGGTGATCAAAATATTGATTTTATCTCTCTGAATTGTTCGATTTATCATTAGTTTATCCCATCGTAATCCCCAAAATTTCTATTTTGCTAGAATCTTTTGCGATTGTGCTATGGTAAAATCTATAAGCAGTACGATATCGGTGTTCCATAGGGACTTTTTGCCCATTGTATGATCTCTCTGTTAGATACAATTTAAGAGTCGAAGTTACGTATTTTCCCTCAAAAGTATTCATATTGTCTATTTTTTTCAGGTTAATTGTATTCTACAACTAAGGTACAAGTGTGGAATTACCAAAGCAAGATGTTTGACAAGGTCAGCACTAGGAAATTTGGAATTGGCTCACTTCTTAATCAGGTAGGGAGAGTATCAGCATATCATTTCCATTGCACTTCCAGTAGTTGGATTTAATTCACATGCGATGCCCTCGATCGTTTCTTGGTCGCTACAGACATCATGTTTTTATTTTTTTAATGGTAGAAAATATGTAAGATATGTAATTGATCCCTTAACTATTATCTGAGTGCAGATTTGGTTTGGCAACTCTTAAATCAGATACTTTTTGCCATCAAATAGTATTATGTACTTCTTTTTGTCCCCTAAAGCGGTTGTGACATGCTAAATAAAAAATATTGTCTACCACATCACCAAGATCCTTCTGGTAACTCCATTAACTAAATTATTTCAAGAAATAAGAAAATCTAGAAAGGTACCAAAAAGTAAGAATATCATAAAAAGCAGAAATAAAAGCAAACAAGAAGAGGTCTCTCGGAAAAATTTAAATTCCTGAGATGTAGACGACATGAAACCATAAGAAAATCCAAAAAATGGAAAATACACAAGAGGGCATTTATCTAATTTCTTATGTGATTTTGTTTTCTCAATTTGTTTCATTAAACCAATAATTTTATGGGATTAATTTTAATGTTAACTCATATCTTTCTCATTTTAGCTTCTTTCTAAAATATTGGTATGCACAAAATTATCGTCCATGATGTGGTGTTTACTTTCCCATTGGAGGTTAGCATGTCACTGAAAACTACTTTGGTACTATCGAAACAAAACTACAAGATATTCAGAGTTGTTGAAAGAACGAATCTCGCTTTTAGAGCTCTCTGTAAAGATTCCTTATATGTTAAGTTATTTGCTAGGTTATATGGAGAACGTTTGACAAGGTGTTAGCAGCTCCATCAATGGCCGTGTTCACCTGGCATACTACATGGACACCTCATGTAAGTGGGAAGTGCATGGCAAGCTCCAGAAAATTTCTTTGTATTGAAAAGGCTTAGACACACTTGGTTCCCAAGAGAAAGTTAATTTCATAGTCTATTCTAGTGTATAATTAACGTAGGCATGTTCGATCTTTGAGAAAGTTTGAGTCATTTGACATAATAGTCCGAACAATCAAGTCCATGGATAACCTTTAGCAACAAATAGAATGGTTGTAGTATTTGTTAAAGGAGACATATGTTTTATTTTTCTATATTCAGATAATACATAATAAAAGGTGTGGAAGGTGTCAGATAATACTTAGTGGATGTATATATATATATATATATATATATATATATATATTATATCAATGCAGATTTGCTACTCACGCCTATAGCTGCACATATGTAGTTGGCTGTTGGATATAGAGATCAGATGCTTCCCCGCATGGGATGACATGATTTTGAACATGATAGTAGACTAATGTTGTTTGCAAGCATGCATTCATGTGAGATGTCTCTGATACATCATTTTTGCATGTTAATATGGATGCTAATTTTTTTGCATGCTAATGTGGATGGCTGACCTTTTTGCATGCTAATGTGGATGGCTAAATTTTTTGCATACTAATATGGATGGCTGACCTTTTCGTATGCTAATGTGGATGGCTGCCTTTTCTTAGCATGCAAAACTTACCAACATTGGATCTTTGATTTCGTTTATATACTAGGCCAAAAAAATCAACAACCAATTTGCATGCAAAATAGAGGTTTCACCAACAGTGGTTTTTTGTGGTGGGAATAACAGTTCGGCTACCAAAAGACTAAAAACAATAAGATGCAAAAGAAATAGTTCTATAATGCGGAAGAAGAAACAAATCACCAACCATATCCAATTAATTAGCACGCAAAAAGAGTTTTCAACAACCATATCCAATCAGCCTCTACAACATGCTCCATGAAGTTTTGCATATAAACTAGGGGTGGGATGGCCTTTTTAGTTGGCATAACGTGCTCTCGGTATGATGACGTTATTTTTTGCATGCGCTTATCCTCCCATTCCATCTGCTCTCCATATCTCTTTCCGTGATATTCAATGGACGGATTGGTATGCGTAGCTATACTCGTGAGTAGCTGGCTATTTTGCTTATATATATATCAACGTGAATTTGCTATCTAGGATGCTACATACGCATGTGTCTGCTGCCGTTGGATATAGATAGTAGTTCTATTAGCTCTCTAGATGAAAGGGAGTAAGAAGCTCACATGCAGTTCACGGCGTCGTCTCCGTCTTCTCCACAAACGGCATACCGAGCAGCCTTTTTGTTTGCACAAATTCTCGCTTGCATGTATACGTGTAATAAGCTGTGGCCAGTAGCATATGTGTGTGCTAGTTTAGACAATCAAATCAAAGCACCCCACAAGCAAAAATACGTGCATGAATTCTTTTCATCTAAAATTTGTGCATAAATTTTTGCTTGCTAGGTAGATGCATGATGAGCTACATGTAGTTGCATGCTAGGTAGGTACATGCTAGGTAGACCAAAAATGGAGCATCCAACCTGACAACTTGTTCAACTTTTATCATGTATTCGTTCCATCCAACCAGCCATGTGAGTGCACCACATGGGCAAGCATGTCAGTATACTTGTTGATTCTTATGGTCGGTCTTGCGGTCGGTTTACTTGCTCGCGCCCGCAGTTCAGTAATATTTCTAACAAATATGCACTCCTGCTTGTTAGTTCGGGCTAAGTTAGCTGACAGTTTTGCGAAAACTTTTTCTATTGGCAAGAATGGTCGTGTGTTCCCATATTGTAAAAATATATATGTTTGTTGATATGGCATGAAGAAACTTACCAAGTGCTAAATAAAAAAGATTATATACCCAAATTTTATATGATGGAGCATGCCAACATTTTTTTGCGATGGATACCCAATTTGTTGGGATGGAGTATGTACCCCAAAAATTAGTATATGTTGCCATAGGTATATAAAACTTTCTGAAAGGATTTCATACAATATTTTTTGAAAGGTATATAGTTCTTTTTGGGAGGGTATATACTACCCTTTCGAAAGGGTATATTTCTTTTCAAGGGATATATGAACGGCTTTAAAAATAAAATCATCGACAATCTACAACCACGTGTATGTACAATTCCTTTTAGCTAGGTGACTAGCTAGAACAGGACTATGTATTACACTCATTTCCAATCAAATTGTGTACTTATATACCTATTTTTTACAACAGGTCGAAAGTATATATAAAATAAAAATAAAGTAGTATATACTATGACTTTCTAGACTAGGACGCGCTACAGAATGGTTTCTTGTGGACAATATACTTCATTTGTAGATCAAGTACTCCATCAAGGAGTAGTATACATCAGACAGATCCAAGCTGCCGAAAAGAATCACCGTGCCATCATGTTTTCGTCTATGGAAAATCAGAAAAGGAGCACCCCAAAGTTCAAAGAGTACGGCCACGCGCATCAGATCCATGGTCGTCGACCTGGCAGCGGATGCATCTCTCCTCACCGTTGTCGTCGTGGAGCCGCCGCCGGGCAAATGGAACAACGTAGCTGCATTGATGTGCCCCTCTTGGTCGAAACTGCATGGATAGAGGTATAGAACATATACTGCTATTGGATGATTACTCCATCAGATTCCATTACAAAGGATGCATATACTATATAGAAACTCAAACTCAAAGAAAGAGAGAAAAAATCATGTTACCTTTAAGTCCTCGATAATGAGATGAGAATTATTTTTTCACACCATTGCTAATGTCGGATAATACGAACAAGTCACAACTTGATTTGTATTCAACCAAAGATAAGATTGAGTTGCAAGAATCCATGTTAGCATGGATCTGTCAGCAACTAGCTGAATCGATGATTTTAATAGAGCGGGATGAACTGACAGCAGAACACAACTTACTTTTGGATGAGCCCAATGGCTTGAGAAGTAGCCGGGATTGCTTGCTTGTTATTGCTGATGAGGTGCGCCCTGCTGATGAACTACTTTGTGCTCTACGTAAATATCCGTTCGTCGAAGAGTGAGGTTGGAGAATACTATGTTGCATGTGATGGTGAAAAATGGTTGTATAAAAGTGCTAGAATTCTGGCACCTACCATGGTCCATGCTTGTGCCGGTTATGTGAGCCGTACTAGTTTGCATATACTAGTTGTATAGTTGGTTACATTGCTAAAAAAAATTGCAGCCTACATGGCCCATAAGATCATAAGATGTGTAGATTGTTTGGTCCGTGGATTATTGTACTAGTACTGCATGTGATCTTGGTATGACATTTTTGAAATATTCCGTTACAGAATGTCTGCTCCCGCTGCTAATTATTTGGCTCCCTATAAGAGATCTAATGGTGGGATGGAACAAGAAAATTTGGCTTTTACAACGGATGATTTTCGTGGTTGAAGGCTTGTTTTTCGTGGCTAAAAAGTCTTCTATGACGGACGGCCTTCGTGGTAAAAGCCCCGTTACAAAAGAATCTACCATGATTTTTTCCTCACCATGGCGGATCGCACCCTTCAGCCACAAAAACTTGTTCCGTCGTAGATCTGTTTGGTAGTCGCGTTGACTACTGCTTTCATGCAAACTGCCATGTGGCAGCCGCCGTTAGCGACCGGTTACCGCCGTTAACGGTCATAGAAACTATAGCAGAAGTCAGGCCCAGCCAAGGCCTGCTAAATACTAACTGGGTCGGTCCATTAGGAGAGCCCAACAAGAAGATGGCCTGTTACTGTTTTGTCCTACACTGTTTGAAATTGCCAAAGTTGCAGCCAGCAGCGGCCCACGAACTTTCAGGCCCGATTCTGTTTTGGCCTATAGAAGGCCCATGTTAGTCCAACACTCTGCGGCCCATTAGCAACATGCGCCAAGTCGTTCCTGTACATTTAAGGCATGCGGTCAGCCCATCACTGTTTATCGCAGCCCATCGTGGGCCGCCTACTGACGGCCCTTCTCTAAGATGGTTTGTTACTGTTCCGGCTTGTTACTGTTCTGGCATTTCACTGTTCCAGCCTTTAACTGTCAGGCCCGCAAGCGGCCCTTTACTGTTCTAGTCTAGTAAAAGTGTCGGCCTGTCACTACCCTTGCTTGGAAATTTCTCGGGTCGTTACTGTTCAGGCGTCTCACTCTTCTGGCCTTTTACTATTGCGGCCCTTTACTGTTGAGGCCGGCTACTGTTTTGGCATGTTACTATTCTGAGATTTTACGGTTTCTTGCCTATTACTGTGATGGGCTGTTTTTGCTCTGGCCTGCTACTGTTACGGCCTACTACGGCCTGTTACTGTCACGTCATGTAACTGTTATAGCCTATTACTGTTACGACATGTTACTGTTACGGCCTGTTACCACTTGCGGGTCAGTCCATTACGTTTACGGCCTTTTACAGTTTTGGCCTTTCTGAAGCCCAAGCCAATATCATAAAACGTGTATAATAATCTAGCATATTTTACTGTTCATCGTCGGCCGAATACATGACGGGCCAATAATAAAGCACGGTAGTGTTTCCTAATTGACCTACCTGGCGTAGTTATCGTAACGACTACTGCCATGTGTGGACGGTGTCAACTATAAGCCTACATGGTCTATGCGAGTTATCTAGATATTACATCAGCTGCAAACATCTTAAAATTATTACATATTATCAACTCAAGGGAAAGAAAAATCGATATTTCAGTTGACAATCAAGTTGATAGCAGAGTCCTCAATTTGCTTTCTCAATTGATCACCTGCATCTTCCTTTGAGTGTGACAGCTATATTAGAGGAGACATGATCTTGCAGCCCCCTCTTTGGTGGCGATAGCAATAATTGCAGTCTAAAACTAAGTAATAACAGGTTGATACATCAAACAAGACAAACTACTTATTTGACTGATATGACATGAGTTATGATCTAGAGTTTACAACTGGTCAATGGTTTAATTATTGACCAACACGTCAAACAAACAGGACAAGCAAGCACACATTAAACAAGTGCGCCTACCGTGAAACGAACAATCAAAAAATATGTGTGCATGGCTTAGAATTTTAGCAAAAATAAACTAGCCAGGTCATTTCAATAAATATATATAGAAGCAGTTCTATACCCTAAAATGCAAGAAATGTTGGGTGACTCGGAATTTGCGCTGAGCCACAATAATGACATGTAGTTACTGTCATAGCGAAGAATGAACCAAATAGAAATAATAACCGCATCATAAGAGAACTTGTAGAGCAGAAATGCAAACCACGAATAAACTATATATTGTAGAGGATAGTTATGTCGTGTCTTAGGATGAACTAGGCCCAGAACTAGATGTGAGATATATTGGCGTCACTTGTGAACCTATAGAACAGGACAACCAAGCATTAGACAAGTGTGCCTAGAATGAAATGAGCAATCAAACAAAGTGTTTCTTAGAATTTCAGCAGATATAAACAAGCGAGGTCATTTCAGCATGGAAGCAGTGGCATCTCCTGGAATGCATAGGGTCGTTGGGTGACTCAGAATTTGCGGTGAGCTACACAATGGTATATAGTTACTGTCATATCTAAGAATCAACCAGATAGAAATTATAATGGAATCATAAGATAACTTCTAGAGCAGGAATACAAACCACGAGTGAACTACGTAGTAGAGGAAAGTTATGCCATTGCTCAGGACGAACCAGCACTAGATAAGGAAGTAATGGCATCCCTTGTGAACCTGTAGAATAGGATATGAAACCAACATGTTCATTGTTCCATTTTGAGCTATATGCAAGAAAAAGAAAATAGTTAGTGATGCAGCTTTTGAAGAACCAGATGGCAACAACAAAATTATAATTGAATTAGTACGAAGAGTTTAAATGGCTACTATAGAGAACGATACCAAGGAGGAAATAATAGTAGGAATTGATCTCAAGACGAACCAGATAGATTCAGAAACTGTAGAGTAGGGAATCTACACTAATATTTTCTGCTGACTTCAGATTTTGCAAGAATTACATGGTAGCAGGCAATTACTGTTGTATGGAGTAGCTAAGAACATGTGCATGACAAAATAACAGACATGTCCTGACTTGAAATTTGTAGAGTAGCGAATGTAAACCAACATGTCTAATAACCTTGTATGTACTAGCACAAAGAATATGCATGCCCACTGACTTGTATGTATGAGTACGATGACAAAAATGTAGTTCACTACGACACGCTTGAACCTGCTATACTGCTGACAAAACAATAACAGGTTGCAGATTTGGTTAACCTTGGTCGAAGAGGCGTCTAAGCATCATCGGTACCGTGAGGGTGACGTCCAGGTCACCGAGGGTGCTGCGATTGCGGTGGCTGTTGGCGTCGGGGAAGTAGATCTTGGGCGGTCGATGCCGGCTTGAGCGTGGTGGATGAGAGCGTCGCTGAGGCAGATCCAGTGTAGTGAACATCGATGGCCGAGCAGCTGGTCTGGAGCGGTGGACATGGACTCCTTGAACTAGATCATGTCCGGTGTACACCGGTGAAGCGGATCCGATACGGTTGGGTAGATTTCGGCGGCCGAGAAGTAGAGCTTGAGCAGTCGATGATGCCATCGGCGTGGTGAACGACACCGCAGCTCCGGTGTAGTGGCAAAGAGACCCGTGAACCAGAATCCGGTGGTGAGCATCGGTGAAGAGGCACTGCGGCGGTGCATGAGACCGCAGCTCAAGCGGCTCCGTCTGCCATGGAATTGCCGCCGGTCGGTGTGTGTGGTGGTCCTGGAGGTGAGGGCGTAGGAGAGAGGGGGCTGGGATTTTTGGAAGGACTAGCGGGAAAATCTGGGCGAATCCGGACTAAGGAGGTGAACAGAAACATAAATTACGAGCATGCCCCAAGCTACCGACTTTATCTTGCCCATAGGACGCCAGAACAATGGGTAGAATGGGAATTTTGAAGTCAAAAGTTTTGAAACTGAGGGGCGGGAAATGTTTCAAGATCGGTGTGTGATTTTGCCGCTTGATTGAAATTTTGAATTTGGTGACCGTCCATCTAATAATAATATAAAACTAATACTGCCCCGATGGGATATTTTGCCTCAAAGTTTTTGAAACTGAGGGACGGGAAATGCTTCAAAGTAAGTGTATGGTTTAGCCGCTCGATTGAGATTTTGAATTTTACAAGTGCACATCTGATAATAATACAAAAATGTTACTCCCCCGGTAGGAGATTTTGCCTCAAAGTTTTTGAAATGGAGGGGCGGGAAATGCTTCAAAGTCGGTGTGTGGTTTTGCCGCTCGATTGAGATTTTAAATTTGACTAGCGCCCATCTTCTGATAATAATAAAAAAATGGTACTCCCCTGGTGGGAGATTTTGCCTCAAAGTGTTTGAAACGGAGGGGTGGGAAATGCTTCAAAGTGGGTGTGCGGTTTTGCCGCTCGATTGAGATTTTGAATTTGGCTAGCGGCCATCTAATAATAATAATAATATAAAAATGGTACTCCCTTGGTGGGAGATTTTGGCTCTAAGTTTTTGAAACGGTTAGACGAGAAATGCTTCAAAGTCGGTGTGTGTGATTTTGCCGCTCGATTGATATTTTGAATTTTGCTAGCATCCATGTACTACTAGTAGTAGTAGTAGTAAAAAAAGATGGTAGAACGTACAACTATATGGTCAGAAATTCAGAGTCGCATCAACTGATCATCCATATAACCACACTTGAGGTACTCCCTGTGTTCGGTATTACTAGCCCGAAGTAGTACTAGTTCGGAGAATTAACTTCACGTACTCGCTTTATAGCTAGTTATTGCATGCAGTAGTAATACTAAAATCCAGCCAATGCACGTGGCCACCGCATCTAATTGAAAACATGCAAGTCAATAGATGCACTCCCGTTTTAACAACATGATCAGGCAGGAGCATTACACGACATGATGGTTCATATTTTACGGTCAACTAGAGGAGTAATTGAGAAAAACTAGGAGCACTAATTGGTCCTCCGGCCTAGCAATTGAGGTTGTAAAATAATTAAAAGGTATATACACCTTTAGTCCCACATCTTGCATCGCGAGAGCGTTTTAGTCCCACATATTCAAAAATGAGCAATATTAGTCCCACAACTTATATCTCGAGAGCATTTTAGTCCAATTTAATCAAATTTTAGTGAATTTGATTTAATTTGTCCACAAATAACGCTGATTTTTTTAAATGACTTAATTTGTCCACAAATTTGACTTAATTTGTCCACAAATGAGGTTATGATACTACTACTACTAGTATCATCCTACACCTACACACTCGCGTGCTCCTAGGAGTCGTACGCTGGTGTGCACGACCGTTGTACCGTAATTAGTGCGCATGCGCGTGCCTGTGCTAGTTTGATGAAACGCGCTTGCGGTTGCTGTGTGCATGCCGTCGTCTCATTTCCACTCGATTCGCTTGGCTTTTCCAGGCCTTTGTTTAAATGTGTGTCTTTGGAACCGTTTCCTGTGCCAGTCGATGTGACCGAGACCACACGAATGCCATCATCCATGGCCGGCATGAAGCAGGAGGACTTGCCATGGGCTGGTCTCCCTGACGGACTCGTCCAGAAGATAGGTGACATCTTCCTTTCGACGGACAACTTCGACTACTATGCCGCCTTTCGGGCAGTCTGTAGCGTCTGGCGTGGCTTCACGAAGGAGCGCTTTATGCCAGCCAACTGGATTGTTCTAGAGCACCAGTTGTCAGAGGAGAATCGGGTAGATGATGCTACCATCATGTTGCTCAACATGAGAATTGGCTACCACCTTGAGAAAAATATTAGCCGGGTTATTCACAGGTGCTTTCTTTATATTCATCTGTATATATGCGATCCTTTTTTGCATTCACATCCTATACTATTTGTTTTTCAAGTTTTGTTTCTTCGTCCACTTGTTGCCCAGGGTTTTGCTCCATCATGGTTTAGCTTGATTGAATTTCAGTCTGTTTACCTTGAATGAATCTTTGTTTCTCCTCCCTCTCTCTGGAATGTACTTCTATGTCGGTAGCACAACCAGTAGCCTCTTTTTTCTTGGACAGAGGGTGCAGCCATACAAGACCCGGTTGTACAACCCCTTCTCGGGCGCTACCAAGCTCCTAAGGGCGGAGATACCAACCGAGCAGGTGGCTTCTATCGCTGTGATGATGTTCCCGTCGTTGATGGTGTTTACATCAAACCATCAGAACACCACCATTCGGTGGGCGGATGAGAGCACGGAGGAAGGGAGTCGCCCGGTCTTTGGTGAAGGGTGGTACTCGCCATATGACTTAATGGAACTCCGGAGCATGACTTCTTACGCCGGTGATGTTTTCATCGCAGATAGATACGGGTCTGTCCTCTCGACTATGTGTGATGCTGATCATGGAGATGTCCAGCTGTAGCGCTCCGCACGAACCCTGGAGATGCATCCCACTATTGCAGGCCCTGTTCTGGGTTGCCAGTTCCCAGACAATCGTTTTTACCTTGTTGATCCGACGGGGAGTTGCTATTTGTTGTGAGTGGATCGGTCTACGGCGGTAGTCCGGTTGTTTACCGGCTTGATACCCAGAACCGCGTCCTTCAGCCGGTCATAGGCATCGGAAGTCGTGCTCTCTTCGTTGCTGGCAGTCGGTGTGTCTACGTCGATAGCGCCAGGGTACCCACAGTGCAGGCTAGCAGCATATACTATGTGGATCTATCCGAGATTTGATCTTATAACTTTGAGGCTCTTGTGTGGGAAGAGGAGCCAAGGGTTATATATGGGTATGGAGTAGGAGGATCATGGATCAATGACCGTGCTTTCAAACTCGATTGATTGCTGGTGGAGTATTGCAGAATCATCGATCATTCTGAGCTGAAGATGGTGCCGCCTTATGGCGAGGATGGTACCACCAACTATGATTACTACGATGGCTATCCGTCAGATTGATGGATTGTGTGGGTCTGCTCTTGATGTATTCTCTTCAGCTCAGCTCTTTATGTGTTCACTTTGTTGAGTGAACGTCTATGAATTTTGCAAGTTCTATGGTGCCCGTGTAATACAATGGATGTTCTCCATGTTCCAGTAGATCGTGTGTTGTACCTCTTACAATTTCACTGTTTTTTCATGTGTGTGTAGTAATTCTGATAGATGCTCAGTTAGTAACAATCCTCAAACAACTTAGAACTGCGAATTATAGTATATTATTACAATCCTCAGTAAACTTGATAGTAATAAAATGAAGCATAAAAGTTGCATCAGAGTCCATACAACTAGAAAAACACCATAACTGGTGTTACAGAAAAGGTCTCTATTGAGCTTGCAACGCGAGACATGTAACAACTAGCTTCCCATGGGAGCTGCAGATGAGATTATTTAGTATGTTCTATGTCAAATCTTGCCTGTTTTTCAATTTATATAAGTCTTTGCGTGCTATGGTGATTACTTAATCTGTTTTGTTGGCTTCTTGCTCAATAATATCATGGGCATCTTGGAGGGCATCCTCAAATAATCTTTCGGCTGGAAAAAGAGGATCAGTCGAAGCGGTTTGCCATGAGCAATAGGTATTGTTACTGCTGCTGTGTGAAACAAAATCTAAACTTGGAGAAGAGGGTCTTTGTTCGGCATCCAGAGGGTCATCTGCAGCCTGAAACACACACAAAACAAGTTATAACAGCATTGCCATGTAATCACACCACCATGAATTTTAAATGTGTCAATGCGGTAATATATAAGGAAGGAAGCAATTAACAGTGGTGGCTCATACATCTATTTCTTCTTGAATAAGTGGACCAGCTGGCGACATGGAGCGATGCGAGCATCTACTGCTCTATGAAATGACTGCTCTACTTGAAGATGGCTGAGACCAAGACAAAACAAGTTACTTAAACAATAGACTTGGGAAACAAACTACAAGTTCATTTCGAATAATAATGCAAGCAATTAACCAAAGTACTTGATGCAGACTGCTCAATCTAGAATGTGCAGAACATGAATAAAACGAATATGAATACTAACCCATTATGTTTCTCATATATAAACTACCAGGCACTACACAACGAAATCTGCCACTGATTTAATCATAGACAAAAAAAGAGTAACTCAGCCAACAAAAACACATTAATTGTGAGCCTTGAATATGCTAGCCGAATAATTTCAGACAAATAATGAACCAAGAAATCATACATTGAATTATTCATGAATAGACAGATAATTTCAACGGTTCAATTTGTTTTGCGTGCAGGGTCGATGCGCGAAGGGAACAAGGAGGAGAGAGGGGGGATGGATGGTGAGAGGCAGGAAAGGAGAGAGAAAGCACACAATTTGTTTTGCGTGCATTGGTCCTAAAATTTACTACTAGTAGAGTGGCCGTAGGAGTACCTCATGTCAGGAACCCATCATAACTTTCCTCTGACATCGAACCGCCTTTAACTCCTCTTTGCTGCTGCCCTCTTACCATGCCTACGTTTTATTCTCTCAGCATGTACAGCGCGTGGACAGATGTGAGCATATGTCTAAGCAAAGAAATGAGTACTAGTACTAGTGTACTACTAATATACTATTTGATTTTTCTCTACTACTATAATTGAGCAGTTTTGAATTGGATCCATAGCACCAATCCTGACCATTGGGCTATTAGATCCAATGGTTTAGAGCAGCTGGATTCATGTTGAATAGTGCCTAGAGCAAACTCCACCATGTTCTAGAACCATCATGTCACCCCCCAAAAATTTCATAGCACAGTAGGCTGTATTCTCAATATGTGTAGATAGTTATTATTAATAGACTTAATTTATGCATTTTGGGGATGGTGACATGATGGTTCTAGAACATGGTGGAGCTTGCTCCAGGTCTGTACTATTCAACACGAATCTAGTTGCTCTGAACCATTTGATCTAACAACCCAAGGGTCAGGATTGGTGCTATGGATCCAATTCAAAACTACTCCACTATAGTAGTAGAGAGAATACAGCCTATTGTGCTATGAAATTTTGGGGATGGTGGCATGATGGTTCTAGAACATGTATGGTGGAGTTTGCTCTAGGTACTATTCAACACGAATCCAGCTTCTTTGAACCATTGGATCTAATAGCTCAACGGTCAGGATTGGTGCTATCGATCTAATTCAAAATTGCTCCATTATAGTAGTAGAGATAGAGATATCTTACCACTATATAGTGTACGAATAACTTTGAATATTGACTGCTGGTTCAAGACTCGAGAATCCCAACATTTCGAGTCATTGGATCTTCTTTTCCATTCTAGCATCTAGAAGATTCTATTGATAGTCTTCAGCATAATGAATGCTATGCACAAACCTCAAAACACACTTCTCCATCATACTAGAATCTTCTCCCTCATAGCTAATGATCGTTGACTTCTGCATGATCTTATCTTATCTTATCTTATCTTACCACTATATATTGTACGAATAACTTTGAATGTTGACCATTGGATCAAGATTCGCGAATCCCAGCATTTCAAGCCGTTGGATCTTCTTTTCCTTTCTATCATCTAGAAGATCCTCTTGATAGTCTTTGGCATAATGAATGCTATGCACAAACCTCAAAACAAACTTCTCCGTCATACTAGAATCTTCTCCCTTTTTTCTCTAGACCATGCTATTAAAATTTTCATGTGTTAGGTAGCTAATAATCTTTGACTTGTACATGACATACAAAGTACAAGGACCAAATATACACCCATACTTTATAGATGTTGATCAAATTTATAAATTATTGTGCTTTACCAATTATAATTTTATATAGTGATGATATGTCATACGTCTACTATCTGAGTCTCATGTGCAAGGCACGTGCAACTTACTAGTCGCTAATAAGGGCATCAGCAATGTGTACAAAGCACACCTTAAGGCCTAGTATGTGGCATCCGCTAAGGTTCACCATATACAGTGTAGAGAAAATAAAGTTTGTATCTTTAAGCCTAAGGTGCACCTCAAGCTGGTGGGTTGCCCATAGAGAATATAAAAATCATTTCCCCTCTCTCCCTATTTCATGTGATAGTTTTCAAAAGGTGTTCAAAGTTTTCATGATGCAAAATCTTAGCTATAAGTCGAACCACTCGTCAAAACTCTCTATGGTTTCTGATATATTAATTAACCGCTCGATGGGTACCTCCAAAAGCTTTTTTTATAAAACTTTCAAGGCAACCTACAATTTATTACTTGTAGTTCAAGTTTGACCTAATTTCATTAAATTCAAGAGCAACCTATCGCACTTAGTTGTAGCTCAAGTTTGACCTAATTTCATTAAACTGTCAAGATACAAAATCTTAGCAAGAAGATGAACCTATCATCAGAACTCTCTGTTGTTTCTGATAGTATATTAATTGACCCCCCCCCCCCCCACTCCGATGTGTACCTCTAAGAGCTTTTTCATAAAACTTTCAAAGCAACCTACACAGTTTACTTGTAATAGTTCAAATTTTACCTATTACATTTTTTCTACTTTACCTATTATAATTTTATATAGTGATGATATGCAAGATGTCTATTATCTGAGTCTTGTGTGCTGGGCACGTGCAATTTACTAGTACTTGTAGTTTAAAATTTGACCTAATTTCGATAAATCGACATAAAGTCATTCTAATGGGCAGAGTTAGCTGGGAAGTTTGAAAACTCATAAAACATGGGAATCGTTGGTACAATATGTTGGTCCAATATATATGTATATAAACTTGGCTTGTGGCATTTAGATCCAATATTCTTCGGACTTTTCTTTAGGAAAAAGAACAACCTCGCTCGTATTGTTCACTTGGAAAATGTAGAATTGAGTGTTCTTTCTTGATAGTTGGAAACTCACATCGACGGCACTGTTTATTACAAGAAGATGCACCGATGATCTACCTCTGAAAAGACATTTAATTCAAGAGCAATCTATGGCGTTTACTTATAGCTAGCTCAAGTTTGACCCAATTTCGTTAAATTGTCAAGATGCAAAGTCTTAGCAAGAAGTTGAACCTATCGTCAAAACTCTTGCTGGTTTCTGATATATTAATTTTGACCCCTCGATCAGTACCTCCAAAAGCTTTTTTGTAAAACTATCAAAGCAAAGCCTACAATTTACTTGTAGTTTCAAATTTGACCTAATTCTGAGATATCGACATAAAGTCATTCAAATGGGAGGGGTTAGCTAGGAAGCTTGAAAACTCATAAAACATGGGAATCACAAGTACAACATGTTGTCGATCCACTATATATGTTTGTCAACTTGGCTTGTGGCAACCACATCCAATATTCTTTGGACTTATCTTTACGGAAAAGAACAACTAACCTCGCTCATCTTCACTTAGAAAATGTAGAATTGAATGTTCTTTCCTGGTAGTTGGACAGTCACACCCACGACACTGCTTACTACCAGAAAATGCACCCATCTACCTCCGAAATGACATTTAATTCAAGAGCTATCTATCAAGCTTACTTGTAGCTCAAGTTTGACCTAATTTCGTTAAATTGTCAAGATGCAAAATCTTAGCAGGAAGTTGAACCTATCGGCAAAACTCTCGTTGTTTGCCGATAGATTAATTGTGACCCCTCGATGGGTACCTCCAAATTAAAAGCTTTTCTGTAAAACTTTCAAAGAAAAACCTACAATTTACTTGTAGTTTCAAATTTGACCTAATTTCGATAAATCGACTTAAAGACATTAAAATGAGCAGAGTTAGCTAGGAAGTTTGAAAGCTCATAAAACATGGGAATCGCAAGTACGACATGTTGTCGATCCACTATATATGTCTGTCAACTTGGCTTGTGGAATCCACATCCAATATTCTTTGGACTTCTCTTTATGGTAAAGAACAACTAACCTCGCTCGTCTTCACTCGGAAAATGTAGAATTGAATGTTCTTTCCTGACAGTTGGAAACTCACACTGACGGCATTGTTTACTACCACAAGATGGACCGATCTACCTCTAAAAATACATTTAACTCAAGAGCAATCTATCGCGCTTACTTGTAGCTCAAGTTTGACCTAATTTCGTTAAATTGTCAAGATGTAAAATATTAGCAAGAAGTTGAATCTATCGTCAAAATTCTTGGTGTTTTATGATATATTAATTGTGACCCCACAATGGGTACCTCGAAAAGATTTTTTGCAAAACTTTCAAAGCAACCTACAATTTACTTGTAGTTTCAAATTTGACCTAATTTCGATAAATCGACATAAAGTCATTCGGTCAAATGGGTAGAGTTAGCTAGGAAGTTTGAAAACTCATAAATAACATATGGGAATCGTTGGTACAACATGCTGGTCCACTATATATGTCGGTAAACTTGGCTTCTGGCATTCAGATCCAATATTCTTCGCACATTTCTTTATGGAAAAGAACAATCTCGCTCGTCATCACTCGAAAAATTCAGAATAATTGAATGTTCTTTCCTGATATAGTTGGAAAATCATACCGACGACACTGTTTACTACAAGAAAATGCACCCATCTACCTCTCTAAAAAGTCATATATTTCAACAGCAATCTATCGTCCTTACTTGTAGCTTAAGTTTGACCCAATTTCGTTAAATAGTGTCATGCGATGTAAAATCTTAGCAAGAAGTCAAACCTGTTGTCAAAACTCTCGGTTGTTTATCATATATTGATTGTGACCCCTCCGATCGGTACGGTACCTCCAAAACCTTTTTTGTAAAACTTTCAGAGCAACCTATAATTTAATTATAGTTCAAGTTTGACCTAATTTCGATAAATCAGCAAGTAGTCATTCAAGTGTGCAGAGTTAATTAGATAGGGAGTTTGAAAACTCAAAAACATATGGGAATCGTAAGTAAAACACGTTGGTCCACTTAATATGTCTAGAAGCTTGGCTTATAGCATTGAAATCCATATTCTTCAGGCTTTCTATACGGAAAAGAACCATCTCGTCATCACTCGGAAAACTACGAATTTTATTTCCTAATAGTTGGAAACTCACACTAACGACATTGTTAACTACAAGATGATGCACCCATCTACCTTCGAAAATACATTTAATTCAAGAGCAATCTATCATGCTTACTTATAGCTCAAGTTTGACCTAATTTCAGTAATCGACAAGAAGTCACTAAAGTGTGCGAAGTTAGCTAGGAAGCTTGAAAAATCCTAGTACTAAAAACTTGGGTATTATGTATAAGAAACTGTGGTCCAGTTTGTGTGATAATTGGGGAGGTTGCATTTTCTTTTAACTGTAGTAGGTCTCGTAGGAGCAAGGTGCTTGAGAGTTAACACGGTCGGTGGAAGTACAAGTTACATCAAGGACCTCATAAAAATGAAAATTGCACCCAAGTCCGTGCATTTAGCACAAGGACCTTGAAACTGAGCAATGAAGTGTGTGTTTTGAGGTTTGAAAATACTAGCGTTCATCGTGCTAAAGACTACCAGTAGAATATTTGTAGATGCTAAGAATGGAAAAGAAAGATCCAATGGTTAGCAATGTTTAGATTTGCCGGTCTTGATCCAATGGTCAATGTTCGAAGTTATCCATACACTATACAGTGGTATGGTATTGTAAGAGATAAGACAAGATAAAGATAAGATAAGAAGTACTAAGAATGGACGATCTTTTGAGTAACCTTTCCTCCTGATGTTTGGGAAGCAAGTGAAAATTTCCAAAGCTGGAAAAGTTTAAATTTTTTTGCCGCCAAGGACCAAAGTGGTTTCCTTCCTACTGTATGTACTCCTCGTCCCTACTCCATGCCAATGCGGCTGCCGAACACGGCAGAGACACAGAGTCGCCGTACCAAGGCACACATGCGCAACACCATGCTATGGACGAGGGGGAGATCAGTCGGGTTGGTGCGCGAGGGGAAAGGGGAGGAGAGAGGAAGGATGGAAGTTGAGAGGCAGCAAAGGAGAGATAAAACATGTTTTGCATGCATAGGTCCTAAAATTTACTACTAGTAGAGTGGCCGCAGGAGTAGCTCGTTTTAGGAACCCATCATAACTTTCCTCTGACATCGAACCGCCTTCAACTCATCTTCACTGTTGTCCTCTTACCCTGCCTACATTTTATTCTCTCAGCATGTACAGCGCGTGGACAGAGGTGAGCATATGTCTAAGCAAAGAAATGAGTACTACTAGTGTACTACTAATATACTATTTGATTTTTTCCCTAATAAGGGCATCAGCAATGTGTATAAAAGCACACCTTAAGGCCTAGTATGTGGCATCCGCTAAGGTTGCCCATATACTCCCTCTATTTCAAATTACTCCGCACGCACGTTTACCTAGGTGGACTAGTACTCTCTTATTTTTCGTCCAAAAAATTCCTAGGATTTTTGGTATACGTAGTACACATTTTATCTATCTATTTCAAAAATTCCAGGATTTTTTTGAATAAAAAATAAAGGAGTACTATCCCACCTACATAAGCGTGCCGGCGGAGTAATTTGAAACAAAGGGAGTACATTGTGGAGAAAATAAAGTTTGTATCTTTAAGACTAACGTGCACCTCAAGCTTGTGGTTTGCGCATAGAAAATAGAAAAATCATCTCCCTTCTCTGCCTATTACATGTGATCGTTTTCAAAAGATGTTCAAAATTTTCATGATGCAAAATCTTACCAAGAAGTCGAACCACTCGTCAAAACTCTCTATAGTTTCTGATATATTAATTAACCTCTCGATGGGTACCTCCAAAAGCTTTTTTTATAAAACTTTCAAAGCAACCTATAATTTATAACTTGTAGTTCAAGTTTGACCTAATTTTATTAAACTTAAGAGCAATCTATCGCACTTAGTTGTAGCTCAAGTTTAACCTAATTTCATTAAACTATCAAAATGCAAAATCTTAGCAAGAAGATGAACCTGTCATCAGAACTCTCTGTGGTTTCTGATAGTATATTAATTGACCCCCCCCCCCGCCCCCTCCGATGGGTACCTCTAAGAGCTTTCTCGTAGAACTTTCAAAGCAACCTACACAGTTCACTTGTACTAGTTCAAATTTTACCTATTATATATTTTTTGCTTTACCTATTATAATTTTATATAGTGATGATATGCCAGATGTCTATTCTCTGAGTCTCACGTGCAGGACACATGCAATTTACTAGTACTTGTAGTTTCAAATTTGATCTAATTTCGATAAATCGACATAAAGTCATTTTAATGGGCAGAGTTAGCTGGGAAGTTTGAAAACTCATAAAACATGAGAATTGTTGGTACAACATGTTGGTCCAATATATATATATATATATATATATATATATATATATATATATATGTAAACTTGGCTTGTGGCATTCAGATCCAATATTCTTCAGACTTTTCTTTAGGAAAAAGAACAACCTCGCTCATATTTTTCACTCGGAAAATGTAGAATTGAATGTTATTTCTTGATAGTTGGAAACTCACACCGATGACACTATTTACTACCAGAAGATGCACTAATCACAAGTAGGAAAATGCTTATCCACAGGGTCCTTATCAGTGGCGCACAGCAAATCTGTGCCCCACGGATACTTACCTGTGGCGCACGTGCCTGGACGTGCGCCACTGACCTGCCCATACCCATGGCGCACGGCCCAAACGGTGCGCCACCATAAGGTGGGCCCCAGAGCTACCGGCCGACCCCGTGCATGGGTAGCATATCCGTAGCGCACCGTTTGAGACATGCACCACGCATGGTTGGTTTATCAGTGGCGCATGTTATTCTTGTGCGCCACAGGTGTCTGTGGGCCCATCTGTCTGAAAAGCGACAGGTCACCTGCGGCGCATGGTCTGGACATGGTCCGTGGCGCACCATGTAGCTAGTGCGCCACGGATATGTCGTGCCAGCCACACAAAAAGGCACACTTTCCCCTACCCCTCCACCAGCTTTTTTTTATGTAACCTACCCCTCCACTAGCTAGTTCACTTTCCCCATCTCCACTATATCTAGCTCGAGTTGCTCCTCCTCCTCACCTCATTTTCTCCAACAATTTCTCCATTTTAAGTTGCCAAAACCTCTTTGGGTTGGATGGATCTATAAAGGAAACTCCTCTCCACTGTGTAGATCCACTAAAGTAAGCGCACACACCTTTTTCTCTCCTCTCCTCCACATCAAGTCACCACACGCTCTCTTGCGCGGCCTCTCTCGTCTCGTGTAACTTGTGCTTGTTTTGTGTGTGTGGACGACGATGTTGGTGGTATATATGCTTGTGTTCTTCTGATAAATGCTTGTGTTCTTGTGTACATGCATGGATATATGTTGGCTCGGGAGACGATGTTTACATGGATATATGTTCTTGTGTATATGCATGGATTTGTGTGTGTGGACGACGATGTTGGCTCGAGAGACGATATTCACATGGATATATGCTTGTGTTCTTGTGTACATGGCTCGGAAGACAAAGCAAAGATACGTACACATGAGTATTCTTATTCAGGGGCCGAAACAACCGAGTATCGACATGCATCTGTATCTCGGGTTGTTGAAAGAGGAGTTAGCCATACTGTGGGAGATGCCAGACCGTACGTGGGACACCTACACAGAAGAATATTTCCCTCTAAGAGCCGCGTTGATCACGACGGTGTAGGACTATCTTGGTCTAGGATATGTATTGTGCCAGGTGAAGCACTGATATGGTGCATGCGTCAGGTGCATGGAGAAAACCCCGTATATGCAGCTACCGAGGGATCCCGGGTCTTTGAAAACCACGTTCCTAGGGATTCGAAAGTGGATCCCCGCGGATCACCCATGGAGAAAATGCGGAGATCTGTTCAATGGTGAGGACGAGCTCAAAATAACCCCACCTAGGAGGAGCGGAGAGGATATAACCGACTTGCTGGAAAAATGGAAAGAGTGCCCCGCGCCGGGAAAGTAGCGTCCAAGGACAAAGCCGCTGCTGGGTGTATGGAAAGCGAGGTCTGTTTTCTAGGACCTGCCGTACTGGGAATACCTCCACACGCCACATAGCCTTGACCTCATGCACATCAGAAAGAACGTGTGCGAGAGTCTGATTGGCACTCTTGTCAACATGCCGGAGAGGACCAAAGATGGGCCAAAGGCAAGAAACGACCTGATCAAGCTGGGCATAAAGGAAGAACTTCATGGAGGACGCCCCGATGATGATGATGACGACGATGATAACGCTCAGACGCAAGATACTCAAGGTCGTCGGTGCAAAAGGGCTAAGAGGAACGACTACTACTAACCCCCTTCCTGCTTCACTATGAGTGAGGAGGAGCTCCAACAGTTTTTCGACGTTCTCGTCGGAACCAAACTTCCTATCGTCTATGGAGGGAAGATATCCCGATATCTGGACGAAACAAAGAAGAGGTTCTCCGGGATGAAATCTCACGACTGCCACTTGCTGATGACGCAGATAATTCCGGTTGCTATTCGAGGGATAATGGACGAGCACGTATGATGACCCACAAGTATAGGGGTGTATTGCAGTATTTTCGATAAGTAAGAGTGTCGAACCCAACGAGGAGCAAAAGGTGTTGGCGAATGGCTTGGAGCAGGAATTCTTTGTAAATACTTAGCAAATAGATTTTTAGGGGTTTTTAATAATGCAGGTAAATAAAGTATGAGTAAATAAAAGATAATAAGAATAAATGCAGCAAGTGGCCCAATCCTTTCTTTAGCAAAGGACAAGCCGGTTGTATTACTTAAGATGACCAAACGTTCTCGAGGACACATGGGAATATCGTCAAGTGCTTTCTCTTCATATAGTTGATTAATCTTCTTTAGTTTGCTAAGTGTTGTGTGGGTGATCCTGTGCTAATGTACCGACCTTCCTAGGACTAATACATACTTGTGATTATACCCCTTGCAAGCATCCGCAAGTACAAGAAAGTAATTAAGGTAGAAACCTAACTACGACTTTAAACTCTAAGACCCTGACGTCCCTTGTGCAAAGGTTTCCTAACGGTTGTTCAGGTTTCCGTCACTCCGACAATCCCTATGATTAGTAGACAAATACACAATGCATTCTCCTAGGCCCATAAAGGTGAAGTGTCATGTAGTCGACGTTCACATGATACCACTAGAAGAAATAGACCACAACTTAAATATCAAACCATTGAATCTTTGTCAACACAATTCCACTACTAACAACATAAGTTCTCCCATGTCCTCAAGAACAAAACGAACTACTCACAAGACATCATATGGATCAAGATCAGAGATGATATAATGATATGTAACAATCTGAACATAAACGATAATTCAATGGTTCACTCAATAGCATTAACTACAAGGAGTAATCAACACCAGGAAAGTTTCCCCTAAGAACTATGCAAGATTCAACCCAATTGTTACAGCGGTATGAAGTGGTGATGATGGTGCTGGTGGAGATGATGCTGATGATAATCCCGATGGAGTGCAGCTTGATGGTGGTGTTGATGGCGACGATCTCCCCTCTTCGGGAAGGAATTCCCCCTGCAGAATTCTATCTGCCGGAGAGATCTTTCTCTCTCGGTGTTTTCCGTCCCACAGAGGCGGCGGAATCTTTCTGTGGTCGCTCCCCCAGTCTTAGTGTTTCGAGAGGGTAATATACGCCAGAGGGGAGAGCCTGGAGTGGGCCAGGGTGGCCACACTACTTGCTGGCGTGGCCTAGGGCTGCCCGCGCCAGGGAGTGGTGTGGGCCCCCTGTGGCCCATCTCCACTTTCCCTTCTGGCAATCTTCATCTTCTGGAAAAATAGATTTTTCTATGTATTTTCCCGGATTTTCTGATCTTCGCGAATGTTGCCTCCAAACATCCACTTTTCCATCAGAATCCTGACTACAACGGTTCATGCTCCAAAAGTCATCAACCATGTAAAAACATATGAAATAACATAAGTATCATCTCTTAATATGAAATATATCAATGAATAACAGTAAATTATGATATAGAATAGTGATGCAAAATGGACGTATCAACGTACATGAGACGTTGTTTGGGCTCTGTAACTTTTTCGACGTAATCTCTAGGAAGTCGATCAGTGTGAAGCAGCTCGACAGGCTACAAGAAGAGATCGTCGTGATACTATGCGAGCTCGAGATTTACTTCCACCCCCTCCCCCCCCCCCCCCGCGTTCCATGACATCATGGTGCATCTGCTAGTCCACCTCGTGGATGATATCATCCACCTCGGGCCGCTATTCCTACACAACATGATGCCGTTTGAAAGGTTGAACGGTGTTCTCAAAGGATTTGTTCGCAACAGGAACCGTCCGGATGGAAGCATAGCCAAGGGCTTTCTGACGTACGAGTCCATATCGTTCTGCCAGAATTATCTACGAAATGAGGATGACGATGGCCTGGTTGGTCTGCCAATCAGGAGTAACCTCGGAAGGCTCGATGGATGTGGTCACCACGAGGGCCACGCCCCATTGCATATCGGCTGCACTGGTCGACACACAGACTATGACAGGGCACATCGAATCGTGCTACAACACATAGAGTTGGTCGAACCATGGGTGCTAGAGCACAGAAGCTTAATTGAGAAGATGTTTAGGGACACGGGGCCCAAAACGGACTAAGGGAGACGTGACTAGAGAGCACAACTCCAGCTTCACGCGTTGGTTCAAGAAAGAGCTACTCCAGCTTTATCATGGTAACAGACCTTCTACGGATGAGGAAAAACTCATATTCACCTTGTCACAGGGCCCCGTGATGAATGTGAGGACCTATCAGGCGTACAACATCAACGGTTACACATTCTACACCGAGGAAAAGGACAAGAACAACAAATATCAGAACTCGGGAGTCACGATGCTATCATACGCAGACGAGGAATCCACTGTCAAGGAGAGATTCTTCGGTAGGATCGAGGAGATCTGGGAACTCGACTACTATGGAGACAAGATGTTGATGTTCCGGGTCAGATGGGCCAAGAATGTCGAAAAAGAAGGCCGATATTTCACCACGATGGTTATACCCGAAGCCAAATCATCGAAGATATTTGGCGCAAACGTCTAGGCGAAAAATGAGATATGGGTACTGGCTTGCCAGGTGGATCAATGCTTCTACATTACCGAACCTGTAAGGCCTAGCCACGTTGTTGTCAGGAGGGGGAAAAGGAGCATCATTGGAATGGAGGGAGCAGCCACTGAACAAGACTTCGGCAAGTACGGTGATCTGAAGATAGAAGAGGAATTCGACAAGTACTTCGACAGACCTAGTGTTGCACTAGGAAGAAGGAAAACCACCCTACCCTCTAAAGGATGTTCGTACACGAGAAGAAATCCCCATGTTCCCGGGCTAAATTATTCAACCGCGACGAAGAAGGGTAAGAAGATTGCTATTACCAGACATCGCAAGAAGTGACTTTTTTGTGTGTGACAATGTGTGTGCACGCGCATCAAGTCAACAAAACTATATATGATACATACATATGGTTTTTTGGAACAATAATCATATATATACATGATTCGTGGTTTTTTGGAATAATTATTTGTCTACTTGCAATTGTATACATGTGTTTTTTGCTTTTATATTTGTAAATGTTGAATTGTTCATATTTTAATTTTAAAAATGTTAAACAATTGTTTTCTAAATTTGTTTTCTAAATGAGTAAATATTACTAGGCCAAACAGTAATTCCAAATTAAATATAATTTTAAATTAAAAAGAAAAAAGTGGGGGTACTGGATTCGAACCTGGCACCTAACAGGTTCTAACTTAACCAAACCTTGCTAACCAGTAAGACATGCTAACACTGCACCGCGCGTTGTTTTGAGTTAGATGTATTGTACACCTACTACTAAAAACGACGCGTGTCTGCTTCTTCCTCACACTTAGTCGATTTCATCGTTCCCCACCACCACCGTGCCCCCCTCTGTTCCCCATCACCACCGTGCCCCCTCTGTTCCCCACCACCGGCGAGCGGAGAAGACGAAGAAGACACACGCGGAGAAGACGCCGGTGCCCCTCCCTTCCTCTGCTTCCTCGCCAGCGGAGAAGGACGCCCAGCCGCCGCCCCCCCAGCCCATGGGCTTTTCACGAAGGAAGGCCCCATAAATGGGTCCTTTGCCCCCCCAGATCTGAAAAAAATAGGCCTATGTTGGCCTTTTTTGTCCATCTGCCCCCCCATGGGATGGGCTGAAGCTCCGCCAGTGACGCCACCGCCAGAGAGAAGGATGCCCGGAGAGAAGGACGCCTATGCTTCCTCTCGTTCCTCGCCAGTGGAGAAGACGTGCGCGCCCCCCTCTGATTCCTCTCGTTCCAAGCCAACACCATCCACCTGCGTGCCGCCACCACCTGCCGCCGTCCGCCACCACCAGCGTGCCGCCACGACCTGCCAGGTATGAGTCTCCCTCTCCCTTCCCCTCCCCTCCCCTCTCTTGCTATGGTTAGGGCCAGATTCCAAGATAGGGTTAGGGTTAGGGTTCCTAGGCCAGATTCCAAGCTAGGGTTGGTTCCTCTACTCTTGCCTTGAAAGAATTGACCCAAGGTGAGAAGAAATACTACAAAAATCAATCACCATGGCTACCTATTCTTGTAGAAAAAACTGTAAGTGATGCCCTGCCTATCTACCACAGCAAACTATAGAGAAAATTCTAGATCGATGTTTCTAATTGAGATGTGTTCATTTTTAGTGATAAGTATGATTCTCTGGTTGCAGATTCTATATAGCCTCTCGGAGTTTTGAGCAGAGCATGTGAAAATGCAATGCTATATAGCTACATTTACTGCATCAACATGTCGATGTATAAGCATTTGCACCCCTGCGATCCCCATCCTTTTTACATCTTGGATCGTTCTATCTTTTTTGTTGTCAAACATTCTATTAAATGTTCAAACACAGCTTGGTAAGTGTACGTCCAATTGGCTATGCTGATTGCAATAGATTATCTGGATGCTAAAACTATTACATATTCAGTATTCACTCAGATTATTCAAACATATTGGTGTTAATTAAATGATTGTACTATATATACAACAAGCAGACGCGGTGCAGTGTGGTTGTTGACTGCTATTGTGGATAATCTGATTAAAAGTAATCAAAAAATAAAACTGTTGCCAGTTTCTTATACCATTTTAGTAGTATTACATTAGCACAACAACAAAGCAAATTCTTGTGATCGTCAGTGTCTAAAACACACAAATGAGGCTTCAAAGTAAGCCATTGCTGCTACTTTTTCTGTACATGATTAAGCACCATGTGCAGAGTTTTGAATTATGATAATGCTTATTGACTTGTTGTGATAATTCAATGACCAAGGAGCAACAATTCTTGCAATACTGTTGTTAATGCTTTTATTGGACAATGTCAAAGCTTGAGCTCTGTTACTTTGTTTTTCAAAGTTTCATTCATAAAATTTCTTCTCACATCTAGTCTCCACTCTCCAGCAGGCATTTCAATGATTGTGCATCAACTATTTTTAGCCTGTCAATCTTAAAATATTCAGACAACTCATTACCATTGACGTGTAGGGATTCAAGTGAAATGGTCAATGCAAGCAAACATTTTAGTGAGATGACAGATGCATGTTGTTTGTTTATTGTCACTGCTGATATCCTTTTTTTCATCCGGCGACTTGAGTTAGAAATTATGCTACCAATCTAGCTAATTTATGAAGTACTAAACATGAACAGATCTTTGTTTTATTGTTCGTCTAACCTGGTTATGTATTATGTAAAAACTAAAACATTATTAAGCTTCTAGTGATCTTACACCATATATGGGGCATCATTTCTGTAGTTATGGTCAGTGGGCTACTAGGTGAATACAATGTTGTTTAAGTGCGCATCAAACCAACACCAAATCTGTAGTGCTATTTCCTCTTCACTAGCATAGCTGCTGATACACTTTACAATTTTTAAATAAAATATATAAAGTCCAATGCTAGTGGGAGCGAATGGGACTTTCTACAATTCCATCTCTTGCTCTATATTATGTGTTCACTAGTGATTGTTGAGGTAAACAAACATGCTGTAGGTCTTTCTGTTTAACTTCTGGGAAATTCTGGGCATGAGTTTGTCTGTGAAAGTAGTAATAATCTCGTCGATGGGAGACCTCTCAGCTTCTGTTATAATGTGCATAGTGTGCCACGGATCTTTAGCTTATGTTTATATTTTGTTTTAATGCGCACTTTATACTACATGCATGTCTACAGAGATGGCGAAGTGGTACGTGGTATACAGGGGTAAGGTTCCAGGAGTCTACGACGAGTGGGAGGACTGCCAGACACAAGTGAACAACTTCAGCGGCAATAGCTACAAAGGCTACAAGACAAGAGAGCTGGCGGTAGCCTCGTGGAGGAGATACATCTGGAAGAAGAACCAGATGAAGATCATTATGGTCTCAGTGTTGCTCCTCGTCATCACCGCTATGCTCTGTTCGATCATAGTCTAGAGTGATAGCTCTATGCATGTGTAATGTGATGATCGGATTTGTAATGTGATCGATCGAATTTGTACTACCACACTTTGTGTAATAATCTAATAACACTTGAATTCATATTTGATGTATTTCAGCACTTTGAATTCATATCTTAGATTAAATTCATATTTGGTATATTGCTATATAAAACTGCTGTATATAACTGATGTATATAACTGCTGTATATACCCGCCGTATATATATAAAAAACCCGAACAGTCAGTGGCGCACTGATTTTGGGTTCGTGACGCACCATGTCAGTGACGCACCACGTGCTTGTGCGCTGGTAATAATATCTGTGGCGCACGTGCCTGTACATGCGTTGCTGGTAATATCTGTGGCGCATGTTCCCGTGTGTGTTGCTGGTAATATCTGTGGCGCATGGAATGGCGGTGCGCCACGGACTTGCCAACCATCCATGGCACACGACCCAGTGCGCCAATGACTGCTCTGATATCAGTGGCGTGATCGTAGTGGCGCACGGGGCGTGCGCCACGGACTTCATTTTTGGTGCACTACTGGTAGGCATTTTGCTACTAGTGGATGATCTACCTCTGAAAAGACATTTAATTCAAGAGCAATCTATGGCATTTACTTGTAGCTAGCTCAAGTTTGACCTAATTTCATTAAATTGTCAAGATGCAAAGTCTTAGCAAGAAGTTAAACCTATCGTCGAAACTCTAGCTGGTTTCTGATATATTAATTTTGACCCCTCGACGGGTACCTCCAAAAGCATTTTCGTAAAACTATCAAAGCAAAACCTACAATTTACTTCTAGTTTCAAATTTGACCTAATTCCGAGATATCGACAAAAAGTCATTCAAATGTGCGGATTAGCTAGGAAGCTTGAAAACCCATAAAACATGGGAATCGCAAGTACAACATATTCTCGATCCACTATCTATGTCTGTTAACTTGGCTTGTGGCATCCACGTCCAATATTCTTTGGACTTCTCTTTACGGAAAGAACAACTAACATCGCTCGTATTCACTCTAAAAATTGTAGAATTGAATGTTCTTTCCTGGTAGTTGGACACTCACACCCACGACACTGCTTACTACCAGAAAATGCACCCATCTACCTCTGAAATGACATTTAATTCAAGAGCTATCTATCGCGCTTACTTGTAGCTCAAGTTTGACCTAATTTCGTTAAATTGTCAAGATGCAAAATCTTAGCAAAAAGTTCAACCTATCGTCAAAACTCTCATTGTTTTCCGATATATTAATTGTGACCCCTCGATGGGTACCTCCAAATTAAAAGCTTTTTCATAAAACTTTCCAAGCAAAACCTACAATTTACTTGTAGTTTCAAATTTGACCTAATTTCGATAAATCGACTTAAAGTCATTAAAATGGGCATAGTTAGCTAGGAAGTTTGAAAGCTCATAAAACATGCGAATTGCAAGTACAACATGTTGTCGATCCACTATATATGTCTGTCAACTTGGCTTGTGGCATCCACATCCAATATTTTTGGACTTCTCTTTACGGTAAAGAACAACTAACCCCGCCCGTCTTCACTCGGAAAATGTAGAATTGAATGTTCTTTCCTGATAGTTGCAAATTCACACTGACAGCATTGTTTACTACCACAAGATGGACCGATCTACCTCTGCAAATACATTTAATTCAAGAGCAATCTATCACGCTTACTTGTAGCTCAAGTTTAACCTAATTTCATTAAATTGTCAAGATGCAAAATCTTAGCAAGAAGTTGAATCTATCGTCAAAACTCTCGATATATTATGATATATTAATTGTGACCCCACGATGGGTACCTCCAAAATATTTTTCGTAAAACTTTCAAAGCAACCTACATTTACTTGTTGACGAGGGTTTAACTCATCAATGCCCATTGTTATGGACTTGGGTTTTGGAGAAGGAGGGAGCGCTGGAGACATCTATCGGCTAGCAAACAAGCACACAGGGGACTCGAAGATTTACCTAGGTTCAGGCCTCGCAGAGGTCCCTATTCCTGCTTGTCTGCTCGTGGAATTATCAAAGGAATCGAGGATTACAATGGTGCGCAGATGCAATCTGGCGAGAGTTGTGGAAACTAGGGTTGCATGTGTCCTCCTTGCCGCCCCCTCCTAGCCTTTATATAGATAGGCTAGGTCTCGGGTAGCAAGTCGAGTCGGTTACAAGTTAGGGTTTTCCCCTTTAAAATTTCTATCTTTAGCTTCTTCTTGTTCTTCAAGCAATCGAGAGTCCGTAGGTTACTCGAGTTCTTCATTTGGGACTTGGCGACACCGTGGGCCTTTACTGTATTCAGACCGTATATACCAAGCTCGAGTACCTGTAGGGTATACCCATGTCAGTAGCCCCCGAGTGTCCAGTAGAATCGTAGATTCGATTGGAGACTTTATGAATTCTTTCGAGTGCATGACTGAGTATGTTTTTCGACTGCTCTGTTTGTGTCATAGGGATTGTTGATGTGCATGCCTGATTTAACCGATGTATCAGTATCAGTTAACTACCTTAGGGTAAAACAACGCCATCTACTCGAACTCGAGTCCCCGGACTCGAATCCGAAAAAGTGCTGGTGTAATTCGATTCAAGCCGCGGAGGTCTTACAGGAGTCGAATTCCAGTATATGGGTGTGAGCACTCGACGCGTCCGTCAAGGCATGTTCATTGTACCTGTTGGCACGGATATATTTCTGGTAGTGCGTAGAAAATGCGTTGCCAGGCCTTATTCAGGTCTTATCTTCATGCTGCAAGCGCGACATCCGAATTTTGTCATCGCGGAGACGATTCGGGTGACCTAGAAGAGGCGATCTCTTTGTAGGGTAATGTCATGAGGTGGTGTCACCATAAGCTTCGAGTGTGGATGTTATCAACACACAGTATAATGTACAAATAATCATAGGGTGCGCGGCCAGCGCTCCCTGTGGGAGTAGCCCCCGAGTGCCTGGTTGAGTCGAAGACTCAAGCAGGGACTAAAAACTTTTGCGACTGCTGTCGTCTTTTGTTTGCTTGTTTCAGTCGAATTTGCTTCCGGCGCTCCCTATGGGAGTAACCCATGTCCATAACCGAATTGTGCTTTGAGTGGTTGGGTTTGCTTTGATTGTCCATGTTCCTGTAAAAAGAAGAAGAAAAATCATAGGGTGCACGACCAGCGCTCCCTATGGGAGTAGCCCCCGAGTGCTTGGTGGAGTCGAAGACTCGAGCAAGGACTAAAGTAGTCGAAATCTTCTGCTGCGTAATTTTTAATGACGTCAGTGCTGACGATCCATGACCTCAGTTGCCCGTGTGAGCGAGTTTGACGGGACGTGACGAGCGGTGGGTCCCATTTTCTAACTCTGATTTGACTGGGCGTGTGTAATCTTTGTTTTAACTACGGCTCCTCGATTTCCGCATGTAATGGGAGTAGTGGGGGACGGTTCGCGCTTCAGGTCCTCCACGTGTCGAGCGCGATGAACGCCATGCATCTGATAGGGTTTTTCTCAGCCGTTGGATTGCATCTTCCAGGGGGTTAAATAGCGATGCGGTGACGGTAAATTTCACATCTACTTCTTCTCTTCCTTTGCCTCCGTCGCCATTGTCGCTGCTCCTCTGCTTCTTTGCGCTCCTTTCCTTCGCGGCATTGGACCAGCTCCGCGTATTTCCCAGCTACTTCCTCCGGTCACACCGCCGCCACGGAAGGGGGAAGAAAAAGGGAGGTGTTGCGGCCGATTCTGCTGCTGCTGCGGCTGCTTCGAAGAAGAAGGGAGGCTCTACCGCTGCGGGCACCAGCACCGCCGCCAACGGAAAGAAGAAGGGCACGGGCACTCGCGTCACCATTGGTGCGTGGCGTGCGTCCGTGATAAAATCTTCTGAGCTTCGTCTTCTGCGCCAGGACGGAGTTTTGTCTTCCGCAGTCGCGGACGCGCGTTTCCCTGGCAGCGAGGTAATCCCCTCTCCTCCTGCTGGCTTTCAGGTGATGTTCTTAGCGTTCATCATCCGTGGTCTTTCATTGCCCCTGCATCCTTTCTTCAAGGGCCTTCTTTTCTTTTACGGGCTCCAGCTCCATCAGCTGTCCCCAAACTCCATCCTTCATGTAGCTTGCTACATTACCCTTTGCGAGTGCTAGCTCGGAATCGAGCCACACTTCGTCCACTTCAAGCGCCTCTTCAAGTTGAAGCGCCAATCGGCGTCTGGCTCCATAGTCTACGATGTAGGCGGCTGCGGTATCCACGTCGATCCCTCCGTCACATATTTCGACATCAAGCTGATGATGTCCGTCCAAGGGTGGAGGGACAAGTGGTTCTACGTCCGCGACCAGAAGGCTGACGGAGACCACTATGGACTCGCGCCCTTCGACGCCACGACGCCGTGCAGGAGGAGGCGCTCCTGAAAGAACGTGATTATGCCTGGCGAGTCCGCGGAGACAGATGTGCTATACGAGCACGTCTACGACCTCGAGAGTCGCATGGGCAAGGAGGAGGGAGGTTGCGCCCTCATTCACACATGGCTGCGCTGTTGCGTCCAGCCCATGCAGGCCAGAGTCCACCCCATGTTCCAGTGGGCTGGCGCAGACGATGTCACTCGCGTGTCTGCCGATGGCATGTCCGCGAGTGAGGTAGACAAAACGGTGCGACTGGTCACCAACTACACCGTCAAGGATGTGCTTCCCAATGAACCAGTCGTTCCTCCGTTCGATGCTACCAACCCTCCTTCTGAGGTATAGTTGTGCTACATAGTAGCTTTGTTTGTCGATTGCTTCTTTGCTGTTTTTTGACTTTGTGCTAAATTATTTTCTGTATGCAGGATTGGGCGGTATCACCCTGTATGCCCCCTCTTCCTAAGGGGGTTATCCCTCGTGAAGCCTTGGAAGAGGACGAGTCGGAGTCGACCGTCCCATCTAATGTGGAGGAGGAAGCCCCCGAGTCGAGTAGTCCGGATACTCGCAAGCGTTTGCACAGCAAGGATTCGGATGCGTCATCCCCTTTGACTCCGGAAGGTACAGGTGTTGGTGCAGAGTCGCCAATCCCTGCCATTCCTGTGAGTGCCATGGCGCCATCCTCTCGCAAGAAGATTCGACTGCTGAAGGAATCATCGTCAAAGCCGGGGGATCAAACCTTCGACTTTGATAAGTTTGATTGGTAAGTATTCGAGTCTTCCTTTATGTTTCTTCTGTGGAGTTGCCCTTTCTTGACATTGGTTTTGTTTGGAAGCCAACAAGCGTCGTCATCTTCTGGCGACGTACAATTTTTGAAAGAATCTGGAGTCGCGACCTCCAAAGCCAAGAAAGTGGCTGAGCGCACTCTTTCTCCTCCATTGGCGGCCCACTCCGTCCATAATTCATCGAGTTCTCCGCATGATGTGGAGCACCAGATGGTTATCCAGACGACTGCGAATCCATCGACTTTGGAGTCTTTGGAGGATCATGTAAGTGTAGTATTTGTTTCCTCTATTTGTGCAGTCGAATGTATCATCTTCTATCATCTTGCTTATTTTTTGCTGTTTTCTTCTGTCGCAGCTTATTGTGAAGGAAGCCGCTCGCTTAGCGGAGCAAGTCCTTGCGATGGGTCGCCAGCATGCAATGCTGGACACTCGCCACCGCGTAGTTGAAAGTAAGTGTCTTGCTTCTTCTTCGTCCTCCTTGTGATATATCCGGCTGATAGCCTATCTTTGTTTGTATCGTAGCTGAGCATAATGCACTTCTCCACGACACCGCTTCCCTTGAAAATATGCTTGCCGCGGCGGTGAAGAGTCGCGATGAGGCAATCGCAGCACGTGACGAGTCGCGGAAACGTGAGGAGGACCTGCGCGCCTCTGTTGCGGCTAGAGAGAAGTTGTTCAAGGAACAACTTTTCTCGATTGCCAAGGCTCTCTCAGGTATTTTCTTGTCTGGATTTTCATTGTTCTTCTTCCTTCGAAATTGTCGTTGGCGCTAACCTTCATGCCCATGCTTGGGTTCTGTATAGATGTTGGCGATTTGAGCTTCGACCCTCATGCCCTTCGCCGTGACGATGCCTTGGCGAGTGCTCTTTCAGCAGTCGAGTACCACAGTGTCGCCGTTCAAGGGATGCTCTCCAAGGCCAAGGGCGCGCTCAGTTGCCTCCGGGAAGAGCTGGCACCCAAGGCTGAGCTGATCGAGAATATGGACGAGCTAGTGGAGTCTCTTGCTGGCGGTGTCCCTGCAAGCTTCAAGAACTCGCTCCGTGTGGCAGGTGCTTCAATGTCACTCGCCATGGTTCAAGCCCACGGAATCGAAGTTAATCCTGCGGTGGTTTCCAAGGCAATGCCTGTCAACAGCGATGGCCAACAGGTAGTCTTTGCTCCCTTCGCAACTGCTTGTGGCAAGTACGGCCCGCAGATGATCAATATAGTTGCGAAGTACTCTAAGGAGCTTCAGCACACCAAGAAAGCTGTGAAAGCTGTGACGTGAGGGGCTGGCGGGAAGTCTGTGGCATTTGATACTGCCACAGACTCGATGAGGCCCCCAAAGCCGAAGTCGAAGTCAAAGAAGCCAGTCGCTCCTCAGTAGTCGCATCTTGTAATAGTTAAATATATTATGCCTTTTGTCAAGAACATGCTTGTTGGCGAGTGTATCTGCTGATACTTTTGTTAATCTTGAATGCACTCGAATCTTTTGTCTATGCCTCGCCTTAGTCTTCTTATTGTCTCTTGCTTGACTTGTGGTAGGGCACATAGAGTGATCCTTTGAGGTAGCCTTAGGATTCGCCGACCCTTGATGACACTTTGGCACCGCCGCCCTCAAGGGTGGAGGAGCTCTCTCTGCTCTCGCGACTCCGCGACCGCGTGAAGCAGTTGGAGCGTGAATTGCCCGTACTCCATGGAAATGCGGACGTATGGAAGTCGAAAGCGGAGAAAGCCGCCGCTCGAGAACAATATCTGCTAGGGGAGGTGACGCAATTGGGTGATCAATTCAAATGTTAGTCTTCCTTTCCTGTCATTTCCTTGTAGTCACTCGCAGTAGTTCATTGTTCTCATATTTTGCCTTTGCTTGATATAGTTGACAGTGCCCTCCATCCGTAGGATGGATCGTATTGCCATTCGCATGAATGACCTGACCCAAGAGCAGCTTCAGGTGAGTGGGTACTTCTGGGTAGATCATGATCGCGCAATCGCGTTGGCGACCCTACAGGATCGTGCGTCGCGGGTGCTTTACTTCTTGAAGAAGTCGCAGTCATGCTTAAAGAATATTTACTGGACGATGTTCTTGTTGGACGCTATTCCATCGAGCCTGCTAGCCCTTCTCGCTAAATTTCATGACTTAAGTGCGGTCCGCGAGTGCGTACAGCAACAGTTAGTGGCTGGTGCCAAGGCTGCTCTGTCACTGGTGCGACTACATAGGCCTGATGTAGACGTTGCAGCAATTGCAGCTGGACCACCTGCGCCGCCAGCGGGTTCTGCTTGGGACATGGTGCCACACTATCAGGCGGTGGATCGCCCAGCAGAGGAGATCGTTGACTTCTTCGAGGAGCAAACCAATGTTCTCTTGTTGCAATAGTAGTTTAGTTTGTATCCTGCACAAAATTGTATCAATGTTGTAAAGTTCGTATATATGCTGTGTATAACTGATTGTCGATGATGTATAAAAGAGCTTGTTAGTGTGTATGTTTTGTGAGTGCGTTGCACTATGCGACTCCTTTTTGTTAGCCTAGCTATGTATTTATCTCAGTCCCTTGTCAACCTCTCAGGTGCATTGCAACTGGGTTGATGTTTGCCAAGGGTTTCGATTGGTGTACCAGCTACTCAGGATATCACGTTTTTAGTTCGTAGAACAGATGTGTACAGGGTGGCGCAGCCCCCGAGTGGATAATTTGCGAAGGATGAAGGAAAAACATAGAGTTTTGGGGAACTTAGCTTTATTTATTCGCGGGATAGTACGAAGTACAATGTTTGGCTAAGTAGCCTTATTTGCAATGTAAAAGTAAAAAGCGACTAAGGGTAGAAGCACCACAGCTGCGCGACGTTCCAGGGGTTGGGGTATGCGACTCCTGTCTCTAAATATTGAAGGCGATAGGCGCCACCTGGGATTACTTCTGTAATCACGTATGGTCCCTCCCAGGGGGACTCAAGCTTGAGATGCCCTTGTTGCTTCAGTCGCAGGACCATGTCGCCTTCGATGAAGGATCTGGGGCGTAACCTCCTACTATGGTAGTTGCGCAGGGTCTACTAGTAGATTGTTGATCTTTCCGCGATGATTTCCCTTGCCTCGTCTAGGAGGTCGACGGAGTCTTCGAGTGCAATTGTTAACTCCTGCTCGTTCTAAGCGACCACGCACGATGCTTTGTATCGTACTTCGACGGATAGCACCGCTTCAGCCTAGTGCACCATGAAGAACATGGTGTACCCTGTAGCACTGTTTGGAGCTGTGCGTAGGCTCTAGAGTAATGATTGTAGTTCATCTGGCCAGCAACTCGCGGCTTGTTCGAGTGGCCGGAGGAGTCGCTTCTTGATGCCGCCACAGACGAGCCCGTTCGCTTTTTCGACCTGACCGTTGGTCTGTGGATGTGCTACCGAGGCGTAGCTGATGTTGATTCCCAGATTCTCGCAGAATTCTTGGAACTCCTTGGATGTGAAGTTCGTTCCATTGTCCATGATGATGTTGTGTGGCACTCCGAAGCGGTAGACGATGGACTCGAAGAACTTGACTGCGCTGTGTCCTGATTGATTGGTCACTGGCATGGCCTCTATACACTTGGTGAATTTGTCGACTACGACCAGGAGGTAGACGTAGCCTCCTCATGAGGACTTTGGGAGCTTGCCGACCATGTCGAGTCCCCATTGCGCGAAGGGCCAGGCCAATGGAATTTGCCAGAGCTCCGTGCCCGGTGCGTGCGGCTTGTCCGCGAATCGCTGGCACGCGCTGCATTTCTGGACGATGTCCTTGGCGTCGCGCATGGCCGTAGGCTAGTAGAATCCAGCTTGTAGAGCTTTGGAAACGAGGGCGCAACTGCCGGCGTTGTGCCCATAGGTCCCCTCATGGATGTTGAGGAGAACAACTCTTCCATCGGCCGTGGAGACGCACCGTTGGAGCACTCCTGTGATGTTGCGCTTGTATAGTTCGCCGTTGATAACAGCTAATGCCTTGGATCGCTGCGCGATGTGCCGTGCGTCAGTCGGGTCGTCCGGTAGCCTCTTGCTAAGAAGGTACGTGATGTACGGTTGAGTCCAGGATGGCTCGATCATCATGATTCTCATTGGTCCTTCGAGTCCTGTATCCAGCTCCAAGTCGTCGAGTGCCATTGGCTCATTGGGCGGCATAGCCCCCGAGTCCGTTGTTGCGCTTGTTTTCTTCTCTATGGCCTTTGGCTTGATGGAGCGTTCGCATATGCGCTCGAGAAATACCCCAGGTGGTATGGGGGCGCAGGTAGAGCCTATGTTGGCGAGTGCGTCCGCCTCTTCATTGCTTTCGCGGCCTATGTGCCACTGCTTGCAGCCGTCAAAATCTCCTTCGAGTGTGTCGTAGAGGTCGCGGTAGGCGATCATGTTGTCGTGCAGTGCGTCGCACTCGTGCATTGTCTGGTTGACGACCAGCTTGGAGTCCCCATATATTATGAGCCTTTTGGCGCCGCAGGCTTTTGCCATCCTCATCCCGTGTAGCAGGGCCTCTGATACATTGCAAATGTATCTATAATTTTTGATGTTCCATGCTTGGTTTTATCCACTTTCTTTTTTTTGTTCCAACTTTGGAGTACTTTTCATATGATTTCTTGGACTAACCTATTAACAAGAGCCACAGTGCCAGCTGCCTGTTTTCTGCTGTTTTTGGTTCCAGGAAAGTCAGAAAATGAATATTCTCGGAATTGGACGGGACAAAAGCCAAAGTGCCTATTTTTCCGGAAGGGATCAAGTGCCAGAATATGAGACGAAGAGGGGCCAGGGGCCAGCCACACCACCTGGCCGCGCGGCCAGGCCTGGCCCGCGCCAGGGGGTGCTGCGGTGGCTCCCGGCACCCCCTCGGCCTCACCTTCCGCCTATATATTGCCCTCGGGACGAAAACCCTAAGGACCCGATCAAAAATCCATGAAAGAGTCTGTAGCCGCCGTCATCTCCATCCCTAGATCGGGAGGGATCTGAAGCTCTTCCCGGCACCCTGCCAGAGAGGGGAATTCACCCTGGAGGCCTTCTTCATCACCATGCAAGCCTCCGGTGTGATGCGTGAGTAGTTCACCCTTGGACTACGGATCCATGTAGTAGTTAGATGGCAGGTTTCTCCTCCTTTGTGCTTTCATGTTTGGATCTTGTGAGCTCCGTTCATGATCAAGATCATCTATTTGTAATCCATACATGTTGTGTTTGCGGGGATCCGATGGATATTTAGATGCTATTTCAGATTGATTATTGATTCTATCATGTCTTTGTTATTTGAGATCTTGCATGCTTTCCGTTGTTAGTAGCTATCTTGGCCAAGTAGATGCTAGCAACTCCAAGAGTTAGTATTTATGCTCGATAGTGCGTTCATGCCTCCGTAACTGGGAAGTGAGAAATCTCTAAGGTACTAGATGTGCTATTGCTACTAGGGAGAAAACAGCAATCCTTTGTTCATAGAACAATCGTATTGTTTACTTTACACGCAGTTCAGAAGCAATAATCTGTTGCTTGCAACTTAATACTGGAGGGGGTTCGGATGATAACCTGAAGGTGGATTATTAGTCATAGATGCAGTTGGATGGCGGTCTATGTATTATGTTGTAATGCCTAATCAAGTCTCAAAGGAGTCAAGATGATTAGTATATGCATGTATTGCTTTCTCGGTGTTTGTCAATTGCCCCGCTATTTTCTATCTAAGGAGAGCCACCTCTAGTGAACTATGGATCCCGGTCCTTGTCTTTTACATATAATCTATAATCTTTTACTGCTTTGTGTTTACTTTCTGCAAATTTTTACTTCTTTCCATTCGATACATTTAATCCTTTGTTTTCCACAAAACACGGTGACATTGACAACCTCATTGCAAGTTGGGGACAAAGTTATGTGGTTGTGTTGTGCAGGTCTCCACGTTGCTACTAGCACCGGTAGTGCGCCCTGCCAAAGCTCATCTAGTAACACCTTTGGGGTGTTTCCTTGCTCCTACTGGTTCGATTAAACCTTGGTTTCATAACTAAGGGAAACTTGCTGCTGTGCTCATCATACCTTCCTCTTGGGGTTCCCAACGAGCTCTACATCAACCATGAGCCATCAACACATTTTCTGGGCACCGTGCATTGAGCCATCAGCCTCATATTCAGCTTTGTTGTTGGAAGTGGTGAACTGCATTCGCAGGATATATTTCAGCTTGTCTCCCTAGGGCGATGTCAGTATGACACCTGCGCCAGCTCCGTCCTTCCGCTTGGATCCGTTGAAGTGCATTGTCCAGACGTAGGACATATCTAGTTTTTTAGGGAGCTGGTTCTCCATCCAGTGCACGAGGAAGTCAGGGAGAACTTGCGACTTGATTGCGTCGCGTTTTTCATATGTGATGTCTCGTGGAGACAGTTCAATTTCCCAAAGTGCGACTCGTCCTGTGGCATCGGGATTGTCGAGGATGTGCCCAAGCGGGGCGTCGTTGACTACCACGATTGGGTGTTCTTGGAAGTAGTGGCGCAATCGCCGGTCCGTCATGAAGACTTCGTATGCCAGTTTCTGGTAGTGCGGGTACCGCTATTTTGTTGGCGTAAGTACCTCGCTGAGGTAGTAGACTGGGCGATGAACCCCGTGGACCTTGTTTTCCTCGGCTTGCTCGACTACGAGCACTGTGCTAACCACCTGGTTGGTGGCGGAGATGTATAGCAACAACGGTTCTCTTTCTTGTAGGGTCACCAGTACTGGCGAGGTGGATAGCAGGCGCTTGAGGTCTTCGAATGCTTCCTGCGCCTCATTAGTCCACTCTAACTTGTCGGCTTTGTGGAGGAGTTGGTAGAAGGGCAGTGCCTTTTCGCCCATCTGACTGATAAATTGACTGAGAGCTACGATTCGCCCAGCCATCTGCTGGACGCCCCTGATGTTTTTCGGCTTCTCCATGGCCAGTATGGCTTTTATTTTCTTTGGGTTCGCCTCGATCCCTCTTGCGGAGATAAGATACCCGAGTAGTTGCCCAGATGGTACGCCGAAGGCGCACTTGTCTGGATTGAGCTTGATCCGGTAGCGATCGAGGTTGGCGAAGGTTTCACGCAAATCGTCGATTAGTGAGGCTTCCTCTTTGGTCTTGATTACTATGTCATCGACATAGACTTGAATGTTGCGACCAAGTTGGTTCTTGAGGCAAGCCTGCATGCACCGCTGGTAGGTGGCTCCTGCGTTCTTTAGCCCGAAGGGCATTGTGTTGTAGCAGAACACACCAAAAGGCGTTGTAAACGATGTATTCTCTTGGTCTTCCTCCTTCATTCGAATCTGGTTATAGCCTGAGTAGGCGTCGAGGAAGCAGAGGCGCTCGCATCCCGCGGTGGAGTCGATGATCTGGTCGATTCGGGGCAACGGGAAGTGGTCCTTTGGATAGTGCTTATTCAAAGAGGTGAAGTCCACGCACATCTGCAGGATATCCATGTCCTTTTTTGGTACTAGCACCGTGTTGGCGAGCCAAGTGCTTTCCTTGATCTCGCGTATGAATTTTGCATCGAGGAGTCTATTGATCTCCATTCCGACTGCCTTTGCTCTTGGTTCAGATAGTCGCCGAATTATTTGCTTGACTGGCCTTGTGTCTGGGTTGACGTTGAGTGCGTGCTCAGCGAATTCCCTGGGAACTCCTGGCATGTCCGCTGGACACCAGGCGAAGATTTCCTAGTTCTCACGGAGGAATTCGACGAGCGAGAGTTCCTATGCGGGACTCAAGTTGTTGGCGATGAGAGCCGTCTTGGCGGGATCCGATGGGTGGACCTGAACTTTCTTCGTGTGCACCGATGAGTCGAAGGATAGATCGGGTGAACTTGGCCGGCTCAAGGGAGGCAGACTGTTGTCTGTCGACTCCTTTAATCGCGCGAGTTCTTCCTGCATGCCGAAGGACTGGGAAATTCTATTGAATTCCCTATCACAACTGTCAGATCTCTTGAAGCTCCCGTTGATTGTGATGACACCGTTAGGTCTTGGCATTTTCATCTGCAGGTAGGCGTAGTGTGGCACTACCATGAACCTAGCAAACGCGACACGTCCGAGGATGTAGTGGTACTGCGAGGGCCAGTCGACAACCTCGAAATCGATGCGCTCGCGCTGAAAGTTTTTTGGTGTGCCGAAGATGACGTCAAGGTTGATTTTGCCAAGGGGATATATGCCCTTGCCTGGGACGATGCCGTGGAATGTTGTGTCTGAGGCCTCTAGGCAGGTCAGAGGGATCCTCATTGCTCGCAAGGTACTCGCGAACATAAGGTTGATGCCACTTCCGCCGTCCATAAAGACACGACTCGTGTCGAAGCCTCTGATTTGTGCCTCGAGGATGAGGGGACAATGGCCTGGACGAGGTACTTGGCGCGGGTGGTCACGCTTGTCGAAGGTGATGCAGGACTCGCTTCCGCTGAGGTACTCAGTGGTAGATGGTGGCGAGTTTGTAGCCAAGTTGACTTGGCGAGTGATGGCCTTCTGCGCCCTATTCGAGGGGCGTCCCTTTTGGATCATCATGGTACCCATGGCCCGTGGGTATGGTTCGCCTCCCTGGTGCTGGTTCAGCGCAGCTGCATTTGGGGGTAAGCCAGGTGGTGGTGACGGAGCGCCATGTGCCACGGCACCTGGAGCGGCTCTGTAGCCCCTTTCGACTGTGTTGCGATTCATCCAAGCCAGTCCCTCATGTAGTTTGAGGAACTCGTGGCAGTCCTTGAGGAGGTGGCTGGACTTCTTCTTTCCGTCATGCTTGTCGATGTAGAAGTGCACAGTGCATGGCCCGGACAGTTTGTCTTCAATGGATGTTGTGGGTGCCTTATCACGATTGCGGCGTTGCCACACATGCATGGTCTTTCCGGAGTCGCCGTATCCACCGCTGCGGTAGCCGCTGTTGCGGTTGTCGTCGCGTCTATCGGCGTAGCCGGCTACGACCATGTTGACGTCACCGCAGTCAACTTAGATGCGCATGCGGCGTTTGCTTCGGCAGTCGCGTCTGCGCTCGAGTTCTGCCTCGTTGTCGGAGTGAACGCGATTTTTCACCGAATCTTCTCCATCTGCCTAGCGATTCACGATTTCCATCAGGTGGTCGATGGTTTTAGGCTTTGAGCGGCCCAGCTCCTCCCTGAGCTCTGTGTGACGTACGCCGCCGTTGAATGCGTCAATCGCGCGATCCTCCGAGATGTTTTCCACGGAGTTCTTGATGATGGACAACCTCTGGATGTAGGAGCGTAGCGATTCGCCCGATATTTGCTGGCAGCCTCTCAGCTCTTCGATTGATGCGGGCCGTTTGTATGTTCCCTTGAAGTTGCGCACGAAGCTCTAAACCAGCTCTTCCCAACTGCAAATGGATCCGCGTGGGAGGTTGTTGAGCCATGCTCGGGCGGCGCCTTGAAGCTGCAGCTGCAGGCATTGCATAGCCGTGCTTCGACTTCCGCCGTGAAGCCGGACGGAGGAGATGTGGTCCTCCAACCAGATCTTTGGGTCCTGTAGGCCGTCGAACTTCGGGTTCTCCGACGGGAGTTTAAACCCCTTGGGCATTCTCTTTTGCCTGATGGCCCTGCTGAAGCATCTGGCACCACATAGCTCCACATCTTCGTCTTCTGAGTCAGTCGACCGAGCACGTCGCGCCCTTGATTTGTCGATCTTGCGCTGCGTGAGGTCGTCGCGCACATCGTAGTCATTTTGTGTCACCATGAGCGGCAGCATCGAGACAGGTCGTGACTGTCGTCACTAGATGAGTGCGAGGAGTAGCGCTTTGCTAGAGCTTTGCCTTTCTTCGGCTCCGGTGTAGGCTCCTTGTCGAGGGCGGCCTCGATTAACCCCAAGCCTGCGATCGTAGATCGGTGCATGGCGGCCCGAGGATCTCCGGCCGGTGGTTGATTGTTGAGGAGGTACATGGTGGTTGCTATTACCGCAGCTTGCGGCGTCTTCGGGACCACGTTACCCCGTGTGTCGACTGTCATAGAGCTGAAGTCGAGGACCTTTCCAGCTTCTATGCGTTCTTGTTCGGTAAGATGGGCCATCCGGGATCGTCTTTTATTTGCGATGTGCTCGTTGCCCTTTGAAGAGGATCCTCCGTGGGAGGAGAGCCCAGCACGTCGAAGACTCGACTCATCTGCCGCCTTTTTGCGTGCTTCGAGTTGCGCAAGTGTATGCACTTGGCGTCTGTATTCTTCCTTCAGGAGCCAATGGCAACCCATCAGCATGTTCTTCGGGGAGTCGAGAGGCAGGGGATTGCCTCGTAGGGCTTCTCGGCAGCGGGCCCACTCGTTGTCGTTGAGCTTGATGACAACGCGTTCTCCCATATTTTCATTCACCATGGTTGGCGGTTCGATTTCTCCTCCGTTGTTAATGGGGGCGCCGTTGCCACCATTCCCACCATTAGGTATGCCGCCGTTAGGCGGGTCGGTTTCATTGCCGCGGTTGCCCGTGTTGTCGTGATTGGCGGAGGTGTCGCATGCGTTGATGACGGCGCACATGAAGTGGTTGGGGAAGCTACTGCTTCGGCAACTTTCAGATCCGGAACCGTAGGCTCCATCTTCAGTTGCCAGATCGCTCAGATCAGATTCGCGACTGCTGTCGCTGACCGTATTCTAGACTGTTGTCGAGGCGTTGAGCTTGCTGAGGGTGCCGATCGGTGGCGGGAACCACGATGCTGGAGCAATCGATGGTGCCGTCGGCTGGTCAGGCATGCGAAGTGTACCCATCTGACCAACTTGGAAGCGGAAGCTCCCGATCACCAAGCTGATTCCGTCTCCCACAGACTCGAAAGCCGGGCGAGTGGCTGGCGTGTGGATGGTGAAGTCGAACGCGCCGAAGAGCTGGCGAATCTCTGCTGTTGCGGAGTTGTAGATCGCGGTTGATGGGGCCAAAGAAGCCGCAACATCAGTACTCCCACTTCCCACAGACGGCGCCAATTGACGAGGGTTTAACTCATCAATGCCCATTGTTATGGACTTGGGTTTTGGAGAAGGAGGGAGCGCTAGAGACATCTATTGGCTAGCAAACAAGCACACAGGGGACTCGAAGATTTACCCAGGTTCAGGCCTTGCAGAGGTCCCTACTCCTGCTTGTCTGCTCGTGGAATTATCAAAGGAATCGAGGATTACAATGGTGCGCAGATGCAATCTGGCGAGAGTTGTGGAAACTAGGGTTGCGTGTGTCCTCCTCGCTGCCCCCTCCTAGCCTTTATATAGATAGGCTAGGTCTCGGGTAGCAAGTCGAGTCGGTTACAAGTTAGGGTTTTCCCCTTTAAACTTTCTATCTTTAGCTTCTTGTTCTTCAAGCAATCGAGAGCCGTAGGTTACTCGAGTTCTTCATTTGGGCCTTGGCGACACCGTGGGCCTTTAATGTATTCAGGCCGTATATACCAAGCTCGAGTACCTGTAGGGTATACCCATGTCACTTGTAGTTTCAAATTTGACCTAATTTCAATAAATCGACATAAAGTCATTCAGTTAAATGGGCAGAGTTAGCTAGGAAGTTTGTAAACTCATAAATAACACATGGGAATCGTTGGTACAACATGTTGGTCCACTATATATGTCGGTAAACTTGGCTTCTGACATTCAGATTGAATATTCTTCGGACATTTCTTTATGGAAAATAACAACCTCGCTTGTCATCACTTGGAAAATTGAGAATAATTGAATGTTCTTTCCTAATATAGTTGGAAAATCACACCGACGACACTGTTTTCTACAAGAAAATGCACCCATCTACCTCTCTAAAAAGTCATATATTTCAACAGCAATCTATCGCACTTACTTGTAGCTTAAGTTTGACCCAATTTCGTTAAATAGTGTCATGCGATGCAAAATCTTAGCAAGAAGTCAAACCTATTGTCAAAACTCTCGGTTGTTTCTCATATATTGATTGTGACCCTCCCATTGGTACGGTACCTCCAAAAGCTTTTTCGTAAAACTTTTAGAGCAACCTACAATTTAGTTATAATTCAAGTTTGACCAAATTTTGATAAATTGACATGTAGTCATTCAAGTGGGAAGAGTTAATTAGCTAGGGAGTTTGAAAACTCAAAAAAAATATGGGAATCGTAAGTAAAACATGTTGATAAACTTAATATGTCTAGAAGCTTGGCTTATGGAATTGAGATCCATATTCTTCGGGCTTTCTTTATGGAAACGTCATCACTCGGAAAACTGAGAATTTTATTTCCTGATAGTTGAAAACTCACACTGACGACATTGTTTACTACAAGAAGATGCACTCATCTACCCCCAAAAATACATTTAATTCAAGAGCAATCTATCGTGCTTACTTGTAGCTCATGTTTGACCTAGTTTTGTTAATCGACAAGAAGTCACTGAAGTGTGTGAAGTTAGCTAGGAAGCTTGAAAAATCCTAGTACTAAAAACTTGGGTATTATGTATAAGAAACTGTGGTCCAGTTTGTGTGATAATTGCGGCGGTTGCATTTTATTTTAACTGTGGTAGGTCTCATAGGAGTGAGGTGCTTGAGAGTTAACACGGTCGGTGGAAGTACAAGTTACATCAATGACCTCATAAAAATGAAAATTGCACCCAAGTCCATGCATTTCGCACAAGGACCCTAAAACTGAGCAATGAAGTGTGTGTTTTGAGGTTTGCGCATACTAGCATTCATCATGCTAAAGACTATCAGTAGAATCTTTGTAGATGCTAAGAATGGAAAATAAGATCCAACGGTTAGCAATGTTTGGATTTGCCGGTCTTGATCCAATGGTCAATGTTCGAAGTTATCCGGACACTATACAGTGGTATGGTATGGTATGGTATTGTAAGAGATAAGACAAGATAAAGATAGGATAAGAAGTAATGCGAATGGCTAATCTTTTGAGTAACCTTCCCTCCCAATGTTTGGGAAGTAAGTGAAAATTTTGAAAACCAGAAAAGTTTAAATTTTTTTGCCGCCAAGGACCAAAGTGGTTTCCTTCCTTTGTACTCCTCGTCCCTACTCCACACCAACACGGTTGCCGAACACGCCAAAGACACAGAGCCACCGTACCAAGGCACATGTATGTAGCACCATGCTGTGGACGAGGGAGAGATCAGCCAGGCCGGTGCGCAAGGGGAAAGGGGAGGAGAGAGGGAGGATGGATGGTGAGAGGCAGCGAAGCAGAGAAAACACACAATTTATTTTGCGTGCATAGGTCCTGAAATTTACTACTAGTAGAGTGGCCGCAGGAGTACCTCGTGTTAGGAACCCATCATAACTTTCCTCTGACATCGAACCGCCTTCAACTCCTCTTCGTTGCTGCCCTCTTACCCTGCCTATGTTTTATTCTCTCAGAATATATATAGCGCGTGGATAGAGGTGAGCATATGTCTAAGCAAAGAAATGAGTACTACTACTAGTGTACTACTAATACACTATTTTCTTTTTCCTTAATAAGGTCATCAGCAATGTGTACAAAAGCACACCTTAATGCCTAGTATGTGGCATCCGCTAAGGTTCACCATATACTCCCTTTGTTTCAAATTACTCCACGCACACGCTTACCTAGGTGGACTAGTACTCTCTTATTTTTCATCCAAAAAATTCCTAGGATTTTTGGTATATGTAGTACACATTTCATACTATCTATTTCAAAAATCCCAGGATTTTTTGAATTAAAAATAAAGGAGTACTAGCCCACCTACATAAGCGTGCCGGCGGAGTAATTTGAAACAGAGGGAGTACATTGTGGAGAAAATAAAGTTTTTATCTTTAAGCCTAAGGTGCACCTCAAACTTGTGGGTTGCCCATAGAGAATAAAAAAATCATTTCCCCTCTCTCCCTATTTCATGTGATCGATTTCAAAAGGTGTTCAAAATTTTCATGATGCAAAATCTTAGCTAGAAGTCGAACCACTCGTCAAAACTCTCTGTGGTTTCTAATATATTAATTAACCGCTCAATGGGTATCTCCAAAACTTTTTTCATAAATCTTTCAAAGCAACCTACAATTTATTACTTGTAGTTCAAGTTTGACCTAATTTCATTAAATTCAACAGCAATCTATCGCACTTAGTTGTAGCTCAAGTTTGACCTAATTTTATTAAACTATCAAGATGCAAAATCTTAGCAAGAAGATGAACCTATGTCAGAACTCTCTGTGGTTTCTGATAGTATATTAATTAACCCTTGCCCCCTCCGATGGGTACCTCTAAAAGCTTTTTCGTAAAACTTTCAAAGCAACCTACATAGTTCACCTGTAGTAGTTCAAATTTTACCTATTATATTTTTTATGCTTTACCTATTATAATTTTATATAGTGATGATATGCGAGATGTCTATTATCTAAGTCTCATGTGCAGGCATGCAATTTACTAGTACTTGTAGTTTGAAATTTGACCTAACTTTGATAAATCGACATAAAGTCATTCTAATGGGCAGAGTTAGCTGGGAAGTTTGAAAACTCATAAAACATGGGAATCGTTGGTACAACATGTTGGTCCAATATATATGTATGTAAACTTGGCTTGTGGCATTCAGATCCAATATTGATCGGACTTTTCTTGAGGAAAAAGAACAACCTCGCTCGTATTCTTCACTAGGAAAATGTAGAATTGATTGTTCTTTCTTGATAGTTGGAAACTCACACCGACGACACTATTTAGTACAAGAAGATGCACTGATGATCTACCTCTGAAAAGACATTTAATTCAAGAGAAATCTATGTCGTTTACTTGTAGCTAGCTCAAGTTTGACCTAATTTCATTAAATTGTCAAGATGCAAAGTCTTAGCAAGAAGTTGAACCTATCGTCCAAACTCTCGCTGGTTTCTGATATATTAATTTTGACCCCTTGATAGGTACCTCCAAAAGCTTTTTCGTAAAACTATCAAAGAAAACCTACAATTTACTTGTAGTTTCAAATTTGACCTAATTCTGAGATATCAACATAAAGTCATTCAAATGGGCGGGGTTAGCTAGGAAGCTTGAAACCCCATAAAACATGGGAATTGCAAGTACAACATGTTGTCGATCCACTATATATGTCTGCCAACTTGGGTTGTGGCATCAACATCCAATATTCTTTGGACTTCTCTTTACGGAAAATAACAACTAACCTCGCTCATCTTCACTCGGAAATTGTAAAATTGATTGTTCTTTCCTGGTAGTTGGACAGTCACACCCACGACACTGCTTACTACCAGAAAATGCACCAATCTACCTCTGAAATGACATTTAATTCAAGAGCTATCTATGGCGCTTACTTGTAGCTCAAGTTTGACCTAATTTCGTTAAATTGCCAAGATGCAAAATCTTAGCAAGAAGTTGAATCTATTGTCAAAACTCTCGTTGTTTTCCGATATATTAATTGTGACCCCTCGATGGGTACCTCCAAATTAAAAGCTTTTTTGTAAAACTTTTAAAGGAAAACCTATAATTTACTTATAGTTTCAAAGTTGACCCAATTTCGATAAATCGACTTAAAATCATTAAAATGGGCAGAGTTATCTAGGAATTTTGAAAGCTCATAAAACATGGGAATCGCAAGTACAACATGTTGTCGATCCACTATATACGTCTATCAACTTGGCTTGTGGCATCCACATACAATATTCTTTGGACTTCTCTTTACGGTAAAGAACAACTAACCTCGCTCGTCTTCACTCGGAAAATGTAGAATTGAATGTTCTTTCCTGATAGTTGGAAACTCACACTGACGGTATTGTTTACTACAACAAGATGCACCGATCTACCTCTGAAAATACATTTAATTCAAGAGAAATCTATCGCGCTTACTTGTAGCTCAAGTTTGACCTAATTTCGCTAAATTGTCAAGATGCAAGATCTTAGCAAGAAATTGAACGTATCGTCAAAACTCTCGGTGTTTTATGATATATTAATTGTGACCCCTCGATGGGTAGCTCCAAAAGATTTTGTCGTAAAACTTTCAAAGCAACCTATAATTTACTTTCATTTTCAAGTTTGACCTAATTTCGATAAATCAACATAAAGTCATTAGGTCAAATGGACAGAGTTAGCTAGGAAGTTTGAAAACTCATAAATAAAACATGGGAATCATTGGTACAACATGTTGGTCCACTATATATATATATATGTCTGTAAACTTGGCGTGGCATTCACATCCAATATTCTCTGGACTTTTACAAAAAAGAACAACCTCGCTCATCTTCACTCGGAAAATGTAGAATTGAATGTTCTTTCCTGATAGTTGGAAACACAAACTGACGGCATTGTTTACTACAACTATATGCACTGATCTACCTCTGAAAATACATTTAATTCAAGAGCAATCTATCATGCTTAATTACTTGTGGCTCAGGTTTGACCTAATTTTGTTAAATTATCAAGATGCAAATCTTAGCAAGAAGTTGATCCTATCATCAAAACTCTCAGTATTTTATGATATATTAACTGTGACTCGTCGATGGGTACCTCCAAAATTTTTTTTGTAAAATTTTCAAAGCAACCTACAATGTACTTGAAGTTTCAAATTTGACCTAATTTTGATAAATCGACATAAAGTCATTCGGTAAAATGGGCACAGTTAGCTAGGAAGTTTGAAAACTCATAAATAAAACATGGGAATTGTTGGTACAACATGTTGGTCCACTATATATGTCTGTAAACTTGGCTTCTGGCATTCAAATCCAATATTCTTTGGACATTTCTTTATAGAAAAGAACAGCGACCTCGCTCGTCATCACTCAGAAAATTGAGAATTGAATGTTCTTTCCTGATAGTTGGAAAATCACACCGACGACACTGTTTACTACAAGAAAATGCACCCATTTACCTCTAAAAAGTCATATATTTTAAGAGCAATCTACCGTGCTTATTTGTAGCTCAAGTTTGACCCTATTTTGTTAAATAGTGGCATGATGCAAAATCTTAGCATAAAGTCAAACCTATTGTCAAAACTCTCGGTTGTTTCTCATATATTGATTGTGACCCCCTGATAGGTACCTCCAAAAGCTTTTTCGTAAAACTTTCAGCGCAACCTACAATTTACTTGTAGTATATAGTTCAAATTTGACCTAATTTTGATTAATCAACATAAAGTCATTCAAGTGGGCAAAGCGATAAGCTATAGGAAGTTTGAGAACTCATAAAACATGGGAAATCGTAAGTACAATATGTTGGTCCACTATATATGTGTGATTACTTGGCTTGTGGCATTCAGATCCATATTCTCCTGACTTCCTTTATAGGAGAGAATAATCTCGACATCACTCGAAAAATTGAGAATGTTCTTTTCCGATAGTTGGAAACTCACACTGACAGCATTGTTTACTACAAGAAGATGCACCCATCTACCCTTGAAAAGGCATTTAATTCAAGAGAAATCTATCACACTTACTTTCTTGTAGCTCAAGTTTAACCTAATTTCGTTAAATTGTCAGGATGCAAAATCTTTGCAAGAAGTTGAAACTATCATCAAAACTCTTGGTGGTTTTTGACATATTGATTGTGACCCCTCGATGGGTACCCCCAAAAGCTTTTTCGTAGAACTTTCAAAGCAACCTACAATTTACTTGTAGTTTCAAATTTGATCTAAGTTTGATAAATCGAATAAATTCATTCAAATGGGCATAGTTAGTTAGGAAGTCATTCTAATATCGACAGACATTTAATTCAAGAGCGATCTTTTGCGCTTACTTGTAGCTCAAGTTTGACCTATGTTTGTTAAACTGTCAGGATGCAAAATCTTAGCAAGAAGTTGAACATGTCGTCAAAACTCTGGGTGGTTTATGATATATTAATGGAACCCTAAATTGGTACCTCTAGACGATTTTTCATAAAACTTTCAAAGCAACCTTCAATTTACTTGTAGTTTAAATTTGACCTAAATTTGATAAATAATTGGCATAAAGTCATTAAAGTTGGCGGAGTTAGCTTGGAAGTTTGAAAGCTCATAAAACATGGGTATCGTCAGTACAACATCTTGGTCCACTCTTTATGTCTGAAAACTTGTCTTGTGGTATTCAGATCCATATTCTTCAGAGTTTCTTTACGTAAAAGAACAATCTCGTCATCACTCGAAAAATTTAGAATTAAATGTTTTTCCGTGATAGTTGGAAACTAACACCGACGACATTGTTTACTACATGAAGATGCACCCATCTACCTCTGAAAATACATTTAATTCAATAGCAATCAATTGCCCTTACTTGTGTAGCAAATGTTTGACCTAATTTCGTTAAATCAACAAAAAATCACTAAAGTGTCTTAGCAGGGAAGCTTGAAACATCCTATTTCTAAAAACTTTGGAATTATAAGAAACCATGTTCTACTTTCTCTAATAATCGGGGCAGTGGAATTATTTTTTAATTGTGGTAGGTATCGTAGGAGCGAGGTGCTTTAGTTAACACGCGGTCGATGGAAGTACAAGTTACATCAAGGACCTCATAAAAATAAAAATTATATCCAAGTCTATGCATTTAGCACAAGATCCCTGAAACTAAGCAATGAAGTGTCTTTTGAGGTTTGCGTGTATTCTAGATATTGTAGAGCCAAAATTTGTTCTAAAAAATCTACATTCTAGCTTGTACTAATAGTACGTATAGTAAACAAGAATCCATAAAATAGAGTGATTGTACTCTCTATTGGAGTAGTAACTTGGATTGGTTTTTCATATATCTAAGTACTACTACTAATTATAATTTCTTAGAAAAAAGTACCACTAATAAATACGGTACTAGTTTGTCTGATTTGTTCTAAGATGTACTACTAGTACTAGTACTCCCTTTGTCTGGGATTATTAAGGCCATTTAAATTTGATAAGACCAAAAAAGTTAATTACTAGTTGGTGTCGAAGACATGCATGCAGTTCTCGGTCTCTCCCCTGTAGCACACTGTACACCCTGCACCAGGCCGTAGGCTTTTCATCTATCTCCAGGAGTAGATCTTCTTGCCTCTCACTCACCTAGATCTTCTTGCCTCGGTCTCTCCTCTTATGCAGACTTTGTACAAAGTACGACAGTGACACCTGCTTTACTCAATTGTCAACTTTTTGCAGCCTTTTTGTTTTGACAAAGCATGTACCTCGTGTGAACACTATCTAAGAAAAAAGTGGCCAAGTACAGCCACCGCCGGTGTGCCGATGCCTAGCGTATTCCTGTACAATCGTACCAGTATAGTACAAAACTCCATCAGTATACTCTTTAGTAAACTCACCTAATCCGGGTTTCTGGATGCTGGGCACTACGTCGACAAGCCAATCTTCCCTTTGTAACCACTCCCACAAGTTCGTGTACCGCGTCGGAGGATTCAACCATGAGCCGGCTGCTATGGACGCCGTCCAGTCTGAGGTGATGATTGAGTGCCCCTACGACGGCTGCTTTAGTTTGGTCGCCTTCGATAAGCTCGACGAGCACAAGATCGCGTGCTCGCACGAACCATGCTCCTGCATGGATTCCGCCTGTGATTTCATTGCCTCGCCGGCAGAGCTCCTTCCCCACATGAAGGAGGCCCACGAGGTCATAGTAACTAGGGCCATCTATGGTAGCGCCTTCTTTTGCCTCATCCCGACTCTGCCACCAACAAGCACGAGGGGATTCACGCGCTTCCTCTGCGGGGATGACGGTGCCGTGTTCGGCCTGACCATTAGCACGCTCGGCCTGGCAGCCGTCATGTCCTTGGTGTGCATCAGGAAGGACAGGTTCTTGTGGCCGTGGTACACGCTGAAATTGTGTGTGCCTAGCCCGCCGGGGTCGGCGGACTTCTCGATGGTCGAGAGCCTTAATGTGGTAATCGAGCTGACAAGAAGCTTGTCGCCGGCCAACTTCCCATCCGACAAGCTCAGGACATACCTCGAGGTGCCGCCGCGGTTCCTGATGAAGGTTGGACAGTCCACCCATGTATCTTTCTAGATTTACCTCAACAGGAAAAAATGAACTTAAACTACGGCTGATGATCAAGACTGTAATGGTGTATTAATAGATAAATAGTACTACTAGTAGGATTATTTTACTACTCCAGTTTACTAGTAGTAGTCGCATGTAGGTTCTCTTTTGGTTCTAGGAAGGATGTATTTTGGATGTAAACTAAGTTTGGTGCTAATGTTATTATGGAGTATTTCTGGGTTTATTATGACGTTTATGTAATTGTTCACTTCTACAACATGGACCAGAGATAAACACTACCCATTCTTATGGTGCTTCGATTTTAGTCATCTAACTCAGTGATTACAGAATTTTATGTTCAAACTTGTCAATTCGACTTGATTTAAGTCTTGAACCAGGATTGCCGCCGAAATTGCGCTGATGTGGACGACATATCGACATGGGTCCAGCGTGTAGGATAGGCTGCCCTGGAATTTTGCCTAAATATCTAGAAAATAAGATGGACATCTACGACATCAACTCAACGTTATCAGAATCATCATGAACCATATTTTCATATCATATGCATTTAGCATTAGGTAAGTTAGTATTTTTGTACATATAGTTGGTCAAACTTTATAAATATTAACTTTGACAAAACCTAGTATGCTTTCTAATTTGGAAATGAGGAAGCATCTAAGTACTAAAATGCATTGAAATACATGCGTATCTAGACAAAGCCAAGTCAGTAAGTATTTTAGGATGGAGGGAGTAATTATTTATAAGTAATCAATTTTTCAAAAAAATACTACTACGGCACGTGCACACGACTAGAGCATAGACCAATGCATAATAATCACACGACCATACATTAGCGATCTACTCTGTACTAGATTACCCTACGTGCGGAGGCGCACTAGTGGAGCACACGCTCGTGCCGTTCCTGAGTACGTAGTACTACTAGTATACGGAAATAGGAGTACAAAAATAGATAGATCTTGTTGCAGATGGTCAACACCTGGATTTTTAATCCTAGATGCCTGTTATGCTATAACTCGTAATCCCAGTATTACCATTTTTGCGAGACATAACAGAATTGGTATCACAGTACATGATCCATTACAAACCCTAATAAGGTCTTACAAATAAAGGACCTCATGATCTAGTCTTAATATAAATCAAGCAGCGAAAAAATAAACGTAGTAGGGGCTCCATCTTCAGGGTCATAGGCAATACTAACGATGGGAGATGATCCTAGTTGTCGTAGACCTCCTGCTGTCCATCATCCTGGTAGTCCTCCTCATAGTCTGGCCACGGGAATAGCCAGGGACAAAGCCATGAGTACTCTTTAAGTACTCGCAAACTATCACTAACAAGTAAGGTAGTTCTAGTAGGAATCTTAAGCTCTAGGTTTATTTGCAAAAAGCTAGATTTATCTAAAACTGAGTTTAGAAGTAAAGAAAACTAAGTTAATGTTCTAAATCACTTAAGTGAGAACCTAGTTTTCATATCCACAACCCTATTGTGGTCAAGTCAAAGTTATAGTTCAATTCACAAGTCATTTTGAAAACATATGACGATTGAACAGTATGGCCACTCCAACTGTCCATAACCGTGGACGTGGCTATTCGAATAGTTTGACACTTTGTATAGGTGGTACACTTTCACCAAAAAATTCGATACATCCGTCATGGATAACCCTGAATCATCATACTTAGTATGCGGATAATCAATCATAACCTTTCAATTACACACTCTAGTATAGGCACCTCCCCTATGAGTTTGGCCTCCCAGCCATGGCCATCTGCCATCCTCGGCACTGCATAGGTGGACATTCACACTCACGAGATAGCCTCAGCTCAACCTCTTCCGCGAGGGAACCCATACTAAGGCACATAAACTTCTAGTTAAGCCCTACCCAATTCAGGTATTGTGGTTGTACAGTAAAATTGGAATGGTATCGCATCCGAACCCAACCATCAGTTTTTATAAAGGGCTAAGGCTCATGCCTCAACATTTTCATCATCAAATCCTTTTGTGTTTCTCAACACATGTCAAAACATTTCAATAGAATGAATCCTCATTCCAAGGTTTTCATATTCATTTTCACCAAGTATTCCCATCTAAAGTGATCAACTTTTATGCTTAGCACTAGCCACTAAAGTTGAGGGTATTCACTAATGAGGGGTGCTAATCAAGTGTAACTATCCAAATCTAATCCCATGCCTTGGAATGACATCTAAATTATAACTACTTAGGCCTAGTTTTATACTCTTTATGGTATCTATACTATTTTTCCAATACTCACAAAGCACTAACTAAAAGTAAAGAACTTTGGTAAAATAAAAGAATAAAGCTTGCAAGTAAAACTTGGGATTGGTATAATCAAAGTTGGATAACCAAGCATGCCTAATGCATCTTGTTTAGGTTATCAAGTGGGCAAGTATTAACTTGCATAGTCAACTTGTAGTGATAGGCTTGCATAGTTAAGAAACTTGCAAGTGTTAGATTGCCTTGAGTAGTGCAGTGGTTGAAGTTTTCTTCTTCTTCTTCTTGGTTGTACTCCTCCTCCTCGTATCCCGAGTCAGTACTATCGTCTATAAATGAATACGAGGTACATAATCACCAAACAAAAATTAACTATTTCTATTTAGCACACTAAGGCTCACACTTGATGATCTAGCCTCATCACAATCATCACATGAAATAAAGACTTAATCTTGCTTGTCTTATTTTAGAACAGTAATTTCTACTCATTGACAATACTTAAGATTTAATATTCTCCAATTAAAATATGGGATCATGTTTACACATGTCATCACCACATATTCTAATACATGGGAATGTGATTTAAAGTGGTGGTCATATTTTATAAAGTTTAAGATTATCATTTTATAGAATTAAAGTGACTAGAAATGCCTAAATAGCATTATTTTGGTACTAGTCAAATGTCACTACATGTAAACGTAACTATTTTTACATATTCACATAGATCTTGTCAAATGTGACTTTTGAGAGTTGGAATCAATTCAAAAGCATTTATGGTTGATTTTTGAAAAATGTTTGAAGTTGGAAAAGTCTCTGTCTTGTTATTTTTACTAAAGATGATCTATAATTTCAAATGGTTTGACTCCAACGGGCTTCGATAGATAATTTAAATACCTTTCTAACAAAATTGGAATCATGCAATTTGGTTCAGTGAATCTCTTTGAATTGATTTTTGAATCTACTGATAGAAACTGGTTTTAACTAAAATGGAAAATAACTATTTGAATTCACAGGCCTGCGCGGGAAACTAACTGGGCCGGCCCAATCTGCACAGCGTGGCACAGCGGGCTGCTGACAGGGGGTCCCACTAGTCAACGACTCTATCTAACCGAAGCGGTATCTTTCAATCTAGGCCCTACGATTAGAACCTGATCTAACGGCTGAGGTTCATCGTCAACGACGAACAGCTCTGGCGAGGTATGAACCCTAACGCGACGGTGGGGGTCATGTGAGGCTCACTAGGGCTCTAGCTAGGGTCGGCGATGGGGGCGAACAATGTTGTCGACAATGGAGGTTCGAATGGTGGTCGTGGAGGCTCCTGGGCGGCTCCAATCGACGGCTCCTTTCTCCTTCTGCAGCGGCGGGCTCCGACCAAATTCCAGCGATGCGGTGCTCGCCTTGCTCCGGGGAGAAGTGTGGGAGGTGTTGTGAGGAGTGGGGAGTGAGGTGGTGTGGAGAATTGACGCTGAGAGGGCCTCTATTTATACAGTGGCGAGCGGACCGAGCGGGATGGGCTGGCTTCTCCAGCAACAGCGGTACAGCGAGCTATCAGCGTGGCTGAGGGTAGGGGGCGACATAGTGCTCCCTGGTGGTCATCATGGGCTTAAAGGCGCAGCACGGGGCGGTCGAGGACGGTCAGGCGCTTGCGGTGCTCTGCGCGGAACTGGCGGTGTTCGAGACGGCGCACGGGGGCTACGGGTCACGCGGCGGTGAACGGGGATGTCTGGGAGCTAGCTGGTGTTAAGGCAAGTGTGTGCACGTGCGGAGAGGGAGAGGCACGGCCCGTGCAAGCTGGTCGGCTACGATGCTCTGGCACGCTCTTGGCATGGCGTAGAGAAAGTGGGCACGGCGATGCTGGGGTGGTCCAGGGCCTGGCGGCGGTCAAGGGCTGGACAGGGGGTTGGCGGTGGACGGTCGCCTGTCTCCTGGTTGTCGTGGGAGAGGGTGGCATGGTGCGTGGCACTCTATCCATGGTCGGTCGGCGAGGCTGGCTTCGGGCGGTGCTGCACTGGCACAACGGTAAAGGGGGAGTGCGTGTCTGGTGCTGCTAGATGCTGGGGGAGATAGGGGAGTGCAATGGGGGCAATTGGTCAAGTCATCAATGCTCCAAACAGTGGAGTTAGGCAGGTTTTGATTTTTGTCTGCAAGGTGTTCGACTAAATGGCCGAAAGAATTTAAATTTGAAATTTTTGAATGAAATTTGGTGAGTGATCTGATCTTATGCTTGGTAGTCTCTGGTTGCTTGGAAGAGGCAAGGTGAATTGATTTCGGTGGTTTTTGCAAAATGGTGATCTTACCATATGAACTTGATTCAATTTTGAACTGTCCTTTAAATAGATTTGAAAATAGTTTCTGTGAGTTTGTAAAGTGGGCTTGGGTTCAGTTTTACTTGGTCCAGCAAGGGGTGAAAAGAAATGGAAATGTTTCTATTAGAAATTCTTTACTAGGAACTCACAAAGTGGCCTAGTGGTGAACTTTGGTCAAAATGACCATTTGATCATTTTATTCATATTTGATTTCTTTTTCTTTGGATTTTGTTTGTAATTGGCCTAGATGATGTAGTATTCATCTTTAAACCATTTCTTATCATTTTTAGCAATCAAACATTGCAATTTAACTCAATCATACACTAATGCAATTCACACATGCATTCATATTCAATTTAGTAATAAAAGTTTTTGTTAACCCTAAACTTGGGTGATTAGAACTTGATAATCTTGATTAGTATTGTTGGGTTGTTACAAACCTTCCCTCCTTAAAAAAAATCTCGTCCCGAGATTTAAGAAAACTAGGAACTAAAGAGATTTGGAAACTCAGTGCTAATGTAATCTTCTCGCTCCCAAGTAGCTTCTTCTTCAGTATGGTTGCTCCACTGGATCTTGAGAAACTTGATACTCCGGGTCCTGGTGGTTCTGAAGGCTTCTTCCAAGATACGAATGGGTACTTCATGATACGTCAGATCCTTGTTAATATCTCTGGCTCGGTGATCGATGTTCTTGAACACTTCGGTCTTCTTCAAAACTTCTAAGTATTTGCGAAGTAACGAGATATGGAACACATTATGTATAGCTGACATCTCCTCTGGCAGTTCCAGTTGATATGATACTTCTCCTCGGCGATTCAAAATCTTGGAGGGTCCAATATATCTAGGGCCTAACTTCCCTTTCAGTTGAAAACGCTACATTCCCTTCAAGGGTGATACTTTGAGATACACAAAATCTCCGACATTGAAGGTCAGGTATCGACGTCTCTTGTAAGCATAACTCTTCTGTCTGGATTGGGCGGTCTTGAGGTGTTCACGGACTTTGTGAACCTTCTCTTCGGCTTCTCGTAGGATGTCGGGTCCGAAAATCTGACTCTCTCCTACTTGTGACCAATTCAAGGCGGTATGGCACTTCCTTCCATACAGAAATTCAAAGGGGTCCATTTGCAAACTGGCTTGATAACTGTTGTTGGATGAGAATTTTGCGAAAGGCAGACAATCTTCCCATTTTGATCCATATTCTAACACACAAGCTCTCAACATATCTTCTAAGACTTGGTTGACTCTTTCAGTTTGTCCATCGGTTTGCGGGTGATAAGTTGTGCTGAAGTTTAGCTTGGTTCCTAATCCTTCTTGGACTTTCCGCCAAAATCTTGAGGTAAATTGGGTTCCTCGATCCGATATTATGGTCTTAGGGGTTCCATGCAAACTGACGATTCTAGCAATGTACAACTCTGCTAGCTTTAAACTCTGGTAGGTAGTCTTGACAGGTATAAAATGGGCTATCTTGGACAGTCTATTAACTATGACCCAAATAGAGTCATTTCCCCTACTAGAAGTAGGCAAACCGGTGATAAAGTCGATTCCGACAGAATCCCATTTCCATTCTGGAATCTGCAATGGTTACAAAAGTCCTGCGAGTCTCTGATGTTCCGCTTTGACTCTCTGAAATATATCACACTTGGCTATGTAGCTTCCGATTTCTCTCTTCATCTTGTGCCACCAAAATTACTCCTTCAAATCCTGATACATCTTCGTTCCTCCGGGGTGGATAGAATAAAGAGTATCATGAGCTTCATGCATGATAACTTGTTTCAGCTCGGAATCTTCTGGCACACAGATACGTCCTTTGTACCACAAAACTCCTTCTTCATCCTCGGTGAATCTGGGTACCTTTCCTGTACTTATACGACGCTTGATTCCGTCGATACTCGCATTTCCCTTCTGGGCTTCCTTGATCTGACTGATCAAAGTAGGTTGAAGTTCAATGCTAGCTAAAAATCCTTTGCTAACTAGCTCCATTCTAAACTGCTCCAACTCTTCATGCAAACTTAGCTGGGCTTCTTTTATCATGGTGTTTAATCTACACGGTAATCTGCTAAGAGCATCCGCTACCACATTGGCTTTTCATGGGTGATAGTGAATGTCAAGGTCATAATCCTTGATTAATTCTATACATCTCCTTTGCCTCATATTCAGCTCCTTCTGGGTGAAAATATACTTCAGACTCTTTTGATCCGAATAAATCTCACAACGGTTACCCATAAGGTAATGACACCATGTCTTCAAAGCTAAAACTATGGTTGCTAGTTCTAAGTCATGGGTAGGGTAGTTTTGCTCATGTTGCTTCAGCTGTCTGGATAGGTATGCTATGACTTTGCCTTCCTGCATCAACACACATCCGAGACCAATCTTGGATGCATCACAATACACATCAAAAGGCTTCTTGATATCCGGCATAATCAAAATTGGGGCTGAAATCAATCTCTTCTTGAGCTCTTGAAAACTTGCTTCACATTTATCCGTCCATTCAAACTTCTTATCTTTCTTCAACAATTGGGCCATTGGCCTTGCGATGCTCGAAAATCCTTCAACGAACTTGCAGTAGTATCCCGCTAATCTGAGAAATGCACGGACGTGGGTTTGAGTGGTTGGGGATTTCCATTCTTCAACATCTTTGATCTTGGCGGGATCGACAGCGACTCCTCCTGCTGACACAATATGTCCTAGGAATCCTACTTCCTTTAACCAGAACTCGCATTTGCTAAACTTAGCATACAACTGATGCTCTCTAAGGGTTTCAAGGATGGTTCTCAGGTGTAGCTCATGGTCTTCTTCTGACTTGGAATAGATCAGAATATTGTCGATAAAAACAACGACAAACTTATCCAGGAAGTTCATAAAAATCTTATTCATGAGATTCATGAAATAAGCGAGGGCATTGGTTAATCAGAAATAAATGACAGTATACTCATATAATCCATATCTGGTGGTAAAGGCGGTCTTTGGAATATCTGTTGCACAAATATTGAGTTGATGATAACCAGTTCTAAGATCAATCTTACAAAACACTTTGGCACCAGTCAACTGGTCAAACAGATCCTCTATCTTTGGCAGTGGGTACTTGTTCTTGATGGTGACATCATTCAGCTTCCGGTAATCCGTGCACAAACGGTTACCTCCATCTTTCTTGTCTACAAACAATACAGACGATCTCCATGGCGACGCACTTGGTTGAATCAAACCTTTCTCCAGCATAGCATCAAGTTGCTTCTTTAGCTCCACTAATTCAGATGGGTTCATACTATAAGGTCTCTGAGCTATGGGTCCAGTTCCAGGAATTAGTTCAATGATGAACTCTATATCCCGATCTAGGGGTATACCGGGCAATTCATCTGGGACTATGTCGGGGTATTCGCAGACTACTCTGACTTGGTCTATGGTTGGTTGGGCTAGACTCTTGTTGCATTTGAATTGACGGGGCAAGGTCTCAGCTACATGATCTACTGATACTCCAGAGCTACTGGTCATGGTTATGGCTTTCTTGGCACAGTCGATTAATCCTTTATGTTTCGACATCCAATCCATTCCTCGTACTACTTCCAAACCTTTGGTTCCAAGTACTATTAGATTAGCATAAAGATCTATTCCATGGATTCTGATAGGTATAGCTTTGCAAATTTTCCTAGCTTTGGTGGTTGAACTAGGTATTTGAACTATCATAACATGCTTCAATTTTGTTGGTTGAATCTTACTAGTGCATACAAATTCTTCTGTTACAAACAAGCACGATGCTCCAGAATCAAACAACACTCTTGCAAGTACTGATTTAACAGAAAACATACCCAGCACGACATCGGGCGCTTCCTAAGATTCTTTAGCATTCATGTGGAACAAACGGCCGTTGTAGTTGAGCGAATTCCCTGGGGAAAATCTCCTTCCAGGCTGAACACGACGTTGCTGCTGAGCGGGTGCATTCACATTGGTGGCTGCTGCAAGCTTCTCGGGGCACTCGTTTGAGTAGTGACCCTTGACTCCGCATTCAAAGCAAGTAATCTGGGACTTGTCTTTTCCTGCAATAGGAATAGCATTGCTTCCGGTCCTTGGGGCAGTATTGTTGTTGTTGTTATTGTTGTTGTTGGACTTGGGCGGTGCACGTTAAAGTTGTTGGAGTTGCCGGGGTTGTTGTTGTGGTTTCCTCCAGACTTCAGGTTTCCTCCGCTACGATTGGGATAGTTTGGACGGGACATCGGGGGTCTGTTGTTTCTTGGGGCATATCCTGCAGACGGGTTGGGGCGATACTTCTGGGTATGGTGGGATCCAGGCTGGTTCATCATCCTGCACTTGCAGTTGTCATTGGCTTGGTTTATCTTCCCTTCCATCTTAATGGCAGAGTCTACTAGCTCTTCTAGATCTCCAAAACGGATGTTGACTAGCACAGTCTGCATCTCATCATGCAATCCATTCAGGAACCTTTCCTTCTTCTTTGCTTCAGTGTTAATCTCATCAGGGGCATATCTAGCTAGTGATAGAAATTTGTCATGGTACTCAACTACAATCATCCTTCCTTGCTTCAGTTCCCTGAACTCATTCCTCATCATGGTGACCAAATCTTGGGGCACATGGGTCCGACTGAACTTGATCTTGAATGCTTCCCAAGTCATCATCTGACCTTTGTTCATGGTACGGGTGCTATTCCACCAGGCTCTTGCATCTCCTGCTAGATAATGGGTGGCAAAAAGTACTTTTTCATTGGCTTCAACTCCTGCGACCTCCATATTGGTCTTCATGGTTTGCAGCCAGTTATCAGCATCTAAGGGATCCTCAGACTTACTAAAGATAGGGGTTGGTATTCTGAAAGTTCTTGAGCTTGGATCCATGGTGATCCTAGTTTCCATGACCTTGATTATTGTGGGCCATCTGAGCTATCTGTTGAAGATTGGCTAGGTTGGCTTGGCATTTGGCTCTACTAGCTTCACGGTCAGAAACTAGCATTTGCAGAATCTGCAACATTGGGTCCTGAGATGAGCTGCTTCCTCCGGGATTTCCATGAGTCACCTGAAGATTGAGATAGATAGTGAGATAAGAGGGAAATTTCTAAGGTTCATGGTTTTGTTTCCAAAGCTTTAAACATTGAGTTTGACTCAGGTTTTTCAAACTAACAACTTCTTCTCATTCATTCATTCAAATCACACAATACAAACACACACCATAACACAATTAGAAAACAGATGGTTTTAAGAACCATTCTGTGAAACTACGATACAGTGGGACTGATACAACTCACTCCTACAGTAGTGCTCAAGTGCATCTAATCATCATCAATGAAGTCGAAATCATCATCATCAGTGTGGAAGTCCATGGCATCATCCTCCAGGTAGTCGTTGTCATCACTGAGGTAAGAGTAAAGATCTCCCTGCATATCTTCACCTTCCTCCTCCTTCGCTTCAAGCTGGACTTCCTATTCACAGATGGTTTTCTCGAGAGCGGCCACCTTCCTGCGAAGACGATCGATGCTGCGATCCTTCTTGTCGCGCTGACGATGAAGTGATTGGCACTCCTTGGCGAGAATGGTGAGGGCCTGGTCCTTCTTGACTGCAATGGCATGGTTGTGGTTGGCGTAGGCATGGGCATGTTCTAACTCCTTCTGCCTATCATACAACATGAAGTCAAGATTATCCACCTAGTGCTTCAGCTCCGGGTGTCCTGGCATCTCCAAGGGCATTCCCATAGAATCACGCCTTGCAAAGTGAGCAAAGCGATTTCCCTAGATCAGGTTGAAGTTTTTCCCACACAGACGGGCAAGAGCTTCATGCATAGCTCTGGCTAAGCCATCTAGCCAGTTGTTCTCACGCAAGGTGAATTGGATCTTCTCCGAAGTGGGTGCTTCCATCTTGCCTCTGAGATCTGCAACTATCAGCCATTGTAGATCTCCTCCTATGTGATCGTTGAGTTGTGCCCGAAGAATTCCGGATGCGGGCGCTCAAGATACTCTAACAGTGCATCTAGATCCCTCTCAAAGATCAGTTGGCCTCCATTTCCCAACTGGTAGAACTTGCAATACTGGACTTCCATCTATAAGAATTTAGGGTGAGTAATTTAGTGAGGTGATCAAGTGTGTCAAATTTTATGTTGGAATGCAAGAATTCTTGAGCAACATGACTGTTCTTGAAAGAATCAAGGATAAGAGTGGGAATAGGTTTTCATAAATACTCACTTCTTTTGTTTTGAAACTAAGTTTTTGTTCGAACTTCCATTCTAACTAGGGTCTCCTATGGTCAGGATGGCTCTAATACCAACTTGTGAACACCCGGGTTTTAATCCCAGATGCCTGTTATGCCAAACCTCGTAATCCCAGGATTACCATTTTTGTGAGACATAACAGAATTGGTACCACAGTACAACATCCATTACAAACCATAATAAGGTATTACAAATAAAGGATCTCATGATCCAGTCTTAATACAAATCAAGCAGCGGAAAAATAAACGTAGTAGGGGCTTAATCTTCAGGGTCACAGGCAATGCTGACGATGGGAGATGATCATAGTTGTCATAGACCTCCTGTTGTCCATCATCCTGGTAGTCCTCCTCATAGTCTGGCCACGGGAATAGCAAGGGATAAAGCCATGAGTACTCTTTAAGTACTCGCAAACTATCACTAACAAGTAAGGTAGTTCTAGTAGGAATCTTAAGCTCTAGGTTTATTTGCAAAAAGCTAGATTTATCTAAAACTGAGTTTAGAAGTAAAGAAAACTAAGTTAATGTTCTAAATCACTTAAGTGGGAACCTAGTTTTCATATCCACAACCCTGTTGTGGTCAAGTCAAAGTTAAAGTTCAATTCACAAGTCATTTTGAAAACATCTGACGACGGAACAGTATGGCCACTCCAACTGTCCATAACCGTGGACGCGGCTATTCGAATAGTTTGACACTCTGTATAGGTGGTACACTTTCACCAAAAAATTCGATACATCCGTCATGGATAACCCTGAATCATCATACTTAGTATGCGGATAATCAATCATAACCTTTCAATTACACACTCTAGTATAGGCACCTCCCCTATGAGTTTGGCCTCCCAGCCATGGCCATCTGCCATCCTCGGCACTGCATAGGTGGACATTCACACTCACGAGATAGCCTCAGCTCAACCTCTTCCGCGAGGGAACCCATACTAAGGCACATAAACTTCTAGTTAAGCCCTACCCAATTCAGGTATTGTGGTTGTACGGTAAAATTGGAATGGTATTGCATCCGAACCCAACCATCAGTTTTTATAAAGAGCTAAGGCTCATGCCTCAACATTTTCATCATCAAATCCTTTTGTGTTTCTCAACACATGTCAAAACATTTCAATAGAATGAATCCTCATTCCAAGGTTTTCATAATCATTTTCACCAAGTATTTCCATCTAAAGTGATCAACTTTTATGCTTAGCACTAGCCACTAAAGTTGAGGATATTCACTAATGAGGGGTGCTAATTAAGTGTAACTATCCAACTCTAATCTCATGCCTTGGAATGACATCTAAAGTATAACTACTTAGGCCTAGTTTTATACTCTTTATGGTATCTATACTATTTTTCCAATACTCACAAAGCACTAACTAAAAGTAAAGAACTTTGGTAAAATAAAAGAATAAAGCTTGCAAGTGAAACTTGGGATTGGTATAACCAAAGTTGGATAACCAAGCATGCCCAAGGCATCTTGTTTAGGTTATCAAGTGGGCAAGTATTAACTTGCATATTCAACTTGTAGTGTTAGGCTTGCATAGTTAGAAACTTGCAAGTGTTAGCTTGCCTTGAGTAGTGCAGTGGTTGAAGTTTTCTTCTTCTTCTTGGTAGTACTCCTCCTCCTCGTATCCCGGGTCGATACTATCATCTATAAATGAATACGAGGTACACAATCACCAAACAATACTTAACTATTTCTATTTAGTACACTAAGGCTCACACTTGATGATCTAGCCTCATCACAATCATCATATGAAATAAAGACTTAATCTTGTTTGCCTTATTTTAGAAAAGTAATTTCTACTCATTGAAAATACTTAAAATTTAATATTCTCCAATTAAAATATGGGATCATGTTGACACATGTCATCACCACATATTCTAATACATGGGAATGTGATTTAAAGTGGTGGTCATATTTTATAAAGTTTAAGATTATCATTTTATAGAATTAAAGTGACTAGAAATGCCTAAATAGCATTCTTTTGGTACTAGTCCAATGTCACTGCATGTAAACCTAACTATTTTTACATATTCAGATAGATCTTGTCAAATGTGACTTTTGAGAGTTGGAATCAATTCAAAAGCATTTATGGTTGATTTTTGAAAAATGTTTGAAGTGGGAAAAGTCTCTGTCTTGTTATTTTTACTAAAGATGATCTATAATTTCAAATGGTTTGACTCCAACGGGCTTTGATAGATAATTTAAATACCTTTCTAACAAAATTGGAATCATGCAATTTGGTTCAGTGAATCACTTTGAATTTATTTTTGAATATACTGACAGAAATTGGTTCTAACTAAAATGGAAAATAATTATTTGAATTCACAGGCCTATGCGGGAAACTAACTGGGCCGGCCCAATCTGCATAGCGCGGTGCAGCGGGCTGCTGATAGGGGGGTCCCACTAGTCAGCGACTCTATCTAACTGAAGTAGTATCTTTCAATCTAGGCCCTACGATTAGAACCTGATCTAACGGATGAGGTTCATCATCGATGACGAACAGCTCCGGTGAGGTCTGAACCCTAACGCGGCAGTGGGTGTCGTGTGAGGCTCACCAGGGCTCCAGCTAGGGTCGGTGATGGGGGCGAACGACATTGTCGACATAGCGGTTCAAACGGTGGTCACGACAGCTCCTGGGGTCGCTCCAATCGACGGCTCCTTTCTCCTTCTACAGCGGCGGGCTCCGGCTAAATTCTGGCAATGCGGTGTGATACGTTGGAAACGTATCTATAATTTTTGATGTTCCATGCTTGTTTAGTATCTACTTTGTTTTGCTTTGTCAACACTTTGAGGTATTTTTATATGTTTTTCTGGGACTAACCTATTAACAAGATGCCATAGTGCCAGTTGCCTGTTTTCTTCTATTTTTGGTTCCAGAAAAATCAGAAAATGAATATTCTCGGAATTGGACAGGACAAAAGCCAAAGTCGATATTTTACCGGAAGACTCACGGAGCAAGAAGACGAGACGGAGAGGGGCCAGGGGCTAGCCACACCATGTGGTGGTGCGGGTCCCCTGGCCACGCCACCAGGTGGTGTGGGCCCCTAGTCCACCCTCTAACATCGCCCTTTCGCCTATAAGAAGCCTCCGATGCAGAAACCCTAAAGAATCTAGCCTCCAGCCACGAAAAGTTCCACAGCGCCACCGCCACCGAAGGGGAGATTCAGGGGACAAAAAGTCTATTCCGACTCCCTGTCGGGACAGAGAAGTGCCCCCGGAGCCATCTCCATCGATCTCCACCACCATCTCCATCATCATTGCTGATTCCCATGATGATGAGGGAGTAGTTCTTCCTCAAGGCTAAGGGTTCTACCCGTAGCTATGTGTTCATCTCTCTCTCTCTGTGCATGATCATATTGTGATCATGATCTTTGTAATCAAGTAGATCTACCTTGCTACTCAAGTGCTTTAATAGATCTCTGGCTCTCCCCACGTGTGTGAAAGTGATAGCGTGCACACCATGGTGGCACTTAGGCTAGAGATTACAAATACTTGCTATGAGTTATATTTGGAGTTGGATGTTTCTATGAAATTGTGGTGTTTGTTGGTACCATCTAGCGCTCAAGGTGACAGTGTGGGGTTATCTTGATAGGGAAAGCGGACTTTGTGGTGTGCTGTTATAGCCCTACCATGGATCAGAGTGTCCAACCGGAGAGTAGTTCAGAGTAGTCGCATGAAGAGAAGATATTTATATGAGAGTGTTGACTAGCGAAAGTATGATCCCTATGCCTTGTTTCTAAACATTGAAACACCGTTTGCAACTAGATCTGTTACATATTTGCTTGCTTCCATCTTTATTTCAGATTGCCTTTAGTCTCTTCCTACCCGTCAAGCTCTTTTCTGGCACCATTGTCTTATATCCATACCACTTGTATTTCACTATCTCTTCGCTGAACTAGTGCACCTATACACCTGACAAGTGTATTGGGTGTGTTGGGGACACAAGATACTTCTTGTATCTTGATTGCAGGGTTGCTTGAGAGGAATACCTTTGACCACTTCCTCCCTGAGTTCGATAAACCTTGGGTGATCCACTTAAGGGAAACTTGTTGCTATTCTACAAACCTCTGCACTTGGAGGCCCAACAACTGTCTACAAGAACAGAAGTGTGTAGACATCACGGTGCTCGCCTTGCTCCGAGGAGAAGTGTGGGAGGTGTTGTGAGGAGTAGGGAGTGAGGTGGTGTGGAGAATTGAGGAAGAGAGGGCTATTTATACACCAGCAAGGGGACCGAGCGGGATGGGCTGGCTTCTCCGGCAACAGCGGTACAGCGAGCTATCGGCGTGGCTAAGGGTAGGGGGCGACACAGTGCTCCCTGGCGGTCATCACAGGCTTAAAGGCGTGGCACAGGGAGGTCGAGGATGGTCGGGCGCGTGCGGTGCTCTACACGGAACTGGCGGTGTTCGAGACGATGCACGGGGGCTACGGGTCGCGCGGCGGCGAACGGGGATGTCTGGGAGCTAGCTGGTGTTAAGGCGAGTGTGTGCACGCACGGAGAGCATGAGGCGCAGCGCGTGCGAGCTAGTCGGTTGTGGCGCTCTAGCGCGCTCTCGGCACGGCGCAGAGAAAGTGGGCGCGGCGATGCTGGGGTGGTCCAGGGCCTGGCTACAGCCAAGGGCTGGACAGGGGTGGCGGTGGATGGTTGCCTGTCTCCTGGTCGTTATGGGAGAGGGCGGCGTGGTCTGTGGCGCTCTGTCCATGGTCGGCCGGCGAGGCTAGCATCGAGCGGTGCTGCACTGGCACAACGGTAAAGGGGGAGTGTGTGTCTGGTGCTGCTAGATGTTGGGGGAGACAGGGGGAGTGCAATGGGGGCAATTGGTCAAGTGATCAATGCTCCAAACAGTGGAGTTAGGCAGGTTTTGATTTTTGTCTGCAAGGTGTTCGACTAAATGGCCGAAAGATTTTAAATTTGAAATTTTTGAATGAAATTTGGTGAGTGATATAATCTTATGCTTGGTAGTCTCTGGTTGCTTGGAAAAGGCAAGGTGAATTGATTTGGGTGGTTTTTGCAAAATGGTGATCTTACCATATGAACTTGATTCAATTTTGGACTATCCTTTAAATAGATTTGAAAATAGTTTCTGTGAGTTTGTAAAGTGGGCTTGGGTTCACTTTTACTTGGTCTAGCAAGGGGTGAAAAGAAATGGAAATGTTTCTATTAGAAATTCTTTACTAGGAACTCACAAAGTGGCCTAGTGGTTAACTTTGGTCAAAATGACCATTTGATCATTTTATTCATATTTGATTTCTTTTTCTTTGGATTTTGTTTGTAATTGGCCTAGATGATGTAGTATTCATCTTTAAACCATTTCTCATCATTTGTAGGAATCAAACATGGCAATTTCACTCAATCATACACTAATGCAATTCACACATGCATTCATATTAAATTTAGTACTAAAAGTTTTTGTTAACCCTAAACTTGGGTGATTAGAACTTGATAATCTTGATTAGTATTGTTGGGGTGTTACACTCATCGTACTATTTTTTTCCCTATAAGGCAACCTGGATGTGACTACTACAGTACTATATTGGCACAATTTCTGCTTTTGGCTCTAGAAGATTAATGTGCAACTCTCTGTGTAACATTATTGTACTAGTACTTCTTGTACTCCGTAGTTTTTTTGACACGCAGTAAAGTAGTGCAGTAAGTCTGTTTGGCAAGCTGCATGCAACGAGTATTGTTTGATACGACAATTTAGGTTTTTAGATATCCAAATTTCTACTCCAGCTCAATGGCTCAAGACACGAAGCAGCTAGTACTCCTCTATCCTCCGGTTGTCACCCAGATCAAAATGAACAAGCAAAAGATTGTGTATCTTGGAAATTGTCATGGCCATTTATTACCATTAGAGCTTTATTTTGTTTTCTTTGAGGCACCTGCAAAAACTGATATGTACTAGTACTAGTAATAACGTGCTATGATTGGGCCCTACAGCTAGTACTAGACATAGACTCTAGTAGTTACTCTCGTCACACTGAATTGTCCTTTTTTCTCCAAGAGGTGGAGTTCCTTTTTTTCTCCAAGAGGTGGAGTTCCTTTTTTTTCTTCAAGAGGTGGAGTTCCTTTTTTTCCTGAGAGAGGAAACCTTTTTTATTCGTTCTTTGATTTAAAGAAAATTCAAAGGTTTTGTGAAGGATCTTGTCCCTTAGGAAATAATCCTACGCTGTTTTTTTTATTCATAGGATTCCAATATATAGGAATTATGTCCCGTTTGGAACACAGGATAGGAAAAACACAGGAATTGGGATTCCTTCAAAGTATTCCTTTGCCCTCTATTTTTTAGGAAAATTTCCATCCACTCCAATCTCATGGTATAATTGTTTTGTTTTCCCTATGATTCAAACACACTTGATCCAAATTCCTGTAGTTTCCTCTTTCTATGTTTTGAGAATCCTGCAAATCAAACGAGCCCTGAGAGATGGTCTTTCTTTCTTTTTGTCTTTGATCATTTTTTTGTTTGAACATAGGGTCATAGAGCTTCCTCGAAACACGAGAGGGTGGAAATTGCACAAACCTGCAACAATTGGATTCGAAATTGTAGGGAACTCCAGATATTTAGGATAGTATAGTTGCAAGAAACTACTACAATTACTTTTGGGTACAAATGCTGCACATAGCACAAAATTTTCGGTTAGCCCTCTTAACATTATTTCTTACATACCCGGGGCTCAACAGTTGGAGCTCTTTTTCAACTACGGCTCTAATTGTTGAAGGTTTGTGCAACTAGCCTCAATTAGAGCCCCACCCCCACTCGCCCACCTTCTGCAGTACTACTAGTAATACTACTACGCACCATCAGCCTTTGTCTTCTCCATCTCACCCCGGCCGCCAGCTCACGCCAATGATCTTCCCTCCCTCCCCCACCCCACCCACCCTAAAGAAAGCCCCCAAAACACCATCCGCAACCTCCTTCCATGGTGAGATCGAGCAATGTCTATAAAGATCCTAAGAAGTTTCAGAAGGTGTTCACCGAAGGCCCTCTTCAAGTACTCATCAACCATTGCGACGCCACTACTACCACGAGCCTCGTCCGTTCATCCAAACATATTCTTCAATCAGCAAAAGAGAGCGGAACTACGCCTTCTTCTCATCCGTTTGGCCTCCCATGTGTTCTTCATTCTCACCCGACAGTGAGACCATGGGAATCCAAAGACTGCTTTGAAGTGACGGGTAGCGGTGCAAGTTGATGCTGCTAGACAGGTTCTCCTCTGATGCTGTGATGCCAAATGGTTTTGATGAGTAGCGAGCAGGCGGCAATGGAGATTGGATCATCACAATTGGGCCCGATTTCACATGGGACCTTGTCAACGTGTACACTCGTCGCAAGATTTTTAGTCCCCAAGTGTCGGGGTTTGAACCGACCGAAGGTTCTACACTTACATTTCAGGATGATGATGATGAAGGTCGACGTACTAAACTGCAGAAGATAGTCATTTGCCAAGTTCCAACAGCTGTTGGGCGATATAAAGATTTTTCTCTAGTCGCCATTTTTAAATTCAAGATTGCTGTCATTAACGAGAATGATAGTCATGTATGGTCAGTTTGTGTGAACGAGTTCTAGGGCTACTTTAGATACTGCGATGCTATTATCCAACATGATCGTGTGTTCGTCGTGACCGAGAATGGCTATGTTTATGCATGGAATTCTCTGGAACTTGGTAAATTATCCTCCCTGCGTATTTTTATTAACTTTATTCCTGAATCGATGTAAGCTAAATTCTCCTCCCTATGTATTGTTAACATGGTCTTGAGAAATGAAGGAGAAGATTCTAGAATGATGGAGAAGTGTGTTTTGAGGATTGTGCATAGCATTCATTATGCTAAAGACTATCAATAGAATCTTCAAGTAGATGCTAGAATGGCAAAGAAGATCCAACGGTTGGCAATGTTGGGATTCGCAAGTCCTGATCCAACAGTCAATATTCAAAGTTATTCATACACTATATAGTTGTAAGATAAGATAAGATAAGATATTAAACCTCCTAGAAATAATCCTTGTTGGTTTTACTTTGGTATATAAGACACCAAAATCTTGTAAGATCCAACCTTGCTTTTTTCCCCTATGAACTTTACATTCAAGATCCTATAGGATTATTTCCTATTTCATTTGATCCTATGAATCAAACCGTGTCTCTAGGAGAATTTCCATAGCATATCCCCATTTTGAAAAGAATTAGAATTTCCATAGCATCTCCCTAGGTTGGCATTTTTTTACGCAATCAAACATCTTAAGTATAATCAAGATTTCTGAAAGTAGTATTGTATATCAACTTCTACAATGTCAGATCAATATCAGTATTATTTCCATGGTACATTTCCTTTCCCTTTGAAGGTCCTATCCTTATCCTGCCGCCACGCGATGTGTTGTACCTGACACATGGGTATGTTGAGGATGATGAGGAGAATGATCCTGGTAGGTGGTGGTTAGCAAGATCTATCGGTGGTTCAAGACTTCTTCTGGTCTATACATATGGTGTCTCAGGCAATGCAATTGCTGATGATACTAGTGTTGTTCACTATGGTCGCACCATCCGCACCTATACTTCTAGGTTTGAGTGCATTCTGTTCTCGATGGACACAAGCCAGTTAACTACAGCTAACCAATGGAAAAGGGTTACTGACCTTGGATCATATTCTCTTTTCCTTGGTGTGAACTATCTGATTATCATTGCAGTAGGTGATGCAAATGATCCTCTAGGACATCTGACAAGAAGGAACTATGTTTACGTATTACACCAAGAAATTGGCTACGAGTACAGGCCGCGTCTTGAAATTTGCCGCTTTAGTCTGAATGGTGACGCAGCTGTTGGTTTCCACACCAACACTCGCTGGATATGGTCAGAGACTCCATTTTGGTTCATCCTAAGCTTCTCAAACGCCTTGGAGTGGAACGAGCATGTTCAAGGATAGCTCATTTGGTCTCGGACTTATGTTGAACTCTTTCTTTAGGCTGGTTTTAGCTGATGTACGAGTACTCAACATTTAGTTTTGCACCCGGTCCGGCTTGTTAAATACTCCGTATGACCAAAAACCCCTTTTGTACACTTGGTAATTTCTCCAGTATGTATATTTCACCAAGCTTGTAAAAGAACCTTATTAGGAGTACAGTTGTACTCTACTACTACTATTCCATACATAATTTCTTCTAGAATGTTGTATAATAGTAGTACTGTTCGTATTACTCCTTGCAGGTCCATAGTTTTTGTTTCTTTTTCACTGTAGTTTGGGTCCTGTAAGCCTAAGGGCATCCACTGTATGCAAAAAACCCACACCTTACGTCCTATGTGGAAGAAATAAGAGTTGTCCATAAGCTTGTAGGCGACCTTAAGTTGGACGTGTTGGTAAGTACTTTGCTCAGAAACTGCACGCGGTGGAAGGAACACGATGTTTCCAGGTTTAGCAGTAAAAACATGTCGCTCATCATGGCATCGCTAGTGATTTGACAAGGCAATATTGTACGACAGTGTGCTAGTCTAGTTTTTTTCTTCTTCTGAACAAGTACTGCTTATCTACCTAGTAGTAGTAGTAAAGATCTACTAATAGGAGTACCAGAGAACTCGATGAAGCTAGCTGGAGTACTAATGTCACTAGCTGCCGCAGAAGAGAGAGGGAGGGAGTATTGCACACGCCAGTGCACATGCAGCGCGTTCCTTCCGAGACAAGCTAGATTTAACTCCCTCACCGGCCTCCCCCATGCACACACAGCCTCTTTTACTTAGTTCCTTCTTCCCATCCACTATCGCCCCTCGCCTCTCGCCCCATATTGTTGCCGACAAGCTCCTTGGCTCCGACCTCTATAGGTGGCGGCGAGATCAGCATGGCAACCTTCTGTAGGGTGGTCGAGCATCCGTCATCTCTGTCCCACGGTAGCAATGGCGGTTTGTGAAATACTAGGACACTTTTACCTATTCTCTCCGTTTCATAATATAAGATGTTTTAGCTTATGTGAAACGAGTGTATCTAGATTCACTCCGAACTTACATGATATAGTTGATGATGCGGTTAAATTTTTATTGTCGATTGCGCAGCATTGTCATGTGTAGATTAGTTCTTATCTCCGGTATGCATCCTTTTTTGTAGACTAGGATTGCATAGAAGCTTGTTTTCTAGGCTAGATCCCATAACTAAGAACAGTGGGGATCCATTCGAAGTTGGTAGTTCGACAGGGCAAACTTTTGAACATTTGCATATATTTGTCAATTAACATCATGTAATCAATATTACAACTTGCTGCAGAAGGAGATAGGGGAAGGAGCGAAAAAGAGGATTCTCAATGAAATAGGTTCCAATCCTGTGACTTCTGCTATCCCAGATGACAAGGTAAATCAATAGAATGACGTATGTTCTTGTCGTCCCGTGCAGATGCTTTCGCTGTAATCTCTGTTTATATTGTAACCGCAGAAGCACAAAGTTGAAGAAGACTCTCAGTTTCCTGATGATGGAGTACAAAATGGATGTCAGATCACTACACCTAAGACGCCACCTTGTTTACCTTCTATGGAGACTGTTGCAGTTGCAGCTGCAGCTGGTACTGATGAGCCTGCACCTGCCATCGTCATGCCAGATGATGGAGGTGGTGCATTGGTTTTACCATCCGTGGAGACTTGTGTAGTTGGAGCTGGCAGTGAAGAGCCTTTAGAGGACATTGTGGTGCTCAATAGTTCACCTATTGTGGAGACTCATGCTACCGGTGCTAGCGCTGCTATTGGTGCTACTGATCCTGCTCCCGAAATTATCGTGCCATCTGAAGGAGGTGGTGATTTGGGTTTACAATCTGTAGAGACTGTTGCACCTAAAGGTGGTGAACTATGATGCGGAGCTTTTTTTCTTATGATTTGTATGCTTTTCTCTGGAACCTTTATTATGAAGCTACCTTATGCATTTCTTACACTTTTGCTTGTTGAACTATAGTGTGGAATTGGAACTACTCCTAATATGTAATCATAATATTCGGATGCTTAAGTATTATCAATGATAAACCAATGCTAGCTGAGCTGCACGAGAATTAGCCTCTTCCACTTGCAAGTGTGGTTCCTGGCTCATCTCCTTTGCATAAGCATGGTGAAAAGATGGTTCTGTTCATTTTCTTGTAATGCCATTATGCCTGTGTTATTGATCTGGCAATTTTATGCTGATTTTGTCACCCAATCCGCATTTATGTCTCTACATACAACATATTTGTTCACATGACTTGAATAGAAAACAATATCTTCTTTGCATCGACTAACACAAGGAGACATGGAAATATTTATTTATCTTTGAAACAAGGCAAAACATATGCCATTTTCATTGATAGAGAGGGAAGTGCAATTCAATTATATTACGATGACTACTCGTACAAGTCATAGAATGGTAGGGATTGCCATAGGAAATCATCACCTCCAGCATCTTGTTCTACAGAAGGCATTATTATCAGATCCACAACCTTCTTTTCCTTGGGACGACAATGTCAAGTGCAGGATTTTGAATCTAAACGCGGTCTAGTGCAGGTTCATCAGGACAATCTCTAGCTGTGTCAGTCTCCACAGAAGGTACATCAGCTCTATGGTAGACACCGTTGGAAATGCAAGCTGAAGCTGTTGTTATACTCCTATCAGGACCACATATAAGGGCCAGAAATTCAAGCTCCGAAATCTAGCATTACAAAATAGATAAGAGGTTACCCCATCTGGACAATTCATAGACAATTCATAGTGCAATTAGAGCGTCTTACATGATCCTTAGATCTTAGTCCATCCGGTCTTTTTATTGGTGGGACAAAATTTGCTGGTACTTTTATTTCTACGAAGAACCTACAAAACATAGCCAAGTCAGACATCTGAATATATCTAACTTTTCAATAGTCTTATATGTGAAGATATCTTTGCATAACACTCACTTATCAAACTGTCTACGGATATCTTCCCGCTCCATGGAAATGTGAGGTCGATGTTCTATGGGGTACATCCATCTATACTGTATTGTACCTCTAAGTACTTCCTCATCAGGTACATCAACAGCCAAATGCTCCATCATATCAAAGAAGGATGGGGAATATATCAGGTCAAAAGCTTGCACAGGATCTCTGCCAAGTGCTTTTTAAGATGTTTTCGAACTCTTCTGTCCAGAGCTTTACTATAGATTTACATAAAGAACGTACCTACCCAAATCTACAAGCACCTTGTAAATCTAGATGGTCACAAGCTTTAACTATTTCTAGGAGAGGTGGAGAATAAACCAAAGCCAAGAAGAATGTCCAGTGCCTGAATCTAGCAGGCAAAGCATGGGGATCGCCCAGCTGACCGTCGGCTGGTGCATCTCATGAAGAACGGTGCGGCCAATGGTGGTAGGCTGGCAGGGCCTGTTCGTCTGCGGTACCAAAGTTCCCGGGCAAGTGCACCGTGGTACCTAAGTTGCCTGAAATTGCCGTGTTTCGAAATGTTGGGCCGCCAACTACCGCGAGGGGCCATTTCGATTCAAATTCATCTCACCCCTGCCAAATTCAAACATTCCGTGAAACTACCCCGTGAAGTAGATGGTCAGGACCCTCATGTCGGTCATCTGTCCGTGACACGAGCGCCAACGCGGCAACCTATTAGGAAAATCAAGGAACTAAGTGGATTGGATGCGTTGACCAATTTCACAAATCCATTCCGATCTTTCCCCTAGCACCGGCGGCATCGGAATCCACCCTCCAGGCAGGACAACCCCTTCGGACATTTGACTTCCGGTGCCAAGTTGTTGTGCCCAATTGTTGCGCCCAGTCACTGATCCCGAGCTCCAATGGCGCATGCTGTAGCCACCGTTGCAAGGCTCTAGCCCGCCTCCGCCGCCGACGAGCCGAGCAGCTCGGAGGATGGCAGATCCTACTACCAAGGAAGAAGAAGTTCTGGCTACAAGCGGGTGAGCTACCCTTCTCTTTTCTATGTGCACTAATTATAACTGCTAGCTGGCTACTGAACCTAAAATTGTTTATCAACCCAATGCTGTCAAACATATTTTCTCCATAGTTTTCTATCAAGTGGGATCTCCGCGGACCACCCTTACCTGCTTACGGTAGTCCTCTTCAGGTACGACTCTAAGGGCAAGTGGTATGGACACCATTGTATCACGATGGAAGAAGCGCCTGCGTAGATCTGCACTATATCTGGTATGGTTGTTTCTCTACATAATCATGATGAATTATGGCCGAAGCAGGCTGCAAAGTTCAGCTTCATGGATGAACATGGCATCATGGTTCCTCTAACGTGTGACAGTCAGCTAATTGGGTTGATGAAAAGGTATGCTTCGGCTTGCATATTTGAGCTGAATTGTGATGTACTAGATGTGGAAGCTGCTGCAACTGGGAGTCGCCCTTCTATTCTTGGACAGGATGGTTGCTCGAACCCAATTAGCTCCTAGTAAGCAAAACTCTCTTGGGGTTTGCATGTTTGTGCTGAATTGTAATTTTTGTTTTATTTACTCTGTAGATATTGGGCAGTTATACAACAGTCTTGTTTCTTTGACAGGAAGCGCCGCAAGGTTAGAAACATGACTGTCGGGTCAGTCATTTTGTTGCCCGAAGAAATTAAAAATGAGTGGAAAGATGATGCTGGACATGATTCTGGTGCCCATTGTCCCGGCGATGCAGAGTACGTGAAGCTAAGAAAATTGGCACCGAGGAAGAGGAAGAAGGCACGAAATAAAGAAGCCAGTGGACGTGAAGGCTTGGTACCCAGGCTGCGGAAGAAGTCTGTTGGCAATGAAGATGCATAGTAATGTGTTGAACTTGAACCTATATATGTAATTCAGTTAAATTCTGGAGCTCTGTGTGTGGAACTATGCTGGGCGAAACAATCTACCCATGTTCTCTGATTAAAATGTACCGCGACTTAGGGTTTGGAAACACCCGAGTCGGTAGTTGATATGTCCATTTTGCATCACCATTCTATATCATAATTTACTGTTATTCATTGATATATTTCATATTAAGAGACGATACTTATGTTATTTCATCTGTTTTTGCATGGTTGATGACTTTTCTAGCATGGACCGCTGCAGTCAGGATTCTGATGGAAAAGGTGTTGTTTGGAGGCAAAATTCACGAAGATCAGAAAATCTGGGAAATACATGGAGAATCCTATTTTTCGAGAAGACGAAGGAAGCCAGAAGGGGAAGCAGAGATGGGCCACAGGGGGCCCACACCACCCCCTGGCGCGGGCCACCCTAGGTCGCGCCACCAGGTGGTGTGGCCACCCTGGTCCACCCCTGGCTCTCCCCTCTACCGTATATTATCCTCCCGAAACCCTAAGACTCGGGGGTCGACCATAGAAAGATTTTGCCGCCTCTACGAGGCAGAAAACACCAAGAGAGAAAGATCTCTCCGGCAGACAGAATTCTGCCGGGGGCATTCCTTCCCAGAGAGGGGAGATCATCGCCATCAACACCACCATCAAGCTAGACTTCATCGGGATCATCATCATCATCACCACCATCATCTCCACCAGCACCATCATCACCACCTCCATACCGCTGTAACAATTGGGTTAAATCTTGCATAGTTCTTAGGGGAAACTTTCCTGGTGTTGATTACTCTTTGTAGTTGATGCTATTGAGTGAACCATTGAATTATTGTTTATGTTCAGATTGTTACACATCATTATTTTACCTCTGATCATGATCCATATGATGTCTTGTGAGTAGTTCGTTTTGTTCTTGAGGACATGGGAGAAGTCATGTTGTTAGTAGTGGAATTGTGTTGAGAAATATTCAATAGTTAGATATTTAAGTTGTGGTGTACTTCTTCTAGTGGTGTCATGTGAACATCGACTACATGACACTTCACCTATATGGGCCTAGGGGAATGCATTGTGTATTTGGCTACTAATCGTAGGGGTTGCCAGAGTGACAGAAACCTGAACCCCCGTTAGGAAACCTTTGCACAAGGGATGTCAGGGTCTTAGAGTTTAAAGCTGTGGTTAGATTTCTACCTTAATTACTTTCTTGTACTTGCAGATGCTTGCAAGGGGTATAATCACAAGTATGTATTAGTCCTAGGAAGGTCGGTATATTAGCACAGATTCACCCACACAACACTTAGCAAACTAAAGAAGATTAATCAACTATATGAAGCGAAAGCACTTGATGATATTCCCATGTGTTCTCAAGAATGTTTGGTCATCCTAAGTAATACAACCGACTTGTCCTTTGCTAAAGAAAGGATTGGGCCACTTGCTGCATTTATTCTTATTGTCTTTTATTTACTCGTACTTTATTCACTTGCATTATCAAAAACCCCTAAAAATCCGTTTGCTAAGTATATACAGAGAATTCCTGCTCCAAGCCACTAGCCAGAACCTTTTGCTCCTCGTTGGGTTCGACACTCTTACTTATCGAAAATACTGCGATACACCCCCTATACTTGTGGGTCATTAGTAGTTGAATCTGAAATTGTGATTGTGCCACTACTATCTGAAAACACGCAGCACCGGTTCCACGATTGCTGAGGGGCAGGATGTCTCCAAATAGGACGGAATGTAAGTGGCACAGAAATAAATTATTTAAGCTGCTACACTCCACGAAGCAGCAACTTATTTCAGCTAATGCACACAACGACATGGCAACATAAACAACAATGGCAACCGATAATGCCCAGATGAGGAGGAAATCAGTACCACTTTCTAGCCTAATCTTGAGCCCGTCTATCTCACTGCCTCCCTGCTCCTGCATCCCCTGCATCTGGCGAAGTTCCCGGATCTCCAGTAACCGGGTGTACGTGCTTCCACTTTATAAAATGTGGTTGTGCCATTTGCATGCGGCACAATCCACATAGATTACGTTTAAACAAACCACCAATGTCAGAATACCACCATGATCAGACAAAAGGAAGTAATTGATGACCCACAAGTATAGGGGTGTATCGCAGTATTTTCGAGGGAAGTAATACCCAATTTATTGATTCGACACAAGGGGAGCCAAAGAATATTTATAAGCCTTAACAACTGAGTTATCAATTCAGCTGCACCTGGAAACAATCTTGCTCACAGCAGTTTATCACTAGCAACAGTTTTGTAATAGCAATAGTAAAGCAATAGCACTAGTAAAGTAAAGACAGTAGTAACAATTGCAGTAAACAGTAGGATTAAAGCACGGTAGGCATAGGGATGGATGGACAGGCGTTGCATGGACAAGACAATTTATATGGCAATCAAAACATAGGGCATTTGCAGATAAATAAGATAAAGCATCCAAGTACTAAATAATCATAGGCATGTGTTCCATATATAGTCATACGTGCTCGCAATGAGAACTTGCACAACATCTTTTGTCCTGCCAGCCCGTTTGCAGCAGGCCTCAAGGGAACTACTGGCAATTAAGGTGCTCCTTTTAATAGAGCACCGGAGCAAAGCATTAACACTCCGTGAACACATGTGATCCTCACATCAAAGCCATCACCTCTGGTTATCCCGATTGCTGTCACTTCGGGGCCTTTGGTTCCGGACAACAATATGTGTATACAACTTGCAGGTAAGACCATAAACAATACTATCATAATGAATCAATAACATGTTCAGATCTGAAATCATGGCACTCGGGCCCTAGTGATAAGCATTAAGCATAACAAGTTGCAACAAAGTCAAAAAGCACTAATAATAGATACTAGGCACCATGCCCTAACAATCTGATGCCACTACATGAACGATCTCATCCAATCCCTACCATCCCCATAGCCTACAGTAGGGGATTACTCACTCATGGATGGGGGAAACATGGATGGTCGATGGAGAAGCGATGGTGATGATGATGGCCATGATCTCCTCCAATTCCCCGTCCCGGCAGGGTGCCAGAACGGAGTTTCTGGTTCCGAATCGCAGAATCTGGTGGTGGCGGCGCAGCGGAACTCTTTCTAGAAAAACGTCGAACCCGCCTTGGTTTTTAGGTCAAGAGGAAACTTATAGGCGAAGAGGGAGGCCGAGGGGGTGACCGAGGTGGCCACACCACCCCAGGCGCGGCCTGGCCTGGCCCGCGCGGCCAGGTGGTGTGGGCCCCTCGTGGCCCTCCTCCGTCTCGTCTTCTGGCTACGTGAGTCTTCTGGTGAAATAGGATTTTATGGGATTTTTCCTGATAGTTGATTTTCTGCACAAAAAACTAGACACCAAGGTAATTCTGCTGAAAACAGCGTCAGTCCGTGTTAGTTGTATCTAAATCACACAAGTTTAGAGGAAAAACAATAGCAAAAGTGTTCGGGAAAGTAGATACGTTTTGGACGTATCAACTCCCCCCAAGCTTAGCTTATTGCTTGTCCTCAAGCAATTCAGTTGAAAACTGAGTGCGATAAAAGAAACTTTCACGAACACATTTGCTTCATAAGATGTATATATTCTCAGCATATGATCAAGTACTTGGTCAATTCATAATAAGGAGTATGCAGATAAGGTTACTCAATAGTCATTGCAAGCTATGAAGAGCTTCTAACTCAAAAACATAAACATAAGCAACATTGCAATGCTCATAAAAATGTATGATAGAGTGGTATCTCTCTTTCCTTTGATTGTAGAGCAAATATAAATGACAAGGCACCTCTGAAGTTCAAGTGAAGACTAGAAGTAAAGATTTCAGAGATACAAGCATCAAAATCATGACATAATTGATCAAGTTTGAGACAAGCACATTACACTAAGAATGACAACTATGCTCTCAAGAAAGTGCTCATAGAATATGTGGAGACTCGACAAGGAAATGAAAAGGTTTTGAAAAGTTTGAAAGGCTTCCAAATGCTGAAAGTATGGTAATCATTAGCTTTGAGCTCTCATTGCCCCTATCATAAGCATCTTTAAATGGTTAAGGTTAAAGTGACGCAACTAAGAGGATATGCTTGACAAGTTATAAGTTGAAATCTCATGTCCCTTGCTTACGAGTACTAGACCTCATGCTACTCAACTTCGGTCACAAGTAAGCTCTTTCCATTGTAAGTACATATGTATCATAGAGAACCGCCAACGGGGTACCCCTTGCACATGATACAGGAGCTATCACATAATCAAAATGACAAGGCAAGCAGACAATGAGCATCTCAGCAATCTTTTTTATTTGCTGTTTACATAGGTTTTTATTGAGGATGCTTCATAGAATGCTCATTATGGTTATGCTGCAAGTTTCCACCATGATTAGGCATGGCTTAGGCTAGCGGCCGAGGCGTTTCTATAACACACATACAAACTCCATGATCTTACAAGTTACCCTTTTATTTCACACCGCCGGGATCCATAAGCAAAAGACTCATGGTATCAACGGAATAATAAGTGCAATGTTGAAAGCGTTCCCCATGATACATGGTTCTGCTAACTTCAACTTATAAAGCACAAGCATATACACAACAAAGATGGTCGCAATGGTTCAAGATTATTAAGTGCAAGAAAGTAAAGTGTGCCGTCAAGTTTGTGAGAGCTTTACTAACTAACTTTCTCATAACAAGCAGCCATTTTATTCAGAAGAAAACAAGGCATACTGAAATATGCATGGAATAGCAAATGATGCAAATAGGTAGGTATGGTGGACACTTTTGGCAATATTGGTTTTGGGGAGTTGGAAACACGAGTAAAGCTTATACTCAGTGCAAGTGAAGGCTAGCAATAGTAAGGGAGCGACAAACGAGAGAGCAATAACTATCATAATCATGCTTGCAACAAAACATGACTAATCATGGCATGAAAGTGATTCAAGACCCCTGAGGCAAAATAATTCATCGAGGCTTAACTGATTATTGTTTCGGTCATATGCATGCATGAGCATGTGCCAAGTCAATTCAAGTGAAACATTCAGAGGAGGATACCATAGTGTCATACCAAGTTATGAATAGAGCAATGCAAGCAAACATTCATATGACATGCTACAAACTATTAGCAAGCTGGAGCTAATCATAAGAAAGCAAGAACTACTAAGCATCCATAAATAACATACACCCTAGATGAACATACTAAGCATGCCCACAATGATGAGTATATGTACAAAAATGAAAACAAATAGAGTTTGTTACCAGCCTCTTACCACACCTCAAGATGTCATTAATCCTCATTATTGCCCTTTACTTGTGTAGCTTGAATAATAACATGAAACCAAATTCCACTGAGGACTGCTGAACCCTGCAACAAACTTCACAAAACCAAAGAAGAACAACAAATATTTTTGGTGTTTTTGATTTTTAAAGGCAAGAACAAAAAGGAAGAACAAGCAAGGCGAAATCTTTTTGGGGTTTTCGAATAGTTCAAACAAAGCAAACCAAGGAAGAAGCAAACCAAGGAAAAAAGAAAAGGAAGCAAACAAAGAGAAACAACTAAAATATTTTTGGTCTTTTTGTGTTTTAGAAAGCAAAAGTAAAGAAAGAACGAAAACTAAATGAAGGATGGATATACAAAGTACCGACTAAGCATGATATGTAGATGAGTGTGATGTCGGTGTACCTCCCCCCAAGCTTAGGCTTTTGTCCTAAGTGGGTATCAATCCCAAGCTGGCCAAGATGGAGTGCCTCCATAGTATGGCGAGGAGGTACCCTCGTCCTGGTACAAGCTTGAGGACGCCCCACCGTAGTGCGCAGAGTAGTCGTAAGAAGGCACATCCTCCTGGTGCTGCCTGTGGAAACCAAGCAAGCGGAGTTGCTCGTCCACCTCCTCCTTGGAACGCGACCATTGACTCCTGTGAATACTGAACAAAGTAGATTGCAGCAAAGGAATCTCCCTCTCGTCCCCATCAGTGAACAACATCCTGTATACTAAACCCTCCATACTAGAGTCAGTAGTGACGAAGTGATGTGTTTTCATAGCAGCAAGATCAAGCCTTTGTGGTGCCAACACAGTGTCATTAGGATCCACAGAAAGTTCTAATGCAACAACCATACGTGAAGCAATAATGCCTCCATAAATAGGTCCCCTAGCAGCTAGACGGCGAGCAATGAGAGAGCCAAGATTGTACCTGGTATCATTATTAAGTGCAGCAGCAAGGAAGGCTAAATGATAATTAGAGATATTAATAGTGTTCTCCCTACCAAGAATGCTAGTAGCAAGATAGTAAGCAAAATATCTAAGAGCTGGGAGTTGAATGTTCCTTATCTTCCCACGTTGAGCTACACGGTCATCGTCATTTGTCACACTTCGATAGAGATCTAGCAAATCAGCGGGTTGACCTTGGATCTTCTTCACTGTCCCCGTCGTGCCTATACCTATAACACTGCAAAATCTTTCCAATGACATGGTAATTGGCTGATTATAAATTCTGATAAGGGGTGTTAGTAAAAATGAAACTCTCAATGAAAGTTTTGGTGAGCATGGCATATTGCTCACTCTCATCTTCCATGTACGTGGTTAGGCCAACCCTCTGAACCAATAGTAAGAAATTGTTGAGGATACCTGCAGCTTGCAAAAAGGTAAAACAAGGGAAGGTAGATGGGTGAGCATCTCCCTCATCTCCTTCATTGCCAAAGCGTGGTGCAATAAGATCTTCATTGTATGAAGGCCTAAACTGAGAGGCTGATCTTAAGGGCCTTGACCTCCTAGGTGTGTCCCTCTCAAATATTGCTCCAAAGGTGTGGTTGTTCATCTTTGATATTCTGAAATTTAAACATCCATAATACTAGTGATTGCAAAGTGAATACATAATGAAGGGAACTACTCACGGGGACTTGTAAGAGGCCTAAACATGCATCAAAACAATATATCTAAGCATTAAAAAAGCTTACAAGCTCTCATAACCTATCACCTACAGCAGCAAAATACTCAAGATATAAACCACTAAACACAAATCTACTTGGACAAGCGGAGGAGTCACATACCGGAGAACAAATGCTCCAAATTTCAGCAGCAAAGATGGGCTGAGCAAGGAGATCGAAAAATCATGGACAAGAACAGCAAGAACGTGATATCAAGCAATGAACTGGTGTTTTCTCGGGAGAGAGAGAGCAGTGGGAAGTGAGAGAGTAAGTGGAGGGCCAAGGGTGGCCCACACCATGGCCAGGCGCGCCCCAGGGCTGGCCGCGCCACCAGGTGGTGTGCCTACCTGGTGGGCCCCCTGGTACTCTCCCGGCACTTCTTTGCCCCTTTTTTCACGTAAAAGATTAATATGAATTTTCTGGAATTTTTGGAGACACTTTATTTTTGAGCAATTTTCTGACAGAAAAAAGTTTCTGGAATGATGCAATGAAAAAACAAAGCTAAAACTTCAGAAGTTCTAAGACACTCTAATATGAAAGCAACTAACAATAGAAAAGTAAACTAACGAAAGCAAAAACTAAAATGGATAAAATAAAAGTAAGCAAAGATAATCATGGTGAAAACATTGTTTTGTTCATTAAAATCCCTTTGTTAACAAGGTTGATCAGGTCTTGTTACCAAAACGATTTTATATGAAACAAAACTTTGTATTCCACTAATGATTATGTTACCTCAACCTTGATAGCAATGGTCCCAATCATAATAGTTTCATATTTTTCTCTTGGTATGGGACAATATATTTCTCCAACTTGAATGCCCTCAACATGTTCAATTGAATTTAAGCCATAAGCCTTATCAATATTCTTGGGGAAATAGACAGTATGCTCCTTGTCATTAATATTAAAAGTCCCCTTTCCTTGATTACAATTAATAACAGCTCCTATAGTATTAAGAAAAGGTCTCCCATGAATAATAGACATATTATCATCTTCAGGCATTTCAAGCACAACAAAATTAGTTAATATCAAGAAATTATGAGCCACTTGAACAGGTGCATCCTCACATATACCAATGGGAATAGTAGTAGATTTATCAGCCATTTGCAAAGATATATCAGTTGGTATTAGTTTTTCTAATTGAAGTTTCTTATAGAGAGAAAAAGGCATAACACTAACTCCTGCTCCCAAATCACACAAAGCGGTTCTAACATAACTATTTTTAATAGAGCATGGAATAGTTGGAATCCCTAGGTCTCCAAGTTTCTTTGGAACTTTACCATTAAAGGAATAATTAGCAAGCAAACTAGAAATTTCTTTGTTAGGGATCTTCCTTTTATTCGAGACAATATCCTTCATATACTTTGAATAAGGAGGCAATTTAATAGCATCAGTCAAAGGAATTTGCAAGAATAAAGGTTTCATCCACTCACAAAACTTGTTATAGTGTTCATCTTCCTTTGACTTGTGTTTCTTATCAGGGAAAGGCATAGGTTTTTGGACCCAAGGCTCTCTTTCACTACCATGTTTATTAGCAACAAAATCTTCTTTAGTGTATTTAGTATTCTTAGTGTGCCTTTCAGGTTCTTCTTCAACTTTTTCATTATCAGGAACATCATTTACCTCATTACCACTTTATGTTTCAGCAGCAGTTTTAGCAGGTTGACAAGATTCTACAATAGTTTTATGTTTCTTTTTCCTTTTCTTAGGAGAAGTACCACTATTTTCAATTTGTTGAGAATCTTGCTCAATTCTTTTAGGATGTCCTTCAAGATATAGAGGATCCTGGGTAGCAGCACCACTTCTAGTTCTAATTTCATAAGCATGTTTTTCTTTGGCAGCATTAACTAGCAAGTCTTTTTGTACCTTAATAAGCTGATCAATTTGAGTTTGAACCATTTGAAAATGTTTAACAAGCATTTTAACATCATTAGAGGTTCTTTCCACAATATCTTTTAACTCAACAAAAGCACTAGAGTTTTCCATTAAATGATTTTGCACCCTTTTATTGAAATTATCTTTCTTAACAATAAAAACATCAAATTCTTCTAAATATTGATCAGGAGGTTTAGAGTAAGGGATATCACCTTCATCAAAATGTTGTAGAGAGTGTACCTCAATAGTAGATGAGTGGGGGATTGGCTTACATAATTCTTCTATAGGAGGTAAATTCTTCACATCTGCAGCTTTAATTCCCTTCTCCTTAAGACAGAGGAGGAAGGGGTATTAAGGAAAAAGGAGGATTTATGTGGGGACCACTGGAAATGCAAGAGCCAGGATAGCACAAGAACTGCATGGGACAACTACCGAAGGCCATTCAGGTATACTAGCTTCCTATAAGAGAACTAATAGGAACTTTGTCTATAGTTTATGGGCAATTGAAGCGTCTTTTTGTCTATCGACGGCAGAGTCTATTGATCCTCCACAATCCGGTAATGCTTTTTATCAATTCAATGCGGAGCGATATCAATGTACTGATTTGATTCAAGTCAAGGCTTCAATGTTATCAAGAAACAAAGCTGTCTCTAGTGATTGATCCGTTTGCTCTCCCCTTAGTGGTACACAAATAGGGTACTTGTTGGTGTAGCTTCCTTCATCACTTCATCATTTAGTTCAATAACTCCCCTCTTATTTGATGTTGGTATAGGCGCAAGAATAGCTGATTCAGGTATAATTGTCTCAGGTATAGCTGGTTCAGGAGGAGTCCAATCTTCATAATTCTTGCTTATTTTAGCCATTAATTCCTCAACTTCCTTGGGAGTCCTATTCCTGAAAACACAATCAGCACAACTATCCAGGTATGTCCTAGATTCTTCAGTTAGTCCATTATATAATATATCAAGAAGCTCATTCTTAGGTAATGGACATCCAGCCTGTGCATGAAGCAAAGCACAAAACCTTGCCCATGATTCAGGCAATATCTCTTTTTCTCCCTGTTTAAAATCAAAAAGTTCCTGCAAAATAGAATGTCTAGCACTAGGAGGAAAATATTTCTGAAGGAAGGTACTAATCAAGCAATCAGGGCTATTAATAGATCTAGGAGGTAAATTATTAAACCAAGTTTTAGCTTCTCCTTTTAGTGAAAAAGGGAAAAATTTAGCAACAAAGTAGGTGTGTATCTTAATATCATCAGAAAACGGGCCACTCATGGTAGAAAGCTCAGTCATATGTGCTATCGCACTTTCATTCTTAGTCCCACAAAAAGGTTCCTTCTCAACAATAGCTATGTAAGATAGATCAAGAGAGAAATCATAATCCTTATCTTTAATGTTTATGGGAGATGCAACAAACTTAGCATTAAGAGACAATTTGGGTTTTATAGTATGCCTCTCAAGGAGACTCTTAATAGCACTCCTATCATGGGTGTTTTGACATACTTTAATAAATTCATCGGTCATCTCTATATAACCGTCTTCAATATCATAGCTTTCTCTAGACTCAGGTGAACTGACAGGTGTAGTAGTGTCTTCATTAGGAGTTTCAGTATTTCCAGCTATAGTCCTAGCAATCGTAGGATCTAGGAAAGGACCTAATGAACCACTCTTATCAAGCACAGTAGAAGCAGCATCATAAGTATCAGAAGTTCCAGATTCAGCAGTAGTACCAGTATGTGTAACATGTGTATGTGGTGGTGTAAGGAACTTACTCATAACAGATGGTGAATCAAGAGCAATAGAGGTGTTCAGAACTGTACCTCTCCTTGTAGTGGATGATAAAATAGGGACCTTGCCATCACGAGACTTACCCATGATGGATGGATGGAAGCAAACAGTAGTGATTCCAAGTGAACTTGATAAATAGAGCTATGCTCCCCAGCAACGGTGCCAGAAAATAGTCTTGATGACCCACAAGTATAGGGGGTGTATCGCAGTATTTTCGAGGGAAGTAATACCCAATTTATTGATTCGACACAAGGGGAGCCAAAGAATATTTATAGGCCTTAACAACTGAGTTGTCAATTCAGCTGCACTTGGAAACAATCTTGCTCACAGCAGTTTATCACTAGCAACAGTTTTGTAATAGCAATAGTAAAGCAATAGCAGTAGTAAAGTAAAGACAGTAGTAACAATTGCAGTAAACAGTAGGATTAAAGCGCGGTAGGCATAGGGATGGATGGGCGGGCGTTGCATGGACAAGACAATTCATATGGCAATCAAAATATAGGGCATTTGCAGATAAATAAGATAAAGCATCCAAGTACTAAATAAACATAGGCATGTGTTCCATATATAGTCATACGTGCTCGCAATGAGAACTTGCACAACATCTTTTGACCTGCCAGCCCGTTTGTAGCGGGGCCTCACGGGAACTACTAGCAATTAAGGTGCTCCTTTTAATAGAGCACCGGAGCAAAGCATTAACACTCCATGAACACATGTGATCCTCAAATCAAAGCCATCCCCTCCGGTTATCCCGATTGCTGTCACTTCGGGGCCTTTGGTTCTGGACAACAATATGTGTATACAACTTGCAGGTAAGACCATAAACAATACTATCATAATGAATCAATAACATGTTCAGATCTGAAATTATGGCACTCGGGCCCTAGTGACAAGCATTAAGCATAACAAGTTGTAACAAAGTCAAAAAGCACTAATAATAGATACTAGGCACCATGCCCTAACAATCTGATGCCTTTACATGAACGATCTCATCCAATCCTTACCATCCCCATAGCCTACAGCGGGGCATTACTCACTCATGGATGGGGGAACATGGATGGTCGATGGACAAGCGATGGTGATGATGATGGCGATGATCTCCTCCAATTCCCCATCCCGGCAGGGTGCTAGAACGGAGTTTCTGGTTCCAACTCGTGGAATCTGGTGGTGGTGGCGTAGCGGAACTCTTTCTGGAAAAACATCAAACCCCCCTTGGTTTTTAGGTCAAGAGGCAACTTATAGACGAAGAGGAAGGCTGAGGGGGTGACCGAGGCGGCCACACCTCCCCTAGGCGCGGTCTGGCCTAGCCCACGCGGCCAGGTGTGGGCCCCTCGTGGCCCTTCTCCGTCTCGTCTTCTGGCTCCATGAGTCTTCTGGTGAAATAGGATTTTTGGCATATTTTCCGGGATTTTTCCTGATAGTTGATTTTCTGCACAAAAACTAGACACCTAGGTAATTCTGCTGAAAATAGCGTCATCCCGTGTTAGTTGTATCGAAATCACACAAGTTTAGAGGAAAAACAATAGCAAAAAGTGTTCGGGAAAGTAGATACGTTTTGGACGTACCAGTAATGCAGGGTTAAAACAGATTAACGGGCGACCAATTTTTTTCCTTCCAGGACTCTGGGACCACTAGTTCAGACCGCTAGGTCAACAAGCACAACTATTACAAATTAAAAAAGGCACGGAGCTTAAGCTAAATAGAACTAGTTATCACACATCTCCTTGATCTTCCTAATCTTAGCCCGATGCGCATCTTCCTACGAGAGCAAGGATCGAATCATCTGCTCCTTCCTTTTAGCATCTTCCTTGCATAGCTTCAATTGTTTCTCTGCATTTTTCCTCATGAACTTGTCAATACTCGTAGTTGTGAACTGCGGGACTTTGGCCTAGTGAAGATCATTCCTTGCTTGAGTCAGTTCTTGCTCTACTTTAGCCTTCAGGGCCAATGTCGCATCCCTCTCCTTCTCGAATTTGCTAACCTTGTCTTGCTCCCTCCTAAGATCTCGCTTAAGCTTGGTCATGTCAATTGGTTCCCATAGCTTCATCTCAACACTATCAAGAAGTGAGCTGAATACGGATTCTTTCAACTCAACGGTCATTTCCCATAGTTTGTCCAGCGTTTTTTGCATCGATTTGGGATACTATGGATCTACCCATTTGACAACACCGCAACTTCTGCCTTGCATCATTGCACGATGTCCTTGACACCGTAGAAACCTCATGCCTGCGTTTCGTCCTTCGAACGCTACAAATTTAGCAGGCACATATCCATGTTTACATAGCAGAGGACTGTCTTTATCTGCTAAACCGTGATAGTCGGAGTCATACATCGTCTGGTTGGCCTAACACATCATACACGCATGAGTAAACAGAGTAGATCTAGCTCAAAAAATAGATAACTGGCCACAAATGATAGAGATAGAGATGAGATGACTCACACCGAAATCACCGTCCCTGTCGTCGCGACGCGTTTCCTCGCCGTCTCCCCTTGAACCCATGGCGAGAGGGGAGGGGGTGGCTGCCGGAGAGGGGATTGGGGTGGAGGCACCGTCGACTTGCGGCTACGGCAGGATGGGAGTGAAGTGGGGAAAGTGGCTTCGAGGGGAAGGAAGAGAAGTACGGGGAGGAAGAGAAGTAATGGGGACGTGACACTGGGATATGGCCCACTAAACTCGTGAGTCGTGACACTCGCAACAGGGGAGCTCCCGGTGTTGCCAGTTTGTCCAGAGCAAGCGGGCAGCAAGCATGGCCAATCATGCCGCAGAATAGCCTACTCGCGGATCGCTCTCACGAAGACCATCCCAATCGTCCAAGCACCCCGATCGAACGGTATGTAACAATCGTTAAGCAGAACAACTGTGTTAGGGCGTGCCTTTTAGAAGACTCGGTCTAACGGCCACCATTGGGGGGATAAGGTTAGGGCTCTCCTAAGGTTAGGATCCATATATGGTTTATGATAAGAACACACATGCAATGACACTGGTGATATGTGGTTTGTGAAAAGAACACACATACAATTACTCTAGTGGATACATATGTGGTTTGTGGAAAGAACACACATGCAATGAACACTGGTGGATCCATATGTGGTTCATGACAGGAACACACATGCAATGACATTGGTTGATCCATATGTGGTTTGTGACAAAAACAAACATGCAACGCCATTGGGGTTGATCCATGTGGTTTGTGACAAGAACACACATGCAATGACATTGGTTGATCCATGTGGTTTGTGACAAGAACACACATGCAATGACATTGGTTGATCCATGTGGTTTGTGGAAAGAACACACATGCGATGGCATTGGTTGATCCATGTGTGGTTTGTGAAAAGAACACACATGCAATGACACTGGTGGATCCGTGTGTGGTTTGTGGGAAGAACACACATGCAATGACACTGGGTGTGGTTCATGAAAACAAAACACATGCAATGACATTGGTGGATCCATGTGTGGTTTGTGGGAAGAACACATATGCAATGACTCTGGCTATGGTTCATGAAAAGAACACACATCCACTAACACTGGTGGATCCATATGTGGTTTCTGGAAAAGAACAGACATCCAATGACACTGGGTGTCGTTCATATGTGGTTTGTGGAAAGAACACACATGCAATGACATTGGTTGATCCATATGTGGTTTGTGGAAAGAACACACATGCAATGACATTTGTTGATCCATATGTTGTTTGTGAAAAGAACACACATGCAATGACTCTGGTGGATCCATGTGTGGTTTGTGAAAAGAAAACATATGCAATGATTCTAGTGCTGGTTTTAGTATAAGAACAGACATGCAATGACTCTAGTGGGTCCATATGTGGTTTGTGACAGAACACACATGCAATGACTCTAGTGGGTCCATATGTGGTTCGTGCAAAGAACACACATGCAATGACATTGGTTGATCCATATGTGGTTTGTGAAAGGAACACACATGCAATGACTCTGGCGGGTCCATATGTGGTTTGTGAAAAGAACACACATGCAATGACATTTGTTGATCCATATGTGGTTTGTGGAAAGAACACACATGCAATGACATTGGTGGATCCATGTGTGGTTTGTGGAAAGAACACACATGCAATGACTCTGGTGGATCCATGTGTGGTTTGTGAAAAGAACACACATGCAATGACTCTAGTGCTGGTTTTAGTATAAGAACACACATGCAATGACTCTGGTGGGTCCATATGTGGTCTGTGGAAAAAACAGACATGCAATGACTCTGGTGGATCCATATGTGGTTTGTGGAAAGAACACACATGCAAAGACATTGGTTGATCCATATGTGGGTTCATGAAAAGAACACACATGCAATGCCATTGGTTGATCTGTGTGTGGTTTGTGAAAAGAACACACATGCAATGCCATTGGTGGATCCATGTGTGGTTCATGCCAGGAACACACATGCAATGGCATTAGTTGATCCATATGTGGTTTGTGAAAAGAACACACATCCAATGCCATTGGTTGATCCATGTGTGGTTTGTGAAAAGAACACACATGTAATTACTCTAGTGGATCGTGTATGGTGTGTGGAAAGAACACACATGCAATGAACACTGGTGAATCCATATGTGGTTCATGAAAGGAACACACATGCAATGACATTGGTATATCCATATGTGGTTTGTGACAAAAACACACATGGAATGCCATTGGTTGATCCATATGTGGTTTGTGAAAAGAACACACATGCAATGCCATTGGTTGATCCTTTGTGAAAAGAACACACATGCAATGCCATTGGTTGATTCATGTGTGGTTTGTGAAAAGAACACACATGCAATGCCATTGGTTGATCCATATGTGGCTTGTGGAAAGAACACACATGCAATTACTGATACATTGCAAATGTATCTATAATTTTTGATGTTCCATGCTTGGTTTTATCTACTTTCTTGTGTTTTGTACACACTTTGGAATACTTTTCATATGATTTCTTGGACTAACCTATTAACAAGAGCCATAGTGCCAGTTGCCTGTTTTCTGCTGTTTTTTGGTTCCAGGAAAGTCAGAAAATGAATATTCTCGGAATTGGACGGGACAAAAGCCAAAGTGCCTATTTTTTCGGAAGACATCTGATGCCAGAATACGAGACGGAGAAGAGCTGGGAGCCGGCCACACCACCTGGCTGCGCGGCCAGGCCTGACCCACGCTAGGGGGTGGTCTGGCCGACCCCGCCACCCCCTCGGCGTCTCCTTCCGCCTATATATTGACCTCGGGACGAAAACCCTAAGTACCCGATAAAAAATTCATGAAAGAGTCTGTAGCCGCCGTCATCTCCATCCCTAGATCGGGAGGAATCTGAAGCTCTTCCCGGCACCCTGCCAGAGAGGGGAATTCACCCTGCAGGCCTTCTTCATCATCATGCAAGCCTCCGGTGTGATGCATGATTAGTTCATCTCTGGACTACGGGTCCATGTAGTAGCTAGATGGCTGGTTCTCCTCCTTTGTGCTTTCATGTCTAGATCTTGTGAGCTCCGTTCATGATCAAGATCATCTATTTGTAATTCTGCATGTTGTGTTTGCGGGGATCCGATGGATATTGAGATGCTATTTCAGATTGATTGTTGATTCTATCATGTCTTTGTTATTTGTGATCTTGCATGCTTTTCGTTGTTAGTAGCTATCTTGGCCAAGTAGATGCTAGTAACTCCAAGAGTTAGTATTTATGCTCGATAGTGGGTTCATGCCTCTGGTAATCTGGGAAGTGACAGAAATCTCTAAGGTACTAGATGTGCTATTTCTACTAGGGAGAAAACAACAATTCTTTGTTCACAGAACAATCGTATTGTTTACTTTACATGCAATTCGTAAAGCAATAATCTGTTGCTTGCAACTTAATACTGGAGGGGGTTTGGATGATAACCTGAAGGTGGATTATTAGTCATAGATGCAGTTGGATGACGGTCTATGTATAATGTTGTAATGCCCAATCAAGTTCCAAAGGACTCAAGATGATTAGTATATGCATATATTGCTTTTGTCGATGTTTGTCAATTGCCCAACTGTAATTTGTTCACCCAGCATGTTATCTATCTTAAGGAGAGCCACCTCTAGTGAACTATGGATCCCGGTCCTTTCTTTTACATACAATCTACAAACTATTTACTGCTTTGTGTTTACTTTCTACAAACTATTACTTCCTTCCATTCGATACGTTTAATCCTTTGTTTTCAGAAAAACCGGTGAGATTGACAACCTCATCGCAAGTTGGGGGCAAAGTTCTGTTGTTGTGTTGTGCAGGTCTCCATGTTGATACTAGCACCGGTAGTGCGCCCTGCCAAGGCTCAGCTAGTAACACCTTTGGGGTGTTTCCTTAATCCTACTGGTTCGATTAAACCTTGGTTTCATAACCGAGGGAAACTTGCTGTTGTGCTCATCATACCTTCCTCTTGGGGTTCCCCAACAAGCTCCACATCAACACCGAGCCATCAAGCACTTTTATGGCGCCGTTGTTGGGGAGTCAAGGACATCTTCACAAGGGGAGTCCCTCATAACCAATCTCTTTACTTTGTTATTTTTGTTTTGCTTAGTTTCTTTTGCTTTGTTTGCTTGTTTCTTTATCAAAAACACAAAAAAATAGTTTTACTAGTTTGTTTTCTTATTCAAAACCACAAAAAATGACTACTCTTGAAAACACTAAGTTGTGTGACTTCACTAGCACCAACAACAATGATTTTATGAGCACACCTATTGCTCCACCTATGCCTGAAGCTACTTTCTTTGAGGTAAAACCTGCTTTACTCGATCTTCTTATTAGAGAACAATTTTCTGGTATTGGTAATGAAGATGGTGCTGCCCATCTAAATAACTTTGTTGAACTTTGTGAGATGCAAAAGCATAGGGATATAGATGGTGATATTATTAAGCTGAAATTGTTTCCTTTCTCTTTGAGAGGAAAAGCTAAAGAATGGTTGAATTACTTAACTAGGAATAGTATTGATTCTTGGACTAAGTCCAAAGATGCTTTTATTGGAAAATACTATCCTCCTGCTAAGATTATATCTATGAGAAGTGAAATAATGAAGTTTAAACAATCTGATAATGAACATGTTGCTCAAGCTTGGGAAAGAATGAAATCTTTGGTAAAGAATTGTCCCACTCATGGACTGACTGCTTGGATGATCATCCAAACCTTTTATGCAGGATTGAACTATTCTTCAAGGAACCTATTGGACTCTGCTGCTGGAGGTACCTTTATGACCATTACTTTGGGTGCTGCAACAAAACTTCTGGATAATATGATGGTTAACTATTCTGAATGGCATACTAAAAGAGCTCCACAAGGTAAGAAGGTAAATTTTGTTGAGGAAACCTCCTCCTTGAGTGATAAGATTGATATTATTATGTCTATGCTTGTTAATGGGAAAGCCCATATTGATCCGAATAATGTTCCTTTAGCCTCTTTGGTTGCTCAAGAAGAGCAAGTTGATGTGAACTTCATAAGAAATAACAATTTTGGCAATAATGCTTATAAGAATAATTTTGGTAACAACAATTATAAGCCATATCCTCCTAACAATGGTAATGCTTATGGAAATTCCTACAACAATAATAGGAGTGCACCCTCTGAACTTGAAGTTATGCTTAAAGACTTTATTAGTAAACAAACTGCTTTCAATAAAACTATTAAGGAAAAACTCTATAATGCTGAAAGAAATATAGCATCTTTGGCTGAAGCTCAATCTTCTTTGAATAAAATGGCTGCTAAACCAGAAACTAATGATAATCCCTTTGCAGCTACTAATTCCATACAAGTGAGAATTGATGAAAATGTTAGACTATTAGCTGAATTACATGCTAAGTGGGAAAGAGAAGATGAAATTGCTAGAAACATTAGTGTTTCTACTATCACCACCACTAGTGTTGAGGCTAGTAATAGTTCTACTACTTTATATGATAAGTATGATTTAGATCTTGATGGTTGCAATATCTCTGAAGTTATTAAGTTCCTACAAAAGCTTGCTAAAAGTCCTAATGCTAGTGTTATGAACGTGGCCTTTACAAAACACATTACTGATGCTCTCATAAAGATTAAATAATAAAAGATGAAACATAAAGCTTCTATTCCTATAAAACAAGAAGATGGTTGGGAACCCATTATTAATATGAAAGTGAATGATTTTGATTTCAAAGCTTTATGTGATCTTGATAGTAGTGTTTCTATTATGCCTAAAAGGATTTATGATATGCTTGATTTGCCTCCACTTGAAGATTGTTATATGAATGTCCCACTTGATGATAATGCTAAAAAGAAACTCATGGGGAGTCTTAATGATGTTCTTATTATGGTTAACAATGCCTATGTCCCTGTTGATTTCTATGTTTTGGATGCTGAATACAATGCTTCTTGTCCTATTACTTTGGGAAGACCTTTTCTTAGAACTGTTGGTGCCATTATTGATATGAAAGAAGGCACCATTAAATATCAACTCCCACTCAAGAAAGGTATAAAACACTTCCCTAAGAAGAGAGAGAAGATTCCTTTTGCCTCTCCTATGAAAACAAAATTTGGTTTTAATGCTTCTTCATTTGAGAACACTTGATTCTTTCTTGCTTCTTATGCCTAACTTAAAGGCGTTAAAGAAAAGTACTTATTTTGAGATAACCCAAAAGTTCTACATGAGTCTTGGAAGTTATTATTTCAGTAATAACCGCTCCTTATCCTTTTTATTTGCTTTTTGTGCCAAGAGTAACCTCTAATGAGAGAGAAGTAATGATTGGGAAAGTTGCTGTCCCGAAATAGATTTCTGTGCTTCACCATAAAAATTCGTGTAAAATCTATGAACGTATTTTTGAGGCGTGAATTTTTGTACTTCTTCCCCAGGTTGTTATCTAACTTTCCTTAGTTTAACACTTTTTTATTTGAGCAACAGAAGGTCTTCGAAAAAAACGTCTTTACCTGCTGGTCTGTTTTGACAGATTTCTGCATTTGCTTCTTGTTGGTTCCTTTTTGAGTTCTTTTGGAGAATTGAGCTTTTTGAGCGAAGTGCTTCAGTAGATAGTGTTCTATAGTTTATTGATGTTAGAACTGAACCTTAAGACCTATTATCTTGAGTGCACTAATGTTGCTAATAAAGATTGTGTGAAGTTTTGTATGAAGGAAAAATTTCAGGTGTATGGAAGGAAATGAGTAATGAGATGAAGGATGGACTAAATCTCAAGCTTGGGGATGCCACGCGTGTCACCCCAAGAAATATCCAAGAAGTACAAGCGTTAAATCTTGGGGATGCCTAAGGCATCCCCCTCTTCATCAATAAAAATCCCAGGTTTCTTCCAAACGTTTCATTTTTATTGTTTCATGCACATTTGTGTTGTTCTTGGAGCGTCTTCTTTTTTTCGTTTTCGTTTGGTTTTTCTTTTGCTTTGGTTTGCTTAGTTTTCTGAATAAATTGGTTGGACCCCCTCTTTGATATATTGTTTTTCAAATAGTTTGGTTTGGTTTGGAAAAGAGTAGGAAAGTTCATGCTTAAGTGGTAAAGAGAGCTTGTTTTTTGACTGTGGCCTATGCTTTGTCATGCTATGCTTGATATTGTTTTGGCTTTATGCTTAGTATTCTTTGTTGTATCATGACTTGTTATAAACAATTGAGATTGCTTAATGTGCCTTGGATGAATCATGCATTGTTTTAGCATATTAAAGTATAGTATAGTAGTATTCTCCTTTGATGCTTTATTTGGGTTGACTTGGCACATGCCCACACCATGTTATGACTATCTCAAGTCACCATAGCCTTTATGATCCTTTAGTTTTCAACTTGTAGTATCACTTTATGCTTTGATCAATGATGTTTTCTCGCTCTGCATGATTATGGCCATTATTGCTCTCTTAGTTTGTCGCTCCCAGTCTTTTGCTAGCCTCCACAACCAACTATGAGTTCCACTCATGCATCCAACTCCCTAAACCAAGTTATTCCAAAGATTCCACCATACCTACCTATTAGCATATGCTATTCCAAGTATATTCATACTTTTGTTTATCTTCCAAATTAAACTTGTTATGAGAAAACTAGTGATTAAAGCTCTCACGAACTTGATGGCACACTTTACTTTTTTGCATCTAATAAGCTTGAACCATTGAGTCCTTCTTTGTTGCGTATATGCTTGTGCTTTATAAGTTGAATTTAGCAGAACCATGTATCATGGGGAACGCTTTCAACATTGCACGTGTACTTTGTACCCTGTTGATATCATGTTCTTTTGCTTATGGATCCCGGCGGTGTGAAATAAAAGTGGAACTTGTAAGATCATGGAGTTTGTATGTGTGTTAGAGAAATGCCTGGGCCGCTAGCCTAAGCCATGCCTAATCATGGTGGAAACTTGCAGCATCACCATAATGAGCACTCTATGAAGCATCCTCAATAAAAACATATGCAGATAGCAAATAAAAAGATCGCTGAGATGCTCATTGTTTGCTTGCCTTGTCATTTTGATTATGGGATAGCGCCTGTATCATGTGCAAGGGGTACCCCGTTGGTGGTTCTTTATGATACATATGTACTTACAATGACAAGAGCTTACTTGTGACTAAAGTTGAGTAGCATGAGGTTCGGTCTTCGTAAGTAAGGGCATGATATTTCGGTTTATAACTTGTCAAGCATATCCTCTTAGTTGTGTCACTTTAACCTTAATCACTTCAAGATGCTTATGATAGGGGCAATGAGAGCTGAAAGCTATAAGTACCATAATTTTTGGAAGCTCTTTATGAGACTTGAATTCCTGCTTCCTTTTATAAAGGCCTTTCTTCCACCATTATATTGAGTCTCCACCTTCTATCTTTATGCACCTATTTTGAGAGCGTAGTGGCCATTCTTTGTTCTATGTGCATTGTCCCAAGACTAGTTGATTGATGCATATCTTGATATTGCTTGTTTTAAACTCTTTGTATCTAGTCACTCTTATGAACTTTGAAGCTGTCCTATGCATTTATATTTGCTACTCTATGAGGGACAAGCTGAATACTATTATGCTATGTTTTCTTTATGTGAAACAAACAAACGTCTTGTAAAGCATTGTTATTCATGAATCTTTTGTTTGTGCCTTTTCATGTGCATCATAGTTTCTTTGTCTTATTGCTAGAACTTTGTCTTTCATGTTATGATTGAAGTACTATGATCCCAGCTTTGAATGTTTTACAAGTACTTTGATCAAGTTTATGATGGTGCATGTCACCTCAAAAATTATTCTTTCTTTTTATCACTTACCTACTCGGGGAAGAGCAGGAGTTAAGCTTGGGGATGTTGATACATTGCAAATGTATCTATAATTTTTGATGTTCCATGCTTGGTTTTATCTACTTTCTTGTGTTTTGTCCACACTTTGGAGTACTTTTCATATGATTTCTTGGACTAACCTATTAACAAGAGCCACGATTGCAATACCCATTTTTGCTGTTTTTGGTTCCAGGAAAGTCAGAAAATGAATATTCTCGGAATTGGACGGGACAAAAGCCAAAGTGCCTATTTTTCCGGAAGACATCTGATGCCATAATACGAGAAGGAGAAGATCTAGGGGTCGGCCACACCACCTGGCTGCGTGGCCAGGCCTGGCCTGCGCCAGGGGTAGTCTAGCCGACCCTAGCACCCCCCCGGCCTCTCCTTCCGCCTATATATTGCCCTCAGGACAAAAACCCTAAGTACCCGATCAAAAATCCACGAAAGGATCTGTAACCACTGTCATCTCCATCCCTTGACCAGGAGGGATCTGAAGCTCTTCTCGGCACCCTGCCGGAGAGGGGAATTCACCCTGGAGGCCTTCTTCATCATCATGCAAGCCTCCGGTGTGATGCGTGACTAGTTCATCTCTGGACTACGGGTCCATGTAGTAGCTAGATGGTTGGTTCTCCTCCTTTGTGCTTTCATGTCTAGATCTTGTGAGCTCCGTTCATGATCAAGATCATCTATTTGTAATTCTGCATGTTGTGTTTACGGGGATCCGATGGATATTGAGATGCTATTTCAGATTGATTATTGATTCTATCATGTCTTTGTTATTTGTGATCTTGCATGCTTTTCGTTGTTAGTAGCTATCTTGGCCAAGTAGATGCTAGCAACTCCAAGAGTTAGTATTTATGCTCGATAGTGGGTTCATGCCTCTGGTAATCTAGGGAAGTGACAGAAATCTCTAAGGTACTAGATGTGTTGTTGCTACTAGGGAGAAAACAGCAATCCTTTGTTCATAGAACAATCGTATTGTTTACTTTACACGCAATTCTTAAAGCAATAATCTGTTGCTTTCAACTTAATACTAGAGGGGGTTCGGATGATAACCTGAAGGTGGATTATTAGTCATAGATGCAGTTGGATGGCGGTCTATGTATAATGTTGTAATGCCCAATCAAGTTCTAAAGGAGTCAAGATGATTAGTATATGCATGTATTGCTTTCTCGATGTTTGTCAATTGCCCCGCTGTAATTTGTTCACCAAGTATGTTATCTATCTTAAGGAGAGCCACCTCTAGTGAACTATAGATCCCGGTCCTTTCTTTTACATACAATCTACAAACTATTTACTGCTTTGTGTTTACTTTCTGCAAACTATTACTTCCTTCCATTCGATTCGTTTAATCCTTTGTTTTCAGCAAAACCGGTGAGATTGACAACCTCATCGCAAGTTGGGGGCAAAGTTCTGTGGTTGTGTTGTGCAGGTATCCACATTGCTACTAGCACCGGTAGTGTGCCCTGCCAAGGCTCAACTAGCAACATCTTTGGGGTGTTTCCTTGATCCTACTGGTTCGATTAAACCTTGGTTTCATAACTGAGGGAAACTTGTTGCTGTGCTCATCATACCTTCCTCTTGGGGTTCCCCAACGAGCTCCACATCAACACCGAGCCATCAATTACTCTAGTGGATACATATGTGGTTTGTGGAAAGAACACACATGCAATGAACACTGGTGGATCCATATGTGGTTCATGACAGGAACACACATGCAATGACATTGGTTTATCCATATGTGGTTTGTGACAAAAACACACATGCAATGCCATTGGGGTTGATCCATGTGGTTTGTGACAAGAAAACACATGCAATGACATTGGTTGATCCATGTGGTTTGTGGAAAGAACACACATGCAATGGCATTGGTTTATCCATGTGTGGTTTGTGAAAAGAACACACATGCAATGACACTGGTGGATCCATGTGTGGTTTGTGGGAAGAACACACATGCAATGACTCTAGCTATGGTTCATGAAAAGAACACACATCCAGTGAGTCTAGGTGTTGTTCATGAAAAGAACACACATCCAATGACTCTAGATGTGGTTCATGAAAAGCACACACATCCAGTGACACTGGTGGATCCATATGTGTTGTTTGTGAAAAGAATAGACATGCAATGACTCTGATTGTGGTTCATGTAAAGAAAACACATCCAGTGACACTAGTGGATCCATGTGTAGTTTGTGAGAAGAACACACATGCAATGGCACTAGGTGTGTTTTGTGAGAAGAACAGACATGTAATTACATTGGTGGATCCATGTGTGGTTTGTGAGAAGAACAGACATGCAATAACTCTAGTTGTGGTTTGTGAGAAGAACACACATGCAATGACTCTAGCTATGGTTCATGAAAAGAACACACATCCAATGACTCTAGCTGTGGTTCATGAAAAGAACACAAATCCAATGACTCTAGTTGTGGTTCATGAAAAGAACACACATCCAGTGACACTAGGTGGATCCATATGAGGTTTGTGAAAAGAATAGACATGCAATGACTCTGGGTGTGGTTCATGAAAAGAACACACATCCAGTGACACTGGTGGATCCATGTGTGGTTTACGAGAAGAACAGACATGCAATGACACTGGGTGTGGTTCATAAAAAGAACAGACATGCAGTGACACTGGTGGATCCATGTGTGGTTTGTGAGAACAACACACATGCAATTACACTGGGTGTATTGATGTGTGGTTTGTGAGAAGAACAGACATGCAATGACTCTAGCTATGGTTTGTGAGAAGAACACACATGCAATGACTCTAGTTGTGGTTCATGAAAAGAACACACATCCAATGACTCCAGTTGTGGTTCATGAAAAGAACATACATCCAATGACTCTAGCTGTGGTTCATGAAAAGAACACACATCCAGTGACACTAGGTGGATCCATATGTGGTTTGCGAAAAGAACAAACATGCAATGAGTCTGGGTGTGGTTCATGAAAAGAACACACATCCAGTGACACTGGTGGATCCATGTGTGGTTTGTGAGAATAACACACATGCAATGAAACTGGGTGTGGTTCATGAAAAGAACATACATGCAGTGACACTGGTGGATCCATGTGTGGTTTGTGGGAAGAATAGACATGCAATGACACTGGGTGTGGTTCATGAAAAGAAAACACATGCAATGACACTGGTGGATCCATGTGTGGTTTGTGGGAAGAACACACATGCAATGACTCTAGCTATGGTTCATGAAAAGAACACACATCCAGTGAGTCTAGGTGTTGTTCATGAAAAGAACACACATCCAATGACTCTAGATGTGGTTCATGAAAAGCACACACATCCAGTGACACTGGTGGATCCATATGTGTTGTTTGTGAAAAGAACAGACATGCAATGACTCTGATTGTGGTTCATGTAAAGAAAACACATCCAGTGACACTAGTGGATCCATGTGTGGTTTGTGAGAAGAACACACATGCAATGGCACTAGGTGTGGTTGGTGAGAACAACAGACATGTAATTAAATTGGTGGATCCATGTGTGGTTTGTGAGAAGAACAGACATGCAATGACTCTAGTTGTGGTTTGTGAGAAGAACACACATGCAATGACTCTAGCTGTGGTTCATAAAAAGAACACACATCCAGTGACATTGGTGGATCCATATGTGTTGTTTGTGAAAAGAATAGACATGCAACAACTTTGGGTGTGGTTCATGAAAAGAAAACACATCCAATGACACTTGTGGATCCATGTGTGGTTTTTGAGAAGAACACACATGCAATGACACTGGGTGTGGTTCATGAAAAGAACACACATCCAATGACATGGGTGGATCCATGTGTGGTTTGTGGGAAGAACAGACATGCAATGACACTGGGTGTGGTTCATGAAAAGAACAGACATCCATATGTGGTTTGTGGAAAGAACATACATGCAATGACTCTAGCTATGGGTTGTGGAAAGAACAGACATGCAATGACACTGGGTGTGGTTCATGAAAAGAGCACACATGCAATGACGTTGGTGGATCCATGTGTGGTTTGTAAGAAGAACAGACATGCAATGACTCTAGCTGTGGTTTGTGAGAAGAACACACATGCAATGACTCTAGCTATGGTTCATGAAAAGAACACACATCCAATAAATTTAGGTGTGGTTCATGAAAAGAACACACATCCATGTGTGGTTTGTGAGAAGAACACACATCCATGTGTGGTTTGTGAGAAGAACACACATGCAATGACACTGGGTGTGGTTCATGAAAAGAACAGAAATGCAATGACATTGGTGGATCCATGTTTGGTTTGTGAGAAGAACAGACATGCAATGACTCTAGCTGTGGTTTGTGAGAAGAACACACATGCAATGACTCTAGTTCTGGTTCATGAGACCACACATCCAATGACTCTAGTTGTGCTTCATGAAAAGAACACACATCCAATGAATCTAGCTGTGGTTCATGAAAAGAACACACATCCAGTGACACTGGGTGTGGTTCATGAAAAGAAAACACATCCAATGATACTGGTGGATCCTTATGTGGTTTGTGAGAAGAACAGACATGCAATAACTCTGGGTGTGGTTCATGGAAAGAAAACACATCCAGTGACACTAGTGGATCCATGTGCGGTTTGTGGGAAGAACACACATGCAATGACACTGGGTCTGGCTCATGAAAACAAAAACACATGCACTGACACTGGTGGATCCATGTGTGGTTTGTGGGAAGAACACACATGCAATTACACTAGGTGTGGTTCATGAAAAGAAAACACATGCAATGATACTAGTGGATCCATGTGTGGTTTGTGGGAAGAACAGACATGCAATGACACTGGTTGTGGTTCATGAAAAGAAAACACATGCAATGACACTAGCTGTCGTTCATGAAAAGAACACACATCCAATGACTTTAGCTGTGGTTCATGAAAATAACACACACCCATGTGTGGTTTGTGAGAAGAACACACATGCAATGACACTGGGTATGGTTCATGAAAAGAACAGACATGCAGTGACACTGGTGGATCCATGTGTGGTTTGTGAGAAGAACACACATGCAATGACACTGGGTGTGGTTCATGAAAAGAACAGACATGCAATGACATTGGTGGATCCATGTGTGGTTTGTGAGAAGAACAGACATGCAATGACTCTAGTTGTGGTTTGTGAGAAGAACACACATGCAATGACTCTAGCTGTGGTTCATGAAAAAACACATCCAATGACTCTAGCTGTGGTTCATGAAAAGAACTCACATCCAGTGACACTGGTGGATCCATATGTGGTTTGTGAAAAGAACAAACATGCAATGACTCTGGGTGTGGTTCATGAAAATAACACACATCCATGTGTGGTTTGTGAGAAGAACACACATGCAATGACACTGGGTGTGGTTCATGAAAATAACAGACATGCAATGACATTGGTGGATCCATGTTTGGATTGTGAGAAGAACAAACATGCAATGACTCTAGCTGTGGTTCATGAAAAGAACACACATCCATGTGTGGTTTGTGAGAAGAACACACATGCAATGGCACTAGGTGTGGTTCATGAAAAGAACAGACATGCAATGACATTGGTGTATCCATGTGTGGTTTGTGAGAAGAACAGACATGCAATGACTCTGGCTGATCCATATGTGGTTTATGAGAAGACACACATGCAATAAACTCTAGTGGATCTATCTTGGCATAATTTGATGTATGCCATGATGTATTTCATTATACAAGACACTCACTTTCGATTTTTATTCTACTCAGTTTTGCCCTTGGTTTTTTGATACTACTCAGTTTTTCCCTTGGTTCCCCTCTCTCTTTCATAGAAGCCCAAACATGTGCTCATTCTGTCTGCTACGCCCTGATTGGTTGTCACAGTTGTCACGCGGATCGTGCGCTCCAACCGTTGATCCTATGTGATCCAACGATGATCGTTGCACACGTCGTACCCTTCACAGTACAGCGTGAGACATCACGGATGTCTCCCTCAGCATGAGATAGCATGGACGTCTCCCTTTACAAGAAGGAACATGATGCCGTCCACGGAAAAAGTCGTTGAGTGGTCATGTCACGTTTAATCTAGTCTGCAAAGGTTATGTCGTGGTGCCATGGATAGGCTAAAGGTGGGGACTAATAGCACTAGGGGAATCCAGGGAGGGATAGTGAGGTGATTCCCCACACGGAAGCTTTGTATTCAATTCAGTTCACAGATTACAAGTGCTCCTAGAGCTGTATTGGCGAGAGGAGGAAGAAGGAGCCCTCTTACTCTCACCCACAGTTAACCCGTACAACACCCTTAGAACCTAGAACCTTTCAGAATAGAGGAACCCCTTCTACAGAGGCCCTAGCCCTCCTTATATAGGAGTGGCTAGGTCTCCACTTAGGGCATACGTGGAGGCATATTCCAGGGAATATGCCTCCTCCCAAAATAGCAAACCGACCGGGGTACTTTTCCCCCGTGTCACCCATGCAGAGGCTACGTGAGCCTCTGCGGCGCCTGCGTCAGCCGACACGGGCGTCGTCACCTCTGTCGGCCACGCCTCGGTGGTCCTGCCCTCTTTTGCTTCGCTCATGCAGTGCATACCGGGGCTTCTTTTGACCAGCGAGATTCCTTTCTTCTCCTAGAAGCTAGGTATGACACGGATCACAGTTGATCCGGCCACACCCGTTCCTGCATACAAGTTAAATACGCCATTCCGACTTACGGCTTAAGTCGGTTGAGACCAAGTTAGGTGGACGCCCCCTGGTTCGGGTTACCCCGTGATTCGGCCTGCCTTGAGGTGACTCGGCCAGCATCTGCTTTAGCCTTGCCGACCCTCGGCTAACTCGGCCTTTATACCCTGGCGTGACCCTACCCGGGGGTATCCCCCCAACATTAGTCCCCGAAGCTGGTGCGGTCTTAGCTGCCTTAGCCGCTAAGGCCACAGCAGGTTCAATTCCACCGAGCTTTGTGCTCCTTCTCCGGGTTCCCTCCTTGTCTCGGATTCTCTGGGTTTACTTTCCCTTGGCACGTTCCAAGCTCTCACTTGCTGGCCGGGTTACCACCCTAACTCGAACCTCATGGTTTTACTTTCTCGTGGCACATTCCAAGTTTTCACTTGCTGGCCGGGTTACCATGGTCTCATCCGGGTCTTCTTTCCTTCTCTTGTACGCTAGCCCACGTGGAGGCTAATCATTAGATTGCCTCATTTTAAGGGCCAGCCACAGTAACTGCTGCAGTAATTTGTCAGTTATCACTGTGGCGCATGTCACGTCTTGCATGCCTCCTTGTTAACCGCATCAGTGCGTCACGTCATGGGATCTGTTACACCCTGTGGCCCTCCATGTGGCTTTCTGCTGATTGGTCGACGCGGGTAATACACGGCCACACCGTGCGGTGTACTTGTTTAACACGATCCCACTTCCCCCTCGAGGGAATGGTTAAATAGGGGAAGGGAGCACCCTTGGGTCTTTTCCCCCTTCCGCGCCCCTCTGCCTCTAGCACTTCTTCTTCGTCTTCCCCGCGACAGCGCCGCCGCCACTGCTTCCAAGTAGCAGCGCCGCCGCCGCACTGCTTCCCCACGCCTCTGCATCACCGCCACCGCTACGCGCCTCCTCCGCCACGGGTCGTTGCCAATCTAGGCCGCTGCCCCCCACCGCGGCTAGCGACAGTGAGGGCAACGAGCTAGAGATGATAGAGGAGGAGCTCGCCATCGTCGAGCAAGAGATGGAGGAAGACACCGCCACGGCGGACCGCGGTGCGTGGGCCGGGTCCTGGGTCTGCCAGGACGACCTGGACTGGCTCTACCGCACCAGACGCATTCCCGCCGGAGTCATCGCGCGCCTCGCCTCCGCCGAACTCGCCCCCTCACCCAATCCGGGTGAGTACGTTGTGTTCTTGTCGCACTTCCAACGGGGGTTTGGTTTGCCGGTCAGCGATTTCTTCCATGATTGGTTAAGCACATACGAACTCCAGCCGCACCACCTTCCTGCCAACGCAATCACTTCTCTTTCTGCTTTTGCCTCTACGATCGAGGGCTACGCCGGATTATGGCCCACGAAGGAGCTATGGATCCGGTTTTTCGGCCTTCGTCGTAATGTCATTCCGAATATTCAACTCGATCCGGAGGACAAGCAGCTCACTCAATTCGGAGCTGCGTCCATCTCACCCCGGAGGCTATCCGTTTTCCCCCGAGTCACCGAGCTGGACTCCTGCAAAGGATGGGCCCGGACTTTATTTTATGTCCAGAACGAGGGCACTGAAGACTTGATCCGGCTGCTTCCCTATGCTCCGGGTCCACCTAACCCGGAGTTGTGGGATGTTGTCCCCAAGAAGCCCACAGTATTGGCCAACCAGGTCAACAAAAGGTTCAAGGAGCTGAAGCATCTCGGGTTGCGCAACGAGGATGCCATGATCACATTTGTCCGCAACCGGATCTCCCCTCTCCAGAAGCGCACTCACAAGGTGTGCCACATGAGCTGGGGTCGCTACCCCAACCGGACCTCGTCCTTCGAGCTTAGCAACACAGAAATCTACCGCCGGGTCAAGGCGCTCTTCACCACCCACAAGGACTTCTCCTCTGAGTGGACGTGGGGAATTGAGCATTATTGTCGGGATAGGCTTCCTCCCGTGGTAAGCTTCGTGCCACCAACTCTCTCCGGATTAGATCTTATGTCGGTTGTCGTCTTATTTTTAACTCCGTTGTATTTTTTCTCCTTTAGCAATTCCTTCAGCAGACAATTGAGGATGGCCCCGACCCTACCCTCAAATGCGCGCCTGACCGGGAGAGCTCGGATGAGGAAGAACCGGACCAGGAGATGTTCCTTCCAATGTCCGACGCGACCAAGCGACCCACCGGTAAAATCTCTTCTATTAGAGATTGGCCTGACGATGAGGATGACTCGGATATTGAGGTGATGGAAGCTGTTGACGCTGTCCCCCTTTCTTATGATTTTCCGGCATCAGCTAACCCCGGTGGGCAGATCCACGAGGACCCTCCCCTTGCCACGGGTGAACCTGTTCCGGTAGCGTCGAAGAAAAGGCGCGGAGCTGCATCAAGTTCCTCCTCCAGACCTTCTCAGACTCCAAAAGGCGAAAGAAGTCCGGAGACAAAACTACTTCCAAGCTAGCAGGCAAGGCCCCAGCACAAAGGGCTCGGAAACCCAAGGAGCCCCTGACCTCGGATGCGTAAGCCTCTTTTCCCTCTGCAACTTATTCTTCCTTGCATTGTTTTAGTCTCTCTTCTGACATTATTTGATTTGGCAGTGTTGCGGAGGATGTTCCCCAGAGTGGATCTAGCATCTCTTCACCGCTCCGACCTAGCCCTTCTGCCCCTCGTGACGACGAGTCACGCCCGCTGAACCCTATTCCAGAGGGTTCCAAGGCTGCTCAGTTCCAGCCCACCTCGTCAAGAGGGGGGCAACCTGAGCTGGGAGACGGACCCACCGAGGCAGCGGCATCCACCACTTCGGCTCCGCAACCAGCAACTACCGAGACTACCTCTGACCAGCACCAGCACTGCACCAATTCGCACCAGCACCAACCCCGCAAGAAGGACTTCAGAAGAAGACACCAGCTCCAAAGAACAAGGGCACCAGCGCCAAGCTCCTCCGCCTCGTCCGAGTCTTCTCAGTCTCGGCGAGGAAGTACTCAGGCAGCTCCTAAGGGGAAATCTGCCGCAACCACTTCCTCCTCTCAGCAAGCCAAAGGCAAGAAAGCCCCTGACGTCACCAAGGCAGCGTCCACCAGGTCTGGACAGCGCACCCTCGCGTCCATGCTTGCCCAGAAGGCTCCAACACCGAAGGACGCCCCTGCCGAGCCAACTAGTGCACAGCAACTTGTTCTGCACACGACTCTGGCCCTTGCTCAGGTTGAGAGGAGAGAGGCACATGCGAAGGGCTTGGTGGCACCCCACATGCTCAGCGGTGAGCGATATCCTCCGACCTTGATCGAGTTTATGAACAACTGGAACAAGGCGAAGTTCGTCTATAATGACGATCTCCCGGCAAAGTTCGGTCTCGCCGAGTTCGCTGCTCAGATGAACACAGCCGCTAAGGCGATTAACCTCGCGGGCCAGATGATGGAGGTACGTTACTTCACCTTTTCCTTAGCATTCACTAGCGATATAACCATTAGTCCCCGAGCCTCCGGGGGAGTAACTTGTTACTCGGCTAGATGCTCCTTAGAAAACTAACGTAGCTCCCTTACAACTTCAAATATGCACACACCTAGATCCGGGTTAAGTTCCACTTGGCCCGGATCTTGTACACTTCGAATATGCACACATGTAGAGCCGGGTTAAGTTCCACTTGGCCCGGATCTTGTACACTTCGAATATGCACACACCTAGAGCCGGGTTAAGTTCCACTTTGCCTGGATCTTGTACACTTCGAATATGCACACACCTATAGCCGGGTTAAGTTCCACTTTGCCTGGATCTTGTACACTTCGAATATGCACACACCTATAGCCGGGTTAAGTTCCACTTGGCCCGGATCTTGTACACTTCGAATATGCACACACCTAGAGCCGGGTTAAGTTCCACTTGGCCCGGATCTTGTACACTTCGAATATGCACACACCTAGAGGCGGGTTAAGTTCCACTTGGCCTGGATCTTGTACACTTCGAATATGCACAAGGCTTAAGCCAAATTTTTGTACTCTTTTCAGATGACCACCAACCTCCGGAGAGCTGAGTTCCAGCGTCTCCTGGATACCCACAAGATGCTGCTCGTAAAGCACAATGCACATCTCGCTGAGCATGAGAAAAGGGGTAAGTTCCCTTCTTCACATTTTTCTGTTTTCCTTCATCTTTTTCTGCAGAACTAATCCGTCATTCGGTTTTCGCAGCTGGGGTGGAGGCTGAGAACAAGCTCATGAGAAAAAATCTGGATCAGATTAAGGGTAAGCTACTTTTGTCCGACCCTGCTTTGCTTTCCATCTCCTTTTCTTCTTGGCTCTGCAAACATTCATACCTCGGCTCTGCCGGGTCAACACACTATTTCAGCATCTCTTGAAGATAGTGTGCCCGTGCCTGACATGATGCTGCATTTTCTCGAACAAGCAGGGCAGCATCAGGCCGAGCTCAAAAAGAAAGACAATGAGCTTGCCCTCCTCCGAACCAAGAATGACGAGATTGCCAAGTTAAAGGCAGAAATGAAGAAGATGAAGGCGCATCACCAAACTGAGCTTGAAAAGGCTGGCCAGGACTACACCGAAGAGCGCGAGCGCCTCAATCTCCAAATTGCTAAGGACCACGAACTTCTCCAGGAGGCCGACGTCAAACTCGAGTCGGCGAACACTGAACTGGTGCAGCTCCGCCAAAGACGCGATAATTGCATCAATGAGTTGACCCGGATCCACAGCCACATTTTACATAAGTTCCTTTTCCTTATCCGGCATATTTCTCCGGATTATCTCACATGTCTTTTCATTACTTCCTTCTCTTGTCCCGTTTTTAGGCAAATTTCCAGAGGGTACTCCCATTGCGAGCGCCGCTGTTGCCAATTTCCGCCGAGAGAGGGGTACTCCCGTCACTCCTGACGGTGAGGACATTCCCTATGACATGGAGGACCTGTTGGTCAGCCTGTCATCTCGCGTGGAAATCATCAAGAACTACGGCAAGGATATCCTTGACGTTTCAGTCCGAGTCTTCAACACGTTCTGGCCTGGCGAGGACACTCCGGAGAGAATCGCAATCCTTGCTGAAAAGCTGACGGAGATCGAGACCCAGCTCGACCTTTGGAGAGAGTTTGCTGGACGTGCTGCAGCTGAGACCGTTCTTCACCACATACTCACGTGGTATGAGAATATCAATCTCAGCCTCCTGACGTGCCTGCGCACCGGATCCAAGTGGACCAATGACCCGGAATGGGTAGCTCGGCGCCAGGCTTGCGCCCATAGTCTCATTGAATATGCTCCCATTCATGAATGGACTGAGGGTCCGAGCTTCCTGGAAGATACCGGGCCATTTAAGAGGTTGAAAATGTTGAAGATGGTTCGGACGAGGATGGAGAGGACGATGCCTCGGATATCGAAGAAGGCGAAGATGACGCCGAACTTCCTCCTCCTGCTGCTCCTTAAGTAAAAACACTTGAAAACTTATCAGATCCCCGGTATGCCGGGTGGAATTGTATCCCGTACTTATGTGATATTTTGCTACTAAGTTTGTATGCCGGATTAACTTGGGCGTAGTCCCCGAGTTTCACTTTCTTATTCATCCAATCTTCTGGCTCGGTTCGTGTCTACCTTGATTTGGTTTTACGACTTACAAATCCGAGCTTCAAAAATTGTTTTAACAATACTTAGAAACTTTTAGTCTTAGCTCAAAATAATTCAGCATAATAATTTGAAAGTAAATACAAGGTTAGTCCGAAAAACAAACGTCGGCTCGATTAAGTTCTTTTCCTTAGTTGTTTTTCATGTGCTACGCAATTCCAAACTTGTTCTCTTGCTTGCCATGAAGCCAATTCTTGTTGGACAGCAGCAAGTCGAAGAGTTTGGTTTTTGGTGCTCACACATTACTAATCCGAGTTAAGTAGAACAACTTACTCTAGCTGACGTATAAATAATAAAAGACAAAAAATATTATTAAGGTAGTCCCCAAGTTACTGCCCGAGGTGCCAACATTTCATTGATAAGCTCATTGCTGGCATACATACCGACATATGAGAAGACTCGGATACATACACTTCTCTGCTAAGTATAGAAAGGACGAAGTAGAGCTACATTCCATGGACGCTTGGATTCCTCGCCGGACCTGTCCGCCTTGTTCTTTTCCTGTGGTTTTGCATCGATAAGATAATAAGAATCATTGTGCAATGCTTTGCTCACAATGAATGGCCCTTCCCACGGGGGGATAATTTGTGCATGCCAGCAGTATGTTGTACCAACCGGAGCACCATATCGCCTTCCCGAAAGACTCGGGGGCTTACTTTCCGGCTATGATAGCGTCAGAGATTTTGCTGATATATGGCGGATCTGGATAATGCCAATTCTCTCGCTTCTTCCAGCAGATCAACATCATTTTGCCGGGCTTCTTGCACTTTGGCTTCGGTGTATTGGGTGACCCTAGGCGAATCATGCGCTATGTCGGCTGGTAATACAGCTTATGCCCCATATACCAGAAAAAAACGGCGTATAGCCTGTTGATCGATTCGGAGTTGTTCTTAAACTCCACAGTACCGCTGGTAGTTCTTCTATCCAGCACCCCGCTGATCTTTGCAGCGGCTCAATGAGCCGGGGTTTTATCCCGGATAACACTAATCGGTTGGATCTTTCCACCTGTCCGTTCGATGCGGGGTGGGCTACCGAGGCAATGTCCAGCCGGATCTTCTTATCCCGGCAGAATCGCACAAATGCTCCTTCAGCAAAATTTGTGCCATTATCACTTATGATACTGTGAGGATAACCGTATCTCAAGATAATGTCTTTGAGAAATGTTACGGCCGTAGCTCCATCACATTTTCTTATAGGCTTCACTTCAATCCATTTTGTAAACTTATCCACCATGACCAAGATGTGAGTCATATTTCCCCTTGCTGGTTTAAATGGGCCAACCATATCCAAGCACCATACGGCAAATGGCCATGTAATTGGTATGGTCTTGAGTTCCGACATTGGCATATGTGTCTTGGTAGCATACCTCTGACAACCATTGCATTTTCTCACCAGATCTTCTGCTTGTTCTAAGGCACTTGGCCAGTAGAATCCATGCCGGAACGCTTTTGCCACCAAGGCTCGGGATGAGGCATGATGCCCGCACTCCCCTTGATGTATATCTCGGAGGATGTCAAGCCCTTCTTCCGGGTCAACGCATCGCTGGAGGACATTGGTCACACTCCGTTTGTACAGCTCGGAATTGATAATTGTGTATGCCTTTGCTCTCCTCTGAGTTTGCCTGGATAACACCTCCTTAGTGGGTAACGTTCCATCTTTCAGGAATTGAAATATAGGCAGTGCCCAAGCTGGTATTGCTCGCACAGGGAACACATCCTCATCAATTTCCATCTGATCCACCGGCATAACTTCAACCGGATCATGCTGAGCAGTCCCCGGGTCCTGCGAGGCAGTCCCCGGGTTCGCTGAGGCAGTCCCCGGGTTTGCTGATGCAGTCCCCGGGTTTCGCGCACCACCTCCCATGTCAATGTCCATGGGCTCAGCTCCAGATTCTGTATTTTCCGGGACATAGATTGAGTCGGTTCCTGGGGACGGCCTGATAGATGGTTTTCTGAGGTGTTCCAATGCTACACCCGGTGGAATTGCTTGTCGGGTTGATCCGAGCTTCGACAGCATGTCGGCAGCCTCATTTTCCACCCGGGGTACATGGTGAAATTCACACCCCTCAAAGTAACCAGATATCTTCGCACATGAAATCAGACAGAGCCATGTTTGGATCAAGGGCGCCCCACAACCCCGACACTTGTCAGATACCAAATCCGAGTCGCCAAAGCATAGTATCCGACGTATCCCAATCTCTTTTGCCACTTTGAGCACATGCACAAGTGCTTCATACTCAGCGACATTGTTCGATGCTGCGAAATGGATTTGCAGCACATATTTCAGCTGGTCCTTTTTTGGCGAGGTAAGCACAACTCCGGCGCCTAGCCCGGTTTTTGTTTTTGATCCGTCAAAATGCATCCTCCAGTACTTCGGATCTGGTGGCGGTGGTTCGTACTGTACCTCGGCCCAATCCACAAAAAAGTCCGCTACAGCTTGAGACTTGATTGCTTCTCTTCTGTCATATTGTGGCGCATAAGGAGCTAGTTCGATTGCCCATTTCGCGATTCGACCACTTGCATCCTTGTTACCCATTATCTCGGATATGGGAGCTTCACATATTACTTTGATGGGGTGCTCCTCAAAGTAATGCTTTAACTTCTTAGCTTCCATATAGACACCATACGCCACCTTTTGAAAGTGTGGGTAGTTCTGCTTTGAGGCAGATAATACCTCGCTCAAGTAATACACTAGCCTCTGCACTGACTTACCCTCTTCGTCGCGCTCTACCACAATCACTGCACTTACAACTCGGTTGGTTGCGGCTATGTAGAACAACATTGGCTCCTTTGATAGTGGAGAGGCTAACACTGGTGTAGTGGCTAACATCTTCTTTAAGTGGGCAAAGGCTTCATAGGCCTGTAGCGTCCAAACGAACTTATCCGACTTTTTCATGAGTTGGTAGAGAGGCAATGCCTTTTCTCCCAACCGACATACAAACCGACTTAACGATGCCAGGCACCCAGTGAATTTCTGGACATCATTAAGACACTTCGGCAGCTCCATTCGTTCAATGGCCCGGATCTTAGTTGGATTAACTTCGATACCTCGGCTGGAGACAAGAAATCCGAGTAATTTTCTAGCCGGGACACTGAAGGTACATTTTTCCGGGTTAAGCTTCATCCGGAACCTTCTTAAGCTTGCGAATGTCTGCCTGATGTCGTCAAGGAGCGTTTTGATTTCCTTGGTCTTGATAACCACATCATCCACATACACTTGTACATTTTGACCTATTTGGTCGTGCAAACATTTTTTGCATACATCTTTGGTACGTTGCACCTGCATTACTTAAACCAAACGGCATGGTGCGATAGCAATAAGCCCCATACGGGGTGATAAATGCGGTCTTTATTTGATCATCCGGATTCAGAGGTATCTGGTGGAAACCAGAATATGCGTCAATGAATGACAACAGTTCACATCCCGCGGTTGAGTCTATGACCTGATCTATCCTCGATAGTGGAAATGGATCTTTTGGACACGCCTTGTTCAGGTTCGTGTAATCGATACATATACGACAAACCACTGCCACGTTCGGGTCATCCTTCTTCTTCTCCACCAGCACCGGATTAGAGAGCCAATCTGGATAGAGTACTTCCATGATAAATCCTGCTGCTAGCAACCGAGCTATCTCGTCTCCAATGACTTTTCTCCTATCCTCGGCGAAGCGGCGGAGAGGTTGCTTCACTGGCCTTTCTTCGGGTCTCACATTCAAAGAGTGCTCGGCCAACTCCCTCGGAACACCTTGCAAGTCCTGCGTAGACCAAGCAAAAATATCCCGATTCTCATGGAGGAAGTTGACGAGCTCGCTTTCCTATTTATCATTCAACCCGGCACCAATTGTTATGGTGCGCTCTAGGAACAAATCATCAACAGGCACTTTCTTGGTATCCTTTGCGGCTTGGAACGAAATGCTACCATGCGGGTTACTCAACGCCGGAATATACTGCTGCGCGGACTGAGCTAATGCCGCCACCTCTTGGATTTTTCTTTTCTCTTGTGCAATCACGAGTGACTCGGCTAGGTTAGACCCGGCTGAGGTACACTCAATGGAACGTCGGAAATCGCCAGCAATGGTAATCACTCCATTTGGCCCAGGCAACTTCATCTTCAGATAACTAATGTGGCAGCTTGCCATGAACTTGTTCAATGCTGGTCTTCCGAGTAACGCGTGATACGCACTTTCCAAGTTCACCACTTCAAACTCTAGATTCTCAGTTCGGCAATTATCTCTCGTGCCGAATAACACGTCAACCCGGAATTTGCCTATGGGCTCACAAGAAATTCCTGGTACAATACCATGGAAAGTTGTCCTTGTAGCCTGGAGCATGTTCTCCGAGATACCCAACTTGCGCATTGTATGCGCATACATGATGTTAATGCTACTGCCATTGTCAATCCGTACCTTGGAGAACCTCACATTGATGTTAGGCCCAATGAATGTCGGGTCCAGTACCAACGCATACGAACCAGGACTCGGCATAAGCTTGGGATGATCTTTGATGTTCCAAGTGATTTCTTGGTCCGACCAAGGCATATACCTCGTCACCGCTGGCATTACCGCATTGACCTCCATATGTCGGCGCTGCAAGCTCTTCCTATCTGTTTCCTCGGTGGTAAACACACAGTAACTCTGATGATGCTCCCTCTACTCATTCCTCCCCTCATTTCTGGGGTACCTCTGATCCGGCTGATGCTGGTTTTCTACTTGATGCACTGCATCCCTTCTCTCATGGTTATCATACCTCGGCGGAGGGGGAGGCAACAGTAGCTGTTGCGTGTTTGCTCCGGAGAGTAATTGCTGCCGGGGTAACTCCTGCCGAGGTTGATCATTCTGGGGTGCCTGAGCATTCCCCGAACCACCTTGTTCTATCTTACGCATCCACTCACATTACCTCGTTGTATGACCCGCTGGGTTACTCGGATTTGGCGTGTGAAATTACACGGCTGATCCAACATCGACTGATAAGTGTACCTCGGAGGGTACTTCTTTTCTTGCCACTGTTTCTTCTGTTCTGGCGTCCAAGTTTTCTTGCCATCATTCCTTGGTGTCCATTGTTGCCCTCCAGTTTTCTGACGTTGATTGCTCCTTGTTCCTGGCTGATCTTGATTCACAGCTGCAACTTGTTGCAAACTGTACCGGTGATCCAGTCTATCATCTCTCCTTTTACCTCTGTAATCGTTCTTCTGGGATGATCCGGCTCCATCTCTCTAGTAGTACTCCTCATTCGACTCATTGGACACGAGCCTAGGCTGAGTCGGATCACCCAAAGCATATGAATCAGCAATCCGGATCATCTCTGCCAACGTAGTTGGCATTTTCCTTTGCAACTTTTGCCACAGCTCGCTTGCATATCTGCATCCTTGCGCAAACCATGCTATGGCATGTGACTCTATCACACCCTCACACGAGTTTCGCACGGTACACCACCGGGTCAAAAACTCTCGGTCCGTCTCATTCGGTCTTTGCTTGCACATAGCTAGGGTCTGTGGCCTATTTGGCCTCTGATACATACTCAAGAAATTGCTGATGAATATTTCCTCAAAATCGATCCAGCAGTTAATACTTCCGGGTGGCAAATTGTTCAACCATACCCTTGCTAGCCCCTCCAACATCTGGGGTACATATCTCACAGCCCATCGCAAGTTTCTTGTAGCAATTTTCACTGCTGTAGCATAATTTATCAACCAATCCTCTGGCTTAGTGCTGCCGTCATATGTCTTCATGCCTCTGGGTAACTGGAAGTTAGATACCGGCGGCTCTTTCATGATCCGGGGTCCAAAACACGCAGGACCCGGAGGACCTTGACTTTCAATCTGCTCCGACCTATACAGTCGATCCAGTTTCAACCTGGCATCATCCGGCATCAAATCCCTGCTTCCCAATCTCGACCCTATCACATGATAGTCCAGCCTTGGGTATCCTGCATTCACCATTTCCGAATCTCCATCGTTATACCGGTCTCGCTCTCGTGGCACATCTCTCTGTTGCATACCTCGGCCGGCACTTTGCTCTTGCCTTGGTATATTCCGCTGCTGCGGTTGTCCTGCAGAGTTGCACTGTCCGGCATTGCTGTTAACAGCGTTTCCTTGACCGGCATTGCCTTGGTCACGGTTACCTAGGCCAGCTTCACCTCGGCTCACACTCCGTCGATCGTTGTTTCTTTGTACCTCTTTTGCTTTTCCTGCCCTTGTCGGGTCATACGGAACAATCTGCTTGTTTCTCCTGGCCGAGGTTACTACCTCCTCTCTCCTTGGACCACCATGAGGAGACGATGCGGCTCCAGCGGATTTCTCCGGGTTACCCACCGTCGAAGGAATGATCTTGGAGGCCCCAGCTCTCTCCGGGTTTGCCCTGAGCAGTTCCTCATTTTGCCTGTTCGCGATCCGAACCAACTCATTGACCCGATCTTGTTGTCTCTGACGGGCTTCACCCGTCAGACCCTCCAGCTCAGATGCAGCCGCATCCGCTGCTCTGAGGTTTTTCGCCAGGGTACTGTACTTCGGCAGCCCCACGGACAAACAGTTTTCTGACTCCTCAATCCGAGTGTCACCCTCTTTGTTCATTTCACTCATGAGATTTCTCCCCTTTACTTTTACAGCATCTACTTTATTTGCCTTTGCATACTCACGCAGCGTCATGTTCAACGACTGCTGAGCCGCAGCAATCTTTTTTGCTCCCTCTAGAATTTTCTGCCTAGTTTCCTCTAGCTCGGCCTGTGCCTGAGCCGGATCTACCACTGCTGCTACCGGGTTTACCAAGCTATCCATAGCTTCTCTCAGTACATTCTCAGGCCTCTCTAGTGGAGGTCCTCTACCTTTCCTCGGTGCCTTAGGTGTTACCTCCGGATCCGGTGTTGGATCCTTTCTTGCGCCTGCACCTGGCGCAGTCATCATCACCTCAGCACGGTACGGGGAGCGAGTGATACGTGCCCCGTGAACCACGCTAAGGGGTGGCTCCCCTGCCTCGATGACGTGCCGCGGATGAACGCATGATATGTCCACATCAACGTAAACCTTGTGCGCACCCAACTTGACGAAGAGGCCGTTGCGCGGAAGTGGGCGCGTGCCGAAGCAGCTAGCGTTGTCGCTAACGAAGTCCAGCGCTCCAAAGCGCTGAACACGCCCGGAGATGATGCGTTCGCCGGTGTCGATGAGGTTTCCCGTCTGGATCTTCACCCCTGCTAGCACCGCTAGCCCCACGGTGGGCGCCAACTGTCGTGGTGGTGTCACGGCAGATGCCATGGATAGGCTAAAGGTGGGGACTAATAGCACTAGTGAAATCCAGGGAGGGACAGTGAGGTGATTCCCCACGCGAAAGCTTTGTATTCAATTCAGTTCACAGATTACAAGTGCTCCTAGAGCTGTATTGGCGAGAGGAGGAAGAAGGAGCTCTCTTACTCTCACCCACAGTTAACCCGTACAAGACCCTTAGAACATAGAACCTTTCAGAATAGAGGAACCCCTTCTACAGAGACCCTAGCCCTCCTTATATAGGAGTGGCTAGGTCTCCACTTAGGGCATACGTGGAGGCATATTCCAGAGAATATGCCTCCTCCCAAAATAGCAAACCGACCGGGGTAATTTTCCCCCGCGTCACCCATGCAGAGGCTACGTGAGCCTCTGCAGCGCCTGCGTCAGCCGACACGGGCGTCATCACCTCTATCGGCCACGCCTCGGTGGTCCTGCCCTCTTTTGCTTCGCTCATGCAGTGCGTACCGGGGCTTCTTTTGACCAGCGAGATTCCTTCCTTCTCCTAGAAGCTAGGTATGACCCGGATCACAGTTGATCCGGCCACACCCGTTCCTGCATACAAGTTAAATACACCATTCCGACTTACGGCTTAAGTCGGTTGAGACCAAGTTAGGTGGACGCCCCCTGGTCCGGGTTACCCCGTGATTCGGCCTGCCTTGAGGTGACTCGGCCAGCATCCGCTTTAGCCTTGCCGACCCTCGGCTAACTCGGCCTTTATACCCCGGCGTGACCCTACCCGGGGGTATCCCCCCAACAGGCTACTACTGCTACTACAACACATGCACAGGGCAACAGGGTCATCGAGTGCACAATTGTCGACGGGACGCTGCAATTTATTGCCACTTGATTTTAATAAGACATATCCCATTTTTACGCAACGCTCTCAATCTCACATCCAACTGGGCCCTACCTCTAGTAACTTCCATGAGTTAAGGGCCCCCCTCGAGTAGATCTAACGTTGCTACAAATTGGTTCTGCGCCACTTGCATGCAGTGGAATCGAGGTCTGCCATGAGCGTGTTTTTAGTGGAGATCGTGGCTGTTTCAAAAAAGGGAACCCAAAAAAAAGGTGGAGATCGTGGTAGCCTCCCGCCCACCACACGTGTCCAATCGAGGACTACGAACCATCCGGTCTTTATAAACCCGCTCGACCTTCTTCTTCCATGTTCTCGTGTCATTTTCCCCCAGTCTGTCTAGTCCCAAGACCCCAATCTGCACCTACCGCGCGCGCCGAAGCTCCCTCGCTTGCACTACCTCCTTCCCTAGGTGCGCCAGGAAGCGTACGTGTGGAGACGAGCCGGAGGTGAAGCCAGTTGAAGGCGCAGCAGCAGATGGCTCGGTCATCGCCAAGCAGGAGGAGGCATCTTCTCCGGGCACAAATGCCTCTCGTCGCTGCGTCGTCGAGGGTTTTCGAGCTCATCCATCCAACCAGTAGCCGTCGTCGCCGAGCAGCAGGTGGCCGACAACGTCGTGGTGCCAGCGGCAGATCGGATGGGGGCAGGCGGCAGGCGAAGGTAATCCGGTGCTCTACATCAACGACCTCATTGCCGTCCAAGAAATCTTCGACGCAATCGCGGAGAATGATGAGTTCGAGGAGGAGGTCCCTGATGAGGAGTCTGAGGTACTACATTGCTAGCTTCTCTAGTCGCAGTCGCAGATTTCACTATTCATACATAGGATTTGCTCAATCGTGTACAGATTCTTTTGCTCTTGAAGTAGGGTAGTATATATATGGTTCGATCGGTCGATTGATGCATCTGCCATCTAGTCATAAAACCCTAATCCTTCTAGTCATAAAACCCAAATCTGCTCATCTGCCATCTAGTTGAGTTTGCTAGTTGAGTGTTGATTTCAATACACAACATGCCAATACCATTACATTTATATTCCTTACTGAGCCCAATGATTCAATTTTGCCCCAAAATAGTGCAAGGGCATCTGATGGTGTCGTTTTCTTAGGGATGGTTAGTGAACCTGAGGCAGCAATACACATAAACAATATAGGTTGTGTTGTTGGTATTTTGGTTCTCCGACTGCATCTCTGAAAAAATGAGGCCCTAATTTTTTCTCATATGGAACCTATATATAATCTTTGTATTGTTTCTGATCTATGAATGTGCCGTATGATGCATATGTATATCCCTGAATATTGTTTTGTACGATTACATTTCAATTTCTTATTGTGGCCAATGATTCAAATTCGCCCCAAAGAGAGGCAGACACATTGGTGTCAGATTTTTCAGGGATGAGTTAGCGAACCTGGGGCATGTACAAGATCAATATAAGTTGTGCAATTGTTACTTGGTTCGCTTACGCCATCCCTGAAGAAACTTATGAGGCTGCGAACTTTATTCTACATTCATAGAACTATGATATTTGAATTATCTATTCCATGCATTCATAGTGTATAAGAATTACATTTTAGTTCGTCACCGAGACTGATGATTGAAATTTGCCCCAAAAGAGTTCAAGGGGAGACACATATGATGGTGTCGTATTTTAGGGATGGGTTGGTGAACCTGAGGCAGCAATGCACACAAACAATATAGGTTGTGTTGTTGCTACTTTGGTTCTCCAACTCCATCTCTGAAACAAATTATGAGACCCTAGATTTATTCTCATATGGAACTACATATATGATCCTTAAATTGTTTCTAATCTTTTAATGATTCGTATGATGCATATGTATATGAATGGTTTTGATCATAAGTATTTTTAACATGTACCTGAAGATTAATTGTTTGGTTTTTTTATTTATAATTACAATATTTAGGCTTGTTTTTGTACCTGACTATGTATATCCCTGAATATTGTTTTGTACGATTATATTTCAATTTCTTATTGTGGCCAATGATTCAAATTTGTCTCAAAAGAGAGGCGGACACATTGGTGTCAGATTTTTTTAGGGATGAGTTAGTGAACCTGGGGCGATATATAAGAACAATATAGGTTCTGCAATTGTTACTTGGTTCACTCACGCCGTCCCTGAAGAAACTTATGAGACCGCAATTTTTATTCTACATACAATCTAATGCAATTATTTGTCATTGTGTTGAGATGAAATGATATATGAACTGATCAAACTATTGCTGAGATGCTTTCTCTTTGATATCCACATATATATTGTCTTACATGTAAATGTTGTTAATTCTTGAGTTGTAATACAATTCAATCATATGTATGAGTTCTAAGTTATGTTCTTAAAAATCAGCAGGATGATGATGATGAAGTGCACGATAGCAAGGAATCCAGGGACAACAAGAGCTGCTACGTGCTGAGGCGGTTATGGTGTGGGCTAATCCGTTTCTACCGTAGGGGGGATATTTTTGCCTATTCTATGGCAGAGCAATCAACGTGGATCTCGACAGCATGATCCAGCACGCGGTGGGCGTTGCCAGAGGCGGAGGCAGAATCCATAGGCCGATTACCTTGGCACGGCACGCAGCCTTTGGCAAATTCCTCCGGGATTATGTCAGGACTGGCCTGTATCCCATCAACTAGGTTGTCCCTGCCTCCTGCTAATGCCCCTGCCCTGCTAGGCATCTCCGTGTCCTAGCCTCCTGCTGCCGCTCCTGCTTTTATTTTGTTTTAGTTAATTATTACTTGTGTGTGGCATGTAAGACAATATATCCGTGGTGTCTCTAGTGAACCATCTATATTAATCTACTCCTTTATATGGAGTGCCTTAAAATTTCTAGTGTTCAATTATATTACTAATCATGCTCATGCACACTACAAAATATTTCTAGTGCTCGATTATATAATAATTGTCAAGAAATACATCAACAAGTTAAATTGGTCGAAATTTTGTATTGAAGTAACTAAATGATCTCACATTGGTGGTGGAAGTTGGCAGAAGCCGAAGGCATCAGCCGAAGACCTTGGAGCGGCACGCAGTCTTCAGCAAATTCCTTACAGGTTCAACAACGGGTTACTGCCACCTAGCTCCGAATTCGCTTACAGGTCCAACATGGCAGAACTTGAGCTACCACAGAGACATTGGCAGAGGTGGCAGAATTGGTACGGGTGCAACCACGGCAACGGCGAGCTCGGATTCTAGAGGAGGAAAACAGAACCGAGCATGGTCGACACAGTGACAGATCTCACAGGGAACTAATTCTCCTCCCCGCACCGTGCCATGGGTGCGTCCATGGTGAGGGCGAGCTCCGACTTGGGATGGGGAGGAGAGCGGGGCCGAGCAGGTTCGTCACGTCCCAGCTCTGCGTCATGGCCACGACCACAGATTGCCGCTACGGGGAAGAAGAAGACGCGTAATAGATGCAGGCGCCAACGTTGCAATCCTACAGGGAGGAGAGCGGGGCTAAGCAGGTTCGTCCATGTCCCAGCTCCGCGCCATGGCTGCGACGCCCCACAGATTGCCGCTCCGGGGAAGAAGAAGACGTGTAATGGATGCATGCGCCAACGCTGCAAGCCTAGTTGACACCTAAGCGACGGGAGCGACATAATGGCGAGAACTGACGGGGGGGCCCAACTTGATGGCTGTTTGCCTGATATTTTGTATTGAAACGTAAAGTTGAATTCGTGCCGAAAAAGTCCCTCTGAGTATTTGGCACACCAACTATAGTCATCGCGGCTGATTTCAGGGAACTTGGGTACCGCGTTGCCTGGACGTCCCAACTTTCAGACCGCGAAATGATATTCTCAGGCTGGCACTGTTGATATAAAGGCGTCGAGAAGTTTTTTTTAAGGCGTGGAGAAGTTTGCGGCCTGGTTCTAATCCGGTGCATCTTTCATAAGAACAACGCAAAATTTGAAGAGACAAGGGTTGGTCGCTCGATTGAGGGCGGGCTTAGGAAAGTTTGGGGTCTTAGCGGAAAGTTTTGGCGGGAGTGGGGTGTCTGTCCACAATTTTCACAAAAATATCTGTGAATATTTTATCGGATTTGCCAGTTCAGAAGAGTCACCTCTCTCGCCATTGGATTTACCTCGCGATTCGTGCAACATGAGGGTTACATATTTGTTGTAACTAGCTTGTAACTGGAAATTTAATGAGTTGCAACTACTAGGTTACAACTGAGAATTAGCACAATTAGTAGGGTGACGTCAGCGCCTTAAAATAACAAGTTCTCATGCGCCTGGGATCTAGGTGCTCATATTTTGTACCTTTTTTTCCCTTGTTGACATCTTTGTTTTGAATCCGACCGAGCCCTAGCACGTACCTTGGGATTTTAACTATCGAGCCCAAGAAATTAGCCCATCTGGCCTCATTATAGCCCAAGATCTTAACTCGGCCATGTTTTGGGTCATTCGGTCGTGCAAATACTCCATTTAGATTCGGCGAGAGCCCATAAAAAATAGCCTATCAATCCCTGCTTGGCCAATTTTTCTTCAATTCGGTCTTTTTGGGGCACTGTCCACCCACCCCTAAAAAAACTCCGTATATCCATGTTTTTTAAGTACTACCTACTAGATTATTTATACTTAACATTTTTAGTTGAGCTGCTAGCAATCACGCGTAGCAGATGGACAAGCAATTTTTTAATAAGAAAATTAAATAAGTTATATACGATGTTAGTATACATTTTTTATATTTTATAAAAGCATAAAAAAATTCTTGTGTAGTGGCAAGGCATGTAGTTATCTATAGCAATATTTTTGTACTGAGAGGCTGACATGGCCGACCCACCTGCCTACAGCTAACGCTCATAACCTTACCATACAAGAGATTAAGTTTAACGAGCACGTTTAAAAAGTACTTATACAATTGTCACGACCGGAAAAAAGAAGACCAAGATCGACATGTTTCCTGTCGAGAGAAGCTGACACGTGGGCCCCAGTAGCAAGACCATACACGCCTGCCACATGGAACAACGTTACCAAGGTTAAACCGGTGGATGCGAAACATACACACGATTTCCTCTACATAGGTGGCTGACATGTGGATCTAGCAGGGAGACATTATATAGGTGATGTATCGAGCAACGTTGCTAAGTTCCAAACGGGGAGGCGCGGGAGAAGAAAAAAAGTCTAGCGTGCACACGTTTCCTGCACAGAGGAGGTTGACATGTCGGGCCCACCAGCCTGTATAAACGGCTGAAGCAGCGAGCAATGCTATCAAGTTCGGAACACGAAGGCACGACCGGGGACAAAAAATCCATCATACACACGTTTATTCTAATAAGTGGATGACATGTGGGGCCCAGGAGGTTGATTAAAAGGTAGCTGCATCGAGCAGCGCTATCAACTTCGGAACAGTGTACATAGCGTGAGGAAAGGAAAAAAATTACATCGTACACACGTTTCTTTTAATGAGAGGATGACATGTGGGTCCCAGCAGCCTGATTAAACGCTAGATGCATCGAGTAACGCTATCAACTTAGGAAAGGGGTAGCGCGAGTGAAGGAAAAAATTCCATCATACACACGATCCTTCTAATGATAGGCTGACATGTGGGACCTAGCAGCCTGACTAAACGGCAGACGTCTCGAGCAATGTTATTGAGTTCAAATCAGGGAGGTGTGACCAAAAAGTATGGTCCCTAGAGACACCGACGTCCGGGACCCACACGCTTCAAAAGATTTCGGCGAGTCAACATCGCGCGAGGAAACGAAAATCTTGCTTGTGCCACGCGACAGCCGAGTTTCCTCCACGTATTTAGTGGATCCGTCGTAGTAGAGGGCCGTGAAACCGAAAAAAGGTTTTCCATCGGCCAAAGCCGAGCCAAGAAATTCTTCGCGGAAGACGCGCTTCTACGATAACCGTCGGGCCAAGTCGTCACCGAAAGAAACTTTTCTTATAGTGTGGTATGCATTGCTAGCACCCATGATATCCCACTATTTTCGATATATATATACCTATATATTATATACAACGCGCATTTGCTACAACCGGTGCTACCACTGCATGCGTGTGGTGTCGTTGATATGGGGAGCAGTTCTAGTAGCTGTCTAGATGAAAGGGAGCAAGAAGCATGCATGTACTTTACGGTGATATCTCCGTTTACTCACCAAACTACACGACAAGCCTTTGCATCAGCATACCGAGCAGTGTCTTTATGTGCATAAATTTCTGCTTGCTAGGTAGGTGCATGTTGAGCTGCATATTAGGAGCATCTTTACAAGCTCACCAGATTTTAGGAAGCATACTTTAGGTTTCTTTTTCACGGCGGCATGCTTCTATCTGAGTACTACTAGACTAGTCTAGTGTGAGCAACTAACCAACAAAAATTTTAACCAATATTTCAGACGTCCAACTAGACTGTGACACAAGCATGATATGTAGACAAACAAACATGCATGCAATCCAGCGGTTCGATGAGCATGCTATCTAGACAAAGCAACATGCATGGAATTGAGCTTTTTGGTACTACATGCCATTTGACAATCACTTCACACCCCCAAATTACTTTTTCCGCCTTGTGTGTTTTAATTTTGTCCCTACATTGGTGCATCTGCGGGTACACATGCGATGTAAAGCCAAACAAAAAATCAGCACAAACGTGTGGTATCAACAGAAGGATGAACGCACGCACAACTAAACTGAAGCTACGTGAAAACAAAAAACTCTTTGATATACTCCCTTGGATCTATATTAATATTCTCAACTTTGTCTAGATACGAATGCAACTAGTTAAGTATTTAGACTAAATACATTTGAATCTAGATACAGTTAAGAACAGTAATATGGACCGGAGAAAGTAAATTAATGTTATAAGAAATTTCGAGTCAGCTAACAAGATGATGTGCGGTTGAAATTAGAGTAATGTGTGCGAGAAGTGGGGTGACATATTAGTATGTTGCATGTACTAGTGAAATTGGTTGGTTGAATTGCTAAAAAAATTATAGCTTCCATGGACCCTGTGATGTGCATGTGAGAAACCGCTTTGTGCTTTTAGTAAACCGCCGTGCACCGAGAAGTAAGGTAGAATATTACTATGTTGCATGTACTGGTTAAAATAGTTGGTTGATTGCTAAAAGAATTATAGCTTCCATGAACCATGTGATATGCAGATTATTTAGTGCGTGGTGTGGCGTAGTAGTACTAGCGCTTTAGTTGTCCATGTGTGACGCTTTTTCTATGCAATGTGGACGGTTGTGTTGGTTGTGCTCCCGGTATGACGGAGAAGGAATATTCTATTGCAAACCTTGTGCTCTAGTTGCTAATTTTTTGGCTCCATATAAGAGATCTAATGGTTAGTTCAGCATGCATAGGTAGCACCCATGATATCCCACTATTTTGCATATATATATTTCGCTCCTAGGGTGTAGAATAGTTATTCTACACCCACCCTCTAAATTTAGAACAATATATTATTTTTAGGTCACATAAATTTCGTTTCACTTCGGATATCGAGAAGAACATAAAAAAATTTAAAAAATATATTTTTTTTATTTACATGCCATATAAAAATACAACGTAAAATATGTATTTTTGGTGTTTTTATACTATAATGACTCACAATTTTTTATCATTTTTTTAGTTGTGCTGAATATATGAACATAATTATTCGTATACAAAACATAATTTTATCAATCTAATAAAGTAAAAATATGTTGGGTGCAAAATAACTATTCTGTATCATGGGTTATATATATGTGGACGCGGATTTTTAAGACCACGGCTAGCTACGCACGTAGTAGGAATTATTGGATATGGTGCGCAAATCTGTTCACGGATCTCGATGCAGCCAACCAAGAGCGCACGTCCGGCGACGGTGCATGATCTTTGCCGTCTGAAACCGTCAACCACACCCTGCATGCATGCAAAGAGTTGCTCCTGCCCACGCGAGGAAGCCACGGCCGTTTGCCTTGTGGCATGTATATTGGAATGGTGATCTGCTTTTTTGTTGGCAATTAGTATGGCAAACCAGCCTGTGGTGTTTCCAGTGTGGTTAATTGTTTCCTTGTGGCATGCGATATGGCCGTTCTCTTTTTTTTTGTCCATGTAGCAAACCAGTTTGTGCCATGTGTTTTTTCCATCGGTCATTCTGTCCTTGGCATGCATACTCTGACGAAAAAGCGGCTTTCCATCTGACTCGACCACACCCGGGATACGCGTGGCTGAAGTTATTTTGGGCCGGGGGGGGGGGGGGGTTTCTCTTCTTCACCGGCCTATTGTTTTCATGACGGGTCTTTTCCCGCTGGCTCATCCTTGCAAAAACTATTGGCGCATATAAAGAGGTATGGCGTGCTGAGGCGTCATACATTCTTGGGATGGTGAGATATGGCGTGCTGAGAACTGTTCTCGAGTTCGATTTTCTTTATTAGCTTGTCGTCGAACACACTGGTTTTGATCGTTTTTAATCCTGAGCTGCAGATCCAGTTCTACTGCATGCGGAGCCGCAGGACTGGAGCGGCACTGATAGTGTCGGCGGCCGGCCGTAGGCACATGGAGGCACTGTTCTCCCTAGCCGTCATTCAGTTCAACAGTAGTGGCGGTCGCAAGGATGACCGCGACCTGCTGATGGGCGCAGGGTTGTGCACGCGCGGCAAGGGTACGTGGGGGCGACGCGCGAGCTCGGCCACTGCTTGGTCGACGGCTAAGGAGTGCGCCATTTACTGATACATGGGCGCCGCCTACCGGTGAAGTCCAAAGAGCTAGACCTCGCCATAGCAAGGGTGCACTGGGCCCTATAGGCGTAGAGCAGGTGCACGCCGCGAACAAGTTTCTTTCAGAATGGTTTGTCGCATGTCCGGGTAGTGAAGGTGACGCTCCAGAGCTACTCGAAGCTGGCGCCAGCGGTGCAGTGCGGTTGTGCTCGAATTTGGCGTGTGCTAGGCGCGAGACGCGTCTGCGTGAGTTTCGGCATTGCGCGGTGTGCGTGGCTGTTAGCTACTGCTCGCGCGCGCGTGCCAGGCGGTGCACTGGAGGATGGGTCACAACGTCACGTGTGTACCTGTTGTCCATGCTAACAACTGAGGCAATGTCGTGTTAGACCCAGATGCAGTCGTCGGGACTGAAAACAGTGTTAATGCCATCGCCGACCCGATGGAGGCCATCGCGGGAGAGGTCACCCACGTTGCGAATGTTCAGTTACAGCACGCCTACTGTATTTTCCAACTTGTTCTTCCTTTACCATGGCTCGTATGCACCGTGTGGAGCCATAGTCGTTTGCATGTTCAGTTAGATAATATACTGTACCCTCCGCAAATTGTGTCCCATTAGCTGTGTGTGATTCCCTTCCTAAGTCATTGTCTTCATGAAACTTTTTTGTGTCTTGAATTGTTAGCAAGAAGTATCTCTCCATGAAACTTTTTTGTGGTTGAAAAAAAATCATGGCACCTGCCGTGGAGTTTTCTTATGCGCTTACCTAGTAAAGATGGATACGGCATTTGCTTTTTGGTGGCCATATCTGATGTTGGTTGGGGTACGGGAATTATGAACCAGTTGTAATGCCATGAGTGCTGGTTTTGGCTCTTGGGTTTATATCTACTAAACGTACTAGCTGATCCAACAGTTGTGTGCGTGCGTAGCTAGCCCCTTGAGTATCCCACTATTTTCGATATATATATATATTTTATATCTATATATATTATAACTAGAGATTTAAACACTCAAAAAATTATATTCTATTAGCACTGAAATGAAGGACAAAAATAAATGATCCCTAGAAAAACAAGTTAACTTTCTACTATACTTATATTTATATCTATGAACAACATGCTTCAATTTTCTTGTGAGGTCATGGTAATTAGATAATTGCATGAATTTGTAGTTCATGGTCAACATAGATTATACGACGACGCCCGGGTATTTACACTGGCCACTGTGCTAGTTGTGTTTAAATTGCTATAACATCATACGAAGTAACTTTAGTCTTTAGATCATGAGAACATATCAATCACAAATACCAGAAGAGTAACTTGATAACATCAAACGTCACACCGTAACAGGGTGACAATAAAGGTGTGTTCAGATACTCCGAAAGTGTTATATAGAGGCTCATAGATCAAGAGTGGGATTTTTCCATCCTGTTGGCGGAGAGATATACTATGGGACCTCTTGATAATATCACATTGATGTAGCTTGCAAGCAAGTGATAAGATCACTAGAATATTATATCACGGGAACAAGAAAAGAGTACTTGTCGGTAACGAGACCAAACTAGGTATGGGGATACCGATGATCGAATCTCGGAAATGTAATATATTTCGATACAACGGGATTTAATTACAAACATTAATGGTTCTCATGATCATTGAAGTCATCGTTGAATGTATAGGAGTCAGCACGGATCTCCAGATCCCGCTACTGATTATTGATCAGAGAGGGGTCTCGATCATGTATGCATTATTCACGAACTGTAGGGTGCACACTTAAGGGATACCGACACCATTTAGGAGCAAACATGTTTCAGATAAAGATTATGAAAGCACTAGAATCCTTCTGATGGACACTGGAATTGTTTCGGGTGAAACTGCTGAAACTGGTTCGGCATGTGATATCGAAATGTTGCACGGACTTTTATGTAAATGTTTGTTAATTAAAGTAATTAAAAAAATTCTGAATAAAATAAATAAAAGAGTTTTATTAAATGTGAGTTGCATTTATTTTGGTGAAAAATTAATGCATGTGAGTGGAATTGTGAGTGGAGGGGTGTTTATGTGAGTGGGAGCTCCACCCACATGAATGATAGAACAAGTGGGGGCACCACCTAAGCCGCGGGCCATGGGAGGGGTTGTCTCCCTTTACCCTATAAAAAGCCCCCTCCTCTCCCTCTCACTTTACACCTCCTCGTGAAGGATCTATCTTCCCCTCTAGTTTATTTCCCCATGGCCTCGGATTAGCGAGAAACATATTCCCAGTTGCTTTTTCTGAAAGGAGTTGCTGCTTCCGCTGCATCGCTAAAGCAAGGACACGGAGGCTGAAGGAGGACCGGACATGTGTGCGACCATGGATGCGCCGCTGAGTTGCGGTGCTGGACTTCCTCACGATCTTGAGATTAACAAACGAACGACTACATCATCCACGAGTCCAACCTCATAACCGTGCCACTCTTCAAGGGTATGTTCTCTATACATGTATATCCACCTGTTGATTGTATCTAGGTAGATAGATTTTGGTGCTCAGTTATTCACTCCGTAGGATTTTTTTTGTTTTCTATGCTGCAAAACCAACAGATTTGTCGAGCAACACTATCTAGTTCGGAACAAGGTAGCGCTAGAGAAGAATTTTTTATATCATACACATGATTCTTCTAGTGAGAGGCTAACATAGGGGATCCACCAGCCTGAATAAATGGCTGATGCAACGAGTAACGCTATTTGAAACATGGAGGCACGACCGAGGGAAAATATTCCATCATACTCATGTTTCTTATAATAATAGGATGACATGTGGAGCCCAGCAACGTGATTAAACGGTACATGCATCGAGCAGCGTTATCAAGTTCGGAACATGGTAGCACGAGTGAAGGAAAAAATTCCATCATACACATGGTTCTTCTAGTGAGAGGCTGACATAGGGGACCCAGCAGCGTGACTAAACAAAAGATGCATCGAGCAACGTTATCAAGTTCACATCAGGGAGGCACGAGCCAAGGAAAAAATCTATCATGCACACGTTTCTTCTAATGAGAGGACGACATGTGGGACCCAACAACCTGATTAAATGGCAGACGCATCGAGCAACGCTATCAAGTTCGGAACATGGTAGCACGAGCAAAGAAAAAATTCCATCATACACACGATTCTTCTAATGAGAGGCTGATTCATCGTAATAGAGGGCCGCGAAACCAGAAAAAAAGTTTTCCATAGGCCACGGCCGAGCCGAGAAATTCATCACGGAAGACACGCCTTCTATGATGATCGACAGGCCCAGTCGTTGCGGATGGATACTTTTGTTGTACATAGATTAGGAGAACTATTTGGGTCCCGCTCAAATCCTTATAAATGCAGGTCTTCTTGATAATTTCTCAAAAATTATTTGATCCTTTATCAAATCGACAATTCTAACTATGAGGCACTAGTATCCACATGGTTGACAGAACCTGCTTGTTGTACTTATTACAACACTTCTTCAAACTCGATATTGAAGGAGACACAGTTTTTACAACATTTTATCATTCATAGAATTATTAGTGTAAATCAAACAGACTCAAGCATCGCTACTCATCGTAGTCAATCATTGAATTTGTCAAAATGTTCTTTCTGACAAATGGAGCTTTATTTCTTTTGAAGTTTCATTTCTTCCTAACTTTTCAGTTATTGGGAAGATTAAGTAACGTCCTTACTTAATAAGATAAGTAACATTTACTTTTCAATCTTAAATGTAACTGGATACAAGATTTTATGAATTTCAGTCATTTCTCGTACTTAGATCCATCACTGCTTCTTCATAGTTCGTAGGTATGTCATGTTTTATTAACATGATAAGTGAATCAACAATATAATCCCATAAGGAGGTGGAATGTATTATTGAATACTGCATTCTTTTAAAAATATTAGCTTAAACCTCATGATCATAATCACTAGTTTATCCTCTACTTGTAGAGTTTTGGTTCTGGAACACATTCCGTTGCGCTACTCGACATCTGGCGACAAGGTCAATTACCTTTGTTTTGAAATTCTACTTTCTTCCACCAACAATTCTATCAAAGAACTTGTTCTTGAGACAGTACCACGCTTGGCAACAGAGAGTTTGCCTATTTTAGTTTTAGTTGTGGAACATACTACAAAGAATTATTCATTTGTTATAATTTTGAATTATCACACAACTCAAAATTACATAAACTACATCAGGCCACAATGGATGGTTTCCTACTTTAAAGTTAGTGTTTTTCTATTTAATTGCTAACTCTAAATAACTATGGTAACACGATAAGAGATTTATTTAGACCATATGGTATCCAATACAATATGATTACAATGCTTCTTCATATCATCATATTGAAGTGTTCAAGCATCATAATTTGTGGAACATCCATTCACAAGTCCTTATACCAAAAATCAACTAAAATACCAATCACTTTGATCGATTCGCAGAGGCTCGTGTCTTCTTGTTGATTCAGTATCCATTTTCATATTCTAAAAGTCTTTGAACATTTCAAATGATTTCAGATTTTTGTTTCATTTACTAAATGCTCATATTTACTTAAATCCACATCAAGGTTCATGAAATAACAATTTTTACTACTTTGATGAATTATAATACATCACTATGTATGATATTCAACGCCTTAGCACATAATCTATTTTAGCAGAATTTGGAGTTTTAGTCACTTTTGCAAACCTGACACGGTTTTGCATTTCTCAAAAGATCGAATATCTTAAGACTCCAAGTTTCATTAATATGAACCCATTACATGCATACGACACCATTCATGACTTAAAAGGTAGTGTTATTCATTACTAACTTTGGATATTTTTTAGATTTTAATTGTTTACAAATGCTTAAACTATTATCATCGAGATTGCAATAAGAATAATCATTCATAAGAAAAAATGTGACCATAAAAGAGAATTAGGAGTAAATAATAGTGTTAGATTGCTTTGACTCAAACTGATATCCACCTTGTCTTGATTCTTTTAGGCCGTGGGATGGACGCTGAAAAGGACACGCGGTGATGTCGCAACAGAGCCCTACTATCCTATGAGGCGGGAACCACTGCGGGCTAGGGCGAAGGATTCCAGACCGAGAACTAGTGTGGTGCGTGCCCTCCTACCCCATGTAGCAGGATGGTGGGCCGCACGCGCGACATGGGCACGCCGTCGGCTTCAGTGGGTATGTCGTGCTAGATTGGAGGTGTTTCACCCAGGACATGCCTCCGCACCCCTCGGTGGTGGGGTCTACCCATATACGACATGGCCCCGCGAGCCCATGCCTGCCACGACTTTCCGTGGGCATGGGGCCCGATTATAGCCAACGTGGCAGTGTAGACTTTAGGCGGTCGCGTTTTCTCACGGTTGTGGGGCCTGACCAGACCCGAGTTGGTGACGTAGATACTATACGGCTGTGGGTTAGCGTGGTCCGAGCCAGCGAAAACTCGACGTGCCGCTGTAAGCCCATGACATATGTGGTTCTTCGTGGCCGTTAGGCCCGTCCAAAGACGATGTGGCGACGTGAGCCCGTGTCGTCCACGGTTTCTCGTGGTCATGGGGACCACTCATAGTCTACGTGTCGTTGCGAGCTCATGCTGTTATCGTTTTCTCGCCCTCGTGGGGCTTGAATAGAGAATACATGCCATCCTACACTTCAGACATACATAGGATCTCACGGTGGAGAGCAGAGCTGGCAGTGTAGACCGTAGGCGTCCGCGGTTTACTGCTTTCTGCCAGCTAAGATATGCGGTAAGATGGTGAGCTGCCATACCTCTGTAAGTACGCTAAAAGCGATAGTCTGCAGCGACGAGATATGACATTGTTATCAACTACGCTCTCTTGCTTCCTCTCTGTTGCATGGTATCTCTTTCTTATCTTCCTCCTTGCGATTATATAAGAATGGAGAATGTTTCCCTCACTTTGATTTCAAGTTTTGTTCATAGATGGCGATGGTTTGCGACACAATTGCTTCTTTGACATGGCGAGCCACGTCCTTGTTGCTTCTTATTTATGGTGAGTTGCGCCCTTGATGCTTCTTCTTTATGCTTGCTTTGATCGCTAACATGATGAATAACGGGTTTTTTAGATCCCTTTCTGCTATGCATATGTTGTTCTTACCAGCTTCTATTACATCCTTGATTCTTCTATTGGTAGGTGTTTTTCTCATATTTTTCTTGATTTTGTCATATTTTTACGTCCGCGCATTATTCGTTAGGTTTTCTACCAGATTTTCCTCTCTTACGCGATTACTTCTGTATTTTTTCATTCTGTGTACAACTTTATGTTATCTCGGGCATCGGTATATGATGTCTTCTTAGGTCAAAAATCTTCTAATGCTGTTGAGGTGAGCTCTATGTTCCTTTTGTCGCTTTCTGTATAATATTTTTTATGTTTGCTATTTATGTTCGTCTTTCTCTATGCCTTTGTTATTATTTCTTAGGTTCGTTCAACTTTTGAAGCGGAGGATGTTCTGTTGAGGTATGTCGTAACTACAATGTCGATAGCCGTTATCATTGGTGTTTGTTCATCCATGTAAGTTCTTCCCTCTTTTGCGTATTGCTTTGGCCGATCTTTTGTTCGCAATTTATTATGCACGTGTAAGTCTGTCCATGATTTTTTTACGTGTACTCTTATTTCGGAAGGGTTAAGTTTGTGCGAGTTATAGGTTGGTATTAGATAAATGTTAAGCGTTCTCACGTTTTTAAGGACATCGCTTACTGTGAAATACTGCCGGAATCTTGTTCGGTGATGGTGTAGTCAAGATTAGGACAGAGTTAGGCATTGGTAGGTGGCATGTCGGAAGAGCACTGCACACGGGCATGTGCATGCACCTCAAGGAATACTCCTTTTTGTACGTACTTTCGGATCATCTTCTCTCGCTATGGATGCCGTGAGCTTTTGCGACCATCTTCCGTGCTAACTTTCATGAAAGCTATAGCAGAATGCTTTATTTCACGTACTAGTTGTTGCGTCACTTTTTTTACGTTTACATCATGTTCTGTTATAGCCATTATGCGATGTGTATATCTTTTTTTGTTTTCTGCAAATGATTGTCGTAATGTTCCTATTGGATCTGAAGATGGGCTTTCAGGAAGCGGTCGTGGTGGTCAGGCTTTTCAGAGCGTGGGACTACCGCAATCATACTTATGATGGGCAGATCATGCGTGTTGATATGGTGCTTTTTTACTCCAAGGTAACGCGGTGTCGTTAGGTACATGTCCTTCTATTTGTATGCTTATATGTTATGTATCTTTCTGTCGGGAACATGGCACTGAAATGTACGCTAAAATTGGCAACCGAGCAATTAGCGACTCTAGGCCGATGATGTAGGAAGATCGAGTATACGCGCTATAACGTTTTATGGTCTCTAGCACTAGATGTGGGTTCTGTGCCGTAAAAGGTGACCTCATGATCTAGATCATGTCGTGCACCGTCATCGACGAGGTGGTAGAAGTTTCTTCTAAGTTCCTGAAGATCGTGTGTGATCCATTCGCCTTTTCAGAGCTTCCTCTCTTCATCGGCTGCTCTCCTATTTAATTGGTCTGTTCCTCTTGGTCTTACTCTCATGTAGGCAACTAATGAGTCTATGTACTACGACTACATTTAATATGTTCCTACCTTAGACATAATTGTTATCGTCATTAGCTTTACCAATCTTCACCTTGCGTGCATCGTCCAACAAACTTCGCGAATAGCAAAGCCATCGATCGTGAGGGAGAGAACGATCTTTCTGCGAGACAGAATGTATGCAACTGTTACTGTAGCACCACGAGAAACCACTACTAGAAAATCGCTTGTTGTTTTTATTTTGTGCATCATCTAATAGCATGTTCATGTCATCATGTCACATTGTATTTAAACATCATCATGACATCATGCATATTTCTGCACTAAACTATTTCTCTAAAAGTCTATCTTTGTTTTCTAAATATCCCTCTCTATTTCAAATATAAAACCCCGGTAGTCCCAAATATTTTATTTGCCTAGAAACTATTTTCAAAAGGTTTGAAAAATGAATATAAAATGTTTTAGTGGGGAGGCAGCCACCGGTCCGGCCCAAAAGGCCCAACCGGCAGCAATCTACCATCCCACCTACCTGTAAACCCTAACCCTAGCCTAACCGCCTTACCTACCCCAGCACCCACACCCTATCGTCACCACCACTCTGCGACCCACCCTGCCCCTATACACACACGGACACGTACACATGCACACAAACCCCCACCCCAGCACTGACGCACACAGCGTTGCTCACGACACGCTCCCACTACCGCAACCCCACCCACCGACCGACACACCCGACCCCACCTCGCTCATGCGATCCCCACCCTGTACGCGCCCCTCGTCCTCTCCCATCGATCCCATCACTCTCTCTCTCTCACCGAACCCGCAAGCAGGGGCGGAGCTATGCACAAGTCAGAGGGGGCCACCGCCCCCCCAGACTTGGAACATTTACTGAAGAAAAAAATATTTAAGGGGCTTAATTGGAAATTTTTTGAGTCTTTTGCCCCCCCAAATGTTGAAATATTACCTTTTGCCCCCCCCCCAGTCAACCTGGGCTAGCTCCGCCAGTGCCAGCAAGCCTCTGCCCCCACGTCCTCCTCAAGCCGCCGCCGCCACTTCGCGTCGCCCTCGGCCGTCTTCCTCTCCCCTGCGGTCGCGCGTCTCCGCATCCTCGTGTGTTTCCTCGCCAGCCCACATGTGTTGCCGCCGCTAGGGTGTGCTTGCTCCTCCTCGCGAGCCCGTGAGCTCCTGCGACCGCGCGAGTCCCTGCGAGGTTCCCCTGCTACCACCCTCTGCCGCCTCTCCTCGGTCCTGACCCGCGTCGGCCTCAGAGCCCTCTCGCTGCTGATAGGCCCCCTGTTGCCAAGCTCTACGCCGCTCAGTGTCGCCAACCTTGCTCCCTGCTCCATCTTGCTCACCGCGCGCATCCGCGCCTTGCCGCATGGCCCCGACCGGCTCCTCCTGGCCACCGGCCACGATGCTTGCCGCAGGTGCCCTGCCCGCACGCACGCCCATGTTTGCCTTCTTCTATGAACCGTATGTTTTGCTAACCTGGCGAGTCCTGCAGTGCGGTTGCTTGAGGTGGTCAATACCCGTGCACATATGCATCCCTGTCAACTGGTGACCCAACAGATCTTTTGGTTCAAGTACCTGGTGGCGCTCTACCTATGACCATGTGGTACGCAGCATCGAGAGAAGGCAGAGTCGATGCACGAAGGTGAACCCGAGGGCTATATAAGACGGTACTCGAAGATCACCAATTCAAATTCCAAGTCCGACACCGAAGCCGGAACCCCGAGGCCTTCGACACGGAGCACGGAGAACTCCCTCCTAGATCGAAGACCCCGTTTCCGGAGGCGAAGACCGATCCCGTTGAGACCGAAACTGAACCCCGTCGAACCCTCGGAACCAAGATCGCCGATACCCCGATGTGTGAACCTATTTATCCCTATTTAATAAATGTCATATGTCTTGTTCCATATTAAAATATTCATGCTTGCATCTCATCATGTGGTTTTGGGGCGTTATGTCGATTCACCTAATAATTTAATATGGAGGCTATATGTGGGCTATTCTTGTCTTATTGGATTCATTTAGATTTGTGTAGCAAACCGATGTTATGTTTTGCCTTATTAATACAACATTAAAATTGTGGGGTAATTAAACAACATGAACCTACTAATTAGTTGTCGGGATCCCGATTCTGTTTACTATTGCCTAGTTGCATCACACCTTTGCCATGCCATACATCATACATGCATCATGTCCGATCTTCTGCCTCAGTATTAAATAGTGCATCCGGTGTTTCTTTTGCTTTACTTCTTTGCAGATTGGACCGTTCAGTTGATGCGAGTGTCGACAAGTTCTTCGGATAATGTATATTTAATAGTGTTTCCCAGACGAGCATTCTCCCTCTTTCTACCTATTTTGCATTTATAGTCTTTACTTCCTTCTGTTAGTCTATTGCTATCCATGTTGTGATGCTTTAGTTTCCGTATCATTTATATCCCTTCCAGTCTATATATTACCTTTGACACCTCCTATTACCTATTGTTTGTGAGCTAGTCGGTCTTGCGAGTCGTAGTTACTTGCTCAGGTGTTGCTTCGTGTCGTTGGTGTTCCATAGTTGTTGGGAGGTTACCACATGCTTAATGGTGGGGATGGCCATGGCTTTAATTATAGTTTCTTAATTAAATATTAAAAGTAGATAAAATTAATGCAGAGGCACAGGTGGGTAATAAATATTATTTGGTTTTTACCCGCCTAATGTGTCCACCTAGGACCCCAGTTCTTGACACCTATTTCAAGACTGAGCATGCTAACCACATGTGGGTTGTCTGGGCATCCCTATCGGCTTATTACCTGATTTCAAAGTACTGTACTAGGGACACAAACTAGTTCGGGCTTTAAACGTGATACATGTAAAATGCATACATGAATTTTGTAGTCCGTTAACATTTTTTCCTACATATTTGCATCATATATAATGTTATATCCATGTTTTATATTAATTTTTGGGGATTTACCAAAGATCCCTTTATTTTGGCTATAACCCTGCAGGGCAAAAAACCTGTTTTTGATGTTTCGGGACCTATACAAAGTCAAATGGACCTGCACTTTTGAAAATGCCAATATTTATCCATGAGAAGCATCTAGAGCACTGGAATCTCACCAGGAGGGCCAAACGAGCCTAGGTGGCGCGCCTAGGCATGGTGGGCGCACCACCCATGCTTATTTGCTCATCAGCTGTCCGATCACCTTGATTCTTTCGCCCACGAAGTTCTCTTGACCTGAAAAACCCTATATAAGGACCCCCGGGGCGTCCTCAGAGTGGGAGACACGAGAAGCAACCAGAGACAAAAACACCACCAAACAGAGACAGATCCGGCAAAGATTGGAGGGGGAAACTCGGTTGAAGCCACCTCTAGGGAGATATCCACCCTCTCCAACATCTCCAGCATCATCACCATGATGAAGAGGTAGTAGTCCAGCTCCAGGCTATGGGTTTGTGGCAGTAGCTTGATCTATTTCTCTCTTGTTCTTCATAGATCTAGTACCATATGAGCTGCTCTACATGATTATGGTCATATTTGTAATTCCTATGTGGTGGATCTTTGTTCTATGATTTGATATTTGAGATTGGAATATATTTTGTGTAAGATGTTTTAATAGATGGATATCATGCACCATGTTCTTTATTGATTGTTTTGATCCAACTTGTATGCAAGAACTTGTATGGGGAGAAGTGTGTGTTAGATGGAGTAGCATGGGGTAGAGATTGAATTGGGACACAAAATATTCAAGATCTACTTTGGTTTTACCTTTCTTTTGCTGCCTCACTAGGGATAAAGTGAAATCATGTGTTATAGTTATCATGTGACAGTGTGATGACCTTGCTAGATCAAGGTAGCATATTTGTATTTCAAACATCATATAATATTGCTTAAAGCTATACCCTGATTTGTTCTTAAATCAATATTGCATGGAGATTTCCCTTTCTTGAGGAGTATAAGAGAGAGATGTATTCCATCTCAATATTAGAATGTGATGGCCATATTAATTCCTTTTATCAAGCACTTATAGAATTTCCATGAATCTTTATCATTGATGAATAGTTTTTGTGATTACTACAACTTAAAAAGAGAGTAGCCAAGTGAACCCATGAACCCCGGTCTGATTTTTGTCATAAGAAACACCTTTCCATTGCATCTACTATCATTTATAATTTCTGCAATTTATTAATCCGAAAATACAAAAATACTTTCTCTACTTGCAATCACCCATAAAAAACCAAAAACAACTTTACTATCCTTCATATCTAGTTTGTATTCCTTTACTTTATATACTTTGTTTTATATTTTATTTCATAATACTAATAGGAAACCTTGTGCTTGACAACCACCTGGTGGAGTTGGGACACAAGACAAATTATTTTACTTTATAGGTTGCATGAAGAGGAGAAGACATATATCCACATAATTCCTCGAGAGTTTGATATAAACCCTCGAGTCACCCTTGTGGAGAAAATAAGCTTGCTACAACACTCTATACTTGGAGTCCCAACGAAAAGTGGCTACATTTGTTGCCGTCAAGACTATTTTCTGGCGCCGTTGTCGGGGAATTGGTGGAGGCATATCACCGTGGGTGCAGCGTGGTGAAACTCCCACGACAGTTGCCCGACTATTTTCTGGCACCGTTGCCGGGGAGCGTAGCGCTTAAGTTTCTATTCTTGTGTGCACTAGACTTTAGATTTTTTTTAGTTTGTTTTATATCTTGCAACCATCTAAGCTTGGGGATGTTTCTTTAACTTGTTTGGATGTGAGTTTCTCATTAGATTTACTTTCAGTTTTTTACTCTCGTTATATCAAAAACACATAAAAATTATTATAAATTTTACTATGGATGATAAAGATGAACATGTTAATGAAAAATATATTGCAACTAGTTCTAAAGAGACACCTAGTGAAGAGGATATTGTTTTCACTAAAGCTTTTATGAGTCTTGATCTAGATGACTTTGATAAATTTGAAGAAACCTTGAGTATCTTTTCTCTAGGAACACTATTTCCTCTTGCTAGTAAATGCAATGAACCTGCAATATTCATTAAAGATAACGATTAGATTTTGAAGTTAACCCATAAATAATAGAAAGAGTTGAAGCATCTAAGTTCTATGGTAAAGAAAAAGAATTTCCCTATGAGCACTTAATGAATCTAGAAGATACTGCTTGCCTATTTGGAAAACCTGAGATATAACAACACTATTATTTCTTAAAACTATTCCCCTTCTCTTTAGGAGGAGATACAAAAACTTTGTACATATCATTAGCTCCTAAGTCCATTACTAGTAAGAAAGCATGCTTGTATTTTTTTTCCATAAGTATATCTCTGATAGTGAAATACATGCTATGAAAATTGAAGTTAGTAGCTTTACACAAAACGAATAAGAAAGTACCCCCAAGCTTGGTGGAGATTTTGTGCCATTTGAAGGAGATGTCATGTGCATGGTTTTAAGGATAATGAATTGCTTGATGCATTTTATAATGGACTAACTGAAAGTTCTAGAACATATCTAGACAATGTTGTAGGAAATATTTTTAGGGACATGACTATTGAGAAAGCTAAGGAATTATTGAATACTATTACTCAGAATTATCGTGATTGGCATATTTAAGAAGAGGAGAAGAATGAAGAAGAAGAAGAAGAAGAAGAAGACATGGTCCAACCTAAGCTTGGGGATGTATGGGAACCTCTCTAAAATGACAGTAACACTCAAACTAAAACTCATTTATCAGTTATGAGAACCCATGCTATGATAATTGTGCAACTAAAAATTATATGGTCATCTTTGATAACCCATGCTATTATGATGGAATTAAGTATGCACCTTTGTCTTCTAAGAACGCTACTACTAAAATTATTGATGATAATGAGGAATATTGTTTACATATGCTATATAAAAATGCTTTAGATGATGGTCCTATGCTTCTTGATAACCATCAATGTATAAAAAATGAAGATATAAATGATAAACTTGCTGCCTATGATGATACCCTTATGACTAAGAGTCCTATAATATTCTTGAACTCTCCTATTTTAACTATAGAGGAGAAATATGCACTTGCTAGAAACTATATATGTGGTTTTCAATTACCTTATGTTGAAAATCATCATTGCAACCATAATATTACTAATGAAAAGATTACTAGAAAATATTTTGAAAATGGAAAGCATGCTATTGAATACCATGTAAATTATAATAATCATCTTCATAAAACAAAATTTACAAACTTGCATGCTTCCAATGGTCATATTGCTAAATTTGCTTCTAGTATTTGCTACTATTATGAAAGAGGAGGTTGTCAATTACCTCCTTATGTTGCTAATAATTATAAAACTCATTCACCTACTGATAATATGCATAGGTATACTCTTGTTTGATGTACGTTATTCAAATATAAAAGCCCTATGCATAGGAAAAAAGTTAGACTTCGTTATTATCATTTTTATGTTTTGTGTTGCTCTATACCATGTTCCTAATCTATTATTTATTCGATTGGCATGATCACACCATGGGACCATAGTATAATGTATGGAACATTTTCCAAGGAATAAGGAGGTACCTAAGAAGCACAAGCTATCCCATGAGTTCCACATCACCTAAACCAAGTAAGTAAAGCCTAGCTATATGGCTATAAAGAAAGCGCTTTGCGGGAGGCAACCCGGTTATTTTTCTTTTGGATTTTTATTTTGAACTCTTGATGTATCAAGAGGGTTTTGTTTTGGTTTTCTTTCTGTAATTTTTAATAAAGTACCAAGTGGAACCCATTTTAGATGTTTTGAAAGTTGCTAAACATATGGAGTAGCAAATTTCTGCACAACAGGTTTTAGTGTGTGAATTTTCTAACTTTTTTTGTAACTTTGATTGCACTCAAATTAATACATAATTTACAAATTTTCATCCTATGTATGCAAAAAAAATTGTATAAAATATCTGACATGTCTAAGTGGTCGAAAACAATTCGTTTTGCTGTTGCTGAAAATTTGGACAGATTCTGCCATGTTTTTGTTTAACCATTCCCAAGTGTCCTAAGATGATTTCTATGAGTTATATTATATGCTAGGGATATGTAGGAACATTATATGCTTGCTGGAAAATTCAGAAAGAATTTTTTTCTTTGATATATATGCAACAACTAGTATATTCTTGTGCCAATAATGTCACCTCTCAAAAAAGAGATGGGAGAAAAAGTTTTATGTTGAAGTTTTTTGACAGGTAATAGAGGAATATCAGACCAAGAGAAATCCAAGGATGGTGAACAAATAAGCTTGGGGATACCTAATGTACCCCTCTGGACCAACTGAACTCTTGGTTTGCAAACCTCTAAACTTTGTTTGTTGAGCAACATGGAACTATCATAGAAACTTGGAGTGTCTATTTTATCATTTTACTTTTTGTTTTGCATTAAAAAGACCACCACCACCATTATTATAAATTTTTATGATTATCTACTGAAAAGAAATCCTACCTTAATGAGATCAAAACTGAAAAAGAATGCCATGGAATAAAAGAAAAGGGGAGATAAAAACAAAAGCTAAAATTCATGTTGTGTTTAGTTCTTAAGATCACGTACTTTATATGAAGCATGATCTATTTTATGCCTATTAATTTGTATCCTTTGCTTGTGCATATTTATGTTCAACATCAATAAGCAAGGTGAGAAAATAAATGTTGGCATTATATACTAGATGGCACACTCTTTAGATCTCTTTTTGCTAAGCCTTTTCTACACAAGCTAAGACTTGTTCCAAGCCCCTTAAAACTAGACTATGCATATCCACCTACTTGTGGCAAAAGCTACTTTCAAGTATAGTATCTATGTTAATCCTCCAAACACTCTTAAAACCACCCATTTTCGTGTATTTTAAAGCTCATAAGAAAGTAACGTTTAGGGTGATACCACTATGGAAATTTTTGTGCTTTACATCTTATTAGTGGTTGTTAGCTAAACCATGGCTGGCATGGCACAAAGCTTTCAATGTTAAATGTTGAATATTAATCATGTTTAAGTTCTACCTATGTATTGCAACAATGTAAAATGAAGTGTGCACACTGGAGTAGGCATGTTGGTAGAAAACGCTCCTGAACCGCTAGCCAAAGCCATGCATGACATGGTGGAAACTTGCAGTATGATGATCCTTGTTGATATGATTCATATGTCTGTTTTTATTGTTTTTGTATAGTAGAGATAGTTCCCCCTCCCACCTTGAACACAACCAAGAATTATATTATCTTTTGTGATAAATGAATAAATTAATAAATAAGCAAATAAATAAATGCCAAAAAGGGGGGCATATAGCTACACAAGGGAAAGAGGTACTTCAGTGATGCGATTTCATAGACCAACATGAGTATACAATAATAGGCCTAAGTTGAGTAGCATGATGAGTGCAAGGTCATAGACTAGATGCATGAAACAATCAACTTGTAAGATGTTTAGCACATAAACCATTGCATGATCATGTTTAGCACATAAATAAGATGTTTAGCACATAAACACATCTATAAATAGGTTCTTCAAAGTGTGTTTGAAATTCTATTTTGTTCATCATTTGTTTTATCACAACATCACTTATTGTTCAACATATTTATAGATGTGTAAAATATACAACTTGATAGTACACTTGAATATTATGTTTCATTCAAAGGAATTCAGTCTATGAACTTTGCATGATAATGAAGGAAGCTAAGGTAACAAACTCCAAAGTCCATGTTTAGTTTTATTACCTTCATGCTCAAGGATGAGCATAGGTTAAGCTTGGGGATGTTGGTGCATGTAAAAGGCATACATGAACTTTATAGTTTGTTAACATGTTTTCCCACATATTTTCATCATATATAATATTATATCCATATTTTATATTGATTTTTGGTGATTTACCAATGATCCCCTTTATTTTGGCTATAACCCTACAGGGCAGAAAAACCATGTTTTCAATGTTTTTGATGTTTCAGGACCTATACAAAGTCAAATGGACATGCACTTTTGGGAATGCCAATATTTATACATGACAAGCATCTGGAGCACTGGATTCTCACCAGGAGGGCCAAACGAGCCTAGGTGGTGCGCCCAAGCCTGGTGGGTGCGCCACCCATGCTCGTTTGCTCCTCGACTGTCTGATCGCCTTGATTATTTTGCCCATAGAGTTCTCTTGACCTAAAAACCCCTATATAATGACCCCCCAGGGCGTCCTCAGAGAGGGAGACATGAGAAGCCACTAGAGTCAAAAACACCACCAAACAGAGTCAGATCTACAAAGATTGGAGAGGGAAACTCCACCGGAGCCACCTCTGGGGAGATCTCCACCCTTTCCAACATCACCAGCATCATCACCATGATGAAGAGGGAGTAGTCCACCTCCGGGCTATGGGTTTGTGACAGTAGCTTGATCTATTTCTCTCTTGTTCTTTATAGATCTAGTACTATATGAGATACTCTACATGATTATGGTCATATTTTTAATTCCTATGTGGTGGATCTTTGTTCTATGATTTGATATTTGAAATTGGAATCTATTTTGTGTAAGATGTTTTAATAGATGCATATCATTCACCCCGTTCTTCATTGCTTGCTTTGATCCAACTTGTATGCAAGAACTTTTATGGGGAGAAGTGTGTGTTAGATGGAGTAGAATGGGGACAGAGATTGAATTGTGACATATAATATTCAAGATCTACTTTGGGTTTTACCTTTCTTTTGCTGCTGCACTAGGAATAAAAATGAAATCATGCACTATAGTTATCACGTGACAGTGTGATGACCTTGCTAGATCAAGGTAGCATATTTGTATTTCAAGCATCATATAATATTACTTAAAGTTATACTCTGATTTGTTCTTAAATCAAGATGCATGGAGATTTCCCTTTCTTGAGGAGTATAAGAGAAAGAGATGTATTCCATCTCAATATTAGAATGTGATGCCCATATTAATTCTTTTTATCAAGCACTTATAGAATTTCCATGAATCTTTATCATTGATCAATTGTTTTGTGATCACTACAACTTAAAAAGAGAGTGGACAAGTGAACCCATGAACCCCGGTCTGATTTTTATCATAATAAACACCTTTCCATTGCGTCTACTATCATTTATAATTTCCGCAAGTTATTATTTCGAAAATACAAAAATACTTTCTCTACTTGCAATCACCCATAAAAACCCAAAAACAACTTTACTATCTTCCATATCATCTAGTTTGTATTCCTTTACTTTATTTACTTTGTTTTATATTTTATTTCATAATACTAATATGAAACCTTGTGCTTGACAACCACTTGGTGGAGTTGGGGACACAGGAAAAATTATTTTACTTTACAGGTTGCTTGAAGAGGAGAAGACAAATATCTACACAATTCCCTGAGAGTTTGATATAAACCCTCGAGTCATCCTTGTGGGGAAAAGAAGCTTGCTACAACACTCTACACTTGGAATCCCAACGAAAAGTGGTTACATTTGTTGCCATCAATATGTTACCTATTGTACTTATGCCATGTTTATTACATGTTGCTCGATGAGCGTTTATTACTATTGCGTAGGTGCAGCACTCTGTTACAGGAGTATATTGTCTATGGCCTATGCTCGCGTGACAAGTCCATGCAACCTCTTGGTCCGTACGAGGATTAGCTATACCTCGTACGGGTAGCACTTTTGGGTGTCCCCCATATACTTGCTTTGGGTCTAGGAAAGCGTTGTGTACGAAGCCCCGCCGACATACCGATGGGTGTATGTTAATTGATCTGGCAAAAAGGACAGAAGTGCATGTGGAAACTTTGGTGCACCCCTACAGGGTTTAATCTTTTCGAAAAGCCGTGTCCATGGTTATGGGCGACTTGGAGCACAATTTCTCGATCATAGACAACTTATACTATAGCATTGGTGTTATAATATGATGTGTATCTGATATGACTATTAAGTTGGATAACCACCATGGAATGAATGAATAAAACTGCCAACTGTGTGAGTTTCCTCGGAAAGACTTTCTCATTTGGTCTCGAGGGGGAAATACCAGGATGGGTATGTTTGGTGTTAGTATCAGGTTGGTTCCGAGTAGGTCTTTCTTACCCCTCTCTAATAGCCGACAGTTGTATCGAGTCTCTATAGGTTGTTTAGTGCATGCTTTGCTGCTGCTTCAGTCCACTATAACTAGGTAGGCAAGAGTCGCCGAATTATAGACTCGCCATGTACTGGCCTTAGTACTGACCGCTCCCTTTTTTCCTTTGCCCTTCGTTGGCACCCCTTTTGTTTAATAGGTATAAATTTGACATCGTTAGCAGGGTTACCCTTCCGGCTTGGTCGGGGCAGGGTTATGAATGCTATTGGTTATTCTTCAGGACTCTTAGGCCAATTAGCATCTTATCCGTACTCGGATGTTGTATCGTTTTCAAGGTGATTTGGATCTTTGTGTCGTATATCTGTATTCTTGGCTCATTGAGCCGCGGTTGTATATATGTTCTTGTGGATTCCATCATGGACTATTGTGTAATGGTATTATTTCATTTTCCACCCACACGCAAGTGCCAGGTGGGCATGTTTGCATCGTTTCTACGCGGTTTTGGCGGGAATCGCTAAAATCTACATAGGGCCGATTTGAGGGTGTTACAGTTACTGTTTAGTTTCACATACAGTCATGCTGCTTACAAAACTAACCATTGTTTTCTCAGCGGAAAATAAGCAATGGTGGCTCTATGGGGCGATTTTTCTATTAGGTTCCTGGCACACGAGGTTTTACGAGCGTGTCGTAGCAAGACTGTAAGCGTTATATTTATCGGGATGGTCATCACTCCGAAATCTGGGTGCATCCTCAGTGGTAATAACGCTTGTCGATGGTCACGAGGTAGGATCCTTTCTTTATATGATTTTTTGCGGATTATATCACAGCTGGCACAAGATTATAATTGTGTTCTCCGGGACGCAGGTACATGAAAAGGTTTTAGCGCGGGGGCATACGGTGAGGATAGTAAGTCGTTGCGGGGTTGTCCACATTTTACCTTTCTTCTCTTCATCTACTGCCTTCGAATACTAAATGTATGTCGTCTTAGGAGCCATGCCCGGTAGCGGAATCATGAGGACTCTACATTGGCAATCTTAACGTTCTACTGTCTTGACCAAGGCTCTTGAAGAAATATCTTATCATTTGTATTCTTTGTGTTAGTGCGATTGAGCAATGAAGATGTTTTGTTAGTGTTATGTTGTTGAAACAAGAGTCTTTCTTCGTCATGAGAAAGCATTTTCCTGCATTCGGTAATGATGCCAGCAATAAAAAATATGATGCCTCTACAGCAAATTTGTTATCTCTTAACCTATTGTAATGCTTAAACGTGTCATCCATAGGGGCGTATGCCCTTTTCCTCTAGACCGTTGACTATGATAACGCTACCTTATCGCACGCGTCGCGCCCCTAGATGATTATCTCATCAATCGGTATGAGTTGTAATAATTTTCATGAGTAATGAATAATGTTTACTTTCTATCTTTATGTATTGTTTCTTTCTTTTATATAGCGTTTTACTTATATTGTGCCTATGTAGGAGTCTTCGCGCAATAGCATGTTAGCTATCAAAACGTGTCTGGCCAAATTTTAGATAGTATTATCGTTTATCCATTTGTGCTATCGATGCTACTTAGGATGGATCGACGGATTCGCCGAGTTGTGGACCAATTTTATCATCGGACAAGTTGATTTTTCGCTCCCTATAACCCTATGTTCCATCTCTTACTACTCGGCCACAGTAAACGCCAACACATGTACATCAGCATTGCAATGCACGGGTTGCAGATCTTTTCTCTTACACATGGATGTAGCGTGATCATATCATAAGGTGTTTTACCCGTTATGAGGGACACAAAGAGAATCCTAGTTATTCATAATAATAAATAATTATTTTGTCACTAACTTATATGAACTAGGCTTCTCTCTACGCCCCTCAGGACGCGGCAGTTAGACAAAACTTTGGACTATACATATACAATAGGCTAAATCAGATGTTGAATAGTCTGTAAGCATTAAAATAGCGTACAGTTGTGCATGTCAGACTCCTCCCTGCGTCCTCATGGCGTGTCTAGTAGACATAATGCTTCATGATATTATCACGCTACATATTCGTGCAAGAGAAAATATCTGTTATTAGAACGCTAAGTAATAACGCCTCTCGGGAACAACGTCGCGTTATTATAGCATGTGTCTCACCACGACCAAAAAATATTCCCTCATCGGTGGTTGGCGCCAAGTACGTGCATCACGATGGTATTACTTCTCTCTACGCCCTCTTAGGCGTGGCCACGAAGTAATTTGTTTCATGAGAAAGTCCTCATATCCCACGAACGATTGCATTGCGAGTTTACAAGAACACGATATTGATACCGTGCTGACGGGTTAAACAGTCGTCTCATAGCACGAATGATTGCATTGCGAGATGACTGGAACACGACTCTGATATCGTGTTAACGATTTCAGTAGCTCACTGAATGACTCGACATGCACTGTAACACCCCGTCCACTCCTGATCCCGGGGGGTGTCACTCCTGGCAGCTTAATAGGATATCTAGACTGACCCCACTGACCAACACTAGTCTTTTCTACGCACTTTGTCCTCACTCGTGCGCACCCGGTTACCCACTTCCCGGTCGGTCACCCATCCTAGAATTGCTCTAGGCCAAGCACGCTTAACCTTAGAGTTCTTTTCGAATGAGCTTCCGGAAAAGAAGTTGCAACTTGTTGATATGAGTATCCTATCAATCCTATTAAGCCATGTGCCTGGATCTCACATACACCCACCCTTTAGAAGATCGATGCCTCATCGATCAAGCACACCCCAGGAACGTTCCCTCTTGGCACGCGTCTATGTGTCCAGTGCCGGCACATGTGCCATGCTCCACATGTCCCGCCACTGACCCGCACACACCCGTGTAATCGCAAGGGTCGGCTCTGATACCACTTGTAACACCCCGTCCACTCCTGGGCCCGGGGGGTGTCACTCCTGGCAGCTTAATAGGATATCTAGACTGACCCCACAGACCAACACTAGTCTTTTCTACGCACTTTATCCTCACTAAATGCGCACCGGTTCCCACTTCCCGGTCGGTCACCCATCCTAGAATTGCTCTAGGCCAAGCACGCTTAACCTTAGAGTTCTTTTCGAATGAGCTTCCGGAAAAGAAGTTGCAACTTGTTGATATGGGTATCCTATCAATCCTATTAAACCATGTGCCTGGATCTCACATGATACCAATTGTAACTACCTCGGTGAATTACGCTCTTAGTTACAAGCCAGGATGAGCGAAAATGGTTAAAATAGTACGGTGGGGCCAAATGCCACTCACAGGTAGACCTTTCGGCCGTCCTAACCATTTCCAGAACATCGGGACAAGAACGAGCGGCGTAATCGGCAGGCGAAGGGATCAACTACATACACAAATGAGTATGTATGCAAGCCACATACAACAGTCCTCAGAGCCATTCCATCTAAAAAGAAATAGAAATATTGCAACGCCATACGGCAAGATCCAAAAATCCTAGATAGAGATAATATTTTAGGATAGCTCCTCATACATCAAACATCAGAGTATCAGGCAGAAGCGGAAGACAAGATCCGAGTATGGATAAGAAGCAAATCGGCATAAGATGCCACATAAATAAACACATCCCGCCCACAGATCTCACGGATCCCCGTTCCCGAAATCTCTACACCGAGTGATCGTTGCCAACATCGTCCGTCTCCTCCACCCAGTATCCATCTTGCGAGTATACCTGTTCATCTGAATCAAACAATTTATCGTGTGAGACCCTAGGGGTACTCAGCAAGTCTTTATGCCTCTAAAGGGTACACAACCTGGGTGACACAATTGCAGCAAAAGATAATAACTAACAATTCTATAGATACTCGCTAACCATCTGCCTAACCAAAGATAGACGGATGTCCGTTAAATAAGAACAACAGTTATAACAGTAATATCAACAGATCCATCCTCCTTCTCGCTTACCAACGAGAAAGCGGACGAACAACCCCCATCCGTTGGCAGTTTTATTAACCATTCCATGAGTGTTGCACTATTTACTAGTCAGGTACTTAGTCAAATTAAAATCGGTACTTTAGTTATACTTGTCTATGATCGAGAAACTGCTCCAAGTCGCGTCCATAAGCGGACACGGCTTTCAGAAGATTTACCTGCAGGGTGCATATATAGCAACACACACTCGATCAACCTCGAAAACCAAATCAAACCCAACGAGGCATTCACGACAAAGCGATCACAGATTCAGAAATGTTTGTGGGGCCACCCACTAAGCTACCCATAGCAGCGGCTGCGGCTCGAACAGACCCAGGGTTTGTGTGGACGGCGGTAAACGACTGGGAACCCGAAAGTGTGACTGTGCTTGTCGATACAGCGAAAACGTGTCACGATCCTAAACAGTACAGGTGCTCCAAGCATAATCTTAAATAAAGCAGTAAAGCATGGCATAAGTACAAGATAGTAATAAAGCCCCAAACTACTTTGTGGCCCCAAGAAATAAGAATAAATCAAGCTCGCTGTGGGGGTCCATAAGGCCTCTCGGATGTGGATAGTGAATAGTCAAGGAACAGGAATCAAGTACTCGGGGGTCCTACGGACACAAGTGAGCATGAAAAACCAAATAACAGATATTGCTCACCGGTGCCACTTTCATTAGTTATCCCATTACTACTCAGATTAAGTTGTTTAGGTACCTCATTATCCATCAGACTCTCACATACCCTACACATGCTGTTCTACGTCCCGCATGGCTCAAACAACTCATGTAGTAATGGCTCATGGGATGGAGGAACAAGCTTTGGTGGGGTTTAAAAGTAAAGGCTATGCAGTACTTGGGATTCAATTTAATGCAATCGCGACTCAATGATGCAAGAATAAGATAGAGGCAATAGGTACTATATGTATGCAAGCATGTGGTAGTGCTTGCCTGGCAGCAGCTCGATTGAAGCGAGGGACGGATCTGGGTAATGCTCACAGGATTCTGATATATCCCACCTCATTGTCTATTCGAAGAAGAACCAAACAAACAAGGGCCAACATAAATAGAGTGCACAAGCAGATGAATTAAAATGCGACAAGCAAACAATCATGCCATGATGAATGATGCACAATTTGCATGGCAATAATGTAGCATGGCATGGGTGAGGTGTGGGGTACAAGATTAAAGCATTTTATTAAGTTTTTAGCCCGGTGTGCTCTCATAACACTTGTTGTATACTTATATTTATATGATGCCTGCTGCAATTCAGAACATGGAGTGCATAGATAGAACGGGCTCGTCGCACTGATCGATTTAGACATATTATTTGTCAAATTTAGAGTTATAAAACTAAAGTTATTAATTAATTAAGAAAAAGGGTATTTTATTGTAATTTTAATCATCTCGAAATTTTAAAGTGCTCAAACATTATTTTGAATAGAATATTTGAATTCCTCACATTTTTCTGATTCAAAAACATATATCATATGTATTATTTGGAATTATATTTTAAAAATTATTTAAAACAGATTCAAATTTGGAATTCAAAATATTTACAGAAATTGTTTAGTAAAGCCAGAAGAGCTGTAGAGTTTTTATATCCATAAGATTCTAGCCCTAGTCAATGACGGGTGGGGCGCTGCTGACTGGGAAAAAACTGTACGCGAAACTTTCCTCACCGCGAGCTGAGCTAGCCCATGCGGCGGACAGGTGGGACCCGTGGGTGATGGGCCCACGCGCCAGTGGCCGAGCCCGCAGAGGCTGACAGGTGGGGACGGTTTGGATCACGGGTTGAGTGTGCAAAAACTGCGAGTGCCTTTTTGTAAAAAGTTCCTAGACACGGACAGGCGGGCCTGATCTGGACCGCGGGTTACGGCAAAAAATTGTGGAGGGGGTATGTGCAAGATGGCGACAGCTACTGTTTTTCTTCTCTTTCTCTGACGACTGAACGGTGCTCGACAGAGGTAGCGCGCGGTGCAGGGATCGAACCCGTGACCTCGTGCCTGCGCGCGGCGGCGGCTACCACTGCGCTGGCTTGGGATTGCTGCAAGGTAAGCGGTAGGCGGCTAGATCTACCTATGCGACACCATGCAGGAAAGCGAACACGACGACGGCTCGCAGAGAGTGTTTGTTGTATGGTCGCCAACGACAACGCCGAAAGAAGGGGGTGTCTGGGAGGCAGGGCTCACCGGGCTCGACGGAGGGCTTGGATCGGCGGGAGCGCATGAGCGCGAGGCGAGCGACACGGATCTAGGATTTGCGGCGGAGCGGCGAGGGTTCTAGCGTCAGCAGGGCGTCGTCTTCTCGCTGGCGTGTTCCGGGCGATGCAGAAGAACCTCCTCGATCTCCTTGATCACCTCCACGTCGCGCTCGCCGGTCGGAACAATGGAGCAGCGGTGGTATAGGCGGTGACCGACGGGAGGAGCTGGCGTCGGTGAAGCAGCAGGAGGGGAGAGGCTGGGTCCTGGGGTGGATCTGGGGCTACCGGATGGGGGAGGAAAAGGTAGATAGAGACGGGGATGAGGAGGGTTCCGTGTGGGCGCGGGGTAGAGGTAAAGTGGCTTCGGCCACTTTTCCTCCTCCTCGCTCACGTGCTCGACGTGAGCAGCTGTAGGGCAGGTGGAGGCTGCCGGTGGGCAGGGAGCGGTGAGGTCGGCATGGGTCCAGCATGGCAGGGAGAGAGAGAAAAAGAGAGGGGGAAGGCTCGGGTGAGCTAGGGTTAGATTAGGGAGGGTGACTCGGTTAGGGTTTCTAGGGTTGGGGTAGGGGGTAGCTGGGGTGGGGCCAGCATGGTAGAGAGAGGAAGAAAGAGAGAGAGAGAGGTGAGTGTTAGGGTAAAGCTAGAGAGGGTGGCTCGGGTTAGCTAGATGGAGGGCTCAGTTAGGGTTTAGGTTTAGGTTAGGGGTAGAGGGGGTGATGAGGGTTAGTGTGTGAGCATGAACAATCAAGATCAAGCACATGGGTTTTGGGTTTTAGCAAGACCACACAAAAGAAGCAAGCAAAGAGGAATGGTTGGAGAGGAGGAGAGATGGGGTAGGGTTTTTAGGGTAGGATTAAGATGGCCACACATGGTTATGCAAAGATGGGGGATGGTGGTTTATGTGGGAAGAGCCCACATGACCATTCTTGGATAGATGATGGGTAAAGAGAGAGATCAAAAGAGATAAAGCACCCAAAAAATCCAAGTAGAAACCAAAGAGTGGTTTGGGGTGATGATTGCATGGCCCATGCATAAACATTAGTGCTAGGTTTTATCTTGTGAAAACAAAAGAAATATCCATGGCATTTTTACCTATGCATTCCAAAATATGGTGTAAGGCCAAGCTAAAGGAATTAGAATTAGATCCACTCCATCCCACATGAGCTAGAATAAAAGCCAAATAAAATAAAGGCCCATGGTAATTAGGGTGGTGGAATTATAAGGTGGTGACAAGGAAAGATGGTGGAGTGGAATAAAAGATATGCCCCGAACTCAATTTGGGCATCAAACATTTATCAAGATTCAAATATAATATATCAAGAGCCAAATACAATTAATAATGCATATGAGAGAAGAACCAAATCAAAAGGGTTTTATATGATGCTCAAATGCAAGGTGGCATGATGACATGAGCATGATATAATTATGATGCAACAATTATATATAGGAAGTAGCCATTATATTACTAGACCAAGTAGCATTACAATTGTTAGACAATTGGGATGCTACAACTCTCCCCCACTAAACAGGAATCTCGCCCCGAGATTCTAGGAAGAAGAAGAAGACTCAAAGAGGGTAGGATACTTGGCACGGAGCTCATCTTCACGTTCCCAAGTGGCTTCATCCACGGAATGGTGCGACCACTGCACCTTGCAGAACTTGATGGACTTGTTGCGAGTCCTTCTTTCTGTGACTTCGAGGATTTTTGTGGGGTGTTCTTGATAAGACAGGTCTTCTTGGAGATTGATAAGCTCATGGTCCACGGTCCTGCCGGGATCCTTGAAGCACTTCTTGAGTTGAGAGACGTGGAAACATCATGGACCTTGAGTTTTTCAGGAAGTTCAAGAGCATAAGCAACTTCTCCTCTTCTTCCACGGATTTTCAATGGACCGATGTATCTAGGAGCCAGCTTTCCTTTGATACCAAAGCGGTGCGTGCCTCTCATGGGAGTGACACGAAGGTAAACGAGATCACCAGGGACATACTGCATGTCCGTGTGCTTTCTGTCATAATTGCTCTTCTGGCGACTTTGAGCAATCTTTAGATTTTCAAGAATGATGTGAACCTTGTCCTCCGCTTGAGTTACAATGTCGGGCCAAACAATGTTCTTTCACCTGCGCCCGACCAACCAATCGGAGTTCTGCATTTGCGACCATAGAGAGCCTCAAATGGTGCCATCCTTAGACTTTTCTAGAAGCTGTTGTTGTAAGAGAATTCAGCATAAGGAAGACATTCTTCCCACTTCATGCTGAAAGAGATGACGCAAGCACGGAGCATATCTTCCAGAATCTGATTGATCCTTTCAACTTGTCCTTGCGACTGAGGGTGGTAAGCTGTGCTGAAGTTCAATTTTGTTCCCAATGCATTTTGGAAACTTCCCCAGAACTTGGAAGTGAAGATGCTTCCACGGTCTGAACTGATCTCAAGAGGAACTCCATACAGAGAGACAATTCTGTTGATATAGAGCTCAGCCAACTGGATTGCAGAAATTGTTTCCTTGATTGGAAAGAAGTGAGCCACTTTAGAAAGCCTGTCAATGACAACAAAGATTGCATTGTTGCCCTTCTGCGACCTTGGAAAACCAGTGATGAAGTCCATCTCTACTTTCTCCCATTTCCATTCCGGGGGTTTCAATGGCTATAGAAGACCGGAAGGTTTCTGATGGACAGCTTTAACTCTGCGGCAGACATCACACTCCGAGACATACTTGGCACAATATCGTTTCAACCCCGGCCACCAATATTGTGTTTTCAAGTCCATGTACATCTTAGTGCTTCCAGGGTGGATAGAAAGAACAGAATCATGCGCCTCCTTGAGGACTTGCTCTCTCAAACCCGGGTAGTTCGGAACAAACATCCAGTGTTCAAAGAAAAGAGTGCCTTGGTCATCGACGTGGAAGGACTCATACTTCGGAAGCTGAATGTTGGAGATGATCTTTTTGGTGTACGGATCACCAAGTTGAATGGAGAGAACCTTTTATTCCAAGAGAGGGGTTTCCAGAAGGTTCAGAAGATACCCTTGATCCACAATTTCAAGGTTGAGCTGACGGAATTCCTCGCACAAGAGAGGCTGTTGTTCTTCCACCATGAGGTTGCTGACATAAGCTTTGCGGCTGAGAGCATCGGCCATGACATTAGCTTTGCCCGGAGTGTAGTTGATGGTCAAATTGAAATCATTGATTGCTTCAATCCACCTCCTCTGATGAAGGTTGAGATCAGGTTGAGTGAAGATATACTTCAGACTCTTATGATCATAAAAGATTTCACAACGGTTGCCAAGCAAGTAGTGCCTCCATACTTTCAAAGCAAAGACAACTGCTGCGAGTTCGAGGTCATGTGTAGGATAGTTGATCTCATGCGTCTTCAACTGTCGAGAGGCATAAGCAACAACTTGTTTTTCTTGCATAAGGACCGCACCCAATCCTTGCAATGAGGCATCATAGAATATCTGGAAAGGCTTTGATGTATCTGGAGGAACCAAGACTGGTGTGGAAGTGAGCTTCTCTTTGAGTGTTTCAAAGCTTGCTTGACATGCAGGATTCCAAAGGTATTTCTTGCCTTTCTTGAGGAGATCGGTAAGAGGCTTCGCAATCTTCGAAAAGTTCTGAACGAAGCGACGGCAATAACTAACCAAACCAAGGAAACTCCAGACTTCTTTGACATTTATAGGAGGAAGCCAGTCAACAATTGTCTTTACAGTTTCTGGGTTGACGGTAATGCCCTTGGCAGAGATGACGTGAGCAAGATAGGTGACTTGAGGCAGCCAAAACTCACATTTGGAGAACTTTGCGTACAAGCGGTTCTCACGAAGCTTGTTTAGGACACACCGAAGGTGTTCTTCATGTTCTTCCTTTGACTTAGAATAGACTAGAATGTCATCCAGATAGACCACAACAAACTTATCAAGATACTCCATGAAAACTGAGTTCATAAGCCTCGAGAAGGTTGCAGGTGCGTTGGTAGACCGAAAGACATGACCGTGTACTCATACAGGCCATAGCGGGTGGTGAAAGCTGTTTTAGGAACATCTTCCTTGTGAATCTTGATTTGATGATATCCACTTCTCAAATCAAGCTTAGAGAAAACCACGGCTCCAGCTAGTTGATCGAAGAGATCATTAATCCGTGGAAGGGGATATTTATTCTTGATGGTTTTAGCATTGAGAGCCCGATAGTCAACAAAAAGTCTATCAGTTTTGTCTCGCTTCTTCACAAAGATGGTTGGGCTACCCCAAGAAGAAGTACTATGCTGAATGAAACCCAACTTCTCTTGTTCATCAAGCTGACGTTTGAGTTTAGCCAACTCAGCAGGACCCATTTTATAAGGCCGCTTGGAGATAGGAGCGGTACTAGGTTCAAGCTCAATCACAAACTCGACCTCACGATCCGGAGGCATACCTGGCAACTCTTCAGGAAAGACATCTGGGAACTCACAGACCATCGGGACACTCTGAATAGCTTCCATAGCATCATCATTCAGAGCCGCCAAAGAGAAAAGCTGAATAGCAGGAGTCAGACTTGGAGAATAGACTATATGGCCTTCAGGAATTTTCAGAGAAACCGAGCGTTCAACACAATCAATCATAGCTGCATTTGCTGTCAACCAATCCATGCCTAAGATAACATCAATCTCAGAATTTCCCAGAATAATTAAGGACGCCGAGAACGAAGAGCCACCAATCTCAATTTGATTGCCATGGCTGATATGAGCAGCCCTCATGTTTGACCCAGGAGATTGTACCACCAGACGATGCAATAAGGGAACCATATCCAGATCATGCTCATGAGCAAACTTATGAGAAACAAAAGAATGCGAAGCACCAGAATCAAACAAAACTCATGCAGGGACTAAGTTAACGGTAAGCATACCCATCACAACTCCAGGTGCATGCTCAGCTTGAGCGGCGTTGACACAGTTGGCACGAGCAACAGTAGACCCGGGCTTAGTGTTGATGTTGAGAGCCTGAGGTGGTGGTGCACGAACCATAGGAGAGCTTGCCGTAGGTCTTGGAGGTGGTGGAGGAAGAGCTTTGTTTTTCATTGGACATTTCCAGTGTTGATGCCTAGTGTTTCCACAAGTGTAACAAGCACCAGGTGGATGTGGAGCAACGTAGCCAGGGACTCCGCCAGGCGCTCCAGGGTAGTTGTGGTTGTAGCCCCTGGGAGCAGCAGTGAAGGAGTTTGGTGGCCTTGCCGCGTAACTTGAAGGTCTTGGTGGAGCCGAGAGCGACAGTGGGGTGTTAGAAACCCAGACACGACGCTTAGAAGGAGTTGACATAGCTGAAGAGCTTGCTGCATCGCGGTTGTGTTTCTTTGACTCCTCAAACACTTGCCTACTTGCTTCTTCCTGCAGAGCTGTATGTTGGAGTTCCAGAAAATACGCCGGCCTTGCATGTGTGATTGCATATTTAATCGATGCATTGAGCCCTTGTCTGAACCTCTTTTGCTTCTTCTTGTCATCAGAGATCTCATCGCCACCATACCGAGAAAGGTTCATGAAGTTTCTGATATAGGTATTGACATTGTCATTGCCCTGCTTGAGGTTGAGAAACACTTCCTTCATCCTCTCCATGACAATTTCTGACAGATATTGCTCTTTAAAAGCTCTAGTGAATTGTTCCCAAGTAGGCTGAAAACCAGTGTAGTTTGCCTTGAGGTAATTCTCCCACCACAGAGCTGCATCTCCCTTCAGAAGGTGAGTGACACATTTTACCCATTCTTGCTCAGGAACATCAGCAGTCACCAGTAACCTTGACATCTCACGCAACCAATCATCAGCATCAAGTGGTTGATCAGACACATCAAATTGACGTGGGTTGAACTTCAGGAAGCTTTTGATGTCTCCTCGCTTGGGAGGTGGAGGTAGCCGAACAAACTCATTCCTCCTGAAATTTTCTTCAAAACGCTGTTGGTTATGCTGTATTGTACCCAAGGCATTAGCAATACTTGTCAACGCAGCCCCCAGTTCAGGTTGTATGTCCTCCTCGGAACGGCGTGGTGGTGCCATCCTGTGATTGATATAAAACACAAGTTAGTACCATAATGGAGAATAATAATAATCCAAAATAGTACCAAGATGAAATTAACCAAGATTTAATAATAATAATAATAATTGTGCGAGGAATTCTGTCAGCTCAACCTTGAAATTGTGGATCAAGGGTATCTTCTGAACCTTCTGGCAACCCCTCTCTTGGAAGAAAAGGTTCGCTCCATTCAACTTGGTGATCCGTACACCAAAAAGATCATCTCCAACATTCAGCTTCCGAAGTATGAGTCCTTCCACGTTGATGACCAAGGCACTCTTTTCTTTGAACACCGGATGTTCGTTCCGAACTACCCGGGTTTGAGAGAGCAAGTCCTCAAGGAGGCGCATGATTCTATTCTTTCTATCCACCCTGGAAGCACTAAGATGTACATGGACTTGAAAACACAATATTGGTGGCCGGGGTTGAAACGATATTGTGCCAAGTATGTCTCGGAGTGTGATGTCTGCCGTAGAGTTAAAGCTGTCTATCAGAAACCTTCCGGTCTTCTACAGCCATTGAAACCCCCCGAATGGAAATGGGAGAAAGTAGAGATGGACTTCATCACTGGTTTTCCAAGGTCGCAGAAGGGCAACAATGCAATCTTTGTTGTCATTGACAGGATTTCTAAAGTGGCTCACTTCTTTCTAGTCAAGGAAACAATTTCTGCAATCTAGTTGGCTGAGCTCTATATCAATAGAATTGTCTCTCTGTATGGAGTTCCTCTTGAGATCAGTTCGGACCGTGGAAGCATCTTCACTTCCAAGTTCTAGGGAAGTTTCCAAAATGCTTTGGGAACAAAATTGAACTTCAGCACAGCTTACCACCCTCAGTCGCAAGGACAAGTTGAAAGGATCAATCAGATTCTGGAAGATATGCTCCGTGCTTGCGTCATCTCTTTCAGCATGAAGTGGGAAGAATGTCTTCCTTATGCTGAATTCTCTTACAACAACAGCTTCTAGAAAAGTCTAAAGATGGCACCATTTGAGGCTCTCTATGGTCTCAAATGCAGAACTCCGATTGGTTGGTCGGGCGCAGGTGAAAGAACATTGTTTGGCCCGACATTGTAATTCAAGCGGAGGAGAAGGTTCACATCATTCTTGAAAATCTAAAGATTGCTCAAAGTCGCCAGAAGAGCAATTATGACAGAAAGCACACGGACATGGAGTATGTCCCTGGTGATCTCGTTTACCTTCGTGTCACTCCCATGAGAGGCACGCACCGCTTTGGTATCAAAGGAAAGCTGGCTCCTAGATACATCGGTCCATTCAAAATCCGTGGAAGAAGAGGAGAAGTTGCTTATGCTCTTGAACTTCCTAAAAAACTCAAGGTCCATGATGTTTTCCACATCTCTCAACTCAAGAAGTGCTTCAAGGATCCCGGCAGGACCGTGGACCATGAGCTTATCAATCTCCAAGAAGACCTGTCTTATCAAGAACACCCCAAAAAAATCCTCGAAGTCGCAGAAAGAAGGACTCGCAACAAGTCCATCAAGTTCTGCAAGGTGCAGTGGTCGCACCATTCCGTGGATGAAGCCACTTGGGAACGTGAAGATGAGCTCCGTGCCAAGTATCCTACCCTCTTTGAGTCTTCTTCTTCCTAGAATCTCGGGGCGAGATTCCTATTTAGTGGGGGAGAGTTGTAGCATCCCAATTGTCTAACAATTGTAATGCTACTTGGTCTAGTAATATAATGGCTACTTCCTATATATAATTGTTGCATCATAATTATATCATGCTCATGTCATCATGCCACCTTGCATTTGAGCATCATATAAAACCCTTTTGATTTGGTTCTTCTCTCATATGCATTATTAATTGTATTTGGCTCTTGATATATTGTATTTGAATCTTGATAAATGAATGATGCCCAAATTGAGTTGGGGGCATATCTTTTATTCCACTCCACCATCTTTCCTTGTCACCACCTTATAATTCCACCACCCTAATTACCATGGGCCTTTATTTTATTTGGCTTTTATTCTAGCTCATGTGGGATGGGGTGGATCTAATTCTAATTCCTTTAGCTTGGCCTTACACCATATTTTGGAATGCATAGGTAAAAATGCCATGGATATTTCTTTTGTTTTCACAAGATAAAACCTAGCACTAATGTTTATGCATGGGCCATGCAATCATCACCCCAAACCACTCTTTGGTTTCTACTTGGATTTTTTGGGTGCTTTATCTCTTTTGATCTCTCTCTTTATCCATCATCTATCCAAGCATGGTCATGTGGGCTCTTCCCACATAAACCACCATCCCCCATCTTTGCATAACCATGTGTGGCCATCTTAATCCTACCCTAAAAACCCTACCCCATCTCTCCTCCTCTCCAACCATTCCTCTTTGCTTGCTTCTTTTGTGTGGTCTTGCTAAAACCCAAAACCCATGTGCTTGATCTTGATTGTTCATGCTCACACACTAACCCTCATCACCCCCTCTACCCCTAACCTAAACCTAAACCCTAACTGAGCCCTCCATCTAGCTAACCCGAGCCACCCTCTCTAGCTTTACCCTAACACTCACCTCTCTCTCTCTCTCTTTCTTCCTCTCTCTACCATGCTGGCCCCACCCCAGCTACCCCCTACCCTAACCCTAGAAACCCTAACCGAGTCACCCTCCCTAATCTAACCCTAGCTCACCCGAGCCTTCCCCCTCTCTTTTTTTCTCTCTCTCTCTCTCCCTGCCATGCTGGACCCATGCCGACCTCACCGATGCTCCTGGCCCACCTGGCAGCCTCCACCCTGCCCCTACCCTGGCTGCTCACGTCGAGCACGTGAGCGAGGAGGAGGAAAAGTGGCCAAAGCCACTTTACCTCTACCCCGTGCCCACACGACACCCTCCTCATCCCCGTCTCTATCTACCTTTTCCTCCCCCGTCCGGTAGCCCCAGATCCACCCCAGGACCCAGCTCTCCCCTCCTGCTGCTTCACCGATGCCAGCTCCTCCCGTCGGTCACCGCCTGTACCACCGCCGCTCCATCGTTCTGACCGGCGAGCGCGACGTGGAGGTGATCAAGGAGACCGAGGAGGTTCTTCTGCATCGCCCAAAACACGCCAGCGAGAAGACGACGCCCTGCCGACGCCAGAACCCTTGCCGCTCTGCCGCAAACCCTAGATCCGGGTCGTCTGCAACCTCGCCGCTCCGCAGCTCCCCGCCTCGATCCAAGCCCTCCGTCGAGCCCGCGCTGAGCCCCTGTACCTCCTAGACACCCCCTTCTTTGCTGTCGTTGTCTGGCCGCGCCGGGCCATACACCAAACACTCTCTGCGCGCCGGCGTCCGTGTTCGTTTCCAGACCATGGTGTCGCATAGGTAGATCTAGCCGCCTACCGCTTACCTTGCAGCAATCCCAAGCCAGCGCATTGGTAGCTGCCGCTGCGCGCAGGCACGAGGTCACGAGTACGATCCCTGCACCACGCATTGCCTCTGTCGAGCACCGTTCAGTCATCAGAGAAAAAGAAGAAAAACAGTAGCTGTCGCCATCTTGCACATACCCCCTCCACAATTTTTTGCCGTAACCCGCGGTCCAGATCAGGCCCGCCTGTCCGTGTCTGGGAACTTTTTACAAAAAGGCACTCGTAGTTTTTGCACACTCAACCCACGCTCCAAACCGTCCCCACCTGTCAGCCTCTGCGGGCTCGGCCACTGGCGCGTGGGCCCATCACCCACGGGTCCCACCTGTCCGTCGCATGGGCTAGCTCAGCTCGCGGTGAGGAAAGTTTTGCGTGCAGTTTTTGCCCAGTCAGCAGCGGCCCACCCGTCATTGACTAGGGCTAGAATCTTCTGGATATAAAAAGTCTGCAGCTCTTCTGGCTTTACTAAACAATTTCTGTAAATGTTTTGAATTCCAAATTTGAATCTGTTTTAAATAATTTTTAAAATATAATTCCAAATAATACATATGATATATGTTTTTGAATCAGAAAAATGTGAGGAATTCAAATATGCTATTCAAAATAATGTTTGAGCACTTTAAAATTTCGAGATGATTAAAATTACAATAAAATGCCCTTTTTCTTAATTAATTAATAGCTTTAGTTTTATAACTCCAAATTTGACAAATAATATGTCTAAATCGATCAGCGCGACGAGCCCGTTCTATCTATACACTCCATGTTCTGAATTGCAGCATGCATCATATAAATATAAGTATACAGCAAGTGTTATGAGAGCAAACCGGGCTAAAAACTTAATAAAATGCTTTAATCTTGTACCCCACACCTCACCCATGCCATGCTACATTATTGCCATGCAAATTATGCATCATTCATCATGGCATGATTGTTTGCTTGTCGCATTTTAATTTATATGCTTGTGCACTCTATTTATGTTGGCCCTTGTTTGTTTGGTTCTTCTTCGAATAGACGCTGAGCAGGGGATATATCAAGAATCCTAGGAGCACTACCCAGATCCGTCCCTCGCTTCAACTGAGCTACCAGGCAAGCACTACCACATGCTTGCATACATATAGTACTTATTGCCTCTATCTTATTCTTGCATCATTGAGTCGCGATTGCATTAAATTGAATCCCAAGTACTGCATAGCCTTTACTTTTAAACCCCACCGAAGCTTGTTCCTCCATCCCATGAGCCATTACTACAGGAGTTGTTTGAGCCATGCGGGTCGTAGAACTGCATGTGTAGGGTATGTGAGAGTCTGATGGATAATGAGGTACCTAAACAACTTAATCTAAGTAGTAATGGGATAACTAATGAAAGTGGCACCGGTGAGCAATATCTGTTATTTGGTTTTTCATGCTCACTTGTGTCCTGTAGGACCCCGAGTACTTGATTCATGTTCCTTGACTATTCGCACTATCCATATCCGGGAGGCTTTATGGACCCCCCTGAGCCAGAGCTTGATTCATTCTTATTTCTTGGGGCCACAAAGTAGTTTGGGGCTTTATTACTATCCTGTACTTATGCCATGCTTTACTGCTTTATTTAAGATTGTGCTTGGAGCACCTGTACTGTTTAGGATCGTGACACGTTTTCGCTGTAGCGACAAGCCCAATCACACTTTCGGGTTCCCAGTCGTTTACCACCGTCCACACAAACCCTGGGTCTGTTCCGGAGCCGGCCAACTTCGTTGCGGGTAGCTTAGTGGGGTGGCCCCTGAAACATTTCTGAATCCTGTGATCGCTTTGTCGTGAATGCCTCGTTGGGTTTTGATTTGGTTTTTCCGAGGTTGATCGAGTGTGTGTTGCTATTTGTGCACCCCTGCAGGGTAAATCTTTCTGAAAGCCCTGTCCGCGGTTATGGACGACTTGGAGCACAGTTTCTCCATCATAGACAAGTATAACTAAAGTACCGCTTTTAATTTGACTAAGTACCTGACTAGTAAATAGTGCAACACTCATGGAATGGTTAATAAAATTGCCAACGGATGGGGGTTGTTCGTCCGCTTTCTCGTTGGTAAGCGAGAAGGAGGATGGATCTGTTGATATTACTGTTATAACTGTTGTTCTTATTTAACAGACATTCGTCTATCTTTGGTTAGGCGGATGGTTAGCGAGTATCTATAGAATTGTTAGTTATTATCTTTTGCTGCAATTGCGTCACCCAGGTTGTGTCCCCTTTAGAGGCATAAAGACTTGCTGAGTACCCCTAGGGTCTCACACGATAAATTGTTTGATTCAGATGAACAGGTATACTCGCAAGATGGATACTGGGTGGAGGAGACGGACGATGTTGGCAACGATCACTCGGTGTAGAGATTCCGGGAACGGGGATCCGTGAGATCTGTGGGCGGGATGTGTTTATTTATGTGGCATCTTATGCCGATTTGCTTCTTATCCGTACTCGGATCTTGTCTTCCGCTTCCGCCTGATACTCTAATGTTTGATGTATGAGGAGCTATCCTAAAATATTATCTCTATCTAGGATTTTTGGATCTTGCCGTATGGCGTTGCAATATTTCTATTTATTTTTAGATGGAATGGCTCTGAGGACTGTTATATGTGGCTTGCATACATACTCATTTGTGTATGTAGTTGATCCCTTCGCCTGCCGATTACGCCGCTCGTTCTTGTCCCGATGTTTTGGAAATGGTTAGGACGGCCGAAAGGTCTACCTGTGAGTGGCATTTGGCCCCACCGTACTATTTTAACCATTTTCGCTCATCCAGGCTTGTAACTAAGAGCGTAATTCACCGAGGTAGTTACATGCACACTCTTCAAGTTTTCGCCATACACAAAAACTCGCAAATTGTTAGCATCGTGGCCCTCATGGTGATACCTCAACATATAGCAACAAAAACAGCTACAGTCTATGTCGAGACACCAAAAAACATAAGGCACGTCAGATAGATGGCCAATACCAAGGGTACGCCGCATGGACGTGAAGCGAGGCACATAAAAATACGGAAAATAAAATTTACATAGAGATTTTATTTATTTCAATTTCAATCATATGGATACATCTTTCTTGCATACAGAGTTTCTAAGGATATTTTTGCTTCATATAGAGGCATACAGAGGAGGTAGAATAACCTAGTACATAAAGTATACACTTTAGCGTCTTTCTCTTGCCCTCTCTTACTTATAAATATCATTGTAGTAGTCGTGTTAGCACATCCTCTCGTCGAATACTTTCACGGTTTACATGCTCTCGCCGTCGAAGTTGAAGACCAGGAAGTGGCCAACCACAATGTCGTGCGCGCGGGCGAACTATCTCTAGACGTTATGGAGGTACGTCTCATCGGAGCGGTAGAACAGAACCTCCACGGGCCACGTACCAGTCAATTTGCCGTGTACCCGCATCACGACCTTGTAGTGCTCCATGATGGGTTCGTAGCATGGAAAACAAAAATTTTCTACCGCAAGAACGAACAAAACCTAGATCTAATCTAGACAAAAGCCAAGATCTAATCTATTAGACATGAGTAATGAGATAGATCGGTACTAACCCTCGTAGAAACAAAAGCGTTACGAGATTAGATCTCGTGGATGATATAGTCGATCACTTGCCGATCTCAAGATCGTGTGGACGATCCTTCCGGCGCCGCGTTCCGGTAGCGCTTCCGCAGACGGTCACATGTGCAGAATCGAAGCAGACCTTCCTCTCCCTGTTCTAGCGAGCAACGGAGGTAGTAGATCTTCTCCACGGAATCCCAGTAGCACGACGGCGTGGTGGTGGTGGTGGAGATGAGAATTCTGCAGGGCTTCGCCTATGCCTGTGCAGAAGAAAGGTGGAGGAGAGAGGCGGCTGAGATTGGTTGTTATGAGAGGAGGGGCAAGAGGGGGCGCCCCCTCCCTTCTATTTAAAGGAGGGAGGCGCGCCTGGGGAGGGGGAGTCCTAGTAGGACTCCCCTCCTCCTTGGGCCGGCGGGTTGGGGGGAGGAGTCCTCCTCCCCCATGAATCCGTGTATTGCCCCACTTGGACTCCCTTGATCCCTTTCTTGGTTTTCAAGTAAACTCCAAGAAATCCTCTAGAACCTTCCAGAACATTCTGAAACCTTCTAGAATCTCCATACAAACACTCCGGAACATTTCCCAACTTAGAAAATGATCCCCAATATATGAATCTTATTCTCCGGACCATTCCAGATCTCCTCGTGATGTCCCGGATCCATTCCGAGACTCCGAACAACATTCGGTCTCCAACACAAATTCCATATCTACTTAAAACAACTTCGAACCTTAAGTGTGTCACCCTACGGTTCGTGAATATGCAGACATGATGAAGACACCTCTCCGATCAATAACCATCAGCGGGATCTGGAGATCCATAACGGCTCCCACATACTCAACGATTACTTCGTGATCGATAGAACCATTTAACATACAAAACCAATTCCCTTTGTCATGCGATATTCTACTTATCCGAGGTTTGATCGTCAGTATCTTCATACCTAGTTCTTCCTCACATCGATAAGTACTCTTTACTGCTTCCATGTTATGTCATCCCTTGTGACCCAGTCACATGCTTGCAAGCTATCTAGATGACATTCCACCGAGAGGGCCCAGAGTATATCTATCCGTCATATGGATGGACAAATCCCAATCTTGGTCTATGCGCTTCAACACATACTTTCAGAATACCCAATGACACCTTTATAACTGCCCAGTTACGAAGCGGCGTTTGATGTCATCAAAGTACCCATCCGGTGATGGTGATTAACATAACCTCATGGTCGAAGGATTAGGTTACTATGTATTTCAAAGCTTACAGCAATACGAACTTAATGACTTGATCTTATGCTACGCTTACTATGGGTGTGTGTCCATCACATCATTCTCCTAATGATATAACCTTGTTATTAATCACATCCAATGTCCATGATCAGGAAACCATGATCATCAATCAATCAACAAGCTAGTTCAACAAGAGGCTTACTAGGGACTCTTTTATGTTTACAAAACACACAAGTATTAGTGTTTCCTAATAATACAATTATAGCATGGGATGTAAACATTCATCATAAACACAAAGATATAATAATAACCACTTTTATTATTGCCTCTTGGGCATATCTCCAACAGTCTCCCACTTGCACTAGAGTCAATAATCTAGATTACATGGTAATATACCGAACACCCATGGCGTTCTGGTGTTGGTCATGCTTTGCTCTAGGGAGAGGTTTAGTCAGCGGATCTGCTACATTCAGATCAGTGTGTACTTTGCAAATCTTTATGTCACCATCTTGGACATACTCACGAATAGCATGGAACCGTAGCTTGATGTGCTTCAGCTTGCTATGTGACCTTGGCTCCTGTGCATTAGCTATGGCACCTGTGTTGTCACAGTAGATGGCCATCGGGTCTAACGACCGGGAACCACGCCAAGTTCAGTAATGAACTCCTTCATCCATATGGCTTCTTGTGCAGCCTCCGAAGCAGCTATGTATTCCGATTCAGCTGAAGATTTCGCCACAACACTCTGCTTGGCACTCCTCCAGCTCACTGCAGCACCATTCAAAATAAATACGTATCCAGATTGTGACTTTGAGTCATCTGGATCGGTGTTCCAACTAGCATCAGTGTAACCATTTACAACAAGTTGTTCATCACCTCCATAAGAAAGAACCATATCCTTAGTCCTATTCAGGTACTTTAGGATATTCTTGACCGCTGTCCAAAGGTTCCATTCGGGATCACTTTGATATCTACTAGTCAAACTAACAGCATGTGCTATATCCGGTCTTGTACACAGCATGGCATACATGATATAACCTATGGCCGAGGCATAGGGAATTTTATTCATCTTTTCTCTATCTTCTGTCGTAGCTGGACTTTGAGTTTTACTCAAGGTCTTACCTGACAACATGGGCACGAACCCTTTCTTGCTCTCTTCCATTCTAAACTTCTTTAGAACTTTGTCTAAGTATGTACTTTGTGAAAGCGCTATTAGGTGTCTTGATCTATCTCTATAAATCTTGATGCCTAGAATATATGCCGCTTCGCTAAGATCCTTCATCGAAAAACTATTATTCAAATAGGTTTTGACGCTATTAAGAAGTTCTATATCATTCCCAATCAACAATATGTCATCTACATATAGTACTAGGAATGCTACAGAGCTCCCACTCACTTTCTTGTAAATACAAGCTTCTCCATAAGTTTGTATAAATCCAAAGTTTTTGATTACTTTATCAAAACGTTGATTCCAACTCCGAGATGCTTGCTTCAGTCCATAAATGGAGCGCTGAAGTTTGCATACCTTATCAGCATCACTAGGATCGACAAAACCCTTGGGTTGTACCATATACAACTCTTCCTCAATGTCACCATTAAGGAACGCCGTTTTGACATCCATCTGCCAAATTTCATAATCGAAATATGCAGCGATTGCTAACATAATCCTCACAGACTTTAGCTTTGCTACTGGTGAGAAAGTCTCATCGTAGTCAACTCCTTGAATTTGTCAGAACCCTTTCGCGACAAGTCGAGCTTTATAGACGGTAACATTACCATCAGCATCTGTTTTTCTTTTGAAAATCCATTTGTTCTCGACAGCCTTACAGACATCCGGTAAGTCCACCAAAGTCCATACTTGGTTTTCGTACATGGATCCCATTTCGGATTTCATGGCTTCTAGCCATTTGTCGGAATCTGGGCTCACCATAGCTTCTTCATACATCGCAGGGTCATCAGTGTTGTCCACTAACATGACGTTCAAGGCAGAGTCATACCACTCAGGAGTGGTACGGACCCTCGTTGACCTGCGAGGTTCAGTAACTTCGTTCAAGTTTCATGATCATCATCATTAGCTTCCTCTCCGGTTAGTGCGGTGACGTAAACATCTTCCGGTGCGCTACTCTCAACTCCGAAAGAAGGTTCAATAACCTCATTGAGTTCTACTTTCCTTCCAGTCACTTCTTTCGAGAGAAATTCCTTCTCCAGAAAGGATCCATTCTTAGCAACGAAAACTTTGCCTTCGGATCTATGATAGAAGGTATACCCAATTGTTTCTTTAGGGTATCCTATGAAGACGCATTTCTCCGCTTTGGGTTCAAGCTTATCAGGCTGTAACTTCTTTACATATGCTTCACAACCCCAAACTTTGAGGAACGACAACTTAGGTTTCTTTCCAAACCACAATTCGTACGGTGTCGTTTCAACGGATTTAGATGGTGCCCTATTTAAAGTGAATGCGGTTGTCTCTAATGCATAGCCCCAAAATGATAACGGTAAATCTGTAAGAGACATCATAGACCGAACCATATCTAAGAGAGTTCGATTACGACGTTCGGACACACCATTACGCTGTGGTGTTCCCGGCGGTGTCAACTGTGAAAGTATTCCACATTTCTTTAAATGCATGCCAAACTCATAACTCAGATATTCACCTCCGCGGTCAGAACGCAGAAACTTAATCTTCTTGTTACGATGATTTTCCACTTCACTTTGAAATTCCTTAAACTTCTCGAAAGTTTCGGATTTATGTTTCATAAAGTAGACATACCCATATCTACTCAAGTCATCCGTGAAAGTGAGAACATAACGATATCCACCATGCGATGCTACACTCATTGGACCGCACACATCGGTATGTATTATTTCCAATAAATCCGTAGCTCGCTCCATTATTCCAGAGAATGGAGTCTTAGTCATTTTTCCCATTAGACATGCTTCGCATCTTTCAAGTGATTCAAAATCAAGTGATTCAAGAAGTCCATCAGAATGGAGTTTCTTCATACGCTTCACTCCAATGTGACCAAGATGATAGTGCCACATGTATGTAGAATTATCATTCAATTTTATTCATTTAGCATCTATGTTGTGAATATGTATATCACTACTATCGAGATTCAATAAGAATAAACCATTCATCTCAGGTGCATAACCATAAAAGATATTACTCATATAAATCGAACAACCTTTATTCTTAGACTTAAAAGAGTAACCGTCTCGCAATAAACAAGATCCAGATATAATGTTCATGCTTAACGCAGGCACCAAATAACAATTATTTAAATTTAAAACTAATCCCGATGGTAGATGCAGAGGGAGCGTGCCGACGGCGATCACATCAATCTTGGAGCCATTTCCAACGCGCATCGTCACCTCGTCTCTCGCCAGTCTTCGTTTATTCTGCAACTCCTGTTTCGAGTTACAAATATGAGCAACCGAACCAGTATCAAATACCCAGGCACTACTATGATTACTAGTAAGATACACATCTATAACATGTATATCGAATATACCTTTCTTCTTGATGTTGCCGTTCTTCAGATCCGCCAGGTATTTGGGGAAGTTACGCTTCCAGTGACCAGCACCCTTGCAGTAGAAGCACTCAGTTTCAGGTTTAGGACCAGCCTTGGGCTTCTTAGCAGGTGCGACAGCTTTCTTGCCGTCCTTCTTGAAGTTGCCCTTGTTCTTAGGCTTGCCCCGTTTCTTGAAATTGGTGGTCTTATTGACCATCAACACTTGGTGCTCCTTCATGATCTCCACTTCAGCAGTTTTCAGCATGGACGATAGTTCAGGCAATGTCTTGTTCATGCAGTGCATATTGTAGTTCATCACAAAGTTCTTGTAACTTGGTGGTAGTGATTGGAGGACACGGTGAATCCCCAATTCATTAGGAATCGGTATCCCCAACTCTCGGAGTTTGTTTGCGTGCCCAGACATGGTGAGCACGTGCTCGCTAACGGAGCTACCCTCTTCCATCTTGCAGGTAAAGAACTTCTCGGAAGCTTCATAGCTTTCCATGGCCGCGCGAGTCTCAAAAATGAGTTTGAGCTCCTTAATGATCTCAAACGGGTCATGGTGCTCAAAACGCTTTTGAAGCTCCGATTCTAAACTGCATGTGATGGCACACGAATCGTGGAGTAGTGATGTTTCCGAGTGGCATAAACATTCTTTACGTCATCGGTGGCATCTTCTGCAGGTGGGTCACCTAGCGGTGCTTCGAGCACATAGGTCAATTGACCAGCCCTAAGGACGATCTTCAGTCCACGGAACCAGTCTGTGAAATTGCTTCCATTGTTCTTAAGCTTTTCTTTCTCTAGGAATGCATTGAAATTGATGGAAATGTTCGCCATAATCTACAACAAATTTGCAAGTAGTTTAGACTAAGTTTATGATAAATAGTGTTCAAATTTAATTCTTAAATCAACTAGGTGAACTCCCACTCAAAACAACATCCCTCGAGTTGTTTTAGTGATTACACGAACCAAATCCACTACACCAAGTCCGATCATCACGTGAGATGATGTAGCTTCATCGGCGAACAATCTTCATGTTCATCATATCAATCATATGACTCATGCTCTACCTTTCGGTATTCCGTGTTCCGAGACCATGTCTGTACATGCTAGGCTCGTCAAGATTAACCTTAGTTTCCGCATGTGCAAATCTGGCTTGCACCCGTTGTATGCACACATAGAGTCTATCACACCCGATCATCACGAGATGCTTCAAAACGACGAGTCTTAGCAACGGTGCCAACTAAGGACGAACACTTTATTACTTGATATTTAGTGAGAGGGATCATCTTATAATGCTACCGTCGCGATCTAAGCAATACAAGATGCATAAAGGATTAACATCACAGGCAATTCATAATTAGTGTGATATGATATGGCCCTTTCTTCTTATGCCTTCGATCTCTATCTCCAAAGCACGGACATGATCTCCATCATCACCAGCATTAAGGCCAAGGTCCGTATGCCGCTTCATGGTTGTCCATCATCACTAGCAACTATCACAACTACTTGGAACAAAGCTATTACAAGATGAATAGACACCCAGGTATTAACAGAATTAAAGACAACCATTAGGCTCCTGCCGGTTGCCATATTACAACAAGGATCATTGCATATATCAAATACAATCACAATCACATGTAGGCCATATCACATCACAAAACCCCTGGAAAAACAAGTTAGACGCCTCTAATTTTCTTTGCAAGTTTTACGTGGCTTGGGGCTTTCGACTAAGAACGCATCTTACCTACGAAACTGAACCACAACGTTGATACAAGTGCTATCAAGTGCAAAGTGTGTATTTGATCTATACTATGATGGGAGAGACAGACACCCGCAAAGCAACTTGTGCAAAGCAAGTTGCACGTCAAGTGTGGAGCAAGTCTCATGTATGATGACATGTAATGTTAACCTGAGCCGCTTCATCCCACCATACTGCAAGATGCAAAGTACACATATAGCAAAAGACGGCACGAGCACCAACGCCCACAACCTCATTGTGTTCTACTCGTGCAACAGATCTACGCATAGACAAGGCTCTGATACCACTGATGGGTTCATAGCATGAAAAACAAAAAAATTCTACCGCAAGAACGAACAAAACCCAGATCTAATCTAGACAAAAGCCAAGATCTAATCTAGTAGACATGAGCAACGAGATAGATCGGTACTAACCCTCGTAGAACCGAAAGCGTTACGAGATTAGATCTCGTGGATGATGTAGTCGATCACTTGCCGATCTCAAGATTGTGTGGACGATCCTTCCGCGCGTGTTCGGCAGCGCTCATGACGGTCACACGGCGGAATCGGCAGACCTTCCTCTCCTGTTCCATGAAAGCGTGGAGGTAGTAGATCTTCTCCACGGAATCCCAGCAGCATGACGGCGTGGTGGTGGTGGTGGAGATGAGAATTCTGCAGCGCTTCGCCTATGAGTGTGTAGAAGAAAGGTGGAGGAGAGAGGCGGCTAAGATTGGTTGCTATGAGAGGAGGGGCAAGAGGGGGCGCCCCCTCCCTTCTATTTAAAGGAGGGAGGCGCGCCTGGGGAGGGGGAGTCCTAGTAGGACTCCCCTCCTCCTTGGGCCGGCGGGTTGGGGGAGGAGTCCTCCTCCCCACTCTAACTGCATTGCCCCACTTGGACTCCTTGATCCCTTTCTTGGTTTTCAAGTAAACCAAGAAATCCTCTAGAACCTTCCGTAACATTCCAAACCTTCTAGAATCTCCATACAACACTCCTAACATTTCCCAACTTAGAAAATGATCCCCAATATATGAATCTTATTCTCCGGACCATTCCGGATCTCCTCGTGATGTCCCGGATCCATTCCGAGACTCCGAACAACATTCGGTCTCCAACGCAAATTCCATATCTACTTAAAACAACTTCGAACCTTAAGTGTGTCACCCTACGGTTCGTGAATATGCAGACATGATGAAGACACCTCTCCGATTAATAACCATCAGCGGGATCTGGAGATCCATAACGGCTCCCACATACTCAACGATTACTTCGTGATCGATAGAACCATTTAACATATGACACCAATTCCCTTTGTCACGCGATATTCTACTTATCCAAGGTTTGATCGTCAGTATCTTCATACCTAGTTCTTCCTCGCATCGATAAGTACTCTTTACTGCTCCATGTTATGTCATCCCTTGTGACCTAGTCACATGCTTGCAAGCTATCTAGATGACATTCCACCGAGAGGGCCCAGAGTATATCTATCCGTCATATGGATGGACAAATCCCAATCTTAGTCTATGCGCTTCAACACATACTTTCAGAATACCCTATGACACCTTTATAACCGCCCAGTTACGAAGCGGCGTTTGATGTCATCAAATTACCCATCCGGTGATGGTGGTTAACATAACCTCATGGTCGAAGGATTAGGTTACTATGTATTTCAAAGCTTACAATTTAACTTAATGACTTGATCTTATGCTACGCTTACTATGGGTGTGTGTCCATCACATCATTCTCCTAATGATATAACCTTGTTATTAATCACATCCAATGTCCATGATCAGGAAACCATGATCATCAATCAATCAACAAGCTAGTTCAACAAGAGGCTTACTAGGGACTCTTTTATGTTTACAAAACACACAAGTATTAGTGTTTCCTAATAATGCAATTATAGCATGGGATGTAAACATTCATCATAAACACAAAGATATAATAATAACTACTTTTATTATTGCCTCTTGGGCATATCTCCAACACTCCTACTCATCGATCACCGACGCGAATTTGTCGGGGAGGCGCAGCCTATCCTAGATCATGCCTGGTAGGATGGTGATGTGAAACTCGAAACCGGCGAGGTAGATTCTGACTCTCCCAGCCGTCGGTGGTGGCGATGGCCATGGCGACAGCAACGTTAGTGGCGAAATGTTGCGGACTTTGCACTCCTTCCTCGCCGACCACACCGCGTCCCCAGCCAGGAGGCCATACTAGAGACGTCCTCCAGTCGATCCCATGTCATCGGCCATGGGTGTAGTTATGGGAAATGTATGTGGCAGTGGAAGACTGGAGCTGTGAAAACAGACGTGAGTGTCTAGTTTTAAAAGGCCAGGCATTATATGCCGGCGTGACTCAATGCCCGCGTTGATGAAAGCTAGCGTGGGGTACGTGCGGCGTAACTAGAGTAAGTGCCAGCCAGAGCGGCCAACTTTCGAGTCATTGAAGAATAAGATAGGTCGAGGCAAGCAGGCCAGCATCCGACATTAATAGGCAACGCAGGAAGACGCTATGGATCGGTAGAAGGTGGTTTCACACCAAAGAAAAAACCGAAGGAAGATATAGAGGAGATAAAATAGTAGCCTTGGGCTTGCGCTGCGCCACAACAAATCCCTAGCCTAAAAGTAGATAAGGAGGATCAGTGACTCCAGGATTGTGCCCACGCCACAACAAAAATATCAACAGATGACTGCGAAAGAAGAGGTGGAGAAGAAGGATCAGCGACACCAGGGCTGCGCCAGCGCCACAACAAAAACATCAACAGATGACTGCGGAAGAAGAAGCAGGACACAAGCGTAGCAGGAGGCGTACGCGGAGAAAAAAGTTGTGCGTCTGCACGACAGAGGAATACTAACCTACGCATCTGACTGCTTGCAATGAACAGGGGTATAGAATGCAAGAAGAAAAAATACAAAAACAAGAAACGGCGGCCCCAAAGACGTGGCCACGCGGAACGATAGTAGAGGAAGAAGAAAGATGAAGTCGGCATGAAAAATGCCCAAAAGAAAGAAGTAGTGCATCTGCACCGCATAGCGTAGAAGAATAAGTACCACATATGAGCGCAAACAAAGTGTACATATGCTTAAGCCCGTCTCCGTTCCTCTAACATTCTGCGTTGCACATGCGAGCGCCCTGATTCTACTTAATGATTACAGATAATTGGGTCCGATTTACCGTTTTATTCATAGTAATGTTCTAGAATCAACATTTTCAGCATGTTCAGTTTCTCGGATAAGAAAGCGAACATGCGCAAAGATATATTTTCATCGTGCTTTGGACAGATCACATAGAACTTTTTAATCGTTTTTAGATTTCTTGTCAATGTTTAGCATGTTTCGTAGTTAAGATTATCCTTATATGATCCGAACTCATTGTTATTTTCGTAAGAATAGCAGTACATAGATGTTTCACATGGTTTACAATCCACTTTTATTTGTACATGGTTCGCATGCAACATATTTTTCATACTTTTTGCAGATAATAGGTATTCAATACAATCTTGAGGAAACATCTTTTCGCATGTTTCATAGTCAACGGATATCCCACACAATTCTTAGGAAACATGTATTTTATACGATTCACAGACAACTTTTTTTTCATAACCTTCGTAGTCAATGTTTTGAGAGGAAATGGTAGTAGAAACAAACCCGCTATTCGACTGCCACGTCCGTCCCCGCGTTGTGGAGGCGGGGTCGGGGCCCCCTCTCCTCCGGTGGCGGTGTGCTCTGGGTGGCGGAGGCCGGGCGAGGACGAAGCGGCAGCGCGGTGGCGGGCGGCGGGGCAGCGCGTCACGCGGCAGGCGGCAGCGAGGACGGGGCTGCTCTAGGCGGGCTCCCTAGGCCCAGATCTAGGCCCTCAGGGCTCCATCTGGGACGGGAGGGAGTGGGTCTGCCCTCCTCAACCTTGCTCTGCTGATTGTGGCACTATAGTTTTGCGCAGGGTCCAACAGTGTCATTGTCCGGCCGGTTGCAGCATGACTACGGGCTTTATGGGCCCGTCTGGGCCCGGCCAGACCTTCGTGAGACTGGTGTGCCCCTGTGGAGGCTTTACGGGTCCGTTGGACCTGGCTGACCTAACAGGGACTAGTTTGCCTTTGGTCGCATCCGGTCGACTACCGTCCTTGGTGGTGGAGGCAGTTTCCTCCCGCATGGACACGGTTTTGCTGACCGTGCTTCAAGCTACGTGTGCCTCATCTTGTAGACCTCACGACGGTAATCTTGGTGCAACGATGATGATGGAGTCGGGACCGGCGTGGCGCATACTCGTGGGTGGCAAGTTTGGTGGTGGCGAGGCCTCGCCCTCGCGGGTCTCCTATGCAACGCTCATCCGAGGCTTCTGGATAGGGTCTTCAGGAGAAATCCTTGTCGGCGCGACCAACACCGACGTGGTGTCGCCTGCGGGTGGCATCTTCCTTCCTGAAGGGCATCGTGGCTACCCTTCATCCACTCCCCTCTGTGTGCCAGGGGAAACCCTAGGGCCAGTCTCTGGACCGGGCTGCAGCGGTCGCTTTCCCTCTTGAGGGTGCTGCTTGGTGCCTGACAAGTCCAGGCTAGGAGCAGGGTGGGCATTCTTCAGAGGGCGCAGCGGTTGCGGTCTTTCTCGTCTAGTCAATCCGCCTCCGTCTCCATTCCTTTTTGTTTTTTTCTTGTTTTAGTTCGGGCGTGTGTGTGATGCTGCCCCAGCATTGTGTATCGTATTGTGTCTCTTTCTTTGGGCGTTGTGTTGTCTAGCCTAGCAGCGATCTCACATGTGTGCCTTATTTATAAAGCGGGGCAAAAGCCTGATTCGAGAGAAAGCTTTTGGCAGGGAAGAACATGAGGTGCAGGGACAGGGATACGTTATGTCAATCTGCCAAGGTTTGTTGATTTCCCCAAATAATGTCTTAGAAAATATGAATGTCTTTGCTTTTGTTTGATTTTTTACTTGACATCCTCAACTTCTAGGTTCTGACCATGCTCTAGTCCAACATCTATTTTCAATCTAAGAGATCAAACTGTCAGCGATGGTTGGATGCAGTTGTAGAGGATATGCAATGATGCAGAAGAGCAGTTTGAGTGCATCTTGGTGGGAAAACCTCTTCACCTCCTTCACATTTGTCACCGGTCGCTCCCAAAACTCAGCATGCACGTGATTCTAGGTTTCAGATAACTTGTCCCAGTTCTCTATAATAACATGTCCACAACATCGATGTTACATGCACAGTTTCATCAAGATAGATTTCTTGGTAGTGCATTGAACGTGAAAGTAAATTTGGCTAGAATATTATTGAGTAGTTACTTTAATTGAAGGTTTGTTCATGATACAATTCTAGGAAATGATGGACATGCAATACAGCTGGATTTCTCGGTAGTGCATTGCATGTTGAAGTAAAGTTGGATAGAATACTAGCCAAATCCGGTGCGGCGGCACACCACGCCCTCGTGGTAGCCTTGTGCTAAAGGGTAGAGTAACGTGTTAATTACACATGCATGAAGTTTTCCTTGTGATAGCCGTGTGCTAGAGGACAGAGTAACATGTTTTAGTTACGCATGCGCATGCATAGAGTTGTTCTGTTAATTATTTTGTTGTTTGACTTGGGCATGCCTAGTGGTTTTGATCTAATGCTACTATTTTGAGACGGAGGGAGTAATAATGTTGGATGCAATCAAATATGAACCCATTTTCAACAAAACAGGTGCATTTACAGACTTGATTGCAAAGTTCACCACCTTAGGAAATATAAGAAGAAGTACATTGCAAGCCTTGGATTTTACTAAACCCAGACCAGAAGATACAATTGTCCAGCTGAGGCCTACAGGAAGATAGCAGGCTGACATGCAAAGATAACTTTCCTGGTATGGTTTTCTGTCTTGGTAAGCATCATCATTCCCATTTGTCATATTCATCATCACAGGAGCTGCCTATGTGGTGGTGCTGGTCTTGGGCTGACTTAATCAACTCCTCAGTGGTTCGGTTGATGCTCTTTTCTTCTATCCATGCCAATAGCTCGCCATGAGCTGCACCTTCATGGTCTGTATCCATAAAGAAAAAACAGTCTCATGAAAGAGTTGGAGTAGATTAATATTTAATAAATAAAAGTAGAGTTCGCCCATAATCAAAAGAGTAAACAGAATCAATGCTATAACTAACAATGTACATGATAGTTTAATCTACACCCACCACATTGCCTAAAGATGTAACAGCAAATTATCATGCACCCTTATTACAGAAAAGCACATAAACAATCAACTAGATGTTCTTATAGAGGATGAATTGATGTAACGATTTCTCTCACCAATACAACATAAATGTCAAAGCATCCCTAAACATCTTGTGTCTAATGCTCCATTTGAGATGCTTAACATGCCTAGTTCCTACAAAATACTGAAGTGTATGCCAAATAGAAAAAATACAAAGATACTGCTAGAGCAGGAATATCTTCAACTCAATATGAACCCATCATTTTCTTAGAGACCTAATAAAAATCTCATAACTAAGAACAATTCAAATTGAACTAAATCAAATTTTCCATTTATAAGAGAATGAACTAAATCATAACCGATCAAGGTAAACACATGCTCCAGCCACCTGTTTACTATAGCTTGTTTCTAATAGATTGAGAACAAGCTTAATCTTTGAGACAATTCAATCCTGCAGGTTCATACATAAATTAAATTCAGAAGATTTGGAACCAAAAAGGACATACCAATAGATCTAATATATAAGGTTGGAACTCTTTAGTTTCAGTCAAATAATACAGGTGTAGCATATCCGGTAAAACTACGACTTGAACACACTGAAGACTATTGTTCAGCATTGAACAATTTGAAATCATAGCCATGAAAATGAGGAAAATTAAGTCATAAAAATCTTCCTATACGTTCTTTCTCATTTGTTCATGTCGGGCATATCAAAAGTAGCTATCATAATTAAGAGGAAATGGATGGGCATCACCAAAAAAGGAAGCATGGCCAAAACACCAAAGAATAAGTCCCTGCCATGCTCTCCATGGACTTCAAGAAAGTGATATTGATTTCCTTCTTGCTGATATAGGGGCTATTCATAATGTGATTGAGAACCTCAAGGAAGGTGTTTAGCTTGGACATATGAAAGAAAATTACCGAGAACATTTGGTTCCACCATCTGATCTTGTCCACCAATCAAGCTTAGGACGTGATCACGTTACCGACAAGAAAACCTCTGGCAGTACAGGCACAATGGAGGAGAAAATGTGTAGGCTCTTGCAGAAGTTGGAGGACTCAAAAACTGAGAAGGAGAATCTGCTGCAAAAGATGAGACAGATGAAGCGCTACTATGAATATTTTATCCTCAAACTTGAGGAAACCCAAAAGCAGACATCAATTGAATTGGAAAATCTTAGGAAAGAACATAATTCTTGTTTCTATACAGTTTCTGTCCTACAAGCCAATAATAAAAAAATGCACGACGAGATGAATGACCAGCTAATGAGATTTCTTGAGGATAGAACAGCTTTAGAAGCTCAAAATAAGGAGTTTGAGAGGAGGGCTATTGCTATGGAAACAAGACTTAAAAGGGTCCAATGGAATTATTCTGCCAATGTTGGTCCAAAAGCAATTTAGTTCATATGATAGCTTTCACCTGTTACAAATTACATTTTGTCAGTATTTCTCTATTTTTTTGTGAAATAATCCAACTCAGGGCCGAAAATATGATGTTTCGGTGTGCGGCCTGGGCATGTGATCGATAGGTACCTTCGGCAAGCGCGGGCGATTCTCGCGGCGGCGCCGGAAACCGGTGGCGGGGACGTTATGGCAGTGCTCAGCATGGTCGATGTCGCGTTGGACCTGTCACCGCGGATGGAGGTCGCACTCCTCGCGCTGCGAGGTCCACCGACATGCTCCGTGTCTACATCCCCAGCTGTGGCAAGTCCTGCTCCGGGGAGGACACCTTATCCTCCTCTGAGCTCCGGCGACCTATGCACGATCTCCCGAGCCACGATCCTCTTGTCCGACTGCCATCACTCCAACGTGATCGCCGCCTCGCCGCCATGCTCCGGAGCACACCATGGTGCTTCTCCAGATTGGACGTCGCTTGCCTTCATGGCTTTCCGCCGCGAGAGCGTCTGCTGGTCAGAGGACAGCTTCGCGGGATTGACACCAGTGGCAAGGCAACGCGGGTACCTGCGCGTCGTAGGAGCCAGGATCCACGAGGGCGGTCGAGTGGTGAGCAGCTGGGTGACGTCTGCGAGGTTGAGGAGAAACACGTGCAGGGAAGCGGCCTGACGCGCTTGCTGTGGAAAACGCCCCGGTGGGCAATCGCGGCCATGATGGTGGGCTAGCAATGGGGACGACGACGGAGGCGGAAACACCGTGGCGCGAAGCCGCGGCCATGGAGGCAGGGCAGCGACACTGTCGACGGCGGAGCCAGAGGGAGGGAGGGGTGGTACCGATGCAGAGGCGGACAATAGCGTCCATCCACACCGTTCTGGTCACACGTCAATGGGGTGGGAGTTTCCGGGTCTTCCGCCATCCCCACCGGAGTCTCTCCACCCTTGTTGGTCTCCTCCGGTGGCCTTTACTCTAGTGGTGGCAAGGCTCGTCTCTGGATTGGGGTTTGGGAGGGCAAGATAAATAGGAAGCAAAAGAGGGCACACGATATTTCTACGAAGATTAGGAAAGATAGTACGTGTAGGGAGATAAAAGGAAGGAAACATGCAAGCCAACATGTGCCCTGTGACTACCTATTTGCATGCCCATAGGAAGACGTGTCGATCTACCACTACCAAAAGGAAGACTTGTCGATCAGCGAAGAGATGACAAGGAAAGAGAAGAGAAGGTGACCACTTATAATATTATGCACGAAACAAAATAACATGATGATCAAACCAAAATAATATGATGAGATGGACAAAATAACATGATGAGATGGATAAAATAACATGATGAAGGATGGACAGATATTGGATCGAAACAAAATAACATGATACAAGGCTTATAATATTGTATGGAAACAAAATAACATGATGACCACAAACAAAATAACATGATGAACACTTATAATATTATGTACCGAAATAAAACAACATGATGATCAAAGGAAGACGTGTCAATCAGCAAAGACATGACAAGAAAAGAGAAGAGAAGGTGACCACTTATAATATTATGCATGAAACAAATAACATGATGACCAAACCAAAATAACATGATGAGATGGACAAAATAACATGATGAAGGATGGACATATATTGGATCGAAACAAAATAACATGATACAAGGCTTATAATATTGCATGGAAACAAAATAACATGATGACCACAAACAAAATAACATGATGACCACTTATAATATTATGCACCGAAACAAAACAACATGATGATCAAACCAAAATAATATGATGAGATGGACAGTCCAAACGACACATCAAGAAGAAAACAAAGTGAACCTTTTAATATCACTAAAGGAATGCTGCTAGAGCCACCCAAGAATGTACCAAGCAAGAAAAGAAGCATTGCAAGGCAAACAAAGTTAAACACGCTGGGTACACAAAAATGCACACGGAAGAGCAAGGGACACATGTCGGCACACCAAAAATCCTCATAGGATCCCAAAAATCCCACAAAAAAGAGAAGCCTAGAGGTTTAAGATCTTTAGATATATCGAGTAACTACTTCAGCTGAAAGTTTGTTCATGATACAAATTGTGAGCCACTATGGACAGGATGCTGAATTTCTTGGGAGTGCATCGCACGTTGAAGTAAATTTTGCTAGAATATTATTGAGTAAATTACTTCAACGGAAAGTTTGTTCATGATACAAATTGTGGGAATCATGGACATGAGATGTAGTTAGATGTTTAGTAATAGCCACTCATGTTAGTTTAATTAAGGGAGCACCTGTGGAGTTCACCCAACATGATGCATCACGTCACCGCACCAATTTTCCTAGTTTAATTAAGAGAGCACCGGTGGAGTTCGAGAAAGACACTCTCTGTTACTTTGTCGGATGCATTTATTTACAGTATTATGTTCAAAATATAAGATGTTTTAGCTTTGTGAATGATGTATTTAGATCTCTTTTAGTATCTAAATTCATCTAGGTTTGGAACGAATCTAGACACTAAAAGGAATCTAGATACACTCCTTTCACAAAGCTAAAACATCTTATATTTTTAAACGGAGGGAGTAGTACTTACCCAACATCAACATTAGCGAGACGAACGGTAACTTTTTGCTCGTTACTTTTGACGAGCTAGAGCATCTCCAGACATTCGGCTCCCTAGGCATCTGAATTAGGTCTTTCGGAACTTCCGCCAGTGACATTTTTGGATTGGAGGCACATGTTTGCAGTCGCATCCCTAATTTCGCCCCCCTCTCCTCCGTCCATCACAAATCGACGATTTATTTGAAAGCTGACATTCCTGCTACCAAAAAACAACACAGGTCCAATATCCTTGCCCAAATCAGTGATCAAACCAGCCATAGTTCGATGATCTTGGCGATCAAGCCAGCAATAGTTCTACTATCGAATTATTACATAGACGCGGAAATCAAAAGGTGGTCTCTTCCTCCGTGGTAGAAGGCGAGTCCTCCATGGCAAAGCCTAGCGATGGTTCAGAAGACAACGTAGGGGAAGAGCTCGATGGTGGTGTAGGAGTGGTTGTCGTGGAAGAACTCGACGACAGTGTAGGGGTGGCTGCATGGGGCAAAGCTCGGTGTTGTTGTGACCGTGTGTGGTGGCGGTGTTGGTACCCCCATCTCTTCCAAGATGAGCCTGAGGTACGCCATGTACCAGCATTCACTTTGTCATCCATGGTCATTGTGTCGCCCCCATCAGAAATGCCAGGTCTATGTTCCTCTTCTTAGTCACGACATTGGTATTGAGTAGGTCGACCTTGATGTCCTACCTTTACAGCATCACCGCCATATGGGGCGTTGAGGTCAGCGTTGAAGACGGGAGAGACACGAGAAGGAGTGCAGTGTAGGAACACGAGGTTGGGGTTGAAGCCGCCGAGCGGGTCACCGTTAGCATACTCAGGTCAGGGCGAGAACCTCGAGCGCGACGTGTCGTGGCCATGGCCCCTTGGAACAATGCCGATGAGGATGGGAGAAGTTCGTCGGGGAGGCGATGCTTGCTTGACTGCCCTCCCTCCTGGAAAATATTGGCCAGCGTGTGGCAGAAGACCCATCCTCTCCATGGCCAGCTTCGCCTGTGGCGCTTGCACCGATTGCGTCGCCACCTGCCTAGCCTTGAGCTTCACGCTCTCCTGGTGGTCAAATGAGAGCAACTCCTTGTGCTTCACGTCGTTCGCCCACTCGGCGTTGCTCATGCCCGACGGCCTGTAATTCCTTACTCTCGGCTTCCTCCGCTTCGGCTGATCCCGATCGGTGGAGGATCGAGGAAAGATGAATTTCTTCGTGGTGGGAAGAAAATGACGGGAGCTACGGAAGATGGCGGGCGAGATGGGGAAAAGTGAGAAGGAAAGGGAGGAAAAACGGGAAAAAAATCTTCTTCAGTCACCAACAGAGTTGGTCCAGCCTTTTCGCTTCTACCAACACCCAAAGCGCCCTGAAATCGGCTTGGATTCATCAGATAAAGTTTTGGTCCAGACTGACAAAAAAGTGGACCAGCTAGGAGATTTTTGTACTACACATAGAAAAAGAAGCTCGCCTCTTGCAGGGATGGCTGGTGACGAGGGTTTAACTCATCAATGCCCATTGTTATGGACTTGGGTTTTGGAGAAGGAGGGAGCGCTGGAGGCATCAGTCGGCTATCAAACAAGCACACAGGGACGCAAGGTTTACCCAGGTTTAGGCCTTGTAGAGGTCCCTACTCCTGCTTGTCTGCTCTTGGAATTAATGACGGAATTGAAGATTACAGGGGCGCGCAGATGCAATCTGGCGAGAGATGTGGAAACTAGGGTTGCGTGTGTCCTCCTTGCCGCCCCCTCCTAGCCTTTATATAGATAGGCTAGGTCTCGGGTAGCAGGTCGAGTCGGTTACAGGTTAGGGTTTTCCCTTTAAACTTTCTATCTTTAGCTTCTTCTTGTCTCGCAAGCAATCGAGAGTTCGTGGGCCAATCAAGTTCTTCATTTGGGCTTTGGCAACGCCATGGGCTTCCACCGTATCCGGGCCGTATATACCGAACTCGAGTACCTGTAGGTTATACCCATGTCAGTATCCCCCGAGTGTCCAGTGGAATCGTAGATTCGATTAGGGACTTTATGAAGCATTTCGAGTGCATGATTGAGTATTTTTTGAGTGTTCAGTTCATGTCATAGGAATCATTGATATGCGTGCCTAATTTAGCCGATGTATCGATATCAGTTAACTGCCTTAGGGCAAAACAACGCAATCTACTCAAACTCGAGTCCCCGGACTCGAATTCGAAAAAGTGCTGGCGTAATTCGACTCAGGCCACGGAGGTCTTACAGGAGTCGAATTCCAGTGTAGGGGTGTGAGCACTCGACGCGTCCGTCAAGGCATGTTCATCGCACATGTAGGTATGGATATATTTATGGTAGTGCGCAGCAGATGCCTTGCCAGGCCTTATTTAGGTCTTATCTTCACGCTGTAAGCGCGAATCCAAATTTTTGTCATCGCGGAGATGATTCGGGTAGCTCAGGAGACTCAGTCTCTTTGTAGGGATAGTATGAGGCGGAATCGCCATAGCATTCGAGTGTGGATGTTATCAACACACAGTACGATGTACAAATAATCATAGGGTGCGCGACCAGCGCTCCCTATGGGAGTAGCCCCCGAGTGCCTGGTTGAGTCGAAGACTCATGCGAGGACTAAAGAACTTTTGCGACTGCTGTTGTATTTTGTTGCTTGTTTCAGTCGAATTTTCTTTCGGTGCTCCCTATGGGAGTAACCCATGATCCATAATCGAATCATAGATTCGATTATGGTGGGTATGCCTTTAGTGTTCATATTCCTGCATAAAAATGAATCGTAGGGTGCGCGACCAGCGCTCCCTATGGGAGTATCCCCTGAGTGCTTGGTTGAGTCGAAGACTCGAGTAAGGACTAAAGTAATCGAAATCTTCTACTGCTGAAATTATGTCAGTGCTGACAATATGATGACCTTGGTTGCCCGCGTGAGCGGCTTTGACGGGACGTGACGAGTGGTGGGTCCCACTTTCTGACTTTGATTTGACCGAGCGTGAGTAATATTCTATTTTAACTGTGTCTCCTCGATTTCCACGCGTAATGGAGATAGTGGGGGACGGTTCGTGTTTTGGCTTCTCCACGTGTCGATGGCGATGTGCGCCACGCGTCCAGTAGGGTTTCTGTTCGCTGTTGGATGGCATCCGCGAGGGTGTTAAGTAGCAGCGCAGTTGCGATAATTTTCCCATCTGCCTTTCTCTACTCGTGCCTCCATTGCCATTGCTACTGCTCTCTGCTTCTCAGCGCTCGTCCTCTTCGCAGCACTGGACCAACTCCGTGTCTTTCCGACCTACTTCCTTCGTTCTCACCGCTGTCGCAAGATGGGCAAGAAGAAGGGAGGCGCCGCCGCTGAGTCTGTCGCCGCCATTGCCGCCGCCAAGAAGAAGGGCGGCTCCGCCACTGTGGGCACCAGCGCCGCCGATGCTAGGAAGAAGAAGGGCGTGGGTACCCGCATCACCAATGGTGCATGGCGCGCATCCATCATCAAGTCCTCCGAGCTCCATCTCCTGCGTCAAGATGGAGTTCTATCGCCCGTGGAGGATGAGTCGCGAGTGCCAGGCGGTGAGGTAATTCTTTGTCATCCTTCTGGTTTCCGGGTGATGTTCCTTGTGTTCATCATCCGCGGTATTTCTCTGCCCCTGCATCCTTTCTGCAGGGTCCTCCTTTGCTTCTACGGGCTCCAGCTGCACCAGATATCCCCAAATTCTATTCTCCACATCACCTGCTACATTACCCTCTGCGAGTGCTAGCTTAGAGTCGAGCCGCACTTTGGCCTCTTTAAGAGGATTTTTAAGCTAAAGCGTTAGTCAGCATCTGGTTCTGTAGTCTACGACGTAGGAGGCTACGGAATCCATGTCGACTCCTCCGCCACTTATTTCGATATTAAACTCATGGCGTCCGTCCAAGGGTGGAGAGACAAGTGGTTCTACATCCGCGACCAGAAGGCCGACGGAGAGCACTACAGACTCGCGCCCTTTGATCCCACGACACCGTGCAATTGGAGGTGTTCTTGGAAGAACGTAGTGATGCCTGGCGAGTCCGAGGAGACGAAAGTGCTATACAAGCGCGTCTACGACCTCGAGAGCCGTATGGGTAAAGAAGAGGGAGGCGCGGCCATCATTCGCACATGGTTGCGCCGTCGCATCCAGCCTCCGCAGGCCAGAGTCCACCCCATGTTCCAATGGGCTGGTGCGGACGATGCCACTCGCGTATCTATCGATGGCATTTCTGCGGGTGAAGTAGATAAGAGTTTGCGACTGGTGACGAAGTATACGGCCAAGGAGGTTCTCCCAGGCGAACCAGTCATGCTTCCCTTTGACGCCTCTAACCCTCCTCCTGTGGTAGAATTGTGCTACGAAGTAGCTTTCTTTGTCGATTGCCATTAAGTTCTTGATGTATAATGAACTATTTTTTGAATGTAGGATTGGAAGGTGTCTCCCAATTTGCCCCCTCTTCCTGAAGGGGTTATTCCTCGCGAAGTGGATGAAGAGGACGAGTCGAAATCGACCGTACCACTTGAAGAGGAGGGAGCCCCCGAGTCCAGTGATCCGGACACTTGCAAGCATTCTCGTAGCGAGGAATCGGATGCTTCGTCTCCGTCGACTCTAGAAGGCCCATCTGTTGGTGCAGAGGAGCTGATTCCCACCGTTCCTGTGCGGTCCATGGCTCCTCCTGCCCGGAAGAAGCTTCAGCTGCCAAAGGAATCATCGGAGTCGGAGGAGCAGTCCTTCGATCTTGATAGATTTGACTGGTAAGTTCTGTGTTCGCGACCTCGTTTTGATTTCTTCTTTGAGTTGCCATCTTTCCTAAAGCTTTTACTTGATTTGTGTTTTAGTCAAGCGGCGACGTCGTCTTCTGACGACGTCCAATTTGTGAAGGAGTCCGGAGTCGCAGACTCCAAGTCCAAGAAGGTGGCTTTGTGGTCTCCTTCTCCTCCATTGGCGGCCCACTCCGGGCATAATTCATCAAGTTCCCCGCATGCTGGGGAACATCAGATGGTTACCCGGATGACTGTGCAACGGCCTCCTTCGGAGTCTGTGGAGGATCATGTAGGTATCTTGTAATTGGCAGTCGAATTTATTCTTGGCGCTATTTACTTGAACTTTTATTCTCTCATGATGCAGCTTATTGTGAAGGAGGCTGCCCGCCTACCGGAGAAAGTCCTTGACATGGGTCGGCAGCATGCGCGGCTGGACAATCGGCATCGTATTGTCGAAAGTAAGTCTCGACTTCATCTTTGTCTTTGTGAATTTCATTGAATCGATTTGGTGATGTTCCATGTATGTCACAGCTGAGCATAATGAATTACTTCGCCATGCTGCCGCACTGGAGAAGACGCTGGCCGTGGCGACGAAAAATCGTGATGAGGCGGTCGCAACTTTGGAGGAGTCGCAGAAGCGGGAGGAGGATCTCTGTGTCTCCACTGCTGAGAGGGATAAGTTGTTCGAGGAGCAACTTCTCTTGATTTCCAAGTCCCTCTCAGGTCTTCTTTTTCATCTAGATATGCCTTGCTCTTCTGTGCTTTGGCGTGTGGTTGTTATACTAACACTTTTGTGTATGGAGATGCTAGCGGCTTGAGCTTTGATGCCCAATCTCTGCTCCGCACGGATTCCTTGGTTGGTGCCATCGCCGCAGTCGAAGACCACAGCGTATCCCTCCAGGAGACGGTGGGGAAGGCCAAGGATGTGCTCAGTCGCATCCGTGAGGACTTAACTCCCAAGGACGGATTGATCGACAACCTCGACGACTTGGTGGAGTCCCTGGCTGGAGGAATACCTGCTGACTTCAAGAACTCGCAGCGCTCCGTCGGCGCCACCATGGCACTCGCGATGGTGCAGGCCCATGGTGTGGAGATGGATCCTGTCGCTATCTCTGAGGCGATTCCTGTCGACGCTGGAGGCCAGCAGGTAGTGTTTGCTCCTTTTGCTGGTAAATGCAAAAATTATAGTCCCCAGCTTATCGAGACACTCGCCAAGTACTCCGAGGAGCAGGGTCAAGCGAAGGTTGCGAAGGCTGCGGCGTCTGGGGGTACTACCGGCAAGTCCGTGACGTTAGAAACTTCCACGGATGCGATGAAGCCCCTGAGGCCGAAGTCGAAGCTGAGGAAGCATATTGCTTCTTAGTCTTTATATGTAATAGTTCTAGTGTTTGACCTTTTGTGTCTGTGAAACAATGCTTTTATGGGGGTACCCTAGTCAGGACTTTGATATGTTTGAATGCATCCAAGACTTTCGTCAGTGTATCCTTGGCCTCTTATTTTGCTTTTGTTTGGTTCGTGATAGGGTACCTCGAGTGGTCCTTCGAGTGATCCTCGTGATCCGTCACCCACTGATGAGATCTTGGCGTAGCCACGCTCAAGGGTGGATGAGTTGTCCCTGCTTTCACGACTACACGATCGCATTAAGAAGCTGGAACGTGAGTTGCCCATCCTCCATGGTAACGCGGATGTATGGAAGTCAAGGGCGGAGAAGGCTACCGCCTGCGAGCAATATCTATTGGAGGAGGTGACGCATCTAGGCGATCAGTTCAAGTGTTAGCTTCCTGCCCTCTTATCTTTTCTTTTAGTCAATCACGGCAGTTCCTTGTCTTCATATTTTGCCTTTTTGCTTGGTGTAGTTGTCAGTGCTCGCCATCCGCAAGATGAGAAAGACAGAATCGCCATTCGAATGAACGACCTGTCCCAGGAGCAGCTTCAGGCGAGTGGGTATTTTTGGGTGGACCATGATCGTGCGATCGCACTTGCGACCCTGCAGGATCGTGCTTCCCGAGTACTCCACTTTCTGAAGAAGGCGTAGTCGTGCCTGAGAAATATCTACCAGACGATGTTTCCACTGGAGGCCATCCCTCCGAGCCTGTTGGCTCTTCTGGCTAAGTTCCAGGATTTGAGTGCAGTATGTGAGTGCGTGCGGCTGCAGTTACTGGCTGGTGCCAAGGCTGCTTTGTCACTGGTGCGACTGTATAGGCCTGATATAGACGTTGCAGCTGTTGTTGCTGGACCGCCGACCCTGCCGGAAGGTTTGACCTGGAACATGGTTCCACATTACCAAGCCGTGGATCGTCCAGCAGAAGAAATTGTCGACTTCTTTGAGGAACAAACAAATGTTCTTCTGCTGCAGCAGTAGTTTAACATATATCCTGCACATAATTGTACCAGTGTTGTAAAGTTCGTATGGATATACTGGATGTAATTAATTTCTATTGATATGTAAAGAGCTTGTTAGCTTATATGTTTTGCGAGTGTATTTGTACTCTACAGTTCCTTTTCGTTAGCCTGTCTTATTTTATCTCAGCACCTTGCCAACCTGTCAGGTGCGTTGCAACTGGGTTGGTGTTTTATCAAGAGTTCGATTGATGTTGTGTCAGCTACTCAGGATGCTGCGACTTGTTCGTAGAACAAGAATGTAAAGGGTGGCGTAGCCCCCGAGTAATAAGATTGCCAGAAAAATAAGGAAAAACACAGAGTTTTGGGGCACTTAGCTTTATTTATTCGCAGAACAGTATGAGGTACAATATGTGGCTAAATAGCCTGGTTGAATAGCCTTATTTGTAAAAAAATGACTAGGGGTAGAAGCGACGCAGCTGTGCGACGTTCCAGGGATTGGAGTATGCGACTCCTGTCTCGAAATCTTTAAGGTGATAGGCGCCACCTGGGATTACTTCTGTAATCACGTATGGTCCCTCCCAAGGGGACTCGAGCTTGAGGTGTCCTTGCTGCTTCAGTCGCAGGACCAGGTCTCCTTCGACGAAGGATGCAGGCGTAGCCTTCTGTGGTAATTCGCGAGGAGTTACATTGGTAGATCGTCGATCTTTCTGCTGTGATGTCCCATGCCTCGTCAAGGAGATCGACGGAGTCTTCGAGTGCAAGTGTTGACTCCTCCTCGTTGTACGCGACCATCCGTGGGGCTTTAAAGCGTACTTCTGCGGGTAGCACTGCTTCAGCACCGTGCACCATGAAGAACGGGGTATATCCCGTGGCACTATTTGGGGTTGCGCGCATGCTCCAGAGTACGGACTGCAGCTCGTCTGGCCAACATCGGGCAGCTTGCTCGAGTGGCCGGAGGAGTCGCTTCTTGATTCCACCGCAGACAAGGTCGTTGGCCTTTCGACTTGATCGTTGGTCTGTGGATGAGCTACGGAGGCATAGCTTATGTTGATTCCCAGGTTCTCGCAGAAACCCTAAAACTCCTTAGAGGTGAAGTTCGTTCCATTGTCCGTGATGATGTTGTGTGGCACTCCGAAGCGATAGACAATGGACTCGAAGAACTTGACGGCACTGGCTCCTGACTGGTTTGTCACCGGCATGGCCTCTATCCACTTGGTGAATTTGTCGACTGTGACCAGGAGGTAGACGTAGCCCCCTCGCGAGGACTTTGGGAGCTTGCCGACCATGTCGAGTACCCATTGCCCAAAGGGCCAAGCCAATGGTATTAGCCGGAGTTCCGCGCTAGGTGCATGTGGTTTGTCCACGAATCGCTGGCAAGCATTGCAGCGCTGGACGATGTCCTTAGCGTCGCGCATGGCCGTGGGCCAGTAGAATCCAGCTCGTAGAGCTTTGGCGACGAGGGCGCGACTGCCAGCATGGTGCCCACAAGTCCCTTCATGGATGTCGAGGAGGACGGCCCTTCCGTCCGTGTTCGAGATGCACCGTTGGAGTACTCCTATGATGCTGCGTTTGTATAGTTCGCCATTGATGACGGCGAATGCCTTGGATCGTCGTGCAATGTGTCACGTGTCAGTCGGGTCATCAGGCAGCCTCTTGCTGAGAAGATATGTGATGTAGGGTTGAGTCCAAGATGGCTCGATCATCATTACACACATTGGTCCTTCAAGTCCTGTGTCAAGCTCCGGGTCATCGAGTGCCATTGGCTCATTGGGTAGCGTAGCCCCCGAGTCTATTGCTGCACTTGTTTTCTTCTATGTGGCCTTTGGCTTGATGGAGCGTTCGCAGATACGCTCGAGAAATACCCCAGGTGGAATTAGGGCGCAGGTGGAGCCAATGTTGGCGAGTGCGTCCGCCTCTTCATTGCTTTCACGGCCTACGTGTCGCAGTTCACAGCCGTCGAAGTCCCTTTCGAGTGTGTCATAGAGGTCGCGGTAGGCGATCATGTTGTCGTTCAGCGCGTTGCACTCGTGCATCGTTTGGTTGACCACCAGTTTGGAGTCGCCGTAGATGATGAGCCTCTTGGTGCCACAGGCTTTCGCCATCCGCATCCCGTGCAGCAGGGCCTCGTATTCAGCTTCGTTGTTGGAGGCAGTGAACTGCATTCGCAGAATGTATTTCAGCTTCTCTCCCTGGGGCGATGTCAGTATGACACCTGCGCTAGCCCCGTCCTTTCGTTTGGATCCATCGAAGTGCATTGTCCAGAGGTAATACATATCTGGCTTTTTGAGGAGCTGGTTCTCCATCTAGTGCACGAGGAAATTGGGAGGACTTGCGACTTGATCGCGTCGCGCTTTTCGTATGTAATGTCTCATGGAGACAGCTCGATTCCCCAAAGCGTGACTCGTCCGGTGGCATCGGGGTTGTTGAGGATATGTCCAAGCGGGGCGTCGTTGACCATCACGATTGGGTGCTCCTGGAAGTAGTGGCGCAGTCACCTGGCTGTCATGAAGATGTCATATGCCAGCTTCTGGTAATGCGGGTACCGCTGCTTTGTTGGCATGAGCACCTCACTGAGGTAGTAGACTGGGCGCTGCACCCTGTGGACCTTGTTTTCCTCGGTTCGTTCCACCACGAGCACCGTGCTGACCACCTGGTTGGTGGCGGAGATGTAGAGAAATGGTGGTTCTTTTTCTCGTGGGGTCACCAGTACTGGCGAGGTGGATAGTAGATGCTTGAGGTCTTCGAATGCTTCTTGTGCCTCGTCGGTCCACTCGAACTTGTCAGTTTTGTGGAGAAGTTGGTAGAAGGGCAGTGCCTTTTTGCCCATTCGACTGATGAATCGACTGAGCGCCGCGATTCGCCCCAAATTGTTGGGCGCCTACGTTCTTGGCTTCTCCATGGCCATGGCTTTTATTTTCTTCGGTTCGCCTCAATCCCCTCGTGAGATGAGATACCGAGTAGTTGCCGGATAGTACCTTGGCGCATTTGTCCGGATTGAGCTTGATCTGGTAGCGGTCGAGGTTGGCGAAGGTCTCGCGTAAATCATCGATTAGCGAGGCTTCGTCTTTGGTTTTAATGACGATGTCGTCAACATAGACTTGGATGTTGCGACCAAGTTGATTCTTGAGGCAAGCCTGCATGCACCGCTGATAGGTGGCTCCTGCGTTTTTTAGCCCGAAGGGCATTGTGTTGTAGCAGAACACACCGAAAGGCGTCGTAAACGCCATTTTCTCTTGATCGTCCTCCTTCATTCGAATCTGATTATAGCCTGAGTAGGCATCGAGGAAGCAGATACGGTCACATCCCGCGGTGGAGTCGATGATTTGGTCGATTCGCAGCAACGGGAAGTGATCCTTTGGGCAGTGCTTATTCAGGGAGGTGAAGTCCACGCACATCCGCAGGATATCCGTGTCTTTTTTAGGTACCAGCACCATGTTGGCGAGCCAAGTGCTTTCCTTGATCTCGCATATGAATTTGGCGTCGAGGAGTCTGTTGATCTCCATTCCGACTGCCTTTGCTCTTGGTTCAGACAATCGCTGAATTGTCTACTTGACTGGCCTTGCATATGGATTGACATTGAGTGCGTGCTCGGCGAATTCCCTGAGAACCCCTGGCATGTCCGCTGGACACCAAGCGAAGATTTCCCAGTGCTCACGGAGGAATTCGACAAGCACGAGTTCCTATGCAGAACTCAAGTTGTTGGCGATGAGGGCCATCTTGGTCGGGTCCGTTGGGTGGACCTAGACTTTCTTCGTGTGCACCGACGAGTCGAAGGACAGATCGGGTGAACTTGGCCTACTCAGGGGAGGCAGACTGTTGTCTGTCGACTCCTTTAGCCTTGTGAGTTCCTCCTACATGCCAAAGGACTGGGAGATTCTGTTGAATTCCCTATCGCAGCTGTCGGACCTTTCGAAGTTGTCGTTGATTGTGATTACACCGTTTGGGACTAGCATCTTCATCTGCAGGTAGGCATAGTGTGGCACTGCCATGAACCTCGCGAACGCGACACGTCCGAGGATGCAATGATATTGTGAAGGCTAGTCGACAACCTCGAAGTCGATGCGCTCGCACCGGAAGTTTTGTGGTGTGTCGAAGATGACATCGAGGTTGATTTTGCCCAGGGGATATACGCCTTTCCCTAGGACGATGCCGTGGAATGTCGTGTCTGAAACTTCCAGACACGTCAGAGGGATCCTCATCGCATGCAAGGTACTTACGAACATGAGGTTAATGCCGCTGTCGCCATCCATGAAGACGCGACTCATGTCGAAACCCCCGATCTGCGCCTCGAGTACGAGGGGGAGTGGCCTGGACGAGGAACTTAGCGTGGGTGGTCACGCCTGTCGAAGGTGATGCAGGAGTCGCTTCCACTGAGATACTCAGTGGTGGAAGGAGGAGAGTTAATCGCCAAGTTGACTTGGCGAGTGATGGCCTTCTGCACTCGATTTGAGGGACGCCCCTTTTGGATCATCCCCATGTTGCCCATGGGTCGTGGGTATGGTTCGCCGTCGTGATTTTGGACCGGTGCGGCCGCGGGTGGTGGTATTACGGGCGGTGGTGGAGGAGCTCCATGTGCCACGGCGCCTGGGGCGACTCCATAGCCCATGTTGACTGCATCGCGATTCATCCAAGCCAGACCCTCGTGGAGCTTGAGAAACTCGCGGCAGTCCTTGAGAAGGTGGCTGGATTTTTTCTTGCCATCGTGCTGATCGATGTAGAAGTGCACGTTGCACGGTCCAGACAGTTTGTCCTCGATGGTTGTTGCGGGTGCCTCTTCGCGAGTACAGTGCTGCCACACCTGCGTGGTTATCCCGGAGTCGCGGTATCCACCGCTGCGATAGCCACTGTTGCGGTTGTCGTCGCGTTTGTTGGCGTAGCTGGCTGCGACCATGTTGATGTCGTCGCGGTCACCGTAGACGCGCATTCGCCGCTTGCCTTGACAGTCGCGTATGCACCTGAGGTCATCGTCGTCGTTGGAGTAGGTGCGGTTTTTAACCAAATCCTCTCCGTCGGCCCACCGATTCGCAATTTCCATCAGGTGGTCGATTGTTTTGGGCTTCGAGCGTCCCAGCTCCTCCCTAAGCTCTATGCGGCGAACACCGCCGTTGAACGCATCGATTGCGCGGTCTTTCGAGATGTTTTCCGCGGAATTTTTGATGATGGACCACCTCTGGATGTACGAGCGTAGCGATTCGCCCGACCTTTGCTGGTAGCTCCTCAGCTCTTTGATTGATGCGGGCCTTTTATAAGTGCCCTTGAAGTTGCGTACAAAGCCGTAGACCAGCTCTTCCCAGCTGTGAATGGATCCGCGCGGGAGATTGTTAAGCCATACGCGAGCGGCGCCCTGCAGCTGTAGCTGCAGGCATTGCATGGCCGTTCTTCGACTCCCACCATGTAGTCTGACGGAGGAGATGTGGTCCTCCAACCAGATCTTTGGGTCTTGTAGGCCGTCGAACTTTAGGCATTCGCTTCTGCCTGATGGCCCTGCTGAAGCATCTGGTGCCGTAGAGTTCAGTCTCGTCCTCTTCTGAATCAGTCGAACGAGCGCGTCTTGCCCTTGATTTGTTAATTTTGCACTGCGTGAGGTCATCCATCGCATCGTAGTCATGATCGTGTCGCCATGAGCAGCGACGCCGAGACAGATCGTGACCGTCGTCACTGGACGAAGGTGAGGAATAGCGTTTTGCCAGAGCCTTTCCTTTCTTTGGCTCTGGCGTTGGCTCTTTGTTGAAGACGGCCTCGATTAGCCTCAAGCCCGCGATCATAGATCGGTGCATGGCAGCTCTTGGATCTCCAGCTGGTGGCTGGTTGTTGAGGAGGTACATGGTGGCTGCTGTCACCGCGGCTTGCGGTGTTTTTGGGACCACATTGCCCCACGTGTCCACTATCATAGAGCTGAAGTCGAGGACTTTTGCAGCTTCTATGTGTTCTTGCTCGGTGAGATGGGCCATCCGAGATCGCCTCTTGTTGGCCACGTATTCGTTGCCTTTGGAGGAGGATCCTCCATGGGAGGAGAGCCTAGCCCGTCGAAGACTCGACTCATCCGCCGCCTTTTTACACGCCTCGAGTTGCGCGATTGCGTGTAGCTGGCGTCTATACTCCTCCTTTAGTAGCCAATGGTAGCCCATCAACATGTCCTGCAGCGTGCCGAGGGGCAGAGGATTGCCTCGCAGAGCTTCTCGGCAACGGGCCCACTCGTTGTTGTTGAGTTTGATCACGACACACTCTCTTGTGTGTTCGTTCACCATGGTTGGCAGTTCGACTGCCGCTCCGTTGTTGATGGGTGCGCCGTTGCCACCGTTGGTGTGGCCGACGTTGGACATGCTGCCGTTGGGCGGTTCAGCGCGGTTGGGTGGTCCGGTGCCAGATCCGGGGCCAGCGTTTTCGCGATTGGCGGCGGTGTCGCCCGCGTTGATGACCACGCACATGAAGTGGTTAGGGAAGCTGTTGCTCTCGCAACTTTCAGATCCGGAGCCGTAGGCTCCATCTTCGGTGGCTAGATCACCCAGATCGGATCTACGACTGCTGTCGCTATCCGTGCTCCCAACTATTGCCGAGGTGTTGAGCTCGCTGAGGGTGTCGATTGGTGGCGGGAACCATGATGCTGGAGCAATCACGGGTGCTGTTGGCTGGTCAGGCATGCGAAGCGTGCCCATCTGACCAACCTGGAAGCGGAAGCTCCCAATCGCCAGACTGATTCCATCGCCCATGGACTTGAAAGCCGGGCGGGTGGTCGGCGTGTGGATGGTGAAATCGAACGTGCCGAAGAGCTGGAGAATCTCCGTTGTTGCGGAGTTGTAGATCGCGGTTGATGGGGCCAAAGAAGCCACGACATCAGCACTCCTAATTCCCACAGATGGCGCCAATTGACGAGGGTTTGACTCATCAATGCCCATTGTGTAACACCCTCAAATCGGCCCTATGCAGATTTCAGCGCTTCCCGCCAAACCCGCATAGAAATGATTCAAGGACGCCCACCAGGCACTTGCGTGCGGGTGGAAAACGAAGTAATACCATTACACAATAGTTCACGATGGAACCCACAACACATATATATACAACAACGACTCATTGAGTCGGAATCTGAATATCTGATACAAAGATCCAATTCACCTTGAAAACGATACCACTTCCGAGTACAGATAAGATGCAAATGGGGCTAAGAGCCCTGAAGAATAACCAATGGTGTCCATAACCCTGCCCAGGCCAAGCCGGAAGGGTAACCCTGCTAACAACGTCGAACTTAAACCCGCTAAAACAAAAGGGGTGCCGACAAAGGGCAAAGGAAAAAGAGAGGCGTCGATCGAGGCCATTACATGGCGAGGCTAGAATTCGGCGCTCTCGCCTACATAGGTATGGTGGTGAAGCGGCGTGAAGCATGCACTAAACAACCTATAGAGACTCGATAAACTGTCGGCTATTAGAGAGAGATAAGAAAGACCTATTCGGAACCAACCTTATACTAACACCAATCATACCCATCCTGGCATTTCCCCCTCGAGACCAAACGAGGAAGTCAAACCGAGGAACTCACACAGTTGGCAGTTTTATTCATTCCATTATAGTTGAAGCACTTACTAGTCAGATATAGATAGCACGAGTCATCCTGATATCCTAAGTAGTGGGAAGTTTTAGTTAACCATTCAGTTGTAGTTGCAGTACTTACTAGTCAGATACAATTAGCATGTGGCATCCCAAACCCAGCAGTTGTTGGCACTTTTATTTCATTCCATTAGAGTTTCGATACTTACTAGGCAGGTATAATATGACATGATGCACCCCAATACCACCAGTTGTTGGCACTTCTATTATCCATTCCATTGTAGTGAAGCTGATTACTAGTCACATATTAAGTCAAATTTGTAGCACTACTTTAGTTATGCTTGTCTATGATTGAGATACTGTGCTCCAAGTCGTCCATAACCGCGGACACGGCTTTCAGAAAGATTTACCCTGCAGGGGTGCACAAATAGCAACACACACACGATCAACCTCGGAAAAACCAAATCAAAACCCGACGAGGCTTTCACGACAAAGCAATCATAGGATTCATAAAATATTTCAGGGGGACACCCCATTAAGCTACCCGCAATGAAGTTGGCCAGCTCCGAGACGGACCCAAGGTTTGCGCCAATGGCTGTAAATGACTGGGAACCCGAAAGTGTGACTGGGCTTGTCGATACCGTGAGAACACTCCGCAATTCCTAAACAGTACAGGTGCTCCACGCACAATCGTAAATAAAGCAGTAAAGCATGACATAAGTACAGGATAGTAATAAAGCCCCAAACTAGTTTTTAGCCCCAAGAAATAAGAAATGAATCAAGCTCTGGCTAAGGGGGATCCATAGGGTCTCCCGGATGTGGATAGTGCGAATAATCAAGGAACAGGTATCAAGTACTCGGGGCCTACGGGGCACAAGTGGACATGAAAAACCAAATAGCATATATTTCCCACTGATGCCTCTTTCATTAGTTATCCCAGCAATTTAATAGTTGTATTTAAAGTCATGATCCTCTCCACCGTAAAGCATATGACAACATTCCAATAACTGTGTGGTACTTCACGAAACGGGATCGCACCTGAGCAAGCGACTATGACTCGCAAGACCATCTATCTACCAAACAACAGGAAATAGGCGGTGTCCAAGGCAATATAAAGGCTGCATGGAATATATCTGGTACGGAACACTAAAGCATCGCGACATGGATAGCAATAGATCAATAGGAGGAAATAAAGACTACAAATGCAAAATAGGTGAAAGAGGGAGAATGCTCGCCTAGGAAACACTGTCAAAGATACATTATCTAAAGAACTTGTCGATACTCGCATCAACTCAATGGCCTAATCCGCGAAGAACCAAAGCACTAAAAGAAACACCGGATGCACTATTTAATACTATGGCAGAAGATCCGGCATGATTATGATATGATGCATGGCATGGTAAAGATGCGATGCGACTAGACAAAATTAAGCGAAACTAGGGTCCCCACATTTAATTATATGGTTTATGTTGTTAGATACCCCGCAATTTAAATGTTGTATTAACAAGGCAAAGCATGACATCAGTTCGCTACACAAATTTAAATGAAGGCAATATAAGACTAGAATAGCCCGCATATTGCCTCCATATTTTATTATGAGATGAATCGACAAAATACCCCCAAATGTCTAACATGTATCCGGTCATGAACAGTTTAATATGCAACAAGTTTATATGGCATTTTATAAAATAGAGGATTGGAAAGGGGATCACACATAGGGGGTTCGGCGATCTTGGGGTTCCGAGGGTTTGACAGGGTCGGGCTTCGGATCCGCGGGATCGGGGTCTTCAGATTTTGTGGTCGAATGTATCCGTGTCCGTGAAGGAGATCTTGTCAATGATCCATCGAGTGCCACCATGTTCATTCTTCCGAGGTACAGATCTCGTGATGTCGGTTCACCTCACAAGTGCGCAACCTCCATGTGGATCTTGTCGGGGTCGGTCTTGGACGACGAGGATCGGTTGCGGAACATGGAGGGCTCAGGTGGCTCGATACAACACAAACACATAGGCATTACACATCGCCGTAAGTCCTTAGTTAACTTATTTTCTTAGGCCTCTTCATGCGTACTGTAGAAACAACACAAGCATCAGGACAAAACTGAGGCCACCGAAGGACTCCGAGGTCCACTGCAACAAGGATACAGTAGAGGAGGTAGCGCCGTGATGGTCTTACTGCAGCGAGACGGACGTGATGGAGGCGGTGGCGGCTGGCGAGGGGGTCATGCTGGCGGAGCAGAGGAGGGCCGAGCGTTAGGGAGGAGGACGCACGTAGGAGGACGAGCTCGCTGCAGCGGGCAGAGGCGAGGAGCTCGGTAGTGCGGCGAATGGTGGAGGGAGAGGAGACAGGTGCAGGCGGCGCTGCGAGGTCGACCGGTCGGCGACAGAACGCAGAGGCGATGAGGAGGACGCAGCGCCTGTGCGGCGTCGCCAGAGAGGAGGGTGATGATGGCGACGGGTTGACAACGACCCAGGACCGCGGGCACGGTGAAGACGACGGGCGAGGGAGAAGCTCGCGGGCGCCGGGCGAGCTCGGGTTGTGGATGTTAGGGTCGCTGATACATTGCAAATGTATCTATAATTTTTGATGTTCCATGCTTGGTTTTATCCACTTTCTTGTGTTTTGTTCCAACTTTGGAGTACTTTTCATATGATTTCTTGGACTAACCTATTAACAAGAGCCACAGTGCCAGCTGTCTGTTTTCTGCTGTTTTTGGTTCCAAGAAAGTCAAAAAATGAATATTCTCGGAATTGGACGGGACAAAAGCCAAAGTGCCTATTTTTCCGAAAGGGATCAAGTGCTAGAATACGAGACGAAGAAGGGCCAGAGGCCGGCCACATCACCTAGCCGCGCGGCCAGGCTGGGCCCGTGCCAGGGGGTGGTGTGGTGGCCCCTGGCATCCCCTCGGTCTTCCCTTCTGCCTATAAGATGCCCTCGGGACGAAAACCCTAAGTACCCGATCAAAATCCACGAAAGAGTCTATAGCCGCCGTCATCTCCATCCCTAGATCGGGAGGGATCTGAAGCTCTTCCCGACACCACCGGAAGGGAATTCACCACAGAGGCCTTCTTCATCACCATGCAAGCCTCCGGTGTGATGCGTGAGTAGTTCATCCTTGGACTACGGATCCATGTAGTAGCTAGATGGCTGGTTCTCCTCCTTTGTGCTTTCATGTTTAGATCTTGTGAGCTCCGTTCATGATCAAGATCATCTATTTGTAATTCATACATGTTGTGTTTACGGGGATTCGATGGATATTGAGATGCTATTTCAGATTGATTATTGATTCTATCATGTCTTTGTTATTTGTGATCTTGCATGCTTTCTGTTGTTAGTAGCTATCTTGGCCAAGTAGATGCTAGCAACTCCAAGAGTTAGTATTTATGCTCGATAGTGGGTTCATGCGTCTGGTAATCTGGGGAAGTGACAGAAATCTCTAAGGTACTAGATGTGTTGTTGCTACTAGGGAGAAAACAGCAATCCTTTGTTCATAGAACAATCGTATTGTTTACTTTACACGTAGTTCGTAAAGCAATAATCTGTTGCTTGCAACTTAATACTGGAGGGGGTTCGGATGATAACCTGAAGGTGGATTATTAGTCATAGATGCAGTTGGATGGCGGTCTATGTATTATGTTGTAATGCCCAATCAAGTCTCAAAGGAGTCAAGATGATTAGTGTATGCATGTATTGCTTTCTCGGTGTTTGTCAATTGCCCCGCTGTAATTTGTTCACCCAGCTTGTTATCTATCTAAGGAGAGCTACCTCTAGTGAACTATGGATCCCGGTCCTCTTTCTTTACATACAATCTACAACTATTTACTGCTTTGTGTTTACTTTCTATAAACTTTTACTTCTTTCCATTCGATACATTTAATCCTTTGTTTTCCGCAAAACACGGTGAGATTGACAACCTCATCGCAAGTTGGGGACAAAGTTCTGTGGTTGTGTTGTGCAGGTCTCCACGTTGCTACTAGCACCGGTAGTGCGCCCTGCCAAAGCTCAGCTAGTAACACCTTTGGGGTGTTTCCTTGCTCCTATTGGTTCGATTAAACCTTGGTTTCATAACTGAGGGAAACTTGCTGTTGTGCTCATCATACCTTCCTCTTGGGGTTCCTAACGAGGTCTACATCATCATCGCACCAGCACTTTTCTGGGCGCCTTACACAGAGCCATCAAGCATTTTTCTGGCGCCGTTGCCGGGGATGCAAGGACATCTTCACAAGGGGAGTCCCTCATAACCAATCTCTTTACTTTGTTGTTTTTGTTTTGCTTAGTTTCTTTTTGCTTTGTTTGCTTGTTTTGTTCTTAAAAAAAACACGAAAAAAATTAGTTTTACTAGTTTGCTTTCTTATTTGAAAAACACAAAAAAATTAGTTCCTATCTTAAGTTGCCTTCATGTCTAGCCTTGCTCCAATCACTATGTCACCCGAGGAAATGATTTTCACTTTTAAACAAGGAATCGAGGAAAGTTTTAAGGAAGCTTGGTCTAGAATCTCTGATCTACATGAAAAAACTGAGCCTAAAATGACTCAAAGCTTGTTCCTTAGCAGTTTTTACCTTGGGATTGCTCTTTGCTATAGATATGCTTTAGATGCTGTTGTGGGAGGAGATTTCCTCCAATGTAATGAGGATGATGCTACTAATGCTATACAGAAATTGATCCTCACTTACAACATGCCTAGCCAAACTGATATTTCTTTCGCAAGAATATTTGCTAGGTTGAACACTCTTGAGACTAGAACTACTGGCTTAATAGATTGCTATAATACGCTTAGGGAGCATCACAATTATGTTCCAATAAATTCTGAACCATCAAAGTGGCTCCCTGCAGTAAAGATTGAGATAAACACTGAAACTTTTCAAGCCCGCTGCGATATCATGTCTGAATTTTGTCTTATGCCCAAAGATATTTATGAATCTTTGAATCTTTGGGGGCTTACTGAAGGAGGAAAAGAAATATCTCTTGCTAATAATGCTACCATGTTACCTATTGGAATAGCTGAAGGAGTGTTTACAAAGATCCTTGGGAAAATGATGTCTACTGATTATCTTGTTATTGAATGTGCAGGAAAAGGACAAATTACACTTGGAAGGTCCCTATTAGAACTCCTTGGAGCAATAATAGATATGAGAAAGGGGACCATGCACCTTTCTTCTCCACCAAACAATCACATTTTCCCAAAGGTTAAGAATAAAAATAAGAGAGGTAAGGGCAAGAAAGTTGGTTTTAATGCTTCTTCATTTGAGAACACTTGATTCTTTTTTTGCTTCTTATGCCTAACTTAAAGGCGTTAAAGAAAAGTACTTATTGAGAGATAACCCAAAAGTTTTAGATGAGTCTTGGAAGTTATTACCTCTGTAATAACCGCTCATTATCCTTTTTATTTGCTTTTTGTGCCAAGAGTAACCTCTAATGAGAGAGAAGTAATGATTGGAAAAGTTGCTGTCCCGAAACAGATTTTTGTGCTTCACCGTAAAAATTCATGAGAGAGATATGTATGTCGGATTGAGCTGTAATTTTTTTTGCTTCTGCCCCAGATTGTTATCTAACTTTCGTTAGTTCAACACTTTTTGATTTTAGCAACAGAAGGTCTTCGAACAAATTCGTCTTTACCTGCTGGTCTGTTTTGACAGACTTCTGCCATTTTCTGCATTTGCTTCTTGTTGGTTCCTTCTTGAGTTCTTTTGGGGAATTGAGCTTTTTGAAGGAAGTGCTACAGTAGCTAGTGTTCTAATGGAAGTTTATTTGGTGTTAGAACTGAACCTTAAGACTTATTTATCTTAAGTGCACTAATGTTGCTAATAAAGATTGTGTGAAGTTTTGTATGAAGGAAAATTTTCAGGTGTATGGAAGGAATGAGTAATGAGATGAAGGATGGACTAAAGCTCAAGCTTGGGGATGCCACGCGTGTCACCCAAGAAATATCCAAGAAGTACAAGCGTCAAAGCTTGGGGATGCCCAAGGCATCCCCTTCTTCATCAATAAAAATTCCAGGTTTCTTACAAACGCTTCATTTTTATTGTTTCATGCATAGTTGTGTTGTTCTTGGAGCGTCTTTTTCTTCGTTTTCGTTTTGGTTTTTAGTTTGCTTGGTTTGCTTAGTTTTCTGAATAAATTGGTTGGACCCCCTCTTTCATACATTGGTTTGCAAATGGTTTGGTTTGGTTTAGGAAAGAGTAGGAAAGTTCATACTTATGTGGTAAAAAGAGCTCATTTTTGACTGTGGCCTATGCTTTGTCATGCCATGCTTGATATTGTTTTGGATTTATGCTTAGTATTCTTTGATGTAGCATGACTTGTTATAAACAATTGAGATTGCTTAATGTGCCTTGGATGAATCATGCGTTGTTTTAGCATATTAAAGCATAGTATAGTGGTATTCTTCTTTGATGCTTTATTTGGGTTGACTTGGCACATGCTCACACCATGTTATGACTATCACAAGTCACCATAGCCTTTATGATCCTTTAGTTTTCAACTTGTAGTATCACTTTATGCTTTGATCAATAATGTTTTGTCGCTCTGCATGATTATGGCCATTATTGCTCTCTTAGTTTGTCGCTCCCAGTCTTTTGCTAGCCTCCACAACCAAGTATGAGTTCCACTCATGCATCCAACTCCCTAAACCAAGTTATTCCAAAGAGTCCATCATACCTACCTACTAGCTTATGCTATTCCAAGTATATTCATGCTTTTGTTTACCTTCCAAATTAAACTTGTTATGAGAAAACTAGTGATTAAAGCTCTCACGAACTTGATGGCACACTTTACTTTACTTGCCCTTAATAAACTTGAACCATTATGTCTTCTATGTTGTATATGCTTGCACTTATTTGTTGGGAATTAGCAGAACCATGCTTTCATGGGGAACGCTTTCAACATTGCACTTGGTACTTGTACCTAGTTGATATCATGCTCTTTTGTATATGGATGTCGTCGGTGTGAAATGAAAGGGGAGCTTGTAAGTCCATGGAGTTATGTATATGTGTTAGAGAAACGCCTGGGCCGCTGGTCTAATCCATGCTGACATGGTGGAAACCTGCAGCATAACCATAATGAGCTGTCTATGAAGCATTCTTCTTATAAAAAAGAGTCCTATATTGAAAAAAGAGAAAAAAAGAGATACTATGAAAAGAGGAAAGAGAGAAAAAAGCACCATATTTCCATGGTAAATAAGAAGAATGCTGAGATGCTCGTTGTCTGCTTGCCTTGTCATTTTGATATGGGGATTCTTCCATATCATCGGGCAAGGGGTACCCCGTTGGCGGTTCTCTATGATACACATGTACTTACAATGACAAGAACTTACAGGTGACTAAACTTGAGTAGCATGAGGAGCGGCCCTCGTATACAAGGGACATGAGATTTCTGACTTATACTTCGTCAAGCATGTACACCATAGTTTGTTCACTTTAACCTTAATCACTTCAAGATGCTTATGATAGGGGCAATGAGAGCTGAAAGCTATAAGTACCATAATTTTTGGAAGCTCTTTATGAGACTTGAATCCCTACTTCCTTTTACAAAGGCCTTTCTTCCACCATTATATTGAGTCTCCACCTTCTACCTTTATGCACCTACTTTGAGAGCATAGTGGCCATTCTTAGTTCTATGTGCATTGTCCCAAGACTTGTTGATTGATGCATAACTTGATATTGATTGTTTTAAACTATTGTATCTAGTCACTCTTATGAACTTTGAAGGTGTCCTATGCATTTATATTTGCTACTCTATGAGGGACAAGCTGAATACTTTTATGCTATGTTTTCTTTATGTGAAACAAACAAACATCTTGCAAAGCACTGTTATTCATGAATCTTTTGTTTGTGCCTTTTCATGTTGCATCATAGTTCCTTTGCTAGAACTTTCTCTCTCATGTTATGATTGAAGTACTATGATCCCAGCTTTGAATGTTTTACAAATACTTTGATCAAGTCTTTGATGGTGCATGTCACCTCAAAAATTATTCTTTCTTTTTATCACTTACCTACCGAGGGGACGGGGAGTTAAGCTTGGGGGATGTTGATACATTGCAAATGTATCTATAATTTTTGATGTTCCATGCTTGGTTTTATCCACTTTCTTGTGTTTTGTTCCAACTTTGGAGTACTTTTCATATGATTTCTTGGACTAACCTATTAACAAGAGCCACGATTGCAAGCTGCACATTTCTGCTGTTTTTTGGTTCCAGGAAAGTCGGAAAATGAATATTCTCGAATTGGACGGGACAAAAGCCAAAGTGCCTATTTTTAGGAAGGATCAAGTGCGAATCACGAGGCGGAGAAGGGCCGAGGCGGACACACCACCTGGCGTGCGGCTAAGTGGGCCCGTGGAGGTGGTGTGGTGGCCCTGGCACCCCTCGGTCTCCTTCCTATAAGATGCCCTCGGGATGAAAACCCTAAGTACCGATCAAAAATCCACGAAAGATGCAGCTGCCGTCGTCTCTGTCCCTAGATCGGGGGGATCTGAAGCTCTTTCCGGCACCCTGCCGGAGAGGGGAATTCACCCTGGAGGCCTTCTTCATCACCATGCAAGCCTCCGGTGTGATGCGTGAGTAGTTCATCCTTGGACTACGGATCCATGTAGTAGCTAGATGGCTGGTTCTCCTCCTTTGTGCTTTCATGTTTAGATCTTGTGAGCTCCGTTCATGATCAAGATCATCTATTTGTAATTCATACATGTTGTGTTTGCGGGGATCCGATGGATATTGAGATGCTATTTCAGATTGATTATTGATTCTATCATGTCTTTGTTATTTGTGATCTTGCATGCTTTCCGTTGTTAGTAGCTATCTTGGCCAAGTAGATGCTAGCAACTCAAGTTAGTATTTATGCTCAATAGTGGGTTCATGCCTCGTAATCTGGAGAAGTGATGAAATCTCTAAGGTACTAGATGTGCTATTGCTACTAGGAAGAAAACAACAATCCTTTGTTTATAGAACAATCGTATTATTTACTTTACACGCAGTTCGTAAAGCAATAATCTGTTGCTTGCAACTTAATACTGGAGGGGTTCGGATGATAACCTAAAGGTGGATTATTAGTCATAGATGCAGTTGGATGGCGGTCTATGTATTATGTTGTAATGCCCAATCAAGTCTCAAAGGAGTCAAGATGATTAGTATATGCATGTATTGCTTTCTTGGTGTTTGTCCATTGCCCCGCTGTAATTTGTTCACCCAGCTTGTTATCTATCTAAGGAGAGCTACCTCTAGTGAACTATGGATCCCGGTCCTCTTTCTTTACATACAATCTACAAGCATTTCTTGCTTTGTGTTTACTTTACGTAAACTTTTACTTCTTTCCATTTGATACGTTTAATCCTTTATTTTCCATAAACACGATGAGATTGACAACCTCATCGCAAGTTGGGACAAAGTTACGTGGTTGTGTTGTGCGGTCTCCATGTTGCTACTAGCACCGGTAGTCGCCCTATCAAAGCTCAGCTAGTAACACCTTTGGGGTGTTTCCTTGCTCCTCTTGGTTCGATTAAACCTTGGTTTCATAAGCGAGGGAACTTCTTTGTGCTCATCATACCTTCCTCTTGGGGTTCCCAACGAGCTCTACATCATCATCGCCAAGGCACTTTTAGGCGCCTTACGAGCCATCGATCGCTTGGCGGCGTGGGGCACGGCCACGGAGAGTGGTAGCGATAGAAAACCTCGGCGGCCTTCTTTGGAAGGGCAGCGGCGAGGAGAGGCATCGAGGGGCCATGTTGTCTTTGGATCGAGGAAGGGAGAGAGGGGATCGTGCGTGCAGGGTAGATGAGGTCGCGATGGGCCCCGCGTGGGGTCGAGCAGGTGAGTGAGTCACGGGATCGAGCGAGAGCGGCGTGTGCGCGATGGTTGGTGGCCAGGGGCATCGTGTCGAGTGGGGCTGGATCGCGTCGCGAGCGGTAGGGTGGTTGGCGGCGGCAGGGAGTGGGATGGATGGGGTGTGGATTAGGGTTTGGGGTGGCTCTCGCTGGGGTGGTAGGTGGCTGGCCGGCTTGTCCACTTGGGCCTAGTCGGTTGGCTGCCTCCCCTAGTTTTATAAAAAATATTTCATTTTATTTTTTAAACAAAAGTTTTTTTTAAATAGTTTGTAGACAAAATAATATCCGGAAGGACTGAGTTTTACATTTGAAATAAAGAGGGAGGCAAATAGAAAACAAGGATAGCTTTTAGAAGATAGTTTTAGTCAAACCATGCATGATGACATGACGATGCTCAAATGCAATGTGGCATGTTGACATGAGCATGTGGTCATGATGATGCACAAAAATAAAACAACGCGCGATTTTCTAGTAGTAGTTTTACCGGGGTGCTACACATTGTTATGGACTTGGGTTTTAGAGAAAGAGGGAGCGCTGAAGGCATCAGTCGGCTAGCAAACAAGCACACAGGGACGCAAGGTTTACCCAAGTTCAGGCGTCGTAGAGGTCTCTACTCCTGCTTCTCTGCTCTTGGAATTAGCGAAGGAATCGAAGATTATAGGGACGCGCAGATGCAATCTGACGAGAATTGTGGAAACTAGGGTTGCGTGTGTCCTCCTCGCTGCCCCCTCTTAGCCTTTATATAGATAGGCTAGGTCTCGGATAGCAGGTCGAGTCGGTTACAGATTAGGGTTTTCCCTTTAAACTTTCTATCTTTAGCTTCTTCTTGTCTCGCAAGCAATCGAGAGTCCGTGGACCAATCGAGAGTCCGTGGCCAATCGAGTTCTTCATTTGGGCCTTGGCAACGTCGTGGGCTTTGCCGTATCCGGACCGTATATACCGAACTCGAGTACCTGTAGGGTATACCATGTCAGCTGGAGATGCTCTTAATAAGCTGAGCTTAAGAGCAAGAACAATAGTAGAGCTAACTGCTGGCTATAAGTTATGTCCATGTCATTTAGAGACAATCTAATAGCAAATATGTGCAATAGGTTAAGATAAAAATATACTACTTTATTAATACATGACCCACTTTACACTCTCATATAGTGACTAGAAGCACGTGTTGTAGTTGGCTTTTAGCTAAGAGTCCAATGCTCTTCTCTCTCCTCTGCTCTCTCATCTAACTAAATATAAATATAAATATAGTTTAAATCTCTTATAGCGCTCTAATGAAATAACGAACACGAGCTTAACAAGCCGAACAGCTCCTCTAGTCGAGGTGCGAGCGGTGGTGGATGGACAAGCGGAGCGAAGCAAAGCGGCATCAGATATTATGTACCACGTGTCGACCGCCGGGTTCGCTCCCACGTGGAAAAGCGAACATGCCACGCAGGATAAAAGAGCCTCCCTGATCTTTTGCTTTTTCCATTCCCCTCTGGTCCTCCTCTCCTCTCCTCGCCATCGAGCTCCCACTCCGGCCACCGCCAAGGTTCGCGAAATCCTCTCCTCCTCCTCCTCCACACCCTACCCGAGCGAGCTTCTAATTCCCCACTTCTTTGTTTTCGGGGCGCGCAGGTCCGCTGATTCGGCGGATTCGCTCGGGGCGGGATGTTGGGCGAGACGCCGCCCGATCCGCTGCACTTCGGGGTATTCCTTTCTTTTGTTCTGATCTCTTCTAGTGAAACTTATGGTGGTTCTGATGCTTGTTGTGCTAGATGTGTTGTTTTTCTGATCCAGTACCTCCTGATCGGTTGAGGTTACGACGCTATTGATCTTTTTCTCAAGTTTTTTTTTTTTTGCGGGTATTTCTTAAGGCTTTTTTGTGGAGTTGGTTTGGTGGATCCCTCTGAAGGAGGATGTATGCATTTGTTTGTTTCTCGTTTTTGCATAGGAGTAAGGCTGAGGATGAGGCGTAAGGTAAGTCCAACGTGAGCACATTCCAGACTACTTTGACTGAGCTAACCAATTGCTATTAACAATTTAATATTGGCATGTGATGTAACTTCCCGAGTTGATTAGCATGCAAAAAGATGCATGAGCATCCACATAGAGGGTATCCAAGATTTGCAGGGCATGGGTGTGAGGTAGTGAAGCTCTTGACGAGGGACATTTTTTTCCGTATTAATGAAGATTAAAAGGGAAATAAAACTAATACTGCTTTTGAAAGAAAGGTAGCCCCAAATGCCTCTGAGCCTCCCAGCCGGATGATCTGCAATTTTTTTGAGTGGATCACGACCTGGAAATCTTCTGCTGGAGGTACAATCCACGGAGGGCACGCATCCCTGAAGTACTTGAAGGATCACCCAGAGGAGGATAACGCTATTCATATCGTGACCTGCACAGAGAACTGATCCTTTGCAGATGATGAGCCGCTCCTGCTGGATGAACAAAAGGTTGATGAACTGAAGATGACGAGAAAAAAACAGGGATAGCTGTAGGTGGGGTCGTTGCCTTTGGGATCGGTGCATGTATTCTGTCATCTTGGCTTTTGGCCTCGTGAGGCTGGCTTGGAGGCAGTCTGTGATGCCGAGCAGTAGTAGTAGTAGGTTCTTTGCTGTAAACCTTTTATTTCTGTCCGAACTCCGAACTGCGTAGTCTTTAGGTCCTAAAACTCTGTGGTTTCTTTTCTATGAAATGGAACTGGGGAGAAATCCCTTTTAATCTAAAAAGAAAGGAAAAGAAAGGTAGCCCATGGAAATGAAAGCCAAGTATACCAGTTTTTTTTAAGGGAAGTATACCAGATTTGGATGGGCATACATTTCTTTTCTTTTTTGGAACAGGAACAGGGCCAGAATTCCGCTTTTCGTTAGTTAAGTGTGATCTCATACGGGTTTACGTAGTTTCTTTACTCTGTTTTGTTGTGCGCTTATGTGCTTTTCCTTCCGTTCCTTTCCTTTTGCTATTTGGGGTAGGTGGGTGGTGGTGTTACATTTTGGCCATTTTTACAGCACCTTTTTAGGGCATCACAGTTTGTTCAACCTAATCTGACACTCATATGCAAAGCACCAGGGTCAGTATTTCCTTGCACGTAACAACAGGTACTCTGACCTTGCATTACACTTTACATCATTTCTCAGACTCCGGGCTAATCTGAACCAACTGTACAGGCCTGCTACTGTTTTCCTTAGTATCTTTAGAATTACTCCCTCCGTTCCATAATTCTTGTCATGCTTTTAGTTCAAAATATGGAACAGAGGGAGTAGTTTGTTATTTTCAAAAGAAATAACTGAATGGAGTGGAATAAAAATCATGGATGGAAAAGTTACTACAGCATAACCATTAGGATTAATACTTTATATGCTGGAATATCTGCTTGCGGGTGTGGATAGTTTGGGGGTGCAGGTCGTGTTGGGTCGAGGTCAAAATTGGTACAAAGTGCAACTCAAGGTTAACGTGGATGCTTCCTCTGATCAGAGTAATGCAGCTGGCTGTACTGGTTTTGTGATATGAGATTCATTTGGTCAGTATAAACAAGCGGGCACAACATGGTACTCGGCCATCCCCTAATGACCATCTTTGCTGAGGCTTACACTTACCGCGACGGAGTGCAGGCGGCACTGGGTTTACACCTCGGAAGATCATTACTGAGAGGGAATTGCTAGTCGTGTGTCTTGCTCTGGAAGTCAAGAGATGAACAAGGAGCAGCCTTTGGCCGATTCTCTGGCAAATTAAGGAGCTGAGTGAAGCTTTTTTAGAGCTCATTTTTGTTAGATGGGATGCTAATCTCGCAGCAAATTTAGCTGCCAAGCGTCCATCCGCCAAGCACTAGCACTGTGTCTGGCACCTCCAGCCTTTCTTGCTACTTGTATCTCGCACGATTGTAGTCATGCTGCATGAGCAATATAAGCTCCTGTTTTGCAAAATAAATTGCAACTCAAGGTTAAAATACCCTGTTTTATGTGGAAAGAAATGCTAACCCTACTGTTTTGCTCAATGGGGTGTGAAAAGCAAACTGCATTGCCCTCTTTTCCCTCTTGGCGTTTAACAAACATAGCAAATCTAAAAAAATATGGTGGAAAGTTGGTGCATCAGCGATGATACTCCTCTTGGGAAGAGAAAGATGAATACCCGTTCCCGTTAAACTTCTACGACATAGTTATACATATTAATACTAGGGGGTGTTTGTGGTGCATGTATGAGGTGCACTAGGGACTACGGTGCGATTTTCATGTTATGTCTGAAAATACTGTATAAATATATACATATACTTCCAAGTTTACTGTACATAACTTCAGTGGGGGCAGTTCATATAACTAGGGACACTTCGATTATAAATTCAAATAATTTGAATTATTTCCTACCAGTATGAACAAATTTCACTGAAATTAAAAAAAATATGAGTGGGTGCCTGGGCCTCAACTCAGCTGTACTTGGGTCTACCCTTGGGCAGAAGAACTCCTACTGTTCAGATCTTATGCCATCTATTTAGACATATGTACTTGAAATCATTATCAGACTTGGAAAAATCATATATCAGATAATTGCTATGGGAGCTATTATCAAGTTAGTGCTTCACTCCTGTTTTTCTTCTACCAGGGCACACCGAGCGGTTCATCCACTGGATGGACAGATGAGAAGCACATGCTTTATATTAGGTCATTGGAGTTATCATTTGTTACTAAATTATATGATGGAGAAGTCAACTCAAACGGGTCGTTCTGTTGGTCTCCAAGTGTATGGAGGCATAAAACTGGTGATGGAAATCATAGAAACACACAAGTTGGTCAGGTATTTACTATACTGTCTCATTCCTCAGTAAGAACAAATGTTTCTTTGTGGTATATGAAGTTTCCCTTGTATCAAATCAAATAGCAGGTATTTTGCGGAATGGTTGAGGCCGACAGGGCTGAATCAAGAATATCACAGACTGAGCATACTGAATCACCTTCATGTGACGGGGATCAGGATGGTAGGAAAGCTTATTATATGGATGATGATGCATCAGCTAGTGATCCAAGACAAGAGGGAGTCAGATACTATACAAGACGAAAGAACTTTGGAGGGTCTTCTACTTCCTGTTTGCATTGGCATGGGCATTCCCTTTCTGGAACAGGTAGCTGAACAGTACATTTAACTTTTTACAAGTGGGGAATGGTACATGGGAAAATCATTAGATGGGGCTATGATCGTTTTATACTCTACCAGGTGACCAGATGGTTAGCACGACTCTTGAAATCATGACATAAATATACGGTTCCCCATCACAGAATTGGCACTGTGTTCCAAGGAATAGTAGCATTCTATTCTCCATGGTAGTAACATATTTTGTGGGATACACCTCTATGAGCTCTCCATACCGAGCTAATTTGCTAAAACATCTTATATTAGTGAACCCAGGGAGTATCTGTACATACTATTAAGGCAAACTGCCCTTGTCTTTCTTTAGAGTTATCAGATCAGAATTTTGTTGATGATGAGACGAAAGCTGACAAGGAACAAAGGAGAGTATGTAGCAGTAAGCGGCTCAAACACACCGCTGATACAACCAGCAGTCCGGTAATACATATCTATTTCCAGTTATTCTTATTTTCTGCCACCCTTCTTCCGTGAGCTCGAGTTAACCTGCTTAAATCAATGGTAAATGACTAGGCTGCTCTACCTGCAAGTGCGACTTCACAAGAGGAGACCATTCATCATGTGGAAGCTGATTACAGTGGTAGCTCATCAGATTTCGACATTGGGTTACTCGACACTACAGAGCCTGCATCTTGCAAAAGCCACGGATCAAGAAGATGGTCTGTCTAATGGTTTCGACTGGAATAGATAGCTCCTGGAAAGTAACAACACGAAAAAGTAGCAGCGCATCTTTCAGAAAGAAGAGCAGTACAATTGTTGTGTAGAGACTTCAGTGCATTTTATAAGCTGTTTTAGCAAAAGGCTTATATTGTGGAATGGAGGTAGTACTAGGTAGTGACGAAATCGTAGCTGGCCCGGATTACAGTACGTTTGGTAACGTGCAAGGCTTAGATGCTAACCGCCTCCTGCAAGCTCAACCGCGATTAGCAGGTTGATTTAAGTGATTGAACTAGTGTGTAACACGACACCACTAATAAGATAGCGAGCAGCGATATTTACTTGTATGATGTTTTTGGCTGTGCACCAGAAAAGAACGCCAACGAGAATCAACTGTGTCTATGCTCCAAAATGAATTTCCCTGTTTTGCCAACGAGAAAATCAACTGTCTTCTCAGTCTCAGGGGAAAACTAACATCATACTGTCATTGTCCTTTTGTTAATGAAAAGGATCGAGTTTACCAAGGTTGGCTTAAAAACAAGTGTACAAACTTCTGTTGTGAGGTTAAGAGAGTACCCCTTCCATTTCAAATTAATCCAAGTGCTAGTTCTTTCTGAAATCAAATCTTTTTAAGTTGAAAACAAGTGCTAGTTCTTTCTGTATATTTACATGAGATATACAGTATATGGTACACTCCCTCCATCTCAAAATAGATGTCAGAGATTTGTTTAAATTAGAATGTATCTAGACGTATTTTAGTGTATAGGTACATGCGAATTTTGATAATTCTCTGACATGTATTTTAAGACGGAGGGAGTACAAAAGTACAATCATAATAAATAGTGGAACCAATTTGGCATTACATTTGTCCAGACTTGGTCAAACTTCAGTAAATTTGCTTTAGAACAAAGCTATAAATTCCATTGGTTTGGAAGAAAGGGAGTATATACTGCGAAAAAGAGACTATTTTAGGAAACATAAGAATCTTATACCAGATAACACCATCGAAACATGAAGAGCAAGATCATATTTCGATGCAGTTTAAACTGAACAATGAAAACCAAGTACAGGTCAGCATGTTTGCATCCCCATTACGGGTACCTCAGAGGCTGACTAGCAGTCATTCGGAAACGAGTATATATTGATCGTAATATATTGATCGTAATATAAGTAATAACAATTCAATAGCACACAACCGACATACACAACAGCAGATTGGTCGGCTGCAAAAGTTGACGCAATATTTCCTTCAGAGTTTTAACACTGCAACCGCGCTGCCTTCTTTTTCTCTATGCACGGAAATGAACCAAAAACAAATGACTCTGCCGGTCTATAATCACCAAATAAGCAATAGATTGACACTGAGTGAAAATATGTTCTGCATTTATCTCATGCACAGAAATTTGAGCTGTTCCTGCCAAAAAGCATATCTAGCCTGATGGTGCAGGGCCACCTGTTGATGACGATTTGGCGACATAGATCTGCTTCATCCTACCAGTGCCATATTTCCTGTCAGAACCGGAGTTTTGACTCCTTCCTGGATATCCTGGCCGGCGTTGCCATTCATTCACAGTTCCAGTCTTTTGGGTAGCCCAGGCCCGCTGATCCTGATTATTAACTGGATGTTTGTACGGTTGATCGGATGATGACGAAGACTGGTGTGGCTTGGAGGGCATGTTGGCAACCTGACCAGAGTTGGGGTTGCCACTAGTCATCCCTGTAGCATTTCCAGGGTTCATATTTGGTGGGTTCGTCCTAACCATAACTTTGGCACTGTTTGGGACTTCATTGCTGATCATGCCTGTCCGGAAAAATGACGGATGAGCAGTTTTAGCATCTGAACTGCTGGAGGCTGGCTGTTTAATAAGACCTAACTCATCTGAGAACTGAGAGGCAGCTGTACTTGGGAAGCTCTTGTTGCTATCTGATGGCATAGCAGATGTTGAGGGCTCCTGGAATCGGTCATTTGTACTTGACTTGTCGCTTGGCATGTTATGAACATACTGTGGTGCTGCTGTACCCTCCATTGGATGTTGTTGCAGTTGCACTGATAGTGGGACAGAGTGTAGTGGCTGTACAGGCATATGTGGCCAACAAGGTTGCATCTGTACGTCCCCAGACGACTGGAAATGATAGTGAGGTGAGTTAATTACAGCACAAATGAAATGTTGTGGCATAATAAAAATGAAGAGACTAAAGTTTCTAACCAGGTTATCTAATAAACAACAGGATCAGGATTCATTTCAGTTTAATGCACAATGCTTATATTTGAAATCAGTGAGCGATTGCAAATTCTAGGAACATAAATTAAAGCTGTCATAGAGAAAGGCACAACAGATGGGATGCTTCGGAAGAAAAAGACCTATAACATGTTCTCTTGTCAATAATGTATTAACCTTACACCCCCAGCACATACTGGAAACAGGAAACTAACAAACCTCAGCTACCGGAAATGCTACCAAAAAGTACCTTCAACTGATTTATGCATATCAGGTAGAGATTATTCTTTCTGATCCTATACAACAAAATATTCACCCTTCTGATAATCAAATTGGTATCCAAACATGTAAGCACGAAGCAAGAACCAATTCAATTCTCTATGCATGCTATCTAGAACAACTATCACATACCTGGAACGGAGCCATGTCAAACACCGTCAATGGAGATGGGATTGGCATGATAGAGGTTGGGTGTAGATGTTGCACTTGAGTAGGAACACCGTGTGAGGCTACTTGACCAGGTAGCATATTTTGGTTGTTTGGATCACTCTGGCCAATGCCAACAGAAGGTCCTTGGTTTTGCTTCCAATCGGGCTGCTTGTCACCAGGGATATAAGTGGCTCCCATAAATCCAAGTCCCATTTGACCAAATTGCCCAACTGGGGCAAAGTGGTTGTAGACCACCATATGTGGAGGACCTTGCACGCCTGGTATTCCTCCAGGGCCAATGAAAGGACCAGCGAAACCAGTAGGGGGGCGATAAAACGAGTCCACCACAGAGTGGCATTGCGGCCAAGCACCCAATTGTGCTGAAGGCAAACCGTTGCTTCTTTGCGGCTGTTGACCCTGAGTGCCAGCAGATTCGTCACTTGGTCCAAATGCAAAAGGATGTGCTCCTAACATTGTGTTCATCTCGAAGCAGGAAAAATGGGACGCCTGTGCACCAGGAAACTGAGAAAGCATTGGCCCCGATGTCTGTGGACTGGGTAAAGGAGGCCACATGGACATTGATGGAGTGTCAACTGACAAGTCTGCTGGAAGAGCAACCGTCAATGGCTCCTCTCTGGATGATGGACCACGTTGACCTGTTACTGCCCCTGCTTCAGTTTGATTAAGCTCTATGAATACAGTTGCCTCTGAAAAGGGTTATTTTAAAGTCAAATAATTAACAACCTGAAGATCATACCTCCTGCTGTTAACCTAGTGAGATCCTTACTGCTAAAGCTTTTGTTGTCTGGAGCAGAAGTTGCAGTTGCATCAGCTGCTGATGCAACTGCCTCATCAGTACCAATAGCTGCAACAGCCACAGCAGAAGCAGCTGCTTCAGCCTGAGCTTCAGCTTCAACCTCCTCCGAATTTGGACCTGGTTCTTTAGTTGTAGCCTTCTCCTTATCAAACAGAACAGCAGCGCCATTGTTATCACCAGGCAAGCTTCGGTCAATCTTCATATCAGGCCTAGATGAACCTGGAGCACCAAGCCCACTCGAAATTGTTCGGGTGATCGGAGCCAGTACGGTTGGCGAGGTAACTGCACCTGGGCATTGTTATCATTTCACCGTCAATCGAGCATCTGGAAGCATTGTACAATACTAACACAAACATGATGTGCTTACCAAACTGAATCTTCTCCCCAGCCAGAAGAGAGTTAATAGGGCTAGCAGATGATGTGTATGCCTTTTCCGTGGTTATTGAGGGAGATAGAGCATTGTTGGACTCCAGAGGAAAGCCAGAACCTGCTCGTTCAAACTTTGCTGGTTCCATAGCTTCATCAAGTTGAGTTTGAGTTAATGACATAACCTATAATGGGCACAAGTTATCAGAAGCTATACAAGGACATAATTATTGGACACCTATAGTAAAGAGACAACCAGTCTTCAAAAGACCAACAAAGCTGTCTGAAAGATCTGAAGAAAAATGTGGAACCACAATATGTTGAGAAAATCGGTACTCCCCCCTTCTTAAATATATGCCATCCTATAATGCATAACCAAACTTCCTGTAACTTTGAAATAAACACAGGCACACACACACACACACACACATATATATAGTATCCAGATTTGTCGCAATGAAATCATATTAGTAGATTTGTCATCAAATATATTGCCATACCATATATTTCAATTAACATATTATAATCAGGAAGAATTAAGTTAGACAATGTCCTACTCCCTCCGTCCTGAAAAGGATGTCGAAGATTTTTCTAAATTCGGATGTATCTAGACAGTATTTAGTACTCCGTCCGGTCCATATTAATGTTCTCAACTTTGTCTAGATACGAATGCATCTAGTCTAAATACTTAACTAGATACATCCGAATCTAGATAAAGTTGAGAACAATAATATGGACTGGAGGGAGTATGTATATAGATACATCCAAGTTTAGACAAATTTGCGACATCCTTTTCAGGACGGAGGGAGTATTATGTGTACTTGTATTACATGCTCTCCCAGCAGAGTTAGGGAGAGAACCCCTGTAATCTCAAATGCGGTAGTTTATCCTCTTAAATAGGAAGATAACCTTTATCTTGGGCCTTAACCTTAAGCCAACTAGAAATAAGATCATTAAGCCTCTAAACAAAGAGAACCCTCTGAGAAATTATCAAGCAAGAAAATAGAACAACACGTCTATCTTGCCCAGGCAAGAACCCTTATCCTACAACTGCCTAAAACCTTAGTACAAAAAAAAATTAAGGGATATTCAACGGTAGTGTGAGCCTTCAATACAAGAAAAACCCAGAGAATAATTTGGCTGGATTTTAACTATTAGTAGATGTTAGCTTTGCATGTGGAAGTGGAAGTCAGCAGAAACACAATAAATAAAGGGCTCCCCAAGGCAAACAAAAAAAGAACCTTGAGAGCGATCTACCTGCTGGTTGGTTTGTGAACTAGCCCAGGTACCCATGTCAAATGGAGTGCTAATGGACGACACTTTGTCATCGCTTTCAGATAAGCCTGCCACGAGCTTTGCCGCAGCACTGGAACTGATCAAGTTGGAGGTTGCCTGACCTTGGATAGGCCTGCAAAAGTTTTTTTTAAACAAAATCCTAAAGGAGAATCCTAGTTAAATGGCATAAACATAATTAGATACAGTGCTACATACTTCTTGGCATAGTAGTCTGTATGAGATCCGGTGTTGGCTGAAGGTGGCCCTATGTGTGTCACTGAAGCAGTCTCAACCATGAGTGGAGATGATGGTTCCACATGATCAAGAATTCTTCCTTCAACTGCAGGGACAGAATCCGAAGAAACTTTCTTCGCAGGTGCTCCACCGAAAGAAACCGTTCCCTTATTACTAAAACTTGAACTGCTAGAACTGTGTAGAGAGATTTGATGCTGTTTGCGGGGAGCCTGGTTCAACAAAAACTAAAGCATTAATTTTATAGGAAGACAAAAAAGTAGTTGGAACCAATTTAATCAATTATAAGATGATAGCGGGACACCTTTGCCATCCTTATTTTGGATCTATTTTCTTTCTCCCTCTGCTCTCTCCTGACACTCATGATCTGCTTCTTGGACCTTACTTCAATGAAACCATCTGCGTCAACAGGGACTTCAATTCCTTGCTGCTTAACAACACGTACAACTCCAGCCTGCAACGACGTATTAGCATCTCCTTCAGGTATAGCACTTGCTCTATATTTCTTGTTCCCAAAATGAGATCTCTCATAAGATGGAGCCTTCTGCGCAATTCTCTCTGTTTTACTGTAATACTCAGCAGACGTAGATGAACGACCTGCTCCACTAATATCACTTGCTTCGTTTGCCCTAAATGACTTATCACCTTCTTTTCTGTTCATGTTTCTCACCGATGTCTCCCTTGCTGAACCACTGGAAAATGGCTTCTCATTCTGCTCATCATGGCTAAATGACTCAAAGGCTTGGGTTTGGTTCTTCTCGACATTTTCCCGCATTCTAAATTCAGTTCTTCTTATATTCCTACGAGACCTTCTCTGTAATCCTCTGGAATCTTTATGAGAAGGTTCAACAACTGAACCTGCTGATCCCATATGAGATTCTTTAACAGCATAACCAAATCTCCTCCCTCTTCCACCAGATACAGCACCTGGAGCCTTCAGGCCACTCAATGCTTTCCCATATGAGCCAAATTGAGAAGATTCTCTGTTGTTGGAAGCACATTTGTGATTCCTCTTTAGAGAGGGATCATGGTTTCTCTGAGATTCACCTTTTGGAACTCTGCAATTTGCATTTTCCCCAATTGAAAATCCATTTGCATCAGCCATCTGGTTGATTGCAGGTGCATTGAGCTGATGAAAATTTGAATGATCCGTCACAGACTGAAGCTCGGCTGAAGGTAAAACCGATTTATCAATAAAGCTAGAAGATAGTGGGACATTATGATTTGCATCTAGACTCGTCTCTTTAGGGAGACAACTTGAATCATTCTGCTTTGATTTATATGGAGTTCGTGCGAGGGCATGAAGGTGGGGCATTGCCTGAGACTGCGGCTGAACATTCTGGGAAGCAGCGCGGACATACCTCAACTGACCAAACTGGAATAAAGGAGCTGATGAAGGGAGCATTTGAGCCAGGGATGGGTTAATCTGATTGTGGAGATGGATTGGCATCTGTATGGAACCAATCTGAATGGCTGGAACCGCAGTTGGTATCAAAGATGGCCCAGAAAACAAACCAAACTGCAGACTAACAGGAACTTCATTCCTGTCAATTACTGTTGAAGCTGATGAGTCCATAGTGTGGGTGACAGATGCCTGAGGTAACTTGGAGCTTGACATGACTGTGCTACCGGATGAATCGCCATTAGATTCACCTGTCAAGGCATTTGTTTGATCAAGATCCAAGTCTTGCAGTCTCTTCTCTGCTTCTGTAACAAGATCACTAGGATCAACTGAACCACTACACAACTCTTGCTCCACGACACCTGAGTGTCCACCAACTTCCCTCTCGGTGCTCTTCACAGGAGTTAATTCAAGCTCACTATTCAGGGGAATTTCAACCTGCACACCCTCATCAAATCCAAGTATAACCGATTCCATTTCTACAGGTGTATTCTGCCCCTCTGCAAACGCATCATCCAAGTCAAGATGCCCATCTGCAAACTCATGATCCAAGTCAAGATTATCATCATCAACATCATTGATTTCATCTTCCTGGTAGCTATTGCCTTCCTCGTCATACTCATCCTGTTTTTGCTTGGCTTCAGTGTGTTCACTTGGCCATTCATCATCCTCCATGCGAGAACCTGTGCTTGGGGTGGCAATTCTGCTTATATTTGCTGCATCTAGGGTTGAAGCCACATGGTCATTATCAGATACCACAGTTCGATCGCCATCAGCAGAAGTTGGCAGTGCAGGTGAATCACCAGAAACATCCATCTCATCATGTGAGACATGTAGAGGTGAGCTAGGAGGGCTTGAAATAGAAAGAGAAGATTGTGAGCCCAAAATAGGGCTGGCCCTGTCCCCACTATGCTGTTCATTGACAACAAGGTCTTCAGCAGGTGTCCCGTGCTGGTGGGATGCCTCTTGGTATGCACTACCATATTGACTATGCATAGTTTGTTCATTGCCTCTACTGGAACTCTCTCTCATTGAACCATCAATGAAAGATGAATTGGCACGTTGAGTGGAAGCGCTGAGTGCACTTCTGTGCACTGAAGTCACGACAGGTGGTGGTGGTACACGTGGTTGCCGCATAGAGTAGCGGGATCTTGTAAAAGATGAGAAGTCATTAGCCTCAGAGTTCTGAAGCACCCTATCTCCTTGCTGTGTATTGGGACTTCCATAGGAACCACTAGGCAGCCATGCAGCCTCTCCAAACCTGTCGCTGTTGAAAAAATCGGTGTCAAATTCAGACTGCTTGTCAAAACGGCCATTGTCCCTTGGTGCATCCCACCTTGGAACTCTTCCTTGACGGTAATCTTCCAGTGCCCATGGTGAATCAGTTGTTTGGCCTCTGGAAGATGGTCCGACTGACAATGCCCCAAATCCATCATAAGAATCTTTCTTAGGGAAACTTCCCCTCTTTGTACCCAAAGTGTCACGCCGTGGACTATAATGCAGATTTTCCTGGCTCTCAAATGCAGCCCCTGCACTGTCATACACATGTTCTCTATCGACAAAGCATGAGTGTCCGTCTCCTAATGTGTGTACCACCCTTGGAACTGTATCGCTGTACTTGTTGAGACTGGAAGACTCAGATACTGCGGAGGTACTGATGCGCTCCCCCATTCTGTCAATATCATTTCTTTCACCAGTATTAGTATACTGTGACACATCTCTGTCTTTCAAGGCTCCAAGTGCTAGTTCATCATTGGCAGCTGAGACAAGATTTCCACCACTCGTGCTTGATTCAGCTCGTCGTCTAGCAATCTTTGCCTCCAATTCTAGGAGCTTTTGACGTGCTGCTTCTCTACGCCGCTCCTCCTCCATAGCAACCTTCATCTTCTCTTCCTCCCTAGTAATTCTCTGCTCCTCAGCTCTTCTGGCAGCTTCCAGCGTCTCTTGCTCAGCTTGCCAAGCAGCCTGCCTCGCCTCTTCTTCCACCAACCGTCGCCTCTCCTCCTCCTCTCTTATAAGCCTCTCCCTCTCCTCGTCTTGTTTCCGAGCAATTTCTCTAACTTTGGTCTGTTCTTCCACTACCCGCTGTCTCTCTTGCTCTTGTATCCTCAAGATCTTATCGAGCTCAGCCTCAAATGACTCCCTTGCTGGATCATGAAAATCTGATGGTTTGGTTGCTTCTTTTTTCTTCTTTATTGAACTCAAATTGACGGCAGCAATGCTATCAAAACTGATATCCTCAACTAAAGGCTTCACAGAGCTTCCGATGAGCCACTTATCCCTGCCAAATTTTGCTCCAGGATCATTAATTAGAGGACCCTTATTGCCAAGATATGGCTGCACCTTGGAAACAGCATTATTCTGGAAAGAATTTCCTCTGTACCAATTATTAGAATTACCACTCTGACGTTCACCCGCAGTCTCCCCCACATGTGCAGTTCCATGCAGTTCTGTCCCGTTGTGTCCATAGGCTCGTACAGCAGGCTCCCTGTTAGAACTCCACAGATCCTTGGAGACACCATTAGTAATGCTGTCACGGTAAAGTGACTGCCCACTTCCTTTCCCTGCACTGTATGGGCGACCATCTGTCTTCTCTCTGCTGTGGCTACGCATAGGAGATCGCCACAGACCGTCTTGCCCACTCTCTTTAGAGGAAGCAACTGAATCTCTCTCAAAGGAGTCATTTTTTAAGGGCTCCCTCATCGCACCATAAAGATCAAGGCCTGGAGCCATGGGTTCACTCCTATCAAATCCACTCTCGCTACTGTCGCGCTCTGGGAGACTCAGCCCTGTATCACGCTCATCATCAGCCCAATCAGAATTGTACCTAAGCCGCACAAGCGGAAGCAGACCCAAATCGTGCTTTTGTGCCTTCTCCACTGAAGCATGGACACCAGCACCTGAGCCACCACCAGAAGTCAAGGGCTCAGCACCACGAGAAGCCATCAGCTGAGGTCGCATGCCAAGGGGCATTGGCCGTGTCTCCGGTGTGGCGGCCCGAGCCCCATCACCGTCCTTCTGGCGTTGCTGCACAGGCGGCGGAGGGGGTGGCGCTACCGCTGCTTTCAGAGAAGGGAAGTCCTCCCCCCGCAAAACGGCTTTCTCCTGAAATCCATATGAGGGGGGCCTGGCAACGCCACTTGGAAGCGGTACCGAGCCGAGCGGCTTCTCGGATGCTGGAGCAGCAGGCTTCGTCCACCCAGCCACAGCCGCGCCGGATCGGACAGGGGCTGAGGTGACCCCACCGCCTGAAGAGGCGGTGGCGCCATCAAAGCGCTCGTGCTCCTTGCGGAGCGATGGGAGGTTAAGCGGCGGCGGTACGGAGAGCTTGGGCTGCTGCGGCTTGGCCATAGAGGAGGAGCCGCGACCGCGGGAGAGCACCACCATGCCCCCGCCGCCGGCAGAGGGGCCGGCGGGGCGGGAGGGGCGGCCGCCATGTTGAGATTGGGCGGACTGGCCGTACGATCGATTGAGGTTAACGGATACGAACTTGCCGGGGTGCGACATCGGCGGCTGCGGCGGCCGCGGGGTGCATGAAACCCTAGCCGCAGCCCGATGCACGGGTGGGCGTGCGGAGGTGGACGCGCCCGCTTCGGCTCTGGGTTTATGCGAGGGTTGGATGGGGAGGGATGGGGCGGAAGTGGTGGTGGCTCACCGCCGAGGAGGAGGCGACGGCGGTGGTGTGGTGGGATTTGGGGACGGGGGAGTTGGTGTCGGGTCCGTCCGGAGGAGGGAGGGGAAGGGGAGGGGGAGAGATGCGGAGGTGTGCACGGCGGCGCGAATCTTGAAGCTGCTAGACTTGGTCCGGTCCGTCGCCGGCCAGGTCGGTCACGCTCTAAAGTCGGCAACATGTGTGCGTGCTGGGCCGACTCACCTGTGTTTCCAGGCCTATTTCACTTCTCCTCTGTTTGGATGCATAGAATTGGACTCAAGAAATAAATTATATAAGAATTTAAATCCTTTCTAAAAAGAAATGGCTATCAATTTAAATTCTGTCATTTGGGTGGCTTAAAATTTGTCGTTGAAATCATAGAGTGCTTCCAATACTAATTCATGTTTGGATGTACGAACAATGGAATTGGATTTTTTTGTGCTAATACATACTTGCGTAAATATATGAATAGTCACATGTATGCATGTTAGAATGTACTCCCTCCCTCCGTTCACAAATACTTCGCATTCTGGATTTAGTCAAAGTCAAACTTTATCAAGTTTGACCAAATATTTAGAGAAAAATATCAATATTTATAATATAAAACTATATAGTATTGGAATCTTTATAAAGTATATTTTCATATTGTATGTTTTGTAATGATGTATATTAATATATTTTACAATATTTGGTCAAACTTAATAAAGTATAACTTTGACTAAACCGAGAACACGAAGTAAATAAATACGGAGGAACAGGGTAGAGATACATAAATTGTCTCCAACAATTACAAAATAAAGTTTAAAAGAAACTAGTAAATCTTTAACGTCTTGAGACTATTTCTTCTTCCAGGACACCATCTTAAACTTTTATGAAGGCAGCCAAGAACTGACGAATACCAAATCACAATATGTGGAGTGTTCTCCCGTAATTTTAAATTGAGACGCAGTGCCAATGCTCCATGCATGCACACAATATTAGACCAACACCAGTATTCTAGTCAAAAGTAATCGAACAGCCTGATCGACGTCGCTGGTAAACCAAGAGTATAAACCACTATTGTCGAGGACGTAGCAGTCGGGACAAATATTGAAAGGATAATCCTCCCCGCGGCAACCATGAAAAACTCTGAAATCGACTTGGCGAAGTAATATGTGAAAGACTGTACCTGTAGAACTATAATCTTATGACACCACTTGAATGGTTTGAGGTAAACAATGATCCAATTTGGCACAGATAATGCGGGATGAAAGTTCGATATGTTTCTAAAAATATGCTAATTTGAAAGGTTGTAACATTACATGCAGGTCCTTACCTCAAAATGCACATTCTAAAAACATGCATACACAAAAGCACATAAACATGATACCTAATGTTACAACATCCCACCTGATTTGAGTAGTTAGTATCTTTATAAAGAGAGGTATTAAAGGTTACACGTTGGTGAACAGTACTGGAAAGATCATTGATGCCGGAAAGAAGATCTCGTCATCGAACAACAGGCTGAAGATCACTTATTATAGACGATGCCATCTCCATTAACTATAGCATTATCGAATTTTAGCATCCCGGGGAAATCCCCAACTATAAAATTTCTTGTTATTTTATTTTTCTGCATCATCATGTTCATCATGCCCCATTACATGGAACATATAATTAAAGTGTTGCATTTAAATTATCTCAATTGTATTTTTTTATTTATATTTGTATTTGATCCTTGTATTTGCCTCTCTCTCTCTCTATTTTGTCCTCCCTCTGTTTGATCTCTAGTTGGTGACATTTGATATGGAATCATAATGTCTAAGTTATACTATTTGGAGTCTTGCTTTTTATATTATCAACATGCCCAAATTAAGTTGGGGCCATTATCTCTTAATTCTATCAATTCTATCTTGTTGATGACAATATTGTCCATTTGATCTTATTCAAAACCCACCACATACGTGACAAATGGGTTCCATTATTATTGCCTTGTGATTTTGAGCTCAAGCCCATTTGAAATACTTTTGGTTCCATTCATAATCGTGTGATATCTAAATCTTATACATCCATGTGATCATGCCCTATACGCCTTCTACTCGTGCCATACTCTCTTCCATTCGAGTGATCCTTTAACCCTTATCTAGAGCTACTTGTGGTTATAACCAATCCATCTATCCCACCTAAAATCATGTGCCTCATCTCTAATATTTTTCTATCTAGTTCTTTGTCCATCCTTGCTTGATCTTCTTCTTTGTCCAAACTTCTCTAAATCCTTACTTCATTTGCAATTCCATTCTTTTCTACTCCTACCTTTTTCTTGTTCCAGTCTTGCTCGTTGGTTTCTACCTAATCCATCCATCTTGTCCAAATGCCCAAATGGAATAGGTGGGCATAATCTTACTACCCTTTGGTCCCTCTCTTTCCTATTCATATAGTCTCTTTTTCCCTCGGTTCTAAATCCCTTCAAAACTTTTCAAGTAATTCAACAGGTTTTTGCAAGCAAATAAAAGCTAAAAGAAAAGAGAAAATGTTTGAAGAAATAAGACGAGAAGCTAGAGAGAACCCAACAACAGCCAAGCTTGCAGCCTAGTTGAAAGGGCATGTATGCCCCCATGTGTGGTTTTGGTAATTAATGATAATCCCTATGGACTAACGTGTAAATCTAGTTTCACTTGTAGGTTTGTCCATTGGCATCGCTTGGACCATGTGTTAGTTTCAAGGTTGGAAAAGAAGAAGCAATATCCAAGGGCTTTGTGCCTATTGGAATCAAGTAGAAGAAGAAGATGGAGTTCCTCATGGCTATCTTCAAGACATCATCAAGAAATGAAGTGCAAGCTCAAGATGCACCATCTCTATAAGATCTCGTGCTTGGAGCTTTCCATCCTCGGCGATCATGGTGTGATGAAGACAAGTTTAAAAAGGAGGTTTCCCATGGAGTATGGGGGAGCACTTCTCAAGTCTTCATCGAGCAAGAGCAATCAAGAAAGGCGATCCATCTTGAGAAGGACAAGACGGTCTACATCAAGCTCAAGTGGATTGCTCAAGGCAAAGGTATGATATTGATAGGTTTTCTATTTTACCGGTCTCTTATAGTGTTGGGAGACCGGGTTTAGGATAGATAGTCGTACTATCAAGAGGGGCTCTCGAGTGGGTGACTTGTTCGTATCTTTCGGAGAGAGCTCAAACCTTTGTATACATAGCATCATGGTTCTTGTCTATGTGAGGATCTATAGCTTGTGGTTATTTTCATAACAAGCTCTAGTTCATTAAAAACAGATTTCCCTTGCATATCCTAATGCGTTTTTGATCTTGCGGGGTTTCCGGCTCCACACCTTGGGAGATATCTCACATATATATTCATGATATTTTATCCCTTGGTGATACCTAATATTTCACCTTTTTTGGATTCTACTCTTTATTATCTTTCCAAAAAAATTGGTTTCATCCCAATTGGAGTTTCCAAGCTCAACTTCTTGCGTTTTGGGTTTTGAAGGTTTTACCGGTTCGTCGCTTCTGAGAGGTCATACCTTTATCCATTTTATTTTTATCCTCCCTTGTTGGACTATGATGTTTCTTTGCATAATCTTGTAGAGCTTTTTGTTCTCTTCAAAACGAGCCCAAGATCATCAAAATCGGAGTCCAGAGTCAAAAGTTATTGAAGTTTTCGTGCATGTTGTCCAACGTTTTTGCTTGAGCGGTAGTACCAGCCCAAGTTCCGCCCGAAGTTCTGGTAAATCTCGTTTTTGTTCAGTAACTTGTGTTTCTATTTACCGGTAGTTCCGGTGGGACACCGGTAGTTCCGGTGGGGCACGAATCTGGCCCAAACGGGCAGATTTCTCTTATCCTATTTAAGGGCCCCCTCTTTCCCAAAGTTTCCCCAACTTTGGAGGTCATTTTTGCTAGCTCTTCCACTCTCTCTCCTCCATTGTTGACCTTCAAAAGCTTGCCCTCTTCCCTTTTTCCTCCCATGATTCTTGCATCTTTTTGAGGGATTTGAGAGAGGAGATCTAGATCTACAACCCCACCAAACAAAATCCCTTCTTTGTGAAGGAATCCTTGGGATCTAGATCTTGGAGAGTTTTGTGTTCTCCTCTTGTGTTCTTCCTCTCTTATTCCCCCAATATCTTTTATAGATTTGGTAGAATTTGAGAGAGAAGGACTTGCCTCTTGCATTTGGTGCATAGGTTTGAGTTCTCCTCGGAGGTTCGGCGAGTTCAAGCCCTTGGGCTTGTTTCTCTTGGGTTCTTGGAACCCTAGACAATTGTGTGGAGTTGTGGTGTGTTCTTGGGGCCTCCAATTGAGTTGTGGAGTTTCCTCAAGCTTGTTGGCCTATTGTAGCATTGTGGAGCCTTTGTGACGTTTCTTGGGAGCCCTCCAATTGAGTTGTGGAACTTGTCCAAAGCCTTATACGGATTCGGTGACCGCCCTCAATTGTCCCATAGTGGAACGTGAGTAGGCCTTTGTGGCGAGCTCATGGGAGAATAGGGTGAGTCTTTTGTGGCGTCGGTGAGTTGTGTGCCTTCGCATCTTAGGGTGAGGCCTTGTGTGGCGTTGGGTGAGCATCGAGCCACCACACCTCGAGGTGAGCCACTTGTGGCGTTCGAAGTACATTGCGCCCCCGCACCTCTCCAACGGAGACGTAGCTTCTTTGGAAGTGAACTTCGGGAAACAAATCATCGTCTCCGCGTCCATCGGTTATCTGTCAACCGAGCCCTTTACTTATGCAATTTACATTGTGATAGCCATCGTGCTTGAAGTATATTATCTTGCTATCACCTTGTTGCTTGTCTTGCTTAGCATAGGTTGTTGGTGCACTTAGTGAACCTAGTGAATATAGGTTTGGCTTGATAAATTAAATGTTAAGTTTTATTTCGCATTTATTAGAGCCTAACTGTAATAATTTTAAAACACCTATTCACCCCCCCCCCTCTAGGCGACGTCTGTTTCCCTTTCAATTGGTATCAGAGCGAGGTCTCTCGCTTATTAGGCTTCACCATCTCGAGAGTAAGGATGTCTCCTAGGGGTTTCGTGCACTCTCACACATTTACTTTTGATGGCACAAATTATGATGTTTGGCGCATCCACATGCTTAGTCATTTTCGGGTCATTGACCCAAATATTGAGCGAATTCTAGATATGGGCTTGTCTTCCTGCTATGGATCCTCAAATCTATCTTTGGAGGAGGAGACAAAATCTTATCTCGAAGCTCAAGCATCTAATGTGCTTGTTAATGTTGTGAGCTTTGTAGTTATTTCCTCAATCATGCCTTTTCGGAATGCTCATGATATTTGGACCAAGCTTCAAGCAAAATATGATGTGTCCAAGCTTAATGAGGATGATTGGGTTCCCTCCACCTCTGGCCATGATGAGTTCTCATCTTATTCCACTACACCAACATGTGAGTTGTCACAAGTTAATGATATGGTGAGTGGTGATAGAACTTGCAATGTGGATAGTGAGCTTGTCATTCATGATTCTTCATATATATCTCATTGCAATGTTGTATCTTTGGGCATGAACACTTATAGGACTATATGTGATTTACATCCTAGTGTTGATAGCCCTTGCATATCATGTAGAAATAGATTGAATATATCTCATGATGATATGCTTGCTTTGCCTTGTTGCCATGATAAATGTGCTTCTATTTCCTCTAGTACTTGTGTTGCTAACCATGTAGAGGAAATCGAAGAATGTGTGGGCCAAGGCAAGGTTGTGATTGGAGCTTCAAGTGTTCCCCCATCATAACCTTATCCCAATGTTCATTTATGCCTCGTGGCTAACGAATCAAAGGTAACTTCTCCTTTGGGTCCCAATGCACCTCATGATGATGTGAATGTTGACTTAGATAAAGTAGTTGATGTTGTTGCTTCTTTAAAAAAGAAGGATGAGCTAGTACTTCGTGCTCTTCATCCATGTAAAATTTCTTGCTCTAAATTGATTGAAATATTAACCTTTACTATTGAAAGTAAGCAACTTAATGATGAACATGAGGACACAATTGACAAAATGAGTAGTCTTGAGCGTGAGTATGCTAATGACATTGCAAACCTAAATGAAGCTCTAGAAGAGGAACAAACCACCAAGGAATCTCTTGAGGAGACCTTTGCTCTAGAGCTATCTAGAGTGAAGAAATCTCATGATAGAGAATTTGAGGTGACAAGTGCCCTCCAAAGTACAAATGATGAACTTGAAGTTGCTTATGCTAAACTCCTTGAGGATTTTGAGCACCTCAACAATGGCTCTAGGGTCATCAAGGGGGAGCTCATCAAACTCACTGAGTCACATGAGCAACTTAAAGCTTCATATACTAAAGAGCTTTCCAAGTTTCCCTCACCTCTTACTACTAGTGATGATGCTTGTGATACTAATTCTATCTCTTGTGAAGCATCTATTGTGAAGGATAATGTTGAGCTAAAGGCTCAACTTGCTTTGCTAACTATAAACTATGGGAAATTGGAAGAAAAACATGCTAAGCTCTCAAGCTCACATGAGGATCTTCTAGTTTCCATGGTAGGCTAAAGTTGGCTCATGAGGCTATTTTGTCTAAGGTAACATATAGTATGCCTCAAGTGGACATAAGCACTACATCTACTCCTAGTTACATATTGTCATGTGCTAGTCCTTGTAATTCATCCACTCATGCTATTGCTACATCTTGTGATGAATTGCATCCCTTGACTTGTTGCTCTAACATTATAGCATCTACTTCCTCTAGTATTGTTGTTGATACTAACCATGTAGAGGAAAACAAGAAGCTCAAGGATCAAGTCACTTCTTTGAAGAATGACTTGAAGAAGTGTCATGAAGGGAAGACCACTCTCAAGAACATCTTGGGTGTGCGAAGATCCCCAAATGACAAGAGTGGGATTGGATACAACTCCAACAACAAGAACAAGCCCACCAACAAGTTGAAGCACAAGGGTAACAAGAAGAATGGCCAAGGTCAAGTGAATAATCTGACCAACATTGTGTGTTTCATGTGCAAGGAAGAAGGCCATCATGTGAGATGTTGCCCATTAAAGAGGAAGCAACAAGGGAAGCGGCCTCAAGCTCCACCTCAAGCTAGAAGCGGGCCTCTTCCCAAGACTCAAGCTCTTCCTCAAGGGGTGGCATCTTCCAATAAGAAAGATAGCAAGAGAAGAACTTGCTACATATGCCGCGAGAAGGGGCACCTTTCTTCCTCATGCACCATGGGTAACTCCTCATCCAAGCCTATCTTGATTGATGATGTATATTCTCTTCATAAGGATGAGGTGGGCAATGTGTTTGCCAAATATGTTGGTGCCCAACGTGGTGTCAAGAAAAGAACCATTTTGGTGGCCAAGCCAATTGTGACTAACTTCTTAGTACCCAACTTGGTTGGGGACCAACAAGCTAAAACTTGATCAATAGGTGTTGGTTGGAGGGCATTGGGGGCTTTGCTACATTATGAAGAATTGAGGGATCTTCATCATTTATTTTTGTCAAGTCAAGCCAATTTGATTATCTTGCTTCTATCTTATATCCAATGTTCCTCCTTGCGGTAACATGTGCTCAACTCTTTACATTGAAAGTTACTTGCTCCCTTGTGCATGTGTGGTTTTGTACCTTGCATGTGTATGTATATGTTGTGCTTCCCTCGTACTTATATTGAGTCATCAAGTATATTTGTGTATGTTGGTTGGCACATCATGTATTTATGTTCTTGGTTTGGAGCCTTTGTTGAATTCATCTGGTATCTTTTTGGGCTCTTACGAGAGATTAATGGATTATCCCATTTTGGGGGAGTGTTATGCTTGGGCATTACATAATCCTAAAATGTTTGTACATGAGGAATACCACTTAGTATGTATATTACAATTTTATCTAGTCTCTATGTGGTATGTCTTTCTCATGATAAATTTAAGTTCTATAATTGTTGGGGGGATACCCCCGGGTAGGGTCACTCTGGGGTATAAAGGCCGAGTTAGCCGAGGTTCGGCAAGCTCAAAGCGGATGCTGACCGGGTCACCTCAAGACAGGGCGGATCACGGAGTAACCCGGACCAGGGGGGTCGCCTAACATTGTCTCAGCCGACTTAAGAAGTAAGTCGGAAGTGCTTGTCTAACTTATATGTAGGAACAGGTATAGCCGGATCTACTAAGATCCGGGCCCCGTTTAGCTTCTGGGAGAAGGAAGGAATCTCTCTGGTCAAAAAGAAGGCCCGGTACACACTGCATGAGCGAAGCAAGCAAGGCCAGGACCACCGGGTCATGGCCGACAAGGGTGACGATGCCGTGTCGGTGTGGCGCATGAGAGGCTCACGTAGCTAAAGCATGTGTGACACGGGGGAAAAGCACCCCGGTCGGTTTACCACTTTGAGAGGAGGCATATTCTTAGGAATATGCCTCCACGTATGCCCTAGGCAGAGACCAAGCCGCCTCTATATAAGGGGGGCTAGGGTTTCAGGAGAGGGGGTTGGTCTTTCTTGGATACTGATTTTGCTAAGGTTCTAGGAGTGAACTGTAGTTGAGAGTAAGAGAGCTTCTTCTTCCTCCTCTCGCCAATACAGCTCTAGGAGCACTTGTAAACTTGAAAGGAATACAATCTTCTGTGTGGAGAATCACTCCACTATCCCTCCCTGGATTCCCCTAGCGTGTATTAGTCCCCACCTTTAGCCTATCCATGGCATCTGCCGTGACACCACCACGACAATAATGTCCATTAATCATCTCTATTTGGATGTTTTCATCTGTTGTTGAGTTTTCTTGATTTATCACATTCTGGGGGAGTCATATGCTTTGTGCATATTACAAACCTATAAAATGTGGACATTTGAGGTAGTGTCACTTAGAATTGATATTGATATTTATCTAGCTCCTAAGTGGCACATTTAGCTCAAACAAGTTCCAATTACTTAGGATTGCTTTTATTGCTCATCTTTTGGATCTTGTTTGTGAGAGTTTTTCTTGATATGTGTTTCCTCATATTTGGACCTCCATATCCTCCATGGAAACCATTTGCTTCAAGTTACTTTAATCTTTAATGATTGCGTGACTATTTGGAGCTATCAAGAAATCTCTATCTAAGCATAATGCTTATTTCTTATATTTTGTCATATGCTTATTGTTGTGAATATGATCATGATATCCTTGCAAACTACCTTGGGAAATATTTCCCCATAATTCTTGTCATTGGAAAAGTGGTACTCCATATAAGGTAGAATTTGTCGATCATATTCATTTTGGCCTTTGCTTTTTTTCTCTATCTTTGACCAAGAAAATGTTTTCATTTGACTCCCATGTTTTCCTTGCCTCTTGTGGATCCTTTTAGTTTATTGGTATTCTCTTGTGTTTTATTTAATGTAGGTAGTGGTGATGATCTCACTTGTGTGCATTTTGCATTCAATAGCAAAATTCTAAGTAATGCACCACTCATGGGGGAGCTCTCCTATATTATTTAGAATACTCATGTTTATGCTTCTTAATTTGATCCATATAGTGTTTCTTGTGTTTGGATGCTTGATCTTTTCTTTTGGTACTTTGTGCCATCATGAGAAGTGTAGAGAGTTTGGTTTATGTGTTGGAACCTTGCTCTATTTGGGAGTTAGCTTTGTCTCATTCTTTGTTACTTGTTTTGGTCTGTTAGAATGAGATAAATCCTTGAGCATTGTGTGTTTTGTGCATCTTTCACTCTTTGGATTTTGCCTTGTTCATTTGTTGAATTTGTGTCCTTTCATGTGTTGATTTGGCTATTTGATACAATTTGGACACCTTTTGTCATGTCACACTCTTGTGTGCTACTTCTTGGTTTACTTGGTGTTTTAGTTCAAATTATATCTCTTTTTTGGTTCTTGAAAGTCTTGTGCATGCATATTTACTTCATGAATATATTATGGCATGCTTTCTTTCTATGGTCCAATATATAGGGAAAACTCCACCAAATCCTATTGGCTAAGATGTGCATGAAATTAAATTTCATATTAATATGCACATATTTATGTGGAGCTTCTCCTATATATTGTAGTTTAACTAACTACTTTGGACCCAATTTGTTTGGGAACATAGTGTACTTAATTGTGTTTTAGGTACATTGGAGATATATTGGATGCTTGTATCTTGAACAAGGAAGAAGTGGTGTCTACATGTCAATTGGATGCAAGCTAGGATGATCAACTAATTCATATCCTCTACATCCTACCAACTATATCTCGGTAACAAGTATCTATGTCATGCATACTTATGTTGTTTCCAACCTTTTATAGGTTGCTTGTTGGCATGAATTTGTGTTTGTACAAATTTTGTGGTTCTTATTTTGATTTTTGCAAGTTCTTCTCTATTGCAAATGTGAGTATGGTGAGATGAGTGCATATAAGTGGGCTATGCAAAATCATGCTGATGATTCACCAAAATATGTCAATCTAGCAATTTTACTGCATATCTTTTCCTCATTCACTCTCATGTGCAATAGTGAGTATTTTGCATAGTTGATTTCTATTTGTGATACTTGTTGCCTTTCTCCATATATTCCAACTATTCCCTTTTCCCCTTGGTAATAGTTTTAATGTATGTAGTGTGTTGGTGTTTGAAGCTCATTGATGTACAATAAGATATATTTGAGCCTTTGGCCATGCTTTCAAGCAAAAATCTTATTGGTATATTCTATGATCTCTTTTTGTTTTTCACATGCTTTCTTGTGTATCTATTTTGTGTGTGCATGTTTATTTGTGGGCATATGTCTTTGTGATATTTTCCACCTAGAAAATTATACACACAAGATAATATAAATTTTTAGTTGTTTTTGTTTTCCTTGGAGACCACTCTTTATTTATTTTTGACTCTTCGGTGGCTTCCAAATTTATTTTCCTACGAGTGCTTGTTCGATTTGTTAGCATCTCAGGGCACTCATAATTTGATCTCTCTTGTCGTGTATTGTTAAAAGAGTTTATAGGAGTGAGGATTCCATGATTGTGCACTTTGTTTCCAAATACAATTATTATAATTGGTGCATAATCCTTGGGGAGCTTCTCTAAGTCATTTAAGAATACTCATTTTCCTTCTTTCTTTTTGTTTGAGTTTTTAAATGTCTATAGGGGAGTGAGGATTCCATATTTGTGCATGATGTATTCAAATGATGATCCTATATTGTGCACAAAGATCGGGGAGCTTCCCTATTTCATCTAAACACTCATTTGCTCATATCATAACATCTTGTTATTTTCTTTTGGTATCAATTGTCGTTGTCAATTGATATTTTTGGTTCTTTTTGGTTGCTCGCTTCATTTGTTGAATCTTCTTTCTTTTTATTTTATTTTTGCAATCTTTGGGTCCTCTATATAGTTTTACTTACTCCCAAGGATTCATCATCGGATATGTGCATATGCACATCTTTGGAGGGAGTCTCGCTATATTGGTCATCTAGAATTTTTCACCCATTTTGGCAATCGATGCCAATAGGGGAGAAGTTTTAGAGGGTTTAAGGGAAGTTGGTTTATGCTTTGAGTTGATTCTTAAGCATTAGCCTTGCATGCTCTTGCATCTTTGTTGTTTCTTGGCATGTTTAATATATAGAGGAAACTCTTCCAACAATATTGGTTGGCAATATATGTAATGAAATTCAAGTTCATCACACATGCATAGATTGTGGGCGAGTTTTCTCTATATATTGTGGTTGTACCAATATCACATACTTGTGTAGAATTTTATGTTGTGGTAACCATTTTGTTTGTTAAATTCCATATTTAAACCCTCTCTAGGGGATTGTCATCAATTACCAAAAAGGGGGAGATTGAAAGGGCGGGTATGCCCCCATGTGTGGTTTTGGTAATTAATGACAATCCCTATGGACTAATGTGTAAATTTAGTTTCACTTGTAGGTTTGTCCATTGGCATCGCTTGGACCATGTGTTGGTTTCAAGGTTGGAAAAGAAGAAGCAATATCCAAGGGTTTTGTGCCTATTGGAATCAAGTATAAGAAGAAGAAGATGGAGTTCCTCATGGCTATCTTCAAGACATCATCAAGAAATGAAGTGCAAGCTCAAGATGCACCATCTCTAGAAGATCTCATGCTTGGATCTTGCCATCCTCGGTGATCATGGTGTGATGAAGACAAGTTTAAAAAGGAGGTTTCCCATGGAGTATGGGGGAGTACTTCTCAAGTCTTCATCGAGCAAGAGCGAGCAAGAGCAATCAAGAAAGGCGATCCATCTTGAGAAGGACAAGACGGTATACATCAAGATCAAGTGCATTGCTCAAGGCAAAGGCATAATCTTGATAGGTTTTCTATTTTACCGGTCTCTTGTAGTGTTGGGAGACCGGGTTTAGGATAGATAGCCATACTATCAAGAGGGGCTCTCGAGTGGGTGACTCGTTCGTATCTTTCAGAGAAAGCTCAAACCTTTGCATACATAGCATCATCTTTATTGGTTGTTGTTTGGTTCTTGTCCATGTGAGGATCTATAGCTTGTGGTTATTTTCATAACAAGCTCTAGTTCATCAAAAACGAATTTCCCTTGCATATCCTATTGCGTTTTTGATCTTGCGGGGTTTCTGGCTCCACACCTTGGGAGATATCTCACATATATATTCATGATATTTTATCCCTTGGTGATACCCAATATTTCACCTTTTGTTGGATTCTACTCTTTATCATCTTTCCAACAAAATTGGTTTCATCCCAAATGGAGTTTCCAAGCTCAACTTCTTGCGTTTTGGGTTTTGGAAGTTTTACCGGTACGTCGCTTCCGAGAGGTCATACCTTTCTCCATTTTAATTTTATCCTCCTTTGTTGGACTATGATGTTTCTTTGCATAATCTTGTAGAGCTTTTTGTTCTCTTCAAAAACGAGCCCAAGATCATCAACATCGGAGTCCGGAGTCAAAAGTTATTGAAGTTTTCGTGCAATATTGTCCAACGTTTTTGCTTGAGCGGTAGTACCGGCCCAAGTTCTGCCCGAAGTTCCGGTAAATCTCGTTTTTGTTCAGTAACTTCTGTTTCTATTTACCGGTCGTTCGGTGGGGCACCGGTAGTTCCGGTGGGGCGCGAATCTGGCCCAAACGGGCAGATTTCTCTTATCCTATTTAAGGGCCCCCTCTTCCCCAAAGTTTCCCCAACTTTGGAGGTCATTTTTGCTAGCTCTTCCACTCTCTCTCCTCCATTGTTGACCTTCAAAAGCTTGCCCTCTTTCCTTTTTCCTCCCATGATTCTTGCATCTTTTTGAGGGATTTGAGAGAGGAGATCTAGATCTACAACCCCACCAAACCAAATCCCTTCTTTGTGAAGGAATCCTTGGGATCTAGATCTTGGAGAGTTTTGTGTTCTTCCTCTCTTATTCCCCCAATATATTTTGTAGCTTTGGTAGAATTTGAGAGAGAAGGACTTGCCTCTTGCATTTGGTGCATAGGTTTGAGTTCTCCTCGGAGGTTCGGCGAGTTCAAGCCCTTGGGCTTGTTTCTCTTGGGTTCTTGGAACCCTAGACGGTTGTATGGAGTTGTGGTGTGTTCTTGGGGCCTCCAATTGAGTTGTGAAGTTTCCCCAAGCTTGTTGGCCTATTATGGCATTGTGGAGCCTTTGTGGAGTTTCTTGGGAGCCCTCCAATTGAGTTGTGGAGCTTGCCCCAAGCCTTGTACGGGTTCGGTGACCGCCCTCAAGTGTCCCATAGTGAAACGTGAGTTGGCCTTTGTGGCGGGCTCACGGGAGAATAGGGTGAGTCTTTTTTGGCGTCGGTGAGTTGCGTGCCTTCGCATCTTGGGGTGAGTCCTTGTGTGGCGTTGGGTGAGCATCGAGCCACCAAACCTCGAGGTGAGCCACTTGTGGCGTTCGAAGTACATTGCGCCCCCGCACCTCTCCAATGGAGACGTAGCTTCTTTGGAAGTGAACTTCGGGAAACAAATCATCGTCTCCACGTCCATCGGTTATCTCTCAACCGAGCCCTTTACTTATGCAATTTACATTGTGATAGCCATCGTGCTTGAAGTATATTATCTTGTTATCACCTTGTTGCTTATCTTGCTTAGCATAGGTTGTTGGTGCACTTAGTGAACCTAGTGAATATAGGTTTGTGATGACCCACAAGTATATGGGTGTATCATAGTATTTTCGACAAGTAAGAGTGTCAAACCCAACGAGGAGCAGGAGGTGTTGACGAGTGGCTTGGAGCAGGAATTCTCTATAAATACTTAGCAAACAGATTTTCAAGGTTTTTTGATAATGTAGAAAAATAAAGTGCGAGTAAATAAAGGACAATAATAATAATTGCAGCAAGTGGCCCAATCCTTTGTTTACCAAAGGACAAGCCGGTTGTATTACTTAAGATGACCAAACGTTCTCAAGGACACATATGAATATTGTCAAGTGCTTTCGCTTCATATAGTTGATTAATCTTCTTTGGTTAGATAAGTGTTGTGTGGGTGAACCTGTGCTTATGTACTGACCTTCCTAGGACTAATACATACTTGTGATTATACCCCTTGCAAGCATCCGCAACTACAAGAAAGTAATTAAGATAAAAATCTAACCACAACCTTAAACTCTGAGATCCTACACTCCCTTGTGCAAAGCTTTCCTAACGGGGGTTCAGGTTTCTATCACTCCGGCAACCCCGTGATTAGTAGCCAAATACACAATGCATTTCCCTAGGCCCATAAAGGTGAAGTATCATGTAGTCGATGTTCACATGACACCACTAGAAGAATAACACCACAACTTAAATATCAAACCATTGAATCTTTCTCAACACAATTCCACTACTAACAACATGACTTCTCCCATGTCCTCAAGAACTAAATGAACTACTCACAAGACATCATATGGATCAAGATCAGAGATGAAATAATGATAAGTAACAATCTGAACATGAACGATAATTCAATGGTTCCACTCAATAGCATCAACTACAACGAGTAATCAATACCGGGAAAGTTTCCCCTAATAACTATGCAAGATTCAACCCAATTGTTACAGCGGTATGGAGTGGTGATGATGGTGCTGGTGGAGATGATGATGGAGATGATGATGATGATCCCGATGAATTCCAACTTGATGGTGGTGTTGATGGCGACGATCTCCCCTCTCCGGGAAGAAATTTCCTTGGTAGATTTCTGCCTGCCGGAGAGCTCTTTCTCTCTCTGCAGTTTTCCGCCCCACAGAGGCGGCAGAATCTTTCTATGGTCGCTCTTCGAGTCTTAGGGTTTCGGGAGGATTATATACGCCAAAGAGAGCAGAGCCAGAGGTGGGCCAGGGTGGCCACACCACCTGGTGGCGTGGCCTAGGGTGGCCCGCGCCAGGGGGTGGTGTGGGCCCCCTGTGGCCCATCTCCGCTCCCCCTTCTAGCTTCCTTTGTCTTCTGGAAAAATAGGATTTTCCATATATTTTCCGGGATTTTCTGATCTTCGTGAATTTCGCCTGCATACAGTGCCTTTTCCATCAGAATCATGACTTAAGTGGTCCATCCTCCAAAAGTCATCAACCATGCAAAAAAACAGATGAAATAACATAAGTATCATCTCTTAATATGAAGTATATCAATGAATAACAATAAATTATGATATAGAATAGTGATGCAAAATGGACGTAACAACTCCCCCCAAGCTTAGACTTCGCTTGTCCCCAAGCGAAAACTGAGCTCAATAAACATGACCTCGGGTTTATGGAGTGAAGTGTCGATAAAAGAATACGGACAAGAAGCATCACATTCATCAATACACAAATCATAATAGAAGACAACTCACTATTATATAACTTAACTTGCAATAAGTAAAGGAAACACAATAAAGATACACAAAGTAAATCATAATTGGTAATGGCAAACTTTGTTCTTGGTCAAAGCATAGTTAACAATTTGCAGGAGTTCAAACATAATGGGGTTTTCAATGATAACTTTCAAAGTAATATTCACTAAGATAAGAGCAGTGTGCAAAAACAAGGAACATAAGAAACATCATTGAATAAACCATCATATGAATGAATGAAACACAACAACTCAAAATACTTGCTGAGATAGAAAGGAATAGGTTTACCGACTCAACTAAAAAGTAAAAGATAGGCCCTTCGCAGAGGGAAGCAGGGATTTCAAGTTTCATAAAGTGCTTCCAAAAATTATGGTACTTATTAGCTTTTAGCTCTCATTGCCCCTATCATAAGCATCTTTAGGTGATTAAGGTTAAAGTAATAAAATATGAGGATATGCTTGATAAGTTATAAGCTGAAAATCTCATGCCCCTTGCTTACGAGTACCGTTCCTCATGCTACTCAACTTTAGTCACAAGTAAGTTCTTGTCATTGTAAGTACATGTGTATCATAGAGAACCACCAACGGGGTACCCCTTGCCCGATGATACAGAAGCTTTCCCATATCAAAATGACAAGGCAAGCAGACAATGAGCATCTCAGCGATCCTTTTATTTCCTATTTGCATAGGCTTTTTTCTCTCTCTCTTTTTCCCCCTATTTGCATAGTTTTTTTTATTGAGGATGCTTCACAGATTGCTCACTATGGTTATGCTGCAGGTTTCCACCATGATTAGGCATGGCTTAGACCAGCCACCCAGGCGTTTCTCTAACACATATACGAACTCCATGAGCCTTACAAGCTCCCCTTTCATTTCACACCACCGGGATCCATAAGCAAAAGAACATGATATCAACTAAATAAAGTGCAATGTTGAAAGTGTTCCCCATGGTAACATGGTTCTGCTAATTCATAACTTACAAAACGCAAGCATATGCGCAACATAGATGGGCACAATGGTTCAAGTTTATTAAGTGCAAGAAAGTAAAGTGTACCATCAAGTTCGTGAGAGCTTTAATCACTAATTTTCACATAACAAGTTTAATTCGGAAGGTAGATAAAAACATGAATTTACTTGGAATAGCAATAATGCTAATAGGTAGGTATGGTGGACACAAATGGCATAGGTTTTGGTTTAAGGATTAGATGCACGAGAAGCATTCCCTCTCAGTACAGGTTTTAGGCTAGCAAGGTTGGGTAGCAAGCATAAGAGTTGAAGGAAACAAACAAACATACAAGTGATAAAAACAAACATGCAATCTTCCTTGGAAACACAAAAGATCTTAACTAGAGAATACTAAGCTTATGAGCCAATCAAGAAAGAAAGATGGTGAAATTATATTTATTAAAAGTACTTTTATCTTTTTATTCAATTCTCATAATAGTGTTGCTACTGACCGAGCCAGGTTTGCCAAAACCAACTAAATTTACTTAATGATCCCAAAGTAATACCAATACTAACAACAAGATCAATCATATAACATAAATTGAAAACTAATATAAGATGTGCAAAAAGTAAATGATAGAACTTCTCATTAATATTCCATAACGGCAACTCACACCAAGGGATACATAGATATCTAACTAGAGGAGAGATACTTCCATAATGCAAACCATCCTATATGATAACTTTTCTATTCATGATATGACACTACTGAAAAGGTAAAAAGATAAAAGATAAAAGATGTGATACCGCGACACTCCCCCAAGCTTGGAACAAACCAAGGGGATGCCAAAACCTGATGACGAATTACTCCTTCGGTGGTGGTGGTGTTCTCTCGTCATCGTCCGACTTCCAAGGTAAGGGCTCCCCATCAACAAAAGACATCATGGTTTCCAACATCCTGAAACTAGCAACAACACTTATGTGTTTAAACCTAACCTCGTACTCACAGTTTTGATTTTGCACGTCGTAGAGTTGTGCTTGTAGTTGGTTGGTTGTTCGATGGAGTGAGAGAATTTCATCCTTAAGCTCAGCAGTCTCGTTCTGGTGCTCGGCGATGAGTTCTGAACTAATCTTATGGATGATATCCACTTTGCGTTCCACCATCTTCTTGTACCTAAAGACTTCTTGCTCCAGTGCTTCCATCCTGTCCTCCAGACTACCTTCACCTTTAGGGCTCTGAACCTCTTTTCTCTGTACCTTCCCATCTTCGAGCAACAACTCCTTGGGATGAATCTTCAACTCACGCATGTACGAGTTGATGATGTCTGTGGAGAAATCTTCCTTGGCTGATCTAGAGGAAGACATTGTGGCTCCAAAACTGAGACTCTACCTGTCAGAAACAGATCGAAATGAAAACATGACGAGAACACGATATACGAACCTCGGGGGATCCGGAGAATTATATATTATGAAGTTTGACAACAAAAGGAAAGTACTGGAAGAAAATGGGTCGAAGACAGGCTCCGGGGTGGCCACACCCCCTGGTGGCGCGACCAAGTGGGCCCGCGCCACGGGGTGGTGTGAGCCACCCGGGCTCCGTTTTTGTCCCTCTTTCTACTCATTGCCTTCCATGTTATATAAAAACTGCAAAAATATAAATTGACAGATTTTTTGCGGACCTTTTCTTACCAGAACTGTTACCTATTCGAAAACGGACTCTACAGGTCTCTGAATCTGGTCTTTAATAAATTCTTCTGGAGTCACCACTTGAATAACATCAATATCTTCATCTTATTACACCATTTTCTCCTATAACCTAGAAATTTCTTTCACACAAAACTTCACACAATTCTCATTAGCAACATTAGTGCATGCAAGATAATAAACCTTTGAAGTTCAATTTCAACTAAAATCCATCAAAACATAAGCTACTGTAGCAACTCCTTCCGAAATCCCAAAAGGAATTCAAAAAGGAAATCGATTTAAGAGGCAAATGCAAGAGTGGCAAAAATCTGTCAAAACAGACCAGCAAGTAAAGATCAGTTTTTTCAAAAATCTTCTATTTTTCAAATCAAAAAGTGCAAAACTAAAGAAAATTAAATAATAACCTGGGGCATGCACACAAAAAATTGCAGATCATTACGACGTTCTAGGATTTTTGACGATTTTTTATAGTGAAGCACTAAAATCTGTTTTGGGACAACAACTTTCCCAAATATTACTTCTTTCTCATTAGAGGCCGGTCTTGACACAAAAACCAAACAAAAGGATAAGGAGAGGTTATTGCAGAAGAAATAACTTCCAAGACTCAAATAAACAAAAACAAAGTGAAAGCAAAAATATATTGGGTTGTCTCCCAAAAAGATCTTTCTTTATAGCCATTAAGATGGGCATGATAATTTCAATGATGTAAGATTATGAATTGAAGTAAAAGAGAGCATCAAGAGGAAAAAATACACATGTTTAAGTCTAGCCCACTTCCCATGCAAGGGAATTTTGTAAGAAAATAAATTGTTCAAACCAGAGGCTGCTAGCATAGGAAGGCAAAACAAGTGCAACATAAAGACTTTCAGCATAAAGCGAGGAAACTTAATATTATTGAGATGCATAAGAACAATTTTTCCTCTCTCATAATAACTTTTAGTATCGTGCATAAATTTAACGATATAACTATCACATGAAGCATTGTAGCAATGATCTCTTATTCTCATAGAAAAAACAGGGACACTAGCTCTCCTAACTCTACTTTGTGAGACAATATTAGAAATATCCTTACAGAGGATAGTGTGTCCATCTTTTACATATTTAGTGACAAAGTCTTTCACATTTGCTATTACAGGTTCAATAGCTATTTGTTCATCAGGTTCAATAGCTTTATTTGTACTTCATTAACCATACTAGCTATCATAGAATGTTCCTTTACCTTGACTGGGAAATGCATTTTCTCAATGTAAGGTTCAGGTAAAATACGATTAGCAGTGTAAACTTCGGTATCTTTTGTAAGAACACAATTACCAATATCTTTATATGGCTCATGATACTTATTCCATTTATTTTTAGGAATTTCAATATAAGAAGCAAAAGCCTTAAAATAACATGCAATACTTTGAGAGTATAGACCATAAGCATCACTAATATTATGAAAGTCATCAGTTCCCATAAAAGATTTAATGCATTCATAATCATAATTTATACCTGACTTTCTTCCTTTATCATTCTCCCATGCTCCAGCATTGTCTTGAATACGGTCTATAAGATCCCATTTAGCTTCTTCTTTTATGCGTGTAAATGATCCAGCACAAGAAGCATCCAATAGATCCTTATCATGAAGAGAAATTCTTGCATAAAAGTTATTGATAATAATATTGTTGGGAAGATCATGAATAGGACATTTGAGCATTAGTAACTTCAATCTCCCCCAAGCTTGAGCTGTACTCTCTCCATCACGAGGCCAAAAGTTGTATATTTGATTCCAATCTTTATGAATCTCACTAGGAGGATAAAAATTTGAATAAAGAGAGGTACTACTTCCTCCCATTCAAGAGCTTGACCATTCTTCAGTAGCTTGTACCATTTCTCAGCTCTTCCTTTTAGTGATAATGAGAATAACTTCTTCTTGACTTGATCTGTTGTAATACCTGCACACTTGAACAACCCGCATAATTCGTGTATAAAGAGCAAATGATCACCGAGATGGACAGTTCCATCTCCAAAATAGTAGTTATCTATAACACGATCAATAATTCTTGTAGGTATCTTAAAAGTATCATTTTCAGCAGGTGGAGGTTCATCTACTACCTTAGCAGTGGTAGTAGCATTACGAAATAAGAAACTAAGTGAAATATCCATATTGAAATAAAGTAACTAACAGAAATAAACAATACTCACAGTAGAAGTTTCCTCTACTAGTTCCACTCTCCAATAGTGCTTCACTCCCTGGCAACAACGCCAGAAAATAGTCTTGATAACCCACAAGTATAGGGGGTGTATCGCAGTATTTTTAATAAGTAAGAGTGTCGAACCCAACAAGGAGCAGAAGGTGTTGACGAGTGGCTTGGAGCAGGAATTCTCTGTAAATACTTAGCAAACGGATTTTTAGGGTTTTTGATAATGTAGATAAATAAAGTGCGAGTAAATAAAAGATAATGTAGATAAATAAACTGCAGCAAGTGGCCCAATCCTTTCTTTAGCAAAGGACAAGCCGATTGTATTACTTAAGATGACCAAACGTTCTCGAGGACACATGGGAATATTGTCAAGTGCTTTTCATATAGTTGATTAATCTTCTTTGGTTGGATAAGTGTTGTGTGGGCGAACCTTGTAACACCCCGTCCACTCCTGGGCCTGGGGGGTGTCACTCCTGGCAGCTTAATAAGATATCTAGACTGTCCCCACAGACCAACACTAGTCTTTTTTCACAAGACTTTGTCCTCACTCGTGCGCCACTTTCCTCCACTTGCGGTCACCCATTCCACTGTTTCTAGGCTAAGCACGCTTAACCTTAGAGTTCTTTTCGAATGAGCTTCTGGAAAAGAAGTTGCAACTTGTTGGTATGAGTATTCTATCAATCCTATTAAGCCATGTGCCTGGTCTCACAAACCTGTGCTAATGTAATGACCTTCCTAGGACTAATACATACTTGTGATTATACCCCTTGCAAGCATCCACAACTACAAGAAAGTAATTAAGATAAAAACCTACCCACGGCCTTAAACTCTGAGATCCTACACTCTCTTGTGCAAAGGTTTTCTAACGGGGGTTCAGGTTTCTGTCACTCCAGCAACCCCACGATTAGTAGCCAAATACATAATGCATTCCCCTAGGCCCATAAAGGTGAAGTATCATGTAGTCGACATTCACATGACACCACTAGAAGAATAACACCACAACTTAAATATCAAACCATTGAATCTTTCTCAACACAATTCCACTACTAACAACATGACTTCTCCCATGTCCTCAAGAACTAAACGAACTACTCACAAGACATCATATGGATCAAGATCAGGGATGAAATAATGATAAGTAACAATCTGAACATGAACGATAATTCAATGGTTCCACTCAATAGCATCAACTACAATGAGTAATCAATACCGGGAAAGTTTCCCCGAAGAACTATGCAAAATTCAACCCAATTGTTACAACGGTATGGAGTGGTGATGATGGTTCTGGTGGAGATGATGATGGAGATGATGATCCCGATGAAGTCCAGCTTGATGGTGGTGTTGATGGCGATGATCTCCCCTCCCCGGGAAGGAATTTCCCCGGTAGATTTCAGCCTACCGGAGAGTTCTTTCTCTCTCTGCAGTTTTTCGTCTCGCAGAGGCAGCGGAATCTTTCTGTGGTTGCTCCCCAAGTCTTAGGGTTTCGGGAGGATTATATACGCCAAAGAGCAGAGCCAGAGGTGGGCCAGGGTGGCCACACCACCTGGTGGCGCGGCCTAGGGTGGCCCTCGCCAGGGGGTGGCATGGGCCCCCTGTGGCCCATCTTCGCTCCCCCTTCTGACTTCCTTCGTCTTCTAGAAAAATAGGATTTTCCATATATTTTCTGGGATTTTCTGATCTTCGTGAATTTCACCTCCAAACTGTGCCTTTTCCATCAGAATCCTGACTTCAGCGGTCCATCCTCCAAAAGTCATCAACCATGCAAAAACAGATGAAATAACATAAGTATCATCTCTTAATATGAAATATATCAATGAATAACAGTAAATTATGATATATAATAGTGATGCAAAATGGACATATCAGTTTGGCTTGATAAATTAAACGTTAAGTTTTATTCCGAATTTATTAGAGCCTAACCGTAATAATTTTAAAACGCCTATTCACCCCGCCTCTAGGCAACGTCCATTTCCCTTTCACTAGTCTAGCCCACCTTTATATCCTCTGTCCTTATTTGTCATCAATGTATAGAGAGAACTCGAGCTCGACATATTTCTGGCAGCGATGCTTTCTCCTCCACATGTTTTTTCGGAATGGGGAGCGAAGCCCCGGCCTCTGCATCAAGCGATGCACCCAACCTTTATTTATTATTAGAGCAACAAAGTGTGGAAAAAGCCATTACAAAGATCATACAAACCGGAACCGCCAAACTAAAACACCGAGCAAAATAATAACCATATCGCTAGCTCCCCGACGAGATCTAGCAAACACCTAGCTGCCTCATGCACTCCAAGATACTAGATCCGCCCATCCTATCCATGAAACGGTGCCCATGCACACTCTCTGGATGTCGCGCCTCTGAAGGGAATATACCCGAGAGGCAATAATAAAGTGGTTATTATCTTATTTCCTGTTCATGATAAATATTTATTTTGTATGATATAATTGTGTTAATTGGAAACATTAATACATGTGTGTTTAATAAACAAATAAAGGGTTCCTAGTTATGCCTCTCATATAAACTAGCTTGTTGACTAACAAGATGATCAAGATTTCCTGATCATGGATATTGGATGTAGTTAATAACAAGGTCACAACATTAGTTGACTGGTGTGATGAACATTCATCCGAAGAATAGAAATGCGATCAAAGTCATTGTGTTAAAATTTCTATGACAACATATGAAGTAACTTTAGTCCTTAGACCATGAGATCATGTCAATCACTAACACCGAAAGATAACTTAATAAAATCAAATGTCACACTGTAACAGGATGATAATAAAGATGGGTTCAGATACTCCGAAAGTGTTATGTAGAGGCTCATAGGTCAAGAGTGGGATTTGTCCATCCCAATGATGGAGAGATATACTTTGGGCCCTCTCGGTGATATCACATTGACATAGCTTGCAAGCAAGTGATAAGATCACTAGAATGTTATATCACAGGAACGAGAAAAGAGTACTTGTCGGTAACGAGATCAAACTAGGTATGGGGATACCGATGATCAAATCTCGGATATGTAATATATCACGAGACAAAGGGATTTAGTTACGATGTTAAAGGTTCACATGATCACTAGAGTCATCGTTGAATGTGTGGGAGTCAGTACAGGTCTCCAGTTCCTGCTGCTAATTATTGATCGGAGAGGGGTCTCGATCATGTCTACATTATTCGCGAACCGTAGGGTGACACACTTAAGGTATACCAGCACTATTTAGGAGCAAATGTATTTCAGATAAAGATTAAGAAAGTGCTGGAATCATTTCAATGAAAACCGGAATTGTTTCGGGTGAAATTGCAGAAACTGGTTCTCCATGTGATATTGAAATGTTGCAGCGGGTTTTATGTGGATGTTTTTTAATTAAAGTAATTAACAAAATTCTGAATAAAATAAATAAAAGAGTTTTATTAAATGAGAGATTGCATTAAATTTGGTGGAAATTTAATGGAGGTGAGTGGAATTTTGAGTGGAGGCGTATTTATGTGAGTGGGAGCTCCACCCACATGAATGATGGAAGAGGTGGGGGCACAACCTTGGCCGCCGACCATGGGAGGGGCTGCCCCCTCTCCCCTATAAAAGGCCTCCCACTCCTCCTCTCATCTCACACCTTCTCGTGAAGGATCTCTCCCCCTTTAGTTTATTCCCTATGGTCTCGGATTAGCGAGATACATGTTCTCGGTGGCTTTGTCTGAAAGGAGTTGCTGCTTCCGTTGTATTGCTAGAGCGAGGACGCGGAGGTTGTCGGGGTACCGGATGTGTGTGCGATCACGTATGCACCGCTGCTTTGCAGTGCTGGACTTGCTAGTGCTGGACCTGCTAGGCTTGCTGGAGCTGGACCTGCTGGACTTTATCACGATCTTGAGATCGACAAGTGTACGACTACATTATCCATGAAATCAGATTTCGTTAACAATGTTTTGTCGCTCTTCAAGGGTATGTTCTCTATGGATATATATCCACTCGTTGATTGTATCTAGGTAGATAGATCTTGGTGCTTAGTAGTTCACATCGTAGGATTTTTTTTGTTTTCTATGTTGCGAACCCAATAGTGGTATCAGAGACTGATCTATGCGTAGATGCTTTGCACGGGTAGAACACATATGAGTATGTGGGCGTTGATGATCATGTTATTACATCTTCTATGTATTTTGGATGTTGGTGGCATAGTGGAATGAAGCGGCCCGGACTAACTTTACATATCCTCGCACATGAGACATGTTCCACGCTTGACATGCAACTAGTTTTGCATAAGTGGCTAGCGGGTGTCTGTCTCACCTACTATAGTTAATATCTGCTTTAGAACGAGTTGCTAATAATTTGATTATCATTGTTATGGTTTCATGTTCGTAGGTATGAACGGTTCTATCTTAGAAAGCCCTAAGCCACGTAAAAATTGCAATTGATAAAGTAGAGGCATCTAGTTTAGTTGTTGTTGGGAAAGTGTCATGATATGGTGATGTTATAATTTAAAGTATGGATTGATACTCTTGGAAATTATAACATACCAAAGTGTAAGTTTTATAGACCTTGGCCTTACACATATAGGAATGACGAAGATCATACCACAATGCACAAGATAGTGATCAAGTGCAAGAACCATATCATATCATCTTTTGCATATGATGTTTATTTGCATCTTATATTGCTTGTTTGGCGCTTTAGTAGCATTATAAGATGATCCCTTATTTAAAATATCAAGATAAAAATGTGTTCTTCCTTAGTATGCACCGTTAAGAAAGTTCGTCGTTTCGAGACACCACGTGATGATCGGGTATGATAGACTCTATGTTCGCACAACGGGTGTATGACAGTTTTACACACGCGAATACTAAGGTTCTTACTTGGCGTGCCTAGCATGTACAAACATGACCTCAGAACACAAACCGAAAGGTAAAACATAAGTCATATAGTTCATATGATGACCATCTAGATGCTCGCCTTTAAAGCTATACCAACTCATGTGATGACCGGACTTGGTGTAGTGGATCTGGTTCATGTAATAACCAAAAAGACACAAGGAATGTTGTTTTTGAGTGGGAGTTTATTTGTAATTTGGATTAGTCGAACTCAATTTATCATAAACTAAAATCAAAGTGAATTTGCATAATTTGTTGTAGTCATTGGCATCCGATTACTACCTTGCGCTTAGTTTTAATTGAGATAATAGGACTATAGAATTCTGGGTATTTACTTTACAAACTGGTATCGTATTGTTTTGAGTGTTGGTCTAAAGTTTAAAAGGACTATTACAAACTTTCAGCAAATCCATTTACTCCATGAAGTTTAATAAGTAGTATTAAATCAAGAGTAACATTTCCAATGTTAGTATCAAAGTATCATGTTTGCCTCCGTGATTCTTGATATTCAAAAGATGTTTTAGTATCAAGGTTATCTAGGAGCTAAAAGGATTGTTTCAGAAACCATCATGTGTCGAAGATATTGCGATATCTGAAACAATGTTTTGGTTGCAATATGATAGAGTATAATTTGGCAAAATATATGTTCCCATATTGTATGAGAATTTGCGAAGGTTGGAGACGCTAGACGTCCTAATCTCCCAAAAAGTTTTTGGGAACTGACATTATACTCACGATTTGTCCTTATAGGCTATAGTAGCTTGATCATGAAAGTTGTCATGATAAGAATGAATAGAAGATGTAGGTAAAATATTTACTACAATAACAGATTACTAAAGAATGGGTTTTGAAAGAACGCCAAACATTGATGATGGTGATCCACTTCAAAGTGCAAGTCCAAAGGTATTAGTATTTGACTATACATGTTTTGGACTATGTGTCATATGTATGGCGCCACTATTGATGTTGATAGATTATTTTAAAAGGAAAGAAAATGTTGAAAGAGAATCTATAAATATTTGGCAGAAAAGAAAAGGATGGAAATGTCCAACTAAGGTATATAGATGATATACATGTTATGGTTGTATTTTCGCTTGTTAAACAATGTGGTTCTTGGGTATTGGATACCGAATTGGTTGGTGTGAAATGTCATACAGAACAACACAATTCATGAACTACAATGGCCTAAGTATAACTAGCAAGAGAATATGTGATGATGTTCATAAAAAACAAATAAAATGTTATTGTGTTTGTCATTGACATCAAAGCTTGCCTTCAAGATTTATTTAAATAATTGTTATTTTGTTCTGGTATTATGATAACAATGGTTGTTCAAATAATTACCGTATTCCATATAAGATGGATGAACTTTTACAAGTCTAGTTGGAGAAATCATGTCCATAAAAACTAATGCTAAAATGTCACAAGACAAATAATTGAAAGATCACTTATGAAGTGACATCGTCATTTAAATTATATTGGCAAGAAAACATGAAGAAACTCCATATTGATAAATTTTTTGAGTCTTTGATTTTGATCAATTAACGCTTGTGAGACTTTCTTGGAGACAATTGAGACTCTATTCATAGGCCAAAGAAGAACATATGACTAACTTATTGGAAATTATGCATATTGATGTATATAGTCCATTATGTGTAGCCATGTGCGGTGTATCTTTCAGCTTCATATGCTTTTTTCCAAAAATTTGAGAGAATATATCTGTATATTTTACTTAACAAGGAAGAAGTATGAAACATTTGAAAATTGTTCAAAGACTTCAAAGATGAAGTGGAAAATCATTGTAATGAGAAAATAAAGAATTTATGATTGGATCATAAAGGAAGATATTTTGAGTTACAAGTTTAGCAAAACACCTAAGATTTTGGGAATCATTCCATGGATTTGCATTTCCCGATAAACCATAGGAGTATGGAATGTTCGAGAAATGAAATCAAATCTTGTTTGACATGGTAAGATCAAAGGTGTCATTTATAAAACTGCCATTATATTTTAGGATTAAAGCTCTAGAGACTATCGCTTTTACACTAAAAAGAGCACTATCATGATCCGTTGAAATTACACCATAAGGATTATGGTTTGGGATAAAATCCGAGTTGTCTTTTCTTAAATTTTGGTATGCTAGGCATAAGTAAAATGTTTACAACTAAAGTCAGATAAGCACGTCTTTGTAGGTTATCCCAAAGCAATAGTTGGGTATTCCTCCATAACACCAAAGACAAAATAGTTTGTCGCTTGGAAACGTCAAATTTCTTGAGAAGGGATTTTTTACGAAAAGTTAAGTGGGAGGATAATAGAACTTTTATAAGGTTATTGAACCTTAGCTATATGTCCTAAGTAGCGCAACACCGGAAAGTGTCCTAGAGGCGGCTAAAATGCTCATGGCTTCCGTGATTACAAAGGTTGTGATCTCATAGATTAGAGTTCCTATTTGAACCGTATGCATCGGGTAAGAATCAAATATTGAGATTTGATAAACAAGTCATTATTGTATTGCCAATGATGAACCGACTACATTCCAAGAAGCAATGATGGGCCCTGACTCCATAAAAAGACCAGAAGTCATAAAACATGTGATAGTTTCCATACACGAGAAATCAAGTTTATGAACTTGGAACACCCTCCGGAAAGGCATGAAGCCTATCAGTCGTATTTGTATCTATAAAAAATAGACATGGATGTTTGACATCTATGAAATAGTCGACATGTCGAAAAAGAGTTTACGACAATGTTCAAGGAGTTGACTATGACAAGATTTGATCTTTCGTAGCAATATTTAGCCTTGACGGATTAATATAGCAACCACTACATATAATTTCGTATATGGTAGTTGAACAAACAAAACAAAGTTCTTCTAATAAAATGGTTACCTAGGACATGTACATGACATGATCCGAAGGGTTTTGTTAATTCAAAGGATGCTAAAAGGGCATGCAAACTTCAATAGTTGAAGTGAGCATAAGGGAGTTGGAATCTTCACCGTGATGAAAATGTTAAAAGAGTTTAATTTCATCGGAGACGATGAAGATGCTTGCATTTGCAAGAAATGAAGTGGGGGCATTGAGACATATTTCTAATACATTATGTAGATGACATATTATTGATTGGAAATGATGTATCTTTTATTGACACAAGTTAAGAATTTCATTAAAATTAGATTTCGATGAAAGACTTGGGCAAAACTAGAATATTAGGCATCAATGTCTATATGGATAGATTGAAATGATAATATGGTCGTGCCAGATGTACATATATGAGATATTGAAAGACTTTAATATGAAAACGACAAGAAAGGTTCTTCCGCATGGAAAGGATTGAATCCAAAATTCAAGTGTATTGACACTTGGTAAGTGAAACGAGATTCAAGTATTTTTGACAGTCGGTGAGTGAAATCACAAGAATATTTTGATCAATAATATCGTGATATGTACATATCTAGATATGTCCTATATTCTAAATGTTGTGAGCATATACCAAAATGATTCATCAGATGATCATTAGACGATAGTAAAGATATTCTTATGAGCTTTGAAAGAACTAAGAATATATCATGTATAAGTGACAAATAGTTACAAATAGTCTATTGTAAAATGTTATATTGATACTAATTTGTCACAAGATACAAATTAAATTTATCTCAATTCAAACTATGGTGGCACAATGTATTAGAAAGGAGGTCCCATGATGGATTTGGATAAGTGATACGTTGCTAACGTATCTATAATTTTTGATGTTCCATGCTTGGTTTTTATCTACTTTCTTATGTTTTGTCCACACTTTGGAGTACTTTTTCTAAAATTTCTTGGACTAACCTATTAACAAGATGCCACAGTGCTAGCTGCCTGTTTTCTGCTGTTTTTGGTTCCAGGAAAGTCAGAAAATGAATATTCTCGAAATTGGACGAGACAAAAGCCATAGTCAGTTTTTCACCGAGGGGGACACGGAGCCAAAATACGAGACGAAGAGGGGCCAGAGGGCCACCACACCACCTGGCCGCACGGCCAGGCCTGGCTCGCGCTAGGGGGTGGTGTGGCCGCCTAGGGAACCCCCTCGGCCTCCCCTTTCGCCTATAAGATGCCTCCGATACAGAAACCCTAAGTACCCGATCAAAATTCCACCAAAGAGTCTATAGCCGCCGTCATCTCCATCCTTAGATCGGGAGGAATCTGAAGCTCTTCCCGGCACCCTGCCGGAGGGGAGAATTCACACTGGAGGCCTTCTTCATCACCATGCAAGCCTCTGGTGTGATGCGTGAGTAGTTCATCCTTGGATTACGGGTCCATGTAGTAGCTAGATGGTTGGTTCTTCTCCTTTGTGCTACCATGTTTAGATCTTGTGAGCTTCGTTCATGATCAAGATCATCTATTTGTAATCCTACATGTTGTGTTTGCAGGGATCCGATGGATATTGAGATGCTATTTCAGATTGATTATTGATTCTATCATGTCTTTGTTATTTTTGATCTTGCATGCTCTCCGTTGTTAGTAGATATCTTGGCTGAGTAGATTCTAGCAACTCCAAGAGGGAGTATTTATGCTCGAGAGTGGGTTCATGCCTCTAGTAATCTGGGGAAGTGACAGAAATCTCTAAGGTACTAGATGTGCTGTTGCTACTAGGGAGAAAACAACAATACTTTGTTCATAGAATAATCATATTGTTTACTTTACACGCAATGCATAATGCAATTATATGTTGCTTGCAACTTAATACTGGAGGGGGTTCGGATGATAACCTGAAGGTGGATTATTAGTCATAGATGTAGTTGGATTACGGTCTATGTATAATATTGTAATGCTCAATCAAATCTCATAGGAGTCAAGATGATTAGTATATGCATGTATGCTTTCTCGATGTTTGTCAATTGCCTCGCTGTAATTTGTTCACCCAACATGTCATCTATCTTAAGGAGAGCCACCACTAGTGAACTATGGACCCTGGTCCTTTCTTTTACCATCAATCTACAACTGTTTACTGCTTTCTGTTTACTTTCTACAAGCTTTTACTTTCTTCCATACAATACGTTTAATTCTTTGTTTTCAACAGAACCGGTGAGATTGACAACCTCACTGTAAGTTGGGGGAAAAAGTTATGTGGTTGTGTTGTGCATGATTCCAAGTTGGCAACAATACCTTGGAGGTGTTTCCTTGCTCCTACTGGTTCGATAACCTTGGTTTCATAACCAAGGGAAACTTGCTACTGTGCTCATCATACCTTCCTCTTGGGGTTCCCCAACGAGCTCGAGATATCTTGGGCCATCAATAAGTTCGAAAGTTAAGACATTGTGACAGATACTACAACAAAAGGCTAAGTATATGACTGCTATAGTAGCAGCAAAGGATGGCATTTGTGTTAAGTAGTTTGTTATCAAACTAGGTGTGGTTCACAGTGGGCTAGTACTATGAAGATATATTGTACGACAATTATATCAACATGTTTTAACCCCAAGGAACTAAGGTCTTACCAAAGGACAAAATTTATACAATGCCATCTCATTTCAGAATGAGTGATGCGTAGGGACGCAAAGACATGCAAATACACACAGACCTGAAAGTGTCAGATCAGAAATTATGTTAACCACTAGCAAACTCGTAGATACAACACCACAAAGCCATAGGTGTTGAATGCACAAGTTTTTCAAACTAGATTATTGACTCTAGTGCAAGTGGGAGACTGAAGGGAATATGCCCGAGAGGCAATAATAAAGTGGTTATTATCTTATTTCCTATTTATGATAAATGTTTATTTTGCATGCTATAATTGTGTTAATTGGAAATGTTATTACATGTGTGTTTAATAAACAAATAAAGGGTTCCTAGTTATGCCTCTCATATAAACTAGCTCGTTGATTAACAAGATGCTCAAGGTTTCCTGATCATGGACATTGGATGTTGTTAATAACGAGGTCACAACATTGGTTGAATGGTGTGATAAACATTCATCCGAAGAATAACAATATGATCAAAGTCATTGTGTTAAAATTTCTATGACAACATACAAACTAAATTTAGTCCTTAGACCATGAGATCATGTCAATCACTAACACCGGAAGAGTAACTTGATAACATCAAATGTCACACCGTAATAGGGTGACAATAAAGATGGGTTCAGATACTCCAAAAGTATTATGTAAAGGCTCATGGATCAAGAGTGAGATTTGTCCATCCCGATGATGGAAAGATATACTCTGGGCCCTCTTGATGATATTACATTGACATAGCTTGCAAGCAAGTGATAAGATCACTAGAATATTATATCACGGAAATAAGAAAAGAGTACTTGTCAGTAACGAGATAAAACTAGGTATGGGGATACCGATGATCGAATCTTGGACATATAATATATCGCGAGACATAGGAATTTAGTTACGACGTTAAAGGTTCACACGATCACTAGAGTCATTGTTGGATGTGTGAGAGTCAGTACGGATCTCCGGTCCTGCTGCTGATTATTGATTAGAGAGGGGTCTCGATCATGTCTGTATTATTCGTGGACCGTAGGGTGACACAATTAAGGGATACCGGCAGCATTTAGGAGCAAATGTGTTTCAGATAAAGATTAAGAAAGGGCTGGAATCATTTCAATGAAAACCGGAATTGTTTCGGGTGAAATTGCAGAAACTGGTTCCACATGTGATATTAAAATGTTGCAGGAGGTTTTATCTAAATGTTTGTTAATTAAACTAATTGACAAAATTCTGAATAAAATAAAAGAGTTTTATTAAATGAGAGCTTGCATTAAATTTGGTGGAAATTTAATAGAGGTGAGTGGAATTTTGAGCGGAGGCATATTTATGTGAGTGGGAGCTCCACCCACATGAATGATGGAAGAGGTGGGGGCACCACCATGGCCGCCGGCCATGTGAGGGGCTGCCCCTCCCTTATAAAAGGCCTCACACATCTCCTCTCATCTCACACCTCCTCGTGAAGGATCTCTCTCTCCCTCTAGTTTATTCCCATGGTCTCGGATTAGCGAGATATATGTTCCCGGGCTTTGTCTGAAAGGAGCTGCTTCTTCCGCTGCATTACTGGAGCAAGGACGTAGAGGTTGTCAGGGTACCGAACGTGTGCGATCACGGATGCACCGCTGCTTTGTGGTGCTGGACTTGCTGGTGCTGAACCTGCTGGACTTGCTGGAGCTAGACCTGCTGAACTTTATCACGATCTTGAGATCGGCAAGTGTACGACTACATCATCCACAAAATCAGATTTCGTTAACAACGCTTTGTCGCTCTTCAAGGGTATGTTGTCTATGGATGTATATCCACCCGTTGATTGTATCTGGATAGATAGATCTTGGTGCTTAGTAGTTCACATCATAGAATTTTTTTTCTATGCTGCGAACCCAACAACCTCCACTATCTTCCGCCAAACCATCATCAACATGTATATCAATGTGCAGACTCTCTACACACCAACCACCAACACTACCACGGTGCCAAGTAGCACCACATCCCTGCGCACTATCTCCAAGGCACGCCGTGGTTGCCACCAGTCCTCGTTGCACCATGCGGCCAAGTACCACCAGCAAACACAGCTTGAAGCCTCTAGAGGATCTGCCGTGCGTAGCACCTGCCGAACTGGCATGACTCGGTGTAGCACCTATCGGTCCAGCATGACTTGACATCGCTTCCGAAGCTCCGTGCAAGACAAAGCCGCTCAACCTTCCCTGCCTCTTACATCCAGCGTTGCTCCACAAGCGATGCTCCCAAGAGAGAACGTGACACCGCGGCGCCGCCATCGCCCGATCCGAAGATCTTAGGGTTCCCCCGGAGTAGCTCGATTTAGGTTGACACTAGGTGCACGATGATGCCTTCATCAAGGTAATGACGTGGTAACGCCGCCATCGCCTGCCAACGACTCGGTTTTCACCGGCACCTAGATCTCCCCGCCTCGCTGCCGGGACTAGATGACGGATCTCGAGATCCGCCGAACTAGCCTTAGGCCGACGACCTCCGACGGAGAAGATGACCACCACCACCAAGCCCAAGGCCTCCGCCCCAGGCGTCCTCATGATGCGGAGGAGTACCCAGAAGGCCTCTGCGGCTTCACCGGTCGACGACGAAGCTGGCCGTAATTGGATCTGGGCCGATCCCCAGCCAAGAACTCCACCAGCCCCGCCGCCTCAGATCTGCCGACATCGGACCCCGGCCGCCGCTGCCCCGCCATCACCGCCGGAGATCTAAGGGCAGGCCGCCGCCGCCCATCGATCCTAGGCCACCGCCGCAATATGGTAGGACGTGGGGGCATGAGGACGAAGACCGCCGCCGTGCCGCAAGGGCTTTGCCCAGCGACGTGAGCCGGCGGCGGCGGAGGGAGATGAGCTCGAGGGAGGGGGTGGGTAGACGGCGGCGTTGTTGCCGCCCGGTGCGGTCCAGCGGCGGCCGCACGGGTACGTGTCGCATCCTTCTATCCCCACCTAATCGAGACCTCCTGGGAAACCTAGCACCTCTCCATCCACGCGTCGCCGCCCCTGCAGTTTTCCCCTCCACTTTTTCTGCCTCCCCACTAAACTTCAGAAGCCACCGCATGTGGATCTTCGCTGCGCCGTCGACATGGACCATCCCAAGATCTTAGGAGGTGATCAAGAGCTCTGCATCGACGACAAGGACTTCTACACGGACGAGATCGAGCTGCTACACCTACTTCCTCTTTTTCCTCTTCCAGCCGTCGGCGTTATCCTCAGAATTCCGCCGCCCCAGTACCTCTCCGTCTGCATTGTCTACACACAGGGTACATGGTGCGCCTCCTCTTCCAATTTTCCCTCTCCTCCATCGTTTCTGTTCATGGTATCCGTCGTTCCGGCAACAATGTTGATCTCTGCCTAGTAGGTATATGTTTCGAACACCTCCAGGGACCGCCATTGTTGCCGCTGCTCTTTCTTGCGCACACACGCACCACATCTCTGCACTCTCCTGTGAAACGCCCACAACATGGCACCGCTGCGCCGCCTATGTTTGGTCGCTGCGCCGATCTTCTACTCTGCTTCAACTACAGCGTCGTGGTTTGTTTTCCGTGCAGAGCTAGTTCAGAATGTGGATGCTCCATTTTTTGATCAAGTCATCGTGCTAGCTTACCTGGTGCACGCCCAGTCTTCCACCCGGCAATTCCTGAGTTAAAATCCCGTTGTGCTCAATAAATTCCAGTGTTTTTGTTTTCTTATATTATCGTCTAGAACTATTTTAATGGGATATTCACTTCGGCTCGCAGGCAAATGCACCCATTATGAAAAAATATTTTTCGAAATTCAAAAAATTTGAAACAAAAATTCCGCATATACATTCGAGCAATTATGTTGGTTCACAAATTTTTGGGATGAAATAACATTTTATGTGTCGTGTATAAAAAAGACAGATATTTGTATAAAAAAGACAAAAAATATCTGTCTTTTTTATACACGACACATAAAATATTTTTTCGTCCCGAAAATTTGTGAACCAACATAAATTTTTGAATGTATATGCAGGATTTTTTTTTGAATTTTTTGACATTTCAAAATATATTTCCTACAATGGGTTGCACCTATGAGCTGAATTGCCGCCTCCTATTCTAATCTACTATTCAATTTTTCTAATGCTCTACCGTTTGAAACCAACTGAACCGCAGCCCTATGCATGAGTGCACCCACTAGTCATGTCCGGAGATCAAACCCCATCTTTTATACCCATGAAAATCTCGATGTCCGACTTTTTCAAAAGGAAACACACCTCTATCTGAACTCAATATGATCTTTTGTCCATTGGTTTTAGCCCTAAGTCGTGAATTGAGGTCTCGGGATCAATTTCTCAGAGCTCTCTGAGTCCTTTTTGTTCTCCGAATTTTTATCAGATCCGGCACACGAATATTCAGAAGGACAAACTCTATTTCATCTTCAGTCTGAACGTAGCTGAGTTGGCCTGCTCTGTGTTAGTCAACTCACAGTGGTGAGATGGATCCGCCTCTAAATAAAAGCCACCTTTTTTGTTTCTAAAAATTGTGCCAATCTTACTTAAATCAAATCTTCTAGTCTACAGTTCAAACTAATTATTTTATATATTAATGTTGTTAAAAAATACTTAAATAATTCGAATCTAAACTACTCCCTCCGTCCCGGTTTAAAGGACCTACGCGTATACCTAAGTTATTTATTTGACAAATAAAATATAAATTATTTTACACAAATGTTATACTATTAGAGTATAACATCTAAGTTTTCCAATGATATAATTTTTATATTAAATAATTAATATTTTGTTAGTCAAATTAATGATCTAGGTATACGCGTAGGCCCTTTAAACAATTAACGACCTAGGAGTATGTCTACTGTTTTGAATAATCAAAATCGTGCCAACTAATTAAAGTAAACAATTAAGTTTCCATAAATCATATCTTTTGAACCGTAATTTAAAATAAAAAGTATTTTATATGTAATTTCATCAGAAAAATTGTTAGAACTCGAATATGCCATCTATGATCTTGTTTGTATCATGCATTATGATATTTCGTGGTAGTTTGGTAACGACACCTAATAGTAACTTTTGCAATATATGTGATATGTTAAATGTAATGTCTTTGTTCCATTTAATCTTGATATAGATCACATATGCCATGTGTTTACTAGCTAATAATATTTAATATTGATGGTTAGAAAAATAACTTGAATCATATCTTAGATTGTCGGGAATCCGATTCCGCTTAATTTCGCTAAGTTGCACAACATCTTACCATGCCATGCATCATATCATAATTGTGCCGGATCTTTTATCGTAGTATTGAATATTCCATCCGGTGTTCTTTTAGTATTTTTCTTCTTTCCGGATAGGACGATGAGTTGATGCGAGTTTCGGCCACTTCTTCGGATGATGTATCTTCGGCAATGGTTCCCAAGCGAGCATCCTCCCCCTGCTACCTATTTTCGCTTTATGGCTTTACTCCTCTCTATTGCTATCTGTGTTGTGATGCTTTAGTTTTGTACCATTTATATTCCCTACAGCCTAGATTGTCTTGGTCACTTCGTATTGCCCGTTGATTTGGTAGATAGTTGGCCATGCGAGTCGTAGTTGCTTGCTCAGGTGTCGGTCCGAGTTGTCGAGTTCCACAATTGTTGGGAGGTTGACACATGCTTAATGATGGAGATAATCATGGTTTTACTTACAACTTGATAATTAAAATATTGTTGGGAATAGATATAACTAATCAAGAGGCACCGGTAGATAATAGTTGAGATTTGACTTTTATCCCGTCCACTTGTGTCCACCTAAGACATGAGTAGTTGATGCATGTTCTTTAACTATCGCACTACCCACATGTCGGAGACTTTATGAATCCTCCTTCGCCTAAGCTTAATTCACATCTTATTTCTTGGGGCCATAAACTAGTTTAGGGCTTTACTACTATCCTGTACTTATGTTATGCTTTACTGCTTATTTACTACTGTTGCTCGAGGAGTGTTTACCTGTACTGTTTAGGAATACAGAGTGTTTATGTGGTATCGACAAGCCCAGTCACATTTTCGGGTTCCTAGTCGTTTATAGCTATTGGCGCAAACCCTGGGTCCGTCTCGAAGCCCATCCAACTTCGTTGCAGATATCTTAGTAGGGTGCCCCCCTGAAATCATTTTTGAACCTTGTAAATGCTTTGTCGTGATGCCTCTTTGTTTTTATCTGGTTTTTTTCGAGGTTGATCATACGTGTGTTACTATTTGTGCATCCCACTATTTGTGCATCCCTGTAGGGTAAATCTTTTTGAAAAGCCATGTCCACGATTATGGACTAATTGGAGCACAGTGTCTCGATCATAGACAACTCAAACTAAAGTAGTGTTATAAATTTGACTTTAACATGACTAGTAATCAGCTCCACTACAATGGAATGGTTAACTAAAAGTGCCAACAACTAATGATATCGGGATGTCATATGTTACCTATATTTAACTAGTAAGTATTGCCACTATAATAGAATGATTAATAAAACTGCCAACTGTGTGTGTTCCTCAGAAGGACTTCTCATTTGGTCTCGAGGGGAAACTCCAAGATGGGTTCTGTTTGGTGTTAGTATCAGGTTGGCTTTGAATATGTATTTCTTACCCCGCTCTAATAGTCATAAGTTATATCGTGTCTCTATAGGTTATTTTAGTGCATGCTTTGTTGCCGCTAATCCCACCACACCTATGTAGGCGAGAGCCGCGGAATTCTAAGGCTCGTTGTGTACTAGTCTCAGTACTGATCACTCCCTTTTTCTTTTGCCCTTTGTCAGCATCCCTTTTGATTTGATAGGTATGAGTTCGACAACGTTAGCAAGGTTACCCTTCCAGCTTGGTCTGGTGATGCATGTAAAATGCATGCATGAACTTTGTAGTTTGTTGATATGAGTCCCCACTTATTTACAACATATATGATGTTATATCCATGTTTTACATTGATTTTTGGAGATTTACCAATAATCCCCTTTATTTTGATTATAACTCTGCAGGATAGGAAAACCCGATTTTGTGTATTTTTTTAACTTTTAGGGACCTAAACAAAGTCAAATGGACCTAGGATTTCTGGAGCATCAATATTTCATCAAGAGAAGGACCCGGAGGACTTGGACCACACGAGGAAGCCTTAAGGCCCAAAAGAGCTCAGGTGGCGAGCCCAGTTGTGGGCGCACCACTCATGTTATCTTTCGCCTCGGCTGTCCGATTCTCTTGATTATTTCACCCATAGACTTATTTTGACCTAAAAAGTCTATATAAAGACCCCCCGAGGAGTCCTTGAAGAGGGAGTGCCGCAGAAACATGAAACGCCAAAAAAGAGCCAGAACCAGCAAAGATTGGAGGGGAAAACTCCACAGGAGACGCTGCCGGAGGGATCTCTACCTTCTCCAACGTCTTCACCATCATCACCATGATGAAGAGGGAGTAGTCCACCTCTGGACTATGGGTTTTTGGTAGTAGCTTGATCTATTTCTCTCTTGTTCTTCATATATCTAGTACCATATGAGCTACCCAACATGATTATGGTCATATATGTAATTTCTATGTGGTGGATCTTTATTCTATGATTTGACATATGAGATTGGAACCTATTATGTGTAAGATGTATTGATAGATGCATATCATGTACCCCGTTCTTAAGTACTTGTTCTGATCTAACTTATATGCAAGAGCATGTGTGGGGAGAAGTGTGTATTAGATGGAGTAGCATGGTGGTAGTGATTGAATAGTGACAACAAGTTTAAGATCTACTATGGTATTACCTTTCTTTTGTTGTCTTACTAGGGATATAATGAATTCATGTGCTATAATTATCTTGTGGCAGCTTGATAATATTGTTTGGTCAAGGTAGCATACTTGTGATTCAAACATCGTGTCAAAATACCTAAGGCTATACTCTGTTGATTCTTAATTCAAGATTTCTTGGAGTTTTCCCTATCTTGAGGAGTATAAGAGAGATGTGTTGCATCATCTCTATGTTAGAACATGATGCCCATATTAATGCTTATCAAACACATGTTGAAGTTCCACCAATATTATGTCTTTGATGAATTGTGTGTGTCCACTACAACCCAAAAAGAGAGTAGAAAGGTGAACCCATGAACCTTAGTCCATTTTAAACCATTAGAAAGACCTTTCCAACACAATTATCACACTTTATATTTCCTACAATTTATTATTTGAAAATACAAAAATACTTTCTTCACTTGTAAACACACACAAAACCCAAAAACAACTATCTTTTATTCCATTTACTTTGCTTGCCTAGTTTTACTTGTTTTGCTTTACTTTATTTATATTTATATTTCATATTACTAATATGAAACCTTGTGCTTAACAACCACACGGTGGAGTTAACGACAAAAGACAAAAACTTTGCTTTGCAGGTTTCTAGAGGAGGAGAAGAAGAATTAACCTCTTAGCCAATTCCCCGAGAGTACGATATAAACCCTCGAGTCACCCTTGTGGGGAAAAGAAACTTGCTACAACACTCTACACTTGGAGTCCCAACGAATTGGTACACGTAGTTGTTGCCATCAAGAAGATTTTCTAGCACCGTTGCCGGGGAGTTTCAAGAGGGACATCATAGCTGCACCATCTTCATCAACTTTGTGCAAACACCTAAGCTTGGGGAGGTTACACCACTATGAGCTTTTCCTTCTCCTTTAGATTTTCAAAATAATTTTCTTTTGTCTTGTTTTTAGTCTTTTGTTAGTTTTCTTTAAAACACAAAAACACATAAAAATAGTATAACCTTTGGAAGAATGGATAAAACAACTTATTGCCCCTTTAGCGTGAGAAAATTTCCTCAAAAAGATGAAATACCTTTAGAACCCTTTGAAATTGATCCCGCATTAACTAAAGCTATTTATGAAAACCGCTTTCTTGGAAAACCAAAAGAAGATCCTATGATACACCTAAGGAAATTTAATGATAAATGCAAGGCCTTGAATATAAGCAATACCAATAATAACATAATCAAAGTTAAACTTTCCCATATTCACTTGTTGGAAAGGCACTAGATTGGATATTAAAATGGCCACCTAGAAACTTTAGCTCTTGGTTTAATGTTAAAGTTGCCTTTGTTGAAAGATTTGGATCCCCTGAAATCATAAGTCACCTGAAGGAAATAATTATCTCCTTTAAACAAAATGAAGATGAACTACTAGTAAAAGCTTGGGAAAGATTTAGGGGATTTGCTTGTGGAGAAGAACATGGCCTTAGGGATTGGATGTTAAATGCATATATTTTATAGAGAGATAACTAACAATGGCGTATTTGGATAATGAATGTAGAGGTGCTTTTGAAAGGAATATGCCCGAGAGGTAATAATAAGTGGTTATTATCTTATTCCAAGTTTATAATAGATGTTTCTTTCTCATGCTATAATTATGTTAACCGGAAATGTTAATACATGTGTGTTTAATAAACGAAGAAAAGGTTCCTAGTAATGCCTCTCATTACACTAGATTGTTGATTAATAGATGATCAAGGTTTCCTGATCATGAACATTGGATGTTGTCCAATTACATGGTCATGTCATTGGAGAATGATGTGATGAACATTCACCCATAGTAGGTTTAGCAATACGATCATGTCTTCAAAGTTTATATTGCTATATCACATGAAGTAACACTAATACTTAGACCATGAGATCACGTCAATCACTAACACTGGAAGAGTACTTTACTTCCATCAACCGTCACACGGTAACAGGGTGATTGTAAAGATGTCATTGGGTACTTAGAAAGTGTTAGTTGAGGCTTGTGGATCGAGAGTGGGATTTGTCCATCCTGATGACGGAGATATATACTCTGGGCCCTCACGGTGATATCACATTGACATTGCTTTCAAGCACATGACTGGCTCATGAGAATGTTATATCACAAAACGAGTAAAAGAGTACTTGTCGGTAACAAGATCGAACTAGGTGATGGCTCTGATTTTTGCCATCTTCCACTGCGTTTAAATGTTGTTTTTGGTCAAGCAATTGCCAAAAAAACTCTTAACTCTTGCCACTAATGACTAATAATTGCAAATATATGCAAATTCCTTCTTTGATTTATGTTGTATAGGAAATCACGACTTTTAAAGCAAAATAAGGAGTCATAATGAAGGATTTTGAGGAAGTACACACAACCAAGTAATTGGAGAGGTGTTCCAGGGCGCCTGAAGGCTTAACGAGCACTCGTACGAGCGCGGTTCGCCCGTACTGCCCTCCCGTACCAGGTGGGGACGGCTTTGTCTCGTCAAACCCTACAACTTTCATGAAGAAACCTATATATTTCGAGGCTCTAGCCGCTAGCCAGAGAGCCACCATTCTCAAATTGCACCACAACACCACCGAAGGAGATCCACAACATTGTTCATCCATTGTTCATAACTTCCACCATCCACCCATCCACTAGCCATAGCCATTGCTTTGTACTTTAGATCTCCTTGTGATTTGGCGACCATTGTAAGAATATTTGATTTCAATCTAAGTATTTGCATGATGTTTTCTATCTCCGATCTATTTGTTATGAGTGAGTAGTCCTCACGGGCTGCGGGTTGGGGAGAAACCTCGCAGCAATTATGTGCATCTAGATCATGGGAGAATTGTATTTTGTTTGAATTCATGATTTGTATCTTTTATTTCTTCGTATCTTATCTCAATCTGTGGACTTGTAGGTACCCAAGATCCCATAGATTGATAAAGGCTTGAGGTGAGATACTTGGCTAGCAGCGATCTCATAGGAACCTTAGTGACATAAAGGGTAGTACGGTCTTCGCTTAGCGCCCCATTCAAGATCAACAACAACATCACCACTTAAAGATTTGAACTGTGTTTACACTTAATAATCGTTTATAACCCGTGGCTTTAGTGTACTCTCGGTTGGATTAAAAGTCTATTGCTATGCCCGCTTCATCACGGGGGCTCTAGAATATTAGGATGTGTTACCCACAAGAGATTATCTCAATACAAACATTATACGTGACTATGCTTATTATTATATTTTATCCCATTTGATGTGCAGCTGCAGGTGGATCTTTAACCCTGGCCTATCTCCATCCATTTATTCAAACCCGTTATAAAGTAAACTAGATTGGTCTAGTCAACTAAGGTAAAACAAACAAACAAAATCTTGTAGACGTGTCCTTTTTTATTACCTTTTAGCAGTGCTTTCTGAGGTCCGATTAAACCTAGGTATTCTAGGGAAAAAGCTATTATACTACATCCGTGAATCCAGATCGAAGGTATCAACCCTTTTTCTGGCGCCGTTGCCAGGGAAGCAATTTCGCTATCCTGATGAGGTCATTAGAGACCTTGATTTTAGTTTTATTATTAGTTGTAGTTTAATTCTTGTTATTAGTTTGCTTTCTTGTTATCTATTTGAAAACCCAAAAAATTAGTTACTTGTTATTCGTTTTCATTACTTAAAAATTACTGATGACCCACAAGTATAGGGGGTGTATCGCAGTATTTTCGATAAGTAAGAGTGTCGAACCCAATGAGGAGCAGAAAGTGCTGGCTAGTGGTATGGATCAGGAATTCTCTGCAAATACTTAGCAAACGGATTTTTAGGGTTTTTTGATAAAGCAAGTAAACAAAGTACGAGTAAATAAAAGACAGTAGGAATAAATGCAGCAAGTGGCCCAATCCTTTATGCAGCAAAGGACAAGCCGGTTGTATTTCTTAAGATGACCAAACATTCTCGAGGACACATGGGAAGACTGTCAAGTGCTTTCGCTTCATACAGTTGATTAATCTTCTTTAGCTTGCTAAGTGTTGTGTGGGTGAACCTGTGCTAATGTACCGACCTTCCTAGGACTAATACATACTTGTGATTATACCCCTTGCAAACATCCGTAAGTACAAGGAAGTAATTAAGGTAGAAACCTAACCACAACTTTAAACTCTAAGACCCTTACGTCCCTTGTGCAATGGTTTCCTAACGGGGGTTCAAGTTTCTGTCACTCCAGCAACCCCTACGATTAGTAGACAAATACACAATGCATTCCCCTAAGCCCATATAGGTGAAGTGTCATGTAGTCGACGTTCACATGACACCACTAGAAGAAGTACACCACAACTTAAATATCAAACTATTGAATCTTTCTCAACACAACTCCACTACTAACAACATGACTTCTCCCATGTCCTCAAGAACAAAACGAACTACTCACAAGACATCATATGGATCATGATCAGAGATGGAATAATGATGTATAACAATCTGAACATAAACAATAATTCAACGGTTCACTCAATAGCATCAACTATAAAGAGTAATCAACATCGGGAAAGTTTCCCCTATGAACTATGCAAGATTCAACGCAATTGTTATAGCAATATGGAGATGGTGATGAGGGTGCTGATGGTGATGATGGTGGTGATGATGATGATGATCCTGATGAAGTCCAGCTTGATGGTGGTGTTGATGGCGACGATCTCCCCTCTCCGGGAAGGAATTCCCCCGGCAGAAATCTGTCTGCCAGAGAGATCTTTCTCTCTCGGTATTTCCCGCCCCGCAGAGGCGGTGGAATCTTTCTATGGTCGCTCCCCCAGTCTTAGGGTTTCGGGAGGATAATATACACTAGAGGGGAGACCCTGGAGTGGGCCTGGGCTGCCACACCACCTGCTGGCGCGGCCTAGGGCTGCCCGCACCAGGGGGTGGTGTGGGCCCCCTGTGGCCCATCTCCAGCCCCCCTTCTGGCTTCCTTCGTCTTCTAGAAAAATAGGATTTTCCGTATATTTTCCCGGATTTTCTGATCTTCGCGAATTTTGCCTCCAAACAACACCTTTTCCATCAGAATCCTGACTGCAGCGGTCCATGCTCCAAAAGTCATCAACCATGCAAAAACAGATGAAATAACATAAGTATCACCTCTCAATATGAAATATATCAATGAATAATAGTGAATTAAGACATAGAATAGTGATGCAAAATGGACGTATCAACTCCCCCCAAGCTTAGACTTCACTTGTCCCCAAGCGAGACTGAGCTCAGTAAACATGGCCTCAGGTTTATGGAGTGAAGAGTCAATAAAAGAATACGGACAAGAAGCATCACATTCATCAAATACATAGATCATAATAGAAGACAACTCACTATTATATAACTCAACTTGCAATGAGTAAAGGAAACACAATAAAGATACAAAAAGTAAATCATAATTGGTAATGGCAAAGTTAGCTCTTGGTCGAAGAATAGTTGATAATTTGCTGGAGTTCACAAATAACTGGTTTTCAATGATAGCTTTCAAAGTAGTAAACATCAAGATAAGAGCAATGTGCAAAACAAGGAACATAAGGAACATGATTGAATAAATCATCATATGAATGAATGAAACACAACAACTCAAAATACTTGCTGAGATAGAAGGGAATAGGTTTACTGACTCAACTAAAAAGTTAAAAGAAAGACCCTTCACAGAGGGAAGCAGGGATTGCAAGTCTCATAAAGAGCTCCCAAAAATTATGATACTTACTAGCTTTCAGCTCTCATTGCCCCTATCATAGGCATCTTTAGGTGATTAAGGTTAAAGTGATCAAATATGAGGATATGCATTGACAAGTTGTAAATTGAGAATCTCATGTCCCTTGAATACGAGGGCCGCTCCTCATGCTACTCAAGTTTAGTCACCGGTAAGTTCTTGTCATCGTAAGCATATGTGTATCATAGAGAACCACCAACGGGGTACCCCTTGCCCGATGATACGGAAGAATCCCCATATCAAAATGACAAGGCAAGCAGACAACAAGCATCTCAGCAATCTTCTCATTTACCATGGGAATATGGTGCTTTTTTCTCTCTTTCCTCTTTTCATAATCTTTTTTTTCTTTTTCTCTATTTTTCTCAATATCGGACTCTTTTTTTTATAATAAGAATGCTTCATAGATGCTCGTTATGGTTACTTTGCAGGTTTCCACCATGTCAGCATGGATTAGACCAGCGGCCTAGGTGTTTCTCTAACACATATGCATAACTCCATGGACTTACAAGCTCCCCTTTCATTTCACACCGATGACATCCATAGACAAAAGAACATGATATCAACTAGGTACAAACTACCCGTGCAATGTTGAAAGCGTTCCCCATGACAGCATGGTTCTGCTAATTCACAACTTACAAAGCGCAAGCATATACGCAACATAGGTGAGCACAATGGTTCAAGTTTATTAAGTGCAAGAAAGTAAAGTGTGCCATCAAGTTTGTGAGAGCTTTAATCACTAATTTTCACGTAACAAGTTTAATTTGGGAGGTAGATAAAACAAGAATTTACTTGGAATAGAAATAATGCTAATAGGTAGGTATGGTGGACACAAATGGCAAAGGTTTTGGTTTAAAGGAGTGGATGCACGAGAAGAATTCCCTCTCAGTACAGGTTTTTGGCTAGCAAGGCTGGGTAGCAAGTACAAGAGTTGAAGGAAACAACCAAACATACAAGTGATAAAGACAAACATGCAATCTTCCTTGGAAGCACAAAAGATCTTAACTAGAGAATACTAGACTTATGAGCAAATCAAGAAAGAAAGATGATGAAATTATTTTTCTTTAGAGTACTTTTATCTTTTTCATTCAACTCTCAAAAATAGTGTTGCTACTGACCGAGCCAGGTTTGCCAAAACCAACTAAATTAACTCAATGATCCCAAAGTGCTACCAATACTAACATCAGGATCAATCATATAACCACGAATTGAAAACTAATATAAGCTATGAAAAAGAGTAAATGATAGAACTTCTCATTAATAATCCATAACGGCAACTCACACCAAAGGATATATATCTAACGAGAGAGGGGACACTTCCATAATGCAAACCATACTACATAATAACTCCTCTATTCATGATATGACTCTACTAAAAATGTAAAAAGATAGAAGATAGTGATATGATACCGCGGCACTCCCCCAAGCTTGGAACAAACCAAGGGGATGCCAAACCTGATGACGAATTACTCCTTTGGTGGTGGTGGTATCCTCTCGATGAGCTTCTTGACCAATTTCCCCAAGTCCTCAATCTCGAAGGTGAGTGTACGAATCAACTCTGAGTTGTGCTCAATGCGGTGCATGATCATGTCAGATTGTGGATCCCAGCTCTTGTGATTCTTTTTCCGCTCTTCCCTCTTGCAGTCTTCTTTTCCTGCATGGTTATGGATAAAGGTATGGAAGGGACTCTTGGTGCTTGGAGAAGGTGACCGTGGAGCCAAACTGTGACGAGGAGCTTTCCCCCAGTCTGCATCCGTGCAGTCCTTCTAACCCTGGCAGGGTTCGCCACCACTCCAATGCTTGAAATGGTACTGCCGGTGTTCTTTGCCTCTTCTTCACCTTCACTCTTGATTTCCTTCTCCTTCCCGAGGTCTTGGAGGTCTTCCTCGATAGGCTCCTTCCCTTTATCCTTGGCGGACACCATTGTGCTTCTAAGCTTTCAAAGATAGTTCCTGGCAGAAACAGATCGAAACAAAAACATGGCGAAAACACGATATACGAACCTCGGGAGATCCGGGGGATTATATATTACGAAGTTTCATATAAAAAGGAAGGTGCTGGGAGAAAACGAGTCAGAGGCGGAGTCCGGGGTGGACTGACCACCTGGTGGCGCGGCCAAGGGTGGGCCCGCGCCACAGGGTGGTGTGAGCCACCCTGGCTCCGTTTCCGTCCCTCTTTCGCTTTGTAGCTTTCCTCATTGACTGAAAACTGCAAAAATATAGTTCGATAGTATTTTCGCGGAGCTTTCCTTACTAGAACTGTTACCTATTTGAAAACAGACTATGCAGGTCTCTGAATTTGGTATCTAGTAGATTCTTCCGGAGTCATTACTTGAATATCATAGATATCTTCATCTTCATACACTTATTAATTGAGTCATAAAACCCTTCTCTTCCTTATTACACCAATATCTCCACTTCCTGGAAATTTCTTTCACATAAAACTTCACACAGTTCTCATTAGCAACATTAATATAAATGAAGTGATAAAACCTTTTGAGTCCAACTTCAACTGAAAACCATCAAAACATAAGCTACTGAAGCAACTCCTTCTGAAAACCCAAAAAGAATTCAAAAAGGAAATCTATTAAAGAAGCAAATGCAAAAGTGGCAAAATCTATCAAAACAGACCAACAGGTAAAGATTGATTTTTTCGAAAATCTTCTGTTGCTCAAATCAAAAAGTGCAAAACTAACAAAAGTTAAATAACAACCTGGGTCAGAAGCACAAAAAATTACAGCTCAATCTGACATACAGAGATCTCTCACAAATATTTACGGTGAAGCACAAAAATCTGTTTCGGGACAGCAACTTTCCCAAATATTACTTCTCTCTCATTAGAGGTTGATGTTGACACAAAAACCAAACAAAACGGATAAGGAGCGGTTATTACCGAAGTAATAACTTCCAAGACTCAAAGAAACAAAAACAAACTGAAAGCAAAAACAAATTGGGTTGTCTCCCCAAAAGCTCTTTCTTTTTATAGCCATTAAGATGGGCATGATCATTTTGGAGACGCTCTCATAGAAATATGAATTGAAGTGAAAGAGAGCATTAAGAAGCAAAAATACACACATTTAAGTGTAACCCACTTCCTATGCAAGGGAATTTTGTAAACAAACAAGTTGTTGAAACCAGAGGCTACTTGCATAAGAAGTCAAAAGAAGTGCAACATAAAAACTTTCAGCATAAAACGAGGAAACTTGATATTATTGAGATGCATAAGAACACTTTTTCCTCTTTCATAGTAACTTTTAGTATCGTGCATAAACTTAACAATATAGCTATCACAAGGACCATCATATCAATGATTGCTTATTCTAACAGAAAACACAGGAATACTAGCTCTCATAACACTACTTTGTGAAACAATATTAGAGGTATCCTTACGAAGGATAGGGTGTCCCTCTTTCTCATATTTAGTAACAAGGTCTTTCACATTTGCTATTATAGGTTCATCAACCTTTTGTTTATTAGGTTCAATAGCTTCATTCATACTTTCATCAACCATACTAGCTATCATAGAATGTTCCTTTATCTTAACTGGAAAAGGTATTTTCTCAATATAAGGTTCAGGTAAGACATGATTAGCAGTATAAACTTCAGTATTTCTTGCAGGAACACTCTTAGCAATATCTTTATAAGGTTCATGATACTTATTCCACTTCTTTTTAGGCACTTCAATGTAGGAAGCAAAAGCCTTAAAATAAGAAGCAATAGCTTAAGAGTCTAGACCATAAGCATTTTTAATGTTTTGAAAGTTATCAGTTCCCATAAAAGATTCAATGCATTCATAATCATAATTTATACCTGACTTTCTACCTTTTTCATTCTCCCATGCTTCAGCATTGTCTTGAATACGGTCCAGAAGATCCCATTTAGCTTCTTGTTCCATGCGAGTGAATGATCCAGCACAAGAAGCATCCAATAAATCTTTATCATGTAGAGGGAGTCTTGCATAAAAGTTATTGATAATAATATTGTTGGGGAGCTCATGAATGGGACATTTGAGCATTAGTAACTTCAATCTCCCCCAAGCTTGAGCTGTACTCTCTCCATCAAGAGGCCAAAAGTTGTATATTTGATTCCGATCTTTATGAATCTCACTAGGAGGATAAAATTTTGAATAAAAGAGAGGCACTATTTCCTCCCATTCAAGAGCTTGACCATTCTTCAGCAGCTTATACCATTCCTCAGCTCTTCCTTTTAGTGATAATGAGAATAACTTCTTCTTAACTTGATCTGTAGTAATACCTGCACACTTGAACAACCCGCATAATTCGTGTATAAAGAGTAAATGATCACCGGGATGGATAGTTCCATCCCCAACATAGTAGTTATCCATAACACGATCAATAATTCTTGTAGGTATTTTGAAAACATCATTCTCAGTAGGTGGTGGCTTATCTACTACCTTAACAGTGCTAGTAGCATTACCAAATAAGAAACTCAGCGAATTGTCCATAGCGAAAATAAAGCAACTAACAGAAATAAACAATACTCATAGTAGAAGTTTCCTTTACCAGTTCCACTCTCCAATAGTGCTTCACTCCCCGGCAACGGCGCCAGAAAATAGTCTTGATGACCCACAAGTATAGGGGGTGTATCGCAGTATTTTCGATAAGTAAGAGTGTCGAACCCAACAAGGAGCAGAAGGTGCTGGCTAGTGGTATGGATCAGGAATTCTCTGCAAATACTTAGCAAACGGATTTTTAGGGTTTTTTGATAAAGCAAGTAAACAAAGTACGAGTAAATAAAAGACAGTAGGAATAAATGCAGCAAGGCCCAATCCTTTATGCAGCAAAGGACAAGCCGGTTGTATTTCTTAAGATGACCAAACATTCTCGAGGACACATGGGAAGACTGTCAAGTGCTTTCGCTTCATATAGTTGATTAATCTTCTTTAGCTTGCTAAGTGTTGTGTGGGTGAACCTGTGCTAATGTACCGACCTTCCTTGGACTAATACATACTTGTGATTATACCCCTTGCAAACATCCGTAAGTACAAGAAAGTAATTAAGGTAGAAACCTAACCATAGCTTTAAACTCTAAGGCCCTTACGTCCCTTGTGCAATGGTTTCCTAATGGGGGTTCATGTTTCTGTCACTCCGGCAACCCCTACGATTAGTAGCCAAATACATAATGCATTCCCCTAGGACCATATAGGTGAAGTGTCATGTAGTCGATGTTCACATGACACCACTAGAAGAAGTACACCACAACTTAAATATCAAACTATTGAATCTTTCTCAACACAACTCCACTACTAACAACATGACTTCTCCCATATCCTCAAGAACAAAACGAACTACTCACAAGACATCATATGGATCATGATCAGAGATGGAATAATGATGTATAACAATCTGAACATAAACAATAATCCAACGGTTCACTCAATAGCATCAACTACAAAGAGTAATCAACACCTGGAAAGTTTCCCCTATGAACTATACAAGATTCAACGCAATTGTTATAGCAATATGGAGATGGTGATGAGGGTTCTGATGGTGATGATGGTGGTGATGATGATGATGATGATCCCCATGAAGTCCAGCTTGATGGTGGTGTTGATGGCCACGATCTCCCCTGTCCGGGAAGGAATTCCCCCGGCAGAAATCTGTCTGCCAAAGAGATCTTTCTCTCTCGGTGTTTTCCGCCCCGCAGAGGCGGCGGAATCTTTCTGTGGTCACTCCCCTAGTCTTAGGGTTTCAGGAGGATAATATACGCCAGAGGGGAGAGCCTGGATGGGCCAGGGCGGCCACACCACCTGCTGGCATGGCCTAGGGCTACCTGCGCCAGGTTGTGGTGTGGCCCCCTGTGGCCCATCTCCAGCCCCCTTCTGGCTTCCTTCGTCTTCTGGAAAATTAGGATTTTCCGTATATTTTCCCGGATTTTCTGATCTTCGCGAATTTTGCCTCCAAACAACACCTTTTCCATTAGAATCCTGACTGCAGTGGTCCATGCTCCAAAAGTCATCAACGATGCAAAAACAGATGAAATAACATAAGTATCACCTCTCAATACAAAATATATCAATGAATAATAGTGAATTAATACATAGAATAGTGATGCAAAATGGACGTATCAATTACCAAAAAGATAAGAGCCATGGCTCAAAAGAGATTAGGGGAGTATGCTACTCCCACTAATGATTTTGTTCGTGCACCCATCACTCAACCCGCAGTTGATGCGGAAACATATGAGATGAAACCTAACCTTTTAAGTTTGGTTCAACAAAACCAATTTGGCGGTTCATCCTCTGAGGATTCGAGATTGCACTTAAATACTTTTACTGAAATTTGTGACATGATGCGTATTAAAGATGTAGATCCAAATGATGTTAAGTTAAGATTATTCCCTTTCTATCTTAGAGTAAAGGCTAAGGATTGGTTGCTAGATCTACCAAAGGGCACTATGAAATCTTGGGAGGAATGTACTAATTTGTGTATGACTAAAATTTCCCCCAGCTAAGACTATGCAGCTAAGATCCAATATTACAAGCTTTAGACAAGAATACCGTGAGCCACTAGCGCTTGCGTGGGAAAGGATGAAAGAAGCCGTAATAAACTGTCCTAATCATGGGATGGAAGAGTGGCTTATATTACATTTGTTTTATAATGGTCTTAACCCAATGTCTAAGTCTATGCTAGATACTGTAGCAGGAGGAATGATCATGGGAAAACATGTGTGTGTTGCAAAAAAGTTACTTGATGATATGCAAAATAACCATGCCCAATGGCATGCGGAAAGAACCTCAAAGAGAGTAAGTTAAATTACCGAGGTAAACAATGAGGAGCTTATTCTAAGGTAGATGAGTTGCTTAGCTTAGTGAAGGGTAGGGAAGATACCCAAGTTAATGCTATCACTACCGATGTTAATGATGTTAATTTTATAGCTCACACTCCTTTTAATCCTACATGGAAAAATAATTATGCTTCTAATGTTCAAAAATATCAGGCTAATCCTGTAGGAGCACCTTATAATAATTATGATAATACTAATGGAGCAAATCATGGCAATCTCCCGTTTGAGCAAACCATTAGAACATTTGTACAAGCTCAAACTGAACAAAATAATATGCTTATTAAGATTACGGAGAACCATGAAAGTAGTATAGGAAGATTATCTAATCAAGCCGTTGCAATTAGAAATGATGTGCAGGCTCTACAGGAAAGAACAAAGACCATGGAGGCTCAGCTGAGTAAGGTAGCCAAGAGGCAAGGTCTCATACTAGCAAAGTTTGTTGGAAACCCGAGCCAAATCCGGTAGAAGACCTCAAGATGATGAGGGTGGTAACCAATGATGAAAAACCCGAAGAGCTAGATTATAGCAACGCGCCAACACCGGAATATACCATGGAAGATCTATTGAAAATGATCACCATTAAGAATCCATGTATAGAACAAGGTAATGCTGCTATGTACCAACAATTTATACAACAAGTAGCATCTAAGGTTCGTGATTTAGAGATGGAGTACAAAATACTAACTAATAAGCTTCCAGCTAAGCTAGATGATATATTTGAGCCCACTATTAAAATTAAGTTGGGAGTTAATGAGATATTCGCGCTTTGTGCTCTTGGTGCAAGCGTCTCAACAATTTCCAAAAGCCTATTCAATAAGTCAAACTTGGGGCCATTTGTTACAACTGAATTAAGACTCCATCTAACTAATTCAACTTATAAACAAGCTGTTGGGATCAAAGAAAATATAGTTTTTGAAATTAAAGGTAGTCCCGCTCTTATTGATCTTGTTATTGTGGACATGCCTGAAGATCCCATATCACCTATAATTCTAGATAGGCCATTCCTAAGAACTATTAAAGCTTTGATTAATTTACATGAAGGGAATGTAAGAATAGGGATACCATCTAGAGATCCTTTTGTAGTCCACTTCCCTAGGAAAAAGAAGGACAATCCTAATGATGATGATGGTGTAATTACTTTAAAAGCAAACTACTTTGGAGTGGGTGTCCCACTTCACAAACCTAAGTGATTGCCATCAAGGTGAAGCTAATTGACCTTAACTAAAAGCGCTTCATGGGAGGCAACCCATGTGAAATAAAGTTTCTCTTTATATTTTCTATTGTGTTAGTTTGTTTTTGTTTTTATTTTTGTTTTCATTTTAATAAAGAGTGTTCAAGAAGACCTATGGAGAGAGGAGAATAAATAAGGTAATCCTCTATATTTTATTTTTACTAACACATAGCCTAAGAAGTATTGCTGGATCATTACTTAGTGTTTTTGTTGTTATCTAACCCTTTGATAAGATGTGAAAAGGTGCACGAAGCTCCTAATCAAATTCCTTGAGTTTTTATAGTTCACAGTGTCGATAACGACCACTGGTACGGCCGGAGTGGACCGTACCGTGCACCCGTACCACCTCAAGGCAAAGGAAGATAAAATAATTTGATGTTTGCTAAAGGAAGATTGTCGATAACGACCACCGGCCGGACGCGCCCGTACCACGCGCCCGTACCGTACCCCTGAGCAAACATCAGATTTTAAGCAAAAGTCACCACAGCGTTAATGACCAGCAGTACGGGTGTGCGCGCCCGTACCGTGCGCCCGTACCGAGTGCACTGCCTGGGAGCAGCCATCGCCCCCAAGGTAAGTCACCCGGTACGGGCGGGCTCCGGCCGTACCACCTGCCCATACCACGTACGCGGATGCCATAATGACCTCGAGGAGGTAACCTAAAAATCCCCAAATCATTTTTTCTCTTTCTTCTACCTCCAAACTTCATACCACCTCCATGGATCTTCAAATTTACTCAATCTTTCTTCGATTCTTCGCACTCACTCGATCTAAGGTATGATTCTCTTCCGATCCCCAACTTATTTGTGCAAATTCTTTGCTTAATCATTCATCATTGTCAATCTAGACATAGGTCTTGATCTTGATTCAATCTTGATACCAAGTATGCTTAGCATTATTTTTTAGAGGAGTTTCTTTTGTACTTAGTGTAGAGAATCACTTATGCTATGTTTCTATTGGACCAAAAAAATATTAGCAATATTTATTTACTTTGACTTGTTTTTATTTATTAGATGAACATGAGGAGTCGTACACGTGAGATGGTTGCAGAGTTCTCCATGCCACCTGTTGATACTTAACCCCCGAGTCACTTGGAATCGAGTTCACCGAGGAGTTCCATCTGACCCGTTTCGATTGTCTCAAGAATCGAGAGATCAAGTCCACCAAGTGGGCATGTCCATATATCCTGAACCAACTTGGCATTCGTGCTGATTTCGATTTACTTTGCAACAATGTTGGTTTGTACAATTTTGTCTTTCAGGATGTTGTGACATATCGTAGCTTGACGCTTGAGTTCTTTAGCATCTTGACACACACATTGGATCATTATGGTTGTTCTGAGGAACAAAGGCCTGGAGTTGATCGAATTAAATTCCGCCTTATGAACTATGAGTATACTTTGACACTCAGCCAATGGGCACAATGCTTTGGGTTTACCAACAACACCACTGATGTACACACAACTACCTTTTTTAGATCCTCCCCCTTCACAATATTTTAATTTGACGAGACTCCGTGGAAACACACCCAAGGGGAACCAAATTGATCATCCTGCTATTTGATATTTATTCTATGTGATTGCTAACACACTACAGACACGTGGTGAGTTTACTAAAGTTAATGAGGAGGACATGTTGATCGTCGCAAAAGTTGCACTTGTCAATTGTAACTTAACGCTAATTTTGGGCACTTTACTTGTGTTTTACCTTAAGTATCAGACTCTTCAATCTCGAGGACCCATATGTGGAGGAGGAGTTGTGACCGTTCTTTTACACGCACTTCGCATCAACCTAGGTAACATCCAACTGTTTACTGGAAGTAACCGTCTCGGTCTATCTACTCTAAGAGCATGTGGTATGATTTCTAAAAACCATGGTAGATATTTCTTCGATATACCTAGAGCAGATCACTTGATCCGGCTCCTTTTCCTAACGTTTTATTCTCTATCGAGGATGGACGTTTGCGTTATGACGTGCAGGTTGAAGCTAATCTACCCCAACAAGAAATACCCGTGGGAGGAGGAGAAGATTAAGAAGTAGAACAAGGAGGACCCGAACAAGACATGCATCCACCAAAATACTACACCACCTATGAAGACATTTATGCACTTGAAGTAAACATTCAAAACATGAACAACCTCCCCATCAACCTTTGATATGCCACTACAAGCCTCGCCACCCAGTTCCATGATTGGAGTAGCCAATGGAACGTGAGAGATTATCCACCGCCACCACAATAAGCAACAAAAGGGCTTGCAAAAGCCTGAGTTTGGGGATGTGTTCCCCATCTAATTTATTTATGTAATAACGAGGTTGTACTCCAGCTTCTTGAGAAATTTGAAACACTCGTGTTGGCTTGTTCCAACACTTTGCTTTTTTCCTTTGCTTTTTGATTTGCTTTCGTTCTAGTTTATTTGTTTTCCTTTATTTTCTTTTCTTAAAACCCTTGCTTGGTCGCAAGTTCTTTTTTATTCTTTAATCCCTATCCTCAAAAATACAAAAAGATTTTTTTGTTTATCCTTTTTTCGTAAACGTGGATTCATACTTTGCCTCTTTGCTTTAATATCATTTCGAGAGTAATCGTGTTTGAGTTTTGAAGGAACACATCCCTATAAGGAAGAGGATCGTGTAGTTACTTATGAGAGGTATGTCCTATGTCTCCCACTTATGAAGTTTGAGTTGTTTATCTTAGTTGGTTGATTTGCTAAGATGCCATGCTAGTGGGAAGTAATTTAATTTGGTTAGAGTAAGGCGTTTTATTGGTATGATGATTAGTTGTTGAAGCTCTTGCTCTAGTTCTTTTAGTTAACCGAGCCTTGCCTTGGAAATAATAATGCCAAACAAGTACAATAAGAAATGTTTGAATTTTACGACTTGTTTGATGAATGATTGTCTTTAGAGTATACCTTTGATTATACTTAACCCCATAGATATTTTGACAGTCTCGACAACACTCATGAAAGGAGTTGTTTGATTGAAATAAAGTGTAGTGGTAATTGTGATGCATGCCAAATCTAACCTTGTGGATCAAACAACGGTACTAGCTCAAAAAAAGAGAAAGAAGTGAGACAACTTTGTTCTATGTCTCTAATGCACACCTTTGGGATGCCAATAACTCCACTAGCTTTTGAACGATCTATGGTATAACCCTCGGATTTTGGCTATGAGTTGATGACATGAGTGACATCCGTGTCAATGTATGGGCAAAAGTATTGGTACTCTCAAAGGTTGTGCAAACATTAGCAAAAAGAAACAAACATCGATCTTGGAGAAATGAAAAATAAAGAAAAAATATATCTATGAGGATCCACATAACAAGTCCCTGGCATGGTCTCATTAGTACTTTACAAATTTTTCTTGAAAGACAATGATAGGATTAGAAGTGTTTTAGATTAACTTGATTTATTGATGTGGGTGTAAATAAGACACTTCATTGTTATACTACTTGGGACATGAAACTCTCTTACTCAATTATGCTATTTAAACATCCTAGTGTTCCTTGGCAAGCTGAGAGTTAATTAGAGGAATTGGATTGATTGCTACACTTCTAGTTATTTATACTTATATTGAACTTTACTTTGATTATCTTGACTTACCGAAGCTTATATAGTATTCTTGTGATCTCTCTAACTTTGATAAGCTTCACAAATAAATGAAGTGTTGAGCACATACAACTACCAACTATGAGTGAACTCTTATTCTCGTTGTTTCAAGTTTAAACGCTGAATTCCTTATAGTTATTTTGGTTCTTCTTGCTCGAGGACGATCAAGGTTTGAGCTTTTGGGAAGTTGATGGCTCTGATTTTTGCCATCTTCCATTGTGTTTAAACGTTGTTTTTGGTCAAGGAATTTCCAAAGAAACTATCAACTCTTGCCACTAATGACTAATAATTGCAAAGATATGCAAATCCCTTCTTTGATTTATGTTGTGCAGGAAATCATGACTTTTAAAGCGAAATAAGAAGTCATAATGAAGGATTTTGAGAAAGTACATGATGGCTGTGAAATACCACCTCTTTTAGCCATATAAAATGTGCCATTTATCTCTCATATCATGTTTCTTCCAGCTATAGCTATGCCTTATATGCATGACTTCTAGTTCTCATTTACTTTCATACGAGCTTTGCACATTTAGTAGTTTAGGTAGAATTTTATCACTTTCCTTGTCTATGACATGTGTGTAGGTGTTGGTGAAGATTATGGATAAAAAGGAACAAAGAGAGCATAATATGGAGGAGCTGTAGGGACCAGATTTAGCCATTTGAGAGGTTGGAAAAGTGAATTTTCCAACTTCTCAAAATAAATATCCAAGACCATGGAGTTGTAGCCCTCGACGATACAAACTCAACGAGCCCAAGAACACCCAACACGGAGTTCGTATGAAGAAATGGCGACCAAAATACTAAAGGATCTGCAAGTTCAACGGGGAATGTTCGTTTGCGGTACCAAACTTCTCGGGCGAGTGCACCGCGGTACCCGAGTTGTCATCAATCGCACGGAGGGGCCGTAGTAGAATTGCCAATTGTCCAGAAGGGCCAAATGGGGGTGAATACAAATCTAATAGCCAAACGGTCGTTTGAACCAGACGAAAAACGGTTGAACTCAAATACCGCTGTTAGGTCAACTCTTCTTGGCCCGCCCTGTCAGTATTCCCCGTTATCTTTTGCGGTCGTGGACTAGCTTACCCCTGCATGGACTAGATCCCTGAGTGGACCAGATCTATTTCTTTGCTCTACTCTAGTCTTCTCCCCTGCTCCCCTCCCCATAACATTTGCTCAGCTCCAGCTGCTCATCTCAGATCGGAGCTTGCACTTGCTCTAATTTGCGTCCCCGCCATGTCTGGTCCACCTCCCACGCCTCTAATTGAAGCTCGTAGCTGTCGCCATCGCATCGTCCGCCGTATCGGAGCTTTGCGTCCCGGACTAATATCTCGCCTCTAGCTAGTCCTTATCGCACGGCGGAGCGCGTCCCGTCGGGCGATCCAGGCCAGCGACCGGCCTCGGGAAGTTGCGTGCTGCCACACACCCCAGGCATGGTAGCCCTAGCACAGCAGTTCGACGACCATGCTCTCATGGCCACCATGCTGGTCGTCCGTCCCGTCGTGTCGCCTACAGAGTTGCTGTCCGCTTTCAGGTCTCGTTTTGGGATCAGACGAAATGAGGTCAAGATTGAGGTATGCGCGCTGCCATTCAATTTTTTCGTCCGGTTCGAGCACAGCTCAGACACCGAGCGTGTTCTGCATTCTTCCCGTTCTTTCGAGTGCCGCGGGGAGAAAATGAGCTTCATGTGTTGGCATCGCGCCTATGGGTGGGACGATCGCTTGGGTTAGCTTCATTTCTTCTCCAAACTCGGCTTTGATGGCCTCCCATTGGATGCTTGGGAGCTGGAGGCCCTCAAGCAGGTCATCAGTAGCATTGACAGCGAGCTGGTGGAAATCGTGCCACCGAGCGACAGATGGGTCATCAAGGTAAAGGTTGTTGGAGATATGCCCAAGAGGCAATAATAAAATGGTTATTATTATATCTTTAAGTTTATGATAAATGTTTACATCCCATGCTATAATTGTATTAACCAGAAACATTAATACTTGTGTGTTTTGTAAACATAAAAGAGTCCCTAGTAAGCCTCTTGTTAAACTAGCTTGTTGATTAATGGATGATCATGGTTTCCTGATCATGGGCATTGGATGTCGTTAATAACAAGATCATATCATTAGGAGAATGATGTGATGGACACACACCCATAGTAAGCGTAGCATAAGATCAAGTCATTAAGTTCGTATTGCTGTAAGCTTTGAAATACATAGTAACCTAATCCTTCGACCATGAGGTTATGTTAATCACCATCACCGGATGGGTACTTTGATGACATCAAACACCGCTTCGTAACTGGGCGGTTATAAAGGTGTCATTGGGTATTCTGAAAGTATGTGTTGAAGCGCATAGACCAAGATTGGGATTTGTCCATCCATATGACGGATAGATATACTCTGGGCCCTCTCGGTGGAATGTCATCTAGATAGCTTGCAAGCATGTGACTGGGTCACAAGGGATGACGTAACATGGAACGAGTAAAGAGTACTTATCAGTAACGAGGAAGAACTAGGTATGAAGATACCGACGATCAAACCTCGGATAAGTAGAATGTCGCGAGACAAAGGGAATTGGTTTCGTATGTTAAATGGTTCAATCGATCACGATATCATCGTTGAGTATGTGGGAGCCATTATGGATCTCCAGATCTCGCTGATGGTTATTGATAGGAGAGGTGTCTTCATCATGTCTGCATATTCACGAACCGTAGGGTGACACACTTAAGGTTCGAAGTTGTTTTAAGTAGATATGGAATTTGCGTTGGAGACCGAATGTTGTTCGGAGTCTCGGAATGGATCCGGGACATCACGAGGAGATCCGGAATGGTCCGGAGAATAAAGATTCATATATTGGGGATCATTTTCTAAGTTGGGAAATGTTCCGGAGTGTTTGTATGGAGATTCTAGAAGGTTTCGGAATGTTCTGGAAGGTTCTAGAGGATTTCTTGGAGTTTACTTGAAAACCAAGAAAGGGATCAAGGGAGTCCAAGTGGGGAAATACACGGATTCATGGGGGAGGAGGACTCCTCCCCCCAACCCGCCGGCCCAAGGAGGAGGGGAGTCCTACTAGGACTCCCCCTCCCCAGGCGCGCCTCCCTCCTTTAAATAGAAGGGAGGGGGCGCCCCCTCTTGCCCCTCCTCTCATAACAACCAATCTCAGCCGCCTCTCTCCTCCACCTTTCTTCTGCACAAGCATAGGTCAAGCCCTGCAGAATTCTCATCTCCACCACCACCACCACGCTGTCGTGCTACTGGGATTCCGTGGAGAAGATCTACTACCTCCGTTACTCGCTGGAACAGGGAGAGGAAGGTCTGCTTCGACTCCGCACGTGTGACCGTCTGCGGAAGCGCTGCCGGAACGCGGCACCGGAAGGATCATCCACACGATCTTGAGATTGGCAAGTGATCGACTACATCATCCACGAGATCTAATCTCGTAACGCTTTCGGTTCTACGAGGGTTAGTACCGATCTATCTCGTTGCTCATGTCTAATAGATTAGATCTTGGCTTTTGTCTAGATTAGATCTGGGTTTTGTTCGTTCTTGCGGTAGAAATTTTTTGTTTTCCATGCTCCGAACCCATCAGTGGTATCAGAGCCTTGTCTATGCGTAGATCTGTTGCACGAGTAGAACACAATGAGGTTGTGGGCGTTGGTGCTCGTGCTGTCTTTTGCTATGTGTGTACTTTGCATCTCGCGGTATGGTGGGATGAAGCGGCTCGGGCTAACATTACATGTCATTGTACATGAGACTTGCTCCACGCTTGACGTGCAACTCGTTTTGCACAAGTGGCTTTGCGGGTGTCTGTCTCTCCCATCATAGTATAGATCAAATCTACACTTTGCACTTGATAGCACTTGTATCAACGTTGTGGTTCAGTTTCGTAGGTAAGATCCATTCTTAGTCGAAAGCCCCAAGCCACGTAAAACTTGCAAAGAAAATTAGAGGCGTCTAACTTCTTTTTGCAGGGGTTTTGTGATGTGATATGGCCTACATGTGATTGTGATTGTATTTGATGTATGCAATGATCCTTGTTGTAATATGGCAACCGGCAGGAGCCTAATGGTTGTCTTTAATTCTGTTAAGACCTGCGTGTATATTCATCTTGTAATAGCTTTATTCCAAGTAGTTGTAATAGTTGCTGGTGATGATGGATAACCATGAAGCGGCGCCAGGGACCTTGACGCAATGCTGGTGATGATGGAGATCATGTCCGTGCTTTGGAGATGGAGATCGAAGGCATAAGAAGAAAGGGCCATATCATATCACACTAATTATGAATTGCCTGTGATGTTAATCCTTTATGCATCTTGTATTGCTTAGATCGTGACGGTAGCATTATAAGATGATCCCTCTCACTAAATATCAAGTAATAAAGTGTTCGTCCTTAGTTGGCCCCGTTGCTAAGACTCGTCGTTTCGAAGCATCTCGTGATGATCGGGTGTGATAGACTCTATGTGTGCATACAACGGGTGCAAGCCAGATTTGCACATGCGGAAACTAAGGTTAATCTTGACGAGCCTAGCATGTACAGACATGGTCTCGGAACACGGAATACCAAAAGGTAAAGCATGAGTCATATGGTTGATATGATGAACATGTTGATTGTTCGCCTTTGAAGCTACATCATCTCACGTGATGATCGGACTTGGTGTAGTGGATTTGGTTCGTGTAATCACTAAAACAACTGGAGGGATGTTGTTTTGAGTGGGAGTTCTTTTGTAATTTGGATTAGTCAAACTCAATTTATCATAAACACAATCAAAGTGAATTTGCATAGTTTGTTGTAGTCATTGGCATCCGTTCACCACCTTACGCTTAGTTTTAGTTGAGATGGTAGAACTATAGAAATTCTGGATATTTGCTTTACGAACTGGTATCGTATTGTTTTGAGTGTCAATCTAAAGTTTAAAAGTCCTGTTGCAAACTTTCAGCAAACTCCGTTTACTCTGCGAAGTTTAATAAACAGTATTAAATCAAGAGTAACAATTCCAGTGTTAGTATCTAATGTATCATGTTTGCCTCCATGATTCTTGATACTCAAAAGATTGTTTTTAATATCAAGTTTATCTAAGAGATGAAAGCAATGTTTCAGAAACCATCATATGTGAAAGGTATTGCGATATCTAAAACAATGTGTTGGTTACAACATGATAGAGTATATATCCTCATATTTGATGAGAATTTGTGAAGGTTGGAGACACTAGTCGTCCTAATCCTCCAAAATGTTTTGGAAAAGAAACATTATACTCGCAATTCACCTTTATAAGCTGTAGCAGCTTGATCATGAAAGTTGTCATGATAAGGATGAATAGAAGATGTAAGTAAAATGTTTACTACACTAAAAGATTACTAAAGAATGGAATTTTGAAAGAATACCAAACATTTGATGAAGGTGATCCACTTCAAAGTGCAAGTCCAAAGGTATTAGTATTTGACTATACACACTTTATACTATGTGTCATGTGAATGACACCACTATTGATGTTGATAGATTCTTTTAAAATAATAGGAATTGTTGAAAGAGAATCTATAAAATATTTGGCAGAAAAGAAAAGATTGGAGATATCTAACTTAGGTATAAAGAAGATACATGTTATGGCTGTAAACCTTGGTTGTTAAACAATGTGGTTCCACGGTATTGGATACCGAATTGGTTGGTATGAAGTGTCATACAGGACAACACAATTCATGAACTGCAATGGCCTAAGTAACTAGCAAGAGAATATGTGATGATGTTCATCGAAAACAAACAAAGGGTTGTTGTGTTGCTCGTTAACATCAAAGCTTACCTTCAAGAATTGTTTCAATAATTGTTATTTTGATCAGGTATTATGACGACAAAAGGTTGTTCAAATAATTACCGTATTCCATAATAGATGGATGATTTACAAATCTCGTTGGAGAAATCACATCCATAAAACTAATGCTAAAATGTCGAAATACAATTGATTGAAAGATCACTTGCGAAGTGACATCACCGTTTAAATTATATTAGGGATACATGAAGAAACTCCATGTTGATGGATTTTTGGAGTCTTTGATTTTGATCAAATGACGCTTGTGATACTTTCCTGGAGATAATTAAAACTCCGTTCGTAGGCCAAAAGAGGAACGGACGACTAACTGATTGGAATTTGTACATATTGATGTATATAGTCCATTATGTGTAGTCGTGGGCGATGGATTTCAACTTCATATGTTTTCTCCGAAGATTTGAGTGAGTATATGTATATACCTACTCAATAAGGAAGAAGTATGAAACATTTGAAAATGTTCAAAGACTTTCAAGATGAAGTGGAAAATCATTGTAACAAGAAAATAAAAAGTTTATGATTGGATCATAAAGAAAGATGTTTGAGTTACAAGTTTAGCAAAACACCTAAGATTTGAGAAATCGTTCCATGGATTTGCATTTCCCAAGACACCATAGGAGTATGGAGTGTTCAAGATATGTAATGAAACCTTGTTTGACATGGTAAGATCAAAGGTGTCATTTATAAAACTGCCATTATATTTTAAAGATTAAAGCTTTAGTGACTACCGCTTTTACACTGAAAAGAGCTCCATCGTGATCCGTTGAAATGACACCATATAAGTCATGGTTTGGGATAAAACCCAGGTTGTCCTTTCTTAAATTTTTGGTATGCTAGGCATAAGTAAAATGTTTATAACCAAAGTCGGATGAGCATGTCTTTGTAGGTTATTTCGAATAACCATTGGGTATTCCTCCATAACGCCGAAGACAAAAGTGTTTGTCACTTAGAATGTCAAGTTTCTTGAGAAGGAATTTTTGGTGAAAAGTTAAGTGGGAGGACAATAGAACTTTGACAAGGTTGTTGAACCTTGGCTAATATGTGCTGAGTTGCACAACGTCGGTAAGTGTCCCAGAGGCAGCAACAATGCTCATGGCTCACGTGCCTCAAAGGTTGTGGTCACGGAGATCTAAGTTACTATTAAACCAAGTAGGTTGGGTAAGTAATCAAATGCCAAGATTTGAGAGTTAAATCATTGTTGTTTGACAATGATGAACCGACTACATGCAAAGAAGCAATGATGGGTCCTAACTTCGTTAAGTGGCTTGAAGCCATAAAATCCGTGATAATTCCATACATGAGAAATCAAGCTTTGAATTTGAAAGACACTCTGGAAAGGTGCAAGACCTTACAGTCATATATGGATCTATAAAGAAATAGACATGGATGTTTCACATCTATGAAATAGTCGACATGTCGGAAAGAGTTTACGACAATGTTCAAGGAATTGACTATGATAAGATTTGATCTTTCATAGCGATATTTAGTCTGGACGGATTAATGTAGCAACCACTACATATATTTTGGTATATGGTAGTTGAACAAACAAAACAAGTTCTTCTAATAGAATGGTTACCTAGGATGTGTCCATGACACAATCCAAAGGGTTTTGTTAATTCAAAGGATGCTAAAAGAGTATGCAAAACTTCAATGGTTGAAGTGAGCATCGCGGAGTTGGAATCTTCACCGTGATGTAACCATTAAAAGGTTTAATTTCATCAGAGACGATGAAGATGTTTGCATTTTGCAAGAAATTAAGTGGGAGCGCTAAGACATATTTCTAATACATTATGTGAAAGACATATTGTTGATTAGAAATGATGTATCTTTTATTGACACAGGTGAAGAATTTCATTTCAATGAAAGACTTAGGCATAACCCAAGAATTAGGCATCAAATGTCTATATGGATAGATTGAGGCGCTAATATGGTTTTGCCAAATGTACATAGATAAGATATTGAATGAGTTTAATATGGAAACAACAAGAAAGGTTCTTGATGCACGGAAAGGACTGAATCAAAATTCAAGTGTTTTGACACTTGGTGAAATCACAAGAATATTTTGATCAATCATTCTTTGAGATGTACACATCCAGATATGTCCTATGCTCTAAATGTTATGAGCATATACCAGAATGACTCATAAGATGATCATTGGACAATAGTAGGGATATTCCTATGATCTTTGGAAGAACTAAGAATATATTACTTATATAGTGGTGACAAATAGTTCATTGTAAATTGTTACATCGATACTAGTTTTGTCACAAATTAAGTTTATCTCAATTTAAACTATGGGTGGCACAATGTAATGGAAAGGAAGTTCCATAACGGATTTGGTTGAGTACCAAAGTTAAAACATTGTGACAGATACTACAACAAAAGGCTAAGTATATGACTGTTATTGTAGCAGCAAATGAGGGCATTTGCGTCAAGTAGTTTGTTATCAAACTAGGTGTGGTTCATAGCGGGATAATACTATGAAGATATATTGTATGACAATTGTATCAACATGATTTAATCCCGAGGAACTAAAGGTCTCACCAAAGGACCAAATTTATACAATGCCATCTCATTGGAGAATGAGTAACACGTAGAGACGCAAGGACATGCAAATACACACGGACCTGGAAGTGTCAGATCCGAAGATTATGTTTACCACTAGCAATAGTGTCTATACAACACCAGAAAGCCATAGGTATTGAGTGCACAAGTTTTTAACTAGATTATTGACTCTAGTGCAAGTGGGAGACTGTTGGAGATATGCCCAAGAGGCAATAATAAAATGGTTATTATTATATCTTTAAGTTTATGATAAATGTTTACATCCCATGCTATAATTGTATTAACCAGAAACATTAATACTTGTGTGTTTTGTAAACATAAAAGAGTCCCTAGTAAGCCTCTTGTTAAACTAGCTTGTTGATTAATGGATGATCATGGTTTCCTGATCATGGGCATTGGATGTCGTTAATAACAAGATCATATCATTAGGAGAATGATGTGATGGACACACACCCATAGTAAGCGTAGCATAAGATCAAGTCATTAAGTTCAGATTGTCAGAAGCTTTGAAATACATAGTAACCTAATCCTTGACCATGAGGTTATGTTAATCACCATCACCGGATGGGTACTTTGATGACATCAAACGCCGCTTCAGAATCGGCGGTTATAAAGGTGTCATTGGGTATTCTGAAAGTATGTGTTGAAGCGCATAGACCAAGATTGGGATTTGTCCATCCATATGACAGATAGATATACTCTGGGCCCTCTCGGTGGAATGTCATCTAGATAGCTTGCAAGTATGTGAGTGGGTCACAAGGGATGACGTAACATGGAACGAGTAAAGAGTACTTATCGATGCGAGGAAGAACTAGGTATGAAGATACCGACGATCAAACCTCGGATAAGTAGAATGTCGCGAGACAAAGGGAATTGGTTTCGTATGTTAAATGGTTCAATCGATCACGATATCATCGTTGAGTATGTGGGAGCCATTATGGATCTCCAAATCCCGCTGATGGTTATTGATAGGAGAGGTGTCTTAATCATGTCTGCATATTCACGAACCGTAGGGTGACACACTTAAGGTTCGAAGTTGTTTTAAGTAGATATGGAATTTGCATTGGAGACCGAATGTTGTTCAGAGTCTCGGAATGGATCCGGGACATCACGAGGAGATCCGGAATGGTCCGGAGAATAAAGATTCATATATTGGGGATCATTTTCTAAGTTGGGAAATGTTCCGGAGTGTTTGTATGGAGATTCTAGAATGTTTTGGAATGTTCTAGAGGATTTCTTGGAGTTTACTTGAAAACCAAGAAAGGGATCAAGGGAGTCCAAGTGGGGAAATACACGGATTCATGGGGGAGGAGGACTCCTCCCCCCAACCCTTGACCCAGGAGGAGGGGAGTCCTAGTAGGACTCCTCCCTCAGCGCCTCCCTCCTTTAAATAGAAGGGAGGGGGCGCCCCCTCTTGCCCCTCCTCTCATAACAACCAATCTCAGCCGCCTCTCTCCTCCACCTTTCTTCTGCACAGGCATAGGCGAAGCCCTGCAGAATTCTCATCTCCACCACCACCACCACGCTGTCGTGCTGCTGGGATTCCGTGGAGAAGATCTACTACCATTGCTTTCATTTGGAGCAGGAGAGGAAGGTCCGCCGACTCCGCACATGTGACCGTCATGAAGCGCCACGAACGCGGCGCCGGAAGGATCGTCCACACGATCTCGAGATTGGCAAGTGATCGACTACATCATCCACGAGATCTAATCTCGTAACGCTTTTGGTTCTACGAGGGTTAGTACCGATCTATCTCGTTGCTCATGTCTAATAGATTAGATCTTGGCTTTTGTCTAGATTAGATCTGGGTTTTGTTCGTTCTTGTGGTAGAAATTTTTTGTTTTCCATGCTACGAACCCATCAAAGGTGTGGCTGAAAGATCCTGACGCTGTTCCTAAGATGTACGAGGTGCAGATTCCAAGCAGGGCAGGGCGACAGCTTTGCTATAAGCACCCGGTCATCATCCACCTGGAGGAGGTTCTGGAATCGGTACATGGCATTCAGGGCCCCGAAGAGGCTATCAGAAAGCGTCCTTGTCGCCTGCAGTGTTGGCCTGGAAGGATCGATGGCACAAGACCACCACCGTTTCGCGACAACGCACACAGTTTCGATGGGGAAACCGGGCTTGGATGAGCTGGTGGTTCTGATTTCCGTCGAGTGAAGATAGAGCTCTAGTGAATTGCCGTGGTATGTGTGGCTAATGAATTTGTAGTATGGAGAGCGTAGCAGGAAGTTAGCATCGGCTAAAAATGTGTAATAGTTTGAATCGATGTAGTACGTGTGTGTAATAGTTTGAAGTAGTATGTGTGTGTAATAGTTTGAATCGATGTAGTATGTGTGGGTAATGAATTTGATGTAGTGTGTGTGTAATAGTTTGAATCGATGTAGTTGAACACCGTGCTTTATAATTTCTGTGAATAACCAAGGACAACCTCATGAAAAGAGGGTGGTCTGGCAATGAGCAATGTCAATTCTGTGGATGCCAGGAAAAGGTAGTGCATCTCCTCTTCAAGTACAAGGTAGCTACATTTGTAACACGTTGAACTGCAGGACCATTTTGTAGACAACACAAGACAAAGGAAAAATGGTTTACAGCACAGACAGCAGACGCAAAATCTGTAGTCTGGGTAAAAAAATGCCAGTTAACTGGATTTAACCACGACTAGTAATTGAAGGAAATAGATACTTGATAGTATTTGCTTACAACAATAGTACTTCCATACAAAAGGGTCTTATACCTGCACAAAAGTGGGCTAAACTTCCTACTAGTTTATAGAACAATTCATCAACATTTCATCTACAAAAGCCATTCTTCAGTCTGAACTTAACTATTCTACACTGAAGAAACTACAGATCTCCACCAGAAGAGTTGGCTGGCCAATTGCCTTGAGAGGACATAAGTTCTTTGATCATTTAACCCAAACTGATCTATTGCCTTCCCGCCAAACTACAAAAAATCTGCATCATTCATGCACGAGCAATTTGCATGCGCTAGTCCCGGTTCAGTTGGACCATCTGTGCCGCCGCAACAATTTCTTTGAAACTGAAATTCGGCATCTCCTTCTTGGGATCGTAGGTTCGTGTAAACTCAAACCTGAATTCCGGCGTTGAGCTGATGCCCGCCGCCGGCTCTGGCTGTCAAACAATCTAGCATGCTGAGTGTAGACGCTTGGTCGCCACCACGGTACAACCTCCGATGGTGCGTAGGATGGAGCGTCTTTGCTGCAGACGGTGTGTTCTCAGCCTCCCCCACTGTGGTAGGGTAGCCCGCGCCGAAGCATGGACGCGAGAGTTTCTAGACCTTGGCGCTGCCCTGTTCGAGGGTGTGTACCCTCGGCGGCATGCTCTCGTGAACGATTTGATACGTACCTTGTTCCCACTGCCTAGAGCATGCCGTAATGCCACCGCGTGATTTCTCCACATCGCTCTCTTGGCCATGCTTGCCGCATCTGGCACCGACGATGCCGCCGTCGCTGTCGCGGCCGATTGGGCACATTCGGGGAAATCATCCGCCTGATAGGGCAATGGGAGACCAGGCTTGAAGTAGAGCTTCATGGCCTACCTTAGAGGGGCTAAATACCCCAGTGTTGGCGGCTGTCACGGCGTCGGAGAAGGGGAGTGAAAGACTGACAGTAGGTTTGGACTACGAGCACGCGTGAAAATAACCATCTCCCATTTCCTTAGAGGGTAATAATTCGACACTCGTTGCGTTAACTGCTCAATCTTAATTTCCCTTCTTAGCATAAGAGTGCGAACGTATTAAAAAGATCGGGTGTGGCTATCCACCTCATCAGGCAATGTACCAGGACAGGTAGGAGACCGAGTTTCATTTTAGAAATGTTGACGACTGTGCCCTTATGTTTATACGATATTATTTCTATGCCACCATGTACCATCGATTGTAGCAACACCATGGAAACAGGGGATGACGATGTGGCGTATTTTCTTTTTTTAAAGGGCATCAGAAACAGGGGATGCCGATGTGGCATGTTTTCTGACTGGCGGGCCCGCCTCCTCCACCTTCGACGGTGCGCATCCCAGGTTCGAGGGCTGGTGCCGCCCACCAACACATTTTTGTGGAATTTTCCATGTGGAACCTGAATTCCGGCGCTAAGCTGATGCCCTTTTTGAACACAGAGAATTCTGAAAGAAGCTACTAAAAATAAATACTTTGAATTCTGAAAGTACTAAAATTAAATACATTACAATTTTGTCTGAAAGGTAATACGCATACTGCTGATCGAAATAATATAAATATAGTACAAATTTCTACTTCAAAAAATAGACCTGAAAATGCTAGCAAATAACCTAGGATGAATATATGATTCACTATCCCCTATATATTTCGTCGGAGGCGGCTCCCGCGTGTTGTAACACATGTTCAGAGAACTCTCTCCGTCTGCAATGTGCTGCCAGTATCTCGTCCAGAGGGTAAGGCCTCGATGTATGTTCCAGACTTAAGCTATGCATTACCATTGTTGGTTCCTCTTCCCAGGCTTGAACCTCATGATCGTACAGTCTGATATAATTCTTGTAGTATATGCAACCAGGTTTGACTGTGGGGTGTAACCTGGTGTCAATGGAGATAGACCGATTGTAATCAACAAAGAGGGCACGACTTCCAATGCCACCGACGGCCTCGAGAGAGCGGTTCTCCGTGTCCACCCGGTACAACACCGGTTGCCCTTTGGCGAAATCCCCGGTCAAGACAAGAAGCAGATCACCATCTGACTCCATAAGGTAAAATTTGTAAGTTCCGCGTACCTGTTCAAAGACAAGGGCTGAAATTATTTTGGCCATCGTGACAGTGCTCACGCGCTGCTCTAACTGGATGTTGGTCGACAAGATGTCTCCATTCTCTAGTAATGCATATACTTCCCCTCGGAATGCCGTCATGCAGTCTAGAAGCGTATCAGGAGGTGGCGAATACAATCCTTCTCCAAATGATTCATTAATTTGCCCCTTGGGGTGCTCTCATCGGCCCATGCAATATGATCTGGATAATCAGTGCAAACAAACACCATCGTCGGGGACTTCGTTACGACGATAGATTGCAGAAGATCAGATGGTATGTGTGCTTGAAACTCAGTGTTAGACTTATGAGTGATTGGGTTCAGAAGCCGAATCTGGTACGTCTCCACCCTCTGATCAAGAACGATGACGCCACGAGAAACATCGACGAAGTAGAATCTTTTGGAAGAAGAGGGCATCAGTTAGCACTAAGATGTTTACAATGGAAAATACCAATAAATATCGGATGTGAATGTGAACCTGCGATGGACGTCCATTAGATTTGTCCTAAAGCAACGACCAGTGGGGAGGTTGAGGAAGGTGAAGTCGCCAACGTCTAGAAGTGTGTGATCTATCATGATCTAGTTGTTGAGATGGAATTCGGGCACCTTTAAAGTGCAGCGCCAATCGGTGCAGACTTCTCGACAAGCAGCATAGGTGTCGACATACTCCTCTTTCTCCAGCAAGTAGTCGGCGATCTTGCAAAGTGGGTCGGCCGGGAGATCGGACCAGTTCCTCTTCATCCGGCTACTGGCCATGGCTTACGTGCGGGAATGTTTTGATCGAGGAAGAAAGAAGAACTACCACTGCAAGGAGAAGAAGAAGAGGAGAACAGACGAGGGAGACGAAGCGGAACTGCCACTGCAAGGAGACGAGGAGATGAGGGAGAAGAAGCGGAACTACCACTGCAAGTTTGGATCAACGGGCTTTTTTTCGGAACTAGCGCGTGAACTAGCCATGCACTACATGCAAGTTTTGATCAAACATACTAACATGTGGGACCTGCTAAAAAAATCCGTGAAGTGCTACTGAGCACAGTGCGCTGACAGGTGGCATGTTTTCTGACTGGCGGGCCCGCCTCCTCCACCTTCGATGGCGCGCGTCCTAGGTTTGAGGGCTGGTGCCGCCCACCAACACATTATTGTGCAATTTTCCATGCTTTGTCGCAACCAGCTCTGCTCCGTTCCTCTGCTCCTGCTGTTGCCACTTCGCTCAGTCGTGCACCGCTCTCATTGTCCCCTTGGGCCTCGTCCTCCCACCCTCCCCTCCGTGCCATCCCCTCCCCTCCCCTCCCTGCCCTGTCTTCTTGCCGCCGTCCATCGCCCAGGCGCGTCTGGAAACGAAAACCGAGAGTCGGTCATTGGGTTAGGGGCCCAATGACACTGATGATCCGAATCCCACTCGGAGATGGATCCTGCGAGGCTTGAGAACACGGAGATGGGTCCTACGCGGCTGGAGAGCACGAAATCTCCTTCAAGCCTGGAGATAACAGAGGACAATGAAATAGGGGAAGAGGAAGCGGGGTGCAGAGATTTGGAGGTATGGAGCCCGGAGAAGGTGTCGTGCATCCACATTGAAGGGTAAGAACTGTGATTCCTTTTCTGCATACCCCAATTAGCGTTTCTAGTCCCGTGGTGATGGCAAGGATATGTGTTGGTAACCGCAGGACGTCTGTACAGCTTGTCCTTGAGCATGATGCTTTGTCAAGCGAGCATGAAGGCACTGAAATGTGTGGCGGTGCAGATGATGATGAGAAAGCATATCCAGACATGGCTGCTGACCCTGATAGGATGGAGAGTAGGGAATATTTGGTTGATTCAAACTTTGAGCCTGACTATGAGACTGATGAGGAAGAGGAATGTGAAGATGTGGAAATGGGATGTAGATACGACGACGAAGACGAGGACATGCCAGTGATACACTTTGACAGGGATAATCCTACAATTGATGAGGGGACTGTCTTTGATAATGTGGAGGACTGCAGATATGCAGTTGCAACCTATGCAATCAGAGTTGGGTTCGAATTTATCATTGAAAAGAGCGACCAAAAGAGATTTAGGGTGCACTGTAGGGAAAGTAATGTGTGTAAATGGAGATTACATGCATCTTCAATGCAGGGTGGACACCCATTTCAGGTTGCAATAGCTACATTTAGTTTCAGTCTTTCTCATATTTATTCTGCTGATAACTAGCTCTGAATTATTTGGATTCTTATCGAATGCAGATCAAAGTAAACACGAAGAAACACAACTGCCCTAATAGTTCTTTAAGTGATAAAATTAGACCAGAGACTACCAAGTGGATTGCTGCTATTGTGCTTGACTGGGTGAGGCAGGATCATAACATTGGACCTGCTGAACTCAGAGCAAAGATTAGCAAAAAGTTTAACCTTCTGATTCCTTACCACCGAGTCTTTGATGGGAAGGATATGGCTCTAGACTTCATTCAAGGCAAGTGAATGACAGTTTTCATATGTTGTATAGTTTCAAAGCTCAGGTAGAGAAAACATCACCTGGTAGTGTTGTTGACATCAATTACGAGGTTGTGAAAGGAAGAGAAAAGGTCTCGAGGGGGGGTCAGGTATAAGCAGGCAGATAAGATATGCTTCAGGAGATGTTTTGTCTACCTAAAAGCATGCTAGAAGGGGTTCCTAGACGGCTGTAGGCCATACTTGGCAATATGCACAACTTATTTAACAGGGAAGTTCAGGGGACATGTTGCTTCTGCTTGTGCTTTGGACGCACATAATTGGCTTCTACCCGTAGCTTATGTTGTTCTTGAGGGTGAATCAAATGCAAGCTGGACATGGTTCATGCAGAGACTACAGGAAGTAATTGGTCACCCTGAAGGCTTGGTGATACACACCGGTGCATGCGAGGGTCTTGAGAATGCTGTTGATGCTGTGTTTCCTAGGGTTGAGCATAGGGAATGCATGCGGCACCTCGCTACTAACTTCACGAAGAAGTTCAAAGGAAAGATCTTTGAAGAGGACTTGTGGCGATCAGCATACACATACACCCCAAGCACGCATGCTACTTACTTGCAGAACATGTATGTAGTGCCAAAGGTGAAAAAATACCTTGAAGAACATCACACCAAGCTATGGGCCAGAAGCAAGTTTGGTGAGTTAAGCAAGGTGGATTTTGTTTGCAATAATTTGGCAGAGAGTTTCAATGATAAGATTTCAGGCATGAAGACACTTGGAATTTTTATTTTGTTGGATGCAATAAGACAGTGCATAATAGTGAAGATAGATTTAAGGCAAAGAATTTGTGCAAGAAAATTTTTAGGCCATAAAATAGTTCCAAAGGTGGTTATGTTACTGAATGCAAGAACCAGGGCAATGAGAACGATAAAGATGAGGATGGTCAGAAGTTCCAGAACATTGGCTGAGGTTTATGCAGAATACAAGCATGGAAGTGAACGGAGGTACACTGTAGACATTGCAAACAATACTTGTTCATGCAGGCAGTGGCAGATTACTGGTTTGCCATGTCACCATGTAATTTACTTCATCTTAAAGCTTAGAGATAGCGGAGCTGAAATAGAGAACTATGTCGACAACTATTTCTCCGTGGACAAGTTTGCTGCAACTTATGCAGAAAACGTACCACCTATGGCCGATGAAAATGATTGGGAGATTGTCGATCCAGGTTTCAAACTTCAACCACCAGTTCTTAGGAGGCCACCTGGGAGGCCTAGAAATCTAAGGATTGAAGCCTCCACCAATAAAGGTTCAAGGCTGGGAGCTAGGAAAAGGAAATGCAAACGTTGTGGCGGATTCGGCCATATCAAGAGGTTGTGCAAAAACCCAGTTACACATGATATTGTCCCTGTTCACACCCCAATGGCAGAAAATGAGGCTTCTCAGCCAGAACTGGAGGAAGAGCAGCGCGAAGACGGTGATGAGCACTCGGAGGAAAACATACGTAAGCAGCCAATTTATGAAGAAGTGGAGGTGCCGGCGAGAAAAGGGTGTGAAAAGAAACAAAAGGGTAAGCGGAATAGGGAGGAAAGGGAAAATAATGGAGGTGTATTAGAATATGAAGAAGTTGCAGGGGTGATTGAGGATGTTCTTGAGGATCTTTCGGCTAACTACAGGAGAAATAATAAATCCCTGCCAATTTCATTTTTGTACGATTCTCCAGATGAAAGGTAAGCTCAAAAATTGTTTTATTTGCCATTTTATCATTTTTATCATCAACTAATGCTTAATGCAGCGTGGGCTAGCAGACTAATAAGAGGAGCAGAAAGATGCGGGCACAATAACGTCGTATGTTGAATTATATCATTGAAACTAAACTAGTCGTGTCGTCTTTATTTATATCTGCGCTGCAACGGTTCGTGATGGGGTCATGTGGACCAGATTACAATTTTTTAAATATTATTACATTAATTTTTTACCTGCGTTTGGACGCGGCTACTAGTTCCCATCTCCCTTGCATTCCCATCTCCTCTGGCGCACTCCAGAATTAAGGCTGTGCCATCAAGTAGCAGAGTCAGCGTATTGTCCCATCATATGCGAACGCAATGACTTTGTTTGTTCAGAATTTGATGACTTTTGATCAGAATTTGATGAATTTTGATTATCTAGACATGTTTTGGGTATAGACACATTTATTAAATATCTAAAAAAACCAAGTCAGTTATATCTGGACAAGAGTAGTACACTATTACAACACGCTCGATCCCTTCTCCTCTGGCACACTACAAATTATGGCTGTGCCATCAAGTGCTGGGAGCAGAGTCAGCGTATTGTCCCGTCAGATATGCCAGGAACGCGCGAACTTTATTTTCAGGATCCGACGAGTTTCGATCGACTAGTTTTAAAGACAAAGACAACTAAAACATGGCCAACATATATAGATTATGATGATAATCGACCATGACTCAAGTCACCCAGATCCAAAGAGGGCATTAAGATATCATACATAGATTTAATTTATGCTTAAGTGCCCTAATCGACTATGACGCTCCTGCAGTCTCCATCATTGACGACGTTGTCCGCGTCGCCGCCAGCCTCCTCCGTGTCGGAATCGATGCTGACGTTCCCGACAGCGTTCCTCCTCCTCATGGATTCTTCACGGCTTGCGCCGATCGATAATGATGGAGGTCGACGCCTGTGCACCGCCAGTGCTTGCCTCCTTCGGGGTTGCATAGATCCGGGTGGATCTCCCGCCGGTGGGTTTCGCACAGCTCAATCAACACAACCCGCTCCTTCTTGAACAACTTTTGCCAGTACACGCTCGTGCACGAGTACCATGCCATTGCCCTCTTCCGCTCCGATAGCTGGTGGCAACGCTCCTCGATCTGCCTTGCCAACGCGTTGTCGTGCAAGAGCGGCGCGACAGGAACCCTGGCGTAGCTGAGCTCGAAGCTGGCTGGAAGCCTCGCGAATGGCGGCGCGAGTATGTTGTAGTGGGCGAACATCTGAGCCTCGTGCAAGCTGAGTTTGGGCCTCTCCCTCTCCATGGCGATGAAGGAACACGATCTGAGCTTCGGCCCCGAAGTTAAGGGGATAAGGGCAAGGACGTAGGCCCAGTGTCGTTGCCACTGCCAATCAGTTCACAAAATAGACTTCTCGCGGATCGCCCTCGCGAAGGACATCCTTATCGTCCATGCACCCTGATCCAACGGCGCCTAACAATCGGGGATCGTGTCTTCCAAAAGCCCAGAGCGGTTGCTGGTTAGCTCTGCGTCCCGATTGTTTGTGGCCAACGACTGTCATTGAAAATAATACACATTTCAATGACATTGGTGGATCCATATGTGGTTTGTGAAAAGAACACACATGCAATGACTCTAGCTATGGTTAATGAGAAGAACACACATGCAATGACACTGGTGGATCCATATGTGGTCTGTGAAAAGAACACACATGCAATGACTCTGGTTGTTGTTCGTAAAAAGAGCACACATGCAATGACACTGGTAGATCCATGTGTGGTCTCTGAAGAGAACACACATGCAATGACACTGGTGGATCCATAGGTGGATTGTGAAAAGAACACACATGAAATGACTCCAGTTGTTGTTAGTCAAAAGAACACACATGCAATGACACTGGTGGATCCATTTGTGGTCTCTGAAGAGAACACACATGCAATGACTCTAGCTGTGGTTAATGATAAGAACACACATGCAATGACACTGGTGGATCCATAGGTGGATTGTGAAAAGAACACACATGCAATGACTCTTGTTGTTAGTAAAAAGAACACACATGCAATGACACTGGTGGATCCATGTGTGGTCTCTAAAGAGAACACACATTTCAATGACACTGGTGGATCCATATGTGGTATGTGAAAAGAGTAGTCATGAAATGACTCTAGTTGTTGTTAGTAAAAAGATCACACATGCAATTACACTGGTGGATCCATGTGTGGTCTCTGAAGAGAACACACATGCAATGACTCTAGCTATGGTTAATGAGAAGAACACACATGCAATGACACTGGTTGTTGTTAGTAAAAAGAGCACACATGCAATGACACTGGTGGATCTATGTGTGGTCTCTGAAGAGAACAGACATTTCAATGACACTGGTGGATCCATATATGGTATGTGAAAAGACACACATGCAATGACTCTAGTTGTTCTTAGTAAGAAGAACACACATGCAATGACACTGGTGGATCCATGTGTGGTCTCTGAAGAGAACACACATACAATGACTCTAGCTGTGGATAAAGACAAGAACACACATTTCAATGACACTGGTGGATCCATATGTGGTATCTGAAAAGAACACGCATGCAATGACTCTAGTTGTTGTAAGTAAAAAGAACACACATGCAATGACACTGGTGGATCCATGTGTGGTCTCTGAAGAGAACACACATTTCAATGACACTGGTGGATCCATCTGTGGTATGTGAAAAGAATAGTCATGAAGTGACTCCAGTTGTTGTTAGTAAAAAGAACACAAATGCAATGACATCAGGATCCATGTGGTCTCTAAAGAGAACACATGCAATGACTCTAGTTGTGGTTAATGAGAAGAACACACATGCAATGACACTGGTGGATCCATAGGTGGATTGTGAAAAGAACACACATGCAATGACTCTGGTTGTTGTTAGTAAAAAGAGCACACATTCATTGACACTGGTGGATCCATGTGTGGTCTCCGAAGAGAACACACATTTCAATGACACTGGTGGATCCATATGTGGTATGTGAAAAGAACACACATGCAATGACTCCTGTTGTTGTTACTAAAAATAACACACATGCAATGACACTGGTGGATCCATGTGTGGTCTCCGAAGAGAACACACATGCAATGACTCTACCTATGGTTAATGAGAAGAACACACATTTCAATGACACAGGTGGATCCATATGTGGTATGTGAAAAGGACACACATGCAATGACTCTAGTTGTTGTTAGTAAAAAGAACACACATGCAATGACACTTGTGGATCCATGTGTGGTCTCTAAAGAGAACACACATTTCAATGACACTAGTGGATCCATATGTGGTAGGTGAAAATAATAGTCATGAAATGACTCCAGTTGTTGTTAGTAAAAAGAACACACATGCAATGACACTGGTGGCTCCATGTGTGATCTATGAAGAGAACACACATGCAATGACTCTAGCTATGGTTAATGAGAAGAACACACATGCAATGACACTGGTTGTTGTTAGTAAAAAGAGCACACATGCAATGACACTGGTGGATCCATGTGTGGTCTCTAAAGAGAACACACATTTCAATTACATTGGTGGATCCATATGTGGTATGTGAAAAGAACACACATGCAATCACTCTAGTTGTTCTTAGTAAGAAGAACACACTGCAATGACACTGGTGGATCCATGTGTGGTCTCTGAAGAGAACACACATTTCAATGACACTGGTAGATCCATCTGTGGTATGTGAAAAGAATAGTCATAAAATGACTCCAGTTGTTGTTAGTAAAAAGAACACACATGCAATGACACTGGTGGATCCATGTTTGGTCTCTGAAGAGAACACACATTTCAATGATACTTGTGGATCCATAGGTGGATTGTGAAAAGAACACACATGCAATGACTCTGGTTGTTTTTAGTAAAAAGAGCACACATTCAATGACACTGGTGGATCCATGTGTGGTCTCTGAAGAGAACAAACATTTCAATGACACTGGTGGATCCATATGTGGTATGTGAAAATAACACACATGCAATGACTCCAGTTGTTGTTACTAAAAAGAACAAACACGCAATGACACTGGTGGATCCATGTGTGGTCTCTGAAGAGAACACACATGCAATGACTCTAGCTGTGGTTAAAGAGAAGAACACACATTTCAATGACACTGGTGGATCCATATGTGGTATGTGAAAAGAACACGCATGCAATGACTCTAGTTGTTGTAAGTAAAAAGAACACACATGCAATGACACTGGTGGATCCATGTGTGGTCACTGAAGAGAACACACATTTCAATGACACTGGTGGATCCATCTGTGGTATGTGAAAAGAATAGTCATGAAATGACTCCAGTTGTTGTTAGTAAAAAGAACACAAATGCAATGACACAGGTGGATCCATGTGTGGTCTCTGAAGAGAACACACATGCAATGACTCTAGCTGTGGTTAATGAGAAGATCACACATTTTAATAACACTACTGGATCCATAGGTGGATTGTGAAAAGAACACACATGCAATGACTCTGGTTGTTGTTAGTAAAAAGAACACACATGCAATGACACTGGTGGATCCATGTGAGGTCTCTGAAGAGAACACACATTTCAATGACACTGGTGGATCCATCTGTGGAATGTGAAAAGAATAGTCATAAAATGACTCCAGTTGTTGTTAGTAACAAGAACACACATGCAATGACACTGGTGGATCCATGTTTGGTCCCTGAAGAGAACACACATTTCAATGAGATTTGTGGATCCATAGGTGGATTGTGAAAAGAACACACATGCAATGACTCTGGTTGTTGTTAGTAAAAAGAGCACACATTCAATGACACTGGTGGATCCATGTGTGGTCTCTGAAGAGAACACACATTTCAATGACACTGGTGGATCCATATGTGGTATGTGAAAATAACACACATGCAATGACTCCAGTTGTTGTTACTAAAAAGAACACACATGTAATGACAATGGTGGATCCATGTGTGGTCTCTAAAGAGAACACACATGCAACGACTCTAGCTGTGGTTAAAGAGAAGAACACACATTTCAATGACACTGGTGGATCCATATGTGGTATGTGAAAAGAACACGCATGCAATGACTCTAGTTGTTGTAAGTAAAAATAACACACATGAAATGACACTAGTGGATCCATGTGTGGTCTCTAAAGAGAACACACATTTCAATGACACTGGTGGATCCATCTGTGGTATGTGAAAAGAATAGTCATGAAATGACTCTAGTTGTTGTTAGTAAAAAGAACACACATGCAATGACATTGGTGGATCGATGTTTGGTCTCTGAAGAGAACACACATGCAATGACTCTAGCTATGGTTAATGAGAAGAACACACATGCAATGACACAGGTTGTTGTTAGTAAAAAGAGCACACATGCAATGACACTGGTGGATCCATGTGCGGTCTCTGAAGAGAACACACATTTCAATGACACTAGTGGATCCATATGTGGTATTTGAAAAGAACACACATGCAATGACTCCAAATGTTGTTAGTAAAAAGAACACACATGCAATGACACTGGTGGATCCATGTGTGGTCTCTGAAGAGAACACACATGCGATGACTCTAGCTGTGGTTAATGAGAAGAACACACATTTCAATGACACAGGTGGATCCATATGTGGTATGTGAAAAGAACACAAATGCAATGACTCTAGTTGTTGTTAGTAAAAAGAACACACATGCAATGACACTAGTGGATCCATGTGAGGTCTCTGAAGAGAACACACATTTCAATGACACTGGTGGATCCATATGTGCTATGTGAAAAGAATAGTCATGAAATGGCTCAAGTTGTTATTAGTAAAAAGAACACACATGCAATGACACTGGTGGATCCATGTGTGGTATTTGAAGAGAACACACATGCAATGACACTGGTGGATCCATAGGTGGATTGTGAAAAGAACACACATGAAATGACTCTAGTTGTTGTTAGTAAAAAGAACACACATGCAATGACACTGGTGGATCCATGTGTGGTCTCTGAAGAGAACACAAATGCAATGACTCTAGCTGTGCTTAATGAGAAGAATACACATGCAATGACACTAGTGGATCCATAGGTGGATTGTGAAAAGAATTCACACATGCAATGACTCTGGTTGTTGTTAGTAAAAGGAACACACATGCAATGACACTGGTGGATCCATGTGTGGTCTCTGAAGAGAACACACATGTGAATGACACTGATGGATCCATATGTGGTATGTGAAAAGAATAGTCATGAAATGACTCCAGTTGTTGTTAGTAAAAAGAGCACACATGCAATTACACTGGTGGATCCATGTGTGGTCTCTGAAGAGAACACACATGCAATGAATCTAGCTGTGGTTAATGAGAAGAACACACATGCAATGACACTGGTGGATCCATATGTGGTATGTGAAAATAACACACATGCAATGACTCTAGTTGTTGTTACTAAAAATAACACACATGTAATGACACTGGTGGATCCATGTGTGGTCTCTAAAGAGAACGCACATGCAATGACTCTAGCAGTGGTTAAAGAGAAGAACACACATTTCAATGACACTGGTGGATCCATATGTGGTATGTGAAAAGAACACGCATGCAATGACTCTAGTTGTTGTAAGTAAAAAGAACACACATGAAATGACACTAGTGGATCCATGTGTGGTCTCTAAAGAGAACACACATTTCAATGACACTGGTGGATCCATCTGTGGTATGTGAAAAGAATAGTCATGAAATGACTCTAGTTGTTGTTAGTAAAAAGAACACACATGCAATGACATTGGTGGATCGGTGTGTGGTCTCTGAAGAGAACACACATGCAATGACTCTAGCTATGGTTAATGAGAAGAACACACATGCAATGACACAGGTTGTTGTTAGTAAAAAGAGCACACATGCAATGACACTGGTGGATCCATGTGCGGTCTCTGAAGAGAACACACATTTCAATGACACTAGTGGATCCATATGTGTCATTTGAAAAGAACACACATGCAATGACTCCAAATGTTGTTAGTAAAAAGAACACACATGCAATGACACTGGTGGATCCATGTGTGGTCTTTGAAGAGAACACACATGCGATGACTCTAGCTGTGGTTAATGAGAATAACACACATTTCAATGACACATGTGGATCCATATGTGGTATGTGAAAAGAACACACATGCAATGACTCTAGTTGTTGTTAGTAAAAAGAACACACATGCAATGACACTAGTGGATCCATGTGAGGTCTCTGAAGAGAACACACATTTCAATGAGACTGGTGGATCCATATGTGCTATGTGAAAAGAATAGTCATGAAATGACTCAAGTTGTTGTTAGTAAAAAGAACACACATGCAATGACACTGGTGGATCCATGTGTGGTATTTCAAGAGAACACACATGCAATGACACTGGTGGATCCATAGGTGGATTGTGAAAAGAACACACATGAAATGACTCTAGTTGTTGTTAGTAAAAAGAACACACATGCAATGACACTGGTGGATCCATGTGTGGTCTCTGAAGAGAACACAAATGCAATGACTCTAGCTGTGCTTAATGAGAAGAATACACATGCAATGACACTAGTGGATCCATAGGTGGATTGTGAAAAGAATTCACACATGCAATGACTCTGGTTGTTGTTAGTAAAAGGAACACACATGCAATGACACTGGTGGATCCATGTGTGGTCTCTGAAGAGAACACACATTTGAATGACACTGATGGATCCATATGTGGTATGTGAAAAGAATAGTCATGAAATGACTCCAGTTGTGGTTAGTATAAAGAGCACACATGAAATTACACTGGTGGATCCATGTGTGGTATTTGAAGAGAACACACATGCAATGACTCTAGCTTTGGTTAGTGAGAAGAACACAAATGTAATGACACTGGTGGATCCATAGGTGGATTGTGAAAAGAATAGTCATGAACTGACTCCAGTTGTTGTTAGTAAAAAGAACACACATGCAATGACACTGGTGGATCCATGTGTGGTCTCTGAAGAGAACACACATGCAATGACTCTAGCTATGGTTAATGAGAAGAACACACATTTTAATGACACTACTGGATCCATAGGTGGATTGTGAATAGAACACACATGCAATGACTCTGGTTGTTGTTAGTAAAAAGAACACACATGTAATGACACTGTTGGATCCATGTGTGGTCTCTGAAGAGAACAAACATTTCAATGACACTGGTGGATCCATATGTGGTATGTGAAAAGGATAGTCATGAAATGACTCCAGTTGTTGTTAGTAAAAAGAGCACACATGCAATTACACTGGTGGATAAGAGAACACACATGCAATGACACTGGTGGATCCATAGGTAGATGGTGAAAAGAACAAACATGCAATGACTCTGGTTGTTGTAAGTAAAAAGAGCACACATTTCAATGACTCTGGTGGTATGTGAAAAGAACACACATGCAATGACACTGGTGGATCCATGTGTGGTCTCTGAAGAGAACACACATTTCAATGACACTGGTGGATCCATATGTGGTATGTGTTGGGTCCGCAGCATAGAAAACAAAATTTTTCCTACAATGAGAACTATACGCCAAGATCTATCTACTAGGTACAAAGCAAACGGGTGGACATACATCCATCGAGAACTTACCCTCGAAGACAACACATTTTGTTAACTAGTAGGAACTCATGGTTGATGTAGTCGTACACTTGCCGATCTCAAGATCGTGTGGAAGTCCGAGCGCCACAAATCAGCAGCGCATCCGTACTCGCACACACGTTCAAGCCACCGAACAACCTCCACCTCCTCGCTCCAGCGATCCAGCTGAAGCAGCAACTCCTTCCAGACGAAATGCCACCGGGAACTTGTATCTCGCTAATCCGAGACCATGGGGGAATAATTCTAGAGGGGGAGAAAGATCCTTCACGAGGAGGTGTGAGGAAGAAGGAGGAAGAGGAGGGCCTTTTATAGGAGGAGGGGGGTGCCCTTCCCCATGGCCGGCGCCTCATGGGGGGTGACCCCTCACCTCCCCCATTCATGTGGTGGTAACCCCTCCACATTAAAATGCCTCTTCACATTCCCTTTTAAAGTCCCCACTTTAAATGCATTAAAATTCTCTAAGTTTAATGCTCTCTGATTTAATAAAACTATTTTATTAAATTTATTCAGAATTTTGCTAATTACTTTAATTAAAAAACATTCACATATAACCCCTTGCAATATTTCAATATCACATGCAGAACCACTTTCTGCAATTTCACCCGAAACAATTCCGGTTTCTATCAAAACAATTCCTGCGCTTTGCAATTCTTTCGTCTGAAACATATGTGCTCCAAAATGGTGTCCGGTAACTCTTAAGTGTGTCACCAGGGTGTTCATGAATAATGCAGACATGATTGAGACTCCTCTCAGATCAATAATCAGAAGCGGGACCTAGAGATCCATACTGACTACTGCATATTCAACGATGACTTCTATGATCGTTAGAACCTTTAATCCTTGTAATTTAATCCCTTTGTCTCATGATATAATACATGTCCGAGATTCGATCATCGGTATCCAAATACCTATTTTGATCTCGTTACCGACATGCGCTCTTTTCTCGTTCCCGTGATATAACATTCTAGTGATCACATCACTTGCTTGCAAGCTATCTTAATGTGATATCACCTAGAGGGCCCATAGTATATCTATCTGTCATAGGGATTGACAAATTACACTCTTGATCCATGAACCTCAACATAACCCCTTCGTAGTACTGAACCCATCTTTATAGTCACCCTGTTACGGTGTGACGTTTGATGTTATCAAGATACTCTTCAGGTGTTAGCAATTAACATGATCTCATGGTCTAAGGATAAAGATTACTTCGTATGATGTTATAGCAATATAAACATAATGACTTGATCATAATGCTATACTTCGGATGAATGTTCATCACATCATTTCACAAATGCTGTGACCTTGTTATTAACAACATCCAATGTCCATGATCAGGAAACCTTGATCATCTTGTTAATCAACAAGCTAGTCTATAAGAGAGGCATAACTAGGAAACCTTTTTGTTTATTAAACACACATGTATTGATGTTTCTGATCAATGTAATTATAGCATGCAAAATAAACATCTATCATATATAAGGAATACATAATAACAACTTTATTATTGCCTCTCAGGGCATATTTCCTTCAGTCTCCAACTTGCACTAGAGACAATAATCTAGTTCACATAGTGATAAATCTAACACCCATGGAGTCCTGGTGTTGATCATGTTTTTCCCTAGGGAGAGCTTTAGTCAACGGATCTGCTACATTTAGGTCCGTGTGTACTTTACAAATATTTATATCTCCATCCTTGACATGCTCGCGGATGGAGTGAAACTGGCACTTAATATGCTTGGAATTCTTGTGAGACCTCGGTTCCTTGGCGTTGGCTATGGCTCCATTGTTGTCACAATAGATCACCATTGGGTCCAATGCACTAGGAACCACACCTAGTTCCGTAATGAACTCTTTCATCCAAACCGCTTCCTGTGCCGCTCAAGCAACAACATATTCCGCCTGCTGTTGATCCAGCCACCACAGTTGTTTGGAACTCCTCCAACTAATCGCTTCGCTCAAGAGAAATACGTATCCGGATTGAGACTTAGAGTCATCCGGATCAATGTCAAAGCTAGCATCGACATAACACTTAGCGACTAGCTCTTCTTCACCTCCGTATATAAGAAACATATCCCTAGTTCTTCTCAAGTACTTAAGGATATTCTTGACCGCTATCCATTGTTCCGAACCTGGATCAGATTGGTACCTACTAGTCAAACTAATAGCATGTGCCACATCCGGTCTTGTACATAGCATGGCATACATTATAGAGCCTATGGCCGAGTCATAGGGGATCTTATCCATTATCTCTCTTTCTTCCGACGTAGCCGGACTTTGAGTCGTGCTCAATGTCTTGCCTTGCAACATAGGTAAGAACCCATTCTTACTTCCCTCCATATTAAACTTCTTTAATATCTTATCAAGGTATGTACTCTGCGATAGCCCAATTAGGCGCCTTGATCTATCTCTATAGATTTTAATGCCTAATATCTATGACGCTTCACCAAGGTCTTTCATCGAAAATTTGCTGTTTAGATAACTTTTAACAGTGTTTAAAAGATCTATATCATTTCCAATCAATAATATGTCATCCACATATAATATCAGAAATGCCACATTGCTCCCTCTCACTTTCTTGTAAATACAAGCCTCTCCATAAGTTTGGACAAATCCAAACTCTTTGATCACCTCATCAAAGCGGAGATTCCAACTCCGGGATGCTTGCTTCAGTCCATAGATGGATCGCTGAAGTTTGCATACCTTATTAGCATCCTTAGGATCGAAAAAACCCTTAGGTTGTATCATATACAACTCTTCTTCAATATTACCATTGAGGAACGCAGTTTTGGCATCCATCTACCATATTTCATAAATGAAATATGCAGCAATTGCTAACATAATCCTAACCGACTTAAGCATCGCTATGGGAGAGAAAGTCTCATCGTAGTCAACTCCTTGAATTTGTCGAAACCCCTTTGCGACAAGTCGAGCCTTATAGATGGTCACATTACCATCAACATCAGTTTTCCTTTTGAAAATCCATTTATTCTCAACGGCCTTTCGATCGTGAGGTAAGTCCACCAAGGTCCAAACCTGGTTCTCGTACATGGATTCCATCTCGGATTTCATGGCTTCTAGCCATTTCTTGGAATCCGGGCTCATCATTGCTTCTTCATATGTCGCAAGGTCATCTATTTCATCAACCATGAAATTCACGACAGGATTACCGTATAGTTCAGGAGCTGCACGTGTCCTACTTGACCTGCGAGGTTTGGTAGTGTCCTCATTCGGAGTTTCATGATCAATATCATTAGCTCTCTCTTCATTAGGTGAAGTCAACTCTGAAACAATTTCTGGTGCTGCGCTACTCGCCATTTCATGAAGAGAAGGTTCATTAACCTCTTCGAGTTCTACCTTCTGACTACTCACACCTTTCGCGAGAAACTCCTTCTCAAGAAAGGATCCATTCTTGGCAACAAAAACCTTGCCCTCGGCTCTGTGATAGAAGGTATACCCAATCGTTTCCTTAGGGTATCCTATGAAGACGCATTTTTCCGCTTTGGGTTCGAGTTTATCTGGCTGAAGTTTCTTCACATAAACATCGCATCCCCAAACTTTAAGAAATGACAACTTAGGTTTGTTTCCAAACCATAATTCATACGGTGTCGTTTCAACGGATTTAGATGGTGCCCGATTTAAAGTGAATGCAACTGTTTCCAGTGCATAAGCCCAAAATGATAGTGGCAAGTCAGTCAGAGACATCATAGATCGAACCATATATAATAAGGTACGATTACGATGTTTCGACACACCATTACGTTGTGGTGTTCCGGCAGGCGTGAGTTGTGAAACTATTCCACACTCTTTCATGTGTGTGCTAAACTCGTAACTTAGATACTCACCTCCACGCGCATCAAGAAATTTGATCTTTCTATTATGATGATTTTCCACTTCATTCTGAAATTCCTTGAACTTTTCAAAGGTTTCAGACTTGTGTTTCATCAAATAGATATACCCGTATCTACTCAAATCATCCGTGAAAGTAACAAAATAACGATATCCACCTCGCGCCGACACACTCATTGGTACACACACATTAGTATGTATGATTTCCAATAAATCTTTCGCCCGTTCCATTGAACCGGAAAACGGCGTTCTAGTCATCTTGCCCATAAGGCATGGCTCACATGTATCAAATGATTCAAAATCAAGTGATTCCAAAAGTCCATCAGAATGGAGTTTCTTCATGCGTTTAACGCCAATATGACCTAGACGGAAGTGCCACATATATGCAGATATATCATTATCAAGTTTAATCCTTTTAGTATCAACATTATGAATATGCGTAATATTACTATCGAGATCCAACAGAAATAAACCATTCAACACAGGTGCATGACCATAAAAGATATTATCCATATAAATCGAACAACCATTGTTTTCAGACTTAAACGAATAACCACTTTGCATCAAACATGATCCAGATACAATGTTCATACAATGTTCATGCTCAGTGCAGGCACCAAATAACAATTATTCAGATTTATAACTAATCCCGATGGCATATGGAGAGGCAGCGTTCCGACGGCGATCACATCAACTCTTGATCCATTGCCGACCCGCATCGTGACCTCATCCCTTGCTAGTTGTCGCTTGTTCCACAACCCCTGAATCGAGTTACATATATTAGCAACTGATCCCGTATCAAATAACCAGGTGCTACTGCGAGTACTAGTCAAGTACACATCAATAACATGTATATCACATATACCTTTGTTTGCCTTGCTGGCCTTCTTGTCCGCCAAATACTTGGGGCAATTGCGCTTCGATTGGCCAGTCCCCTTGCAATAGTAACACTCGGTGTCAGACTTAGGGCCATCTCGGGGTTTCTTTTCAGGTGCAGCAACATATTTGCCACGCTTCTTTCCCTTGTGCTTGCCTTTCTTGTCCTTCTTGAAACCGGTTGTCTTATTGATCATCAACACTTGATGTTCTTTCCTAATCTCCACTTCTGTAGTCTTAAGCATTGACAGAAGCTCGGGAAGAGACTTCTTCATGCCCTACATATTATAGTTCATCACGAAGCTCTTGTAGCTAGGTGGCAGATATTGGAGAACACGATGTATGCCTAAGTCAATGGGAATCGTTATTCCCAAGGACACAAGCTTATCGGTGTACCCAGACATTTTGAGTACATGCTCACTAACGGAGCTGTTCTCCTCCATCATGCAGCTAAAGAACTTTTCAGAAGCATTATAACTCTCTACAGCAGCATGTGTATCGAAAATCATTTTCAATTCTCCCATGGTATCAAAGGCATTGCCATTTTCAAACTTCAAGTTCGCTCTAGCCCATACAAGATGCCGCAATGAACTAAGTTGTGGTCCTCTGATGAGTTATATAGACATTATTTTCCTCGTCAGGAATCAGATCTGGTGGGGGCCTAGCGCTCTAGCACATATTGCTTTTGTGCAAAGATGAGGAGAATCCTCAAATTCATAGCCCAGTTGGTGAAGTTGCTACCATTCGCAGCAAGTTTCTCTTTCTCCATGAACACATTGAAATTAAAAGCAGGTGGTGCCATCTACAACAGAATTTGTAAAGTTTATTTAGACTAAGTTTATGATAGAGTGAGTTCAACTAATCCAAATTACTAATGAACTCCCACTCAAAAACGACATCCCTCATGTCTTTTTGGTGATTACATGAACCAAATCCACTACACCAAGTCCGATCATCACGTCAGTCGGTGTAGCTTCAAAGGCGAGCATCTATATGGGCATCATATCAACTATATGACTCATGCTTAACCTTTCGGTCCGTGTTCTGAGGCCATGTCTGTACATGCTAGGCTCGCCAAGTAAGAACCTTAGTACTCGCGTGTGTAAATCTGTCTTACACCCGTTGTATGAAAGCGTAGAGTCGAGTACACCCGATCATCATGTGATGTCTCAAAACACGATCCATAGAACGGTGCATACTTAAGGAAGAACACGTTTTATCTTGATATCTAAATGAGGGATCATCTTATAATGCTACCAAAAGTGCCAAACTAGCAGTATAAGATGCTAACATCTAATGTGTAAAGTGAGATGATATGGTCCATGCATTTGATCTCTATCATTTGCATCGTGGTATGATCTATATCATTCCTTTGTGTGTAAGGCCAAGGTCTATGGAACTTACACGTTGAGTGTGTTGTAAGAGTATCTATCATACATCTACTTACAACAATACCATATCAAGACACTAGCCCAGCAACGATCTAAACTAGACGCCTCTAATTTATCAATTGCAAGTTTTATGTGGCTTAGGGCTTTCGGAGATAGAACCGGTCTTACCTACGAAGATGAACCACAACGAGGATAACCAAGTTATTAGCAACTCGTTGTAAATCAGATATTGACTATAGTAGGAGAGACAAACACCCACCAGCCACTTATGCAAAACAAGTTGCATCTCAGTCGTGGAACCGGTCTCATGTACGATGACATGTAAGGTTGGTCCGGGCCGCTTCATCCCACTATGCCACCAATATCCAAAATACATAGGAGATGCAATAACATGATCATCATCGCCCACATATAAACATATGTGTACTACCCGTGCAAAGAACCTACGCATAGATCAGGCTCTGATACCACTGTTGGGTTTGCAGCATAGAAAACAAAAAATTCCTACGATGAGAACTATATTCCAAGATCTATCTACTAGGTACAGAGCAAACGGGTGGACATACATCCATCGAGAACTTACCCTCGAAGACAACGTGTTTTGTTAACAAGTAGGAACTCGTGGTTGATGTAGTCGTACACTTGCCGATCTCAAGATCGTGTGGAAGTCCGAGCGCCGCAAATCAGCAGCGCATCCGTACTCGCACACACGTTCAAGCCACCAGACAACCTCCACCTCCTCGCTCCAGCAATCCAATGGAAGCAACAACTCCTTCCAGACGAAATGCCACCGGGAACATGTATCTCGCTAATCCGAGACCATGGGGGAATAATTCTAGAGGGGGAGAGAGATCCTTCACGAGGAGGTGTGAGGAAGAAGGAGGAAGAGGGGGCCTTTTATAGGAGGAGGGGGGTGACCCCTCACCTCCCCCATTCATGTGGTGGTAACCCCTCCACATTAAAATGCCTCTTCACATTCCCTTTTAAAGTCCCCACTTTAAATGCATTAAAATTCTCTAAGTTTAATGCTCTCTCATTTAATAAAACTCTTTTATTAAATTTGTTCAGAATTTTGTTAATTACTTTAATTAACAAACATTCACATATAACCCCTTGCAATATTTCAATATCACATGTAGAACCACTTTCTGCAATTTCACCCGAAACAATTCCAGTTTCTATCGAAACAATTCCTGCGCTTTGCAATTCTTTCGTCTGAAACATATGTGCTCCAAAATGGTGTATGGTAACTCTTAAGTGTGTCACCCTACGGTTCGCGAATAATGCAGACATGATTGAGACTCCTCTCAGATCAATAATCACAAGCAGGACCTAGAGATCCATACTGACTCCTACATATTCAACGGTGACTTCTGTGATCGTGAGAACCTTTAACACTTGTAATTTAATCCCTTTGTCTCATGATATAATACATGTCCGAGATTCGATCATCGGTATCCAAATACCTAGTTTGATCTTGTTACCGACAATCACTCTTTTCTCGTTCCCGTGATATAACATTCTAGTGAACACATCACTTGCTGACAAGCTATCTTAATGTGATATCACCGAGAGGGCCCAGAATATATCTATCCGTCATCGGGATTGAAAAATTTCACTCTTGATCCATGAGCCTCAACATAACCCCTTCTTAGTACTGAACCCATCTTTATAGTCACCCTGTTACGGTGTGACGTTTGATGTTATCAAGATACTCTTCAGGTGTTAGCAATTAACATGATCTCATGGTCTAAGGATAAAGATTACTTCATATGATGTTATAGCAATATAAACATAATGACTTGATCGTAATGCTATACTTCAGATGAATGTTCATCACATCATTTCACAAATGCTGTGACCTTGTTATTAACAACATCCAATGTCCATGATCAGGAAACCTTGATCATCTTGTTAATCAACAAGCTAGTCTATAAGAGAGGCATAACTAGGAACCCCTTTTATTTATTAAACACACATGTATTGATGTTTCCGATCAATATAATTATAGCATGCAAAATAAACATCTATTATATATAAGGAATACATAATAACAACTTTATTATTGTCTCACAGGGCATATTTCCTTCAGTATGTGAAAAGAACAGTCATGAAATGACTCTAGTTGTGGTTAGTAAAAAGAGCACACATGCAATTACACTGGTGGATCCATGTGTGGTCTCTAAAGAGAACACACACGCAATGACACTAGTGGATCCATAGGTGGATTGTGAAAAGAACACACATGCAATGACTCTAGTTGTTGTTAGTAAAAAGAACACACATGCAATGACACTGGTGGATCCATATATGGTATGTGAAAAGAACAGTCATGAAATGACTCCAGTTGTGGTTAGTAAAAAGAGCACACATGCAATTACACTAGTGGATCCATGTGTGGTCTTTGAAGAGAACACACATGCAATGACACTGGTGGATCAATATGTGGATTGTGAAAAGAACACACATGCAATGACTTTGGTTGTTGTTAGTAAAAAGAGCACACATGCAATGACACTGGTGGATCCATGTGTGGTCTCTGAAGAGAACACACATTTCAATGACACTGGTGGATCTATATATGGTATGTGAAAAGAATAGTAATGAAATGACTCCAGTTGTCATTAGTAAAAAGAACAGACATGCAATGACATTGGTGGATCCATGTGTGGTCTCTGAAGAGAGAACACATGCAATGAGTCTAGCTATGGTTAATGAGAAGAACACACATTTAAATGACACTAGTGGATCCGTATGTGATATGTTAAAAGAACACATATGCAATGACTCTGGTTGTTGTTAGGAAAAAGAACACACATGCAATGACAACGGTGGATCCATCTATGGTGTCTGAAGAGAACACACATTTCAATGACACTGGTGGATCCATATGTGGTATGTGAAAAGAATAGTCATGAAATGACTCCAGTTGTTGTTAGTAAAAAGAACACACATGCAAGGACACTGGTGGATCCATGTGTGGTCTCTGAAGAGAACACACATGCAATGACTCTAGCTGTGGTTAATGAGAAGAACACACATGCAATGACACTAGTGGATGCATAGGTGGATTGTGAAAAGAACACACATGCAATGACTCTGGTTGTTGTTAGTAAAAAGAACACACATGCAATGACACTGGTGGATCCATGTATGGTCTCTGAAGAGAACACACATGCAATGACTCTAGCTGTGGTTAATGAGAAGAACACACATGCAGTGACACTGGTGGATCCATAGGTGGATTGTGAAAAGAACACACATGCAATGACTCTGGTTGTTGTTAGTAAAAAGAACACACATGCAATGACACTCGTGGGTCCATGTGTGGTCTCTGAAGAGAACACACATGCAATGACACTGGTGGATCCATATGTGGTATGTGAAAAGAATAGTCATGAAATGACTCCAGTTTTTGTTAGTAAAAAGAGCACGCATGCAATTACACTGGTGGATCCATAGGTGGATTGTGAAAAGAACACACATGCAATGACTCTGGTTGTTGTTAGTAAAAAGAGCACACATTTCAATGAATCTGGTGGTATGTGACAAGAACACACATGCAATGACACTGGTGGATCCATGTGTGGTCTCTGAAGAGAACACACATTTCAACGACACTGGTGGATCCATATATGGTATGTGAAAACAATAGTCATGAAATGACTCCAGTTGTTGATAGTAAAAAGAACACACATGCAATGACACTGGTGTATCCATGTGTGGTCTCTGAAGAGAACACTCATGTAATGACTGTAGCTGTGGTTAATGAGAAGAACACACATTTCAATGACACTGGTGGATCCATATGTGGTATGTCAAAACTACACACATGCAATGACTCTGGTAGTTGTTAATAAAAAGAACACACATGCAATGCCACTGGTTGATCCATGTGTGGTCTCTGAAGAGAACACACATATCAATCTCAATGGTGGATCCATATGTGGTATGTGAAAAGAATAGTCATGAAATGACTCCAATTGTTGTTAGTAAAAAGAGCACACATGCAATTACACTGGTGGATCCATGTGTGGTCTCTAACGAGAACACACATGCAATGACTCTAGCTGTGGTTAATGAGAAGAACACAAATGCAATGACACTGGTGGATCCATAGGTGGATTGTGAAAAGAACACACATGGAATGACTCCAGTTGTTGTTAGTAAAAAGAATACACATGCAATGACACTGGTGGATCCATGTGTGCTCTCTAAAGAGAATAGACATTTCAGTGACACTGGTGGATCCATATGTGGTATGTGAAAAGAATAGTCATGAAATGACTCTAGTTGTTGTTAGTAAAAAGAGCACACCTATAATTACACTGGTGGATCCATGTGTGGTCTCTGAAGAGAACACACATGCAATGACACTGGTGGATCCATAGGTGGATTTGGAAATGAACACACATGCAATGACTCTGGTTGTTGTTAGTAAAAAGAGCACACATTTCAATGACTATGGTGGTATGTGAAAAGAACACACATGCTATCACACTGGTGGATCCATGTGTGGTCTCTAAACAGAACACACATTTCAATGACACTAGTGGATCCATATGTGGTATGTGAAAAGAACAGTCATGAAATGACTCCAGTTGTGGTTAGTAAAAAGAGCACACATGCAATTACACTGGTGGATCCATGTGCGGTCTCTGAAGAGAACACACGTGCAATGACTCTAGCTGTGGTTAATGAGAAGAACACACATGCAATGACACTGGTGGATCCATAGGTGGATTGCTAAAAAAACACACATGCAATGACTCTCGTTGTTGTTAGTAAAAAGAACACACATGCAATGACACTGGTGGATCCATGTATGGTCTATAAAGAGAACACACATGCAAGGACTCTAGCTGTGGTTAATGAGAAGAACACACATGCAGTGACACTGGTGGATCCATAGGTGGTATGTGAAAAGAACACACATGCAATGACTCTGGTTGTTGTTAGTAAAAAGAACACACATGCAATGACACTGGCGGATCCATAGATGGATTGTGAAAAGAACACACATGCAATGACTTTGGTTGTTGTTAGTAAAAAGAACCCACATGCAATGACACTGGTGGATCCATGTATGGTCTCTGAAGAGAACACACATGTAATGACTCTAGCTATGGTTAATGAGAAGAACACACATGCAATGACACTGGTGGATCCATAGGTGGATTTTGAAAAGAACACACATGCAATCACTCTGGTTGTTGTTAGTAAAAAGAACACACATGCAATGACACTGGTGGATCCATGTGCGGTCTCTGAAGAGAACAGACATTTCAATGACACTGGTGGATCCACATGTGGTATGTGAAAAGAATAGTCATGAAATGACTCTAGTTGTTGTTAGTAAAAAGATCACACATGCAATTACATCAGGATCCATGTGGTCTCAAGAGAACACACATGCAATGACTCTAGCTGTGGTTAATGAGAAGAACACACATGCAATGACACTGGTGGATCCATAGGTGGATTTTGAAAAGAACACACATGCAATGACTCTAGTTGTTGTTAGTAAAAAGAACAGACATGCAATGACACTGGTGGATCGATAGGTGGATTGTGAAAAAAACACACATGCAATGACTCTGGTTGTTGTTAGTAAAAGAGCACACATGCAATGACACTGGTGGATCCATGTGTGGCCTCTGAAGAGAACACACATTTCAATGACACTAGTGGATCCATATATGGTATGTGAAAAGAATAGTGATGAAATGACTCCAGTTGTTGTTAGTAAAAAGAACACACATGCAATGACATTGGTGGATCCATGTGTGGTCTCTAAAGAGAACACACATGCAATGACTCTAGCTATGGTTAATGAGAAGAACACACATTTAAATGACACTAGTGGATCCATATGTGGTATGTGAAAAGAACACACATGCAATGACTCTGGTAATTGTTAGTAAAAAGAAAACTCATGCAATGACACTGGTGGATCCAGCTGTGGTCTCTGAAGTGAACACACAGTTCAATGACACTGGTGGATGCATATGTGGTATGTGAAAACAATAGTCATGAAATGACTCCAGTTGTTGTTAGTAAAAAGAACACACATGCAATGACACTGGTGGATCCATGTGTGGTCTCTAAAGAGAACACACATGTAATGACTCTAGCTGTGGTTAATGAGAAGAACACACATGCAATGACACTGGTGGATCCATAGGTGGATTGTGAAAAGAAAACACATGCAATGACTCTGGTTGTTGTTAGTAAAAAGAACACACATGCAATGACACTGGTGGATCCATGTATGGTCTCTGAAGAGAACACACATGTAATGACTATAGCTATGGTTAATGAGAAGAACACACATGCAATGACACTGGTGGATCCATAAGTGGATTGTGAAAAGAACACACATGCAATGACTCTGGTTGTTGTTAGTAAAAAGAACACACATGCAATGACAGTGGTGGATCCATGTGTGGTCTCTTAAGAGAACACACATTTCAATGACACTGGTGGATCCACATGTGGTATGTGAAAAGAATAGTCATGAAATGACTCTAGTTGTTGTTAGTAAAAAGAGCACACAAGCAATTACACTGGTGGATCCATGCGTGGTCTGTGAAAAGAACACACATGCAATGACTCTAGCTGTGGTTAATGAGAAGAACACACATGCAATGACACTGGTGGATCCATAGGTGGATTTTGAAAAGAACACACATGCAATGACTCTGGTTGTTGTTAGTAAAAAGAACACACATGCAATGACACTGGTGGATCCATGTGCGGTCTCTAAAAAGAACAGACATTTCAATGACACTCGTGGAACCATATGTGGTATGTGAAAAGAATAGTCATGAAATGACTCTAGTTGTTGTTAGTAAAAAGAGCACACATGCAATTACACCGGTGGATCCATGTGTGGTCTCTGAAGAGAACACACATGCAATGACACTGGTGGATCCATAGGTGGATTGTGAAGAGAACACACATGCAATGATTCTGGTTGTTGTTAGTAAAAAGAGCACACATTTCAATGACTCTGGTGGTATGTAAAAAAACACACATGCAATGACACTGGTGGATCCATAGGTGGTCTTTGAAGAGAACACACATTTCAATGACACTAGTGGATCCATATGTGGTATGTGAAAAGAAAAATCATGAAATGACTCAAGTTGTAGTTAGAGAAAAGAGCACACATGCAATTACACTAGTGGATCCATGTGTGGTCTCCGAAGATAACACACATTTCAATGACACTGGTGGATCCATATGTGGTATGTGAAAAGAATAGTCATGAAATGACACTAGTTGTTGTTAGTAAAAAGAACACACATGCAATGATACTGGTGGATCGATATGTGGTATGTGAAAAGAAAAGTCATGAAATGACTCCAGTTCTGGTTAGTAAAAAGAGCACACATGCAATTACACTGGTGGATCCATGTGTGGTCTCTGAAGATAACACACATGCAATGACACTGGTGGATCCATAGGTGGATTGTGAAAAGAACACACATGCAATGACTTTGGTAGTTGTTAGTAAAAAGAGCACACATGTAATGACACTGGTGAATCCATGTGTGGTCTCTAAAGAGAACACACATGCAATGACTCTAGCTATGGTTTATGAGAAGAACACACATTTAAATGACACTGGTGGATCTTTATGTGGTATGTGAAAAGAACACACATGCAATGACTCTAGTTGTTAGTAAAAAGAACACACATGCAATGACACTGGTGGATCCATCTGTGGTCTCTGAAGAGAACGCACATTTCAATGACACTGGTGGATCCATATGTGGTGTGTGAAAAGAATGGTCATGAAATGACTCCAGTTCTTGTTAGTAAAAAGAACAGACATGCAATGACACTGGTGGATCCATGTGTGGTCGCTGAAGAGAACACACATGCAATGACTCTAGCTGTGGTTAATGAGAAGAACACACATGCAATGACACTGGCGGATCCATAGATGGATTGTGAAAAGAACACACATGCAATGACTTTGGTTGTTGGTAGTAAAAAGAACACACATGCAATGACACTGGTGGATCCATGTATGGTCTCTGAAGAGAACACACATGTAATGAATCTAGCTATGGTTAATGAGAAGAACACACATGCAATGACACTGGTGGATCCATAAGTGGATTTTGAAAAGAACACACATGCAATGACTCTGGTTGTTGTTAGTAAAAAGAACACACATGCAATGACACTGGTGGATCCATGTGTGGTCTCTTAAGAGAACACACATTTCAATGACACTGGTGGATCCACATGTGGTATGTGAAAAGAATAGTCATGAAATGACTCTAGTTGTTGTTAGTAAAAAGATCACACATGCAATTACACTGGTGGATCCATGTGTGGTCTCTGAAGAGAACACACATGCAATGACTCTAGCTGTGGTTAATGAGAAGAACACACATGCAATGACACTAGTGGATCCATAGGTGTCTTTTGAAAAGAACACACATGCAATGACTCTAGTTGTTGTTAGTAAAAAGAACACACATGCAATGACACTGGTGGATCCATGTGGGGTCTCTGAAGTGAACAGACATTTCAATGACACTGGTGGATCCATATGTGGTATGTGAAAAGAATAGTCATGAAATGACTCCAGTTGTTGTTAGTAAAAAGAGCACACATGCAATTACACTGGTGGATCCATGTGTGGTCTCTGAAGAGAACACACATGCAATGACACTAGTGGATCCATAGGTGGATTGTGAAAAGAAACACACATGCAATGATTTTGGTTGTTGTTAGTAAAAAGAGCACACATTTCAATGAATCTTGTGGTATGTGAAAAGAATACACATGCAATGACACTGGTGGATCCATGTGTGGTCTCTAAAGAGAACTCACATTTCAATGACACTGGTGGATCCATATGTGGTATGTTAAAAGAATAGTCATGAAATGACTCCAGTTGTGGTTAGTATAAAGAGCACACATGAAATTACACTGGTGGATCCATGTGTGGTCTCCGAAGATAACACACATGCAATGACACTGGTGGATCCATAGGTGGATTGTGAAAAGAACACACATGCAATGCCTCTGGTTGTTGGTAGTAAAAAGAACACACATGCAATGACACTGATGGATCCATATGTGGTATGTGAAAAGAATAGTCATGAAATGACTCCAGTTGTGGTTAGTAAAAAGAGAACACATGCAATTACACTGGTGGATCCATCTGTGGTCTCTGACGAGAACATACATGCAATGACACTAGTGGATCCATAGGTGGATTGTGAAAAGAACACACATGCAATGACTCTGGTTGTTGTTAGTAAAAAGAGCACACATGCAATGACACTGGTGGATCCATGTGTGGTCTCTAAAGAGAACACACATTTCAAAGACACTGGTGGATCCATATATGGTATGTGAAAAGAATAGTCATGAAATGACTCTAGTTGTTGTTAGTAAAAAGAACACACTTGCAATGACACTAGTGGATCCATGTGTGGTCTCTAAAGAGAACACACATGCAATGATTCTAGCTATGGTTAATGAGAACACACATTTCAATGACACTGGTGGATCCATATGTGGTATGTGAAAAGAACACACATTCAATGACTCTGGTTGTTGTTAGTAAAAAGAACACACATGCAATAACACTAGTGGATCCATCTGTGGTCTCTGAAGAGAACACACATTTCAATGACACTGGTGGATCCATATGTGGTATGTGAAAAGAATAGTCAAGAAATGACTCTAGTTGTTGTTAGTAAAAAGAACACACATGCAATGACACTAGTGGATCCATGTGTGGTCTCTCAAGAGAACACACATGCAATGACTCTAGCTGTGGTTAATGAGAAGAACACACATGCAATGACACTGGTGGATCCATATGTGGATTGTGAAAAGAACACAGATGCAATGACTCTGGTTATTGTTAGTAAAAAGAACACACATGCAATGACACTGGTGGATCCATGTGTGGTCTCTGAAGAGAACACACATTTCAATGACGCTGGTGGATCCATATGTGGTATGTGAAAAGAATAGTCATGAAATTACTCCAGTTGTTGTTAGTAAAAAGAGCACACATGCAATTACACTAGTGGATCCATGTGTGGTCTCTGAAGAGAACACACATGCAATGACTCTAGCTGTGGTTAATGAGAAGAACACACATGCAATGACATTGGTGGATCCATGTGTGGTCTTTGAAGAGAACACACATTTCAATGACTGGTTGTATGTGAAAAGAACACACATGCAATGACACTAGTGGATCCATGTGTGGTCTCTGAAGAGAACACACATTTCAATGACACTGGTGGATCCATATGTGGAATGTGAAAATAACAGTCATGAAATGACTGTAGTTGTGGTTAGTAAAAAGAGCACACATGCAATTACACTGGTGGATCCATGTGTGGTCTCTGAAGACAACACACATGGAATGGCACTGGTGGATCCATATGTGGTATGTGAAAAGAACACACATGCAATGACTCTGGTTGTTGTTAGTAAAAAGAACACACATGCAATGAAACTGGTGGATCCATGTGTGGTCTCTTAAGAGAACACACATTTCGATGACACTGGTGGATCCATATGTGGTATGTGAAAAGAATAGTCATGAAATGACTCCAGTTGTGGTTAATGAAAGAATACACATTTCAATGACAATGGTGGTTCCATATGTGGTCTGTGAAAAGAACACACATGCAATGACTCTAGCTGTGGTTAATGAGAAGAACACACATGCAATGACACTGGTGGATCCATAGGCGGATTGTGAAAAGAGATTTGCCCTCTCTCTTGGTCACAAATCTCACAAAAGCTCAAACGTGTGGAGATCCCAAATGTGTGCTCACTCTGGGTGCTATGCCCTGATTGGCTGACACAGAGGTCACGCGGATCGTCTCCACCAACCGTTGATCCTATGTGATCCAACAGGCAGGATAACCCCTCCCTTCTCCACTTTTTTTTATGTATGCTCAATACATGCCACCAATACTTTACCTCCATAAACAAGTGAAAATCCATATATCTAACTAAAATAAATAAAATAAATGATCATATTTCGAAGAAGCCATCATCTTTGTCTTCCGGTTCGTCCTCCTCTTCGTCAATGCCATGGTCCCTGCCATCGCTGCCGTCGGTGTCCTCCTCTGATGACTTGACACCGCCCCCTTCCTCGAATAATCACGCTATCTCCTCGTGAGAGTCCTCCTCCTCCTCTTAGTAGTCCCACTGGTCCACATCACTCTCCTCCGATTCTGCCTCCAACTGATCGATGAATGCCTCCTCGTTGGCCGAGTCGGACTCGTCCAAATAGCTATCTCCTCTCTTCTTCATAGTATTCTTCTCGTTCCTCTTCTTGTCCGTACTCACCGGTGCAACACGCGCCCCTGTCCTGGCTGCTGCTTTGCGCTCGTCCGACACTGAAGGTACCCCATGCTCCTCCTGTGCAGTCGGTATGAGCTTCGACGTCGCGGTGTCCTCGAGTGCCGATGTCAATGGATCCTGGCGCGGTCGGACACGACGTTCTGCCTCAGCAGGCGACTCGCGAACGCGAACGATGCAGTGAAGAGCCGGGGACGCATGACAGTCAGTGGACGGCTTGGACCTGCCATTGCCACGACGAGGGGGCATCGTGCTCGAGGTAGTTGCTCCGAATGATCGATGGCAGGTACACAGAGTGGGGTGCCGATCTGATCAAGGATGAGCAGCGGTTTCGTGTGTCGTGTCCACACATGCATTTGTCGATTATCAAAAAAAGAAGAAAGAAGTAATATCTCGCGTACTGAACATAATTTGATCACAACAAAAGTGGCACAACGTATTCTAGACTCGTAAATATCCCGTGCATGCCTGTCGACGTGGAGTTCGACGTGCCAACGTGATCGTGCAGCAGTTGCGCGCGTCATTGCCCCATCAACACGTGACACACGCACGCGGGATGTGCGTGCCAATTCCCGTGATGACCACCCGGCTCACACTCCCCTCATTATATACTAGATTTTGGGTGGCGCTGAAGACCATTGAAATGTCCATCGCAATAAACACAAGTCCCATCGATTCCCTACCCCTGCCTCCCTGGCTTCTTTGAGAAGGTAGACCGTACATGATGGTCTTGTATAATAGTATTAGTACTACTGGACCACGGCCTATACTCTTTGACTCTTCTCCCACACTAATCACTATCTCCTTCCTGTTGCTGTCGCCACCCTCACCCTACAAGCCATGGCTCCCCTGAGGAGGGGGAGAGGCCGGTCGACGATCCTTGCAGAGAAAAGGGAGAGAAATCGCCGCAAGGCACTTCTTGCTCTACCAGCCGCTCAAGCCCACCCTCTCATCGAGGCCCAATCTCCCCCGACAATGGCGCCGAATGTTCTAGCAGGTGAGGGCTCCTCCCGGTACGGTCTTCTTGTTCTACTTCTACTTCTTCTCCATCTCCCTCTCCATCATGATCTTATTCAGCTTCGTCTTGTTTTTATTCTTCTTGCTCTTCCTCTTATACGTATTACAGGCTGGCCATGGAGCCCAAATCCACCATGATTTGAGGCGCTGCAGACCTGCTCGCCCTGTTCCACGCCTCAAATGAGGTAGCAAATCTCCACACTATTATTTCATGAGTTGTGATGTGGATTTCTTAGATCCCGCCGCCTGCATTGGTTTTTCTTCTTCTTTTGCGAGTTGTATTAGTTTTCATGAATATGACTGGATCTCTTGGTCTTTCCTTAATACTGTTGTTCATAGATTCACTATGGATTTTTTGTGATTAGATTAGTTTATTGTGGTCATGAATAGATCTCTAGGTCCATTTTTTAACACTACGGTCAATAGATTCAACGGGGATTTTTTTGATCTATATTAGTATTCACCTGGAACCTGGAGTGTAATTATAGAATTCCTATTTCAATTAACATGAACGATGCAACGATTGAAGGACGAGTACCGTGACAAGGTGGCCGCGATCAGTTCCAAGATTGCCAACCAACATGAGCTTGCACGCTCCCTCACCCAAGCTAATGAGAGCCTACGCAAGCAATTATCTGTGCAGAAGGAGATGTCGCTAGATTTTGCATGTGACATCATGAGGCTGTAGAAATTGCTCGACCGTAACTTGAACATGCAAGAATAGGCCATCAAGATAATCAACAAGCTCATGGAGGAGAAGAAGAATCTCGTGGAAAGGTGCACTCTCCTGCGGGACAAAGTCACCGAGGCACTCAGAGGATGCGTCGAGGAAACCAAGGCTACCATCTGAACCTACCATGACAGGAACCGTTGCCTGGATGAAGTGAAGGAGATGAAGGAGGACATGAGCAGAGGGATCACCATACTCGAGGGTGTTCGGAAAGAGAACGAGGAGCTAAGGGCTTGTCTGGAGGCATATCGGAGCAATGCCCAAGTCTGATTCCCGTTAGCAGGGACATGAATATCAGTTTATCCTCCACTCCTTTTGTAATGTTTAGGGTTCAGGGAGCAATGCCCAAGTCTGCTTCCCATTATAGGGTGCAATAAGAATCCTAGGGCAACTCCTTATCTATCTGGACATGTGTTGGTGTTCATGTTCATGAATGGACACCATGTGCTCTTTCCATTATGTATCTGTACATGGGTTTCTGCATTATGAGTTTGCCACTCTCCCACTACTATTTGGTGATATTGGGAAAAACCCACAACACACTAAACTGCAGATAAATCTTATTTGTCTTTGAAATTGAAATTATGATAGTGCTACTAGTCGATTCATAAAATGTTGATTAGTCCTAGATTGCTTCTTCCTTGAAATTATGACAGTGCCACTAGTCGATTCAGTTAATTATGGAAACTAACCAGCTTGTCCTGGTGAACTGAACAAACCATACTATGTATTTTTGTTGCAGGGAAAGAGGCGAAAGATCGACCAGGACCTGGAGACCTGGCTAAATGACAATATAGCAATCCAAAGGGAGAAGCAGAATTCCTAGAAACTGGCCTTTGACCACCTGCGCGCTGAACTCGTGGTCCTTTCTGACAAGTGCTAGAAACTGGAGGAGTTAAACGCCGGCTGGGCGAAGCTACACAGTGAAGATCGCACCTCGGCTAGATAGCAGACGGAGATCATGAAAGGGATCTTGAAGGAAAATTGTATGGCTATGGACCAACTTCTCCAATCCGTGACGGAGCGCTGGAACCTATAGCTGAAGTACGACATAGTACTGAAGGAGCTGGCCGATCTTAGGAAGGAAAACAAGCAGCTCCGGGCCAGGCTCACTTGAACACAACATATGTCTATTTAGTACTGAACTGCCTGGTTTATCCTCTGCAGTGGTGATTTTGTAAGCGTGAACTTAACTCTATGCACGATATGTGTGTTCGTCTGAAATTAGTTTGCTCGAGGATTGAGTTTGGCTTAGTTAAGAAACCGTAACTACAAGTTTTACAATTAACTAGTTTCACGCATTGGCACACCATAAATTATTCATCTCAAATTTCCTTTATCCTCTATAGTCTGTCCTTGTTCACCCTCACGCGCCTTCTTCAGTTCCTTCAACAGATCCACAATGCAGTACTCTAGCTTCTCCTTGTCTTCCCTGAGCTGATCCCTCTCCTTTTTTGCATTATGAATCAGCAACCTGTGACTATCCTGAAGCTTCTTTGTAGTTCCAACAACCAAGCTCCCATCGATTCCGTCAGTTAGCTCTGACTACAAATTCTCGATTTCTTGTTCCAGCTCCTTATTTTGTACCGACAGCTTGTAATTTTTTTCAGCTGCATCACTTACACCAGTAAATCTCCCCGACCTTTCCAACTCATACATCTCCCATAACCGTGCCAAACATTTCTTAAGTGCATCTGGCCACTCAAGATCCACCCACTCTACTGCTTTACACACCGGGCCAACCTAAAAACACACACACTATAGTGTTATGAACATGCACGATACATTTTACTTCATGTCACAGTTGCACATAATGTAAACAAACCTGATTTGTATAACCCAAAAACCTTCTCCCAGTTTTACTACCTTCAAATGCAACATATCTCCTTAGTTTTAGCCCATGGTCATATGGCACTTCTCCATCGAGATCTAGGCCCTCCCATTCGGAGTAGTAGATCGTCTGTGGTACCTATAGGTAAACGCAAAGCTGAAATCGAACACAATTGCATGCACATATGGAGCTCAGATCGAGAGATTTACCATTGCCTAACCCTAGCCCGAGAAAATAGAGGAACTCACATCATGGAAGGAATACTCGATGTCATAGAGAAGGTTGTCGCTGCTCGACTGGTCGTCCTCGCCGTTCAAGGACAACATGGCGAATGCGTCATCGTAGGCGACGGTGTCGGCTTCAGCATCGGCGTCGGCGTCGGCATCGGTGAGAGAGAGAGAGAGAGAGAGAGAGAGAGCAACCCTTCTGCCGCTGCAACAATGACTAAATTGACATGTTACAATAGTTTAATGGATACCATGCCCTTTCCCTGGATTACTGTCTCCTGCCTAATATGGATTCTCTTCATACATTCTCATTTCAAATATTAAACCTGTACTCCCTCCATCCCAATTTCATTGCCTAACGAAAACATACCAGTATATTACATCATCTAAAGAAACAAAATCATGTCAACTACAAGGTACTTATGCATCACTTCTTCAGTCATGGTTTCACAAAACATTACATTACAATCTCTCAACAAACATAATCACATCATGGTTTCACAAAACATCACATTACAATCTCTCAACAAACATAATCACAGAAACAAGTATATTACATCAACTCAAGAAACAAAATCATGTCGACTACAAGGTACTTACGCATCACTTGTCCTGTCATGGTTTCGCAAAACATTACATTACAATCTCTCAACAAACAAAATAATAGAAACAAGTATAGTACATCATCTCAAGAAACATAATCATGTCAAATACAATGTATTTATGCATCACTTGTGCAGTCATGGTTTCACAAAACATTACATTACAATGTCCCAACAAACATAATAACAGAAACAAGTATGTACATCATTTTAAGAAACATAATCATGTCAACTACAATGTACTTATGTCTTATTACAACAACGATGGTTTCAGTGAGTGACATGTCCGAAAATCTCAACAGCTCGCACAACATTATATCGCAATCTCTCAACAAACATAATCACAGAAACACGCTCTAAATACAACAACACTCAATATTACAAATACAGGCAGGGGAACCCCACGGTCCATATGAAAAGCCTAGGGTAGCAGCTCTTTCATCAGATCTCATCAACGTCGACCACCTCATTCTGTTCAGCCACTACAGGGGCATCTACATCCACTATAACCTGTTCAACAACATAAAAAATGGTACCAAGGAAGAACATCTTCCTGGTTTGCTTCTTTCATTGCATAATCTGCATAAGATCTTCAGTATCCAAAACATCTATGAATTGCTGCTTCTTATGATGCCACCACTAGATTTTTGCCATCTGCTTAGGGCCAATACTGATTTCCTTACTCATCATCTCTCTCATTTCATCAAGAGTTATGTTTTTGGAATCGACAATGATCTCCACAGTACATGACAAAACTGGCTTATTAACTCCCTCATCAAGTTTTTCCATGTATGAATCCACCTCTATGCGTATACTGAACTTATCTAGATCAGCATCTATTGGTCTATGTTCTCTAGGAGCAGAAGCTCTAGCAGCAAGATCTCCAGCATCTGCATACATATCATCAATCATCGCTTCAACTTTCACCTTACGATCAGCTGCACAACACTCCCAAACCATCTGAAGCTCATGGGAGTGCTCAATTTGCTGATAGGTATCATTCATGTTGCGCCACACCAATTTTGTCCTCTGTCTAGAACCCCAGGGAATTCTAGTGGCAAGCATATCAACCAGCTGCGAAACAGACACAACCTCTTTGCAATTCACAAGCAGATGCACATCTTGCCCGAACACAACCCTCTCGCAACCAAAATCAAGTTTTGCAGTGTACTGGCGAACATGAACTGTGAACTCATATAGGTCCCTTGTATCAAAGTTGTGCCTAATTTGATTAAAAAGGGGAACTTTTCAGTTCATTCGATTCTATTATGCCATAACTAATCTACTTGCAAGATAAGGCACTGATAAGAAAAATTCAGCTCTCGCTCTTCTCCCAGGTTTTTTTCTTAGAGATCTGGGTGCCGCATCCGCCCACCGAAGCCGAACAATCCGCCGTCGGCCTTGCTTTTCTCTTCAACCCGCTGCTCGTAGGTACCTTGGCAGCATAATCCTTGCTGGCCTCCTTGCTAACCGGGGCTGAAGACCTCGCCGCTACTTTGCATTGAGCCCCAGACTTGGGCCCAGACGGACCCAAATCAGTCGACGGCGTAGCTACAACCTTCGCCTTGCAAGACATGTTGGGTCGCCGCCGTCGGATTCAGTGTTGGGGAAGGGAGAAAAAAGGTCCTCCACCGCCGGCAGATTTAGGGTCGGGGAAGGGAAGAAAAGGAACCGCCACCGCCGCAGCAAGATTCAGTGTTGAGAGTTAGGAAAGTACAGTAATGGATTTGCCCCTATGACACGTGCAGGGTGGCTAAGAAGAGTGACCAGCGAAGAAGGGGCACAACAAGAACTAGTGTAACAGAATATCCTGACTTAACGGGCGTGATTTGAAAATATTGGGTTTGGCCATCATTCACTCGAAACACCCCTCTCAGCAATTGGCTCCCTGATGGCTCAATGCACGGCACCCAGAAAAGTGTTGATGGCTCGTGGTTGATGTAGAGCTCGTTGGGAATCCCAAGAGGAAGGTATGATGAGCACAGCAGCAAGTTTCCCTCAGTTATGAAACCAAGCTTTAATCGAACCAGTAGGAGCAAGGAAACACCCCAAAGGTGTTACTAGCTGAGCTTTGGCAGGGCGCACTACCGGTGCTAGTAGCAACGTGGATACCTGCATAACACAACCACAAAACTTTGTCCCCAACTTGCGATGAGGTTGTCAATCTCACCGTGTTTTGCGGAAAACAAAGGATTAAACGTATCGAATGGAAAGAAGTAAAAGTTTGCAGAAAGTAAACACAAAGCAGTAAAATATTGTAGATTGTATGTAAAAGACAAGGACCGGGATCCATAGTTCACTAGAGGTGGCTCTCCTTAGATAGATAACATGCTGGGTGAACAAATTACAGCGGGGCAATTGACAAACACCGAGAAAGCAATACATGCATATACTAATCATCCTGACTCCTTTGATACTTGATTGGGCAATACAACATAATACATAGACCGCCATCCAACTGCATCTATGACTAATAATCCACCTTCAGGTTATCATCCGAACCCCCTCCAGTATTAAGTTGCAAGCAACAGATTATTGCTTTACGAACTGTGTGTAAGGTAAACAATACAATTGTTCTATGAACAAAGGATCGTTGTTTTCTCCCTAGTAGCAACAACACATCTAGTACCTTAGAGATTTCTATCACTTCCCCAGATTACCAGAGGCATGAACCCACTATCCAACTGCATCTATGAACAAAGGATGAACTACTCACGCATCACACCAGAGGCTTGCATGGTGATGAAGAAGGCCTCCAGGGTTTATTCCCCTCTCCGGCAGGGAGCCGGGAAGAGCTTCAGATCCCTCCTGATCTAGGGATGGAGATGACGGCGGCTACAGACTCTTTCGTGGATTTTTGATCGGGTACCTAGGGTTTTCGTCCCGAGGGCAACTTATAGGCGGAAGGAGAGGCCGAGGGGGTGCTGGGGTCGGCCAGACCACCCCCTGGCACGGGCTAGGCCTGGCCGCGCGGCCAGGTGGTGTGGCTGGCCCCTGGCCCCTCTCCGTCTCGTATTCTGGCACTTGATCCCTTCCGGAAAAATAGGCACTTTGGCTTTTGTCCCGTCTAATTCCGAGAATATTCATTTTCTGACTTTCCTGGAACCAAAAACAGCAGAAAACAGGCAGCTGGCACAGTGGCTCTTGTTAATAGGTTAGTCCAAGAAATCATATGAAAGGTACTCCAAAGTTGGAACAAAACACAAGAAAGTGGATAAAACGAAGCATGGAACATCAAAAATTATAGATACATTTGCAATGTATCAACACCCCCAAGCTTAACTCCTGCTCGTCCTCGAGTAGGTAAGTGATAAAAAGAAATATTTTTTGAGGTGACATGCACCATCAAAGACTTGATCAAAGTATTTGCAAAACATTCAAAGCTAGGATCATAGTACTTCAATCATAACATGAAAGACAAAGTTCTAGCAATAAGCAAAGAGACTAGGATGCAACATGAAAAGGCACAAACAAAAGATTCATGAATAACAATGCTTTGCAAGACATTTGTTTGTTTCACACAAAGAAAACATAGCATAATAGTATTCAGCTTGTCCCTCAATAGAGTAGCAAATATAAATGCATAGGACACCTTCAAAGTTCATAAGAGTGACTAGATACAATAGTTTCAAACAAGCAATAACAAGTTATGCAACAATCAACTAGTCTTGGGAAAATGCACATAGAACTAAGAATGGCCACTATGCTCTCAAAGTAGTGCATAAAGATAGAAAGTGGAGACTCAATGTAATGGTGGAAGAAAAGCCTTTTGTAAAAGGAAGTAGGGATTCAAGTCTCATAAAGAGCTTCCAAAAATTATGGTACTTATAGCTTTCAGCTCTCATTGTCCCTATCATAAGCATCTTGAAGGTGATTAAGGTTAAAGTGACACAACTAAGAGGATATGCTTGACAAGTTATAAACCGAAATCTCATGCCCCTTACTTACGAAGACCGATCCTCATGCTACTCAACTTCAGTCACGAGTAAGCTCTTGTCATTGTAAGTATATGTGTATCATTAAGAACCGCCAACGGGGTACCCCTTGCACATGATACAGGAGCTTTCCCATAATCAAAATGACAAGGCAAGCACACAATGAGCATCTCAACGATCTTTTTATTTGCTATTTGCATAGGTTTTTATTGAGGATGCTTCATAGAGTGCTCATTATGGTGATGCTGCAAGTTTCCACCATGATTAGGCATGGCTTAGGCTAGCGGCCCAGGCATTTCTCTAACACACATACAAACTCCATGATCTTACAAGTTCCACTTTTATTTCACACCGCCAGGATCCGTAAGCAAAAGAACATGATATCAACGGGGTACAAAGTACAAGTGCAATGTTGAAAGCGTTCCCCATGAAACATGGTTCTGCTAACTTCAAATTATAAAGCGCAAGCATATACGCAACAAAGAAGGACCCAATGGTTCAAGTTTATTAGAGGCAATAAAGTAAAGTGTGCCATCAAGTTCGTGAGCGCTTTAATCACTAGTTTTCTCATAACAAGTGGAAGGTAAACAAAAGCATGGATATACTTGGAATAGCATAAGCTAGTAGGTAGGTATGGTGGACTCTTTGGAATAACTTGGTTTAGGTTGTTGGATGCATGAGTGGAACTCATACTTGGTTTTGGAGGCTAGCAAAAGACTAGGAGCGACAAACTAAGAGAGCAATAATGGCCATAATCATGCAGAGCGACAAAACATCATTGATCAAAGCATAAAGTGATACTACAAGTTGAAAACTAAAGGATCATAAAGGCTATGGTGACTTGTGATAGTCATAGCATGGTGTGAGCATGTGCCAAGTCAACCCAAATAAAGCATCAAAGGAGAATACCACTATACTATGCTTTAATATGCTAAAACAACGCATGATTCATCCAAGGCACATTAAGAAATCTCAATTGTTTATAACAAGTAATGCTCCAGCAAAGAATACTAAGCATAAAGCCAAAACAATATCAAGCATGGCATGACAAAGCATAGGCCACAGTCAAAAACGAGCTCTTTTTACCACATAAGTATGAACTTTCCTACTCTTTTCTAAACCAAACCAAACCATTTGCAAACCAATGTATGAAAGAGGGGGTTCAACCAATTTATTAAAAAAACTAAACAAACCAAGCAAACAAAAAACCAAAACGAAAACGAAGAAGAAGACGCTCCAAGAACAACACAATTGTGCATGAAACAATAAAAATGAAGCATTTGGAAGAAACCTGGAATTTTTATTGATGAAGAAGGGGATGCCTTGGGCATCCCCAAGCTTTGACGCTTGTAATTCTTGGATATTTCTTGGGGTAACACGCGTGGCATCCCCAAGCTTGAGCTTTAGTCCATCCTTCATCTCATTACTCATTCCTTCCATACACCTGAAAATTTTCCTTCATACAAAACTTCACACAATCTTTATTAGCAACATTAGTGCACTTAAGATAAATAAGTCTTAAGGTTCAGTTATAACACCAAATAAACTTCCATTAGAACACTAGCTACTTTAGAGCTTCCTTCAAAAAGCTCAATTCCCCAAAAGAACTCAAGAAGGAACCAACAAGAAGCAAATGCAGAAAATGGCAGAAATCTGTCAAAACAGACCAGCAGGTAAAGACGAATTTGTTCGAAGACCTTATGTTGCTCAAATCAAAAAGTGTTGAACTAACGAAAGTTAGATAACAATCTGGGTCAGAATAAAAAAAAATTACAGCTCAATCCGACATACATATCTCTCTCTCGAATTTTTACGGTGAAGCACAAAAATCTTTCGGGACAGCAACTTTCCCAATCATTACTTCACTCTCATTAGAGGTTACTCTTGGCACAAAAAGCAAATAAAAAGGATAAGGAGAGTTTATTACAGAGGTAATAACTTCCAAGACTCATCTAAAACTCTTGGGTTATCTCCCAACAAGTACTTTTCTTTAACGCCTTTAAGTTAGGCATAAGAACCAAAGAAAGAATCAACTTTTCTCGAATGAAGAAGCATTAAAACCAAATTTTGTTTTCATAGGAGAAGCAAAATAAATCTTTTCTCTCTTTTTAGGGAAGTGTTCTATACCTTTCTTGAGTGGGAGTTGATATTTAATGGTGCCTTCTTTCATATCAATGATGACACCAACGGTTCTAAGAAAAGGTCTTCCCAAAGTAATAGGACAAGAAGCATTGTATTCAACATCCAAAACATAGAAATCAACGGGGACATAGGAATCGTTAAACATAATAAGAAAATCATTAAGACTCCCCATGAGTTTCTTTTTAGCATTATCATCAAGTGGTACATTCAAATAACAATCTTCAAGAGGAGGCAAATCAAGCATCTCATAAATCCTTCTAGGCATAATAGAAACACTACTATCAAGATCACATAAAGCTTTGAAATCAAAGTCATTCACTTTCATATTAATGATGGGTTCCCAACCATCTTCTTGTTTTATAGGAATAGAAGCTTTATGTTTCATCTTTTCTTCTTTAATCTTTATGAGAGCATCGGTAATGTGTTTTGTAAAAGCCATGTTCATAGCACTAGCATTAGGACTTTTAGCAAGCTTTTGTAGGAACTTAATAACTTCAGAGATGTTGCAACCATCAAGATCAAAATCAACTTTATCATCTAAAGTAGTAGAACTATTAGTAGCCTCAACACTAGTGGTGGTGATAGTAGAAACACTAATGTTTCTAGCAATTTCATCTTCTCTTTCCCACTTAGCATGTAATTCAGCTAATAGTCTAACATTTTCATCAATTCTTACTTGTATAACATTAGTAGCTGCAAAGGGATTCTCATTAGTTTTAGGTTTAGCAGCCATTTTATTCAAAGTAGATTGAGCTTCAGCCAAAGATGCTATATTTCTTTCAGCATTAGAGTGTTTTTCCTCAATAGTTTTATTGAAAGCAGTTTGTTTACTAATAAACTCTTTAAGCATAACTTCAATTTCAGAGGGAGCACTCTTATTATCATTGTAAGAATTTCCATAAGCATTACCATTGTTGGGAGGATATTGATTATAATTTTTGTTACCAAAATTGTTCCTATAAGCATTATTACCATAAGCATTGTTGCCAAAGTTGTTATTTCTTATGAAGTTCACATCAACTTGCTCTTCTTGAGCAACCAAAGAGGCTAAAGGAACATTATTTGGATCAATATGGGCTTTCCCATTAACAAGCATAGACATAATCATATCAATCTTATCACTCAAGGAGGAGGTTTCTTCAACAGAATTTACCTTCTTACCTTGTGGAGCTCTCTCAGTATGCCATTCAGAATACTTAACCATCATATTATCCAATAGTTTTGTTGCAGCACCCAAAGTGATGGTCATAAAGGTACCTCCAGCAGCTGAATCCAATAGATTACTTGAAGAATAGTTCAATCCTGCATAAAAAGTTTGGATGATCATCCAAGCAGTCAGTCCATGAGTGGGACAATTCTTTACCAAAGATTTCATTCTTTCCCAAGCTTGAGCAACATGCTCATTATCAAGTTGTTTAAACTTCATTATTTCACTTCTCATGGATATAATCTTAGCAGGAGGATAGTATTTTCCAATAAAAGCATCTTTGCACTTAGTCCAAGAATCAATACTATTCCTAGTTAAGGAATTCAACCATTCTTTAGCTTTCCTCTCAAAGAGAAAGGAAACAATTTCAGTTTAATAATATCACCATCTATATCCCTATGCTTTTGCATCTCACAAAGTTCAACAAAGTTATTTAGATGGGAAGTAGCATCTTCATTACCAATACCAGAAAATTGTTCTCTCATAACAAGATTGAGCAAAGCAGGTTTTATCTCAAAGAAAGTATTTTTAGCCACAGGTGGAGCAATAGGAGTGCTCATAAAATCATTGTTGTTGGTGCTAGTGAAGTCACACAACTTAGTGTTTTCAAGAGTAGTCATTTTTTTTGGATTTTCAAATAAGAAAGCAAACAAGTAAAACTAATTTTTTTTGTGTTTTTTGAAGAACAAAACAAGCAAACAAAGCAAAAAGAAACTAAGCAAAACAAAAACAACAAAGTAAAGAGATTGGTTACGAGGGACTCCCCTTGTGAAGATGTCCTTGACTCCCGGGCAATGGCGCTAGAAAAATGCTTGATGGCTCAATGCACGGCACCCAGAAAAGTGTTGATGGCTCGTGGCTGATGTAGAGCTCGTTGGGAACCCCAAGAGGAAGGTATGATGAGCACAGCAACAAGTTTCCCTCAGTTATGAAACCAAGCTTTAATCGAACCAGTAGGAGCAAGGAAACACCCCAAAGGTGTTACTAGCTGAGCTTTGGCTACGGTGCTAGTAGCAACATGGAGACCTGCACAACACAACCACAAAACTTTGTCCCCAACTTGCGATGAGGTTGTCAATCTCACCGTGTTTTGCGGAAAACAAAGGACTAAACGTATCGAATGGAAAGAAGTAAAAGTTTGCAGAAAGTAAACACAAAGCAGTAAAATATTGTAGATTGTATGTAAAAGACAAGGACCGGGATCCATAGTTCACTAGATGTGGCTCTCCTTAGATAGATAACATGCTGGGTGAACAAATTACAGCGGGGCAATTGACAAATACCGAGAAAGCAATACATGCATATACTAATCATCCTGACTCCTTTGAGACTTGATTGGGCAATACAACATAATACATAGACTGCCATCCAACTGCATCTATGACTAATAATCCACCTTTTTCAGGTTATCATCCGAACCCCCTCCAGTATTAAGTTGCAAGCAACAGATTATTGCTTTACGAACTGTGTGTAAGGTAAACAATACAATTGTTCTATGAACAAAGGATCGTTGTTTTCTCCCTAGTAGCAACAGCACATCTAGTACCTTAGAGATTTCTATCACTTCCCCAGATTACCAGAGGCATGAACCCACTATCGAGCATAAATACTAACTCTTGGAGTTGATAGCATCTACTTGGCCAAGATAGCTACTAACAATGGAAAGCATGCAAGATCTCAAATAACAAAGACATGATAGAATCAATAATCAATCTGAAATAGCATCTCAATGTCCATCGGATCCCCGCAAACACAACATGTGTGAATTACAAATAGATGATCTTGATCATGAACGGAGCTCACAAGATCTAAACATGAAAGCACAAAGGAGGAGAAACCAGCCATCTAGCTACTACATGGATCCGTAGTCCAAGGATGAACTAGTCACGCATCACACTGGAGGCTTGCATGGTGATGAAGAAGGCCTCCAGGGTGAATTCCCCTCTCCGGCAGGGTGCCGAGAAGAGCTTTAGATCCCTCCCGATCTAGGGATTGAGATGACGGCGACTACAGACTCTTTCGTGGATTTTTGATCGGGTACCTAGGGTTTTCGTCCTGAGGGCAACTTATAGGCGGAAGGAGAGGCCGAGGTGCTTGGGGTCGGCTGACCACCCTTGGCGGGCAGGCCTGGCCGCAGCGGTGTGGTGTGGCTGCCCTGCCCCTCCCGCCTCGTATTCTCGCACTTGATCCCTTCCAAAAAAATAGGCACTTTGGCTTTTGTCCCGTCAATTCGAGAATATTCATTTTCTGACTTTCCGGAACCAAAAACAGCGAAAATGCAGGCGGGCATAATGTGGCTCTTGTTAATAGGTTAGTCCAAGAAATCATATGAAAAGTACTCCAAAGTTGGAACAAAACATAAGAAAGTGGATAAAACTAAGCATGGAACATCAAAAATTATAGATACATTTGCAATGTATCACGCCCCTACTTTTCGAATCGTGGTGATTATAATCAACTTGGGTATCGCGTTGCCTGGGTGCCCCAACTTTCGGGCTGCAAAATGATATTCTTAGTTCAATGAACAACTATACGGCCGGAACTAAAAGTTCCCGCCATATAGTTTGGCCGCATAGTTGGTAAAAAGGTCGCAAACAACGGGATTTCGCCCCGGAGAAGCTCCAGAACCTTCCCTAAGTCATATGACGGTATTGGGAGAACCCTAGGGCACCACCAAGGCCTATATAAAGGATGGAGGACCCAAGAGAGAGCCACCAAACCATAACCATTCAGGGGCGGAGCCCTGCCGCCGCCGCCACCCATCCGATCTCCACGGCGCTAGAGCTCTGCCTCAACCACCCTCCAAGATCTAGATCTCCCTCAAAACCATCACCATCAAGGCATTCAAGCAAGAAGAAGAGGAGAAGGAAGACATCACCACCACCACGCATCGATCTCCATCTCCATCATCATATCCATCTCCCTCTCTCTTGTGTTTAGTAATTGTAAGATTGAACACGGTTGTGACATCATTATATATTTATATATGTTTTGCTGTTCATCCATGTGTGAGTGATTAATTAAATTCTAGGTTGAGGTATGTTGTAGTGCGCTAACACTACAAGAAAAGTTGGCTTTTACAACGGACGATTTTCATGGTTGTAGTCCCGTTTTTCATGGCCAAAGAGTCTTGCACGATGGATGCCCTTCGTGGTAAAAGCCCCATCACAAATGAATTAACCATGTTTTTTTGTGGCCGTGGCGGATCGCACCCTTCAGCCATGAAAACTTGTTCCGTCGTAGATCTGTTCGCCAGCCACGCTGACGGCTGATGCCATGCAAACTGCCATGTGGCAGGCGCCGTTAGCGGCCGGTTACCACCGTTAAGGTCATAGAAACCATGGTAGAAGCCAAGCCCAGCCAAGGCCTACTAAATACTAACTGGGACGGCCCATCAGGGGAGCCCAACAAGAAGATGGTCCACATCGCTTTTGTCCTGACCGCTTGAAATGGGCCGTAAATGCAGCCAATGGCGCCGAACTTTCGACCGATTCTGTTTTCGCCATGAAGGCCCATGTTGGTCCAACACTGTGCTGCCACTTGAGGCCTGCACAAAACTGATCTGGCATTGTTCAGGCCTATTACAAATTTAGCCTTTTACTGTTCAGTCCTGTTACTATTCCATCCTTTTAGGAATTTCGACCCGTTACTGTTTAGGCCCTTTATTGTTTGGGCTTTACCGTTCAGTCGACACGCTTGGCTCGTTATCGCATCGACCGCCATCGCATCGCCTTTTGCTGTTGATACCTTTTACTGTTCCGGCCTTTCACTGTTCCGACCTTTTCACTGTTTTGGCCTTTTATGGTTCTGGCATATTACTGTTCTGGCCTTTTGCTGTTCTGGCCTTTTACTGTTCTGGCCTTTTACTGTTCTGCCATTTTACTGCTATGGCCTTTTACCGTTCTGTCCTTTTACCGTACTAGACTTTTATTGTAATGGCCATTTACTGTTCTGGCCTTTTACAGTTCTGGCCTTTTGCTGTTCTGGCCTTTTACTATTCTAGCCTTTTACTATTCTGGCCCTTTACTGTTCTGGTCATTTTGAGCCGTCCATGCGCATGTCGTTTCAACGTTCGGCATGCTACTGCTCCGGCTTGTTACTATTTCAGACTTTTTTTTGCTAGCGCCTACTTTTTGCAGAACTGGTGAATATCAAGACTTCAATTAATAAACACACAGAAATGAAAATTACTTATTACACAATAATAAAAGTTTGTTCCAACAGGTTATACAACAAGATCGTAATTTCGACAGATTACAACGTGTCGGTACCATCAATAAGAGATCGGTACATGGCGATTTGCTTCAATGTATCATCTGTCCTCTTCTTCAACATTTCAGCTACAGATCTAAGAGCAGCTACACCCTTTCGTTCTGCATGCAATACACCATTTACATATTTATCACCTGCAGGAGTTGTTCTAGGTGGACTGTTAAGTAAGTTGTTTGCTTCGGCAATGCAATGGGAGGATGAATGGGACGAGGGATCACAACTTCTAGTCCTGCCTTCCAAGGACTCTCATTGGTTTTAATCTGATCGCTAAAATATGGTGAAACAGGTTAAAACAAAAAACAAGGGATACAAGTAGTATTATATAAAGTAGAGATCATTTAAAGTAAGTATGAACTTACAGTAGCACGTTCAGGCTAATAGTAGATCCTTCTCGAGCGGGTGCGACTCCTGGTAATCTGCCAGAAGAATCTGAATAGAGCAGTTGGAACTCTGGTCCTTGTACTCTATTGTCATTTCTCTGCATGACATTTGAAACCAAGTTGGTTGGTTTGGAAGGATGAAAACTCTTGAAAAACACCAAAAACATAGCATTAAAAATTACCAGATGTATGTTTCAAACTAGATAGTTGGTTTGGAAGGATGAAAGCAGGTGAAAACACCAACATATAGCATTAAAAATGACCAGATATATCATCCAAACTAGATGGACATTTCCCGAATTAAGCATTCGCACATATATTCACAATTGAACATAAATGCAAATGTCATGGCAAGTTCTTAGATAGAATGACTTATTAACTTATTTGGCATGCAGGTTATACAACTAATTAACATGACAAGAAACTGACCTAAGTAACACAAGGAAACCTCACGATTCAACCTTATTGGGCATCAGATTGTCAGTGTTAGATCCTCTATGAGCTGTTTGCATGACCCATGCGAGCGCTTGGAAAGAATAGAATCTATGAGTTCGTGTTGGAGGATTAAACCGATATCGTGAGAATAAAGAAAGGGAATAAAAGCAAGAAGCTAATGAGGTGGATAGGACATACAAGATGAAGGGTGCAAACGAAATGGCAATAACATCCAGGATATTGAGAAACATACTAAAGATTTTGTAGCTTACGAGTACCAAAAATATAGCAAACGGGCAAGAGAAATTACCGCTGCGCGGCGAGGACGGGTGGGACGGGCAAGCGGGCGGCAGGGGCGGCGACTCGGCATTTCGGGGTCAACAACGAATGATTCGGTGAAGCGTCCCTGGTAGGGTAGACGACGGTGTTGGCGAAGCAGATCCGGTGCTGTGAGGGAGTCAGTGAAATAGTCCCGGTGAAGAGCGCCTGTAGTGGAAGAGCTCTGGTGTGGAAGAGAGGGCCAGCGGTGAAGCAACTAAAGGAAGGTCGATGGTTGAGGGGTGTGGGCAGGGAAGAGATGATGGGGGGATATAGGTGGGATGATGCACATTTACGACCTATACCCCTCTATTATTGGAGTACTCCCATGGTCCTTGTTTCCGGAGCAGGGATAGAAGAGGAATTTTGCATTTGCAAAAAGCGGGGCGGGATATTTGAATACATGCGCGGGATATTGAATAGATGTGCGCAGGATGTTTCGGCGCCATGCAGAAATTTTGAGGTTAAAGCTTCCGACGTACACTACTCCGACGTGTCCGCTCTCATATTGTTGGCCCCATCTAGACCCACACGCCAACGACAGTATGCTTACCAACATATAAATGAGTTTCCACACATTTGCCGAAATTGATAAACAATATATTTTGAAGGTTTTCATACAAGATGACCAAGGTCACGTCCATATCTCTGTTATAGTTTATAATAGCGTGTCCATATCTGGTAGATAGCTGCATCTTGGCATTTCAAAAGAAGATTCTAGATTTGATGGACAATGCCCAACTTTCATGAATTTCAAAACTTTCTAGCTAAATCTATGCAATAAAATGACTTTTTGACAATCTAAAGTAAATATGTCTAATTTCGAACTAGAAAGTGTGTGATATACATTGCTCTTGACTTTTTAAAACAATTCAAAGATATCAAGTAGTCAAATATTGGAGAACCACCGCGAGTTTTGGAAAATTCAACTTTTTGATATGAATGGTAATGACACCTAATTTCGGCCATTTTAAAAAAATACAAAGAAACAAAATATAAAAATAAATGCATCCATTATTTTCTCTCTTCGTGTCTCAGTATGTGCACTAGCTAGTTTCCATGGAAAAATATAATCTTGAAATTTGATAATTTCTGAGAAAAAATTGTATCACAATATATGGACTGCCATGTAAGAATATGCATGGCTTTCAAACTAGATGACCAAGGTCATGGCCATATCTTTTCTATAGTTTATAATAACCTATCCATATTTGTTATGGTGTGCATTGGCATTTAAAATATTATTTACAAAGGAAGCTTCCGAATCGGAAGTTATTTCAATTTTCTAAGGCACAACAATGGCTTTAGTCATGAAGCTACTACAAAACATGGCTTAAGATCCCACTGCCCTGGTTTTCACTAAAACTATATATAGCCTAGGGTTAAGTTTAGGGTTCGGGGTTTTATTTTGGGTTAAGGGTTTTAGGGTTCATGGTTTAGGATTTTAGGGTTTAGGCTTTTAGGGTTTAGTGGTTTAGGGTTCATGATTTAGGGTTTAGGGTTGTTACAGGTTTTAGGGTTTATGATTGTTTAGGTTTTAGGGTTTAGAGAATTTTCAATAATAATGTTCAAGCTTTATATATATGGTTATATTCATGGAATAGAATGGCGTTATCGCAATTTAATAAAAGTATTTCAAAATTTGATCTATAAGTGCATTATACCTCCTTGGTAAGGGTTTAGGGTTCTAGGGTTAGGAAGTTAGAGTACTAGGGTTAGGAGGTTATTAGAGTTTAGGTTAAGGCTTTTTGATTTTCAATAATGTTCAAGCTTTATGCTTATATTCATGTAATAGAATGGCATTACCACAATTTAGCGAAAGTATCTCAAATTTTGATCTATAAGTGCACAGTACCTGCTGGTTTAGGGTTTATGGGTCGATGATTTAGGGTTTTACGGTTTAGGTTTTATGGGTTGTTTAGGGTTTAGGGATTATTGATTTTTAATAATGCTCACTGATTTATGCTTATATTCATCGAATAGAATGGCATTACCTACTTTAATGGAAGTATCACAAATGTTGATCTATAAGTGCATGATACTTGCTTGGTTAGGGTTTTATAGTTTAGGTTTTATCATTGTATAGGGTTTAGAGTTTAGTGAATTTAGAATAATGCTCAAGCTTTATTATTATATTCGTCGAATAGAATCACATTACCTAATTTATTGAAAGTATCTCAAATTTTGATCTATAATGTGCATGATACCTTCTTGGTTAGTGTTTATGGGTTGAGGGTTTGGGGTTTTAGGGGTTGTTTAGGGTTTATGGTTTAGAGAATTTTTGATAATGCTCAAGATTTATGCTTATATTCGTCAAATAAAATGGCGTTACCAAATTAAACGAAAGTATATCAAATTTTGATCTATAAGTGCATGCCACGTGCTTGGTAAGGGTTTAGGGTTTAGGAATTTTCAATAATGTTCAAGTTGCTTTATGCTTATATTCGTTGAATATAATGGCATTACATCAATTTATTGAAAGTATCTCAAATTTTGATGTATAAGTGCACAATACCTGCTTGGGTTAGGGTTTATGGGTCGAGGGTTTAGGGTTATAGGTTTTTACGGTTTAGTTTATGGGTTGTTTAGGGTTTAGGGTTTAGTGAATTTTCAATAATTCTCAAGATTTATGCTTATACTCGTAGAACAGAATGGGTGTTAGCTGATTTAATGAAAGTATCTCAAATTTTGATCAATGTGTGCATGACACCTGCTTGGTTAGGGTTTATGGCTGAGGGTTTAGGGCTTTAGGGTTTAGAGTTTATGTTTTAGGGTTTAAGTTTTAGGTGTTGTTTAGGGTTTAGGGAAATTTTAATATTACTCAGGATTTATGCTTATATTCGTCAAATAGAATAGTGTTACCCAATTTAACGAAATTATCTTAAATTTTGATCTATAAGTGCATGCTACGTGCTTGGTGAGGGTTTAGGGTTATAGGGTTTAGGGGTTTTGGATTTGGGTTTTAGGTGTTTCGGTTTTCGGGAATTTTCAATAATGTTCAAACTTTATTGTTATATTCATGGAATAGAATGGCATTACCGCAATTTAATGAAAGATCGAATCTCAGATTTTGATCTATAAGTCCATGATACCTACTGTTGGAGATATGCCCAAGAGGCAATAATAAAGTAGGTTATTATCATATCTTCATACTTATGATAAATGTTTACATTCATGCTATAATAGTATTAACAAGGAAACCATTAATACTTGTGTGATTTGTAAACTTAATTTGAAGTCCCTAGTATAGCCTCTATACTTCACTAGCTTGTTGGTTGATTGATGATTGTGGTTTCCATATCATGAACATTGAGATGTTATCAACAACAAGATCATATCGTTAGGAGAATGATATGGTGGACATACTCCTATAGATAAGCGTAGCATAAAGATCAAGTCATTTCAATAGTTCAATTGCTATATGCTTTCTGATACATAGTAACCTAATTCCTTCGACCATGAGATCATGCATATCACCTTTACCGGATGGATGCTTTGATGTCATCAAACACCACACCGTATGAGGTGGCTATAAAAGTGGCATTGAGTGTTGAAAGTATTGGAAACACATGGATCAAGAGTGATTTGTCCATCCATATGACGGATAGATATACTCGGGCCCTCTCGGTGGAATGTCATCCAATTAGCTTGCAAGCATGTGACTGGCTCACAAGGGATCACATATCAGGAACGAGAAAAGAGTACTTATCAAGAACGAGGTTGAACTAGGTATGCGGAGATACAAGCGATCATAACCTCGGATAAGTAACATATCGTGAGACAAAGGGAAATTGGTATCGTATGTAAGTGGTTCATTCGATCAAAGTAATCGAGAAATATGTGGAGCCATATGAATTTCCAGATTCCTCTATTGGTTATTGTTCGGAGAAGTGTCTCGATCATGTCCGCATAATTCACGAACCGTGAGACACATAAGGATTGACGTTGTTTGAGTAGTTATGGTATTATGAGAAAGAGACGAATGTTGTTCGAGTCTCGGATGGGATCCGGGAGATCACGAGGAGCTCCGGTATGGTCCGGAGAATAAGATTCATATAAGGAACGTCCCATTTCGGAGTTGGGGAATGGTTCCGGTGTTTTCATCGGGAACATTCTAGAAGGTCCCGGAATGTCCGGCACTCCGGCGGGGGAAGGGTACATGAATGTTTCATTGTAAGTTGGAATGATTGCATCATGTACTAAGTGTTCTTGCTGTCCCAAATAAAGGATTAAATTAAATCCTAAATTGAAAAGTCAAACGGCTAGTTTGAAAGTCAAACGGCAATTTTGGGAAGTGGGAAAAGGAGGAGGTGAAGCCGAGTTGGGGAGGAGTCCTCCCAAGCCGGGCGCCCACCCAAGCCGAGTTGGGAGGACTCACTCCCTCCCTTGGCCGGCCAGCCCTCCCACCTATATAAGGAGGCAGGGCTCCCTCCTAGCACACACAAGTTTCCACCTCTAATCTCCGGTTTAGAGCCGTTTTGGTTTAGAGCTTCTAATTGCTTTAGCCAGCGGTTTAGAGCCTTCTAATTGGTTTAGAGCCTTCTAATTGGTGTGTCTAATTACTAGACCACTAATAGCCTCTCTCATAAGCTCCACCATACTCGCACCGGCTTAAGATGAAGCCTGCAGGATTTCCCTCTACTTAGGTACCACAGGTTGTCGCGGAATCATGAGAGAGTGCTACAACCTCCGCTGCTGCTGGAACAAGGAGAGGAAGGTCTTCGTCAGTACCGAACGTGTGACCGATCAAGGAGCGCTGCTGGAACGTGGCGCTGGAAGGATCGTCTACGCGATCTTGAGATCGGAAAGAGTACGACTACATCACCCACGAGAATCTGCTCTCGTTAACCGCTTTGGAATCTTCGAGGGTGAGTTCCTCTATCGACTCGTTGCTACAATCTAGTAGATAGATCTTGGCTTGTTTGTTTGTATGCGATAGAAAATTTTGTTTTCCATGCTACGAACCCATTCACCTACTTGGTTAGGATTTATATAGGTCGAGGGTTTATGGTTTTACGGTTTAGGTTTTATGGACTGAATAGAGTTTAGGGGTTTTATCGAATTTTCAATAACACTCAAGCTTTATGCTTATATTCGTCGAATAGAATATATATGGAGTTACCTAACTCATTGAAAGTATCTCCAAATTTGATCTATAAGTGCATGATACCTGATCTGTTAGGGTTTATGGGTTGAGGGTTTGGGGTTTTAGGTTTAGGTTTTATTAGGGGTTGTTTAGAGTTTAGGGTATTTTCAATAATGCTCAAGATTTATGCTTATATTCATCGAATAGAATGGAGTTACCAGTTTAATGAAAATATATCAATTTTTGATCGATAAGTGCATGCTACGTGTTTGGTAAGTATTTAGGGTTTAATGTTTAGATTTTAGGGTTTCAGGAATTTTAAATAATGTTCAAGCTTTATGCTTATATTCGTGGAATAGAATGGCATTACCGCAATTTAATGAAAGTATCTCAATTTTTGATATATAAGTGCACGATACCTGCTTGATTAGGGTTTATGGGTCGAGGGTTTAGGGTTTTACAGTTTATTTTTATGGATTGTTTCCGGTTTAGGGTTCAGAGAATTTTTGGTAATGCTCAGGATTTATGCTTATATTCGTCTAATAGAATGGCGTTACCTGATTTAACGAAAGTATCTCAATTTTTGATCTATAGTTGCACGATACCTGCTTGGTCAGGGTTTAGTGGTTTAGATTTTATGGTTTAGGATTCCGTGAATTCTCAATAATATTTTCAAACTTTATGGTTATATATACTCGTGGAACAGAATGGTGTTACCGCAATTTAATGAAAGTATCTCAAAAATTGATCTACAAGTCGATGATATCCTGCTTGGTCATATTTTTTGTTAAATAAAATTGAAGGTACCCAGGTACTAAAACAAGGGAGAAACAAGAAGAGTTCCTTGAGATTTAGGCGCTATTTGGTTGGGCTCTAATTCTGGCTTTTGATTTTTGGCTTATAAAGCTACGAACGTGTTTTTGGCTTTGTTTTTTAGCTTTTACTCTCACATAGTGGAATGATAGTATAAGCTAGGTTGGATGATTTTAACGACTTTATCTCAGTTTAGCGAAAAATATTTGAATTTTGAACAAAAAGCGATGGGTATCTCTACTTCCCGTAATTCTGGCTCACTGACATGTGGGTCACTTGCATAGTGGGTCCAAAAAGTCAGTATAGGTTAGAGTGGGCGGGCAGGTAAATATTGAAGAAGGGCTGGGAAACATGGATGGGGTGATGCACTTGGGAGAACACAAATTTACCACCTATATCCCTCTGTTATTGCAGTGCTCCCTCGGATTCTTGTTTCCCGAGCAGGGTTGAAGAGGAATTTTGCATTTTAGAAAGAGGTAAAGCATGTTTGAATGGATGCACAGGATATTTTAATGGATGGGTGCGATGTTTGGGCACCGTACCAAATTTTGAGGTCGAAGCTTGTAGCATACGCTACTCCGGCGTGGGGCCTCTCAGACACGCTGTCACCGTCTAGGCCCACACGAGAGCGAGAGTTGCTTCCCAGCATTTAAACGAGTTTCTAGGCATTTGCTAAAATTTTCGAACAATTTAAGGCTTTCAAGAAGATGAACATCGTCCAAAAAAGTTGACCAAGGTCATGGAAATAGTTTATGATGACGTGTCCGTATTTGGTAGATCGGTGCATCTTTGCAAATCAACCAATATGTCTGCTTCCAAATTTGAAGTTTGTTTTCGAATTTCCAAGTAACAACAATGTGTTTTGTAGTGAAGCAACTACAAACATGATGGCTCAAAATGCCACCGCCCCCATTTTTCACACAATGTATAACGCCCTTTCAAGCTTCCAGGCTAAATTTGTGCAATAAAATATTTTTTTGGGGCTGGATGTTTGCATGGATGGGCGGGATGTTTGAATGGGTGGGCGGGATATTTCGGCGCTCTGCCGAAAATTTGAAGTTGAAGCTTCTAAGGTACGTTACTCCCACTTGGGATGCTGTCCCCATCAGGTAGACCCACAAGCCTGTATGCTTTCCAACATTTAATGAGTTTATAGACATCTGCCAAAATTAATGAACATTAATTCAAGGCTTTCAAACAAGTGGACCAAGGACACAACCATAGTTTCTGTACCTTTTTTATCTTTTGTACTACTCCGTACATTGAAGCATCTTCGCCAACAAAGCTTACAAATCTGTCCATATTTGGTAGATCGGTGCATCTTAGCATTTCAAGCAATTGTTTACAAAGGAGATTCCATATTTGATGGATAATGCCCTACTTTCATGAGTTTCCAAGCTTCCTAGCTGAAGATGCTGAAATTAAATAACTTTTTGATGATTGAAAGTAAGTATGTCTATTTACGAACTACAAAGTGTGTTATATAACTTTCTATTGACTTTTTAAAAATAGTTTAAAGGTACTGAATTAGTCAAATATTGGAGAACCACCGAGAGTTTTGTAAGATTTCAATTTTTTGATATGAATAGTAATGACACCAAATTTGGGCCAGTTTTTTTAAAATAAAGAAACAAAATATAAAACAAAATAGAACCATTCGTTTCTCCGTTGGTGTCTCACTATGTGCATTGGCTAATTTCCATGAAAATATATAAAATTTGATAACTCTTGAAAAACTCGTTTCACAATATGGCGTACCATGTTTGAATATTCATGGCTATCAAAATTTAGATGACCAATGTCAAGGCCATATGTGTTACCATACTTTATGATAATGTAACCATGTTTGGTAGATTGGTGCATATTGGTATTTCAACATTGTTTAGAAAACGAGCTTCCATATTTGGAGTTATTTTAAAAGCTCCAATCGATAATAATGGCTTTAATTTTGTCATACGATATATGCCATACCATGTATGAATTTGCATGGCTTTCAAACCAGGTGACCAAGGTCATGGCCACACTTTTGCTATAGTTTATAACAACATGTTTGTATTTGGTAGATTGGTCCGTATTATTGGCATTTAAAATATTATTTACAAAGGAAGATTCTGAATTTGAAGTTATTTTCAATTTTTCAAGCGACGATAATGGCTTTTGTCATGAAGAAACTACAAATAAGTATGGCTCAAAATCCCATTACCCTAGTTTCCACACAAGATATGTATAGCCTGGGGTTTAGGGTTCGTGTTTTTTGGGTTGAGGGTTTAGGGGGTTAGGGTTTATGGTATATGATTTAGGATTTTAGGGTTTAGGGCTTAGGAGTTTAAGGTTGGTATTTAGGGTTTATGAATTTTCAATAATAATGTTCAAGCTTATATATATATGCTTATATATATTCGTGGAATAGACTGGTGTTATCGCAATTTAATGAAAGTATCTCGGATTTTGATCTATAAGTGCATCATACCTGCTTGGTAAGGGGTTGAGGGTTTAAGGTTTTTATGGTTTTTGGGGTTTAGGTGTTTAGGGTTTAGGTTTTTTGGGAATTTTCGATAATGTTAAAGCTGCTTTATATATGCTTATATTCATGGAATTGAATGGCGTTAGCACAATTTGAGGAAAGTTTATCTGAAATTTTGATCTACAAGTGCATGTGATACCTCATTTGCCAATGTCGTTTAGGCGGGGTTGAGGGTTTAGGGCATTTTCAATAATGTTCAAACTTTATTGTTATATTCGTGTAATAGAATGGTGTTACCGCAATTTAATGAAGGATCGAATCTCACATTCTGATCTATAAGTCCATGATACCAGCTTGGTTAGGGTTTATATGGGTCGAGGGTTTAGGGTTTTATGGTTTTACGGATTAGGTTTTATGGACTGAATAGAGTTTAGGGGGTTTATCGAATTTTCAATAATACTCAAGCTTTATGCTTATATTCGTTGAATAGAATATGGCGTTACCTAACTCATTGAAAGTATCTCAAAATTTGATCTATAAGTGCATGATACCTGATTGGTTAGGGTTCATGGGTTGAGGGTTTAGGGTTTTAGGTTAAGTTTTTATTAGGGGTTGTTTAGGGTATTTTTGATAATGCTCAAGATTTATGCTTATATTCATCGAATAGAATGGATTTACCAGTTTAATGAAAATATATCAATTTTTGATCAACAAGTGCATGCTACGCTGCGGGGTTGAGGGTTTAGGGTTTAGGGCATTTCCAATAATGTTCAAACTTTATTGTTATATTCGTGGAATAGAATGGTGTTACCGCAATTTAATGAAAGATCGAATCTCAGATTTTGATCTATAAGTCCATGATACCTGCTTGGTTAGGGTTTATATGGGTCGAGGGTTTAGGGTTTTACGGTTTAGGTTTTATGGACTGAATAGGGTTTAGGGGGTTTATCGAATTTTTAATAATACTCAAGCTTTATGCTTATATTCGTCAAATAGAATATATATGGCGTTACCTAACTCATTGAAAGTATCTCCAAATTTTATCTATAAGTGCACGATACCTGATCTGTTAGGGTTTATGGGTTGAGGGTTTAGGGTTTTAGGTTTAGGTTTTATTAAGGGTTGTTTAGGGTGTAGGGTATTTTCCATAATGTTCAAGATTTATGCTTATATTCATCGAATAGAATGGAGTTATCAGTTTAATGAAAATATATCAATTTTTGATCGATAAGTGCATGCTACGTGTTTGGTAAGGATTTATGGTTTAGTGTTTTGATTTTAGGGTTTCAGGAATTTTAAATAATGTTCAAGCTTTATGCTTATATTCGTGGACTAGAATGGCGTTACCGCAATTTAATTAAAGTATCTCAATTTTTGATATATAAGTGCACGATACCTGCTTGATTAGGGTTTATGGGCCGAGGGTTTAGGGTTTTACAGTTTAGTTTTATGGGTTGTTTCCGGTTTAGGGTTCAGAGAATTTTTGGTAATGCTCAAGATTTATGCTTATATTCGTCTAATAGAATGGAGTTACCTGATTTAACGAAAGTATCTCAATTTTTGATCTATAGTTGCACGATACCTGCTTGGTCAGGGTTTAGGGGTTTAGATTTTATGGTTTAGGATTCCGTGAATTCTCAATAATATTTTCAAACTTTATGGTTATATATATTCGTGGAACAGAATGGTGTTATCGCAATTTAATGAAAGTATCTCAAAAATTGATCTACAAGTCGATGATATCCTGCTTGGTCATATTTTTTGTTAAAGAAAATTGAAGGTACCCAGGTACTAAAACAAGGGAGAAACAGGAAGAGTTCCTTGAGATTTAGGCGCTATTTGGTTGGGCTCTAATTCTGGCTTTTGATTTTTGGCTTATAAAGCTACGAACGTGTTTTTGGCTTTGTTTTTTTAGATTTTACTCTGACATAGTGGAATGATAGTATAAGCCAGGTTGGATGATTTTAACAATTTTATCTCGGTTTAGCGAAAAATGTTCGAATTTTGAACAACAAGCGATGGGAATCTCTACTTCCCGTAATTCTGGCTCACTGACATGTGGGTCACTTGCATAGTCGGTCCAAAAAGTCAGTGTAGGTCAGAATGGGCGGGCAGGTAAATATTGAAGAAGGGCTGGAAACGTGGATGGGGTGATGCACTTGGGAGAACGCAAATTTACCACCTAAATCCCTCTATTATTGTAGTGCTTCCTCAGATTCTTGTTTCTAGAGCTAGCATAGAAGAGGAATTTTGCATTCTAGAAAGAGGTGAAGCATGTTTGAATGGATGCGCGAGATATTTTAATGGATGGGTGCGATGTTTGGGTGTCGTACCAAATTTTGAGGTCGAAGCTTCTAGCATACGCTACTCCGGCGTGGGGCCTCTCAGGCGCGCTGTCACCATCTAGGCCCACACGGTAGCGAGAGTTTCTTCCTAGCATTTAAACGAGTTTCTAGGCATTTGCTGAAATTTTCGAACAATTTAAGGCTTTCAAGAAGATGACCATCGTCCAAAAAAAGGTGACCAAGGTCATGGAAATAGTTTATGATGACGTGTCCGTATTTGGTAGATCAGTGCATCTTTGCAAATCAACCAATATGTCTGATTCCAAATTTGAAGTTTGTTTTCGAATTTCCAAGTAACAACAATGTGTTTTGTTGTGAAGCAACTACAGAGATGATGGATCAAAATGCCACCGCCCCCTTTTTTTCACACAATGTATAAAGCCCTTTCAAGCTTCCAGGCTAAATTTGTGCAATAAAATAATTTTTGGGGCTGGATGTTTTAATGGATGGGCGGGATATGTCGCCGCTCTGCCAAATTTTTGAAGTTGAAGCTTCTAAGGTACGCTACTCCCACTTGGGATGTTGTCCCCGTCAGATAGACCCACATGCCTGTATGCTTTCCAGCATTTAATGAGTTTATAGACATCTGCCGAAATTAATGAACATTAATTCAAGGCTTTCAAACAAGAGGAGCAAGGTCACAACCATAGTTTATGTACCTTTTTCATCTTTTGTACTACTCCGTACATTGAAGCATCTTCGCCAACCAAGCTTACAGACCTGTCCATATTTGGTAGATCGGTGCATCTTGGCATTTCAAGCAAATGTTTACAAAGGAGATTCCAGATTTGATGGATAATGCCCTACTTTCATGAGTTTCCAAGCTTCCTAGCTGAAGATGCTGAAATTAAATAACTTTTTGACATAAAGCCATTCGTTCACAAAGTGCAATGCTATGTGCATTAGTTTCCATGGTAAAACATAAACTTGTATTTTGACAAGTTTTGGATCAATTTTGATTTATGGTGACTGGCAGGTGGGCCACGTATATGGTGGTGCGCAAAGCAGGGTAGATTAGAATTTCCAAAGTTATCCCTCCGCACCCCTTCGCGTTGTGTATTAACTTCCACCCTCCGCCGCCTAGGCCTCACCCCTTCCCCACAAAACAGACGTGCTTACGGCCGCTCCTCATCACCAACATGCGCGAAGAAGCTTTCCCTACCCGTCGGTCTTCTTGAGACGCACAGGTGGGCACGTCGATCCCACGGTAGTCCTTCTATCTCTAGCTCGATCTGGTTGGCATTTTATTGCCCTTTCAAATACTCCTACGTAGTTTAATTTATCCTCAGTTTGCATGGTCATAGTTTATTCTGCGCTAGATCTGTGTTCCTAAATACCATCGGCGATTTTTGCTTGCAATATGTTTGCTAAAACGCATATGCATATATAGTTTTTGTACTTCATCTATATGTTTCGTGCTTTTCTTTTAATAATAACCAACCTTGTATGTCATAATTAAACAGATGGGCAGATTTTGGATAGAGATTGCTCCATTAGGCAGCACTAAACGTATCCTTGATGTTCTACGATTTATGGGATTTGTTAGAGCTCATTGTGAAAACTCAAAAGTACATTGCCCCAGCCAGTTGTGTGCGAATCATAGGGTACTACCTCAAAGTATAGTGGAAGACCATATTTTACATTTGGGATGCTAAGCACATATGTTAGATTGGTATTTCATGGTGAACCATATGATCCTCCATATGAACCGGGGAAGCACATCTTTATCATCAAGATCAAGTAGGGGAAGCAGATGTTGATCAACTAGATTAACTGATAGAGGAAGCCCCTGAGCATCTAGATCAACTTGGAGAAGGGGGAGGAGAGAAAAAGCATAAGCTGCATGAAACAGGTTTCATTTCTGGTACTGCCGCTATGCCAGATGACAAGGTATATCTTGTTGGAGATATGCCCTAGAGGCAATAATAAATATAGTTATTATTATATCTTTGTGTTTATGATAAATGTTTACATTCATGCTATAATAGTATTAACAAGGAAACATTAATACTTGTGTGATTTGTAAACTTAATTTGAAGTCCCTAGTAAAGCCTCTGTATAATACTAGCTTGTTGGTTAATAGATGATTGTGGTTTCCCTATCATGAACATTGAGATGTTATTAACAACAAGATCATATCGTTAGGAGAATGATATGGTGGACATACTCCTATAGATAAGCGTAGCATAAAGATCAAGTCATTTTAATAGTTCAATTGCTATATGCTTTCTGATACATAGTTATCTAATTCCTTCGACCATGAGATCATGCATATCACCTTTGCCGGATGGATGCTTTGATGACATCAAACACCACACCGTGGCGGGTGGCTATAAAGGTGTCATTGAGTGTTCGAAAGTATTGGTTGAAACACATGGATCAAGAGTGGGATTTGTCCATCCATATGACAGATAGATATACTTTGGGCCCTCTCGGTGAAATGTCATCCAATTAGCTTGCAAGCATGTGACTGGCTCACAAGGGATCACATATCACGGGAACGAGAAAAGAGTACTTATCGAGAACGAGGTTGAACTAGGTATGCAGAGAATCCGACGATCATAACCTCGGATAATTAAACTATCGTGAGACAAAGTGAAATTGATATCGTATGTAAGTTGTTCATCCTATCGAAAAGTATTCATAGAAATATGTTGGTTCCATATGAATTTCCAGATTCCTCTATTGTTTATTGGTCTGAGAAGTGTCTAGATAATTTCCGCATAATTCACGAACCGTAGGGAGACACTTAAGGATTGACGTTGTTTGAGTAGTTATGGAATGATGAGAAAGAGTCCGAATGTTGTTGAGTCTCGAATGGGATTCGGGATATCACGAGGAGATCCGAATGGTCGGAGAATAAGATTCATATAAGGAAAGTCCTGCGTTTGGAGTTGGGGAATGGTTAGATGTTTTCATCGGGAACATTCTAGAAGGTTCGAATGTCGGCACTCCGGAGGGAAGGGTACATGAATGTGTCATTGTAAGTTGGAATGATTGCATCATGTACTAGGTGTCTTTGCTGTCCAAAATAAAGGGTTTATTTAAATCCTAATTTGAAAAGTCAAACGGCTAGTTTGAAAGTCAAACGGCAAGTTTTGGAAAGAGGAGGAGGAGTGGGAAACCGAGTTGGGAGGATTCCCTCCTCCAACCGCCGCCCACCTCCAAGCCGAGTTGGGGAGGACTCCCTCCCCTTGGCGCGCCTCCACCTATAAAGGGAGGCAGGGCTGCCCTCCGGCACACAAGTACCTCTCCTCCAAAACCCTAGATTGGTGCCACCACCTCCTGCCGCCGCCACCTCCCGGGGTTGCCCTAGCCGACTTGGGGTGCCCCAAACCCTAGCCATGGCTCTAGCACCTCCTCCTTGGTGTATCTAAAACCTAGATCACCGAGGAGCCCTCTTATACTCCACCATACTCGCTCCGGCTTAAGGCGAAGCCCTGCGAGATCTCCCCTCTACTTCCGGTACCACACCGTTGTGCTGCCGGAATAGCGAGGAGAGTGCTACAACCTCCGCTGCCTGCTGGAACAAGGGAGAGGAAGGTCTTCGTCGAGTACCAAACGTGTGACCGACTGCGGGAGCGCTGCCGGAACGCGGCGCCGGAAGGATCGTCTACGCGATCTTGAGATCGGAAAGAGTATGACTACATCACCCACGAGAATCTGCTCTCGTTAAACACTTTGGAATCTTCGAGGGTGAGTTATTCCATCGACTCGTTGCTAAAATCTAGTAGATAGATCTTGGCTTGTTTGTTTGTATGCGGTAGAATTTTTTTGTTTTCCATGCTACGAAACCCTACAGTGGTATCAGAGCCGTGTCTATATGTAGATCTGTTGCACGAGTAGAACAGAATGGTCATTGTGGGCATTGATGCTTTTATTGTCGATTGCTTCTTGTGTACTTTGCATCTTGCGGGATGTTGGGATGAAGCGGCCCGGGCTAACCTTACATGACATCGTTCATGAGACTTGCTCCACGCTTGACATGCAACTCGTACTGCATAAGTGGCTTTGCGGGTGCCTGTTTCTCCCAGCATAGTGGAGATCCAATTTACAACGGGTGATTAACAATACTAGTATCAATGTTGTGGTTCTTGTTCGTAAGTTAGAACGACACTTATTGAAAGCCCCAAACCACGTAAAATATGCAAAGAAAGTAGAGGCGTCTAACTTTGTTTTGCGAGGTGTGTGATGATGTGATATGGCCATGATTGTGATTATATTTGATGTATGCAATGTTCCTTATTGTAAGTTGGCAACGGCGAGCCATATGGTTGTCTTTAATTTATGTTAAGACCAGCGTGTCTATTCAAAGTAGTTGTAATAGTTGAAGCGGTGGGCGACAACCATGAAGAAGCGTCATTGACCTTGATGCTATACCGGTGATGATGGAGATCATGTTCGTGCTTGAAGATGGAGATCGGAAGCACAAAGAAGAAAGGCCATATCATATCACATATTATGAATTGCATGTGATGTTAATCCTTTATGCATCTTGTATTGCTTAGTAGACGACGGTAGCATTATAAGATGATCCCTCATGCACATAAATTTCAAGTTCTAAAGTGTTCACCCTTAGTATGCACCGTTGCTAAAGCTTGTTGTTTGGAAGCACCACGTTATGATCGGGTGTGTTAGATTCCACGAGTGAATACAACGTAAGCAAGCCAGATTTGCTTATGCGGTAGCTAAGGTTTGATCTTGACGAGCCTAGCATGTACAGACATGGTCTCAGGAACACGAATCACCGAAAGGTAAAACATGAATCATATAGTAGATATGATGAACATGTCGATTGTTCACCATTGAAACTATATCAACTCTCGTGATGATCGGTTTTGATATAGTGGATTTGGTTCGTGTGATCACTAAAACAATGTGAGGTATGTTGTTTTGAGTGGGAGTTCACCTAGATTAAACTTTATTATTAATTTGAACTCAATTTGTCATAAACTTAGTCTAAACTATTGTAAATATGTTGTAGATCAATGGCAGCCCCTACCATCAATTTTAATGCGTTCCTAGAGAAAGAAAAGTTGAAAAACAATGGAAGCAACTGGCGGATTGGTTCCAATTTGAGGATTGTCCTCACATTTGGTAATTTGACCTATGTCTGGATGCACATTTGGGTGACCCACTGCGGTGATGCTACCGATGAAGTAAAGAATGTTTACCTTGCTCGGAAAAATCAGTACTCCATAGTTCAGTGTGCTATCTTGTATGGTTTAGAATCGGAGCTTCAGAAAAGGTTTGAGAATTCAGACCCACATGATATTGTCCGTGATCTCAAATTGATCTTTGAGACTCACGTGGCGATTGAGAGTTATGAGGCTTCTGAAAAGTTCTTTAGCGCAAGATGGAAGAGGCGACTCGTCAGTGAGCATGTGCTTAAGATGTGCAGGCACGCAAACAAACTTCACAGCTTGGGTATAGTGATTCCTAATGCTTTGGGGATTTACCGTGTCCTCCAATCACTACCACCAAGTTACAAGAACTTTGTGATGAACTACAACATGCAGAACATGAACAAGCAGTTGCCAGAACTGTTTGCTATGTTAAAGTCTGCAGAAGTGGAGATCAAGAAAGAGCACCAAGTGTTGTTGGTCAATAAGACCACCAAATTCAAGAAAGGCAAGTCTAAGCGGAAGGACACTTCAAGAAGGGTGGCAAGAAAGTTGCCACACCGACGAAGAAGACCAAGGCTGGACCCAAAGCACGATCTTGAGTGCTTTCTGCAAAGGAGAAGGTCATCGAAGCGGAATTGCCCAAAGTACTTGGCATATTTGAAGAACGGCAACATCAAGAAGAAAGGTATATCGATATACATGTTATTGATGTGTATCTCACTAGTATTCGTACTAGTGCACGGTATTTGATCTTGGTTCGGTTGCTCATATTTGTAACTCAAACAGGGCTGCGAATAAACGGAAGCTAGTGAAGAACGAGGTAACGATGCGCGTGGGAAATGGATCAAAGGTTGATGTGATCGCGGTCGGCACGCTACCCCTTCATCTACCATCGGGATTAGTTTTATACTTAAGTAATTGTTATTTGGTGCCTGCGTTGAGCATGAACATTATATCGGGATCTTGTTTATTGCGAGACGGTTACTTGTTTAAATCCGAGAATAATGGTTGTTCGATTTATATGAGTAATATGTTTTATGCACATGCACCTTTGATAGATGGTCTATTCTTGTTGAATCTCGATGGTGGAAATACACATATTAATAACATTGAAGCTAAACGTTTGAAATCAGCGATAACTTCGACCTATATGTGGCTTGTCGTCTTGGTCACATTGGAGTGAAGCGTATGAAGAAACTCCATTCCGATGGACTTCTTGAATCACTTGATTTTGAATCACTTGAAAGATCTGAAGCATGTCGATGGGCAAAATGACTAAGACTCCATTTTACGGTATGATAGAGCGAGCTACGAACTTATTGGAAATCATACATACCGATGTGTGTGGTCCAATGAGTGTAGCATCACGCGGTGGTTATCGTTATGTTCTTACCTTCACGGATGACTTGAGTAGATATGGGTATATCTATTTCATGAAACATAAGTCCGAAACTTTCGAGAAGTTTAAGGAGTTTCAAAGTGAGGTAGAGAATCAACGTAACAAGAAGATTAAATTTCTACGTTCTGATCGTGGAGGTGAATATCTAAGTTATGAGTTTGGCGAGCATTTGAAGAAATGCGGAATACTTTCACAATTGACACCGCCGGGAACACCACAGCGTAATGGTGTGTCTGAACGTCGTAATCGAACTCTCTTAGATATGGTTCGTTCTATGATGTCACTTACAGATTTGCCGCTATCATTTTGGGGTTATGCATTAGAAACAGCCGCATTCACTTTAAATAGGGCACCGTCTAAATCCGTTAAAACGACACCGTATGAATTATGGTTTGGGAAGAAACCTAAATTGTCGTTCCTTAAAGTTTGGGGATGCGAAGCCTATGTAAAGAAGTTACAGCCGGACAAGCTTGAACCCAAAGCGGAAAAATGCGTCTTCATAGGATACCCGAAGGAAACTATTGGGTATACTTTCTATCATAGATCCGAAGGCAAAATCTTCGTTGCCAAGAATGGATCCTTTCTAGAGAAGGAATTTCTCTCGAAAGAATTGACTGGAAGGAAAGTAGAACTCGACGAGGTTGTCGAACCTTCTCTCGAAATTGCGAGTAGTGCAGCGCCGGAAGAAGTTCCTGTGGTGCCTGCACCAATTAGAGAGGAAGCTAATGATGATGATCATGAAACTTCGGTCGAAGTTGCTACAGAGCCTCGCAGGTCAACGAGAACTCGTACCACTCTAGATTGGTATGATCCCGTTATGAGTGTCATGTTGGTGGACAACACCGATGACCCTGAGACATATGAGGAAGCGATGATGAGCCCAGATTCCAATAAATGGCAGGAAGCCATGAAATCCGAGATTGGATCCATGTACGAAAACCAAGTATGGACTTTGGTGGACTTACCGGATGGCCGGAAGGCTATCGAGAACAAATGGATCTTCAAGAAGAAAACAAATGCTGATGGTAATGTAACTGTCTATAAAGCTCGACTTGTCGCAAAAGGGTTTCGACAAATTCAAGGAGTTGACTACGATGAGACTTTCTCACCAGTAGCGAAGCTAAAGTCTGTAAGGATTATGTTAGCAATCGCTGCATATTACGATTATGAGATATGGCAGATGGATGTCAAAACAGCATTCCTCAATGGTGACATTGATGAAGAGTTGTATATGATGCAACCCAAAGGTTTTGTCGATCCTAAAGATGCTAACAAGGTATGCAAACTTCAACGGTCCATCTATGGATTGAAGCAAGCATCCCGAAGTTGGAATCAACGTTTGATAAGGTAATCAAAAGTTTTGGTTTTATACAAACTTATGGAGAAGCTTGTATTTACAAGAAAGTGAGTGGGAGCTCTGTAGCATTCTTAATACTATATGTGGATGACATATTGTTGATTGGGAATGATGTAGACCTTCTTAATAGTGTCAAAGAATATTTGAATAATAGTTTTTCAATGAAGGATCTTGGCGAAGCAGCTTACATATTAGGCATAAAGATTTATAGAGATAGATCAAAACGCCAAATATCATTGTCACAAAGTACATATTTGGACAAAGTTCTAAAGAGGTTTGGAATGGAAGATAGCAAGAAAGGGTTCTTGCCCATGTTGCTAATCGACCTTGAGTAAAACTCAAAGTCCGACATCGCAGAAGATAGAGAAAGGATGAGTAAGACTCTATGCCTCAGCCATAGGATCTCTAATGTATGCCATGCTATGTACTAGACCCAACATTGCATATGCTGTTAGTTTGACTAGCAGATATCAAAGTGATCCAGGAGTGGATCATTGGACAACGGTCAAAAATATCCTTAAGTACTTGAGAAGAACTAAGGATATGGTTCTTTCTTATGGAGGTGATGAACAGCTCGTTGTTAATGGTTACACCGACGCTAGTTGGAACACCGATCCAGATGATTCTAAATCACAATCTGGATACGTATTTATTTTGAATGGTGCAACAGTTAGCTGGAGGAGTGCAAAGCAAAGCGTTGTGGCGAGATCTTCAACTGAATCGGAATACATGGCTGCTTCGGAGGCTTCACAAGAAGCGATATGGATGAAAGAGTTCATTACAGAGCTGGGTGTGGTTCCTAGTGCGCTGGACCCAATGTCTATCTACTGTGATAACATGGGCGCCTTAGCCAATGCGCAAGAACCAAGGTCACACAAGAAGCTGAAGCACATCAAGCTACGTTTTCACGCTATTCGAGAACATATCCAAGATGGGGATATAAAGATTTGCAAAGTACACACAGATCTGAATGTGGCGGATCCGTTGACTAAACCTCTCCCGAGGGCAAAACATGACCAGCACCAAACTGCCATGGGTGTTCGGTATATTACCATGTAATCTAGATTAGATGACTCTAGTGCAAGTGGGAGACTGTTGGAGATATGCCCTAGAGGCAATAATAAATATAGTTATTATTATATCTTTGTGTTTATGATAAATGTTTACATTCATGCTATAATAGTATTAACAAGGAAACATTAATACTTGTGTGATTTGTAAACTTAATTTGAAGTCCCTAGTAAAGCCTCTGTATAATACTAGCTTGTTGGTTAATAGATGATTGTGGTTTCCCTATCATGAACATTGAGATGTTATTAACAACAAGATCATATCGTTAGGAGAATGATATGGTGGACATACTCCTATAGATAAGCGTAGCATAAAGATCAAGTCATTTTAATAGTTCAATTGCTATATGCTTTACGATACATAGTTATCTAATTCCTTCGACCATGAGATCATGCATATCACCTTTGCGGATGGATGCTTTGATGACATCAAACACCACACCGTAAATCGGGTGGCTATAAAGGTGTCATTGAGTGTTCGAAAGTATTGGTTGAAACACATGGATCAAGAGTGGGATTTGTCCATCCATATGACGGATAGATATACTCTGGGCCCTCTCGGTGAAATGTCATCCAATTAGCTTGCAAGCATGTGACTGGATCACAAGGGATCACATATCACGGGAACAAGAAAAGAGTACTTATCAGTAATGAGGTTGAACTAGGTATGCAGAGATCAAGCGATCATAACCTCGGATAAGTAAACTATCGTGAGACAAAGGGAAATTGATATCGTATGTAAGTGGTTCATTCGATCGGAAAGTAATCGTAGAAATATGTGGGAGCCATATGAATTTCCAGATTCCTCTATTGGTTATTGGTCGGAGAAGTGTCTCGATCATGTCCGCATAATTCACGAACCGTAGGGAGACACACTTAAGGATTCGACGTTGTTTGAGTAGTTATGGAATGATGAGAAAGAGTCCGAATGTTGTTCGGAGTCTCGAATGGGATTCGGGATATCACGAGGAGATCCGGAATGGTCCGGAAAATAGGATTCATATAAGGAAAGTCCCGTTTCGGAGTTGGGGAATGGTTCCGATGTTTTCATCGGGAACATTCTAGAAGGTTCCGGAATGTCCGGCACTCCGGAGGGGGAAGGGTACATGAATGTGTCATTGTAAGTTGGAATGATTGCATCATGTACTAGGTGTCTTTGCTGTCCAAAATAAAGGGTTTATTTAAATCCTAATTTGAAAAGTCAAACGGCTAGTTTGAAAGTCAAACGGCAAGTTTTGGAAAGAGGAGGAGGAGTGGGAAACCGAGTTGGGGAGGGATTCCCTCCTCCAACCGCCGGCCCACCTCCAAGCCGAGTTGGGGAGGGACTCCCCTCCCCTTGGCCACGCCTCCCACCTATAAAGGGAGGCAGGCTGCCCTCCGGCACACAAGTACCTCTCCTCCAAAACCCTAGATTGGTGCCACCACCTCCTGCTGCTGCCCCCACCTCCCAGGGTTGCCCTAGCCGCCGACTTGGGGTGCCCCAAACCCTAGCCGCTGGCTCTAGCACCTCCTCCTTGGTGTATCTAAAACCTAGATCGCTGAGGAGCCCTCTCATACTCCACCATACTCGCTCCGGCTTAAGGCGAAGCCCTGCGAGATCTCCCCTCTACTTAGGTACCACCGTTGTCTTTGCCGGAATCGCGAGGAGAGTGCTACAACCTCCGCTGCCTACTAGAACAAGGGAGAGGAAGGTCTTCGTCGAGTACCGAACGTGTGACCGACTGCGGGAGCGCTGCCGGAACGCGGCGCCGGAAGGATCGTCTACGCGATCTTGAGATCGGAAAGAGTACGACTACATCACCCACGAGAATCTGCTCTCGTTAAACACTTTGGAATCTTCGAGGGTGAGTTATTCCATCGACTTGTTGCTACAATCTAGTAGATAGATCTTGGCTTGTTTGTTTGTATGCGGTAGAAATTTTTTGTTTTCCATGCTACGAAACCCTACATATCTATAGAACGACAAATGTTCAGGTTGTGTGTCTTTGATGTTTGTCTGTAAACGTATCTGTTATTCTACTAATCGTAGAAGCAGATGACCGAAGAGGACTTTGATGGTAATGATGATGACCTATTCATTGATGAGCCTATACCTGAGGCTATGGATCGGGTACACTATGTCTGGATGGATTTGATGCAGGGCTGCTGATCATCAGGGGTGTACTTTTGGTGCCGTTCATGACCACTAGCCCAGCTGCAAAAATCTTGGGGTGTAGAGCTATCCCATGATTGGTTCGCTACTGTCGTAGTTCTGTAATATGGAGCTACCTTATTATGATTTCTAGGCCTTGGTTAGCAGAACTATAATTGGAAACTAGTCCATATATTAGTATATACGGAGTATATGTGTGTTTGTGTGTGTTTCTAGTCTGAAATCCGAGCTTATCATTTTATCGGTTCCTAAACTTTTTTTGAGGCCCCAGCGCTGGTGCCCTATGCTGCAACTACCGCCGTCTTGTCCACTACACCGTGAGATGAATCAGCAGAGGATAATAAGCTGGGATCAATTTGATTCGAAGAGGGGCGATTTTCTCTATCCTTGGAGAGGAACCCGGAAGGACTAGTACTAGTACCAAGGGAAGGAGGAGGGTTGGCTCAGTCAATTATCTCACCCACTTGATGTGGGACCTGCTTTAACTCACCCCTGACATGGGTCCCGCTTGAAACAGCTGTAGGCCACCACGTGATAGCTGGGATCAAAAATTCGGGATTCTCTCCCAGCAAAATGTTCCCGTCACTACCACTTAAAAATACTTACTGTAGGAAAAAGTGTACTACCCAGCCCTACTACTACTAGTACTACTACTCCCTTGCCCATGCCTTTCTATCGACGACAAGACAAGAAACCATCACTAGCTAGCTCACATCCAGCAAGCAACTGTTGGAACTGGTGCAACCTCCGATTGGGGAGTTCTTGTTGAAATAGGTGGGTGTATTTGCTCACCTCGAAATCCGGCTTTGCTTAATTTGCTTCGGATTGGGCCATTGGGGGACTATTAGTACTAGGAGTAGTAGTATTCGGTATGCTTTGATTGTGGAGTTCTTGCTTATTGCTCACCTCGGAATCACCTAATCAGGATATTTTTATCTTCTCTAATTGATTGGGTCATTTGGGTGGGGTGGGGGTGGTGGTGGGGATGGGGGGTGGGGGTGGGGGAGGTGGTACTGATTTTGTATGGATTCCAGATTAGGGCATGGTTACCGCTGTTCTGATTGGGGCATTTGGTCAGGATCAATTTCGGTGTTCTTCACTTCTGTAACCTTTAGTTGCTACTCGTAATGTGTAATGGATTTTGTGTCAGATTCTGTATGGAGAACTATGGGTCAGTGGTGCGCACGGCCACTACGGACAGGGATGGTCCCGCCAGTTCCCTTAAAAGTTGCCTAAAAAAGGTAATGTAGTAGTATATTCGTTGCGTTCTTCCATTCTTTCCAATGCTGAAAGTGGTTAGCTGCAACCAGGATGTATCCCTGTGCTAAAAGTTGTCTCTGTATGCATCCTGTTTTTGTGGAAGCCTCTGTGACACCATCTCTTTTTCATTTACTATAGCACAGTGGTACATACCTGCGAACTTGCGGTACTCCAAGTGTGGCAAACAGGATGGTACCCCCACATGCCACAGGATCCGGCGAGTACCACTACTCACCAAAAAACAAGCGCAAGGCCACCGACCAGCTGGGAGGGCCCAACTTAAAGAGAAAGGTATTTGTTCTTAATACTACTATTACCATGGTGCAGACAGATTTAAGTATTACCCGCTTGGTGTGATGCATTCTTATCAGATGTTCAGAAACATATGTGTGATTTTATTAATTCTGGCACTATGTTTATGTGAATCCAGATCTGGATCTGTCAGACTGTCTCATATAGTCAGTATATGACTACTATGTACTATACTCCATCCATCCCAAGGCTTAGGCATATACTGTATTTTTTGAAAGTCAAGCGACAGAAAGTTTGACCAAACTTTACATAGTATTGAACTATTGATCTCTGTTGCTATTTATGCAGATTGAAGGTGCTGGTGTGGAGGCTGAGGGCGCTGTAGAGGCTAGTAGATTTCTGATGCCCGCACCAAAATAGGACATCCTCTACACAACGAGGAAGCGCCAACACAGTACCCAGGTGGGCAGTGACCTCTTTAAGAAGTGGGTATAATTTGGAAATCCACAATTTCACATGTTATGATTTTCCATGTTATTGTTATCAGCTAGTACTATATGTTTATGCTCATTAGAAGTTCACAAAAATAAAATCTATTTGCTTTACAGGCAATGGTTTTGTCTTATATTATTAGATTTCTTGCTCTTTACATAATTTAACCTTTCCACTTAATTTCAATCAGTACCACTATAAAACCCTAAAAATACTAATCAAGATTATCAAGTTCTAATCACCCAAGTTTAGGGTTAACAAAAATTTTTATTACTAAATTGAATATGAATGCATGTGTCATTTGAATTAGTGTATGATTAAGTGAAATTGCCATGTTTGATTGCTACAAATGATAAGAAATGGTTTAAAGCTGAATACTACATCATCTAGGCCAATTACAAACAAAATCCAAAGAAAAAGAAATCAAATAAGCAAATGGTCATTTTGACCAAAATTAACCACCAGGCCACTTTGAGTGTTCCTAGTAAATAATTTCTAATAGAAACATTTCCATTTCTTTTCACCCCTTGCTAGACCAAGTAAAAGTGAACCCAAGTCCACTTTACAAACTCACAGAAACTATTTGCAAATCTATTTAATGGACAGTTCAAATTTGAATCAAGTTCATATGGTAAGATCACCATTTTGCAAAAACCACCCAAATCAATTCACCTTGCCTTTTCCAAGCAACCTTAGACACTCAAGCATAAGATCAAAACATTCACCAAATTTCATTCAAAAATTTGAAATTTAAATTCTTGCGGCCATTTAGTCGAACACCTTGCAGACACAAATCAAACTCTGCCTAACTATACTGTTTGGAGCATTGATCACTCGACCAATTGCCCCCATTGCACTCCCCTGTCTCCCCCAGCATCTAGCAGCGTAAGACACGCACCCCCCTTTGCCGTTGCGCTAGTGCAGCGCCGCCCGAAGCCTGCCTCGCTGGCCGACCATGGACCGTTTGCCCCAGGCCATGCCACCCTCTCCCACGATGACCAGAAGACAGGCCACCGTCCACCGCCACCCCCTGTCTAGCCCTTGACCACAACCAGGCCATGGACCACCCCAGCATCGCCGCGCCCACTTTCTCTGCGTCGTGCCGAGAGCGCGCCAGAGCACCGCATCCGACCATCTCGCACGCGCCGTGCCTCTCGCTCTCCGCACGTGCACACCCTCGCCTTAACGCCAAGTAGCTCCCAGACATCCTCGTTCGCCGCCGCACGACCCGTAGCCCCCGTGCGCCGTCTCGAACACCGCCAGTTCTGCGCAAAGCACCGCATGCGCCCGACCATCCTCGACCGCCCCGTGCAGTGCCATTAAGCCTGTGATGACCGCTAGGAAGCACTGCGTCGCCCTACCCTCAGCCATGCCGATAGCTCGCTGTACCGCCGTCGCCGGAGAAGCCAGCCCATCCCGCTTTGCGCCCCTCGTTATGTATAAATAAAGGCCCTCTCCGCCTCATTTCTCCACACCACCTCACTCCCCACTCCTCACAACACCTCCCACACCTCTTCCTGGAGTCCGGCGAGCACCGCATCGCCGGAATTTGGCCGGAGCCTGCCGCTGCAGAAGAAGAAGGGAGCCATAAATTGGAGCCGACCTAGGAGCCGCCGTGACCACTGTTTAAACCACCATCGTCTACAACGTCGTTCGCCCCCATCGCCGACCCTAGCTAGAGCCTAGGTGAGCCTCACACAACCCCCACCGCCGCGTTAGGGTTCAGACCTCGCCGGAGCTGTTCGTTGTCGATGATGAACCTCAGCCGTTAGATCAGGTTCTTATCGTAGGGCCTAGATTGAAAGATACTGTTTCGGTTAGATAGAGTCGCTGACTAGTGGGACCCCCTGTCAGCAGCCCGCTGCACCGCGCTGTGCAGATTGGGCCGGCCCATTTAGTTTCCCGCATAGGCCTGTGAATTCAAATAGTTATTTTTCCAATTTAGTAAAACCAGATTCTGTCAGTAGATTCAAAAATCCATTCAAAGAGATTAACTGAACCAAATTGCATGATTCCAATTATGCTAGAAAGGTATTCAAATTATCTATCCAAGCCCGTTGGATTCAAACCATTTGGAGTTAGATATCACCTATAGTAAAAATAACAAGACAGAGACTTTTCCAACTTCAAACATTTTTAAAAAATCAACCATAAATGCTTTTGAGTTGATTCCAACTCTCAAAAATCACATTTGAGAAGATCTATCTGAATATGTAAAACTATGTAGGTTTACATGCAGTGACATTGGACTAGTACCAAAAGAATGCTATTTAGGCATTTCTAGTCACTTTAATTCTATTAAATGATAATCTTAAACTTTATAAAATATGACCACCACTTTAAATCACATTCCCAAGTATTAGAATATGTGGTGATGACATGTGTCAACATGATCCCATATTTGAATTGGAGAATATTAAATCTTAAGTATTTTTCAATGAGTAGAAATTACTTTTCTAAAATAAGTTAAATAAGACTAAGTCTTTATTTCATGTGATGATTGTGATGATGCTATATCATCAAGTGTGAACCTTAGTTTGCTAAATAGAAGTAGTTAAGTATTGTTTGGTGATTGTGTACCCCGTATTCATTTATAGACGATAGTACCGACCCGGGGTATGAGGAGGAGGAGTACTACCAAGAAGAAGAAGAAGAAAAGTTCAATCACTGCACTACTTAAGGCAAGCTAACACTTGCAAGTCTCATACCTATGCAAGACATCCTTGCAAGATAACCTATGCAAGATGCCTTAGGCATGCTTGGTTATGCATCTTTGATTATACCAATCCCAAGTTTTACTTGCAAGCTTTATTCTTTTATTCTTACCAAAGTTCTTTACTTTTAGTTAGTACTTTGTGAGTATGGGAAAAATAGGATAGATACCATAAAGAGTATAAAACTAGGCCTAACTAGTTATACTTAGATGTCCTTCCAAGGCATGAGATTAGAGTTGGATAGTTACACTTGATTAGCATCCCTCATTATTGAATACCCTCAACTTTAGTGGCTAGTGCTAAGCATAAAAGTTGATCACTTTAGATGGGAATACTTGGTGAAAATGATTATGAAAACCTTGGAATGATGATTCATTCTATTGAAATGTTGTGACATGTCTTGAGAAACACAAAAGGATTTGATGATGAAAATGTTGAGGCATGAGCCTTAGCCCTTTATAAAAATTGATGGTTGGGTTCGGATGCGATACCATTCCAATTTTACCGTACAACCACAATACCTGAATTGGGTAGGGCTCAAATGGAAGTTTATATGCCTTAGTGTGGGTTCCCTCGCGGAAAGAGGTTAAGCTGAGGCTACCTCGTGAGTGTGAATGTCCACCTATGCAGTGCCCAGGATGGCAGATGGCCATTAGGAGGCCAAGCTCATAGGGGAGGTGCCTATACTAGAGTGTGTAATTGAAAGGTATTGATTATCCACATACTAAGTATGATGATTCAGGGTTATCCCTGACAGATGTATTGAATTTTGTGTTGAAAGTGTACCACCTCTGCAGAGTATCAAACTATTCGAATAGCCGCTTCCACGATCATGGACAGTTGGAGTGGCCATACTGTTCCGTCGTTAGATGTTTTCAAAATGACTTGTATTGAACTATGACTTTGACTTGACCACAACAGGGTTGTGGATATGAAAGCTAGGTTCCCACTTAAGTGATTTAGAACCTTAACTTAGTTTCCTTTACTTCTAAACTCAGTATGAGATAAATATAGCTTTTTGCAAATAAACCTAGAGCTTAAGATTCCTACTGGAACTACCTTACTTGTTAGTGATAGTTTGCGAGTACTTAAAGAGTACTCATGGCTTTGTCCCTGGCTATTCCCATGGCCATACTATGAGGAGGACTACTAGGATGATGGACAGGAGGAGGTCTACGACAACTAGGATTATCTCCCATCGTCATCATTGCCTGTGACCCTGAAGATGGAGCCCCTACTACGTTTATTTTCTGCTGCTTGATTTGTATTAAGACTGGATCATGAGATCCTTTATTTGTAAGACCTTATTATGGTTTGTAATTGATGATGTACTGTGGAACCAATTCTGTTATGTCTCGCAAAAATGGTAATCCTGGGATTGCAAGGTATGGCATAACAGGCATCTGGGATTAAAAATCCGGGTGTTGACAAGTTGGTATCAGAGCCATCCTGGCCATAGGAGACCCTAGTTAGAATGGATGCCCGAATAAAAACTTAGTTTCAAAACAAAATAAGTGAGTATTTATGAAAACCTATTCCCACTCTTATCCTTGATTCTTTCAAAAAAAGTCATGTTCCTAAAAAATTCTTGCTTTCTTACATAAAATTTGACACACTTGATCTCCTCACTAACTTACTCACCCTAAATTCTTATAGATGGAAGTCCAGTATTGCAAGTTCTACCAGTTGGGCAACGGAGGCCAACTGATCTTTGAGAGGGATCTAGATGCACTGTCAGAGTATCTTGAGCGCCCGCATCCGGAATTCTTTGGGGCCCAACTCAACGATCACATAGGAGGAGATCTACAATGGCTGATAGTTGCAGATCTTAGAGGCAAGATGGAAGCACCCAATTCGGAGAAGATCCAATTCACCTTGCGTGAGAACAACTGGCTAGATGGATTAGCCAGGGCTATGAATGAAGCTCTTGCTCGTTTGTGTGGGCAAAACATCAACCTGATCCAGGGAACTCGCTTTGCTCACTTCGCAAGGCGTGATTCTATGGGAATGCCCTTGGAGATGCTAGGACACCCGGAGCTGAAGCACCAGGTGGACAATCTTGACTTCATGCTGTATGATAGATAGAAGGAGTTGGACAACGCCCGTGCCTATGCCAACCACAACCATGCCATTGCCGTCAAGAAGGACCAAACCCTCGCCATTCTTGCCAAGGAGCACCAATCACTTCGTCGTCAGTGCGATAAGAAGGATCGCACCATTGATCGTCTTCGCAAGAAGGTGGCCGCTCTCGAGAAGACCATTCGTGAACAGGAAATCTAGCTTGAAGCGAAGCAGGAGGAAGGTGAAGATATCCAGGGAGATCTTTACTCTTACCTCAGTGATGACAACGACTACCTGGAGGATGATGCCATGGAGTGCCACACTGATGATGATGATTCCGACTTCATTGATGATGATTAGCTGCACTTGAGCACTACCGTAGGAATGAGTTGTATTGGTCCCCCTGTATCATAGTTTCACAGAATGGTTCTTAAAACCATATGTTTTCTATTTGTGTGTGGTGTGTGTTTGTATGGTGTGCTTTGAATGAATGAATGAATGAGAGGAAGTTGTTAGTTTGCAAAACCCGAGTCAAACTCAAAGTTTAAAGCTTTTTAAACAAAACCATGAACCTTAGAAATTTCCCTCTTATATCATTATCTATCTCAATCTTTAGATGACTCGTGGAAACCCCGGAGGCAGCAGTTCATCTCAGGACCCAATGTTGCAGATTCTGCAAATGCTAGTTTCTGACCGTGAAGCTAATAGAGCCGAACACCAAGCCAACCTAGCCACTCTTCAACAGATAGTTCAGATGGCCCACAATAACCAAGGTCACGGAAACCAGGATCACCATGGATCCAAGCTCAAGAACTTTTAGAATACCAACCCACCTATCTTTAGTAAGTCTGAGGATCCCTTAGATGCTGATGACAGGCTGCAAACCATGGAGAACAACCTGGAGGTCGTAGGAGTTGAAGCCAATGAAAAAGTACTGTTTGCCACCCATTATCTGGCAGGAGATGCAAGAGCCTAGTGGAATAGCACTCGTACCATGAACTAAGGTCAGATGATGACTTGGGAAGCATTCAAGATCAAGTTCAGCCGCACCCATGTGCCCCAAGGTTTGGTCACCAGGATGAGGGATGACTAGGGAACTGAAGCAAGGAAGGATGATGGTAGTTGAGTACTGTGACAAATTTCTGTCCCTAGCTAGATATGCCCCTGATGAGATTAACACCGAAGCAAAGAAGAAGGAAAGGTTCCTAAATGGATTGCATGATGAGATGCAGACTGTGTTAGTCAACATCCATTTTGGAGATCTGGAAGAGCTAGTAGACTCTACCATTCAGATGGAGGGGAAGATAAACCAAGCCAATGACAATCGCAAGCACAAGATGATGCACCAGCCTGGATCCCACCATACCCAGAAGTATCGCCCCAACCCGTCTGCAGGATATGCCCCAAGAAACAACAGACCCCCTACGTCCCGTCCAAGCTATCCCAATCGTAGAGGAGGAAACCTGAAGTCTGGAGGAAACCACAACAACAACAACCCCGGCAACTCCAACAACTTCAACTGCGCACCGCCCAAGTCCAACAACAACAACACCACCAACAACAATACTGCCCCAAGGACTGGAAGCAATGCTGTGCCTATCGTAGGAAAAGACAAGTCCTAGATTACTTGTTTTGAATGCGGAGTCAAGGGTCACTACTCCAATGAGTGCCCCAAGAAGCTTGCAGCAGCACCAATGTGAATGCACCCGCTCAGCAGCAACGCTGTGTTTAGACTGGAAGGAGATTTGCCCCAAGGAATTCGCTCAACCGCAATGGTCGTCTATTCCACATGAATGCTGAAGAAGCCTAGGAAGCGCCCGATGTCGTGCCGGGTATGTTTTCTGTTAACTCAGTACTTGCAATAGTGTTGTTTAATTCTGGAGCATCGCACTCGTTTGTTACAGAAGAATTTGCATGCACTAGTAAGATTCAACCAACAAAACTGAAGCATGTTATGATAGTTCAAATACCTGGTTCAACCACCAAAGCTAGAAAAATTTGCAAGGCTGTACCTATTAGAATCCATGGAATATATTTTTATGCTAATCTAATAGTACATGGAACCAAATGTTTGGAAGTAGTACTAGGAATGGATTGGATGTCGAAACATAAAGGATTGATCAACTGTCCCAAGAAAGCCATAACCATGACCAGTAGCTCTGGAGTATCAGTAGAGCATTTATCTCCGTCAATTCAAATGCAACAAGAGTCTAGCCCAACCAACCATAGACCAAGTTAGAGTAGTCTATGAATACCCTGACGTATTCCCAGATGAATTGCCCGGTATGCCCCCAGATCGGGATATCGAGTTCATCATTGAGCTAATTCCTGGAACTAGACCCATAGCTCAGAGACCTTATAGTATGAACCCATTTGAGTTAGTGGAGCTGAAGAAGCAACTCGATGCTATGTTGGAGAAAGGTTTGATTCAACCAAGCGTATCTCCATGGAGATCGCCTGTTTTGTTTGTGGATAAGAAAGATGGAGGTAACTGTTTGTGCACGGATTACCGGAAGCTGAATGATGTCACCATCAAGAACAAGTACCCACTACCGAAGATCGAGGATCTGTTTGACCAGTTGACTGGTTCTAGAGTGTTTTCTAAGATTGATCTTAGAACTGGTTATCATCAACTCAAGATTCGTGCAACGGATATTCCAAAGACTACCTTTACCACCATATATGGATTGTATGAGTACATGGTCATGTCTTTTGGATTAACCAATGCCCCCGCTTATTTCATGAATATCATGAATAAGATTTTTATGAACTTCCTGGATAAGTTTGTCGTTGTTTTATCGATGATATTCTGATCTATTCCAAGTCAGAAGAAGACCATGAGCTACACCTGAGGACCATCCTTGAAACCCTTAGAGAACATCAGTTGTATGCTAAGTTTAGCAAATGTGAGTTCTGGTTGAAGGAAGTAGGATTCCTACGACATATTGTGTCGGCAGGAGTCGCTGTTGATCCCGCCAAGATCAAAGATGTTGAAGAATGGAAATCCCCAACCACTCAAACCCAAGTCCACGCATTTCTCAGATTAGCGGTATACTACCGCAAGTTCGTTGAAGGATTTTCGAGCATCGCAAGACCAATGACCCAGTTGTTGAAGAAATATAAGAAGTTTGAATGGACGGACAAATGTGAAGCAAGTTTTCAAGAGCTCAAGAAGAGACTAATTTCAGCCCCAATCTTGATTATGCTGGATATCAAGAAGCCTTTGGATGTGTATTTTGATGCATCCAAGATTGGTCTCGGATGTGTGTTGATGCAAAAGGCAAAGTCATTGCATATCTGTCCCGACAACTGTAGCAGCATGAGCAAAACTACCCTACCCATGACCTTGAACTAGCAGCCGTAGTTTTAGCCTTGAAGACATGGCGTCATTACCTTATGGGTAACTGCTGTGAGATTTATTCGGATCATAAGAGTCTGAAGTATATTTTCACCCAGAAGGAGCTGAATATGAGGCAAAGGAGATGGATACAGTTAATCAAGGATTATGACCTTGACATTCACTATCACCCCGGCAAAGCCAATGTGGTAGCGGATGCTCTTAGCAGATTGCCGTGTAGATTAAACACCATGATTAAAGAAGCCCAACCAAGTTTGCATGAAGAGTTGGAGAATTTTAGAACGGAGCTAGTTAGAAAAGGATTTTTTAGCTAGAATTGAACTTCAACCCAGTTTGATTAGCCAGATCAAGGAGGCACAGAAAGGAAATGCAAGTATCGACGGAATCAAACGTCGTATTGGTACAGGGAAGGTACCCAGATTCACCGAGGATGAAGAAGGAGTTTTGTGGTACAAAGGACGTATCTGTGTGCCAGCAGATTCCGAGCTAAAGCAAGTTATCATGCAGGAAGCTCATGATACTCTTTAATCTATCCATCCCGGAGGAAAAAAGATGTATCAGGATTTGAAGGAGCAATTCTGGTGGCACAATATGAAGAGAAAAATCGGAAGCTACATAGCCAAGTGTGATATCTGTCAGCGAGTCAAAGCGGAACATCAGAGACCCGCAGGAATTTTGCAACCATTGCAGATTCTAGAATGGAAATGGGATTTTGTCGGAATGGATTTCATCATCGGATTGCCTACTTCTAGTAGGGGAAATGACTCTATTTGGGTCATAGTTGATAGATTGTCCAAAGAAGCCCATTTTATACCTGTCAAGACCACCTACCAGAGTTCTAAGCTAGAAGAGTTGTACATTGCTAGAATCATTAGTTTGCATGGAACCCCTAAGACCATAGTATCGGATCGAGGAACTCAGTTTACCTCAAGATTTTGGGAGAAAGGCCAAGAAGGATTAGGAACCAAGCTGAATTTCAGCACAGCTTACCACCCACAGACCGCAGACAGACTGAAAGATTCAACCAAATCTTAGAAGATATGTTGAGAGCTTGTGTGTTAGAATATGGATCAACATGGGAAGATTGTCCGCCTTTCGCAGAATTCTTATACAACAACAGTTATCAAGCCAGTTTGCAAATGGCCCAATTTGAGTTCTTGTATGGAAGGAAGTGCCGTACCCCCTTGAATTGGTCACAAGTAGGAGAGAGTCAGATTTTCGGACCCAACATCCTACGAGAAGCCGAAGAGAAGGTTCACAAAGTCCATGAACACCTCAAGACCACCCAATCCAGACAGAAGAGTTATGCTGACAAGCGACGTCGAGACCTGACCTTCAATGTCGGAGATTTCGTGTATCTCAAAGTGTCACTCTTGAAGGGAATGCAGCATTTTCAACTAAAAGGGAAGTTAGCCCCCAAATATATTGGACCCTTCAAGATTTTGAACCGCTGAGGAGAAGTATCATATCAACTGGAACTGCCCGAGGAGATGTCAGCCATCCATAATGTATTCCATATCTCGTTACTTCGCAAATGCTTAGAAGTTCCGAAGAAGACCGAACTGTTCAAGAACATCGATCACCGAGACATAGATATCAACAAGGATCTGACGTATCATGAAGTACCCATTCGTATTTTCGAGGAAGCCTTCAGAACCACCAGGACCCGGAGTATCAAGTTTCTCAAGATCCAGTGGAGCAACCATACTAAAGAAGAAGCTACTTGGGAGCGAGAGGATTACATTAGGACCGAGTTTCCAAATCTCTTTAGTTCCTAGTTTTTCCTAAATCTCGGGACGGTATTTTGTTTAAGGAGGGAAGGTTTGTAACACCCCAAAAATACTAATCAAGATTATCAAGTTCTAATCACCCAAGATTAGGGTTAACAAAAACTTTTATTACTAAATTGAATATGAATACATGTGTGATTTGCATTAGTGTATGATTGAGTGAAATTGCCATGTTTGATTGCTACAAATGATAAGAAATGGTTTAAAGCTGAATACTACATCATCTAGGCCAATTACAAACAAAATCCAAAGAAAAAGAAATCAAATATGAATCAAATAAGCAAATGGTCATTTTGACCAAAATTAACCACTAGGCTAGTTTGAGTGTTCCTAGTAAAGAATTTCTAATAGAAACATTTCCATTTAGTTTCACCCCTTGCTAGACCAAGTAAAAGTGAACCCAAGCCCACTTTACAAACTCACATAAACTATTTTCAAATCTATTTAATGGATAGTTCAAATTTGAATCAAGTTCATATGGTAAGATCACCATTTTGCAAAAACCACCCAAATCAATTCACCTTGCCTTTTCCAAGCAACCTTAGACACTCAAGCATAAGATCAAAACATTCACCAAATTTCATTCAAAAATTTCAAATTTAAATTCTTGCGGCCATTTAGACGAACACCTTGCAGACACAAATCAAACTCTACCTAACTATACTGTTTGGAGCATTAACCACTCGACCAATTGCCCCCATTGCACTTCCCCTCCCCCCAAAGCTAGCAGCGCAGACACGCCCCCTTTGCCGTTGCGGCGACAGCCGCTCGAAGCTCCGCATAGCCGACCATGGACCGTTCGCCCTAGGCCACACCGCCCTCTCCCATGATGAACAGAAGACAGGCCACCGTCCATCGCCACCCCCTGTCTAGCGCTTGACCACAGCCAGGCCATGGACCACCCCAGCATCGCTGCACCCACTTTCTCTGCGTCGTGCCGAGAGCACGCCAGAGCGCCGCAGCCGACCAGCTCGCACGCGCCGTGCCTCGCCCTCTCCGCGCATGCACACCTTCGCCTTAACGCCAGCTAGCTCCCAGACATTCCCGTTCTCCACTGCGTGACCCGTAGCCCCCGTGCGCCATCTTGAACATCGCCAGTTCCACGCAGAGCACCGCACACGCCCGGCCATCCTCGACCTCCCCGTGCTATGCCATTAAGCCTGTAATGACCGCCAGGAAGCACTGCGTCGCCCCTACCCTCAACCACGCCGATAGCTCGTTGTACCGCCATTGCCGGAGAAGCCATCCATCCCGCTCTGCTCCCCTCATTGGTGTATAAATAGAGGCCCTCTCTGCCTCATTTCTCCACACCACCTCACTCCCCACTCCTCATGACACCTCCCACACCTCTTCCCGGAGCAAGGCGAGCGCCGCATCGCCGGAATTTGTCCAGAGCCCGCCGCTGCAGAAGAAGAAGGGAGCCGTCGATTGGAGCCACCCCAGGAGCCGCCGTGACCACCATTCAAACCGCCATCGTCTACAACATTGTTCACCCCCATCGTCGACCCTAGTTGGAGCCCAGGTGAGCCTCACACGACCCCCACCGCTGTGTTAGGGTTCAGACCTCGCCGGAGCTGTTCATCGTTGATGATGAACCTCAGCCGTTAGATCAGGTTCTAATTGTAGGGCCTAGATTGAAAGATACCGTTTCGGTTAAATAGAGTCGCTGACTAGTGGGACCCCCTGTCAGCAGCCCGCTGCGCCACGCTGTGCAGATAGGGCCGGCCCAGTTAGTTTCCCGCGCAGGCCTGCGAATTCAAATAGTTATTTTTCCAATTTAGTAAAACCAGATTCTGTTAGTAGATTCAAAAATCCATTCAAAGAGATTAACTAAACCAAATTGAATGATTCCAATTTTGCTAGAAAGGTATTCAAATTATCTATCCAAGCTCGTTGGATTCAAACCATTTGGAGTTAGAGATCACCTATAGTAAAAATAAAAAGACAGAGACTTTTCCACTTCAAACATTTTTCAAAAATCAACCATAAATGATTTTGAGTTGATTCCGACTCTCAAAAATCACATTTGACAAGATCTATTTGAATATGTAAAAATATGTAGGTTCACATGGAGTAACATTGGACTAGTACCAAAAGAATGCTATTTAGGCATTTCTAGTCACTTTAATTCTATTAAATGATAATCTTAAACTTTATAAAATATGACCACCACTTTAAATCACATTCCCAAGTATTAGAATATGTGGTGATAACATGTGTCAACATGATCCCATATTTTAATTGGAGAATATTAAATCTTAAGTATTTTTCAATGAGTATGAATTACTTTTCTAAAATAAGATAAATAAGACTAAGTCTTCATTTCATGTGATGATTGTGATGATGCTAGATCATCAAGTGTGAACCTTAGTTTGCTAAATAGCAGTAGTTAAGTATTTTTTTGGTGATTGGTGTACCCCGTATTCATTTATAGACGATAGTACCGATCCGGGATACGAGGAGGAGGAGTACTACCAATAAGAAGAAGAAGAAAACTTCAATCACTACACTACTTAAGGCAAGCTAACAATTGCAAGTCTCATACCTATGCAATCCATCCTTGCAAGACAACCTATGCAAGATGCCTTAGGCATGCTTGGTTATGCAACTTTGATTATACCAATCCCAAGTTTTACTTGCAAGCTTTATTCTTTTATTCTTACCAAAGTTCTTTACTTTTAGTTAGTACTTTGTGAGTATGGGAAAAATACGATAGATACCATAAAGAGTATAAAACTAGGCCTAACTAGTTATACTTAGATGTCATTCCAAGGCATGAGATTAGAGTTGGATAGTTACACTTGATTAGCACCCCTCATTATTGAATACCCTCAACTTTAGTGGCTAGTGCTAAGCATAAAAGTTGATCACTTTAGATGGGAATACTTGGTCAAAATGATTATGAATACCTTGGAATGATGATTCATTCTATTGAAATGTTTTGACATGTGTTGAGAAACACAAAAGGATTTTATGATGAAAATGTTGAGGCATGAGCCTTAGCCCTTTATAAAAATTGATGGTTGGGTTCGGATGCGATACCATTCCAATTTTACAGTACAACCACAATACCTGAATTGGGTAGGGCTTAACTGGAAGTTTATATGCCTTAGTATGGGTTCCCTCGCGGAAAGAGGTTGAGCTGAGGCTACCTCGTGAGTGTGAATGTCCACCTATGCAGTGCCCAGGATGGCAGATGGCCATGGCTGGGAGGCCAAGCTCATAGGGGAGGTGCCTATACTAGAGTGTGTAATTGAAAGGTTATGATTGATTATGCGCATACTAAGTATGATGATTCAGGGTTATCCCTGACGGATGTATCGAATTTTGTGGTGAAGTGTACCACCTCTGCGGAGTGTCAAACTATTCGAATAGCCGCGTCCGTGGTCATGGACAGTTGGAGTGGCCATACTGTTCCGTCGTCAGATGTTTTCAAAATGACTTGTGAATTGAACTATTACTTTGACTTGACAACAACAGGGTTGTGGATATGAAAGCTAGGTTCCCACTTAAGTGATTTAGAACCTTAACTTAGTTTTCTTTACTTCTAAACTCAGTATGAGATAAATCTGGCTTTTTGCAAATAAACCTAGAGCTTAAGATTCCTACTAGAACTACCTTACTTGTTAGTGATAGTTTGCGAGTACTTAAAGTGTACTCATGGCTTTGTCCCTGGCTATTCCCGTGGCCAGACTATGAGGAGGACTACCAGGATGATGGACAACAGGAAGTCTACGACAACTAGGATCATCTCCCATCGTCAGCATTGCCTGTGACCCTGAAGATGGAGCCCCTACTATGTTTATATTCCGCTGCTTGATTTGTATTAAGAATAGATCATGAGATCCTTTATTTGTAAGACCTTATTATGGTTTGTAATGGATGATGTACTGTGGTACCAATTCTGTTATGTCTTGCAAAAATGGTAATCCTAGGATTGCGAGGTATGGCATAACAGGTATCTGGGATTAAAAATCCGGGTGTTGACAACCACGCACCAGCTGCTCAGCCCTTTCTGCTACCCTCCTCTTATCAAGCTTGTGGATTGAAAGGGGGCCCCTGTATGCCATTCCAAAGGCAGAGGGATGAAAAATGGTGCATGGCCACCCTTCGCCAAGGGTACCCATGGTATCAGATATGGATTCCAAGTGGTTTAGACCGACTTGATGTAAGATCTTGTATCTCACTTTTTTTGCTATCGCCTTACTTCGCTATCAATTTTATCATGAAGGTTGTCCCTTGTGTTGCTTGCCCCATCATAATCAAGTTGTTCGGAAACGACAAGTTTCTAACTCTATATAGCAAGGGACCTAAAGGTATGCGGCAACTATATGATGTGGATGTCTCCCAGACGATGGACACCACCTATTTGGGTGGCTAAGGTTGGTCCAAGTATGTCCGTGAGAATGGTCTGAATTAGGGGGACAAGGTAACATTTGATTTTAGCAAGCCTCGGAAGATACTTGCGCGCCATCGTACACCTGTTGACCGAAGGACCAAGAACAGAGGTAGTACTAATTAATTTGATTATGTACTCATCACAACCTGTAATGATTTTCTTGCGACTAACTGTTCTGCACCATTGTCTTTACTCATCATATGACCCTGACCACTTCTACAGTCCGCTTCCCCTTATGTACCACCCAGAAGGGTGCCAACATCAAGCTGCTGGCACCGACACCAGCACCGGCCCCAGTTCCTGCAATGGCATCTGTTGACCTCAGTAGGAGAAAGGATAGAGGTAGTAACTTAATTCGCTTGTATACTCTCATCTCTGTCTAGGAGTTACTATTGTATAAGAAACCATTTTGCTTGTCCACATCCCATATGCCTCTCTGACCACTCCTGCAGTCCCCTTACCTACCCCTCAGAAGGTAACCAGCACCAAGTTGCTGGCACCCCCAACGGCACTGGCCCTAGTTCTTGCTCCGGCACCTGTTGACCTAAGTAGAAAGAATGGAGGTAGTAACTTAATTTGCTTGTATACTCATCATATCCTCTGATCACTTTCTTGTGAGTAACTATTGTATAAGAGACCATTTTGCTTGTACACTTCTCATCTACCTCTACCATCCCTGCAGTCAGCTTAGCTACCCCTCAGAAGGAATCTAGCATCAAGCTGCTAGTGCCGGCACCAGTTCTGGGCCTTCTGGCTCCTGCACCAGCCCCTCTACAATTGGTGGCACCATCTCCTGCACCAGCACTAGCCCCAGCCCTAGCACAGGCACAGGCACAAGCTCCTTCATCACCCCGGGCAACACCTTGTCAAACCATATCCTACACATGTGTCATCACAAGGTCGCACCGGAGTATGTTTGTGAGTATATGGCGGCAGATAAACTGTTCTGAATGTCTTCTCAAGTTTCACATGATTCAATGCATCGCTCTTAGTAATTATGCGTCTATCTCTTGCTTTGACTCAGAAATTGCCTAAGAGTGCCACAAAGCAACTCAAGGCCAGACGAAAGGGCACAATAGTCTTCACAATGCAGAGTGAAGGATTGCGAATCAAGGGACGCTACGCCATTAACTCGACTAATGGGCACTTGGTAGCCACTTCTAGGTGGATCAAGTTCCGGAAAGCAACCAAACTTACTATTGGAAGTATGGTCAAGGTCGATGTATCTCGCTGCCCTGAATGCGACATGTTATTCATGAACTTCCTAGCCGTCTAGCTCTTTGGCCGCATGCTATTGTAATTAATTATGTGATTGTCTTATCTCCACTGATCATATATGGGTGGTAAAACTATGATAACCTTTTGCTGGATTGGAGCTATGACTAGTACGTACTGCTATGGTATATCTGTATCTATATGACGGTTCCCTATATGACCAAATATTATGACAATGATTGTGTTCTAGTAACCGAGTGTGTTTGGAGAAAAGGGCAAACTGATCGCGTGGCATGGTTTTTAGAGCTGAAACAAGAACTGTCTCTCTCTGTAGTGATATTGAATTTTAGTGTTTGTATTGCTGAATCAGTCACTTTGAAATGCTTCTGAATTGGTCAAGTGCTGCTGAATATGAACTAGGAATCTGTCGATTTTTATGTCTTATTATTATGTACTCCTTAATCTTTCAAATGGTATTGAATCTGTTAAAAGTTCTATCATTGCTGCTGGCTACTTGCTCTAGAGCTTTTGCCTTTGTGTCATCGAAACCGTTGGATGCATTTTGGACAGAGATGAGAGGGTAAAGATATACAACATGATTTCACCAAGTGAAGTCATTGGATACCAGCCCTGTTTTGGCGCATGTGGTGTGTGTTCATTAGATATTTTTATATGAATATCTGTCAAAGGAATTATCGCTTTTTTCCTCCCTTGAAGAGGTCTATGTTAGAATCTGGTGAGACACAGCCCAGTGATATTTGAGATAGGAGCCCATTAACCATAGCCCAAAAACTTTTTAATTTGGCCTTTTTGGCATTGCCCCCACCTCTAAAAAAACTCTGCCTACCCATGTTTTTAAGAAATTAATCCATTATGTGGCTTTTTATAAATCGAGGTTCCAGTAGCACTGCTCTTTTATTTTAAGAGAGATAACATGGAAACACAACAATATTTTTTAGAAGACTGATAATTAGTTGTAGTACTAATACATGTTTAATGATTCAATTTCTATTAGTATCTTTGGTATTGTGGAAAAACACTCAATTTATGTCTATTTGATTTGATTTGAAGGTCTTTAGTTCGAATCCACTGTGTGTACATATTTAAATATATCTTGGGTTTACTTTTTTTGAGAAAGGGTTTACTTTTTAATATTGCAGAACGGAGAGGATGACATCACGGACCCACCAGCCTGCAGCATCCCTCGAGTTTAATGGTCGGGTTTAAAAAAAGTTAAATACTTGTACAGAGAGGCTGGCATCAGGGACCCACCCGCCAGAACATACCAGACAGGGTGACATGGGGGCCTCAGCAACAAGACCATACATGACTGCCACATCGAGCAACTTTGCCAAGGTCAAAACAGCGGACATGGCAAAAAAAAAGTCCATCATACGCAGGTTTGATATATAGAGAGACCGGCATGTGGGACCCAGTAGCGCGGCCTTATACAGGTTTTGCCTCGAGCGATGTTGCCAAGTACGAAACAAGGAGGCGCAAGTGAGAAAAAAGTCCAACATGCACACCTTTCTTCTAATGAGAGGCTCACATGGGGGACTCAGCAGCCTAGAAAAACGGCTGATGCATCGAGCAATGCTATCAAGTTCGAAACACGGAGGCACGACCGAGAGCAAAAATTCCATCATATACACGTTTCTTCTAATGAGTGTATGACATGTGGGGGTGGGGCCTTGCATCATGATTAAATGGTAGATGCAGCGAGCAACGCTATCAAGTTCGGAACACGGAGGCGCGACCGAGGGAAAAAATTCTATCATACACACGTTTCTCCTAACGAGAGGATGACATGTGGGGTCCAGTAGTTTGATTAAACGGCTGATGCAGCGAGCAACACTATCAAGTTCGAAACACGAAGACACGATAGAGGGTAAAAAATCCATCATACACACGTTTCTTTTAATGAGAGGATGACATGTGGGGCTCAGCATCGTGATTAAACGGTAGATACATCGAATAACACTATCTAGTTCGGAACAGGGTAGCGTGAGCCAAGGAAAAAATCCATCATACACACGTTTCTTCTAATGAGAGGATGACATGTGGGGCTCATGACGTTGGTTAAACGGTAGATGCGTCGAGCAGCGCTATCAACTCGAAACGGGGTAGCGCCGGTGAAGGAAAAAATTCCATCGTACACACGTTTCTTCGAATGAGAGGATGACATGTGGGTCCCAGGAGGTTGATTAGACAATAGATGCACCGAGCAGTGCTATCAACTTCAGATCAGGGTAGCACGAGCGTAGGAAAAAATTTCCATCATACACATGATCCTTCTAATGAGAGGCTGACATGTGGGACCTAGCAGCCTGACTAAATGGCAGACGCCTCGAGCAACGTTATCAAGTTCAAATTAGGGAGGCACGACCGAAAATTATGGTACACTAGAGACATAGACGTCCGAGACCCACACGCCTCAAAAGACTTCGTCGAGTCAACATCGCGTGAGGAAATGAAAATCTTGCTTCTGTCACGCGCTGGTTGAGCTTCCTCCATGTTTTTAGCAGATCCGTCGTAGTAGAGGGCCACGAAACCAAAAAAAAGTTTTCCATCGGCCACGGCCGAGCCGAGAATTTTGTCGCGAACGACACGCCTTCTACGACGACCGTCGGGCCAAGTCATTGCGGAAGGAAACTTTTCTTGTAGTGTAAGTTAGAATTTATTGTGATCTAAGATGAGTTTATGTGATCCTTTGGTCCGGAAGTGCCTTTTGCCTCATGGTGACACGCGAGAATCATGCATAGTGCACACAGAGTGACAGCCCGGTAATCAAATGGGGAACGTTTATTTGTTTGAGGAATCTCTTATAGATCACACATATATTTGCCCATCTTGTACTTGTGAGACCGAAGCCTAGAAGCCCTCTCTCATTCCATTCAATCCTACAACTACAATCTCTTTAATTCAGTTCATACTCTTGTTTACTTTCCATCCTAGTTTATTTTGTTCTTGTTAAAAGTTCTTTGTTATTAGATATTTTAAACCTCTCTCAATTATCATTGTTCTAGTAACTTATAGAATAGGATATTTCCAAACCACGGGTTGGGTGCGAAACATGGCCGCATTCATAATGTGGCTACATGGTTCGTGTTGTTTCTGTTCGTCGATCTCCCATCGGGACAAATACTTAAATATTTGCTACTATAAGTACTGCAATAACCCTGTTGTTGGTGCAGGAATCCAGTCATCAAATTGGTGCTGTTGCCGGGGAGCTAAGCATCCGATTATTACCTTCCTACTCGCACATATTTTATTTCCGTTTGTTGCTATTTATCTCACTTCTTTTGATTATTTGAAAAGCAAAAAAAAGTTTAACTTTTGTTAGTAGTCTTGTTATTTATTTTAGTTATAGGAAATTCAAAAACATAGTAACTATGGAAAGTAAAAGTCTTGCGGAGTATGGTGCTCCGAGTGTTGATCATTTACATGCTCCTAATGTTCAACCCGCTATTGATGTGGATGGATATGAGATTAATCCTATGTGGATAAATATGATCATGAAAATAGCTTTTGCAGGTGATATGGACAATGATCCATATGAGCATATTGACAAATTTACTTCATTGTGTTCTACGGTGAAGGAAAATGGATGGACAAATGATAAGCTGAAGTTATATCTGTTCCGGTTCTCGCTGAAAGGAAAATCTAAAGATTGGCTAAAATCGCATCCCGTGGGACACTTCAATTCATGGAAAGGTATCTCCGAAGCTTTTCTTGGTAAGTATTTCTCACAAAAGCAAACTTATGAGCGTAGGCTTCATATCCTAAATTTCAAGCAGAGCAACAATGAGGATTTAATACAAGCTTATAGTAGGTTCTCAAAATTGATGCATGATTGTCCACATCATAATTTACCTGATTAGTTATTGTTGAATCACTTTTATGGAGGCTTAAATCACTCTTCTAAGGATAAGCTAGATATGATGTGTGATGGTGCATTCCTTGGAAAAACTGTGAAAGAAGCTTGGCAACTCTTAAGAGATATACATAATAATTTTCATCAATGGCAATGTGAAATTGTGCATCAACAAAAACCTCTCCCTACTAATCTAGAGGACTTGGTCAATGAGTTTCTTAAAGATGAAAATAGAAGTGGAAAAATTCCTTATAATGATACCTTAGTTAGAGATGTTCTTTCTAAAACAATGCCTTTCATAGCTGATTATTTTAATCATATTATAATTTCTGCTACTAACGATGGAGAACAACCCTCTACTGTTACTCCCATATCTTCCCCTTGTTGCATCATTGAAGCAGGAAAGAAGGGTAAATCCATGAAGCCTAAAACCAGGGCAAATAAAAATAAGAAGCCTCGTGTTGAATATCCCACACATTTGACATCTACTGATGAAGTGAAACAACTTGATGAAGAGTATCGGAGAAATGAAAGACGCATCAAGAAGAAAGAAGAAAAAGAAATCAAGGAATGGAATAAATTGAAAGCCGCTCTCAAACCTTATCCCCCACCTATTCCTGATCTTTATTATTCTTCTGACTTTAGTGATGATGAGGACTTAAATTATTCTAGAATCCCTGATAATTGCCATGAAGAAGTTTTTGATGATTCTAGTAGTGTTTGTTTAAATACTCTTTTCGGGGAAATCAATTATGATGAGCCAAAGACAGAACCCTGTGTGCCTCCCATATCTGTTTGCTATGACTTTTGTTTTACTAATGAGGTACCGGAAAGTCCGGTGAAAAGACCAAGGTACTGGATCCAAAAGGACATTATGAGCTGCACCCTCAAAATAGTAATCAAGGTAAAGATTCAAAGTTTGATAATAAATCTTTAACACCCTCTATACAGGAAGGAAAGAATACATATTTACCATGTTTGGTGCATTGTCAACACCCAGATTTTTAATCCCAGATGCATGTTATGCCATACCTCGCAATCCTAGGATTACCATGTTTGCGAGACATAATAGATTGGATATCATAGTACATCATCCATTACAAACCATAAATAAGCTCTTACACAAAAAAGGATCTCATGATCCAGTCTTAGTATAATCAAACAGCGGAATAAAATAGCGTAGCGGTGGGGTCCAACTTCAGAGTCACAGGCAATGCTGACGATGGGAGATAGTCCTAGTTATCATAGCCGTCCTGTTGTCCTTCATCTTGGTAATCTCTTTCATAGTCTGGCCATAGGAATAGCCAGGGACAAAAGCCATGAGTACTCTTTAAGTACTCGCAAACTACCACTAACAAATAGTATAGTTCTAGTAGGAAATGCTAACTCTAAGTTTAATTGTAAAGTTAAGTTTGAAACCTAAGCTGAGTTCAGAAACAAAGAAAGATAAAAGAAGTTTGAAAAGCACTTAAGTGGGAACTTAATCATCATAGACACAACTCTGTTGTGGTCAAGTCATGTCACAATCCATTTCATAAGTTGTTTTGAAAACATCTGACAACGGAACTGTATGGCCACTCCAACTGTCCATAACCGCAGATGCGGGTATTCGAATAATTTGACACTTTTCAGAGGTGGTACACTTTCACCACAAGATTCGAGACATCTGTCAGGGATAACCCTGAATCATCATACTTAGTATGCATATAATCGAACATAACCTTTCCTTTACACACCCTAGTATAATCACCTCTCCTATGAGCATGGCCTCCCAACCATGGCCATCTGTCATCTTGGGCAATGCATAGGTGGACAACATTGAGAGGTAGCCTCATCTCAAACCTCTCCCGCGAGGGAACTAATACTAATTCATATAAACTTCCGGCTAAGTCTTACCCAATTCAGGTATTGTGGTTGTACGGTAAAATTGGAATGGTATCACATCCGAACCCAACCATCAGTTTTATAAAAGGGATAAGGCTCATGCCTCAACATTTTCATCATCATAAACCATTTGTGTTTCCGAACACATGTCAAAACATCTCAATAGAATGAATCATCATTCCATGGTATTCACAAGCCATTTTCACCAAGTGTTCCCATCTAAAGTGAATCAAATTTTGGGTTTTGTTCCAACTACTAAGTTAAGAGTGTTCACTAATGTGGGATGCTAATGTCAATCTCATGCCATAGAATGACATCTAAGTCTAACCAGATAGGTCAAGTTTTATACTCTTTATTCTACCTTTAAACAAGTAAAGGACTTTGGTAAAGTAAAAGAAAGTAAAGCTTGTAAGAAAACTTGGGATGGTATAAATCAAAAGGGTATAACCAAAGCATGCCTAATGCATCTTGCTTGGGTTATATTGCATCTAGTGATGGCTTGCAAGTTTTAGCTTGCCAATAAAAGCTTGCAAGGGTGATATTGCATGGTTAACTTGTATAATGCTAGCTTGCCTTGGGTAGTGCAGTGGTTGAAGTTTTCTTCCTCCTACTCTTGGTAGAACTCCTCCTCCTCGAAGGCTTAGTCGGTACTATCGTCTATCAATACATACGGGATACACAATCACCACACAATACTTAACTAGTCTACTTAGCATACTAAGGCACACATTTGATGATCTTTTATCATCACAAGCATTACAAGATTTAATGAACTAGTTTCATTCTTTTTATTTGAGAAAAGTAATTTCTACTCATTGAAAATAACTAAGATTTAATATTCTCCAATAAAAATATGGGATCATGTGGACACATGTCATCACCACATATTCTAACACATGGGAATGTGATTTAAGGGTTGGGTCACATTTGAATAAGTTTAAGTTTAACATTTAATGATTTAAAGTGACTAGAAATGCCTATATAACATTATTTTGATACTAGTCCAAAGTCACTGCATGCAAACCTTAATATTATTACATATTCAGATAGGTATGGTTGAATGTGATTTTTGAGAGTTGGAATCAACTCAAAAGCTATTATGGTTGATTTTATAAAAATGTTTGAATGTGCAAAAGCTTTTGTCTTGTTATTTTTACTAGGAGAGATCTCTAACTCTAAATGATTTAAATCCAATCGGCTTGGATAGATCTTTTCAGAAGCTTTCCAACAAAATTGGAATCACTCAAATTGGTTCAGTAAATCTTCCTGAATTGATTTTTAAACTAAGGGAAAAAAATGGTTTTAAGTCTAAATAGAAAAACACTTATTTGAATTTGTGGGCTAGAGCGGGAAAACTAACGGGCCGGCCCAGTGACACTCAGCGGCGCAGAGGGCGACTGACAAGGGGGGTCTGCATGTCAGCGATACTTAAAACCAGAAACGATATCTAGCGATCTGGGCCACACGATTATAACACGGATCAACGGCTCACAGTTGTCATCGACGACAGACTCGTCGCCGGCGAGATCGAACCCTAAACGGCCAGTGGGGGTCTACTGGGGACGTATCAGGGCTCCAGCTAGTGCGGCGAGGCGGGCAAGCAAACTGGTGGACGACGGCGAGCTCAGGCAAGGTCGCGGCAGGGGCTGCGGTGGACGGAATCGACGAGCACTTCTCCTCCTCTGCAGCGGCCTCCGCCGGTGCAATTCCGACGAACTACGGCTCGAGCGGCTCCGGCGAGAGAGGGGAAATGTTCAGGGGAGAGAGGAGAGTGGAATGGTGTGAATAGATGGTACTGGGGAGGCCTGCTTATATAGGATCGATGGTGAGATCGAAAGGCATGGGTGCGACTCGTCGATGACGGTGAAACAGGAGGGCTACCGGCGTGGCGAGGTAGGCAGACGGTGGGCGGTCTACTGGTGGTCAGCTACGGTGCAATGGCGCGGCTAGGGGCTGTGGCATATGGTCAGGAGCTTCACCCGCTCTGGGGGACAGAGGCGGTGCTCGACACGGTTCCCGGCGACTATGGGTGGTGTGGCGGTACACAGCCGTGTCTGGCGGGGTGTGGGGGTCGAGGTGGAGCGGCGTGCGCGATATGGTGTCAAGGCGCGGTCTGCTGCGTGCTGGCAGCGATCGTGCTCTGGTGCGCTCTGGCTTGCTCGCAGAGAGAAAGGGCGGCGAGGCTGGGGAGTGGTCTAGGGGATGGGGTTGATCGAGGGGTGGACCGTGGGCGACGGTAGGGTTGGGCGGAGCTAGTTGACATGCTGGAATGGCGTGGCTCGGTCTCTGGCGTGCTGCCTGTGTTTGGCCGGCGGTGACCTCATTTGGGCGGCGCTGCACTTGTGCTGCGGGGAAGGGGGAGGCTGGTTGATGGCTTGGTTGGACTCAAGGGGGACAAGGGAGAGTAGAGAGGGCTAAAAGGGGGATACAGGCTTAACTAGCAACAGTATTAGTTAGGGCATTTGATCTCTGCCTGCCACCTGTTCGACACAATGGCCACATGAGAGAAATTTTTGAATTTTGAGTTGATTTTTGGTGGATGCTTTGATCTGATGCTTGGTAGACTATGGTTGCTAGGATTTGTTAAATGGAATTCATTTGAGTGGTTTTTGAATAAGTGTGATCTATACATATGAACTACATTCAATTTTCAAATGTCAATTAAATTTAGTGTTTTAAAGTTTTTGGGATGAAACAAAGTGGGACTTGGCACATCACTACTTGTACTAGCAAGGGGTGCAAAGAACCACAATTGTTTCTGTTAAGATTTGAGTTCTAGGAAAAGCCAAAGTAGGCTAAGTGATTAAAATGGCACACATGACCATTTCCTTATTTTATTCTTTTTGATTTCTTTTTCTTTGGGATTGGCTTGGGAATGATCTAGATGATGTTTAATTCACCTTAGAACCATTTTACAGTCAATAGATCACTCAAACATGGCAATTCAAAAAAACTCCTATTTAAATGCATACACATATGAATGCTTAAGGATTTTTAAATAGAAAAAGTTTTTGTTAACCCTAAATTGGGTAGGTTTGATCTTGATTAACCTTGGATTAAGTTTTGGGATGTTACAAACCTTCCCCCCTTAAACAAAATCTTGTCCCGAGATTTAAGAAAGAAAACTAGGAACTAAAGAGATCTGGGAACTCAGTCCTAATGTAATCTTGTCGCTGCCAAGTGGTTTCCTCTTCGGTATGGTTGCTCCATTGAATCTTGAAAATTTTGATACTCCGGGTCCTAGTGGTTCTGTAGGATTCCTCCAAGATACGGATGGGCACTTCACGATATGTCAGGTCCTTGTTGATCTCAACAGCTCGGTGATCGATGTTCTTGAATACTTCGGTCTTCTCCGGCACTTCTAAGCATTTGCGAAGTAACGAGATATGGAACACATTATGGATGGCTGACATCTCTTCTGGCAGTTCCAGTTGATACGATACTTCTCCTCGGCGATTCAGAATCTTGAAGGGTCCGATATATCTGGGGGCTAACTTTCCTTTCAGACTAAAACGTTGGGTTCCCTTCAATGGCGAAACCTTGAGATAGACAAAATCTCCGACATTGAAAATCAGGTCTCTTCTTCTCTTGTTAGCATAACTCTTCTGTCTGGATTGGGCGGTCTTGAGGTGCTCACGGGCTTTGTGAACCTTCTCTTTGGCTTCTCGGTGAATGTCGGGTCCAAAGATCCGACTCTCTCCTACTTGCGACCAATTCAAAGGGGTGCGACACTTTCTTCCGTATAGGAACTCAAATGGTGCCATTTGCAAACTGGCTTGATAACTGTTGTTGTATGAGAATTCTGCGAAAGGCACGCAGTCTTCCCATTTTGATCCGTACTCCAAAACACAAGCTCTTAACATATCCTCTAGGATTTGGTTGACTCTCTCAGTCTGTCCATCAGTTTGCGGGTGATAAGCTATGCTGAAATTCAACTTGGTTCCTAATCCTTCTTGGACTTTCTTCCAAAATCTCGAGGTGAATTGGGTTCCTCGATCTGATACTATGGTCTTGGGGGTTCCATGCAGACTAACAATTCTAGCTATATACAACTCTGCTAGCTTCGAACTCTGGTAGGTTGTCTTGACAGGTATAAAGTGAGCTACTTTGGACAGTCTATCAACGATGACCCAGATTGAGTCATTTCCCCTACTAGAAGTAGGCAAACCGGTGATAAAGTCCATTCCGACGGAATCCCATTTCCATTCCGGACTCTGCAATGGTTGCAACAGTCCTACGGGTCTCTGATGTTCCGCTTTGACTCTTTAACAGATGTCATACTTGGCGATGTAGCTTCCGATTTCTCTCTTCATCTTGTGCCACCAAAATTGCTCTTTCAAATCTTGATACATCTTTGTTCCTCCGGGGTGGATAGAATAAAGAGTATCATGAGCTTCTTGCATGATAACTTGCTTTAGCTCTGAATCTGCTGGCACACAGATACGGCCTTTGTACCACATAACCCCTTCTTCGTCTTCAGTGAATCCGGGTACCTTTCCTGTACCAATACGACGTTTGATTCCGTTGATACTTTCATTTCCCTTCTGGGCTTCCTTGATTTGGCTAATCAAGGTGGGTTGAAGTTCAATGGTAGCTAAGAATCCTTTGCTAACTAGCTCAGTCCTGAACTGCTCCAACTCCTCATACAAACTTGGCTGCTTCTCTTTGATCATGGTGTTTAACCTACACGGCAATCTGCTGAGAGCATCCACTACCACATTGGCTTTGCCGGGGTGATAGTGAATGTTAAGGTCATAATCCTTGATTAACTCTATCCATCTCCTTTGCCTCATATTCAGCTCCTTCTGAGTGAAAATATACTTCAAGCTTTTGTGATCCGAGTAAATCTCACAACGATTACCCATAAGATAATGATGCCAGGTCTTCAATGCCAAAACTACGACAGCTAACTCAAGATCATGGGTCGAATAGTTCTGCTCATGCTGCTTCAGCTGTCGAGACAGATACGCGATGACTTTGCCTTCTTGCATCAACACACATCCGAGACCAATCTTGGATGCATCACAATACACATCAAACGACTTCTTGATATCTAGCATGATCAATATTGGGGCTGGAATGAATCTCTTCCTCAGCTCTTGGAAACTGGCTTCACACTTGTCGGTCCATTCAAAGTCCTTGTCCTTCTTCAGCAATTGGTTCATGGGTCGGGCGATGCTCGAAAATCCTTCTACGAACTTGCGGTAATATCCCGCTAATCCGAGAAATGCACGGACTTGGGTTTGAGTGGTTGGGGCTTCTCATTCTTTGACATCTTTGATCTTGGCGGGATCCACAGCGACTCCTCCGGCAGACACAATATGTCCTAGGAATCCTACTTCTTTTAGCCAAAACTCACACTTGCTGAACTTGGCATACAGCCGATGCTCTCTAAGGGTTTCAAGAATGATTCTTAGATGTTGCTCATGCTCTTCTTCTGACTTGGAGTAGATAAGGATATCGTTGATAAACACCACGACAAACTTATCTAGAAAATTCATAAAGATCTTATTCATGAGATTCATGAAATAAGCAGGGGCATTGGTTAATCCAAAAGACATAACCGTATACTCGTACAAACCATAGCGAGTAGTAAAGGCGGTCTTCGGAATATCCATTGCATGAATCTTAAGTTGGTGATAACTAGTCCTAAGATCGATCTTAGAGAATACATTCGCTCTAGTCAACTGATCAAATAGATCCTCTATCTTTGGCAAAGGATACTTGTTTTTGATGGTGACGTCATTCAACTTCCTGTAATCTGTGCATAGATGGTTGCCTCCATTCTTCTTGTCGACAAATAACACTGGCGATCTCCACGGCGATGTGCTTGGTTGAATCAAGCCTGTGGCCAACATAGCATCCAACTGCTTCTTCAATTACACGAACTCTGAGGGGTTCATGCTATAGGGTCTCTGGGATATGGGTCCGGTTCCGGGGATTAGCTCAATAATGAACTCAATATCCCTATCCAGGGGCATACCGGGCAATTCATCTGGGAATACATCGAGGTATTCATAGACTACTCTGACTTGGTCAATGGTGGGTAGGGCTAGACTCTTGTTACACTTGAATTAACAGGGCAAGGTTTCAGATATGTGCTCTACTGAGACTCCAGAGTTACTAGTCATTGTGATGGCTTTCTTGGCACAGTCTATCAATCCTTTATGCTTTGACATCCAATCCATTCCTAGTAGTACTTCCAAACCTTTGGTTCCAAGTAATATTAGGTTGGCAAAGAAATCTATCCCATGTATTCTGATAGGCACAACTTTGCAAATTTTTCTAGCTTTTGTAGTTGAACCAGGAATTTGAACTATCATGGCATGCTTCAAGTTGGTTGGGTGAATCTTACTAGTGCATGCAAATTCTTCGGTGACAAATGAGTGCGATGCTCCAGAATCAAACAACACTCTTGCTAAAACTGAGTTGACAGAAAACATACCTAGCACTATATCTGGCGCTTCTTGGGCTTCTTCGGCGTTCATGTGGAAGAGACAGCCGTTGCGGTTGTGAGGGTTCCCTGGGAAGAGACAGCCGTTGCGGTTGAACACGACGCTGCTGTTGAGCTGGGGCATTCACATTGGCAGTGGCGGCAATCTTCTTGGGGCACTCATTGGAATAGTGACCCTTCACTCCACACTCGAAACAGGTGATCTGGGACTTGTCTTTCGCTGCCACGGGCACATCATTGCTTCCAGTCCTAGGTGCAGTGTTGTTGTTGTTATTGTTGTTGTTGTCGTTGTTGCTCTTGGGAGGTACACGGTTGAAATTGCTAGTGTTGCCAGGGTGATTGTTGTTTCCTCCGGATTTCACATTTCCTCCGCTAAGGTTGGGGTAGCTCGGGCGAGACATTGGGGGTCGGTTGTTTCTTGGTGCATACCCCGCTGAGGGGTTGGGACGGTACTTCGGGTGACTGTTGGATCCAGCTTGGTGCATCATACGATGTTTGCGGTTGTCGTTTTCCTGGTTAAGCTTCCCTTCCATCTGAATGGCAGAGTCGACTAGCTCTTCGAGATCCTAGAAATGGATGTTGACGAGGACAGTCTGCATCTCATCATGCAGTCCGTTCAAGAATATCTCCTTCTTCTTGGCCTCTGTGTTGATCTCATCAGGTGCATACCTTGCAAGGGACACGAATCTGTCACGGTACTCCACTACAGTCATTCTGCCTTGCTTCAACTCTTGGAATTCATCCCTCATTCGGGTGACTAGACCCTGCGGCACGTGGGTGCGGCTGAACTTGGTTTTGAAGGCTTCCCATGTCATCACTTGACCATGGTTCATTGTGCGGACGCTGTTCCACCATGCTCTTGCATCTCCTGCCAGATAGTGGGTGTCAAAAAGAACCTTCTCATTGGCATCTACTCCAGCTACTTCTAAGTTGTTCTCCATTGTCTGCAACTAGTCATCAGCATCAAATGGGTTCTCTGAAGTACTAAAGATTGGGGGATTGGTATTCTAGAAGTTCTTGAGCTTGGATCCATGATGATCCTGATTTCCATGGTTCTGGTTGTTGTGAGCCATCTGGGCAATCTGCTGCAGTGTTGCTAGATTAGCTTGGCACTCTGCCCTGCTTGCTTCCCTGTCTGTGATGAGAGTCTGCAGAATCCGCATCATTGGATCTTGCGATGAGCTGCTCCCTCCTTGGTTTCCATGAGTCATCTGAAGATTGAGGTAGATAAAGGGGTAAGAGGGAAAGTTCTATGGTTTATGGTTTTGATTTCAAAGCTAAAACTTTGAGTTTGACTCAGGTTTTTGCAACTAACTTCTTTTCATTCCTTCAAACAAAGCACACGATACAAACACACACACACCACAACATCAAAGGTAAAACGGATGGTTTTAAGAACCATTCTGTAAGCTACTATACAATGGGACCGATACTCATGCTACGACAGTGCTCTAGTGCATCTACTCATCGTCGATGAAGTCGGAGTCGTCATCGTCGGTGTAGAAGTCCACGACATCTTCCTGCAGAAAGTCATCATCATTGCTAAGGTAGGAGTCAATATCTCCTTGGATATCTTCACCTTCCTCTTCTTCTTCCTTTACGACAAGCTGAACTTCTTGCTACTTGATGGTCTTCTTGAGGTCGTCCACCTTCTTGCGAAGACGGTCGATGGTGTGATCCTTCTTGGCGCGTTGACAGCACAGAGACTGACGATCCTGGACGAGCAGTGAGAAAGTCTGGGCCTTCTGGGCTGCAATGGCAATGTTGTTGTTGGCGAGCTCCCATGCATTGTCCAACTCCTTTTGGTGGTCGTACAACAGGAAGTCGAGGTTCTCCACTTGGCGCTTCAGTATTGGGTGACTTGGCATCTCTAGCGGCATTCCCATGGAATCACGCCTTGCATAGTGAACAAAGCGGGTTCCTTGGATGAGGTTGACACTGAGGGCACATAGACGTGCGAGAGTTTCATGCATTGCTCTGGCTAATCCATCTAGCCAGTTGTTCTCTCTCACCGAGAACTGAATCCTCCCAGATACTGGTGCTTCTATCTTGCCTCGAAGATTAGCAGTCACTAGCCATTGTAAATCTCCTCCTGGTGGGCCCGGGAGTTAAGCTCCAAGGAATTCCGGATGAGGACACTCCAAGAACTCAGACAGTGCATCCAAATCCCTCTCGAAGATCAGTTGGCCTCTGTTGCCCAACTGGTAGAACTTGCTGTATTGAGCTTCCATCTATAAGAATTTAGGATGAGAAGGTTAGTGAAGTGATCAAGTGTGTCAAATTTTTATGTAGTAAGGTAAGACTTTGGAGGAACATGAATTTTTTTGAAAGAAAGAATTTCCAAGGGTAAGAGAGGAAATAGTTTTCAGAAATACTCACTTTGGTTTTTGAAACGAAGTTTTTGTTCGGACGTCCATTCTAACTAGGGTCTCCTATGGTCAGGATGGATCTGATACCAACTTGTCAACACCCGAATTTTTAATTCCAGATGCCTGTTATGCCATACCTCGCAATCCCAGGATTACCATTTTTGCGAGACATAACAGATTGGATATCATAGTACATCATCCATTACAAACCATAAATAAGGTCTTACACAAATAAGGATCTCATGATCCAGTCTTAGTACAATCAAACAGCGGAATAAAATAGCGTAGCGGTGGGGTCCATCTTTAGAGTCATAGGCAATGCTGACGATGGGAGATAGTCCTAGTTATCGTAGCCGTCCTGCTGTCCTTCATCTTGGTAATCTCCTTCATAGTCTGGCCATAGGAATAGCCAGGGACAGAAGCCATGAGTACTCTTTAAGTACTCGCAAACTACCACTAACAAGTAGTATAGTTCTAGTAGGAAATGCTAACTCTAAGTTAAATTGTAAAGTTAAGTTTGAAACCTATGCTGAGTTCAGAAATAAAGAAAGATAAAAGAAGTTTGAAAAGCACTTAAGTGGGAACTTAATCATCATAGACACAACTCTGTTGTGGTCAAGTCATGTCACAATCCATTTCATAAGTTGGTTTGAAAACGTCTGACAACGGAACAGTATGGCCACTCCAACTGTCCATAACCAAGGACGCGGCTATTCGAATAGTTTGACACTCTGCAGAGGTGGTACACTTTCACCACAAGATTCGGTACATCTGTCAGGGATAACCCTGAATCATCATACTTACTATGCAGATAAGCAAACATAACCTTACCTTTACACACCCTAGTATAAGCACCTCTCCTATGAGCATGGCCTCCCAACCATGGCCATCTGTCATCTTGGGCACTACATAGGTGGACAACATTGAGAGGTAGCCTCAGCTCAAACCTCTCCCGTGAGGGAACTAATACTAATGCATATAAACTTCCGGCTAAGCCTTACCCAATTCAGGTATTGTGATTGTACGGTAAAATTGGAATGGTATCGCATCCGAACCCAACCATCAGTTTTATAAAAGGGCTAAGGCTCATGCCTCAATATTTTCATCATCATAAACCAATTGTGTTTTTGAACACATGTCAAAACATCTCAATAGAATGACTCATCATTCCAAGGTTTTCACAAGTCATTTTCACCAAGTGTTCCCATTTAAGTGAATCAAATTTTGGGTTTTGTTCCAACTACTAAGTTAAGAGTGTTCACTAATGTGGGATGCTAATATCAATCTCATGCCATAGAATGACATCTAAATCTAACCAGATAGGTCAAGGTTTATACTCTTTATGCTACCTTTAAACAAGTAAAGGACTTTGGTAAAGTAAAAGAAAGTAAAGCTTGTAAGAAAACTTGGGATGGTATAAATCAAAAGGGTATAACCAAAGCATGTCTAATGCATCTTGCTTGGGTTATATTGCATCTAGTGATGGCTTGCAAGTTTTAGCTTGCCAATAAAAGCTTGTAAGGGTGATCTTGCATGGTTAACTTGTATAATGCTAGCTTGCCTTGGGTAGTGCAGTGGTTGAAGTTTTCTTCCTCCTCCTCTTGGTAGAACTCCTCCTCCTCGAAGGCTTAGTCGGTACTATCGTCTATCAATACATACGGGATACACAATCACCACACAATACTTAACTACTCTACTTAGCATACTAAGGCACACATTTGATGATCTATTATCATCACAAGCATCACAAGATTTAATGAACTAGTTTCATTCTTTTTATTTGAGAAAAGTAATTTCTACTCAATGAAAATAACTAAGATTTAATATTCTCCAATAAAAATATGGGATCATGTGGACACATGTCATCACCACATATTCTAACACATGGGAATGTGATTTAAGGGTTGGGTCACATTTGAATAAGTTTAAGTTTAACATTTAATGATTTAAAGTGACTAGAAATGCCTATATAGCATTACTTTGGTACTAGTCCAAAGTCACTGCATGCAAACCTTAATATTATTACATATTCAGATAGGTATGGTTAAATGTAATTTTTGAGAGTTGGAATCAACTCAAAAGCTATTATGGTTGATTTTATAAAAATGTTTGAATGTGCAAAAGCTTCTGTCTTGTTATTTTTACTAGGAGAGATCTCTAACTCTAAATGATTTAAATCCAACGGGCTTGGATAGATCTTTTCAGAAGCTTTCCAACAAAATTGGAATCACTCTAATTGGTTTAGTAAATCTTCCTGAATTGATTTTTAAACTAAGGGAAAGAAATGGTTTTAAGTCTAAATAGAAAAACACTTATTTGAATTTGTGGGCTAGCGCGGGAAAACTAACGGGCCGGCCCAGTGACGCTCAGCGACGTAGAGGGCGACTGACAAGGGGGGGTCCACATGTCAGCGATACTTAAAACCCGAAACGGTATCTAGCGATCTGGGCCACACGATTATAACACGGATCAACGGCTCACAGTCGTCGTCCACGACGGACTCGTCGCCGGAGAGACCAAACCCTAAACAGCCAGTGGGGGTATATTGGGGACGTACCAAGGCTCCAGCTAGTGCGGCGAGGCGGGCAAGAAAACTGGTGGATGACGGCGAGCTTAGGTGAGGTCGCGGCAGGGGCTGCGGTGGACGAAATCGACGAGCACTTCTCCTCCTCTGCAGCGGCCTCCTCCGGTGCAATTCCGGCGAACTATGGCTCGAGCGGCTCCGGCGAGAGAGGGGAAATGTTCAGCGGAGAGAGGGGAGTGGAATGGTGTGAAGAGATGGTGCTGGGGAGGCCTGCTTATATAGGCTCGACGGTGAGACCGAAAAACAGGGGGGCTACCGGCGTGGCGAGGTAGGCGGACGGTGTGCGGTCTGCTGGCGGTCATCTACGGCACAATGGCGCGGCTAGGGGCGGTTGGTCGGGAGCTTCACACGCTCTGGGGGACAAAGGCGGTGCTCGACGCGGCCCCCGGCGACTGTGGCTCACGCGGCGGTGCACGGCCGTGTTTGGCGGGGTGTGGGGGTCAAGGCAGAGCAGCATGCGTGATATGGTGTCAAGGCGCGGTCTGCTGCGTGCTGGCAGTGATCGCGCTCTGGCTTGCTCGCAGAGAGAAAGGGCGACGAGGCTGGGGAGTGGTCCAGGGGCTGGGGTTGATCGAGGGGTGGACCGTGGGCGGTGGTAGGGTTGGGCGGAGATAGTGGACACGCTGGAATGGTGCGACTCGGTCTCTGGCGTGCTGCCCGTGTTTGGCCGACGGTGACCTCATTTGGGCGGCGCTGCACTTGTGCTGCGGGGAAGGGGGAGGCTGGTTGATGGCTTGGTTGGACTCAAGGGGGACATGTGAGAGTAGAGAGGGCTAAGAGGGGGACAGGGGCTTAACTAGCAACAGTATTAGTTAGGCCATTTGATCTCTGCCTGTCACCTATTCGACACAATGGCCGCATGAGAGAAATTTTTGAATTTTGAGTTGATTTTTGGTGGATGCTTTGATCTGATGCTTGTTAGACTATGGTTGCTAGGATTTGTTAAATGGAATTCATTTGAGTGGTTTTCGAATAAGTGTGATCTATACATATGAACTACATTCAATTTTCAAATGTCAATTAAGTTTAGTGTTTGAAAGTTTTTGGGATGAAACAAAGTGGGCCTTGGCACATCACTACTTGTACTAGCAAGGGGTGCAAAGAACCACAATTGTTTCTGTTAAGATTTGAGTTCTAGGAATAGCCAAAGTAGGCTAAGTGATTAAAATGGCACAAATGACCATTTCCTTATTTTTTTCTTTTTGATTTCTTTTTCTTTGGGATTGGCTTAGGAATGATCTAGATGATGTTTAATTCACCTTAGAACCATTTTATAATCAATAGATCACTCAAACATGGCAATTCAAAATAGCTCCTATTTAAATGCATACACATATGAATGCTTAAGGATTTTTAAATAGAAAAAGTTTTTGTTAACCCTAAATTGGGTAGGTTTGATCTTGATTAACCTTGGATTAAGTTTTGGGATGTTACACATCCATCCTCATGTGGCAACGAGAAAACTTACAAGATACCGATGCACTGCAAGCGGGTACGTCTTAGAGCAAACTATGATATAAATCCTGCAGACACTCGTTGGAGGTAAGCAAAAGTACTCCTATAGCTACCTCCATTGCTGAATAAATATGGAGTATAAAAGCCTGGCTACTTGGTTATAATAAAGCACTTCTCGACAGGCAACCTGGAAGTCATTAGGCGTCTTTCTTAGTTTTGTGTCTTGAATCTAGTTGCATTCATGTTGCATTGGCATTTTTATTATTTGCATGATTTCCTATTAGAGTTATCTTGTTGTAGTTTTCAAAAGGTAGAATTTATTGTTACTATGTGTTGCATAACTCTGTTGTACATAAATCCCATTTTATAGATGTTGTTGTTGGTCGACAATTAAAGTTGTTATTTTACTGTCAAAACAAGGTGTTTCGCTAAGTTTAAGGATAAGAAAGAATTCTTGAAGAAATAGAATTTTTTTGATGTCTACTAAAGGTTTAACAACCAACTATATAGTGGGAATAAAAAATTCCAGCCGTATAGTTTGGCCGTATAGATATCTTTGCCATCGACAAATTTTGTTTCTTAGATATAGAAGGTTTAACGACCAACTATACGATGGGAATAAAAATTCCAGCCATATAGATATCGATGCCTTCGTCAAAATTCTTTTCCAAGATACAGTAAGTTTAACAACCAACTATACGACGGGACCTTTTTGGTCTGGCCGTATAGTTGCACCCGTATAGATGGGAAAACCCCTCAAACCCCAACTGGAAGGTAACCATTGCTCAAAATTTTATTCTTTATTCTTCTTTCTTCTTCTAAAAACCTCGGAACACTACCTGGGAGCTTCTCCCATGATCTAGAGAAGCCGAGCATATGTAAGCAATAAAAATTCTACCTCAGAAACCTCCTAGACTGTAATTCTCTATAGAAGTTCATGTTTCTTTTTACTTTCCTATTATCGGTGGGGTAAATGAACTATATTCGTATACCAAACCGATGCATTTTATTTTGTTTGTTATTTTCGTAGGGACTTGAACCTTGTGTGACGACGTGTACGGTAGTGCCAACCGTGCAAACACTCGCATGAGACACTTGATTGCTTCAATTAAATGCTTCGACAATCAGTGTCTGGTTCAGCCACCAGGCTATATCAAGAAGTATACATTAAATCAAAGGTTCTTTGTCTATCAAAAGAGAGGTTACTTCTACCTCAACGGTAAAGTGTGTCACCCTTGTTTTCAACTAAGCTTGGGGAGGTAACCACTTATCACAATCTCTTTTGGAAACTGCATTTTCTATTTTCTTTTGGTGATATATTCAGGTTTGGTTCTTGCAAAGTTCTAAGCTTGGAGAGGTTACTTCTGCATGTGTAGAGTCTTGTGCAATGTTCGTATTCGATGAAGGTTTAATGCAATAATGTATACCGCTGTTTTTGAATGCTTGTTTAAGTGAGTCTGGTTCTGTATTCATATGGGAATCCACTTGCTCATGATAGGAACCATAGGAGTTGGCTTAGAGCTTGTATGCATCTTGCCAAATTGTTTATCAAGATTGTGACACTATTTGTGATCCTCTAGAAAACATTGCCATAATATCTACACTTGGAAATAATGAATACTTGATCAAGATCTTTTGAAATTTGTTGGTTGTCACTAAATAGCTTTGTCTTAAATGATAGGTTATGCTCGACCCCATAATGTCAAAACAATAGACTTGATAGTTTCGTACGGAAGGAGTTGTCAATTGGAAATGATATTTCGAAGTTTTGAGTTCTATGCTAAATAAGGTGTTGTTTAATTGTCTTAAGAATTTATCCTTAAATATACTCAACACCATAGATGTGATGATCGACTTGATAGTACTCTTTGAAACGATTTGTTTGAAGAAACTAATATTTAGCGGTAATTGAGATGCATGCCAAATCTTGACCTATTGATTAAAGTATGATATTGCTTTATGCGTGTCTACACAATTGTTGCACATGGGATGCTCACAATTCCGCTGGCCTTTGAACAATCCAAAAAGAGGAAACTCTTGGAGTTTGGCTATGATTTGCCTAACATATGTAGCAGAAATGCTATATTTGGATATGCATTGGTATTCTCATGGGCCTGCATTCAAAGCAAAAGAGGGAATACTCCTCTAACTGTTATGAGAAATCATTATACCAAAAGGGAAACCTTGGTAATGGTCACGAGTATCTATTCTTAGCCTACATAGTCTGATTAAACACACTAAGTTTTGGCATGATCTCATTACTGATGAACTGAAGTTTTAGAAAGACAAAGAATAGAAAATGAGTGTTTGATAGCCATGATTCATTGATGTGGATGACCAAAAGAGACACTCTAATGCTATGCTTCTTTTGACATGTTCTCGCATTTCCTTTTGGCATAAATCTCGTTACTAAGAGATAAACTTTCTGAAACTCAATAACTGATGTTTGCACTTGAGAGCCTTAACTAGATGACATGATTGGGTAGAATCGATAAAATTTATTCCTATTTATGCTTGACATCTATTTGTGACTAAGTTTTGCCTCATAAAAAAACATGAAAAGTTATATAAAAGGTGCAATAAGAGGATCACAAGTTTGTCTACAAGTAGATTCTCTGTTGACATGGAGCATATAAGTTTTGATGAATCTTTAGTGGTCTTTATAACTGAGCTTGTGTTTCCTTGTATGAATACATGTTTTCTCTCTTCGAGCTTGTAGAATAAATAAGGATGCAAGGCATTGATTTTCAATGATAAGCTATTTCACAACCATTAATTTATTATTGACCCTTCCTACTCGAGGACGAGCAAGGTCTAGCTTGGGGAAGTTGATGGCTATCAAATATCACCTCTTTTAGCCATATAAAATGTGTCATTTATCTCTCATATCATGTTTCTTCTAGCTATAGCTATGCCTTATATGCATGACTTCTAGTTCTCATTTACTTTCATATGAGCTTTGCACATTTAGTAGTTTAGGTAGAATTTTATCACTTTCCTTGTCTATGACATGTGTGTAGGTGTTGGTGAAGATTATGGATAAAAAGGAACAAAGGGAGCATAGTATGGAGGAGCTGCAGGGACCAGATTTAGCTATTGAGAGGTTGGAAAAGTGAATTTTCTAACTTCTCAAAATAAATATCGAAGACCATAGGGTTGAAACCCTCGACGAGAAAAACTCAACGAGCCCAAGAACACCCAAAACATAGTTCGTATGAAGAAATGGCGACCAAAATACTAAAGGATCTGCAAGTTCAATGACCAACTATACGACCAGAACTAAAAGTTCCTGCCATATAGTTTGGCCGCATAGTTGGTAAAAAGGTCGCAAACGACGGGATTTTGCCCCGGAGAAGCTCCAGAACCTTCCCTAAGTCATATGACGATATAGGGGGAACCTTAGGGCACCCCCAAGGCCTATATAAAGGGAGGGAGGACCCAAGAGAGAGCCACCAAACCATAGCCCTTTAGGGGCGGAGCCTTGTTGTTGCCGCCACCCATCTGATCTCCACGGCGGTGGAGCTCTGCCTCAATGACATCTTTGAGATCAAGATCTCCCTCAACACCATCACCATCAAGGCATCCAAGCAAGAAGAAGAGGAGGAGAAGGAAGACATCACCACCACCACGCATCGATCTCCATCTCCACCATCATCTCCATCTCCCTCTCTCTCTTGTGTTTAGTAATTGTAAGATTGAATACGGTTGTGACATCATTATATATTTATATATGTTTTGCTGTTCATCCATGTGTGAGTGATTGATTCAATTCTAGGTTGATGTATGATGTAGTGCGCTAAGTTAGAATTTATTGTGATCTAAGATGAGTTTATGTGATCCTTTGGTCCGGAAGTTCCTTTTGCCTAGCGGTGACGCGCGAGAATCATGCATAGTGCACACAGAGTGACAACCCGATAATCAAATGGGGAACATTTATTTTTCTGAGGAATCTCTTATAGATCACACATATATTTGCCCATCTAATACTAGTGGGACCGAAGCCTACAAGCCCTCTCTCATTCCATTCAATCCTACAACTACAATCTCTTTAATTTCCGTCTTAGTTTATATTGTTCTTGTTAAAAGTTCTTTGTTATTAGATATTTTAAACCTCTCTCAATTATCGTTGTTCTGGTAACTTACAAAATAGGCTATTTCCAAACTACGGTTTGGGTGCGAAACATGGCCGCATTGACAACGTGGATGCGGGGTCGTGTTGTTTCCGTTTGTCGATCTCCCATCAGGACAAACTCTTAAATATTTGCTACTACAAGTACTGCAATAATCCTGTTGTTGGTGCAGGAATCCAGTCATCAGTACACACAACCAAATAATTGGAGAGGCATTCCGGGGCGCTTGAAGGCTTAACGACCATTGGTACGGGCGCGGTCCACCTATACCAGGTGGCGACGGCTTCGTCTCGTCAAACCCTACAACTTTCATGAAGATGCCTATATATTTCGAGGCTCCAGCCACCGGCCAGAGAACCTCCATTCTCATATTGCATCACAACACCACCAAAGGAGATCCACACCATTGTTCATCACTTCCACCATCCATCCATCCACTAGCCATAGCCATTGCTTTGTACTTTAGATCAACTTGTGATTTGGCGACCATTGTAAGAATATTTGATTTCAATCTAAGTATTTGCATGATGTTTTTATCTCCGATCTATTTGTTATGAGTGAGTAGTCCTCACGGGTTGCGGGTTGTTGAGAAACCTTGCAGCAATTATGTATATCTAGATCATGGGAGAAATGTATTTTGTTTGAATTTGTGATTTGTATCTTTTGTTTCTTCGTCTCTTGTGTCAATCTGTGGACTTATAGGTACCCAAGATCCCATAGATTGATAAAGGCTTGAGGTGAGATACTTGGCTAGCGGCGATCTCATAGGAACCTTAGTGACAGAAAGGATAGTATGGTCTTCGCTTAGCGCCTCATTCGGGATCAACAACAACATCACCACTTAAAGCTTTGATCTGTGTTTACACTTAATTATCGTTTGTAACCCGTGGCTTTGGTGTACTCTCGATTGGACTAAAATTCTATTGCTATGCCCACTGTATCACGGGGGCTCTAGAATATTAGGATATGTTGCCCACAAGAGATTATCTCAATACAAACATTATACATGACTATGCTTATTATTATATTTTATCCCATTTGATGTGCAGCTATAGGTGGATCTTCAACCTTGGCCTATCTCCATCCATTGATTCAAACTAGTTAAAAAGTAAACTAGATTGGTCTGGTCAACTAAGTTAAAACAAACAAACAAAGTCTTGTAGACGTGTCCTTTTTTATTACCTTTTAGCACTTTCCGAGGTTCGATTAAACCTAGGTCTTCTAGAGAAAAATATATTATACTTCATCCGTGAATCTGGATCGAAGGTATCACTAGGTATAGATGATATCAAATTATCGGCTCTCGGACAAGTAAAATATCGCGAGACCAAAGGAATTGGTTACTACGAAAAAGGTTCACGCGATCACTAGTTCATCATTGAGTAAGTGTGAGTCGTTATGGATCTCCAGATCTCACTAATGATTATTGATTGGAGAGAGTCTCGATCATGTCCACCTAGTTCACGAACCATAGGTGACACACTTAAGGCTCTTCGACGCATTTGAGTGGATATGGAACGCGGGAGAAAATACTGGACAACGCACAAAGTGTTTTGATAAAACTGCCGGAATAGTTCCAGTGTATCAAAATATTGCAAGGGAATAAATTGTTAATGTGTTCATTAAATAAAGTACCCATTAAATGAAGTGTTTATTAAATTGAGTGACATTAAACCAAGTGAATTAAAAGTATTTTAATGAAAGGACTCTTGGTTTTGGAGTGGATAATTATGAGAATAAAAGTGACCCTTTGTTTTTGTGAGTGGAGTGTCCACCCACATGAATGAGGGAGAGGTGGGGGCACCTCCTTTGGCTGCCGGCCATTAGAAGGGGCTGCCACCCTCCCTATAAAAGGAGGTGGTGGAGACCCCTCTCACTCACTCATCTCTCACATTCGCATATACCCTTTGGTTGGCTTCTTCTCCCTCTTACTAGCTAATCCAATATCATGAGTACAGTGCTTAGGCGAAGCCCTGCTCAAGACCTTCTCCACCACCACCACCACCATGTCGTAGTGCCTAGAGTTCTCGAGGATCCACTGCTTCTGCTTCCCAACTGGAGCAAGGGATAGAGGTCGTCATCGTGCTGGACCTGTGACCGATTACGGAGGCGCTGCCTGTTTGTGGTGCTGGTCATCTGCACATCCTTGAGGACGGACAAGTACATTCTACACCAGCCACGTTTGTTTGCGGGAACATTATCCTGCTTTTGGTCTTCGAGGGTGAGTCCTTCTGAAACCGTTACACGTATCTCCTAGATTTGGTCTTAGAAGTTGCATCCGTTTTGGTTTTCTATTGAAAAAACCCATCAGTGGTACCAAAGCTATGTCTATGCGTAGATGCTTTGTATGGTTATAACGCATGGAGATGTGGACATTGATGATCATGTTATTGCATACTTTTGTATATTTTGGATCATGGTGGCATGTTGGAATGAAGCAGTCCGGACTAACTTTACATGTCCTCGTACATGAGACTTGCCCCACGCTTGACATGCAACTTGTATTGCATAAGTGGCTTAGCGGGTGTCTGTCTCTCCAGCATACACTACTGCAGAATAGGCCAGCAATGACAGGCTCAAAAGGCCCATTAATGACAGGCAAAGCATCTGTCACTAATAACTAGTCACTGGTATAAGGTTACTAGTGACTGGCAAGTGCGATAAAAAATACTTTGATATATATTCTGTTTGTTCTAATAGTTGTGTCATCCAGAGTATCTTCTGGATCGGCAATCTCCAAAAGTCCCACAGTATATCCCATAACCAGATATAGTGACAACCTCTACTAATTACTTGCAACCAGAACCAGTGGAATCTCCTTTTTTAGATATAAAATCAAAATCTAGCACCTAGCAATGATATTAGACTTCAAGCATTCTACGTTCGAATAATAGAACTAAGCACGTATTTGCCTATAGGCTGTAGGTGTACGTGTACGACAGGAGAAATAAGCAATCAAAGGTACAGTTATATCACACTAATACACAAACTCTTCTCAGCACTTATTCATACAACCAAAAATTCAACAAGAGATAATATATTAAAGGGAAATTTATTTCTGCAGGCAGTGTCTCTATCGATCCATGTAAGTCAGTGGGAAATTTACTTCTGCTACAAGAACGCCCTACAAGAAAATGCTAGAGTGATTCGCTACAAGAAGACGTTGTATAATGATGCTGTAAGAGCGCATGTCACCACAGTACACTGGACATGCATCAGTGAATATTGCAAGGTATCTTACCTGTTACAAAACAACGTTAGGAATGTCAAAAGTGCGCACATGGGTTTCAGTTGCCTAGTAACTATGTAATAGTACTATATAGTTAGTAAACAGGAAAACAACCGTTTCTGCTTTCAAGACTAGTTGAGTGTAACACAAATCGGAAAACCTGGCAGCTGATAATGAACAATCTAATAGTTATTTTAAACAACCAGGTGGCTAAATCTAGATATCCGACGAGAAGATAAGTTATTTCCAAAGGAAAATTCAGTACTCATTTCGATCTAAATTAATTGTTGTAGATTTAGCAAAATGTTGGCTAAATCAGAGCTTAGGTTGTTGTATGAGAACAATTTTGTATATTCTACATAGAAGAACTTGGTAGTGTGTTATAATAATCTGATAGCTACTTTTGAAAAATATGATAGTCGACGTATGAGAACAAGTTTTTAGAGCCATTTACAAACATGAAATTAAGTTAAAATAATATGGTAACCTCTTTCAAAAATATGGTAGTTGTATGAAACAATTTCTTTGCTAGAATAACCTCATAATTATTTTTAGAAAACACGGAAGTTGTACGAGAATAATATAGGCAGCAGCACCGAAGATCCTCGTAGATGCTTCTGAAAAACCTAGTAGGATCTCTAAACAACTTGGTATCAATTTTTAAACAAAAAGGTATTTGTGTCGAAAATTCAATAGCTTTTTTAAATAATTTGATAATCGGAGGTCCTGATAGTTTTTATTTCTGAGTGTTAGGTGTATGTAGTAGTCGGGAAACCAAAAGCTATCTTTGACGAGAAATGCATGTATAAGCATCTTTACAAATAGTAATGACACATAAGTCAACCAACTCAAGTGGACTCGCACTAGCTACCATTACATATTGAACAAAGAAATGCCGAGAGTAATCTTACCAAGATTTTGAAATCCCAATTCACCTTATTACCCTTTAGAAAGGCACTAGATGCACGAGCCAAACAAGAGACACCCAAAGCAAGTTGAATACATCCCTGTAGAAATATTTTAGTTAGAAACATAAGTAACTTATGTGGATGAAAGAATATCAGACTAGAGGCACATATGAAAATCTGAAAAGTACAGAGGATAAACTAGCTATACAAATCAGAGTTAGATTTTATTAGAGTATACAAACCATGCTATCAAAAGAAGGTATTAGTAGATTTTATTAGTATCCATCTCAGAGGTAGAAATATAGTACCACTTTGAGTACTAGTGCATTAGGCAGCGACCAAGAAGACTGCAGAGTGCAGGGCCGCAGGGAGGTGTTGCGGAGAGATATACCGAGAGGCTAAGGAAGGGCACCACTAGGCTATGCTATGGTCGACGACGGACGTAGCAGTGCAGGGAGGCGGACGTAGTGATGCAGGCGCCAGTGGTGGAGGTGTTGGGAACCCTAGGCGGCCATGGGGATGAACCTGGGACGCGTCGGCGGCTGTGGGCCTGGTGGTGTAGGGGAGGAAGCAGCGCAGCTCCGGGCAGCGGCGTCCTCGAGCGGCGGCGTTGGATGCAGAGCGGCGTTGGAGGGCGGCTGTGTCCACGCGGTGGGGCGTTGGAGGGCGGCGGTGTTGGATGCAGAGCGGCGTTGGAGGGCGGCGGTGTCCTCGCGGTGGGGCGTTGGAGGGCCGCGGCGTTGGAGGCCTGTGTCCTCGTGTTGGGGGAAGGCGCCGCCACGAGCGAAGGCATTGGATGGGAGACGGCGGTCAGGGATGGGGACGGGGAGCAGGGGCGGTGGTTTATATATATATATATATATATATATATATATATATATAGAGAGAGAGAGAGAGAGAGAGAGAGCAAAGGGGCCGGTGGTTGGAGAAGGGCCTCGTACTCTCGTGTACTGATCCACGTAAATACACAGGAAAAAATCACCAAAAATGATGCAAAGTTCATATAAGATCTATAAAACTTAGAAAAACATAAAATTCACAAAAATATATAATAGTTTAATAACATCTTTTAGTTGTATTATCTACGTTCACAGGAAGAAGTACTCGTTAAAGGGCTGAATAGCCAGATAATGTATTATCTGCACTAAAGGTGTCAAACTCCATCGGAGAGAATAATTCAATCTGCTACTTTTAGTCGTCTCTTCTTTTATCTATCATCAACGGTACTAATCATTGTGTCAGCTTAACTGGTTCATTCAACTAATGTGCAAATACTATTTCAATCTCCGGTGAAATTCAAATGGGCTTATACTCATTTCCTTTGCCTGCTATACGTTATATGCACTAGGATACCAGAAGATGAGTTCTTGTCAGCACATGCACTTGCCACGAGTATTAGAGCTTTCGTTTTGATCCACTGCTGCTTCCCTAGATAACCATGATTACCTTTATGAGCTATTAACTTTGAATACAGAATAAGAAATACTTTTGGATAAAACATCTTATCCAACCTCGTACCAGCGACAATTAGCTTATATCCACCATCACATTAGTGACAGGCCTTTAGAGTTGCCTGTCACTAAGAAATTGCTCTTTGCAGTTGGCCTACACGAAAAATACTAGTGACAGCCATTTTTTGAGCCCGTCGCTACTCGTATCGTCCTCAGTGACAGGCATCCATAGACGCCTGTCACTAAGTAATTTTTCCGTTTGGCCTGTCTCTGAAAAAGGTACTAGTGACAGTTAATTTTATGCGCCTGTCATTAGTGTTTTGTACTAGTGACAGGCTTATTTGTGCCTGTCACTAGGAATACATACTAGTGACGAGCAAATTTTTGCCCGTCACTAACTACCAGGAGGCTATAAGCCTTTCTGCAGTAGTGATAGTCATGATCTTATTTACAACGGTTTGCTAATAACTTGATTATCACCGTTGTGGTTGAAGTTCGTAGGTAGGACGGTTCTTTCCTAGAAATCCCACAGCCATATAAAATATGCAAAAATAAATTAGAGGCGTCTAACTTGTTTTTGCAGGGCTTGTGATGCTAAATGGTCATTGATACAAAAATTGTTGTATGCAATAAGATTTATTGTAAGTTAAACAACCGACACAAGCCATACAGTTGTCTTTTTATTTTTTGGCCTATGTGCTATATATATATCCATGAGATCTATTGTAATGGAAGAAGACGACCATGATGGAGGCTCCATGGACCTTGGTGCCACACTGGTGGAATGATGGAGATCATATCATGGCGCACAAGATGGAGATCGAATGCGAGAAGGACCATAACATATCACATTATTCTTACATGTGATGTTTATCCTTTGATGCATCTTATATTGCTTTGATTTGATTGCCACGGTAGCATTATAAGATGATCTGTCCCACTAAATATCAAGATAATAATATGTTTTTCCTTAGTATGCACCATTAAGAAAGTTCGTCGTTTCGAAACACCACGTGATGATTGGGTGTGATAGACTCTACGTTCACATACAACGGGTGTAAGCCAGATTTACACGTGCGAATACTAAGGTTCTACTTGGTGAGCCTAGCATGTACAGACATGGCCTCAAAACATGAACCGAAAGGTAAAGCACGAGTCATATGAATGATATGATGACCATATGACGCTTGCCATTGCAGTTGCACCACCTCGCGTGATGATTGGTCGTAGTGTAGTGAATTTGGTTCGTGTAATCACTAAAAATGACTAGAGGGATGTCATTTTGAGTGGGAGTTCTCATTGTAAATTTGGAATTAACTTAAACTCTATCAGTTATACAACTTGTCTAAATAGTATTTGAAAATATATTGTAGATCATGGCACCCCCTACATTCAATTTCAATGCATTCCTAGATAGATAAAATATGCAAGATAATGGATCAAACTTCACCAACTAGCACCGCAGCGTGAGGATTATCCTCGCAGGCATGAACAAGTGCTATGTACTAGACGGTTCGTTAGGTGACGCCCCTACAGATGATCCGACTCAGGATGATCGCAATGTGTATGACACAAAGTATGATGACTACACTCTTGTGCAGTGTGTGATCCTCCAGTCGCTGGAGCCTGAACTCCAAAAGCGCTTTGAGCTTACTGATGCTGATGCTCTAGTGGCAGAACTCAAAACCATGTTCGGGGACCAAAGCCATGCTGAGAGATAAGAGATCTCGGATAAGTTCTTTAGCGCAAAGATGGAGGAGCATAGCTATGTGAATTAGCACGTCATGAAGATGACAGGCTACACTCAATGTCTTGATACACTAGGATGTGAGATTCCAGCTAATCGCATGATGGATAGGGTTTTGTAGTCGCTCCCACCAAGCTACGAATGGTTTGTACTGAACTACAAGATGAGTGGTGCGAACAAGTCACTCACTGAACTCGCAACCATGCTGAAGACTACCGAGGTAGACATAAAGAAGGAGCATCAAGTGTTGATGGTGAATAAAACCACCAGTTGTAAGAAAAAGGGCAATAAAGGCAAGTCTAAGGGTAACTTCAGAAGGACAACAAGTTTGTTTCTATGCGTGAGAAGAAGACCAAGGGAGGCCCTAAGCCTGATACTAAGTGCGTCTACTGCAAGGGGAATGGTCACTGGAAGCGGAACTTCCCAAAGTACTTGAAAGATAAGAAGGCTGGGAAAAAAACAAAGGTATATGTGATATACATGTTATTGATGTGTACCTTACTAGTAGTCAAATTAGTGCCTAGGTATTTGATACCGGTTCAGTTGCTAACATATGTAACTCGAAACAGGGGCTAACGAATAGTCGACGACTAGCAAAGGATGAAGTGACGATGCGCGTCGGCAATGGATCAAAGGTTGATGTGATCGCCTTGGGATTCTTCCTCTTCGTCTACCATCAGGATTAGTAATAAACCTAAATAAGTGTTATATGGTGCCTGCGTTGAGCATGAACATTATATCTAGATCTTGTTTAATGCAAGACGATTATTCATTTGCATTTGAGAACAATGGTTGTTTCTTTTATATGAATAAAATGTTTTATGGTCATACACCCAAGAAGAATGGTTTATTTATTCCAAATCTTGATAGTAGTAGTACACATATTCATAATGTGAGTGCCAAAAGAACCAAGATGAATGATGATAATGCTATATCGGTATGAAACAACTGGGTACACCTTCTATCACCGATCCTAAGGCAAGGTTTCCGTTTCCAAGAATGGATCCTTCTGGAGAAAGAGTTTCTCTCAAAAGGTGTGAGTAGTAGGAAGGTAGAACTCGACGAGGTTACTGAACCTTCTATTCCTGAAATGGCGAGTGGCGCAGCACCGGAAACTATTCCAGTGTTGACTTCACCAAGTGAAGAAGGAACTAATGATGAGAATCATGAAACTCCGAAAGAGAATACTATCGAGCCTCGCAGGTCAAGTCAGGCAGGATACATACAGCTCCTGAACTATACGGTGATCCGGTCTTGAAATTTCATGATAGATGAAAGCGATGATCTTGTAACATATGGAGAAGCAATGATGAGCCCGGATTCCAACAAATGGATTGAAGCCATGCAATCCGAGATGGGATCCATGTACGAAAACCAAGTTTGGAATTTGATGGACTTACCTCATGATCGCAAGGACGTTAAGAACAAATGGATCTTCAAGAAGAAAACTGACGCTGACGGTAATGTAACTGTCTACAAAGCTCGACTTGTCGCAAATGGATTCCAACAAATTTAAGGAGTTGACTACGATGAGACTTTCTCACCCGCAGCAATGCTAAAGCATATTAGGATTATGTTAGCAATTGTTGTATTTTCGATTATGAAATCTAGCAGATGGATGTCAAAACGGTGTTCCTTAATGGAAATATTGAGTGAGAGTTGTATATGATGCAACCCAAAGGTTTTGTCTATCCTAAGGTTGCTGACAAGGTATGCAAACTTTAGCGAACCATTGATGGAATGAAGCAAGCATCCTAGAGATGGAATCTCCACTTTGATGAGGTAATCAAAGGGTTTGGATTTTTCCAAACTATTGGAGAAGCTTGTATTTACAAGAAAGTGAGTGGGAGCTCTGTAGCATTTCTGATATTATATGTGGATGGCATATTATTTATTGGAAATGATATTTTGGAAAGCATAAAAGATTACTTAAACAGTAAGTTTTCAATGAAGGACCTTAGTGAAGCTACCTATATTTTAGGCATCAAGATCTATAGTGATAGGTCAAGACGCTTAATTGGGCTATCGCAGAGTACATACCTTGACAAGATTCTGAAAAAGTTCAGAATAGGCGGAAGTAAGAAAGGGTTCTTACCTATGTTGCAAAGTATGACTTTGAGCAAGATTTAGAGTCCAGCTATGATGGCTCAATGCATGGTGCCCAGAAAAGTGCTGGTGCGGTGTTGATGTAGAGCTCGTTGGGAACCCCAAGAGGAAGGTATGATGAGCACAGCAGCAAGTTTCCCTCAGTTATGAAACCAAGGTTTAATCGAACCAGTAGGAGCAAGGAAACACCCCAAAGGTGTTACTAGCTGAGCTTTGGCAGGGCACACTACCAGTGCTAGTAGCAACGTGGAGACCTGCACAACACAACCACAGAACTTTGTCCCCAACTTGCGATGAGGTTGTCAATCTCACCGTGTTTTGCGGAAAACAAAGGATTAAACGTATTGAATGGAAGGAAGTAATAGTTTGCAGAAAGTAAACACAAAGCAGTAAACAGTTTATAGATTGAATGTAAAAGACAAGGACCGGGATCCATAGTTCACTAGAGGTGGCTCTCCTTAAGATAGATAACATGCTAGGTGAACAAATTATAGCGGGGCAATTGACAAACATCGAGAAAGCAATACATGCATATACTAATCATCTTGACTCCTTTGGAACTTGATTGGGCATTACAACATTATACATAGACCGCCATCCAACTGCATCAATGACTAATAATCCACCTTCAGGTTATCATCCGAACCCCCTCCAGTATTAAGTTGCAAGCAACAAATTATTGCTTTACGAACTGCGTGTAAAGTAAACAATATGATTGTTCTATGAACAAAGGATTGTTGTTTTCTCGCTAGTAGAAACAACACATCTAGTACCTTAGAGATTTTTGTCACTTCCCCAGATTACCAGAGGCATGAACCCACTATCGAGCATAAATACTAACTCTTGGAGTTGCTAGCATCTACTTGGCCAAGATAGCTACTAACAATGGAAAGCATGCAAGATCACAAATAACAAAGACATGATAGAATCAATAATCAATCTGAAATAGCATCTCAATTTACATCGGATCCCCGCAAACACAACATGCAGAATTACAAATAGATGATCTTGATCATGAACGGAGCTCACAAGATCTAAACATGAAAGCACAAAGGAGGAGAACCATCCATCTAGCTACTGCATGGATCCGTATTCCAAGGATGAACTACTCACGCATCACACCGGAGGCTTGCATGGTGATGAAGAAGGCCTCTAGGGTGAATTCCCCTCTCTAGCAGGGTGCCAGGAAGAGCTTCAGATCCCTCCCGATTTAGGGATGGAGATGACAGCGGCTACAGACTCTTTCGTGGATTTTTGATCGGGTACTTAGGGTTTACGTCCCAAGGGCATCTTATAGTCGGAAGGGGAGGCCGAGGGGGTGCCAGGGGTGGCCTCACCACCCCCTGGCGCGGTCTAGGCTGGGCCGCGCGACCAGGTGGTGTGGTGGCCCCCTGGCCCCTCTTTGTCTCGTACTCTGGCATCTGATGACTTCCGGAAAAATAGGCACTTTGGCTTTTGTCCCGTCCAATTCCGAGAATATTCATTTTCTGACTTTCCTAGAACCAAAAACAGCAGAAAATAGGCAGCTGGCACTGTGGCTCTTGTTAATAGGTTAGTCCAAGAAATCATATGAAAAGTACTCCAAAGTTGGAACAAAACACAAGAAAGTGGATAAAACCAAGCATGGAACATCAAAAATTATAGATACATTTGCAATGTATCAACATCCCCAAGCTTAACTCCTGCTCGTCCTCGAGTAGGTAAGTGATAAAAAGAAAGAATAATTTTTGAGGTGACATGCACCATCAAAGACTTGATCAAAGTATTTGTAAAACATTCGAAGATGGGATCATAGTACTTCAATCATAACATGAAAGACAAAGTTCTAGCAATAATACAAAGAAACTATGATGCAACATGAAAAGGTACAAACAAAAGATTCATGAATATCAATGCTTTGCAAGACGTTTGTTTGTTTCACATAAAGAAAACATAGCATAATAGTATTCAGCTTGTCCCTCATAGAGTAGAAAATATAAATGCATAGGACACCTTCAAAGTTCATAAGAGTGACTAGATACAAATAGTTTAAAACAAGCAATATCAATATATGCATCAATCAACTAGTCTTGGGACAATGCACATAGAACTAAGAATGGCCACTATGCTCTCAAAGTAAGTGCATAAAGATAGAAGGTGGAGACTCAATATAATGGTGGAAGAAAGGCCTTCATAGAAGGAAGCAGGGATTCAAGTCTCATAAAGAGCTTCCAAAAATTATGGTACTTATAGCTTTCAGCTCTCATTGCCCCTATCATAAGCATCTTGAAGTGATTAAGGTTAAAGTGAACAAACTATGGTGTACATGCTTGACGAAGTATAAGTCAGAAATCTCATGTCCCTTGTATACGAGGGCCGCTCCTCATGCTACTCAAGTTTAGTCACCGGTAAGTTCTTGTCATCGTAAGTACATGTGTATCATAGAGAACCGCCAACGGGGTACCCCTTGCCTGATGATACGGAAGAATCCCCATATCAAAATGACAAGGCAAGCAGACAATGAGCATCTCAGCAATCTTCTTATTTACCATGGGAATATGGTGCTTTTTCTCTCTTTCCTCTTTTCATAATCTTTTTTTATTTTTCTCTTTTTTTCTCAACATAGGACTCTTTTTTTTATAAGAAGAATGCTTCATAGACAGCTCATTATGGTTACGCTGCAGGTTTCCACCATGTCAGCATGGATTAGACCAGCGACCCAGGTATTTCTCTAACACATATACATAACTCCATGGACTTACAAGCTCCCCTTTCATTTCACACCGACGACATCCATATACAAAAGAGCATGATATCAACTAGGTACAAGTACCAAGTGCAATGTTGAAAGCGTTCCCCATGAAAGCATGGTTCTGCTAATTCCCAACAAATAAGTGCAAGCATATACAACATAGAAGACACAATGGTTCAAGTTTATTAAGGGCAAGAAAAGTAAAGTGTGCTATCAAGTTCGTGAGAGCTTTAATCACTAGTTTTCTCATAACAAGTTTAATTTGGAAGGTAAACAAAAGCATGAATATACTTGGAATAGCATAAGCTAGTAGGTAGGTATGGTGGACTCTTTGGAATAACTTGGTTTAGGGAGTTGGATGCATGAGTGGAACTCATACTTTGTTGTGGAGGCTATCAAAAGACTGGGAGCGACAAACTAAGATAGCAATAACGGCCATAATCATGCAGAGCGACAAAACATCATTGATCAAAGCATAAAGTGATACTACAAGTTGAAAACTAAAGGATCATAAAGGCTATGGTGACTTGAGATAGTCATAACATGGTGTGAGCATGTGCCAAGTCAACCCAAATAAAGCATCAAAGGATAATACCACTATACTATGCTTTAATATGCTAAAACAACGCATGATTCATCCAAGGCACATTAAGAAATCTCAATTGTTTATAACAAGTCATGCTACAGCAAAGAATACTAAGCATAAAGCCAAAACAATATCAAACATGGCATGACAAAGCATAGGCCACCGTAAAAAACAACCTCTTTTTACCACATAAGTATGAACTTTCCTACTCTTTTCCAAACCAAACCAAACTATTTGCAAACCAATGTATGAAAGAGGGGGTCCAACCAATTTATTCAGAAAACTAAGAAAACCAAGCAAACGAAAAACAAAACAAAAACGAAAAAAGAAGACGCTCCAAGAACAACACAACTGTGCATGAAACAATAAAAATGAAGCGTTTGGAAGAAACCTGGAATTTTTATTGATGAAGAAGGGGATGCCTTGGGCATCCCCAAGATTTGAAGCTTGAACTTTTTGGATATTTCTTGGGGTGACACGCGTGGAATCCCCAAGCTTGAGCTTTAGTCCATCCTTCATCTCATTACTCATTCCTTCCATACACCTGGAAATTTTCCTTCATACAAAACTTCACACAATCTCATCAGCAACATTAGTGCACTGAAGATAAAAGATCTTAAGGTTCAGTTCTAACACCAAATAAACTTCCATTAGAACACTAGCTACTATATCACTTCCCTCAAAAAGCTCAATTCCCCAAAAGAACTCAAAAAGGAACCGACAAGAAGCAAATGCAGAAAATGGCAGAAATCTGTCAAAACAGACCAGCAGGTAAAGACGAATTTTTTCGAAGACCTTCTGTTGCTCAAATCAAAAAGTGTTGAACTAACGAAAGTTAGATAACAACCTGGGGAAGAAGTACAAAAATTGAAGACTCAAAAAAATGTTCAGAGGTTTTACACGAATTTTTTCGGTGAAGCACAGAAATCTGTTTTGGGACAGCAACTTTCCCAATCATTACTTCTCTCTCATTAGAGGTTACTCTTGGCACAAAAAGCAAATAAAAAGGATAAAGAGCGGTTATTACTGAAGTAATAACTTCCAAGACTCATCTAAAACTTTTGGGTTATCTCCCAATAAGTACTTTTCTTTAACGCCTTTAAGTTAGGCATGATAGTTTGAGAAGATGCTCACATAAGAAATATGAATTGAAGTAAAAGAGAGCATCAAGAAGCAAATTCAAAACACATTTAAGTCTAACCCACTTCCTATGCATAGGAATATTGTAAGAAAATAAATCAAAGAAGCACATAGTAACAAGAATGGGTAGATAAAACAAGAGCAACTTCAAAACTTTCAGCACATAGAGAGGTTTTTCGGTACCATGAAAGCTTCTACAACCATATTTTCCTCTCTCATAATAATTTTCAGTAGCCTCATGAATAAACTCAACAATATAACTATCACATAAAGCATGCTTTTCATGATCTACAAACACTAGAACTTTATTATAAACATTTTCAGAAGAATCCTCAGGAACATGACATTCGTTCTCCTTTGGTAAGCATGGGGGACAATCAAATAATGTAAGGGGTAAAGAGTTACTCTCATTAGAAGGTAGGGATTGATAGATCCATTCTTACTCCTCTTGATCATCACTCTCCTCCTCTTTTTCATCCAATGAGCTTCCAGTTTCAGCAATTTCTTCTTCCATAGGCTCCTGTAAGGCATTAGTCTCTTCCATTGGTGGAGAGCATCTATTAAGATATTCAAGAATATAGCCATTTTCTACCTTGTAATTATCAAAGCAAAATTTAAGTATGTCATAAACCTCATATTTATAAGGTGAATCATCAGTATTTTCAAGCAAACTAGCAAGTTCAAATGCACCCTTCCAAGCAATAAATTCTTCAATTTGTTCTGCATCATAAAAGTCATAATTTCATTTAACATAAGAAGATATGGTAAATTATCATTATACTCACATTGAAAAGGGAGGTGTTTATACCTCCTACAACAACAAGATTTATCAACACAATAAGTAACATTATAAGTGGAGCACATGTTTCTAGCAATGGTATTCAATTTATCAATTTGTTCACATAAGTGTTTCCCTTTTTGTGACAAGCGGTGTTCCTTATAATAATATTTTTGTTCTTCCGTGAACCCACCTTGCCAATAAGATCTAGTTTCAAAGAAATCAACCATTGATAGAAAGCATGATAAAGCAATACAATAACAAACCAATGAAAATAACAACTATAGTAGGAACTATTTTTTTTTTGTGTTTTTGAATAAGAAAGCAAACTAGTAAAACTAATTTTTTGTGTGTTTTTGATAAAGAAACAAGCAAACAAAGCAAAAATAAACTAAGCAAAACAAAAATAACAAAGTAAAGAGATTGGTTATGAGGAACTCCCCTTGTGAAGATGTCCTTGACTCCCCGGCAACGGCGCCAAAAAAATGCTTGATGGCTCAATGCACGGCGCCCAGAAAAGTGCTGGTGCGGTGTTGATGTAGAGATTGTTGGGAACCCCAAGAGGAAGATATGATGAGCACAACAGCAAGTTTCCCTCAGATATGAAACCAAGGTTTAATTGAACCAGTAGGAGCAAGGAAACACCCCAAAGGTGTTACTAGCTGAGCTTTGGCAGGGCGCACTACCGGTGCTAGTAGCAACATGGAGACCTACACAACACAACCACAGAACTTTGTCCCCAACTTGCGATGAGGTTGTCAATCTCACCGTGTTTTGCGGAAAACAAAGGATTAAACGTATCGAATGGAAAGAAGTAAAAGTTTGCAGAAAGTAAACACAAAGCAGTAAAAGATTGTAGATTGTATGTAAAGTAAAGGACCGGGATCCATAGTTCACTAGAGGTGGCTCTCCTTAAGATAGATAACATGCTGGGTGAACAAATTACAGCGGGGCAATTGACAAACACCGAGAAAGCAATACATGCATATACTAATCATCTTGACTCCTTTGGAACTTGATTGGGCATTACAGCATTATACATAGACCGCCATCCAACTGCATCTATGACTAATAATCCACCTTGTGTTATCATCCAACCCCTCCAAAGATTAAGTTGCAAGCAACAAATTATTGCTTTATGAACTGGGTGTAAAGTAAACAATATGATTGTTCTATGAACAAAGGATTGTTGTTTTCTCCCTAGTAGCAACAGCACATCTAGTACCTTAGAGATTTCTGTCACTTCCCCAGATTACCAGAGGCATGAACCCACTATCGAGCATAAATACTAACTTTTGGAGTTGCTAGCATCTACTTGGCCAAGATAGCTACTAACAACGGAAAGAATGCAAGATCACAAATAACAAAGACATGATAGAATCAATAATCAATCTAAAATAGCATCTCAATATCCATCGGATCCCCGCAAACACAACATGCAGAATTACAAATAGATGATCTTGATCATGAACGGAGCTCACAAGATCTAAACATGAAAGCACAAAGGAGGAGAACCATCCATCTAGCTACTGCATGGATCCGTAGTCCAAGGATGAACTACTCACGCATCACACCGGAGGCTTGCATGGTGATGAAGGAGGCCTCCAGGGTGAATTCCCCACTCCGGCAGGGTACCGGGAAGAGCTTTAGATCCCTCCCGATCTAGGGATGGAGATGACGACGGCTATAGACTCTTTCGTGGATTTTTGATCGGGTACTTAGGGTTTACGTCCCGAGGGCATCTTATAGTCGGAAGGGGAGGCCGAGGGGGTGCCAGGGGTGGCCTCACAACCCCCCGGCGCGGGCTAGGCTGGGCCACGTGACCAGGTGGTGTGGTGGCCCCCTGGCCCCTCTCCATCTCGTACTCTGGCATCTGATGACTTTCGGAAAAATAGGCGCTTTGGCTTTTGTCCCGTCCAATTCCGAGAATATTCATTTTCTGACTTTCTTGGAACCAAAAATAGCAAAAAACAGGCAGTTGGCACTGTGGATCTTGTTAATAGGTTAGTACAAGAAATCATATGAAAAGTACTCCAAAGTTGGAACAAAACACAAGAAAGTGGGTAAAACCAAGCATGGAACATCAAAAATTATAGATACATTTGCAATGTATCAAGCTACAACAGAATATAGAGAAGTGATGGATAAGATCCCCTATGCCTCAGCCATAGCCTATATCATGTATGTTATGCTGTGTACAAGACCAGATGTGGCACATGATGTTAGTTTGACTAGAAGGTACCAATCTAATCCAGGTTTGGAACACTGGACAACGGTCAAGAATATCTTTAAGTACTTAAGAAGTACTAAGGATATGTTTCTCTTATATGGCGGTGAAGAAGAGCTCACCGCAAATTGTTACGTCGATGCTAGCTTCGAAACCGATCCAGATGACTCTAAGTCGCAATCCCGGTATGCATTTCTCATGAATGTAGCAACAGTGAGTTGGAGGAGCTCCAAGCAACATGTAGTGGCAAGATCCACTACAATAAAAGTTGGCTTTTACAACGGATGGTTTTCATTGTCGAAGGCCCGTTTTTCATGGTGGAAAAGTCTTCCGCGATGGATGGCCTCTGTGGCAAAAGCCCCATCACCAAAGAATCTACCACCGTTTTGGACCATGGCGGATATCACCCTTCAACCACAGAAAACTGTGTCGTGGTAGATCGGCTTCGCCAACCCATTGACTGCTGACGTCATGCAAAATGCCATGTGGCAAACACTGTTAACAGCCGGTTACCACAGTTAATAGTCACAAAACCTTGGTGGAAGCCAAGGTCTGCTAACCATTAAGTGGGCTGGCCCATTAGAAAAGCCCAATAAGAAGAAGACTGTTACTTTTACGGCATGCTCCGAGGCGCGCGCTGATTCAAGGGTTCCATCACTTTGCAACCCAGCTGCAGCCTGTTAACTTTTTGGTCTGTTACTGTTTCTACATGCATAATGCCCAGCTTGGTCAGCAACTGTGCGGACCATTAGAGGTCTGCGTCACGTTGATCGAGCACTGTTAAAGCCTGCCTTAGGCCCATCACTATTCATAAATCACACAATCGGCCTCCCACCATAGGCCCATTAGCGAGAAGGTCCATTATTGTTCTGTCCTTCTACTGTTCGAGCCTGCCAGATGCGGGTCGCCCACAAGTGGCCCTTATGTGAGAAAGTCCACTACTGTTTTGGCCTTTCACTGTTCAGGCTCGTTGCTGTTCAAGCCTTCCACTATTCTGGCCTGTAAGGATGTAGGATTTTTACCGCATTATGACCTACTATGGTTCTGGGCATTTTACTATTCCGCATTTTTTCACGTGAGGCCCATTACTGTTCGGGCCTTTTATAGTTCAAGCCTTTCACTATTCAAGCCCATAAGGATGTCAGGCCTTTTGCCTCTTTGCGGCCAGCTACAATTCTGGCCATTTACTGTTCATCGAGCCCGTTCGTGGTGTTCCTTTCGACATTTTTCACGTGAAGCCCATTACAGTTACAGACTTTTACTATCTCGGTGCTTTTGAGGCCGACGCCAATTGCAACAATAAAAAAGGTGCGTATGGATAGCCAGGGAGCATCATTTACTGTTCATCATTGTTTCAGTAATTACAGTCCAATACCAAGGCCCAATCAGCCCAGTTATGGTATCGCCTACCGCTAGGTGGGGACAACGTTAACTGAATTCCTACATGGCCTATGCGATTTACCTAGATATTACATCAGCTACAAACTTCTTAAAATTATTAGATATCATCAACAAACAGAAGGGTAAGAAAATTCAGCATTTCAGTTGCCAATCGAGATTGAGCCCACCGGTAGCAGAGTCCCTAGTTTGCTTTCTCAATCTATCAACAACATCTCCCTTTGAGTGTGACAACTACATTGGAAAACTACCTTGAGACATGATCTTGTATCCCCCTCTTTGGTGTAAATAGCAACAATTGCAATCTAGAACTAAGTATTAATAACTTAATACAACAAACAAGTCAAGCAAACAAACAACCATCATCATCAAAGAATTCTATAGCAAACAAGGCAAACAAACTACCCATTTGAACTGGAGTTTACTATAGGTCCATGGTTTACAAGCAAGCATTAAACAAGTGTGCTTTCCGTGAAAAGAACGACCAAACAATGTGTGTGCGGCTTAGAATTTCAGCAAATATGAAATATCCAGGTTATTTCAGCAAATATGGAAGTAGTTGATAGATAGAAAATATAATGGTGTCATATCTGAACTTGTAGAGTATGGAATGCAAACCACCCATGAACAACACAATAGAGGACAATTATGTAGTTTCTTAGGACGAAACAGAACCAGATATGAAATACAAAGGCATCACTTGTGAACCTGTAGAACAAGCTTTGCAAACCAACATGTTCAGTTTTCCATGTTTGAGCTCTTTGCCAAAGAAGAGAAAATAGTTAGTGTTCCAGATTTTGAAGAACCAAATGGCAACAAAAAATAGATAATGGAATTAGTAGGAAGACAGAAGGATGCCACAGAGGAAACAATAGCAGGAACTTAGTTGAGGACAAACTTGATACTAGAAGTCAACAACTATGGAGCAGGTAATGCAAACTAATATTTTCCAGTGACTTATATTTTGCAAGGAACCCACAATATTATGCAATTACTGTTGTACAGAGTAGACAAAAACATGTGCATGATGTCAAAGTTTGTAGAGGAGGTGATGAAAAACAACATGCCCAGTGACCTTATATGTAGCATAAAGAACAAGCGTGTGTAGTGACTTGGTATGTAGCACGATTACAAAAATGCAGTTCACTATGACAGGCTTGAACCTGCTATACTGCTGACAAAAAAAAATGAGTTGGAAATTTGGTTACCATGGTCGGAGGGGCATCTAAGCATCATCCGTGTCCGTGTCGGTGACTTCAAGGTCACCGAGGCCCGAGGGTGCTGCTATTGTGGTGACTATTGGTGCCAGGGAAGCAGATCTAGGACGGTCGATGCTGACTTCGGCGCGGTGGACGAGAGCGTCCTCCGTGCAGCTGGTCTAGAGTGGTGGACATAGAAATCGTTGAACTATATCCCGTCGATGGACATCGGTGAAGAGGCTGCGGTATGGCTGGCAAGCTGTTGGAGGCGGGAAGCAAAGTTTGGCGGTCGATGATGCCAGTGGTACGATGAACACGACCGCAGCTCCAGTGCAGTGGTAGAGAGAACTGGTGAACTAGATACGGTATGGTGGGCGTCAGTAAACTACTCAAGCGACTCCGGCCATCAGCCGGTGCGCACGGTGGTCGTGGAGATGGGAGTGTGAGAGAGGATCTTATGGTTTTTGGGAGGGCCAGCAGTAAATACTGCGCGAATCGGAACTATAGAGGTGACCAGGAATATAATTACAAACTTCCCCCAAGATACCGACTTTAGCATGCCCTTCTATGTCTGAACAATGGGTAAAATGGGAATTTTAAAGTGCTTGAAAAGGAAGGGTTTAAAAACATTTCGGGGTCAGTGGGAGTTTTTGCCGCTCGATTCTGATTTTGAATTTGGCTAGCGTCCATCTACTAGAAAAATGGTACTCCCTCGGTGGGAGATTTGACTCAAAGTTTTTGAAATGGATGAGCGTGAAATGCTTCGAGCTCGGTGGGGGGTTTTGCCGCTTGATTGAGATTTTGAATTTGGCTAGAGTACATCTACTAAATAATAGAAAAATGGTACGCCCCCGGTGGGAGATTTTGCCTCAGAGTTTTTGAAACGGATGGGCACAAAATGCTTCAAGCTTGGTCGGTGATTTTGCCGCTCGATTGAAATTTTGAATTTGGCTAGCATCCATCTACTGAATAATAGTAAAATGGTACTCACCTGGTGGGAGAGTTTGCCTCAAAGTTTTTGTAATGGATGGGCGCGAAATGCTTCGAGGTCGTTGGGTGATTTTGCCGCTTGGCTCACGTCTAATACCTTCGATCCGGATCCACAGATGTAGTATAATAGCTTTTTCCCTAGAAGACCTAGGTTTAATTGAACCTCGGAAAGTAATGTTAAAAGGTAATAAAAAAGGACACATCTACAAGACTTTGTTTGTTTGTTTTACCTTAGTTGACCGGACCAATCTAGTTTACTTTATAACGGGTTTGAAACAATGCATGGAGATATGCTAGGGTTGAAGATCCACCTGCAGCTACACATCAAATGGGATAAAAGATAATAATAAGCATAGTCATGTATAATGTTTGTATTGAGATAATATCTTGTGGGAAACACATCCTAATATTCTAGAGCCCCCGTGATGCAGCGGGCATAGCAATAAATTTTGATCCAACTGAGAGTACACCGAAGTCACGGATTATAAACGATTATTAAGTGTAAACACAGATCAAAGCTTTAAGTGTTGATGTTGTTGTTGATCCCGAATGGGGCGCTAATTAAAGACCGTGCTACCCTTTCTGTCATTGAGGTTCCTATGAGATCGCCACTAACCAAGTATCTCACCTCAAACCTTTATCAATCTATGGGATCTTGAGTACCTACAAGTCCACAGATCGAGACAAGAGACAAATAAACAAAAGATACAAATCATGAATTCAAACAAAATACAATTCTCCCATGATCTAGATGCACATAATTGTTGCGAGATTTCTCCCCAACCCGCAGCCCGTGAGGACTACTCACTCATAAGAAATAGATCGAAGATAGAAAACATCATGCAAATACATAGATTGAAGTCAAATATTCTTACAATGGTCGCCAAATTACAAGGAGATCTAAAGTACAAAGTAATGGCTATGGCTAGCGGATGGATGGTGGAAGTGATGAAAAATGGTGTGAATCTCCTTTGGTGGTGTTGTGATGCAATCTGGGAATGGCGGCTCTCTGGCTAGCGGCTGGAGCCTTGAAATATATAGGCGTCTTCATGAAAGTTGTAGGGTTTGATGAGACGAAGCTGTCGCTACCTGGTACGAGCGGACCGCGCCCGTACTAGTGGTCTTTAAGCCATCAGGCGCCCTGGAATGCCTCTCCAATTACTTGGCCACGTGTACTTCCTCAAAATCCTCCATTATGACTCCTTATTTTGCTTTAAAAGCCACGATTTACTGCACAACATAAATAAAAGAAAGTATTTGCATATGTTTGCAATTATTAGTCATTAGTGACAAGAGTTGACAGTTTCTTTGGCAATTCCTTGACCAAAAACAATGTTTAAACGTAGTGGAAGATGGCAAGAATCAGAGCCATCAACTTCCCCAAAGCTCAAACCTTGATCATCCTCGAGCAAGAAGAACCAAAAAACTATAAGGAATTCAGTGTTTAAACTTGAAACAACGAGAATAAGAGTTCACTTATAGTCGGTAGTCGTATGTGCTCAACACTTTATTCATTTGCGAAGGTTATCAAAGTTAGAGAGATGACAAGAATAGTATACAAGCTTTGGTAAATCAAGATAATCAAAGTAAAGCTTAATATAAGTATAAATAACTAGAAGTGTAGCAATCAATCCAATTCCTCTAATTAACTCTCAGCTTGCCAAGGACCACTAGGACGTTTAAATAGCATAATTGAGTAAGAGAGTTGATAGCTGTGAGATTCGACACATTTTTATGGCTTTTATTGATAGTTTTCACCCGGATTTGATCGTTTTCCGGCTTTACCTAACGCTAATACTTCGGTAGCAAAGAAAACTTGGATTTTAATGTGTGTTTCAGGTTCTGGACGTCAACCGAAGGATTTAACTAGAGAAATACGATATTCTGGAGAAAGCAAGCAAGTCCCAATTGGAAGCATGCGAGGGGAGCTCACTGACGGTTTAACGACCAACTATATGGCGGAAATAACCATATAGTTCTTGTCGTATAGCTGCCACCGCCTCTGTCTTGTCAAAAGGGACAACTTCCATGAAGGGACGGGGGACGAAAACACAACGTAGCAACCGCCGCACCATCCAGAAGGGACAAAGAAGGGATCCGGAGAAGAAGGAGACGATGTTCTTCATCTCGCTCCATGATCTTCGACCTCCTAGACAATACACCTCCATAGCCACTAATTGTACTTGAGAGAGAGAGGGATCTCCACCTTGCAAGACTAGGGTTTGAGATTGTTTCTTCCCATCTTGAATTGTGTTGGATATTTTTCTATTCTTATTGTGGATCTCCACGGTAATACCAAGAAGAATTCCCTTTATTTGATTATATTGATGATTCATTCTTCTCTCATGTGTGAGTAATTCCCTTGGGCATGGGAGATGTAGGGGATTGGTGAGATGTGATGTGCCTTCATATATTTTCCATTAGTATTGTGTTTGATTCTAATTACTATATTATGTGTGCTTAACTATTTGTGGGATGCTTAATGCTTGTTGTCCAATTAAGGGCCCAAACAACATGATACCTTGTTCTACACAGATAAGATCTTGCTTGCTAGTGGACCGACAACCCCTCGGTGACACAGGGATATCAATGGAAAGCTAGTTGACTCAAGGATAACGAGTAACCACTGTGCTTATTGCATTAGGCTGATCCAAGGAGCTTAATCGCTAAGCGACCTGAAGGGTGTTAATCGTCTAGTGTCTGACCATGGTTTTGGTAGCAGGCTAGTAGGATTATTAAAGTTGGGATGAAATCTACCAAGAGGAGTTCCGGCTAATTATGGGTTGCTCGCCTACACATATATCTATAAGATTATAATTGTTATGTTTATATTCGTCCACCTGACTCATTCACTATCACCATGAACTGAATCTCCCCGTGCCTTCTTTCACCATCTGCAGAAACCAACCAACAAACAAAGTCATTCTTTACTTTTATGCATTTTATTTCTGAAGTTTACATTTTAGTTCTATTTAAATTTATTGCATTTAATAAATACCCCATTCTTATTTCAACGCTTGTAGTGAATTCACTCGAAGACCTGTGACAACTTCGGGTGTAACAGAGACTTCACTAATAAACACTTACCTTTAGGATCCCTGTGGGATAGATATCTGAACTTTGAAACTACCTACAAACGATCCGTGCACTTGCAGACATCAAGAGTTTCATGTCCCAAGTAGTATAACAATGAAGTGTCTTATTTACAGCCACATCAATAAATCAAGTCAATCTAAAACACTTCTAATCCAATCATTTTCTTTCAAGAAAAAATCATAAAGTGGTAATCAGACCATGCCAAGGACTTGTTATGTTGATCCTCATAGATATCTTTTTTCTTCTTTCTTTTTCATTTTTCTAGAATTGCTGCTTGTTTATTTTTGCTAGTGTTTGCAGAACCTTTGAGAGTACCAATACTTTTGCCCATACATTGACACGGATGCCACTCATGTCATCAACTCATAGCCGAAATCCGGGGTTATACCATAGATCGTTCAAAAGCTAGCGGAGTTGTTGGCATCCCAAAGGTGTGCATTAGAGACATAGAACAAAGTTGTGTCACTTCTTTCTCCCTTTTGTTTGAGCTAGTACCACGGTTTGATCCACAAGGTTAGCTTTGGCATGCATCACAATTACCACTAGACTTTATTTCAATCAAACAACTCCTTTCATGAGTGTTGTTTAGACTAACAAAATATCTATGGGGTTAAGTATAATCAAGGGTAACTCTCAAGCCAATCATTCATCAAATAAGTCAAAAATATTAGACTTTTTATTATTGTACTTGTTTGGCATTATTATTTCCAAGGCAAGACTCGTTTAACTAAAAGAACTAGAGCAAGAGCTTCAACAACTAATCATCATACCAATAAAAAGCCTTACTCTAACCAAATTAAATTACTTCCCACTAGCATGACATCTTAGCAAATCAACCAACTAAGATAAACAACTCAAACTTCATAAGTGGGAGACATAGGACATACCTGTCATAAGTAACTTCATGATCCTCTTTCTTATAGGGATGTGTTCCTTCAAAACTCAAACACGATTAATCTCGAAATGATATTAAAGCAAAGAGGCAAAGTATGAATCCACGTTTATAAAAAAAAGGATAAATGGAAAAATCTTTTTATACTTTTGAGGATAGGGATTAAAGAATATAAAAGAACTTGCGACCAAGCAAGGGTTTTAAGAAAAGAAAATAAAGGAAAACAAATAAACTAAAACGAAAGAAACTTAAAAAGCAAAGGAAAAAAGCAAAGTGTTCGAACAATCCAACACGAGTGTTTCAAAGCTCTCAAGGAGCTAGAGTACAACCTCGTTTTTACACAAATAAATTAGCTCGGGAAACACATCCCCAAGCTCAGGCTTTTGTAAGCCCTTTTGTTGCTCATTGTGGTGGCAGTGGATAATCACCCACATTACATTGGCTGCTCCAATCATGGAATTGGGTGGCGAGGCTTGTAGTGGAATCTTGAAGGTTGATCGAGAGGTTTTTCATGTTTTTCATGTTTACTTCGAGTGAATAAATTTCTTCATAGGTGGTGTAGTAGTTTGGTGGCTGCACGTCTTGTTCACGTCCTCCTTGTTCTACTTATTCATCTTCTCCTCCTCCCACGAGTATTTCTTGTTGGGGGTAGATTAGCTTCAACCTGCGCATCATAGCACAAATGTCCATCCTCGATAGAGAATAAACCATTAGGCAAAGGAGGCGGGATCAAGTGATCCGCTCCAGGTATATCAAAGAAATATCTACCATGGTTTTAGAAATCATACCACATGCTTTTAGAGTAGATAGACCGAGACGGTTACTTCCAGTCAACGGTTGGATGTTACCTAGGTTGATGCGAAGTGCGCGTGCAAGAATAGTCACAACTCCTCCACATATGGGTCCTCAAGATTGAAGAGTCTGATTCTTAAGGTAAAACACAAGTAGAGCGCCCAAATTTGGCGTTAAGTTACAATTGATAAGTGTAGCTTTTGCGAGGATCAACATGTCCTCCTCATTAACTCTAGTAAACTCACCACGAGCTTGCAGTGTGTTAGCAATCACATAGAATAAATATCGAATAGCAGGATGATCAATTTGGTTCCCCTTGGGTGTGTTTCCATGGATTCTCATCAAATTAAAATGTTGTGAAGTGGAAGGATCTAAAACAAAGGTAGTTATGCATACATCGATGGTGTTGTTGGTAAACCCAAAGCATTGAGCCCATTGGCTGAGTGTCAAAGTATACTCATAGTTCATAAGGCAGAATTTAATTCAATCAACTCCGGGCCTTTGTTCCTCGGAACAACCATAAGGATCTACCGTGTGTGTCAAGGTGCCGAAGAACTCAAGCGTCAAGCGGCAATATGTCACAACATCCTGAAAGACAAAATTGTACAAACCAACATTGTTGCAAAGTAAATCGAAATCAACACGAATGCCAAGTTGGTCCAGGATATATGGACATGCCCACTTGGTGGACTTGATCTCTCGAATCTTGAGATGATCGAAACGGGTCAGATGGAACTCCTCGGTGAACTTGATGCCAAGTGACTCGGGGGGTTAATGTATCAACGGGTGGCTCGGAGGACTCCGCGGCCACCTCACATGTATGACTCCTCGTGTTCATCTAATAAATGAAAATAAGATAAATATTTTTTTGTCCAATAGAAACATAGCATAAGTGATTATCTACACTAGCTACAAAATAAACTCCTCTAAAAACAATGCTAAGCATACTTAGTATCAAGATTGAATAAAGATTAAGACCTATGTCTAGATTGACATGATGAATGATTAAGCGAAGCTTTTGAAGGGAATATGCCCGAGAGGCAATAATAAAGTGGTTATTATCTTATTCCATGTTTATGATAAATGTTTATTTTACATGCTAGAATTGTATTGATCGGAAACATCAATACATGTGTGTTTAATAAACAAAAAGGGTTCCTAGTTATGCCTCTCTTATAGACTAGCTTGTTGATTAACAAGATGATCAAGGTTTCCTGATCATGGACATTGGATGTTGTTAATAACAAGGTCACACCATTGGTGGAATGATGTGATGAACATTCATCCGAAGTATAGCATTACGATCAAAGTCATTTTGTTTATATTGCTATAATATCATACGAAGTAATCTTTATCCTTAGACCATGAGATCATGTTAATTGCTAACACCGGAAGAGTATCTTGATAACATCAAACATCACACCGTAACAGGGTGACTATAAAGGTGGGTTCATTACTCTGAAGGTGTTATGTTGAGGCTCATGGATCAAGAGTGGGATTTGTCCATCCCGATGACGGATAGATATACTCTGGGCCCTCTCGGTGATATCACATTGAAATAGCTTGCAAGCAAGTGATGTGATCACTAGAATGTTATATCACGGGAACGAGAAAAGTGTGCATGTCGGTAATGAGATCAAACTAGGTATGGAGATACCGATGATCGAATCTCGGACATGTAATATATCACGGGACAAAGGGATTTAGTTACTAGCGTTAAAGGTTCTCACGATCACAGAAGTCATCGTTGAATGTGTAGGAGTCAGTATGGATCTCCAGGTCCCGCTGCTGATTATTGATCGGAGAGGGGTCTCGATCATGTCTGCATTATTCGCGAACCGTAGGGTGACACACTTAAAGGATACTGATACCATTTGGAGCAAATATGTTTCAGATAAAGATTTAAGAAAGCGCTAGAATTATTTCAATAGACACCAAAACTGTTTCGGGTGAAATTGCTGAAATTGGTTCTGCATGTAATATTGAAATGTTGCAGGGGGTTTTATGTGAATGTTTGTTAATTAAAGTAATTAACAAAATTCTGAATAAAATTAATAAAAGAGTTTTATTAAATGAGAGAGCATTAAATTTGGAGAAATTTAATGCATTTAAAGTGGAGACTTTAAAAGAGAATGTGAAGGGGCAAATTTATGTGGAGGGAGTTACCAGCACATGAATGGAGGAGGTGAAGGGTCACCCCCTCCTCACTTCTCACACACACCTCCTTGTGAAGGATCTCTCTCCCCCTCTAGTATTATTCCCCATGGTCTCGGATTAGCGAGATACATGTTCCCGGTGGCTTTATCTGGAAAGGAGTTCTTGCTTGCTGCTTTCTTTGGAGCGAGGGACGGAAGTTGTCGGGGTACCGGACGTGTGTGCGATCACGGATGCACCGCTGCTTTGCGGTGCTGGACTTGGTGGTGCTGGAGCCGGACCTGCTGGACTTCATCACGATCTTGAGATCGACAAGTGTACGACTACATCAACCACGAGTTCCTACTCGTTAACAAAGCTCGTTGTCTACGAGGTTAAGTTCTCATTGGATGTATGTCCACCCGTTGCTTTGTACCTAGTAGATAGATCTTGGCGTGTAGTTCACACCGTAGGAAAATTTCTGTTTTCTATGCTGCGAACCCAACAGTGGTATCAGAGCCTGATCTATGCATAGGTGCTTTGCACGGGTAGTACACATATGTTGATATGTGGGCGATGATGATCATGTTATTGCATCTTCTATGTATTTTGGATATTGGTGGCATAGTGGAATGAAGCGGCCCGGACCAACCTTACATGTCATCGTATATGAGACCGGTTCCACGACTGACATGCAACTAGTTTTGCATAAGTGGCTGGCGGGTGTCTGTCTCTCCTACTATAGTCAATATCTGATTTACAACGAGTTGCTAATAATTTGGTTATCCTCGTTGTGGTTCATGTTCATAGGTAAGACCGGTTCTATCTCCAAAAGCCCTAAGCCACGTAAAACTTGCAATTGATAAATTAGAGGCGTCTAGTTTAGATCGTTGCTGGGCTAGTGTATTGATATGGTATTGTTGTAAGTAGATGTATGATAGATACTCTTACAACACACTCAATGTGTAAGTTCCATAGACCTTGGCCTTACACACAAAGGAATGATAGAGATCATACCACGATGCAAATGATAGAGATCAAATGCATGGACCATATCATCTCACTTTACACATTAGATGTTAGCATCTTATACTGCTAGTTTGGCGCTTTCTGTAGTGTTGTAAGATGATCCCTCATTTAAATATCAAGATAAATTGTGTTCTTCCTTAAGTATGCACCGTTCTATGGATCGTGTTTCGAGACATCACGTGATGATCGGGTGTTCTCAACTCTACACTTTCATGCAACGGGTGTAAGACAGTTTTACACACGCGAATACTAAGGTTCTTACTTGGTGAGCCTAGCATGTACAGACATGGCCGTGGAACACGGACCGAAAGGTTAAGCATGAGTCATATAGTTGATGTGATGACCATATTGATGCTCGCCTTTGAAGCTACACCGACTCACGTGATGATCGGACTTGGTGTAGTGGATTTGGTTCATGTAATCACCAAAAAGGCACGATGGATGTCGTTTTTGAGTGGGAGTTCATTTCTAATTTGGATTAGTCGAACTCAATTTGTCATAAACCAAATCGAAGTGAATTTGCATAATTTGTTGTAGTCATTCGCATCTGTTCACTACCTTATGCTTAGTTTTAATTGAGATAATAGAACTATAGAATTCTGGATATTTACTTTACGAACTGGTATCGTATTGTTTTGAATGTCAATTTAAAGTTTATAAGTCCTATTGCAAACTTTCAGCAAACTCTATTTACTCCATGAAGTTTAATAAGTAGTATTAAATCAAGAGTAAGAATTCCAATGTTAGTATCTAAAGTATCATGTTTGCCTCCATGATTATTGATATTCAAAAAGTTGTTTTAATATCAAGATTATATTGGAGCTGGAAATTGTTTCAGAAACCATCATGTGTGAAAGATATTGTGATATCTGAAACAATGTTTTTGGTTGCATTATGATAGAGTATAATTTAGCAAAATACATGTTCTCATATTGTACGAGAATTTGTGAAGGATGGAGATGCTAGGCATCCTAATCTACCAAAAAGGTTTTGGGAACTGATATTATACTCGTGATTCTTCCTTATAAGCTATAGTAGCTTGATCATGAAAGTTGTCATGATAAGGATGAATAGAAGATGTAAGTAAAATGTTTACTACACTAATAGATTACTAAAGAATGGATTTTTGAAAGAATGCCAAACATTTGATGATGGTGATCCACTTCAAAGTGCAAGTCCAAAGGTATTAGTATTTGACTATATATATGCTTTATACTATGTGTCATGTGAATGACACCACTATTGATGTTGATAGATTCTTTTAAAAGAAAAAGGAATTGCTGAAAGAGAATCTATAAAATATTTGGCAGAAAATATAAGGTTGGAGATGTCCAACTTGGGTATATAGAAGATATACATGTTATGGCTGTATTCCTTGCTTGTTAAAAAAATGTGGTTCTTAGGTATTGGATACCGAATTGGTTGGTATGAAGTGTCATACAGGACAACACAATTCATGAACTACAATGGCCTAAGTAAACCAGCAAGAGAATGAGTGATGATGTTCATCGAAAACAAATAAAGTGTTATTGTGTTTTTCGTTGTCATCAAACCATGCCTTCAAGATTTGTTTAAATAATTGTTATTTTGTTCCGGTATCATGAGAACAATGGCTGTTCAAATAATTACCGTATTCCATAAAGGATGGATGAACTTTTACAAGTCTAGTTGGAGAAATCACATCCATAAACACTATTGCTAAAATGTCGCAAGACAAATGATTGAAAGATCACTTATGAAGTGACATCGCTGTTTAAATTATATTTGAAAGAAAACATGAAGAAACTCCATGTTGATGGAATTTTGGAGTCTTTGATTTTGATCAATTGACGCATGTGAGACTTTCCTCGAGATAATTGAAACTCCGTCCATAGGCCAGAGAGGAACGGATGACTAGCTTATTGGAAATTGTGCATGCTGATGTGCATAGTCCATTATGTGTAGCCATATGCGATGGATCTTTTTGCTTCATATGCTTTCTCCGAAAATTTGAGTGAATATATCTATATATTTACTTAACAAGGAAGAAGTATGAAACATTTGAAAATTGTTCAAAGACTTTCAAGATGAAGTGGAAAATCATTGTAACAAGAAAATAAAGAGTCTATGATTCGATCATAAAGGAAGATATTTGAGTTACATGTTTAGCAAAAACACCTAAGACTTGAGGAATTGTTCCATGATTTGTGTTTCCCGATAAACCATAGGAGTATGGCATATTCGAGAGATAAAATCAAACCATGTTTGACATGGTAAGATCAAGGGTGTCATTTATAAAACCTCCATTATGTTTTAAGGATTGAAGCTTTAGAGACTACCGCTTTTACACTGAAAAGAGCACCATCGTGATCCATTGAAATGACACCATATGAGTTATGGTTTGGGATAAAACCCGAGTTGTCTTTTCTTAAATTTTGGTATGCTATGCATAAGTAAAAATTTTACAACCAAAGTCGGATAAGCATGTCTTTGTAGGTTATCCCAAAGAATTTGTTTGGAATTTCTCCATAACACCGAGGACAAAAGAGTTTGTTACTTCGAACGTCAAGTTTCTTGAGAAGGAATTTTTCGTGAAAAGTTAAGTGGGAGGACAATAGAACTTTGATAAGGTTGTTGAACCTTAGCTATATGTGCTAAGTAGCGTAGCACCGGAAAATGTCCCGGTGGCGGCCACAATGCTCATGGCTCTCGTGATTACAAAAGGTGTGATCTCGGAGATTAGAGTTCCTATAGAACCATGTGGGTCGGTAAGAATCAAATAGTAAGATTTGATAAGCAAGTCGTTATTGTTTTGACAATGATGAACCGACTACATGAAAAGAAGCGATGATGGGCCCTGACTCCATAAAATGACTAGAAGTCATAGAATCCGTGATAGTATCCATACACGAGAAAACAAGTTTCTGAACTTGGAAGACCCTCCGGAAAGGCGTGAAGCCTATCGGTCGTGTTTGGATCTATAAAGAAATAAGACATGGATATTTAACATCTATGAAATAGTCAACATGTCGGAAAGAAGTTTACGACAATGTTCAAGGAGTTGACTATGACAAGATTTGATCTTTCATAGCAATATATAGTCTTGACGGATTAATGTAGCAACCACTACATATAATTTGGTATATGGTAGTTGAATAAACAAAACAAGGTTCTTCTAATAGAACGGTAACCTAGGACATGTACATGACATGGTCCGAAGGGTTTTTTTAATTCAAAGGGTGCTAAAAGGGCATGTAAACTTCAATAGTTGAAGTAAGCATAGCGGAGTTGTAATCTTCACCATGATGAAACTGTTAAAAGAGTTTAAATTCATCGGAGATGATGAAGATGCTTGCATTTGCAAGAAATTAAGTGGGAGCGCTGAGACATATTTCTAATACATTATGTAGAGGACATATTGTTGATTGGAAATGATGTATCTTGTATTGACACAAGTTAAGAATTTCATTAAAATAAGATTTCGATGAAAGACTTGGGCAAACCCGGAATATTAGGCATCAATATCTATATGGATAGATTAAGGCGCTAATATGGTTGTGCCAGACATACATATATAAGATATTGAAAGGGTTCAATATGAGATATTGAAAGGGTTCAATATGGAAACAACAACAAAGGTTCTTGCTGCATGGAAAGGATTGTATCAAAAATTCAAGTGTTTCAACACTTGGTGAGTAAAATCACATGAAGATTTTGATCGATTATACCATGATATGTATATATCCAGAATGTCCTATGCTCTAAATGTCATGAGCATATACCAGAATGATTCATAAGATGATCATTGGACAATAGTGAAGATATTCTTATGAGCTTTGGAAGAACTAAGAATATATCATGTATAAGTGACAAATAGTTAAAGGTAGTTCATTGTAAAGTGTTACATTGATACTAGTTTTGTCACAAGATACAAATTAAATTTATCTCAATTTAGACTATGGGTGGCACAATATAATGGAAAGGATGTTCCATGATGGATTTGGATGAGTTCCAAAGCTGAGACATTGTGATGGATACTACAACAAAAGGCTAAGTATATGACTGCTATAGTAGCAGCAAAGGAGGGCATTTGTGTTAAGTAGTTTGTTATCAAACTAGGTGTGGTTCAAAGTGGAGTAATACTATGAAGATATATTGTGTGACAATAATATCAACATATTTTGAGCCGAACGAACTAAAGGTCTCACCAAAGGACCAAATCTATACAATGCCATCTCATTTGAGAATGAGTGATGTGTAGAGACGTAGAGACATGCAAATACACACGGACCTAAAACTGTCAGATCCAGAGATTATGTTAACCACTAGCAATAGCGTATATGCAACACCAGAAAGCCATAGGTGTTCCATACGCAAAGTTTTTCAAACTAGATTATTGACTCTAGTGCAAGTGGGAGACTGAAGGGAATATGCCCGAGAGGCAATAATAAAGTGGTTATTATCTTATTCCATGTTTATGATAAATGTTTATTTTACATGCTAGAATTGTATTGATCGGAAACATCAATACATGTGTGTTTAATAAACAAAAAGGCTTCCTAGTTATGCCTCTCTTATAGACTAGCTTGTTGATTAACAAGATGATCAAGGTTTCCTGATCATGGACATTGGATGTTGTTAATAACAAGGTCACACCATTGGTGGAATGATGTGATGAACATTCATCCGAAGTATAGCATTACCATCAAAGTCATTATGTTTATATTGCTATAATATCATACAAAGTAATCTTTATCCTTATACCATGAGATCATGTTAATTGCTAACATCGGAAGAGTATCTTGATAACATCAAACGTCACACCATAACAGGGTGACTATTAAGGTGGGTTCAGTGCTACGAAGGTGTTATGTTGAGGCTCAAAGAATCAAGAGTGGGATTTGTCCATCCCGATGATGGATAGATATACTCTGGGCCCTCTTGGTGATATCACATTGAAATAGCTTGCAAGCAAGTGATGTGATCACTAGAATGTTATATCACGGGAACGAGAAAAGAGTGCATGTCGGTAACGAGATCAAACTAGGTATGGAGATACCGATGATCGAATCTCGGACATGTAATATATCGCGGGACAAAGGGATTTAGTTACTAGCGTTAAAGGTTCTCACGATCACAGAAGTCATCGTTGAATGTGTAGGAGTCGATATGGATCTCGTGTCCGCCTGATTATTGATCAGAGAGGGGTCTCGATCATGTCTGCATTATTCGCGAACCGTAGGGTGACACACTTAAGGGATACCGACACCATTTGGAGCAAATATGTTTCATATAAAGATTTAAGAAAGCGCTAGAATTATTTCAATAGACACCGAAACTGTTTCGGGTGAAATTGCTGAAATTGGTTCTGCATGTAATATTGAAATGTTGCAGGGGGTTTTATGTGAATGTTTGTTAATTAAAGTAATTAACAAAATTCTGAATAAAATTAATAAAAGAGTTTTATTAAATGAGAGAGCATTAAATTTGGAGAAATTTAATGCATTTAAAGTGGAGACTTTAAAAGAGAATGTGAAGGGGCAAATTTATGTGGAGGGAGTTACCACCACATGAATGGAGGAGGTGAAGGTCACCTCCTCCATGCCGACCATGAAGGAGGGCACCCTCCTCCTATAAAAGGCCACCCCCTCCTCACTTCTCACACACACCTCCTTGTGAAGGATCTCTCTCCCCCTCTAGTATTATTCCCCATGGTCTCGGATTAGCGAGATACATGTTCCCAATGGCTTTATCGAGAAAGGAGTTGCTGCTTCCGCTTCTTTGCTAGAGCGAGGGATGGAGGTTGTCGGGGTACTGGACGTGTGTGCGATCACGGATGCACCGCTGCTTTCTTGCTGGACTTGAGGTCTTTGGAGCAGGACCTGCTGGACTTCATCACGATCTTGAGATCGGCAAGTGTACGACTACATCAACCACGAGTTCCTACTCGTTAACAAAGCTCGTTGTCTACGAGGGTAAGTTCTCATTGGATGTATGTCCACCCGTTGCTTTGTACCTAGTAGATAGATCTTGGCGTGTAGTTCACAACGTAGGAAAATTTCTATTTTCTATGCTGCGAACCCAACAACTTTTGCACAAATAAGTTGGGGATCAGAGGAGAATCATACCTTAGATCGAGTGAGTACGAAGAATTGAAGAAAGATTGAGTAAATTTGAAGATCCAATGGAGGTGGTTTGAAGTTTGGAGGAAGAAGAAAGAGAAAAAATGATTTGGGGATTTTTAGGTTACCTCCTCGGGGTCAATATGGCGTCCGCGTACGTGGTACGGGCGGGTGGTACTGGCCGGAGCCGCCCGCATCGGTGACTGTTCAGGCGATGCACTCGTGCAGGCGTGCGTCTGGTCGCCTGCGCCCATACTACTGTTCATTAACGCCGAAGTGACTTTTGCTTAAAATATGATGTTTGCTCAGGGGTACGGTACGGGCGCGCGGTATGGGCGTGTTCGACTGTACCAATGATCGTTATTGACATTGTTCCTTTGGCAAACATCGAAATTTTTATCTTCCTTTGCCTTGAGGTGGTACGGGTGCACAGTACGGTCCACTCTGGCCGTACCAGTGGTCATTATCGACACTGTTCCTTCGGCAAACATCATTTTTTATCTTCCTTTTCCTTGAGGTGGTACGGGCGCACGGTACGGTCCACTCCGGCCGGACAAGTGGTCGTTATCGACACTGTGAACTACAAAAACTCAAGGAATTTGATTAGTAGCTCTGTGCGCCTTTGCACATCTTATCAAAGGGTTAGATAATAGCAAAAACAATAAGTAATGATCCAACAATACTTATTAGGCCATGTGTTAGTAAAATAAAATATAGAGGATTGCCTTATTTCTTCTCCTCTCTCCATAGGTCTTCTTGAACACTCTTTATTAAAAACGAGAACAAAAACAAAAACAAACTAACAGAATAAAAATATAACAGAAAATATAAAGAAATTTTTTATTTCACATGAGTTGCCTCCCATGAAGCTCTTCTAGATAAGGTCAATTAGCTTGACCATGATGACAATCACTTAGGTTTGTGAAGTGGAACACCCACTCCAAAGTTGTTTTCTTTTAAAGTAATTACACCATCATCATCATTATGCTTGGCCTTCTTTTTCCTAGGGAAGTGGACTACAAAAGTATCTCTAGATGGTAACCCTATTCTGAAATTCCCTTCATGTAAATTAATCAAAGCTTTAATAGTTCTTAGGAATGGCCTACCTAGAATTATAGGTGCTATGGGATCTTCAGGCATGTCCATAATAACAAGACCAATAAGAGCGAGACTACCTTTAATTTCAACAACTATATTTTCTTTGATCCCAACAACTTGTTTATAAGTTGAATCTACTAGATGGAATCTTAATTCGGTTGTAACAAATGGCCCCAAGTTTAACTTACCGTATAGGCTTTTGAAAATTGTTGAGACGCTTGCACCAAGATCACAAAGTGCGGATACCTCATTAACTCCCAACTTAATTTTAATAGTGGGCACAAATATATCATCTAGTTTAGCTGGAAGCTTATCAACTAGTCTTTTGTACTCCATCTCTAAATCACGAACCTTGGATGCTACTTATTGTATAAATTGTTGGTACAAAGCATCATTACCTTGTTCTATACCTGGATTCTTAATGGTGATCATCTTCAATAGATCTTCCACGGTATATTCCAGTGTTGGCACATTGCTATAATCTAGCTCTTCAGGTTTTTCATCATTGGTTACCACCCTCATCATCTTGAGGTCTTCTACCGGATTTGGCTCGGGTTTTCTAGCAAACTTTGCTAGTAAGAGAGCTTGGCTCTTGGCTACCTTTCCCAGCCGAGCCTCCACAGTCTTTGTTCTTTCCTATAGAGCATGCACATCATTTCTAATTGCAATGGCCTGATTAGATAATCTTCCTATTAACTACTTTCATGGTTCTGCGTAATCTTAATAAGCATATTATTTTGTTCGGTTTGAGCTTGTATAAATGTTCTAACGGTTTGCTCAAACGGGAGATTACCATGATTTGCTCCATTAGTATTATCACAATTATTATAAGGAGCTCCTACAGGATTAGCATGATATTTTTGAACATCAGAAGCATAATTATTTTCCATGCAGGATTAAAAGGAGTGCAAGCTATAAAATTAACATCATTAACATTGGCTGTGATAGCATTAACTTGGGTATCTTCCTTACCGTTCACTAAGCTAAGCAACTCATCTACCTTAGATGTAAGCTCCTCATTGTTTACCTCGGTAATTGAACTTGCACTCTTCGAGGTTCTTTCCACATGCCATTGGGCATGGTTATTTTGCATATCATCAAGTAACTTTTTTGCAACAATCACATGCTTTCCCATGATCGCTCCTCCTGCTGCAGTATCTAGCATAGACTTAGACATTGGGTTAAGACCATTATAAAATAAATGTAATATAAGCCACTCTTCCATACCATGATTAGGAGAGTTCATTACAACTTATTTCATCCTTTCCCACGCAAGAGCTAGTGGCTCATGGTCTTCTTGTTTAAAGCTTGTAATGTTGGATCTTAGCTGCATAGTCTTAGATGGGGAAATCATTTAGTCATAAACAAATTAGTACATTCCTCCCAAGATTTAATAGTTCCCTTTGGTAGAGCTAGCAACCAATCCTTAGCCTTTCCTCTAAGAGAGAAAGGGAATAATCTTATCTTAATAGCATTTGGATCTACATCTTTAATACACATCATGTCACAAATTTCAGTAAAAGTATTTAAGTGCAATCCCGAATCCTCAGAAGATGAGCCCCCAAATTGGTTTTGTTGAACCAAACTTAAAAGGTTAGGTTTTATCTCATATGTTTCCGCATCAACTACGCGTGTGTGATGGGTGCACGAATAAAATCATCAGTGGGAGTATCATACTCCCCTAATCTCTTTTGGGACATGGCTCTTATTTTTTTTGTAATTTTTAAGTAATAAAAATGAATAACAAGTAACTATTTTTTGGGTTTTCAAATAGATAACAAGAAAGTAAACTAATAACAAGAATTAAACTACAAATAATAACAAAACTAAAAACAAGGTCTCTAATGACCTCACTAGGATAGCGGAATTGCTTCCCCAACAACGGCGCCAGAAAAAGGGTTGATACCTTCGATCCGGATTCATGAATGCAGTATAATAGCTTTTTCCCTAGAAGACCTAGGTTTAATCGAACTTTGGAAAGCACTGCTAAAATGTAATAAAAAAGGACACATTTACAAGACTTTGTTTGTTTACCTTAGTTGACCGGACCAATCTAGTTTACTTTATAACGGATTTGAATCAATGGATGGAGATAGGCCAGGGTTGAAGATCCACCTGCAGCTGCACATCAAATGGGATAAAAGATAATAATAAGCATAGTCATGTATAATGTTTGTATTGAGATAATCTCTTATGGGCAAAACATCCTAATATTCTAGAGCCCCTCTGATGCAGCAGGAATAGCAATAGACTTTTAATCCAACCGAGAGTACACCGAAGCCACGGGTCACAAACGATTTTTAAGTGTAAACACAGTTCAAAGCTTTAAGTGGTGATGTTGTTGTTGATCCTGAATGGGGCGCTAAGCGAAGACCGTACTACCCTTTCTGTCACTGAGGTTCCTATGAGATCGCCACTAGCCAAGTATATCACCTCAAGCCTTTATCAATCTATGGGATCTTGGGTACCTACAAGTCCACAGATCGAGACAAGAGACAAAGAAACAAAATATACAAATCACGAATTCAAATAAAATACAATTATCCCATGATCTAGATGCACATAATTGCTGCGACGATTCTCCCCAAACCGCAGCCCGTGAGGACTACTCACTCATAAAAAATAGACCGAAGATAGAAAACATCATGCAAATACTTAGATTGAAATCAAATATTCTTACAATGGTCGCCAAATCACAAGGAGATCTAAAGTACAAAGTAATGGCTATGGCTAGTGGATGGATGGATGGTGGAAGTGATGAAAAATGGATGAACAATGGTGTCGATTTCCTTTGGTGGAGTTGTGATGCAATCTGAGAATGGCAGCTCTCTGGCCGGCGGCTGGAGCCTCGAAATATATAGGCGTCTTCATGAAAGTTATAGGGTTTGAGGAGACGAAGTCGTCGCCACCTGGTACAGGTGGACCATGCCCGTACCAGTGGTCGTTAAGCCTTCAGGCGCCCTGGAACGCCTCTCCAATTACTTGGTCATGTGTACTTCCTCAAAATCCTTTATTATGACTCCTTATTTCACTTTAAAAGCCGTGATTTCCTGCACAACATAAATCAAAGAAGGGATTTGCATATTTTTACAATTATTAGTCATTAGTGGCAAGAGTTGAGAGTTTCTTTGGCAATTGCTTGACCAAAAACAATGTTTAAATGTAGTGGAAGATGGCGAAAATCGGAACCATCATCATGGTACTCACCCGATGGGATATTTCTCCTCAGAGTTTTTGAAACGGATGGGCGCGAAATGCTTCAAGCTCAGTGGGTGATTTTGTCACTCGATTGAGATTTTGAATTTGGCTAGCATCCATCTACTAATAGAAAAAGGTACTAGTAGACCGTACGGTATCTGTCCAGGAATTCAAGGCCGAGAGTCATATCAACCGATCATCCATAACCATATTTTTGCACAAAAAATTGGATATCATCCATCTTCGATTCACACGACGTAGGCGGTAAATTTTGTCGTTTGACTGAGATTTTTAGTTTGCCTAGCATCCAAGTAATAATAGAAAAATGGTTCTCCCTCGTCGGGAGATTTTGCCTCGAAATGTTTGAAACAGACGGACGCGAAATGCTTCGGGGTCGGTGGGTGATTTTACCGCTCGATTACGAATTTGAATTTGGATACTGTCCAAGTTATAATTAGAAAGGTCGTGTAGACCGTAGGTCAGATATTTAAGACGAGAGTCACATCAATTGATCATCCATAATGTAAATTGGATGCCTCCAATTAAAATGGGGTAGGCGGTAGGTTTGGGCACTCGGCTGAGATTTTGAATTTTTTTACAGGTTGTCCAAAGAATAATTTAAAAAATAGGTCGTTCTCCCTCTATTTCAGGAATCCAAGTCAGGGAGAGTGATCATATACCACTCGTATGAAAATGAAGATCTCCAATACAAGAATGATTGTTTTACATAACAAACAAATGTATGAAGTAGCTCCAATTCAAGAATGTAGTTGCGTTTATCACAACGCATGTGAAAATGGTGTGCAACCAGGGTCTACTAATTATTTAGGTGTCGTCATAGACACTTCTGCAGGAAGCACTAACTAAATGGTATAGTACTAATTTAGGTCAAATAAAAAACCTACTACAAAACTAATACTGCTACATAGTATTAAAACACAAACACCAGCTACAAGTATATGTAGATCACATAAAACAAGGTTTCGTCATGCATACAGTACTATATAGAGAGAACACCATTTCATCACATGAAGCAAAGTTTCATCCGACAAGCATAGCCCCCAAAATGAACGGACAGCTCTAAAGTTCTAGCCCCTACCGATGTGGTTGTAGCGCAAGCAAAGGTGCAGCCATAGTTCCATCAGCTACCAAAACAAACAAACATCAGACTGCAACTCTAAATAACACAACCTGGGCTAACACATGCTTTCCCAAACAAGCCTTTCTTGTTCATTCGAGTGTTATTTTCTTCTTGATGTCGCAGTATGAATTAGCTAGCTTACTAACAGAACTTCCTTTTCGTTTCTTTGATTTAGCACTCCGAATCACGTCAGTTGCTGAAGGAAATGAACACAATGATCAGCAAAATCATAGGTGTACAAAAATGCAAGGGTTACACATGAATGACTGCACTAACTAGGTGTCATTAAGTGGGGATGTAAAGTACACCAAAATTTAGGAGATCTGAACTTCTTATACTTCATGTTGCTCACATCTAATTCGAATACTCCCTCCTTCGCCCATATAACCACCATTTATCTGTCCTCATATGCACAGAGTAACCTTACTGCATCTTCCCCACCATATGGCCATGATTTGTCAAGGCTAAGGAGAGTATCCAACTCAACCTTTATATGAGGCACCAAAGATTCCCATTTGCCTGTTGATGATCTTGCACTGGACCATGATTTTAGAGTGAAGTCTCTTATAACTGCAAGGGAAACATCTCCATTATGCCCCTTAGCGATGTCAAGATTGCATCTAGATTTATCATGTGTCTCATGTGGGCACTGAATATAACACAGTTTTGTTGTCACATTGTCGAAGGCAATTATATATCTGGACTTCATTATTGGCCAGAACAAAATGCCGCCTATGAGAGTTGCCAGCCTGTGATCAATCTTAGCCAGCATCTCAGCAGGTTCAATCCAGTCTGATGAGTACATCTGGACCAATGCTTGGTTACCATTGGTTACTATGCAAATAACCCAGAAATTGCTGCAACAATGTGAAGACAATTGCCCATGGTTTCTCGAACAGAGAATTGTGTTGTTGTCATACTTACGTCTCCACCAAATTGGTGGTTCTGGTATCACTATTTCACTTCCTCCACTGATTGGATCCCAAGATATTATCATGTTAGACCCTTGCGGATAATAAAGTAATACCCTACCATTGCGACATCCGAGTACATATGGTTTGTAGGCTTTACGCACTTCCACTAGGTTGTTCAGCTTCTGCAAGATGGCTTGGTCAAGATCATGATCTATCATGAATCAAGCGTCCTAGGAGCTGTTGGTGAAAAATCCAAGTAGCAGCATTCCTCTGTTGTGTGACAGGGTTAGCTTTTTGAAATTGTTTCTTCCCATGAAGTCCATCCAACATTTCTGGGCGACTGATGCCCTCAGTATGCAGGATGGATGCAGAGGAATCCGGACAAGAATTTGGCCGAATACATCACGTGGTAAGTCATTGATTGTTGCATATGTTCTTCCACTGAAACATGTAGAATGATGCAAATAGCACAATGCATCATCAAAAGTAAGTTGATGCAGCCCGTCCTACGGACGCCTCTACATCTATGCCACCAAGTGCCCCCAAGTGGACCGATGACTCGTGCCTGAGCTAAACTCCTACAAGCTAAGGTGAACTTTCTCCTTGTCTCATGTGATTTCGATACATCATTGGATGGCTTGCTACTTCATGACAATACCCTATGCATCCTTAGATATGAACCCCATGAAGAAATGCCAAGAGAAGGAGCCAAGCCATTGCAAGACGGAGCTCCAGACCAAACCGGCGCCGGGATCGGTGGATCGGAACTCTCGCTGGAATTACCTGCGCATGCTCCGGAGGACCAGACCTCCGACCGGAATTCTCGGCGCACACCGAAACCAACCGGCGCCGACCAAAACACATCATGTATGCCGTTTCGTAGTCGGCCGGAATTGCAGGCCCTGACTGGAATTTCTAGCACCCAGTCCGGCACAACCGGACTTATTACCGGAATGCCTAGTCTCCAAGTCAACATGGGTTTGATGCCCGAGAATATTCCTATTTCGTCCAGTTTTTACCCTTTTGTGCCCAAACTACCCCTGTTTTAGTGGCTGACCTATATATAGCCCCCACACCCTCTTATATTACCAAGACTTGGATAATTGAAATTAGAAGACACCCTTATGGATCTCCCTAATTTCTAGTCTCATGCTCCTTGAGAAAGGTGCACAAATTATCCCCCACCTCGTTGGAGTTTGCATCGTGCCTCCCTCGTTGTACAAGGCCTTGGCATCGGAGCCCCTTGCCAAGACGTCAAGATCTCACCAAGACTCCCCACTTGCCTTGCCGGTTCGAGAGAGAGATCTTCGCCCGACACCGATCCTAGGGATTGCGCCGGACCAGTCACTGCCGGCATGAGCTATAGGTGTGTATCGTGTCTTCGTGTGTGTGTGTTCGTCGTGTTCTTCGTGCGTGAGTTCGCGGATTTCATCCTCTCCCTCATCCCCCACTCACTCCGCCTCGATTTCAAGGGATTCGTGAAAGATCGGGCCATCCACAAGGTTTTCCCTCAACATATTGGTATCAAGAGCTTCGTTTCTCATGAATTCCCTGATGTCTACGCACTTCTATTCTTGTAGACAGTTGTTGGGCCTCCAAGTGCAGAGGTTTGTAGAACAGCAGCAAGTTTTCCCTTAAGTGGATCACCCAAGGTTTATCGAACTCAGGGAGGAAGTGGTCAAAGGTATCCCCTCTCAAGCAACCCTGCAATCAAGATACAAGAAGTCTCTTGTGTCTAACACACCAATACACTTGTCAGGTGTATAGGTGCACTAGTTCGGCGAAGAGATAGTGAAATACAAGTGGTATGGATAATTATAAGTGGTAACGGTACCAGAAAATAGCTTGATGGCGCAGAAGAGACTAAAGGCAAACTGAAATAAAGATGGAAGCAAGCAAACATGTAATAGATATAGTTGCAAACGGTGTTTCAATGCTAAGAAACAAGGCCTAGGGATCATACTTTCGGTAGTGAACACTCTCATATAGATATATTCTTCTTTATGATACTATGTTGAACTAATCTCCGGTTGGACACTCTAATCCATGGTAGGGCTATAACAGCACACCTCAAAGTTCATATTTCCCATCTAGATAACCCCACACTATCACCTTGAGCACTATATGGTTCAAACAAACACCACAATTTCATAAAGACATCCAACTCCAAATATAACTCATAACAAGTATTTGAAATCTCTAGCCTAAGTGCCACCATGGTGTGCACACTGTCAACTTCACACACATGGGGAGAGCAGAGATCTATTAAAGCACTTGAGTAGCAAGGTAGATCTACTTGATTACAAAGCTCATGATCACAATATGATCATGCATAGAGAGAGAGATGAACACATACCTACCGGTAGAACCCTTAGCCTCAAGAGAGAACTACTCCCTCCTCATCATAGGAATCAGCAACAGCGATGGAGATGGTGGTGGAGATCGATGGAGATGGCTCCGGGGGCACTTCCCCGTCCCGGCAGGGTGCCGGAACAGAGACTTTATGTCCCCCGAATCTCCCCTTCTGTGGTGGCGGCGCTGCAGAACTTTTCGTGGCTGGAGGCTTGATGATTTAGGGTTTTTGCCTCGAGGGAGATATATAGGCGAAAGAGGCAAGGTCGGTGGCCGGCCAGGGGGCCCACACCATGCCCTGGCGCGGCCAAGGGGGATCCGTGCCTAGGGGTGGTGTGGCCACCCTGTGGCCCATCTCCGTCTTGTATTCTGGCTCCGCGAGTCTCCAGGAAAAATAGGCATATTGGCTTTTGTCCCGTCCAATTCCAAGAATATTCATTTTCTGACTTTCTGGAACCAAAAACAGTAGAAAACAGGCAACTGGCACTGTGGCTCTTGTTAATAGGTTAGTCTAAGAAAGTGTATAAAAAGTACTCCAAAGTGTGGACAAAACATAAGAAAGTACATAAAACCAAGCATGGAACATCAAAAATTATAGATACATTTGCAATGTATCAACATCCCCAATCTTAACTCCTGCTCGTCCTCGAGTAGGTAAGTGATAAAAAAGAAATAATAATTTTTGAGGTGACATGCACCATCATAAACTTGATCAAAGTATTTGTAAAACATTCAAAGCTGGGATCATAGTACTTCAATCATAACATGAAAGACAAGGTTCTAGCAATAAGACAAAGCAACAAAGTTGCAACATGAAAAGGCATAAACAAAAGATTCATGAATAAAAATGTTGGGGGGATACCCCCGGGTAGGGTCACGCCGGGGTATAAAGGCCGAGTTAGCCGAGGTACGGCAAGGTCAAAGCGGATGCTGGCCGAGTCACCTCAAGGCAGGCCGAATCACGGGGTAACCCGGACCAGGGGATGTCCACCTAACTGGGTCTTAGCCGACTTATATCAAAAGTCGGTGAGATGTATCTAACTTGTATGCAGGAACAGGTATGGCCGGATCGACTAGGTACGATCCGGGTTATAGCAAGCTTACAAGAGAAGGAAGATATCTCGCTGATCAAAGGGTGACCATCAGACGCAGGCGTGAGCAAGCGGACAGAGGCCAGACCACCGAGGCGTGGTGACAAAGGTGACGAAGCACTGTCGGATGATGGCCAGGCGCAGAGGCTCACGTAGCCTGCATGGATGGATGACGGTTAAAGTAACCCGGTCGGCTTACTATTTTGGGAGGAGGCATATTCCTTGGAATATGCCTCCACGTATACCCTAATTGGAGACCTAGCCACCCCTATATAAGGAGGGCTAGGGCCTCTGTAGAAGGGGTTGAGTTTTACTTGGTTGGTATTGAGAGTTTATGTTCTACGAGCAAGTTCCTGAGGGCTAGCTAGTGGTGAGAGTAAGAGAGTTCCTTCTTCCTCCTCTCCCTAATACAGCTCGAGGAGCACTTGTAATCCGTGGAAGTGAATCAAATACAAAGCTACTATGTGTGGAATCACCACACTATCCCTCCCTGGATTCCCCTAGTGCATTTAGTCCCCACCTTTAGCCTAAACATGGCATCTGCCGTGACACCACCACGATAGTTGGCGCCCACCATGAGGCTAGCAGCGCTAGCAGGGGTGAAGATCCGGACGAGAAACCTCGTCGGCACCGGCGAACACATCGTCTCCGGGCTCGTTCAACGCTTTGGAGCACTAGACTTTGTCAGCGACAACGCTGGCTGCTTCGGCAAGCGTCCTCTTCCGTGCAACGGCCTCTTCGTCAAGCTCGGTGCGCACAAGGTCTACGTTGCTGTCGATGTGTCGTGCGTTCACCCGTGACACGTCGTCGAAGGAGGCGAGCCACCCCTTAGCGTGGTTCATCGGGCACGTATCACTCGCTCCCTGGATCATGCCGAGGTGATGATGACTGCGCCTGGTGCTGCCGCAAGCAAAGATTCGGCACCAGATCCGGAGGTAACGCCTAAGGCACCGAGGAAAAGTAGAGGTCCTCCACTAGAGAGGCCAGAGAATGTGCTGCAGAAAGCGATGGATAGCTTGGCAAACCCAGTAGCAGCAGCGGTAGATCTGGCTCAGGCACAGGCCGAGCTAGAGGAAACTAGGCAAAAAATACTAGAGGGTGCGAAAAAGATAGCCGCGGCTCAGCAGTCGTTGAACATGACACTGCGTGAGTATGCAAAGGCGAATAAGGTAGATGCTCTAAAAGTAAAGGGGAGAAACCTCATGAGTGAAATGAACAAAGAGGGTGATACTAGGATTGAGGAGTCAGAGAACTATTTATCCGTGGGGCTGCCAAAGTATAGTACCCCGGCAAAAAACCTCAGAGCAGTAGATTCAGCTGCATCCGAGTTAGAGGGTCTGACAGGTGAAGCCCATCAGAGAAAGTAAGATAGGGTCAATGAGTTGGTTCGGATCGCGAACAGGCAAAATGAGGAATTGCTCAGGGCTAACCCGGAGAGAGCTAGGGCCTCCAAAATTGTTCATTCGGCGGTGGGTAACCCGGAGAAATCCGCTAGAGCTGCATCGTATCCTCATGGTGGTCCTAGGAGAGAAGAGGTAGTAACCTCGGCCAGGAGGAACAAATAGATAGTCCCATATGACCCGGCAAGGGCAGGGAAAGGAAAAGAAGTGCAGAGAAATGAGGATCGACGAAGTGTGAGCCAATGTGAAGCTGGCCGAGGTAACCGCGACCAAGGCAATGGCGGTCAAGGAAATGTTGTAAATGGCAATGCCGGACAGCGCAACTCGGTAGGAGCAGGACAACCACAGCAGCGAAATATACCAAGGCAAGAGCAAAGTGCCGGCCGAGGTATGCAACAGAGAGGTGCTCCACGAGAGCAAGACAGATATACCGATGGTGATTCAGAAATGGTGAACGCAGGATACCCAAGGCCGTACTATCACGTGGTAGGGTCAAGACTAGGGAGCAGGGATTTGATGCCTGACGACGCCAGGTTAAAACTAGATCGGCTGTATAGGTCGGAGCAAATTGAATGTCAAGGTCCTCCGGGTCCTGCGTGTTTTGGGCCCCGGATCATGAAGGAACCTCCGGTACCTAACTTCCAGCTACCTAGAGGCACTAAGACATATGATGGCAGCACAAAGCCAGAGGATTGGTTGATTAACTATGCTACAGCTATAAAAATTGCTACAGGCAATTTGAGATGGGCTGTGAGATACGTACCCCAGATGTTGGAGGGGCCAACGAGGGTATGGATAAACAATTTGCCTCCCGGAATTATTAACTGTTGGATCGATTTTGAGGAAATGTTTGTAAGCAACTTCTCGAGCACGTATCAGAGGCCGAATAGGCCACAGACCCTAGCAATGTGCAAGCAGAAACCGAATGAGACAGACCGGGAATTTCTGACCCGGTGGTGTACCGTGCGAAACTCCTGTGAGGGTGTAATTGAGTCACAGGCCATAGCATGGTTTGCACAAGGGTGCAGATATGCAAGCATGTTGTAGCAAATATTGCAAAGAGATATGCCAACTACATTGGCAGAGACAATCCGGATCGCTGATTCATATGCCTTGGGCGATCCGACTCAACCCAGGTTAATGCCAAGTGAGTCAAACAAAGAATACTACCAGAGAGATTTAGCCAGGTCATCCTGGAGGAATGATTACCGAGGTAAAAGAAGAGATGACAGAACGGATTACCGGTACAGTTCGCAACAAGTTGCTGCTGTGAATCAAGATCAATCTTGTGCAGGAACCAATCAACGTCAGAAAACTGGAGGACAACAATGGACTCCAAGAAATGATGGCAAGAAAACTTGGACGCCAGAGCAAAAGAAATAGTGGCAGGAAAAGAAGGACCGTCCGAGGTATACTTATGAGTCAATGCTGGATCAGCCGTGTAAATTTCACACGTCAAATCCGAGTAACCCATCGGGTCACACGACTCGGCAATGTGAGTGGATGAGGAAGATAGAACAAGGTGGTTTGGGGAATGCTCAGGCACCTCGAAATGATCAACCTCGGTAGGAGTTACCCCGGCAGCAATTGCTCTCCGGAGCGAACACGCAACAGTTAATGTTGCCTCCCCCTCCGCCGAGGTATGACAACCATGAGAGAAGGGATGCAGTGCATCAAGTGGAAGACCAGCATCAACCGGATCAGAGGTACCCCAAAAAACGAGGGGACGAATGAGTACAGAGAGCATCATCAGAGTTACTGTGTGTTTACCACAGAGGAAACAGATAGAAAGAGCTTGCAGCGCCGACACATGGAGGTGAATGCGGTAATGCCCGCAGTGACAAGGTATATGCCATGGTCGGATCAGGAAATCACCTGGAGTATCAAGGATCACCCCAAGCTTATGCCAAGCCCCAGTTCATATGCGTTAGTGCTGGACCCAACATTCATAGGGCCAAATATCAATGTGAGATTCTCGAAGGTGCTGATAGACAATGGCAGTAGCATCAATGTCATGTATGCTGATACGATGCGCAAGCTTGGTATCTCGGAGAACATGCTCCAGGATACCAGAACGACTTTCCATGGCATTGTGCCAGGCATTTCTTGTGAGCCCATAGGCAAGGTCCGGGTTGACGTACTGTTCGGCACGCGAGATAACTGCCGAACTGAGAATTTGGAGTTTGAAGTGGTGAACTTGGAAAGTGCGTATCACGCGTTACTCGGTAGACCAGCACTGAACAAGTTCATGGAAAGTTGCCACATCAGTTATCTGAAGATGAAGTTGCCTGGGCCAAATGGAGTGATTACCATAGCTGGAGATTTCCGACGTTCCATTGAGTGTGCGTCAGCCGGGTCTAACCTAGCCGAGTCACTCGTGATTGCGCAAGAGAAAAGAAAAATCCAAGAGGTGGCGGCATTGGCTCAGTCCACGCAGCAATATATGCCGGCTTGAGTAATCAGCATGGTATTGTCAAGCGACAAAGGATACAAAGAAAGTGCATGTTGATGATATGTTCCCAGAGCACGCCGTAACAATTGGTGTCGGGTTAAATGATAAACAGGAAAGCGAGCTCGTCAACTTCCTCTGTGAGAATCGGGATATTTTTGCTTGGTCCACACAGGACTTGCAAGGTGTTCCAAGGGAGTTGGCCAAGCACTCTTTGAATGTGAGACCCGGAGCTAGGCCGGTGAAGCAACCTCTCCGCCGCTTCGCCAAAGATAGGAGAAAAGTCATTGGAGATGAGATAGCTCGGTTACTAGCAGCTGGATTTATCATGGAAGTAACCGAGCTATCTAATCCAATGCTGGTGGAGAAGAAGAAGGACGATCCGAATGTGGTAGTGGTTGGGCGTATGTGTATTGATTACACAAACCTAAATAAGGCGTGTCCAAAAGATCCATTTCCACTACCAAGGATAGATCAGGTCATAGATTCAACTGCTAGGTGTGAATTGTTGTCATTCATAGATGCGTATTCTGGTTTCCACCAGATACCTCTAAATCCAGATGATCAAATAAAGACTGCGTTTATCACCCCATATGGGGCTTATTGCTATCGCACCATGCCATTTGGTTTACGTAATGCAGGGGCAACATACCAAAGATGTATGCAGAAATGTTTGCACGACCAAATTGGTCAAAATGTGCAGGTGTATGTGGATGATGTTGTTATCAAGACCAAGGAAAGCAAAACGCTCCTTGACGATATCAGGCAGACATTCATGAACCTAAGGAGGTTCTGGATGAAGCTTAACCCGGAAGAATGCACTTTCGGTGTCCCGGCTGGAAAATTACTCAGATTTCTTGTCTCTAGCCGAGGTATCGAAGTCAATCCAACTAAAATCCGGGCTATAGAGCGAATGGAACTGCCGAAGTGCCTTAACGATGTCCAGAAGTTCACTGGTTGCCTGGCATCGTTAAGTCGGTTTATATGTCAGTTGGGAGAAAAGGCACTGCCTCTCTATCAACTCATGAAAAAGTCGGACAAGTTCATTTGGATGCCGCAGGCCAATGAAGCCTTCATCCAATTAAAGAAAATTTTAGCCACTGCACCAGTGTTAGCATCTCCACTATCAAAGGAGCCAATGTTTCTCTATATAGCCCCAACCAACCGAGTTGTAAGCGCAGTAATTGTGGTAGAGCGCAACGAAGAGGGTAAGTCAGTGCAGAGGCCAGTATATTACCTAAGCGAGGTATTATCCGCATCAAAGCAAAATTATCCGCATTATCAGAAAGTGGCATATGGTGTGTACATGTCGGCTAAGAAGCTAAAACACTATTTTGAGGAGAATCCCATCAAAGTAGTATGTGAAGCTCCCATATCCGAGATAATGAGTAACAAGGATGCAAGTGGCAGAATTGCAAAATGGGCAATTGAATTAGCCCCCTATGCGCCACAGTATGATAGAAGAGAAGCAATCAAGTCTCAGGCTGTGGCCGACTTTTTTGTGGACTGGGCCGAGGTACAGTACGAACCACCATTACCAGATCCTAACTATTGGAGAATGCACTTTGACGGGTCAAAAACAAAAACCGGGTTAGGCGCCGGAGTTGTGCTTACCTCGCCAAAGAATGACTAGTTGAAGTATGTGCTGCAGATCCATTTCGCAGCATCAAACAATGTCGCCGAATATGAAGCACTTGTGCATGGGCTCAAAGTGGCAAAAGAAATTGGGATACGTCGGATCCAATGCTTTGGCGACTCGGATTTGGTAGTTCAGCAAGTGTCGGGGTTGTGGGACGCTCTTGATCCAAACATGGCATTATACAGATTCCATGTGCAGAAAATATCTGGTTACTTTGAGGGATGCGAATTTCGCCATGTACCCTGGGTGGAAAATGAGGCTGCCGACGTATTGTCGAAGCTTGGATCAACTAGACAAGCAATTCCACCGGGTGTAGCATTAGAACACCTCAGAAAACCATCTATCGGGTCGTCCCCAGAAACTGACTCAATCTACGTCCCGGAGGATCCGGAGTCTGGAGTTGCACCCATGGACATTGACATGGGAGATGGTACGCGAAACCCGAGAACTGCCTCGGTGAACCAGGGGACTGCCTTGGCGAACCCGGGGACTGCTTCGCAAGACCTAGGGAATGCTTAGCGTGATCCGGTTGAGGTTATGCCGGTGGATCAGATGAAGATTGATGAGGATGTGTTCCTAGTACGAGCTGTACCAGCTTGGGCGTTGCCCATATTTCAATTCCTGAAAGATGGAACCTTACCCGCTGAGGAGGTATTGTCCAGGCAAACTCAGAGGAGAGCAAAGGCATACACGATCATCAATTCTGAGCTATACAAAAGGAGTGTGACTAATGTCCTCTAGCGATGTGTTGACCCGGAAGAAGGGCTTGACATCCTCCGAGATATACATCAAGGGGAATGTGGGCATCATGCCTCGTCCAGAGCCTTGGTAGAAAAATCTTTCCGGCATGGTTTCTACTGGCCAAGTGCCTTAGAACAAGCAGAGGACTTGGTAAGAAAATGCAATGGTTGTCAGAGGTATGCTACCAAGACACATATGCCAATGTTGGAGCTCAAGACCATACCAATCACCTGGCCATTTGCCGTATGGTGTTTGGACATGGTTGGCCCGTTCAAACCAGCGAGGGGAAATATGACTCACATTTTGGTCATGGTTGATAAATTTACAAAGTGGATTGAAGTAAAGCCAATAAGAAAATGTGATGGAGCTACGACCATGACATTTCTCAAAGACATCATCTTGAGATATGGTTATCCTCATAGTATCATAACAGATAATGGCACAAATTTTACTGAAGGAGCATTTGCGCGATTCTGTCGAGATAAGAAGATCCGGCTGGACATAGCCTCGGTAGCTCACCCCGCATCGAACGGACAAGTGGAAATGTCCAACAGATTAGTATTATCTGGGATAAAACCCCGGCTCATTGAGCCGCTGCAAAGATCAGCGGGGTGCTGGATAGAAGAACTACCAGCGGTACTGTGGAGTTTAAGAACAACTCCGAATCGATCAACAGGCTATACACCATTCTTTCTGGCATATGGGGTAGAAGCTGTATTACCAGCCGACATAGAGCATGACTCGCCTAGGGTCACCCAATACATGGAAGCTGAAGTGCAAGAAGCCCGGCAAAATGATGTTGATCTGCTGGAAGAAGCGAGAGAATTGGCATTGTCCGGATCCGCCATATATCAGCAAAATCTCCGACGCTATCATAGCCGGAAAGTAAACCCCCGAGTCTTCCGGGAAGGTGATCTGGTACTTCGGTTGGTACAACGTACTGCTGGCATGCACAAGTTATCCCACCATGGGAAGGGCCATTCATTGTGAGCAAATCATTGCACAATGATTCTTATTATCTTATCGATGCAAAACCACAGGAGAGGAACAAGGCGGACAGGTCCGGCAAGGAATCTAAGCGTCCATGGAATGTAGCTCTACTTCGTCCTTTCTACACTTAGCAGAGAAGTGTATGTATCCGAGTCTCTCATATGTCAGTGTGTATGCCGGCAATGAGTCTATCAATGAAATGTGGGCACCTCGAGCAGTAACTCGGGGACTGCCTTGAAAATGTTTGTTGTCTTCTATATTTATTATTTATACGTCGGCTGGCGTAAGTTGTTTCTACTTATGCCGGATTAGTAGTGTGTGAGCACCAAGAACCCAACTCTTCAACTTGCTGCTGTCCAACAAGATTTGGCTTCATGGCAAGCATGAGAACAAGTTTGGAATTGCGTAGCACATGAAGAATGACTAAGGAAAGGAACTTAATCGAGCTGACGTTTGTTTTTCGAACTAACCTTATGTTTACTTTCGATTTATTATGCTGAATTATTTTGAGCTAATCCTAAAGTTTCCAAGTATTGTTAAGACAATTTTTGAAGCTCGGACTCGTAACTCATAAAACCGAACCAAGGTAGACACGAGCCGAGCCAAGATATTGAATGAACAAGAAAATGAAACTCGGGGACTACGCCCAACTCAATCTAGCATAAAAACTTAGTAGCAAAATATCACTTGTGTGCTTGATACAATTGCACCCGGCATACCGGGGATCTGATGAAATTTAAAGTGTTTATAATCAAGGAGCAGCAGGCGGAGGTAATTCGGCGCCAGCAGGTGCAGCCCCAGACTCGCCTTCAGAGTCATTTGCGTCTTCCTCGACGTTCGAGGCTTCGTCCTCTTCGTCCCCATCCGAATCATCTTCAATGTTTTTAGCATTTTCATCATCAGCGGCATCTAGGAAGCTTGGTCCCTCGTTCCATTGATGAATGGGGGCGTATTGGATGAAGCTATGGGCGCAAGCCTTGCGCCGAGCTACCCAATCCGGGTCAGTGGACCACCTTGATCCGGTGCGCATGCGCTCAAGGAGTTTGAGGTCAATCTTCTCGTACCACGTAAGCACGTAGTGAAGAACGATCTGAGCTCTGGCGTGTCCGACTGATTCTCTCCAGAGATCGAGCTGAGTCTCGCATTCCATGAGCTTGGCAAAAAGAACAGCGGTACTCTCCGGAGTATCTTCTTCAGGCCAAAAGACGTTGAAGATCCGGACTACTACGTCCAAGATATCCTTGCCGTAGTTCTTCATGATCTCGACTCGGGAGGACAAGCTGACTATCAAGTCCTCGAGATCAAGAGGAATGGTGCCAGGACCAGATGGAGTACCCCTCTACCTGCGGAACTTGGCAACAACCTTGGGCAATGACATCGCTCTCTGGGGATTTGCCTAAAAAAAGTGAGACAGGTGAAATAAGTGAGTAGAGTTGACCTGGAGAGATTCATGACAATTGAAGAGAAAAAGAACTTACCAGAAATATGGCTATGAACTCGGGTCAGCTCCTTGGTGCAGTTGTCGGGCCTCTCCCGGAGTTGCACAAGTTCAGCATTCGCCGACTCAAGCTTGACGTTGGCCTCCTTAAGTAATTCTTGGTCCTTGGCAATCTGGAGGTTGAGGCGCTCGCGCTCTTCAGTAAAGTCCTGGCCAGCTTTTTGATGTTCGGTTTGGTGCTGCGCTTTCAGCTTCTTCATATCTGCCTTGAGCTTGGCAATCTCATCATCTTTCGTTCGGAGGAGGGCAAGCTCATCATCTTTCTTTTTGAGTTTGGCCTGATGCTGCCCTGCTTGTTCGAGAAAATGCAGCATCATATCAGGCACGGGCACACTATCTTCAAGAGATGCTGAAATAGTTTGTTGACCCGGCAAAGCCGAGGTATGAATGTTTGCCGAGCCAAGGAGAAAAGGAGATAGAGAGCATAGCAAGGTTGATCAAGAATAACTTACCCTTGATCTGGTCCAAGTTTTTCCTCATGATGGTATTCTCAGCCTCCACCCCAGCTGCGAAATCCGAATGATGGATTAGTTCAGTGGAAAAAGATGAAGAAAAACGGAAAAATGCCAAGGAAGAAACTTACCCCTTTTATCGTGTTCGGCGATAAGCGCAGTATTTTTTGCACGCAGCATTTTGTGAGTATCCAGGAGATGCTGAAACTCAGCACTCCGGCGATTGGTGGTCACCTGAAAAAAGTACAAAAAGATAGCTTAGTCTTGTGCATATTCAAAATATATGAAATCCGGGCCAAGTGGAACTTAACCCGGCTCTAGGTGTGTGCATATTCGAAGTGTACAAAATCCGGGCCAAGTGGAACTTAACCCGGCTCTAGGTGTGTGCATATTCGAAGTGTACAAGATCCGGGCCAAGTGGAACTTAACCCGGCTCTAGGTGTGTGCATATTCGAAGTGTACAAAATCCGGGCCAAGTGGAACTTAACCCGGCTCTAGGTGTGTGCATATTCGAAGTGTACAAGATCCAGGCCAAGTGGAACTTAACCCGGCTCTAGGTGTGTGCATATTCGAAGTGTACAAGATCCGGGCCAAGTGGAATTTAACCCAGCTCTAGGTGTGTGCATATTCAAAGTGTACAAAATCCGGGCCAAGTGGAACTTAACCCGGCTCTACATGTGTGCATATTCGAAGTGTACAAGATCCGGGCCAAGTGGAACTTAACCCGGATCTAGGTGTGTGCATATTCGAAGTGTACAAAATCTGGGCCAAGTGGAACTTAACCCGGCTCTAGGTGTGTGCATATTCGAAGTGTACAAGATCCGGGCCAAGTGGAACTTAACCCGACTCTAGGTGTCTGCATGTTCGAAGTGTACAAGATCCGGGCCAAGTGGAACTTAACCCGGCTCTAGGTGTGTGCATATTCGAAGTTATCAAGGAGCTACGTTAGTTTTCTAAGGAGCATCCGGCCGAGTAACAAGTTACTCCCCCGGAGGCTCGAGGACTAATGGCTATATCACTAATATCTACAGCATGTTAAGGAAAATATGAAGTAACGTACCTCCATCATCCGACTCGCAAGGTTAATTGCCTTGGCAGCAGTATTCATCTGCGCAGCAAATTCGGCGGGACCGAACTTCTCTAGGAGATCGTCATTGTGGACGAACTCTGCCTTGTTCCAGTATTTACAAACGCGATCAAGGTCGGAGGGTATCGTTCACCGCTAAGCATGTGGGGCGCTACTAGACCCTTGGCATGCGCTTCCCTTCTCTCAACCTGGGCAACGGCGGGGCTGGTGTGCAAAACAAGTTGCACATCAGCTGGCTCGGCAGGGGCATCCTTCGGCAGTGGAGTCTTCTTTGTGAGCATGGACGCAAGTGTACGCTGTCCAGCCTCAATTGACGCTGCCCTGGTGGCGTTAGGAGCCTTTTTGCCCTTGGGCTGCTGCTGAGAAGTTGAAGTTGTTGTAGCTGATTTGCCCTTGGGAGCCACCTTGGTGCTAGCTTTGGTACGGCTGGTATCTTCTCGCCGAGGCTTGGAAGACTCGGACGAGACAGAAGGACTTGGTGCTGTTGATGGTGCTTTTGCTGTTGCTAGGGCGGATGATGATGCTGGTCTTTATGGTGGCGGAGATGCTGTGGGTAACTCGGATGAAGCTGGTTGCGGCGGAGCCGAAGTGGTGGTTGCTGCTGCCTCGACAGAGCCAGTCTCCCCTGCTCCGAGGTTGCCCTCCTCTTGACGAGGTGGGCTGGAACCCGGAGCAGCCGTTGAACCCTCCTGAATGGGGCTCAACGGGCATGAGTTGTTGCCACGAGGGAGAGAAGGGCTATGTCGGAGCGGAGAAGCAATACCGGATCCGCTCTAGGTAACCTCTACTACGGCCCTGCCGAATCAAATCATAAATGATGAGAAATTATAACAAAGGAAGAACAAATAAATAGCAAAGGGAGAAACGACTTACTCATCCGAAGTCAGGGGATCCTTTGGCTTGCGAGCTCTCCGAGCCACGGCCTTAGTCGTGGCCTTGGTGGCACTTTGTCCGTGGACTTCTTTCGCCTCTTAGCTGGCTGAGAAGGTCCGGAGGAAGAAGCAGATGCGGCCCCCCTCTTCTTCGGTGCGACCGGGACAAGCTCATCCATGGCAAGGGGAGGATCTTCATGGATCTGCCCATCGGGGTTAGCTGATGTCGGAAAAGCATAAGAAAGGGGGACAGCGTCAAATGCCTCCATCACCTCAACGTCCGAATCATCTTCATAGTCAGGCCAATCTCTAATGGAAGAGAGTTTACCGGTGGGTCGCTTAGTCGCGTCCGCCATTGGCAGGAACATCTCCTGATCCGGCTCCTCCACATCCGAGGTGTCTCGATGAGGTGCCCATTTGAGAGAAGGCTCGGTGCCATCCTCAATGGTTTGCTGAAGAAACATCTAAGGGAAAGAAAAGACAAAGGGATTAAACCTACAACAGAAACCGACATGTGATACAATTCAGAGAAAGTTTGGGGCACGAGACTTACCGCGGGGGGAAGCCTATCTCGGCAGAAGTGTTCGATCCCCCACGTCCTCTTAGAAGAGAAGTCCTTGTGGGTGGTGAAGAGGGCCTTGACCCAGCGGTAGATCTCGGTGTTATTTAACTCGAACGAGGAGGTCCGGTTGGGGTCATGGCCCCAGCTCATGTGACAGAGTTTGTGCGTGCGTCTCTGAAGGGGGAGATCCGGTTGCGGACGAATGTGATCATGACGTCCTCATTGCGCAATCCGAGATCCTTCAGCTCCTGGAACCTCTTGTTGACTTGGTTCGCCAGGCCAGTGGGCTTCTTGGGGATCTTGTCCCACAGATCCGGGTTAGGAGGACCCGGAGCATAAGGGCGCAGCCGGATCAGATCCTCAGTTGTGCTGTTCCGGACATAGAAGAAAGTCCGGGCCCATCCCTTATAAGAGTCAAGCCCCGTAACTCGGGAAAGATAGACTGTCTCCGGGGGGAGATGGAAGCTGCACCGAACTGCATGAGCTGTTTGTCCTCCGGGTCAAGTTCTATGTTCGGAATCACGTTATGGCGAAGGCCAAAGAACTGGATCCAAAGCTCCTTCATGGGCCATAGTCTGGTGTAGCCCTCGATGGTGGAAGCTAAGGCAGAGAGAGACGTGATGGAGTTAGCCGGAAGATGGTGCGGCTGAAGCTCATACGTATCGAGCCAGTCGTGGAAAAAATCACTATCTGGGAGAACAAACCCGCGTTGGAAGTGAGATAGAAACACCACATACTCACCCGGATTGGGTGAGGGGGCAAGCTCGGCGGCAGCGAGGCATGCGGTGACACCCTCCGGGATGCGCCTGGTGCGATACAGCTAGTCCAGGTCATCATGGCAAACCCAGGATCCAGCCCACGCGCCGCGGTCGGTGTTCGCCACGTCTTCCTCCATTTCTTGCTCAGCGACGGCGAGCTCCTCTTCAGTCATCTTGAGATCACTGCCCTCACTGGCGCTAGCGACGGTGGGTGACAGTGGCTTGGATAGGCGAGGACCTATGGCAGAGGAGATGCGTGAAGATGGCGGCGATGCTGATGCGCGTGGAAGTAGTGCGGCGGCGGTGCTGCTACTCAGATGTGGTGGCGGCACCGCTGTCGCTGAAGAGGAAGAAGAAGAAGCAGGGGCAGAGGGACGCGGAAGTGGGGAAAGAAACCAAGGGGCGCACCCCTCCCCTATTTAACCACTCCCTTGAGGTGTAGTGGGATCGCGTTGTGCGGGCGGGCCACATAGTGTGGCCGTGTACAACCCGGATCAACCAATCAGCAGCGAGCCATAGGAAAGGCCACATGGCGCAGGAGATCCCATGACGTGACGTTGTGATGCAATTAACGAGGCAGCAGGCACGATGTGACATGTGCTACAGTAATAACTGACAATTACTGCGGCGGTTATTGGCGTAGGCCCTTAAAATGAGGCAAACGTGATGATTACCCTCCACGTGGGGAAGCGTACAAGAGAAGTAAGAATGATCCAGATGAATATGAGGTGACCCGGCCATCGAGTGAAAACTCGGAATGTGCCAAGGGAATGTAAACCTATGAAAATCCAGACTATGAGGTAACTCAGAAAGAGAACCAGAGGCTCGATAAAATTGAACCTGTTGTGGCCATAGCGGCTAAGGCAGCTAAGACCGCACCAGCTTCAGGGACTAATGTTGGGGGATACCCCCGGGTAGGGTCACACCAGGGTATAAAGGCCGAGTTAGCCGAGGTACGGCAAGGTCAAAGCGGATGCTGGCCGAGTCACCTCAAGGTAGGACGAATCACGGGGTAACCCGGACCAGGGGATGTCCACCTAACTAGGTCTCAGCCGACTTATATCGAAAGTCGGTGAGATGTATCTAACTTGTATGCAGGAACAGGTATGGCCAGATCGACTAGGTACGATCCGGGTTATAGCAAGCTTACAAGAGAAGGAAGGTATCTCGCTGGTCAAAGGGTGACCACTGTACGCAGAGCGTGAGCAAAGCGGACAGAGGCCAGGACCACCAAGGCGTGGCCGACAAAGGTGACGAAGCCTGTGTCGGATGACGCGGGCGCCGTAGAGGCTCACGTAGCCTCTGCATGGATGACGCTGGGTTAAAGTAACCCGGTCGGCTTACTATTTTGGGAAGAGGCATATTCCTTGGAATATGCCTCCACGTATGCCCTAATTGGAGACCTAGCGACCCCTATATAAGGAGGGCTAGGGCCTCTGTAGAAGGGGTTGAGTTTTACTTGGTTGGTATTGAGAGGTTTATGTTCTACGAGCAAGTTCCTGAGGGCTAGCTAGTGGTGAGATTAAGAGAGTTCCTTCTTCCTCCTCTCCCTAATACAGCTCGAGGATCACTTGTAATCCATGGAAGTGAATCAAATACAAAGCTACTGTGTGTGGAATCACCACACTATCCCTCCCTGGATTCCCCTAGTGCATTTAGTCCCCACCTTTAGCCTATACATGGCATTTGCCGTGACACCACCACGACAAAAAATGCTTTGCAAGACCTTTGTTTGTTTCACATAAAGAAAACATAGCATAGTGGTATTCAGCTTGTCCCTCATAGAGTAGAAAACATAAATGCATAGGCCACCTTCAAAGTTCATAAGAGTGACTAGATACAAATAGTTTAAAACAAGCAATATCAAAGCTATGCATCAATCAACAAGTCTTGGGACAATGCACATAGAACTAAGAATGGCCACTATGCTCTCAAAGTAGGTGCATAAAGATAGAAGGTGGAGACTCAATATATTGGTGGAAGAAAGGCCTTCATAGAAGGAAGCAGAGATTCAAGTTTCATAAAGAGCTTCCAAAAATTATGGTACTTATAGCTTTCAGCTCTCATTGCCCCTATCATTAGCATCTTGAAGTGATTAAGTGTCGTGGAAATGGCCACGGCAGTCGCTGCCATAGGCAGCGATTGAGTGTTTCGTGAGGAAGAGTTGGCGGCCATCTGCGGTGCGAGATGGGGGCGGATGCACATGGGTTTACCCAGGTTCGCCCCCCCGGAGGGTAAAGACCTACTCCTGCTAGATTAGATTATGAGAGAGTGAGTTACAAGGGTGGCGAGCTCGGCAGATAGGCAGCGAGTCGCTTGAGGGGGTGTATGATGGAACGTAAGTCTCTAGGATACCCTAGGGAGGTTTATATATGAAGCACCTCGCTGGGGTTTACAAGCTGCCTCTGAACAAGATAAGGATCCGGGGGCTTTTGACCTAATCCGACTGGGCTTACGCCACGCTCGGGCTTCGATGCCGTCGATGGGCCTCTCCTTTCTTTCGAGTCCGGTCGCAGTCCTTCAGGCGCACTTGCAGGCCTTTTGGCCCACTCGGAACGCACTGCTAAGCATACCCCCTTTGGCATATCCCCATCAGTAGTCCCCGAGGCCCTCGTTGACGCAAGCGTGGGCGTCCTTTTGGTGTTCGAAGTAGGCGAGCCCAATTTGGGTGCCCAGTCGAATCGGCGATGGACTTTACTAGAACCAAGGAGAATTTCCCCATAGCCCCATCCGTCATTTTAGTAAGCATCACTGCCGTCCAGTAATCGTTTCGACGAGAAGAGAGACTGGCGGGTGGCGAGTAGACCAATAGGAGTTGGACCGTCAGACCTGGTCAAACTATCCGTTGGAATTTCCAACGGTAACTTCGGCGCAATTACCGTGAGTAACGGCTATCCCGATTTTGGCGGGTGACGTTTCCCGTATAAGTGGAGTGACGGATCAGCTTTGTGATCCTGCTCCGCATTTTTCATCCTTCCTCATTTGCTCTTTCTTTCTGCTTCCTCCCGATTTACTCTCCCCGTGTCGCGTGATTCCACTTCTCACTCGATGGCGCCTCCCAAAGGCTCATGGGGGAAATCCAAGTGCACCACGGCCTAGCTGAGATCCTTTGAGGACGTCGGGGTGCTCCGCAAGGGGAATTGGCGGGTTCCCCCTCCTCCGAGACCGAGCCGAAACCGTGACCCGGCGAGTTCATTTGCTTCACCAGCCATCTAGAGAGGGGCTTAGGGTTCCCTACTTCGCTCTTCTTCCGCCGCTTCTGCGCGTACTACGCGATTAAGCCCTCAGATCTTGGTCCACACAGCATCAAGCAGCTGGCGATCTTCGTCGCCTTCTGCGAATGCTACCTCGGCTGCAGGCCATATTTCCCGCTATGGCTGGAGCTCTTCCACGGCCGCATCGGGCGCGAGGCGTCCAACGGCTTGATGCTGGCCACAGGCGGGGTAACCTTCCAGTTGAAGCCGAAGTCCAACTTCGTCAAGCTCCTCCTGCCGAAGAAGGCCGCCAGCGAGTGGAAGAAAAGCTGGTTCTACGTCAAGGAAGCCACTCCCTCCGGCGAGGTCTCTCTTCCTGAATTCGTCGCCGAGAGGAGCGAGCCCTGCCGACTGGCGCCGAAGAAGCTCCCTGAAGATCAGCGGATGGCCGTCACGGAAATGATGGATCAGATCTAGAAGCTGAAGGACCAGGGGTTGATTCCAATCAACCTCTACAATTGCTGGCTCAGGCGGCGCCTGGTTCCGCTGGCGGCTCGTCCACACTGGATGTACGATTACAGCGGGAAGCATGATCCATCCCAAACCAGCAAGGAGTCATGGGAGGCTGAGGACTACAAAGCCGCCCTGAAGAGGATTACCGATGCGGAGTTCACGGGCGCTACGGTCGGGGTCGCCCCGTATACTCCCGTGAAGAACGAAGCCCCAACAGTGAGTTCTCTTTCCAATCGCTGCGTTCGTACCTCAATTTAAGTCTTTTCGCTTGGCGTGTCTTGACTCGCAGATCTTCTCAGCTTTTTCAGGTATTGGAGGGTTGGCTCCCTCCGCTTGACAAGGAAGTTCCCCAAGAACTGGAGGAAGATTCTGAGGGGGATCCTTCCGATAGCGACGGGGAAGAAGAAGAGGTCCCTCCCCCAGCGCCTGTGGCTTGCAAGACCCGAATGCAGAAGCAACGAGAGGTCGAAGCGAGCCGTAGCCTGGACGAGTTCGAAGAGGGTGACAAGGTCGCCCAGGAGCAAACGTCCCGGCGCACTGCTACACCGTCGAAGCCCCCACGCTGGCCCAAGTCGTTGGCAAAGAGGCCTCCATCACCGGCCAGGTCGTCAGTGGTGTTCGAGTCGGGTGACGACTCTGACGACAAAGGGTCTCCTGAAGTATCGCGCAAGGCCCCAGGGGACACGGTCTTGGCGAAGGGGTCGGAGGGCGAGGATATAGAGGTGGTGGTGGAGGTTCCCCTGGCGACGATCGCGCCGACGGTCTCGGGGGTTCCTAGCCAAGAAACAGCTGAGGCGACAGCGCCCAAGTCGCCACAGTCGTCGAAGGCGGCGGCGGCGGAGCCGGAGATCCCGGCGACTGTAGCTTCATCGTCAAGGAAGCCCTCGGTTTCATGGGCTTCGGACGTCTTCGAGAGGGGGCTCAGCCGCAAGCTGGGTCCCGAGTTGGACAAGCCCGCCCATATCAGTACCGGGCTTCGTGTCCTTCCAGTCGCCAAGTAAGTTGTGCTTCCTCGTCCCAATTTGCCTTGCTTTTTTCGTGTTGTGGTCGTGCTGATTGGAGGGGTTCGTGCAGGCCGGGGGCTAAGAAGATTAGTCGCCCTTCGGTTGCCAATATTCCACCAGCCACTGGCGTGGGAGAGGGCGATCCGCCCAAGAAGAGGAAAGCCTCTGAAGATGTCGCAGCCGCCGAAGTCGCGAAGAAGAAGAAGGGGGGTGCTGACGATGCTGCGACCGGGAGAAGCGCCGCGGAGCCAGCTGCTGCGCCGCTCGTCAAAGAGGTGGCGGCGACGCGATCAGAACCAGCACCGGTTGCGTCCGTGCCGGAGGCGCCGGTCCCGGCGGCCAGCGTCCCTACCAGGGTGTGGGTAACGTTCCCTCGCTTTATGGCGAAGGGGTTTCTAGGTGTTACGGACGCGCAGTCCCCACAAAGTCCGGAAATCGTGGACACGGAGATTGGGGCTCGCCACGGGCGCACCTCCTTCACGGTCCCGTTGACTGACGCCGCTGATCTTCACAAGATGCTCGGCGCTGCTATTCAGGTATGTCCAGTCCCCGAATTCCTAGTCATTGAATTTCAACGGTTAGGAATTGTTTTTCTTTTCCTTCTCCAGTCCCCGAGTTCCTAGTCGTTGAATTTCAACGGCTGGGAACTGGGTTTTGTTTTTCTTTCTTCTCCAGTCCGCGAGTTCCTAGTCGTTGAATTTCAACGGCTGGGAACTGGGTTTTGTTTTTCTTCCTTCTCCAGTCCCCGAGTTCCTAGTCGCTGAATTTCAGCGGCTGGGGACTGGGTTTTCTTTTCCTTCCAATGCTTTAGCTGAGTTCTTTGTTTTTTAGGGGTTACAGCGGGAATCGACTGATCGGCAGGCTACACGAGAGCGCTTGGAGCGTGACTTGCGCAAGGCGCAGGAGGTGAACCGGCGACTTCAGGAGGCGATCGGTGAGTGTCTGTTTGGCTTTGTTCTTCTTTGCTTGGTATGAGCTGGTTGTGTGCAATACTCTGATATCTCCACTTGCAGATGGTTTCCCGGCTGAGGTCTCCAAGGCTCGTGAGGGGTATGTCCCACTCACCGAACTGGACGCGGCGAATGGGCGAGTGGCCTCCCTGGTCAAGGAGTTGGAGGAGGCTAAGGCGGCCTCAATTTCTTCGGAGGAACAGGCGAAGGCTGCCGTCACCGCGGCTGAAGAGGAACGCAAGGCCACGGACTCCATCATTGTGGGGCTGCATAACGAGCAGACCGCCTTGGAGAAGCACGTCAAGGAGAATTGCCGCAAGCTTCTTGGTGAGTCTGTGTCTTTGCTTTAGTCTTTTGTCGGGTTCCCGCTTTGGGGGTTTCATTGTTTCACTGACATCTGACTTTGCAGCTATGGTAGGCCAAAGCGATCCGGTGGTGCAGACTTACACCGCCTCGCAGTGCGTAACTGGTTGTGTGTGCAGGCGGCTCTTCAGGGCATGTCTCCCACCGAAGTCATCCCTGGGGGGCTCACAGAGGTGTGGCGCTATCTGGAGGAGGTGCCCGCGGTTGTGGAGTGGATGACGCGCTCGGCGTTCAGACGCAGGGCCGCCACGGCGTTGAGCTTGGGTCTCGCGCATTTCCCCGAGGACTTTGATCTTGGCGATGTCACGAGTGGCTATCCATCAGCGATCGGCACGGTGGAGATGTCGGAGGTGCTGAAGCTGACCGCGAAGGCCACTCCTTATGTCGATCGTGTCTTGGCGATGGGGGATCTGCTGCCGTACCAGGAGACAGTGTTGGCGCCTGGCGACCCCGAGCCGGAGCACCGCGACATGAAGTCGGAGCAGCCCTTCCGGTCGTCATTGGCAAAGTCGCTGACCACGTATCCGACGAACTCGTGGCGGCCCTTTGTGCGCGTCAAGGGTGGTGGCGCTTCTTCTTCATTAGGGCCTTTGGAGTAAGCAAATGCAAGAGTTGTAATGGATGCCAAGTGGCGAACGCTGTATGACATTTTGTAATGTATGTCATGGGGACTTGGTCGACTCATGTTATGATTAAGGAAACGTTTTGTTCAACAATTTGGGCGAGTCCCCGAGCGCGTCTGCCCTTTAATGGGGTATAACTCGACTGTGTATTTCTGTGTGTTTGATTTGTTTACGCGTTTGTTTTTATACCTCGCGTCTTCTGAGTGGCGAGTCCCCGAGCGCGGGTAGGTTTGCTTGTGAGCGAGTCCCCGAGCATCGTGCCCGACCGTATTGGTCGTGATCCTGTTGCAGGTTGTGAATGTGTTGTTTTGTAACACGTCTCCTCCCCTGGCCCGGAGAGCCAGTCGCTTGGCGAGCCCTAGGCAGCTCTCTTACTTGGTGTGTTCCCGAGCCACGTGGGGTTCCCGTTTTGCGGAGTCCTCGTGCGTGGTACTTAACCGTTCGAGTCGCTTTGCTCGAGGGTGGGAGGGATAGAACATTGTGGGAAGCGTGTATCGGACGTCTTGGCCCGGTGGGCCAGTCGGGCTAGGCGACTCCAATGGCGGCTCCGGATTGGCGTTTTTCATGGACGACACAAGGCCCGAATATTTCCGGTGCCCTTGTGCCGCACTACTTTGCCGTGCCGGTCGCTCGACTAGAGGTTGACTTCCGTGAATAGCTTATTGCTTGCATGTACGAGTGCGAGTGGCACAAGAATATGGCGAGTGGGCACAATTTGTGCGATCCGAATGAACTTCATTTATATTTTCTGACACGGTACAATGTGTGGTTCTAAGTATAGAACTTTCTGAGGAGGTTTACATTCCATGGCCTCCCGACCTCCAACTGGCCATCACCCCGTATGTCGATGAGGTAGTAGGCATCGTTGCCAAGGACTCGGCCTATGGCGAATGGCCCCTCCCATGGAGGGGAGAGCTTGTGCATGCCCTTCTTGTCTTGGGCCAGTCGTAGGACCAGGTCGCCTTCCTAGAAGGTGCGAGTTCGCACTCGGCGGCTGTGATAGTGGCGAAGTCCTTGCTGGTATATGGCGGTGCGGGAGCAAGCCAGGTCGCGTGCTTCATCAAGTTGATCGACGCTGTCTTGGCAGGCGGTCTCGTTGGCCGCCTCGACGTAGTTGGTGACTCGAGGGGAGTCGTGCTCCAGGTCTGTTGGCATTACGGCCTCGGCGCCATACACCATGAAGAAAGGCGTGAACCCGGTAGATCGGTTGACGGAGGTGCGGATCCCCCATATCACAGAGCGGAGCTCGTCGACCCAGTATCCTGGGGTGCGCTCGAGGGGCACCTGCAGTCGCGGCTTGAGCCCGTGGAGGACGCTCTGGTTGGCGCACTCTGCTTGGCCGTTTGACTCCGGGTGGGCGACTGATGCGAGGTCGAGTCGTATGTCGTGCTCCTCGTAGAATTCCGCCATGGACCCCTTGGCGAAGTTGGTGCCGTTGTCTGTTATGATGTTGTGCGGGTAGCCATACCGGTAGATGAGTTCGCGGAGGAACTTGGTAGCCGTCTTGCCGTCGCACTTCTTGATCGGCTTGGCCTCCACCCATTTGGTGAACTTGTCGACTGCGACCAGGAGGTGGGTGAAGCTAGATGGGGCCTTCTTGAATGGGCCTACCATGTCCATGCCCCATACGGCGAATGGCCATGTGATGGGGATTGTCTTGAGTGCCGAACCAGGAAGGTGTGTCTGGTTAGCGTACTTCTGGCATCCGACGCATCTTTGGACGACGTTGGTGGCATCGGCGTGTGCGGTGAGCCAGTAGAAACCGTGCCGCATGGCCTTGGCGACTAGCGACTTGGCGGCGACGTGATGGCCGCAGTCGCCGGCGTGAATGTCCTAGAGGATCTTGCGGCCTTCCTCTGGCTGTACGCAGCGCTGGAACACGCCGGTCACGCTGCGCTTGTGGAGCTCGCCGTTGATGATGACGAAACATTTGCAGCGGCGCATGATCATTCGCACCTATGTCTCGTTGCTCGGTAGGAGTTTGTGTTCCAGGAAGGCGACGTATGGTGTTGTCCAGTCGCTAGGTTCCACAACCATGGCGACTAAGGCCGGTTCTGGTTGAAGTGGGATCCCGATGTCGATCTCCTTCGGTGGGCTGACGGAGGGTTGTGCATGATCTCGAGGAAGACGCCTACTGGTGGCGCCTGTCGAGTCGATCCGATGCGGGAAAGGGCGTCTGCCTCCTCGTTTTTACGCCTGTCGATCCACTCGACGGAATAGCCATCCAAGTGTCCTCCCAACTGGTCGACGGCTTGGCGGTACGCTATCATTGTTGGGGAAACAACGTCGCACGTCCCGGCCACTTGGCCGGCGACTAGGTCGGAGTCGCCGTAGCATCGTAGGTGGTTGATGTTCATCTCCTTGGCGGCTCTCATGTCGTGGAGGAGGGCCTCGTATTCTGCCATGTTGTTGGTGCAGGGTTTGAAGTTGAGGTGGAGCACGTAGCGGAGCTTGTCTCCTTTGGGGGAGGTCAGTATGACCCCAGCCCCCGTGCTGTCAGTGTTTTTGGAGCCGTCAAAGTGGAGCGACCAGTAGTGGAGGTATGGGAGCTTCTCTGGCTGTTGTGCTTCTTCCCAGTCTACAAGGAAATCGGCTAGGGCTTGTGACTTGATCGCTTTTCGGGGCTCGTACTTGATATTGTGGACGGCGATCTCGACGGCCCACTTGGCAACTCGCCCTGTTGCCTCGCGATTGCATATGATGTCCTACAGGGGCGCGGAGGAGACCACCGTGATTGGGTGCTCCTAGAAGTAGTGTGGGAGCCACCGCTGTGCTCAGAATACCGCGTACACCAGTTTTTGGTATTGCGAGTAGCACTGTCGTGAGTCTGTTAGGACTTCGCTGATGTAGTATACGGGGCGCTGTATGGGGCGCTCCTTGCGCTCTTTTGGTCGTTCGACGACCATCACAGCGCTGACGACTCGATTGGAGGCCGCGACGTAGACGAGCATTGGCTCTTTGTCGAGTGGCGCGGCGAGTAGTGGTGCCGCGAGTAGCACTTGTTTGAGTGCTTTGAGTGCGTCGTCGGCCTCCGCGTCCCATTGGAACGTTGGGTTCTTGCGCATCAGGCGGTAGAGGGGCATTGCCTTCTCGCCTAGTCGGGGGATGAAGCGACTGAGAGCCACGACTCGCCCTGCCATCTTTTGGACGTCGCGCAGGCACTCGGGTTTCCCGAGTCGCACGATGGTGTCTATCTTGGTGGGGTTGGCTTCAATGCCTCGCTTGGAGACTATGTACCCCAGAAGTTGTCCGGTGGGTACGCCGAAGGTGCATTTTCCAGGGTTTAGCTTGATGTTGTACCTCCGCAGATTTGCGAAGGTTTCTGCTAGGTCGGCGAGCAGATCGTCCTGGCGGGTGGATTTTACCACCACGTCGTCGATGTAGACATGAATGTTGCAGCCAATTTGGCTCGCTAGACACTCCTGCATGCACCTCTGGTATGTGGTTCCTGCGTTCTTGAGGCTAAACGTCATGGCCGTGTAGCAGAATGCGCCGAATGGCGTGATGAACGCCGTCTTCTCCTCGTCTTCGACCGCCATCTTGATCTGGTTGTAACCAGAGTAAGCGTCGAGAAAACACAGCGACTCCGATCCCGCGGTCGAATCGATGATCTGATCGATGCGCGGTAGGACGAACTCCTCCTTCGGGCAGGCGCTGTTGAGATTGGTGTAGTCGATACACATTCTCCAGGTGTTGTTCTTTTTGAGAACCAGGACTGGGTTTGCCAGCCACTTGCAGTACTTGATTGACCGGATGAAGCCTGCGGCTAGCAGGCGTTGAACTTCCTCGGCGATTGCTCGACGGTGCTCTTCATTGAAGGGCCGTAGCAACTGCTTTACTGGTCACACTTTGGGGTCGGCGTTAAGTTTGTGCTCAGCGAGTTCCTCGGGACACCTGGCATGTCAGATGGCTTCCATGCGAAGATGTCGCGGTTCTCACAGAGGAACCCGATGAGCGCGCTTTCCTATGCGGGGCTCATGTGCGCCCTGATGGTAACCGTCTGGCTGGAGTCACCTGGGACGAGCTCGACGGTGCAGGTGTGCGTGGTCGCCTCGAACGTGCAGTTCACGGCGATCAGTTTCTTCAAGATGGTGGGATCGTCCTTGTTGATGTTTCCCGCGTATTTCGCGAGCTCCTCCGCATGGTCAGTCTCCGCGGGGATGACGGTGTCGGCGAGTTTGGCGCCTTTTTCCTTGCACTCCACGGCCATATCGGGGTCGCCGTGGACGGTGATGATGCCGCTCGACCCGGGGAGCTTCATCATGTTGTAGACGTAGTGTGGGGTCTCCATGAACTTTGCGAATGCCTGGCGGCCCAGGACGCAGTGGTAGGGACTACGGAAGTTCACCAGCTCAAAGACGATTCTCTCCGTGTGGTAGTTTGCCGGGGTGCCGAAGGTGACTGGCAGCGTCACCTTCCCGATCGGGTATGCCTTCCGACCGGGGACGATGCCGTGGAAGGTCGTTAGTGTTGGCTCGATGGCTGTTTCTGGGAGCTGGAGCCTTTTGAAGATCTCGAGGTACAGGATGTTGATGGAGCTCCCACTCCATCAGTGTCTTGGGCAGCCAGTAGTCGGCCACCTTTGGCCTGACCACCAGGGCGACTCGCCCTGGATATTCGATTCTTGGCGCGTGGTCCTGGCGACTCCAGGTGATGCTCTGTTCAGACCAGTTTAGGAAGCAGGGGATGTCGACTTGCGCCACCGCATTGATGGCGACCGCGCGGGCGAGTACCTTCTTCTCACGCTTCGTGCCGAGCCCAGTGAAGGTATGTAGCGACCCGACGGCGGTTCCGAAGCCACCACCATTCTTGTTGTCCCGCGGTTGGTTGTTGTTGGGGTCCTCCCTTGCACGTCTCGCCTTCTCGGTCTCTTTGAGAGAGTGGCATTCGGCGGTGGTGTGGGTGGCGGGTTTCCCTCCCTGCTGTGGTATATGCAGGGCTGATTGAGCAGGGCGGCGGGGTCGAATTTCAGCCTCGTCGCGTTGTTGGCGCGGTAGTTCCCACTGTCGCGGTTGTTTCCTCCATCGCGGCGGTAGTTCTTGGAGTCGCGTTGGCCGTAGCCGGCGTTGGCGACAAAGTCGACTCGCCCGTCGGTCCGGCGCTTGCCAGTGATGCGGGTGTTGCTGTAGCGCATGTCGCGTAGGCGCCCGCTATCGTGGATGCTAGTGCGCCATCTTCCTCCCGACTCGTCATCGGAGTCTTGGTTGGGGTCCTCCTCCGCGTAGCGCTTGGCGATCTCGAGGAGGTCGGGGATGTTATCGAGCGTCCGGTAGACCCTCTTGATCTTGGTGACCAGAGGTTCATACCGGCACGCGTTCTTGAAGCAGTGTATCGTCGTGTCTGGGTGGATGCCGGAGGCGTTTATCCACAGTTCTTGCCACCTTTGGATCCACCGACGGGTCGACTCACGTTGTCCCTAGATGCATCGCTCCAAGTCCTCTATGGTGGTGGCGCGAGTGTAGGAGCCCTCGAAGTGCCTGATGAAGGCGTCCCGCATTTCTTCCCAGGAATCGATGTTGTCGGCTGGTAGAGTGTTGATCCATTGCCGGGTCGCGCCCTCCATCATCAGGGGAAGGTAGCGAGCGGCGAGCAGGTCGGTGTGGCCTGCGATCCCCATTGCCATGAGGTATGTGTCCAGCCAGACGACGGGGTCGTACTTCTCGATCTCCTTCGGGGCCTTGAAGTTGGCGGGGTATTTTTCCCCACGGATCATGGGTCCAAAGCATTGCGGCCCGACTCGGCTGAGCGAGCCTCTTGGCTCCGGGTCGCCGCGGTTGGCAAGGGTGTGTCACAGGTCGTAAGGTTGGCGCGACCGCCATGCCTGATTGTTGATGATGTGCGTTCGGGCATCGAGGGGTTGCCCGTTTGCGGCGATGGTGTTGTTCGCAGGTCGCGGCTCGTTGGTCGACAACGCGGGGTTGGCGGCCCTTGGTTTGTTCGCCAGGGGTTGGGGTGGTGGGGAAACTATTGCGTTAGACACGGTGGGGTGGCCGCTTGATGCCGCCCTGCTTGCTGACGAGCGGGAATACATCCGCCCCCGCCGGTCGACTCTCGCGGCCTGTTGCTCGACGGCCCTGACAAGTAGGGCCTTGGCGTACTGGATCTGTAGCGTGCCGTCGCCGTGGACATCGAGGTTGGCGATCGCGGCATCGGCCGTGACGATGTTGTCCATCGGGGTGGAGTACAGTGGTAACCCGTTGGCATCCCGGGCTTGAGGTGAGATGATGATCCGTGGTTGGTCTGGTGGGGGTGCGCGGCCCATGGGTGGTGGAGGGGACCCATTCGCCGGTGCTCCAGGTGGTGGTCTCGCGGGGTTGCCTCCTCCTAGAGGCGCGTTCTTGCCGTGTTCGCGCTCGGCGGCGCGTGTGGGGTCGCCCTCGTCGTTGAAATTTAGGACGCGGCCCTGAACATCAGGGTTTAGGCGGGTCCTGATGCGGCGCTGGTGATAGTGACAGCTCCTTCACCGTCTCTTGTTCGAGGCGGTATTTCTCACGCTCGGCGAGTTCGTTGCGTTGCGCCTCCTGGAGCCGCAGGCGGGCTGGTTCCACCTCCGTGGCCGTCACGGTCGGCGAGATCGGCATGGAGAACGGATCTGGCGGGGTGGCCGTGCTACCCGCCATGTAGATCGCGTTGAAGCGATTGGATCTGGCGTGAAAATCCTCGGGGGATTCCGAGCCAGACTCGGAGTCAAAGATCCCCAGGATGGAGGGATCCTCGAAATCCTCGGGGTTGGAGACTCGCGTGATGGAGTCCTCCCGTGACGCGGCGGTGATGGATCCGTTGACCGATGCAGGGGTCATGGAGTCAGCGTCGTCGTTTAGGGCATTCTCGTTGGTGGCAATGTTGGTCTCGACCGCGTCACTAGCGGCCAAGTCGTACTCGGTGACGAGGCCCCTGATGGAGCGGACCTGCTCCTCCGAAAGCAGATCGCGGTGTGGAGGCGACCCGCCGACGATCATCGTCGCGGATGGATCGACCGCGCCGGTAAAGCCGACGAAGAGGTTGATGGAGCCGATCGGCATCACCACGGCGTGCGTGACGGCCGAGATGTAGATGCCGGCGAGATCTGCAAGATCCCGCCGATGGCGATCATGCGGCCGGTGGCGAGTGGCCGCTCGATCAGCGAATAGGGTCTCGCAGCAGAACTCAGGCCAGTCCCGTTATGCCCCACGGTGGGCGCCACTGTCGTGGAAATGGCCACGGCAGTCGCTGCCATAGGCAGCGATTGAGTGTTTCGTGAGGAAGAGTTGGCGGCCATCTGCGGTGCGAATGGTGGCAGATGCACATGGGTTTACCCAGGTTCGGCCCCCCGGAGGGTAAAGACCTACTCCTTCTAGATTAGATTATGAGAGAGCGAGTTACAAGGGTGGCGAGCTCGGCGGCTAGGCAGCGAGTCACTTGAGGGGGTGTATGATGGAATGTAAGTCTCTAGGATACCCTAGGGAGGTTTATATATGAAGCACCTCGTTGGGGTTTACAAGCTGCCTCCGAACAAGATAAGGATCCGGGGGCTTTTGACCTAATCCGACTGGGCTTCTGCTACGCTTCTGGGCTTCTAGTCGCCAGTCGATGGGCCTCTCCTTTCTTCAGAGTCCAGTCGCTGTCCTTCAGGAGCACTTGCAGGCCTTTCGGCCCACTCGGAATGCACTGCTAAGCATACCCCCTTTGGCATATCCCCATCATTAAGGTTAAAGTGAACAAACTATGGTGTACATGCTTGACGAAGTATAAGTTAGAAATCTCATGTACCTTGAATACGAGGGTCGCTCCTCATGCTACTCAAGTTTAGTCACCGGTAAGTTCTTGTCATCGTAAGTACATGTGTATCATAGAGAACCTCCAAGGGGGGTACCCCTTGCCCGATGATACAGAAGAATCCCCATATCAAAATGACAAGGCAAGCAGACAACGAGCATCGCAGCAATCTTCTTATTTACCATGGGAACATGGTGCTTTTTTCTCTCTTTCCTCTTTTCATAATATCCTTTTTTTCTCTTTTTCTTTTTTTTCTCAATATAGGACTCTTTTTTTATAAGAAGAATGCTTCATAGACAGCTCATTATAGTTACTCTACAGGTTTCCACCATGTCAGCATGGATTAGACCAGCGGCCCAAGCGTTTCTCTAACACACATACATAACTCCATGGACTTACAAGCTCCCCTTTCATTTCACACCGACGACATCAATAGACAAAATAGCATGATATCAACTAAGTACAAAGTACCCTTGCAATGTTGAAAGCGTTCCTTGTGACAACATGGTTCTGCTAATCCCCAACAAATAAGTGCAAGCATATACAACATAGAAGACACAATGGTTCAAGTTTATTAAAGGCAAGAAAAGTAAAGTGTGCCATCAAGTTCGTGAGAGCTTTAATCACTAGTTTTCTCATAACAAGTTTAATTTGGAAGGTAAACAAAAACATGAATATACTTGGAATAGCATATGCTAATAGGTAGGTATGGTGTACTCTTTGGAAATAACTTGGTTTAGGGAGTTGGATTCATGAGTGGAACTCATACTTGGTTAGAGAGGCTAGCAAAAGACTAGGACCGACATACTAAGAGAGCAGTAATGGCCATAATCATCCAGAGTGACAGAACATCATTGATCAAAGCATAAAGTGATACTACAAGTTGAAACTAAAGGATCATAAAGTCTTAGGTGACTTGAGATAGTCATAACATGGTTTGAGCATGCGCCAAGTCAACCCAAATAAATCATCAAAGGAGAATACCACAATACTATGCTTTAATATGCTAAAACAACGCATGATTCATCCAAGGCACATTAAGAAATCTCAATTGTTTATAACAAGTCATGCTACAACAAAGAATACTAAGAATAAAGCCCAAACAATATCAAGCATGGCATGACAAAGCATAGGCCATAGTAAAAAACAAATTGACGAGGGTTTAACTCATCAATGCCCATTGTTATGGACTTGGGTTTTGGAGAAGGAGGGAGCGCTGGAGACATCTATCGGCTAGCAAACAAGCACACAGGGGACAAAGATATACCCAGGTTCAGGCCTCGTAGAGGTCCCTACTCCTGCTTGTCTGCTCGTGGAATTATCGAAGGAACCGAAGGTTACAATGGTGCGCAGATGCGATCTGGCGAGGGTGGTGGAAACTAGGGTTGTGTGTGTGTCCTCCTCGCTGCCCCCTCCCAGCCTTTATATAGATAGGCTAGGTCCTGGGTAGCAGGTCGAGTCGGTTACAAATTAGGGTTTTCCCCTTTGAACTTTCTATCTTTAGCTTCTTCTTGTTCTTCAAGCAATCGAGAGTCTGTAGGTTACTCGAATCCTTCGTTTGGGCCTTGGCGACACCGTGGGCCTGTACATATTTTGACCGTATATACCAAGCTCGAGTACCTGTAGGGTATACCCATGTTAGTAGCTCCCGAGTGTCCAGTGGAATCGCAGATTCGACTAGGGACGTTTTGAAGTCTTTCGAGTGCCTGAACGAGTATATATTTCGACTGCTTTTAATTGTGTCACAGGGATTGTTGATATATGTGTCTAATATAACCGAAGTATCGATATCAGTTAACCACCTTAGGGTGAAACAATGCAATCTACTCGAACTCGAGTCCCCGGACTCGAATCCGGAAAAGTGCTGGTGTAATTCGACTCAAGCCGTGGAGGTCTTACAAGAGTCGAATTCCAGTTATATGGGTGTGAGCACTCGACGCGTCCGTCAGGGCATATTCATCGTACCTGCAGGCATGGATATGTTTCTGGTAGTGCGCAGCTAATGTGTTGCCAGGTCTTGTTCAGGTGTTACCTTCACGCTGTAAGCGCGGCATCCAAATTTTATCATCGTGGAGACGATTCGGGTGATCCAATAGACGCAATCTCTTTGTAGGGAAAAATTATGAGGCGGTGGCGCCATGAGTTTCGAGTGTGGATGTTATTGACACACAGTTTTTGCATAAATAATCATAGGGTGCGCGACCAACGCTCCCTATGGGAGTAGCCCCCGAGTGCCTGGTTGAGTCGAAGACTCGGTGAGACTAAACAATCATTTTTTCTTTGTCGTCTTTTGCTTGCTTGTTTCAGTCGAATTTTTTTCCAGCGCTCCCTATGGGAGTAACCCATGTCCATAGTCGAATCGTGTTTCGAGTGGTTTGGGTTTGCTTCTGATTGTCCATATTCCTGAAAAAAGAAAAGAAAAATCTTAGGGTGCGCGGCCAGCGCTCCCTATGGGAGTAGCCCCCGAGTGCTTGGTGGAGTCGAAGACTCTAGCAAGGACTAAAGTAGTTGAAGTTTTCTGTTGCGTAGCTTTGATGACGTCAGTGCTGACGCTTGTATGACCTCAGTTGCCCGTGTGAGCGAGTTTGACGGGACGTGACGAGCAGTGGGTCCCACTGTCTGACTTTGATTTGACTGGGCATGCGTAATGTTTATTTTAACTGCGTCTCCTTGATTTCCGTGCGTAATGGGAGTAGTAGAGGGACGGTTCGCGCTTTCCCTTCTCCACGTGTCCAACGCGATGTGTGCCACGCGTTCAGTAGGGTTTTTCTGAGCCGTTGGATTGCATCTTCCAGGGGTTAAGTAGCAGCGATGCAACGGTAATTTTCCCAACTATTCTCATTCATCCTTGCTGCCATCACCATTGCCGCTGCTCCTCTGCTTTTCTCTGCGCCTGTTTCCTCCATGACGCTGGACCAGCTCCGCTCGTTTCCGAGCTACTTTCTTCGCTCGCATCGCTGTCGTGCAATGGGGAAGAAGAAGGGAGGCACTGCTGCTGATTCTGCACCCTTCGCTTCATGGCGAAGAAGAAAGGGCAGCTCATGCTATGGCACTTCTTATGCCACCGGCGGGAAGAAGAAAGTCACGGGCACCCGCGTCACGAATGGTGCATGGCGCCCTTCCATCATCAAGGCGTCCGATCTCCGTCTTAGTCACCAAGACGGAGTATTGTTTGCCGCAGTCGCAGAAGCGCGTGTCCCCAGCGGTGAGACCATTCCTGCTCCACCCGCTGGATTTCGAGTGATGTTTCTAGCATTCATCATTCGTGGTCTCTCCTTGCCTCTTCACCCCTTCTTTAGGGGTCTTCTTTGTTTTTACGGGCTCCAGCTCCATCAGCTGTCCCCAAATTCGATCCTCCAAATTTCTTGCTTCATCACGCTCTGCGAGTGCTGGCTCGGAATCGAGCCACACTTCGGGCTTTTCAAGCGCATCTTCAAATTGAAGCGTCAGTCTGCGTCTGGCTCTTTAGTTTACGATGTAGGTGGTTGCGGAATCCACGTTGACCCATCCGCCATCTACTTCGACATCAAGCTCAAGGCGTCCGTCCAAGGGTGGAGGGACAAATGGTTCTATATCCGTGATCAGAAGGCCAATGGTGAGCACTTTGGACTCGCGCCCTTCGATCCCGCGACGCCGTGCAGGAGGATGCGCTCCTGGAAGAACGTAGTCATGCTTGGAAAGCTCGCAGAGACAGACGTGCTGTATCAGCGCGTCCGCGACCTCGAGAGTCACATAGGCAAAGAGGAGGGAGGCTGCGCTCTCATCCGTACTTGGCTGCGCTGTCGCGTCTAGCCCCTGCAAGCCAGAGTCCATCCCATGTTTCAGTGGGCTGGCGCTGATGATGCCACTCGGGTGGACAAGAGGGTTCGACTGGTCACCAAGTACACCATCAAGGATGTGCTTCCCAGTGAGCCAGTTGTTCCTTCCTTTGATGCTTCGAACCCTCCTCTGAGGTATAGTTGTGCTACACAGTAGCTGATTTTGTCGATTGCTTTTCTGTTGTTTACTTGCTTTTTGCTGAATTTTGTTGTCTGTCTGCAGGATTGGGCGGTGTCGCCTTGCATGCCTCCTCTTCCTGAGGGGATTATTCCTCATGAAGCCTTGGAATAGGATGAGTCTAAGTCGACCGTCCCTTCTGATGTGGAGGAGGAAGCCCCCGAGTCCGATAGTCCGGACACTCGCAAGCGTTCGTGCAGCAAGGATTCCGATGCGTCATCTCCTTCGACTCCGGAAGGTACGGGCGTTGGCGCAGAGTCGCCAATTCCTGCTGTTCCCGTGAGCGTTGTGGCACCATCTTCTCGCAAGAAGATGTGATTGCCCAAGGAGTCTTCGTCAGAGTCGAAGGAGGCTACATTTGATTTTGACAAGTTTGACTGGTAAGTTTGCTAGCTTACTTTTCCTTTTCTGTTTTGCCCTTGTTGGCCTGTCTCTGGTTTGCCATTTTGTTGATATGGTTTTTATCTTGCAGTCAAGAGGCGTCGTGATCTTCTGGCAACGTCCAATTTTTGAAGGAGTCAAGAGTCACGACCTCGAAGGCCAAGGAAGAGGTCGAGCGCGCTCCTTCCCATCCAGTGTCGGCCCACTCTAGGCACAACTCTTCGAGTTCTCCTCATGCAGGGGAGCATCGAATGGTTGCCCGGATGACGGTACAACAGACATCTTCGGAGTCACTAGAGGACCATGTAAGTGTAACTTTTCTCCTTTGTAGTGTTGCAGTCGATGCTATTTATTGCTTCTAATGATTCTTTGTTGTGCGACAGCTCCTTGTGAAGGAAGCCATGCACTTGGCCGAACAAATGATGGCGATGGGCTGCCAGAATGCAATGCTGGAGACGCGTCACCGCGTGGTTGAAAGTGAGTGTTCTACACTTATTCTTCTTCGTCCTCTCCTTTTGATATAGTCGACTGATAATCAACTTTTGGTTGTCGAGTATCTGAACATAATGCCTTATTGCATAATGCCGCCACCTTGGAGAAGACACTTGTCGCTGCTGTGAAGGGTCGCGACGAGGCAATTGCAGCGCGTGACGAGGTGCGGAAGCGTGAAGAGGATCTGTGTGCCTCCTTCGCAGCCAGAGAAAAGTTGTTCAAAGAACAACTGTTCTCAATCGCCAAGGCTCTCCCAGGTACTTTTGCTTGTGGATATTGTTATCCTTCTCTGCTTCTAATGTTTTCGCCGGTGGTGTTGATGTTTTTGTCCATGTGTGGGTTTATGTACAGATGCTAGCGATTTGAGCTTCAACCCGAAAGCCCTTGGTCGTGATGACGCTCTGGCGGGTGCACTATCGGCAGTCGAGGACCATAGCACCACCGTCCAGGATACAGTTTCCAAGGCCAAGGGCGCCCTCAGCCATCTCCGGGAGGAGTTGATGCCCAAGGCGGAGCTGATCGATAATATGGACGAGCTGGTGGAGTCACTCACCGGGGGTGTGCCCTCCAGCTACAAGAACTCACTCCACGCGGCTGGAGCGTCCATGTCGCTTGCCATGGTGCAGGCCCACGGAGTCGAGATCGATCCTGCCGTGGTGTCAAAGGCGATGCCTGTTGGCGTAGACGGTCAACAGGTAGTCTTCGCTCCTTTCACGACTGGCTGTGGCAAATATGGGCATCCTTTGATAAATACTGTTGCGAATTACTCTAAGGAGCTCCAACGTGCTAAGAAGGCAGCGAAAGCTTCGGCGTCAGGGGCCGGCGGAAAGTCAGTGGCGTCTGACACTGCCACGGACTTGATGAAGCCCCCGAAGCCGTCGAAGTCGAAGAAGCCAGATGCTCCTTAGATAGTTTTGTAATAGTTAGTTTAGATTGTGTCCTTTTGTTTTAAAGACATGCCTGCTGGCGAGTGTATCTGCTGATACTTTTGCTAGTCTTGAATGCATCTGATCCTTTTGTCTTTGCGTTGATTTGGTCGTCTTATTTGCTTCTGTCTTGACTTGTGGTGGGGTACATCGAGTGATCCTTTGAGGGAAACTCAGGATTCATTGATCCTTGATGATACCGTGGCGCCGCCGCGCTCCAGGGTAGATGAGATGTCCTTGCTTTCACGACTGCGTGACCGCGTGAAGCAATTGGAGCGTGAGTTGCCCGTGCTCCACGGTAACGCAGATGTGTGGAAGTCGAAGGCAGAGAAAGCCGCCGCCCGTGAGCAATATTTTATTGGCGAGGTGATGCGCTCGACGATTGACGTAGAGCTTGTTAGGAACCCCAAGAGGAACGTATGATGAGCACAGCAGCAAGTTTTCGCTCAGTTATGAAACCAAGGTTTAATCGAACCAGTAGGAGCAAGGAAACACCCCAAAGGTGTTACTAGCTAAGCTTTGGCAGGGCGCACTACCGGTGCTAGTAGCAACGTGGAGACCTGCACAACACAACCACAGAACTTTGTCCCCAACTTGCGATGAGGTTGTCAATCTCACCGTGCTTTGCAGAAAACAAAGGATTAAACATATCGAATGGAAAGAAGTAAAAGTTTGCATAAAGTAAACACAAAGCAGTAAAGGATTGTAGATTGTATGTAAAGACAAAGGACCGGGATCCATAGTTCACTAGAGGTGGCTCTCCTTAGATAGATAACATGTTGGGCGAACAAATTACAGCGAGGCAATTGACAAACACCGAGAAAGAAATACATGCATATACTAATCATCTTGACTCCTTTGAGACTTGATTGGGCAATACAACATAATACACAGACCGCCATCCAACTGCATCTATGACTAATAATCCACCTTCAGGTTATCATCCGAACCCCCTCCAGTATTAAGTTGCAAGCAACAGATTTTGCTTTACGAACTACGTGTAAGGTAAACAATACGATTGTTCTATGAACAAAGGATTGTTGTTTTCTCCCTAGTAGCAACAGCACATCTAGTACCTTAGAGATTTCTGTCACTTCCCCAGATTACTAGAGGCATGAACCCACTATCGAGCATAAATACTAACTCTTGGAGTTGCTAGCATCTACTTGGCCAAGATAGCTACTAACAACGGAAAGCATGCAAGATCACAAATAACAAAGACAAGATAGAATCAATAATCAATCTGAAATAGCATCTCAATATCCATTGGATCCCCGCAAACACAACATGTATGGATTACAAAAGATGATCTTGATCATGAACGGAGCTCACAAGATCTAAACATGAAAGCACAAAGGAGGAGAAACCAGCCATCTAGCTACTAAATGGATCCGTAGTCCAAGGATGAACTACTCACGCATCACACCGGAGGCTTACATGGTGGTGAAGAAGGCCTCCAGGGTGAATTCCCCTCTCTGGCAGGGTGCCGGGAAGAGCTTCAGATCCCTCCCGATCTAGGGATGGAGATGACGCTGACTCTGAGACTCTTCGTGGATTTTTGATCGAGTACTTAGGGTTTTCGTCCGAGGGCAACTTATAGGCGGAAGGAGGCCGAGGGGGTGCCGGAGCCACCACACCACCCAGTGCGGGCGGGCCTGGCCAGCGGCCAGGTGGTGTGGCTAGCCCAGCCCTTCTCTCGTGATTCGGCACTTGATCCCTTCCAGAAAAATAGGCACTTTGGCATTTGTCCTGTCCAATTCCGAGAATATTCATTTTCTGACTTTTCTGGAACCAAAAACAGCAGAAAATAGGCAGCTGGCACTGTGGCTCTTGTTAATAGGTTAGTCCAAGAAATCATATGAAAAGTACTCCAAAGTTGGAACAAAACACAAGAAAGTGGATAAAACCAAGCATGGAACATCAAAAATTATAGATACATTTGCAATGTATCAACATCCCCAAGCTTGACTCCTGCTCGTCCTCGAGTAGGTAAGTGATAAAAAGAAATAATTTTTGAGGTGACATGCACCATCAAAGACTTGATCAAAGTATTTGCAAAACATTCAAAGATGGGATCATAGTACTTCAATCATAACATGAAAGACAAAGTTCTAGCAATAAGCAAAGAAACTATGATGCAATATGAAAAGGCACAAACAAAAGATTCATGAATAACATGCTTTGCAAGACGTTTGTTTGTTTCACATAAAGAAAACATAGCATAATAGTATTCAGCTTGTCCTTCAATAGAGTAGCAAATATAAATGCAAAGGACACCTTCAAAGTTCATAAGAGTGACTAGATACAATGGTTTAAAACAAGCAATAACAAGTTATGCATCAATCAACTAGTCTTGGGACAATGCACATAGAACTAAGAATGGCCACTATGCTCTCAAAGTAGTGCATAAAGATAGAAGGTGGAGACTCAATGTAATGGTGGAAGAAAGGCCTTTTGTAAAAGGAAGTAGGGATTCAAGTCTCATAAAGAGCTTCCAAAAATTATGGTACTTATAGATTTCATCTCTCATTGCCCCTATCATAAGCATCTTGAAGGTGGTTAAGGTTAAAGTGACACAACTAAGAGGATATGCTTGACAAGTTATAAACCGAAATCTCATGCCCCTTACTTACGAAGATCGATCCTCATGCTACTCAACTTCAGTCACGAGTAAGATCTTGTCATTGTAAGTATATGTGTATAATTAAGAACCGCCAACGGGGTACCCCTTGCACATGATACAGAGCTTTCCCATAATCAAAATGACAAGCCAAGCAGATAATGAGCATCTCAGCGATCTTTTTATTTGCTATTTGCATAGGTTTTTATTGAGGATGCTTCATAGAGTGCTCATTATGGTGATGCTGCAAGTTTGCACCATGATTAGGCATGGCTTAGGCTAGCGGCCCAGGCGTTTCTCTAACACACATACAAACTGCATGATCTTACAAGTTCCACTTTTATTTCACACCGCCGGGATCCGTAAGCAAAAGAACATGATATCAACGGGGTACAAAGTACAAGTGCAATGTTGAAAGCGTTCCCCATGGAACATGGTTCTGCTAAATTCAACTTATAAAGCGCAAGCATATACGCAACAAAGAAGGATCCAATGGTTCAAGTTTATTAGAGGCAATAAAGTAAAGTGTGCCATCAAGTTTGTGAGAGCCTTAATCACTAGTTTTCTCATAACAAGTGAAAGGTAGACAAAAGCATGAATATACTTGGAATAGCATAAGCTAGTAGGTAGGTATGGTGGACTCTTTGGAAAAACTTGGTTTACGGAGTTGGATGCATGAGTGGAACTCATACTTGGTGGTGGAGGCTAGCAAAAGACTAGGAGCGACAAACTAAGAGAGCAATAATGGCCATAATCATGCAGAGCGACAAAACATCATTGATCAAAGCATAAAGTGATACTACAAGCTGAAAACTAAAGGATCATAAAGGCTATGGTGACTTGTGACAGTCATAACATGGTGTGAGCATGCGCCAAGTCAACCCAAATAAAACATCAAAGGAGAATACCACTATACTATGCTTTAATATGCTAAAACAATGCATGATTCATCCAAGGCACATTAAGCAATCTCAATTGTTTATAACAAGTCATGATACAACAAAGAATACTAAGAATAAAGCCAAAACAATATCAAGCATGGCATGACAAAGCATAGCCAAAGTCAAAAACGAGCTCTTTTTACCACATAAGCATGAGCTTTCCTACTCTTTTCCAAACCAAACCAAACTAATTGCAAAACAATGTACGAAAGATGGGGTCCAACCAACTTATTCAGAAAACTAAGCAAATCAAGCAAACTAAAAACCAAAACGAAAATGAAAAGGAAGACGCTCCAAGAACAACACAACTGTGCATGAAACAATAAAAATGAAGCGTTTGGAAGAAACCTGGGATTTTTATTGATGAAGAAGGGGATGCCTTGGGCATCCCCAAGCTTTGACGCTTGTACTTCTTGGACATTTCTTGGGGTGACACGTGTGTCATCCTCAAGCTTGAGCTTTAGTCCATCCTTCATCTCATTACTCATTCCTTCCATACACCTGAAAATTTTCCTTCATACAAAACTTCACACAATCTTTATTAGCAACATTAGTGCACTCAAGATAAATAAGTCGTAAGGTTCAGTTCTAACACCAAATAAACTTCCATTAGAACACTATCTACTGTATTACTTCCCTCAAAAAGCTCAATTCCCCAAAAGAACTCAAGAAGGAACTAACAAGAAGCAAATGCAGAAAATGGCAGAAATCTGTCAAAACAGACCAGCAGGTAAAGAAGAATTTTTTCGAAGACCTTCTGTTGCTCAAATCAAAAAGTGTTGAACTAACGAAAGTTATATAACAACCTGGGGCAGGAGCCCAAAAAATGAAAGCTCAATCCGACGTACAGAGATCTCTCAGGGATTTTTATGGTGAAGCACAGAAATCTGTTTCTGGACAGCAACTTTCCCAATCATTACTTCACTCTCGTTAGAGGTTACTCTTGGCACAAAAAGCAAATAAAAAGGATAAGGAGAGGTTATTACTGAATTAATAACTTCCAAGACTCATCTAAAACTCTTGGGTTATCTCCCAACAAGTACTTTTCTTTAACGCCTTTAAGTTAGGCATAAGAACCAAAGAAAGAATCAAGTGTTCTCAAATGAAGAAGCATTAAGATCAAATTTTGTTTTCATAGGAGAAGCAAAATAAATCTTTTCTCTCTTTTTAGGTAAGTGTTCTATACCTTTCTTGAGTGGGAGTTGATATTTAATGGTGCCTTCTTTCATATCAATGATGGCACCAATAGTTCTAAGAAAAGGTCTTCCCAAAGTAATAGGACAAGAAGCATTGTATTCAACATCCAAAACATAGAAATCAATGGGGACATAGGAATCGTTAACCATAATAAGAGCATCATTAAGACTCCCCATGGGTTTCTTTTTAGCATTATCATCAAGTGGGACATTCAAATAGCAATCTTCAAGAGGAGGCAAATCAAGCATATCATAAATCCTTCTAGGCATAATAGAAACACTACTATCAAGATCACACAAAGCTTTGAAATCAAAGTCATTCACTTTCATATTAATGATGGGTTCCCAACCATCTTCTTGCTTAATAGGAATAGAAGATTTATGTTTCATCTTTTCTTCTTTAATTTTTATGAGAGCATCAGTAATGTGTTTTGTAAAAGCCATGTTCATAGCACTAGCATTAGGACTTTTAGCAAGCTTTTGTAGGAACTTAATAACTTCAGAGATGTTGCAACCATCAAGATCAAAATCAAATTTATCATCTAAAGTAGTAGAACTATTACTAGCTTCAACACTAGTGGTGGTAATAGTAGAAACACTAATGTTTCTAGCAATTTCATCTTCTCTCTCCCACTTAGCATGTAATTCAGCTAATAGTCTAACATTTTCATCAATTCTTACTTGTATAGCATTAGTGGCTGCAAAGGGATTCTCATTAGTTTCAGGTTTAGCAGCCATTTTATTCAAAGTAGATTGAGCTTCAGCCAAAGATGCTATATTTCTTTCAGCATTAGAGAGTTTTTCCTCAATAGTTTTATTGAAAGCAGTTTGTTTACTAATGAACTCTTTAAGCATAACTTCAAGTTTAGAGGGAGCACTCTTATTATTGTTGTAAGAATTTCCATAAGCAATACCATTGTTGGGAGGATATGGCTTATAATTGTTGTTACCAAAATTGTTCCTATAAGCATTATTACCATAAGCATTATTGCCAAAATTGTTATTTCTTATGAAGTTCACATCAACTTGCTCTTCTTGAGCAACCAAAGAAGCTAGAGGAACATTATTTGGATCAACATGGGCTTTCCCATTAACAAGCATAGACATAATTATATCAATCTTATCACTCAAGGAGGAGGTTTCCTCAACAGAATTTACCTTCTTACCTTGTGGAGCTCTCTCAGTATGCCATTCAGAATAATTAACCATCATATTGTCCAGAAGTTTTGTTGCAAAAACCAAAGTGATGGTCATAAAGGTACCTCCAGTACCTGAATCTAATAGGTTCCTTGAAGAATAGTTCAATCCTACATAAAAAGTTTGGATGATCATCCAAGCAGTCAGTCCATGAGTGGGACAATTCTTTACCAAAGATTTCATTCTTTCCCAAGCTTGAGCAACATGCTCATTATGAAGTTGTTTAAACTTCATTATTTCACTTCTCATGGATATAATCTTAGCAGTAGGATAGTATTTTCCAATAAAAGCATCTTTGCACTTAGTCCAAGAATCAATACTATTCCTAGTTAAGGAATTCAACCACTCTTTAGCTTTTCCTCTCAAAGAGAAAGGAAACAATTTCAGCTTAATACTATCACCATCTATATCCCTATGCTTTTGCATTTCACAAAGTTCAACAAAGTTATTTAGATGGGAAGAAGCATCTTCATTACCAATACCAGAAAATTGTTCTCTCATAACAAGATTGAGTAAAGCAGGTTTTATCTCAAAGAAAATATTTTCAGCCACAGGTGGAGCAATAGGTGTGCTCATAAAATCATTGTTGTTGGTGCTAGTGAAGTCATACAACTTAGTGTTTTCAATAGTAGTCATTTTTTTGGGTTTTCAAATAAGAAAGCAAACAAGTAAAACTAATTTTTTTTGTGTTTTGTGAAGAACAAAACAAGCAAACAAAGCAAAAAGAAACTAAGCAAAACAAAAACAACAAAGTAAAGAGATTGGTTATGAGGGACTCCCCTTGTGAAGATGTCCTTGACTCCCCGGCAACGGCGCCAGAAAATGTCTTGATGCGCTCGACGATCGACGTAGAGCTCGTTGGGAACCCCAAGAGGAAGGTATGATGACCACACCAGCAAGTTTTCCCTCAGTTATGAAACCAAGGTTTAATCGAACCAGTAGGAGCAAGGAAACACCCCAAAGGTGTTACTAGCTGAGCTTTGGCAGGGCGCACTACCGGTGCTAGTAGCAACGTGGAGACCTGCACAACACAACCACAAAACTTTGTCCCCAACTTGCGATGAGGTTATCAATCTCACCGTGTTTTGCGGAAAACAAAGGATTAAACGTATCGAATGGAAAGAAGTAAAAGTTTGCAGAAAGTAAACACAAAGCAGTAAAGGATTGTAGATTGTATGTAAAGACAAAGGACCGGGATCCATAGTTCACTAGAGGTGGCTCTCCTTAGATAGATAACATGCTGGGAACAAATTACAGTGGGGCAATTGACAAACACCGAGAAAGTAATACATGCATATACTAATCGTATTGACTCCTTTGGGACTTGATTGGGCAATACAACATAATACATAGAACGCCATCCAACTGCATCTATGACTAATAATCCACCTTCAGGTTATCATCCGAACGCCCTCTAGTATTAAGTTGCAAGCAACAGATTATTGCTTTATGAATTGCGTGTAAGGTAAACAATACGATTCTTCTATGAACAAAGGATTGTTGTTTTCTCCCCAGTAGCAATAGCACATCTAGTACCTTAGATATTTCTATCACTTCCCAGATTACCAGAGGCATGAACCCACTATCGGGCATAAATACTAACTCTTGGAGTTGCTAGCATCTACTTGGCCAAGATAGCTACTAACAACGGAAAGCATGCAAGATCACAAATAACAAATAACAAAGACATGATAGAACCAATAATCAATCTGAAATAGCATCTCAATATCCATCGGATCCCCGCAAACACAACATGCAGAATTACAAATAGATGATCTTGATCATGAACGGAGCTCACAAGATCTAAACATGAAAGCACAAAGGAGGAGAAACTGGCCATCTAGCTACTACATGGATCCATAGTCCAAGGATGAACTACTCACGCATTACACTAGAGGCTTGCATGGTGATGAAGAAGGCCTCCAGGGTGAATTCACCTCTCCGGCAGGGTGCCGGGAAGAGCTTCAGATCCCTCCCAATCTAGGGATGGAGATGACGGCGGCTACAGACTCTTTTGTGGATTTTTGATCGGGTACTTAGGGTTTTTGTCCCGAGCGCAACTTAGGTGGAAAGAGAGGCCGAGGGGGTGCCGGGAGCCACCACACCACCCCCCCTGGCGCGGGCCCAGCCTGGCCGCGCGGACAGGTGGTGTGGCTGGCCCCTGGCCCTTCTCCGTCTCGTATTCTAACACTTGGTCCCTTCCGGAAAAATAGGCACTTTGACTTTTGTCCCGTCCAATTCCGAGAATATTCATTTTCTGACTTTCTTGGAACCAAAAACAGCAGAAAATAGGCAGCTGGCATTGTGGCTCTTGTTAATAGGTTAGTCCAAGAAATCATATGAAAAGTACTCCAAAGTTGGAACGAAACACAAGAAAGTGGATAAAACCAAGCATGGAACATCAAAAATTATAGATACATTTGCAATGTATCACGAGGTTATGCAGTTAGGCGACCAATTCAAGTGTTAGTTTGCTTGTTCTCATCTTTTCCTTGCAGTCACTCGCAGTTGGTACGTTGTACTCATGCTGCTATTGCTACTTCGTGTAGTTGTCAGCGCGCCTCATCCGTAGGAGGATAAGGATAGGATTGCCATTCGCCTGCATGATCTTACCCAGGAGCAACTTCAAGAGAGTGGATACTTCTGGGTAGATCATGATCGTGCGTCGCGAGTGCTACTTTTTCTGAAGAAGTCGCAGTCATGCTTGAGGAACATTTATCGGGCGATGTTCCCGTTGGATGATACTCCATCAAGCTTGCTGGCCCTGCTTGCCAAGTTTCAAGATCTGTCCGCGGTTCGCGAATGCGTGAGGCAACAGTTGGTGGCTGGTGCCAAGGCTGCCTTGTCAATGGTGCGACTGCACAGGCCTGACGTAGATGTTGCGACGATTGCGTCTGGGCCGCCTGCCCCACCAGCAGGTTCTACTTGGAATATGGTGCCGCATTACCAGGCGGTGGATCGCCCAGCAGAAGAGATTGTTGACTTCTTTGAAGAACAAACCAACATTCTCCTGCTATAGTAGTAGCCTAGTTTGCATCCTGCACATAGTGTACTTGTGTTGTAAAGTTCGTATAGGTCTTGTAAATAATTTATTGTCGAATGTTCATAAAGAGATTTGTTAGCATGGTGTGCGTTGCACTATGCGAGTCCTTTTTGTTAGCCTGGCCATGTTTTATCTCAGTCCCTTGTCAACCTGTTAGGTGCATTGCAGCTGGATTGAGGTTGTGTTTAAAGGTTTCGATTGATGTACCAGGTACTCAGGATATCGCGTTTTGGTTCGAAGAACATATGTGCATAGGGTGGCGCAGCCCCCGAGTAGGTAAATTGAAAAAGTAAAAGAGAACACAGAGTTTTGGGGCACTTAGCTTCTATTTATTCGAAGAATAGTGCGAGGTACAATGTGTGGCTAAGTAGCCTTGGCTGAGTAGCCTTATTTGTAATGAAAAGTAAAAACGACTAAGGGTAGAAGCGTCGCAGTTGTGCGACATTCCAGGGGTTGGAGTATGCGACTCCTGTCTCTAAATCTTGAAGGCGATAGGCGCCACCTGGGATTACTTCTGTAATCACATATGGTCCTTCCCAGGGGAACTCGAGCTTGAGATGCCCCTGCTGCTTCAGTCGCAGGACGAGATCACCTTCGACGAAGGATCTAGGGCGAAGCCTCCTACTGTGGTAGTTGCGCAGGTTCTGCTAGTAGATCGTGGATCTTTCCGCGGCGATTTCCCTTGCCTCGTCAAGGAGGTCAACAGAGTCTTCGAGTGCGAGGGATGACTCTTGCTCGTTGTAAGCGACCACGCGTGGTGCCTTGTACCGTACCTCGGCGGGTAGCATTGCTTTAGCTCCGTGCACCATAAAGAATGGCGTGTAGCCCGTGGCGCTATTTGGAGTTGTACATAGGCTCCATAGTACGGATTGCAGATCGTCTGGCTAGCAACCCGCGGCTTATTTGAGTGGCCGGAGGAGTCGCTTCTTGATGCCGTACAGATGAGCCCGTTTGCTTTTTCCACCTGACCGTTGGTCTGTGGATGTGCTACTGAGGCATAGCTGATGTTGATCCCCAAGTTCTCGCAGAATTCTTGGAACTCCTTGGATGTGAAGTTCGTCCCGTTGTCGGTGATGATGCTGTGTGGCACCCCGAAGCGGTAGACGATGGACTCGAAGAATTTGACTGCGCTGTGTCCTGATTGGTTGGTCACTGGCATGGCCTCAATCCACTTGGTGAATTTGTCGACTGCGACCAAGAGGTAGACGTATCCTCCTTGCGAGGACCTTGGAAGTTTGCCGACCATGTCGAGCCCCCATTGTGCAAAGGGCCAGGCCAATGGGATTGGCCGTAGCTCTGCGCCTGGTACGTGTGGCTTGTCCGCGAATCACTGGCAAGCGTTGCATTTTTGGACTATGTCCTTGGCGTCACGCATGGCCGTAGGCCAGTAAAATCCAGCTCGTAGAGCTTTGGCAACGAGGGCGCGACTGTCGGCATGGTGCCCACAAGTCCCTTCGTGAATGTCTAGGAGAACTGCTTTTCCATCGGCGACAGAGACGCATCGTTGGAGTACTCCCGTGATGCTGCGTTTATATAGTTCGCCATTGATAACAGCGAATGCCTTGGATCGACGCGCAATGTGCCGTGCATCTGTTGGATCGTCTGGTAGCCTCTTGCTGAGGAGGTACATGATGTATGGCTGCGTCCAGGATTGCTCGATCATCATGACGCTCGTTGGTCCCTCGAGTCCTGTGTCTATCTCCAAGTCATCGAGTGCCCTTGGCTCATTGGGTGGCGTAGCCCCCGAGTCCGTTGCTGCGCTTGTTTTCTTCTCTGCGGCCTTTGGCTTGATGGAGCGTTCGTAGATGCGCTCGAGAAATACCCCGGGCGGTATGGGGGCGCAGGTAGAGCCTATGTTGGCGAGTGCGTCCGCCTCCTCGTTGCTTTCGCGACCTACGTGTCGTAGCTCGCAACCGTCGAAGTCTCCTTCGAGTGTGTCGTAGAGGTCGCGGTACGCGATCATGTTATCATTCAGTGCGTCGCACTCATGCATTGTTTGGTTGACGACCAACTTGGAGTCACCGTATATGATGAGCCTCTTTGCGCCGCAGGCTTTTGCCATCCTCATCCCGTGCAACAGGGCCTCGTATTCAGCCTCGTTGTTTGAGGCTGTGAACTGCATTCGCAGGATATATTTCAGCTTGTCCCCTTGAGGTGATGTCAGTATGACACCTGCGCCTGCTCCGTCTTTCCGCTTGGACCCATTGAAGTGCATTGTCTAGAGGTAGGACATATCTGGCTTGTCCGGGAGATGGTTTTCCATCCATTGCACTAGGAAGTCCAGGAGAACTTGCGACCTGATTGCGTCGTGCTTTTCATACGTGATGTATCATGGAGATAATTCTATTCCCCAAAGCGCGACTCGTCCCGAGGCGTCGGGGTTATTGAGGATGTGTCCCAAGGGGGCGTCGTTGACCACCACGATTGGGTGTTCCTGGAAGTAGTGGCGCAGTCACCGGGCAGTCATGAAGACGCCGTACACCAGCTTCTGGTAGTGCGGGTACCGCTGTTTTGTTGGAGTAAGGACCTTGCTAAGGTAGTATACTGGGCGTTGTATGCCGTGGACCTTGTTTTCCTCCGCTCTCTCGACGACGAGCATTGTGCTGACCACCTGGTTGGTGGCGGAGATATACAGCAACAGTGGCTCCCTTTCTCGTGGGGTCACCAGTACTGGCGAAGTGGATAACAGGCGCTTAAGGTCTTCGAATGCTTCTTGCGCTTCGGTGGTGCACTCGAATTTTTCAGTTTTGTGGAGGAGCTGGTAGAAGGGTAGCGCCTTTTCGCCCATTCGACTGACAAATCGACTGAGGGCCGCGATTCGTCCAGCCAACTGCTGGACGCCCCTTATGTTTTTCGGCTTCTCCATGGCTAGTATGGCTCTTATCTTGTTCGGGTTCGCCTCGATTCCTCTCGCGGAGATGAGGTACCCAAGCAGCTGCCCAGATGGTACGACGAACGTGCATTTGTCCGGATTGAGCTTGATCTGGTAGCGGTCGAGGTTGGCGAAGGTTTCGCGCAAATCGTCGATTAGAGAGGCTTCCTCCTTGGTCTTGATTACTATGTCGTCAACATAGACTTGAATGTTGTGACCCAGTTGTTCCTTGAGGGAAGCCTGCATGTATCGCTGGTAGGTGGCTCCCGCGTTCTTTAGCCCGAAGGGCATTGTGTTGTAGCAGAATACACCAAAGGGCGTTGTAAACGCTGTTTTCTCTTGATCTTCCTCCTTCATTCGAATTTGATTATAGCCTGAGTAGGCATCAAGGAAGCAGAGGTGCTCGCATCCCGCGGTGGAATCGATGATCTGGTTGATCCGTGGCAACGGGAAGTGATCCTTTGGGCAGTGCTTGTTCAGAGAGGTGAAGTCCACGCACATCCGTAGGATATCCGTGTCCTTTTTCGGTACCAGCACCGTGTTGGCGAGCCAAGTGCTTTCCTTGATCTCGTGTATGAACTTGGCCTCGAGGAGTCTGTTGATCTCCATTCTGACTGCCTGCGCTCTTGGCTCAGACAATCGCCGAATTGTTTGTTTGACTGGCCGTGCGTCGGGGTTGACGTTGAGTGTGTGCTCGACGAATTCCCTGGGAACTCCTGGCATGTCCGCAGGACACCAGGCGAAAATTTCCCCGTGCTCACGGAGGAATTCGACGAGCGCGAGTTCCTATGTGGGACTCAAGTTGTTGGCGATGAGGGCCGTCTTGGTGGGATCCGGTGGGTGGACCTGCACTTTCTTTGTGTGCATAGATGAGTCGAAGGAGAGATCAGGTGAGCTTGACCTGCTTAAGGGAGGCAGACTGTTGTCTGTCGTCTCCTTCAGTCTTGCGAGTTCCTCCTTCATGCCGAAGGACAGAGAGATTCTGTTGAATTCCCTGTCGCAACTGTCAGATCGCTCAAAGCTCTCGTTGATTGTGATGATGCCATTGGGACCTGGCATTTTCATCTGTAGGTAGGCATAGTGGGGTACTGCCATGAACCTAGTGAACGCGACACGCCCGAGGATGCAGTGGTACTGTGAGGGCCAGTCGACGACCTCAAAGTCGATGCGCTCGCGCCGGAAGTTCTTTGGTGTACCAAAGATGACGTCGAGGTTTATTTTGCCCAGGGGGTATATGCCTTTCCCTGGGACGATGCCATGGAACATTGTGTCCGATGCCTCCAGGCAGGTTAGAGGGATTTTCATTGCTCGCAAGGTACTCGCGAATATGAGGTTGATGCCGCTTCCGCCATCCATGAAGATGCGGCTCATGTCGAAGCCTCCAATTTGCGCCTCGAGTACGAGGGGGCAATGGCCTAGACGAGGTACCTGAGGCGGATGGTCGCGTTTGTCGAAGGTGATGCAGGACTCGCTTCCACTGAGGTACTCAGTGGTGGATGGTGACGAGTGTGTGGCCAAGTTGACTTGGCGAGTGATGGCCTTCTGCACCCTATTGGAGGGGCGTCCCTTTTGCATCATCATGGTGCCCATGGCCCGTGGGTACGGCTCGCCTCCGTGGTGTTGGTCCGGTGGAGCTGCATTCGGGGGTGGCCCAGGTGGAGGTGGCGGAGCGCCATGTGCCACGGCGCCTAGAGCGGCTCCGTAGCCTCTTTCGACTGCATTGCGGTTCATTCGAACCAGTCCTTCATGTAGCTTGAGGAATTCACGGCAATCCTTGAGGAGGTGGCTGGACTTCTTCTTGCCGTCATGCTTGTCGATGTAGAAGTGCACCGTACATGGCCCGGACAGTTTATCCTCAATGGAGCTTGCGGGTGCCTCATCGCGAGTGCGGCGTTTCCACACTTGCGTGGTTTTCCTGGAGTCGCGGTATCCGCCGCTATGGTATCCGCCGCTACGGTATCCGCTGTTGCGGTTGTCGTCGCGTCTTTTGGCGTAGCTTGCCGCGACCATATTGACGTCGTCGCGGTCGTCATAAATGCGCATGCGACGCTTGCCTCGGCGATCACGTCTTCGCTCGAGCTCTGCCTCCTCGTCGGAGTGAACGCGATTCTTCACTGAGTCTTCTCCATCGGCCCACCGATTCGCGATCTCCATCAGGTGGTCAATGGTCTTATGCTTTGAGCGGCCCAGCTCCTCTCTGAGTTCTAAACGGCGGACGCCACCGTTGAATGCGTCAATCGCGCGATCCTCCGAGATGTTTTCTGCGGAGTTCTTGATGATGGACCACCTTTGGATGTAGGAGCGTAGTGATTAGCCAGATCTTTGCTGGCAGCATCTCAGCTCTTCGATTGATGCGGGCCGCTTGTATGTGCCCTTAAAGTTGCGCACGAAGCTGTAAACCAGCTCGCCCCAACTGCGAATGGATCCGCGTGGGAGGTTGTTGAGCCATGATCGGGCGACGCTCTGCAGCTGTAGCTGCAAGCATTGCATGGCCGTGCTTCGACTGCCTCCATGGAGTTTGACGGAGGAGATGTGGTCCTCCAGCCAGATCTTCGGGTCTTGTAGGCCGTCAAACTCCGGGTTCTCCGACGGCAGTTTAAACCCTTTAGGCATTCGCTTCTGCCGAATGGATCTGCTGAAGCATCTGGCGCCGCAGAGCTCCACGTCCTCCTCTTCTGAGTCAGTCGACCGAGCACGTCGTGCTCTTGATTTGTCAATCTTGTGCTGCGTGATGTCATCACGTGCATCGTAGTTGTGGTCATGTCGTCGTGAGCGGCGACGTCGAGACAAGTCGTGACTGTCATTGCTGGATGAGGGCGAGGAGTAACGCTTTGCTAGCGCTTTGCCCTTCTTTGGTTCTGGTGTCGGCTCCTTGTCGAGGGCGGCCTCGATTAATCCCAAGCCCACGATCGTAGATTGGTGCATGGCGGCTCGGGGGTCTCCAGCTGGTGGTTGGTTGTTCAGGAGGTACATGGTGGCCGCTGTCACCGCAGCCTGTGGCGTCTTGGGGACCACGTTGCCCCTGGTGTCGACTGTCATAGAGCCGAAGTCGAGGACCTTTGTGGCCTCTATGCGTTCCTGCTCGGTGAGATGGGCCATCCAAGATCGCCTCTTCTTGGCGAGGTGCTCGTTGCCCTTTGAGGAGGATCCTCCGTAGGAGGAGAGTCCAGCACGACGAAGGCTCGACTCATCTGCTGCCTTTTTGCGTGCCTCGAGTTGCACGATTGTTTATACTTGGCGCTTGAATTATTCCTTCAGGAGCTAGTGATAGCCCATCAGCTGCTCCTGCGGGGATCCGTAGGGTAGAGGGGTGCCTCGCAGGGCCTCGCGGCAGCGAGCCCATTCTTGCTCGTTGAGCTTGATTACGACGCGTTCGCCGGTTTGCTCATTTACTATGGTTGGAGGTTCGACTGCCCCTCCGTTGTCAACGGGGACGCGATTGCCACCGTTGCCGCCGTTAGGCGGGTCAGTTCTGTTGCCGCAATTGCCGCCGTTGTTGCGGTTGGCAGAGGTGTCGCCTGCGTTGATGATGACGCACATGAAGTGATTTGGGAAGCTGCTTCTTCCACAACTCTCAGATCCGGAACCGTAGGTTCCATCTTCAGTGGCCAGATCGCTCAGACCAGAGTCGCGACTGCTGTTGCTGACCGTGTTCTTGACTGTTGTCGGGGCATTGAGCTCGCTGAGGGTGCCGATCGATGGAGGGAACCATGATGATGGGGCAATCGCCGGTGCTGTCGGCTGATCAGGCATGCAAAGCGTGCCCATCTGACCAACCTTGAAGCGGAAGAGGCTGATTCCGTCGCCCACGGACTCGAAGGCCGGGCGAGTGGCTGGCGTGTGGATGGTGAAATCGAACGCGCCGAAGAGCTGGCGAATCTCCGCTGTTGCGGAGTTGTAGATCGCGGTTGATGGGGCCGAAGAAGCCGCAACATCAGCACTCCCTATTCCCACAAACGGCGCTAATTGACGAGGGTTTAACTCATCAATTCCCATTGCTATGGACTTGGGTTTTGGAGAAGGAGGGAGCGGTGGAGACATCTATCGGCTAGCAAACAAGCACACAGGGGACAAAGATTTACCCAGGTTCAGGCCTCGTAGAGGTCCCTACTCCTGCTTGTCTGCTCGTGGAATTATCGAAGGAACCGAAGGTTACAAGGGTGCGCAGATGCGATCTGGTGAGGGTGGTGGAAACTAGGGTTGTGTGTGTGTCCTCCTCGCCGCCCCCTCCCAGCCTTTATATAGATAGGCTAGGTCCCGGGTAGCAGGTCGAGTCGGTTATAAATTAGGGTTTTCCCCTTTGAACTTTCTATCTTTAGCTTCTTCTTGTTCTTCAAGCAATCGAGAGTCTGTAGGTTACTCGAATCCTTCGTTTGGGCCTTGGCGACACTGTGGGCCTGTACGTATTTAGACCGTATATACCAAGCTCGAGTACATGTAGGGTATATCCATGTCACAAACTCTCTTTAACACTTAAGCATGAACTTTCCTACTCTTTTCCAAACCAAACCAAACTATTTGAAAACCAATGCATGAAAGAGGGGGTCCAACCAATTTATTCAGCAAACTAAGCAAACCAAGCAAACGAAAAACCAAAACGAAAACGAAAAAGAAGACACTCCAAGAACAACACAATTGTGCATGAAACAATAAAAATGAAGTGTTTGAAAGAAACCTGGGATTTTTATTGATGAAGAGGGGGATGCCTTGGGCATCCCCAAGCTTTGATGCTTGTACTTCTTGGATATTTCTTGGGGTGACACGGGTGGAATCCCCAAGCTTGAGCTTTAGTCCATTCTTCATCTCATTACTCATTCCTTCCATACACATAAATTTTTTTCCTTCACACAATCTTTATTAGCAACATTAGTGCACTCAAGATAATAGGTCTTTTAGGTTCAGTTCTAATACCAATAAAACTTCCATTAAAACACTAGCTACTGTATCAATTCCCTCAAAAAGCTCAATTCCCCAAAAAAACTAAAAAAGGAACCAACAAGAAGCAAATGCAGAAAATGTCAGAAATCTGTCAAAACAGACCAGCAGGTAAAGACGAATTTTTTCTAAGACCTTCTGTTGCTCAAATCAAAAAGTGTTGAACTAACGAAATTTAGATAACAACCTGGGTCAGAAGCACAAAAATTCACGCCTCAAAATGGCATACAGAGATTTTACACGAATTTTTACGGTGAAGCACAGAAATCTGTTTTGGGACAGCAACTTTCCCAATCATTACTTCTCTCTCATTAGAAGTTACTCTTGGCACAAAAAGCAAATAAAAAGGATAAGGAGCAGTTATCAAAGAGGTAATAACTTCCAAGAATCATCTAAAACTTTTGGGTTATCTCCCAATAAGTACTTTTCTTTAACGCCTTTAAGTTTGGCATGATAGTTTGAGAAGATGCTCACATAAGAAATATGAATTGAAGTAAAAGAGAGCATCAAGAAGCAAATTCAAAACACATTTAAGTCCAACCCACTTCCTATGCATAGAAATCTTGTATAACAAGTCATGAAAGCACAAAGCAACAAGCATAGTAAAGCAAAACAAGTGCAACTTCAAGACTTTCAACATAAAGAGGGGAAACTTAATATTATTGAGATGCATAAAACCATGTTTCCCTATCTCATAATAAGTTTCAGTAGCATCACGAATGAAATTAACAATATAACTATCACATGAAACATTCTTATCATGAGCCACATGCATAAAAGAATTAATACTCCCCACATAAACATAGTCATTCTTATTAATTGTAGTGGGAGCAAATTCAACAAAATAGCTATCATTATTATTCTCATCACCATAATCATCGAATATAGGAGGCATATTGTAATCGTAATTAATTTTCTCCTCAATAGTAGGTGGACTGAAAATATCATATTCGTCATTGCAATCATCATATATTGGAGGTATAGTATCATCATAAGCAATATAATAGTTATCTTCCAAAGTGTGTTCATTTGTAAACATATCATCATTGGAAGGAACATGGATAGCACTAATGGTACAACGATTATTAATATCATCATTTTTAGAATTGGTACCGAAGAGATTTTCAATATCAAAAGTAGTGTGATTTTCCCAATCATGATCACTACTATAGGTAACAGGCATAGGAACATCATCAAGTTCAGACTCATCAAAAACTATAATAGGAGCAACATGCTTAGGGGAAAACATCATTTCCTCTCTCCTTTTACTCCTCCTTTTCTTCTTTTTCTTCTTCTCTTTAGGAGGGAGAGGCTTGAAAGGAAGCTTCTCCATATACCCTAGTTCATCGTTATAGACAATAGAAGAAAATTTGGAGGATTCCTCCTTTTCATTAATATAAGAACAAAACACATATTAGTCCTGTCATATTTTGGTAAAACCTCATCTTTTATAATATTTTGTATGTAAGTATTTGTGTGGCAATTATCAACACAATAAATATGACAACCATACAGGACACTATTCATATCAAAAGCACCCATATCTGCCAAAGAGGTTTTTCTTGACAACTCTTCACATCCCAAAAATAATGTAAGTTCATCATGCTGATTAGGAGTGATCATGTCATCACAATACAAACTTGCAGTACTCATTGGATTAGAAGGGCTATTATTATGGCCTGAGCATTGAAAATTGAAATGACCCACTTCAAAGCAAAGTTCACAAATAAAAGGATAGAGGGCACAGACTTTTTTACCAAGATCATTTAGAGCCCTATACCACGTTCTAGTTTTTTCATTCCTGTGGGTGATACAATATTCTTCTTCAATTTGATTATTCTCACAAGGTCTATGTATTCCACAAAAATTAACATGCTTATTTAGAAGTAGTACTTCTAGAGCTTTGAGCATGTTTATTGCTATCATTAATAACAATTTCATTTTCCATGCAAGTGTCTTTAAAAGGCTCATGATACATGTCCCATTTTTCTTTAGGAGCATTAATATGAGAAGCAAGGGATCTAAAACAATCAATAAGAGTTTGAGGATCAAGACCATATTTAGCACTAAGCTCTTGAAAATCAGCAGTTTCAGCCAAAGACTTAATGCAATCATACTCATAGTTTATACCTGGTTCTTTACCTTTGTTGTTATCCCAATCTTCGGTATTGCTTTGAATTGTTTCAAGAAGATCCCACTTAGCTTTGGCATCCTTACTTGTGAAGGATCCCTCTAAACAAGTATCTAGATAGTCTTTGTAATGTCCTAAAAGCCTTGCATAGAAATTATTAATAACAATATTACTAGGGAGCTCATGAATGGGACATTTGAGCATTAGTCTTCAGTCTCCCCCATGCTTGGGCAATACTTTCTCCATCATGCGGATGAAAATTATAAATGTAATTCCTATCTTTATGAATTTCATGAGGAGGATAAAATTTAGAGTAAAAGAAAGATTCAAGTTCCTTACACTCCAAATGATGAGGATCATCTAGTAGCTCATACCACTCCCTTGCTTTGCCCTTAAGTGAAAGAGGGAATAGCTTCCTCTTAACTTGGTTCATTGAAATACCTGCACACTTGAACAACTCGCATAATTCGTGTATAAAGAGTAAATGATCACCAGGATGGACAGTTCCATCTCCCAAATAACAGTTGTTCATAACACGTTCAACAATTTTTATAGGTATTTTAAAAGAGATGCTTTCAGTATGTGGATTTAAAATATCACAAGTATCATTAGAGTTACCACATATGGGAGATAAAGTATCATCAGAGCAAATTTTCTTCTTTAAAGCTAGGAATTAAAAACATCATTTTCATAAAAACTAACTTCCCCAAGCTTAGATGTTTCCATAGCATTAGTAACAAAGGTGTTCAAAAGATTCATACTAATAACATTGCTATTAGCATGCAAAGAAAGTTCCATGGGTTTTTTAATTTTCTTTTCAGACAATTCATGTTCTATCTTAGGAAAAATACTAAAAAGCTCTCTATTTTTTGTTGTTTTCCATTAATCCTAACTAGTGAAAACAAGAAACAAAAAGACAAAATTGCAGAATCTAAAGGAAATAACTTCGAGCACTCACACCGGAGGATGTGAGTACCTTTACCTTACATCCCCGGCAACGGTGCTAGAAAATAGCTTGATGCCTATGCACTTCTATTCTTGTAGACATTTTTTGGGCCTCCAAGTGCAGAGGTTTGTAGAACAGCAGCAAGTTTTCCCTTAAGTGGATCACCCAAGGTTTATCGAACTCAGGGAGGAAGTGGTCAAAGGTATCCCCTCTCAAGCAACCCTGCAATCAAGATACAAGAAGTCTCTTGTGTCCCCAACACACCCAATACACTTGTCAAGTGTATAGGTGCACTAGTTCGGCGAAGAGATAGTGAAATACAAGTGGTATGGATAATTATAAGTGGTAACGGTACCAGAAAATAGCTTGATGGCGCAGAAGAGACTAAAGGCAAACTGAAATAAAGATGGAAGCAAGCAAACATGTAACAGATCTAGTTGCAAACGGTGTTTCAATGTTTATGAACAAGGCCTAGGGATCATACTTTCGCTAGTGAACACTCTCATATAGATATATTCTTCTTTATGATACTATGCTGAACTACTCACCGGTTGGACACTCTAATCCATGGTAGGGCTAAAACATCACACCTCAAAGTTCATCTTCCCCATCTAGATAACCCCACACTGTCACCTTGAGCACTAGATGGTTCAAACAAAAAACACAATTTCATAAAGACATCCAACTTCAAATATAACTCATAACAAGTATTTGAAATCTCTAGCCTAAGTGCCACCATGGTGTGCACACTGTCAACTTCACACACATGGGGAGAGCAGAGATCTATTAAAGCACTTGAGTAGCAAGGTAGATCTACTTGATTACAAAGCTCATGATCACAATATGATCATGCATAGAGAGAGAGAGAGAGAGATGAACACATAGCTACCAGTAGAACCCTTAGCCTCAAGAGAGAACTACTCCCTCCTCATCATAGGAATCAGCAACGGTGATGGAGATGGTGGTGGAGATCGATGGAGATGGCTCTAGGGGCACTTCCCCGTCCCGGCAGGGTGCCAAAACAAAGACTTTCTGTCCCCCGAATCTCCCCTTCGGTGCTGGCAGTGCTGTGGAACTTTTCGTGGCTAGAGGCTTGATGATTTAGGGTTTTTGCCTCGGGGGAGATATATAGGCAAAAGAGGCAAGGTCGGTGGCCGGCCAGGGGGCCCACATCATGCCCTAGCACGGCCAAGGGGGACCCGCACCTAGGGGTGGTGTGGCCACCCTGTGGCCCCTCTCTGTCTCGTATTCTGGCTCCATGAGTCTCCGGGAAAAATAGGCATATTGGCTTTTGTCCCGTCCAATTCCGAGAATATTCATTTTCTGACTTTCTGGAACCAAAAACAGCAGAAAACCGGCAACTGGCATTGTGGCTCTTGTTAATAGGTTAGTCCAAGAAAGTGTATAAAAAGTACTCCAAAGTGTGGACAAAACATAAGAAAGTAGATAAAACCAAGCATGGAACATCAAAAATTATAGATACATTTGCAATGTATCATTCCCCACCATTTTTTCTTCTATCCACCAAAAAATCGAAAATCCGCCCAAAAAAGAGCCCCAGATTGCCTTCGGATCGATCTCTGGATTTGGTGAGTTTTTCATGGTTTTGTTCCATAGATCTGTTGCTTTGGGTATCGATCTACCTTGCTAGAACCTTTCCCTAGCCCAATTTGGACAGATTTCCGAAAAAATCAGAGATTTGACTTTTGGCATTCGTCACAAACTGATTTCGGCGAGAATTCCAGTGAACCGGTTCTCCAGCCGGAATTTCTGGCGAACACTCCAGCTCACCGATTTCGCCGCCGGAAATTCCAGCTCCAGAACCGGCATTGCTGGCTTCTGCGCCAAATTTTGTTCTGACCCCATTTTTGACTGTTTCTCCTCTTGTGTTGTTCATGTCTCATGCGCATGTCGCCCAACTAGCTTCAAGCTTCCGCAATTCATCACATACCACGCTCCTCAACACCACGACACATGAACAATCATCCCCAACACTGGTAGCAAGTTGTCATCCATACCGAAGGTATAACTTGCTCCACCTTATTAACCCTTCTTCCTTTGTGTGTATCTATCCTATGAGAGCAACTCATCTTGTGTTTGCCTAAGCATTGTGCACTTGCCCTGGTAAAGTGAGTGTGTGTAAGCAAATTCAAGAGTTGACATAGTAGTATAGAAAGGGAGAAAAAGAACCAAAAAAAAGAGAAAAGAAAAAGCAAATGAAAAATAGCAAGATACATAAATACAAAGAGAGTCTCAAGCTTGTAAGCAAAGAATGAGAAAGAGCAGAACTTCTTAAAAGAACGGCAATTGGTATTTCATTTGTTGTGAAAGCATCCTCTGCTGGCAATGTAATCAAAGTAGAAGCTCAAAAAAGACAAGTCGAAAGTATCTATCAGTTAATATTGACTCCCTATCATTTTGGGCCCTCCCCCAATAGATACCGGTACGGGCCATGAAGGCTTCACCCTTCTCAAGTGTTAAGGGCTGGTAAGGTTTTGCGTGTTGTATCGAATTAAACCACATGCTCCACCACTTGTGCAGGCCCCCATCAATTCCTTTGAGTTTTGGTCTTCTTTAGATTCTATTCTAGAAAGGATCAAGGGTTCTCTCATCTCCTATTTGTTTGAGCCATTCATTATAGTGGTGGTGCCGGGAAGGCAGCTTAGCACTCTAGTCTGACCAAGGCAAGTGCACAAATTTGCTGCTTATCCTCTTTTGGCGAATGAGTTATGGTCTCTCCTTGTGTTGGCACGACAACCGAGCTTAGTCATCTTTAGGACATTCTGTGCTCATTTTGATAGTCGTGCTAACCACATCCGTCTCCATGTGTGTATATCCTTGTGTTTTTGTAGATCGTATCCCACTACAAGAAAAGTTTCCTTCCGCATCGAATTGGCCCGACGGTCGTCGTAGAAGGCACGTCTTCCACGACGAAATTCTCGGCTCGGGCGTGGCCGATGGAAAACTTTTTTTTCTGGCTTCATGGCCCTATATTACGACGAATCTGCTAAAACATGGAGGAAGCTCGGTTGGCGCGTGGCAGAAGCAAGATTTTCGTTTCCTCGCGCGATGTTGACTCGTCGACGTCTTTTGAGGCATGTGGGTCCTGGACGTCAATGTTTGTAGCGGACCATACTTTTCAGTCGTGCCTCCCTGATTTGAACTCGATAATGTTACTCGAGGCGCCTGCCGTTTAGTCAGGCTGCTAGGTCCCACATGTCAGCCTCTCATTAGAAGGATCATGTGCATGATGTAATTTTTTCCTTCGCTCGCGCTACCCTGTTCCGAAGTTGATAGCGCTGCTCCATGCATCTACCGTTTAATAAACCTCCTGGGACCCACATGTCATCCTCTCATTAGAAGTGTGTATGATGGAATTTTTTCCTTCACTGGCGCTACCCCGTTCCGAGTTGATAGCGCTGCTCGACGCATCTACCGTTTAACCAACCTCTTGAGCCCCACATGTCATCCTGTCATTAGAAGAAACGTGTGTATGATGGATTTTTTTCCTTGGCTCGCGCTACCCCGTTCCGAGTTGATAGCGCTGCTCGACGCATCTACCGTTTAACCAACCTCCTGAACCCCACATGTCATCCTTTCATTACAAGAAACGCGTGTATGATGGAATTTTTACCCTCTGTCCCGCCTTCGTGTTCCGAACTTGATAGAGTTGCTCGCTGCTTCAGCCGTTTATACAGGTTGGTGGGACCGACATGTCAGCCCCCTCTATGCAGGAAACGTGTGCATGCTAGACTTTTTTTCTTCTCTCGCGCCTCCCTGTTTGGAACTTGGCAACATTGCTCGATACATCACCCGTATAATGTCTCCCTGCTGGGTCCACATGTCAGCCACCTATGTAGAGGAAACGTGTGTATGTTAGACATTTTTTTAGGTCGCGTCCGCCGGTTTGACCATGGTAATGTTGTTCCATGCAGCAGGCATGTATGGTCTTGCTGCTGGGGCCCACGTGTCAGCCTCTCTCGACAAGAAACGTGTCGATCTTGGTCTTCTTTTTTCCGGTCGACACTGTTGTACAAGTACTTTTTGAACGCGCTCGTTAAACTTGATCTCTTGTATGGTAAGGTTGATGGGCACTAGCTGCAGGCAGGTGGGTCGACCATGTCAGCCCCTCAGTACAAAAATATTGCTACAGATAAACTGCATGCCTTGCCACTACACAAGAAAATTGTTATCCTTTTATAAAATGTATACTAACATCATATATACCTTATTTATTTTTCTTCTTAAAAAATTGCTTGTCCATCTGCTACGCGTGATTGCTAGCAGCTCAACTAAGAAATGTTAAGTATAAATAATGTAGTAGGTAGTACTTAAGAACATGGATATGCCGTGTTTTTTAGGGGTGGGAGGACGGTGCCCAAAAAAGGCCGAATTGAAGAAAAATGGGCCAAGCAGGGATTGATGGGCTATTTTTCAAGGGCTCACGCCCAGTCTAACTGGGCTATTTGTGCGGTCGAATGACCCAAAACATGGCGGAGTTAGAAGGTCTTGGGCTATAATGAGGACGGATGGGCTAATTTCTTGGGCTCGATAGTTAAAATCCCAAGGTACGTGCTGGTGCTCGGCCGGATTCGAAACAAATCCATCAACAAGGGAAAAAAGTTATAAAATATGAGCACCTAGATCCTAAGAACCTGAGAACTTGTTATGTTAAGGAGTTGACGTCACCCTACTAATTGTGCTAATACTCAGTTGTAACCTAGTAGTTGCAACTCATTAAATTCCCAGTTACAAGTTGTTGCAACAAATATGTAACCCTCACGTTGCACTAATCGCAAGGTAAATCCAATGGCGAGAGAGGTGACTCTTGAGAACTAGCAAATCCGATAAAATATTCACACATATTTCTTTGAAAATTATGGACAAACACCCCGTGCCCGCCAAAACTTTCCACCGAGACCCCAAACTTTCCTAAGCCCGCCCTCAATCGAGCGACCAACCCCTGTCTCTTCAAATTTTGCGTTGTTCTTATGGGAGATGCACCGGATTAGAACCAGGTCGCAAACTTCTCGATGCCTTTCTATTAACAGTGCCAGCCTAGCACCATTGGCCGTGTCGTTCTTCACGATACGCACCGGCCAGCGGTCAGCTGGGCGATCCCCACACTTCGCCTGCTAGATTCAGGCACTAGACATTCTTCTTGGCTTTGGTTTGTTCTCCACCTCTCCTAGAAATAGTTAAAGCTTGTGACCATCTAGATTTACAAGGTGCTAGCAAATTTGGGTAGGTAAGTTCTTTAGGTAAATCTATAGTCAAGCTCTGGACAGAAGAGTTCGAAAACATCTTAAAAAGGACTTAGCAGAGATCCTGTGCAAGCTTTTGACCTGATATATTTCCCATCCTTCTTTGATACGATGGAGCATTTGGTTGTTGATGTACCTGACGAGGAAGTACTTAGAGGTACAGTACAGTATAGATGGATGTACCCTATAGAACGTCGACTTCGCCTTTCCAAGGAGCGGGAAGATATCCGTAGACAGTTTGATAAGTGAGTGTTATGCAAAGATATATTCACATATAAGACTATAGAAAAGTTAGATATATCAGATGTCTGACTTGGCTATGTTTTGTAGGTTCTTCGCAGAAATAAAAGTACTAGCAAATTTCTTTCCACCAATAAAAAGACCGGATGGAGTAAGATCTAAGGATCATGTAAGACGCTCAAATTGCACGGTGAATTGTCTATGAATTGTCCAGATGGGGTAACCTATTGTCTATTTTGTAACGCTAGATTTCGGAGCTTGAATTTCTGGCCCTTATCTGTGGTCCTGATAGGAGTATAACAAAAGCTTCAGCTTGCATTTCCAATAGTGTCTGCCATAGCACTGGTGTACCTTCTGTGGAGACTAACGCAACTGGAGGTTATCCTGATGAACCTGCACTGGATTGCGTTTAGATTCGAAATCCTACACTTGACATTGTCGTCCCAAGGAAAAGAAGGTTGTGGATCTGGTAATAACGCCTTCTATAGAACAAGATGCTGGAGGTGAGGATTTATGAATTGCATGTCCCTCTCTATCAATGAAAATGGCATATCGTTTGCCTTGTTTCAAAAATAAATAAATATTTGCATGTCTCCTTGTGTTAGTCGATGCAAAGAAGATATTGTTTTCTGTTCAAGTCATGTGAACAAATATGTTTGTATGTAGAGACATAAATGCGGATTGGGTGACAAAATCAGCATAAAATTGCTAGATCAACAACACAAGCATAATGGCATTGCAAGAAAAGGAACAGAACCATCTTTTCACCGTGCTTGTGAAAAGGAGATGAGCCAGGAACCACGCCCGCAAGTGGCAGAGGCCAATTCTCGTGCAGCTCAGCTAGCATTGATTTATCATCGATAATACTCAAGCATCCGAATATTATGATTACATACTAGGAGTAGTTCCAGTTCCACACTACAGTTCAACATGCAAAATTGTAAGAAATGCATAAGGTAGCTCCATAATACAAGTTCTAGAGAAAAGCATTCAAATCATAAGAAAGAAAGCTTAGCATCACAGTTCACCACCTTCAGGTGCAACAGTTTCTACAGATTGTAAACCCAAATCACCGCCTCCTTCAGGTGGCACAATAATTTCGGGAGCGGGATCAGCAGCACTAACAGTAGTGCTAGCACCGGTAACATGAATCTCCACAATAGACGAACTATCAAGCACCACAATGTCCTCTGAAGGCTCTTCATTGCCAGCTCCAGCTGTACAAGTCTCCGCGGATGGTAAAACCAATCCACCACATCCATCATCTGGCACGACGATGGCAGGTGCAGTCTCATCAGTACCAGCTGCAGCTGCAACTGCATCAGTCTCCATAGAAGGTAAACAAGGAGGCGTCTTAGGTGTAGCGATCTGACATCGATTTTCTACTCCGTCATCAGGAATCTGAGAGTCTTCTTCAACCTTGTGCTTCTGTGGTTACAAGATAAACAGAGATTACAGCGAAATCATCTACTCACAACGACAAGAACATATGTCATTCTATTGATTTACCTTGTCATCTGGGATAGCAGAAGTCACAGGATTGGAACCTATTTCATCGAGAATCCTCTTTTTCGCTCCTTCCCCTATCTCCTTCTGCGGCAAGTTGTAATATTGATTACATGATGTTGATTGACAAATATATGCAAATGTTCAAAAGTTTGCGTTGTCGAACTACCAACTTCGAACGGATCCCCACTGTTCTTAGTTATGGGATCTAGCCCAGAAAACAAGCTTATATGGAATCCTAGTCTACAAAAAAAGGATGCATATCCGGGATAAGAACTACTCTACACATCACAATGCTGCGCAATCGACAATAAAAATTTAACCGCATCATCAACTCTATCATGTAAGTTCGGAGTGAATCTAGATACACTCGTTTCACATAAGCTAAAACATCTTATATTATGAAACGGAGGGAATATGTACGAGTGTTGTAGTATTTCTCAAACCTCCATTGCTGTCGCGGGACAGAGATGACAGATGCTCCACCGCCCTATAGAAGGTTACCGCGCCGATCTCACCACCACCTATAGAGGACGGAGCCGAGGAGCTGGTCGGCAACAATATGGAGCGAGAGGCCAGGGGGCAGTAGTGGATGGGAAGAAGGGACTGAGTAAAAGAGGTTGTGTGTGCGTGGGGGAGGCTGGTGAGGGAGTTAAATCCAGCTTGTCTCGGAAGGAACACGCTGCCACGTGCACCGGTGTGTGCAAAACTCCCTCCCTTTCTCTTCTGTGGCAGAAACTGACAATAGTACTCCAGCTAACTTCATCGAGTTCTCTGGTACTCCTACTAGTAGAACTTTACTACTTTTTTTACTACTACTAGGGTAGACAAGGAGTACTTGTTTAGAAGAAGAAAAAACTAGACTAGCACACCGTCGTACATTATTGCCTTGTTAAATCACTGGTGATGCCATGATGAGCGACATGTTTTTCCTGGTAAACCTGGAAACATCGTGTTCCTTCCACCGCGTGCAGTTTCTGAGTGAAGTACTTACCAACACGTCCAACTTAGGCTTAGAGGACCCAAATTGCAGTGAAAAATAAACAAAACTATGGACCTGCAAGGAGTAATACTAACAGTACTACTATTATACAACATTCTGGAAGAAATTATGTACGAAATAGTAGTAGTACAGTACAACTGTACTCCTAATAAGGTTCTTTTACAAGCTTGGTGAAATATACATACTAGAGAAACTACCAAGTGTACAAAAGGGGTTTTTGGTCATACAGAGTATTTTACAAGCCGGACCGGGTGCGAAACTAAATGCTGAGTACCCATACATCAGCTAAAAACTAGCCAAAAGAAAGAGTTCAACAGAGGGCCGAGACCAAATGATCTATCCTTGAATAGGCTCGTTCCACTCCAAGGCGTTTGAGAAGCTTGGGATGAACCAAAATGGAGTCTCCGACCATGTCTAGCGAGTGTTGGTGTGGAAACCAACAGTTGCGTCACCATTCAGACTGAAGCGGCAAATTTTAGGACACGGCCTATACTCATAGCCAATTTCTTGGTGTGATGTGTAAACACAGTTCCTTCTCGTCAAATGTCCTGGCGGATCATTTGCATCGCCTACTACAATGATAATCGGATAGTGTTGGGTTCGCAGCATAGAAAACAAAAATTTCCAATGAAGAGAACTATACGCCAAGATCTATCTACTAGATACAAGCAAGAGGTGGATATACATCCATAGAGAACTTACCCTCGAAGACAACAAAGTTTTGTTAATGAGTTGGAACTCGTGGATGATGTAGTCGTACGCTTGCCGATCTCAAGATCGTGTGGAAGTCCTAGCGCAACAAATCAGCATCTCATCCGTCCTAGCACACACGTTCAGGCCACCGAACAGCCGCCACCTCCTCGCTTCAGCGGAAGCAGCAACTCCTCCCAGACGCAATGCCACCGGGAACATGTATCTCGCTAATCCGAGACCATGGGGGAATATATCTAGAGGGGGAGAGAGATCTTTCATGAGGAGGTGTGCTTTGTGAGGGAGGAGAGGGGGGATCCTCCCCTCCCATGGCCGGCGCCCATGGGGGGTGCCCCCACCTCTTCCTCATTCATGTGGTGGAAGCTCCACTCACATCAATTTAGCCTCCACCCAAAGTTCCACTCACATGCATTAAATTTCCACCAAATTTAATGCAACTCTCATTTAATAAAACTCTTTTATTTATTTTATTCATAATTTTGTTAATTACTTTAATTAAAAAACATGCACATAAAACACCTTGTAACATTTCAATATCACATGCAGAACTAGTTTCTGCAATTTCACCCGAAACAATTCTGGTTTCCATCGAAATAATTCTAGGGCTTTGCAATTCTTTTGTCTGAAACATATGTGCTCCAAAATGGTGTTTGGAAACCCTTAAGTGTGTCACCCTACGGTTCGCGAATAATGCAGACATGATTGAGACTCCTCTCAAATCAATAATCAGAAGCGGGACCTGGAGATCCATATTGACTCCTGCACATTCAACGATGACTTCTATGATCATGAGAACCTTTAATACTAGTAATTTAATCCCTTTGTCTCATGATATATTACATGTTCGAGATTCGATCATCAGTATCCAAATACCTAGTTTGATCTCGTTACCGACATGCACTCTTTTCTTGTTCCCGTGATATAACAATCTAGTGATCACGTCACTTGCTTGCAAGCTATCTTAATGTGATATAACCGAGAGGGCCCAGAGTATATCTATCCATCATCGGGATTGACAAATTCCACTCTTTATCCATGAGCCTCAACATAACATCTTCGGGGTACCTGGACCCACCTTTATAGTCACCCTTTTACGGTGTGATGTTTGATGTTATCAAGTTACTCTTCTGATGTCAGTAATTACATGATCTCATGGTCTAAGGATAAAGATTACTTCGTATGATGTTATATCAATATAAACATAATGACTTTCATTGTAATGCTATACTTCGGATGAATGTTCATCACATCATTTCACAAATGTTCTGACCTCGTTATTAATAACATCCAATGTCCATGATCAGGAATCTTTGATCATCTTGTTAATCAATGAGCTAGTCTATAAGAGAGGCATAACTAGGAACCTTTTATTTGTTTATTAAACACACATGTATTAACGTTTCCTATCAATACAATTATAGCATGCAAAATAAACATCTATCATATACAAGGAATACATAATAACAACTTTATTATTGCCTCTCAGGGAATATTTCCTTCAGTCTCCCACTTGCACTAGAGACAATAATCTAGTTCACATATTGATAAATCTAACACCCATGGAGTTCTGGTATTGATCATGTTTTGCCCTAGAGATAAATTTAGTCAACGGATATGCTACATTTAGGTCCGTGTGTACTTTAAAAATCTTTATATCTCCATCCTTGACATGCTCACGGATGGAGTGAAACCGGCGCTTAATATGCTTGGAATTCTTGTGAGACCTTGGTTCCTTGGCGTTGGCTATGGCTCCATTGTTGTCATAATAGATCACCATTGGGTCCAATGCACTAGGAACCACACCTAGTTCCGTTATGAACTCCTTCATCCAAACCGCTTCCTGCACCGCTTCTGAAGCAGCAACATATTCTGCCTCCGTCGTTGATCCAGCCACCACAAGTTGTTTGGAACTCCTCCAACTAACTGCTGCTCTGTTCAAGAGAAATACATATCCGGATTGAGACTTAGAGTCATCCAGATCGGTGTCAAAGCTAGCATCAACATAACACTTAGCGACTAGCTCTTCTTCACCTCCGTATACAAGAAACATATCCTTAGTTCTTGTTAAGTACTTAAGGATATTCTTGACCGCTATCCAGTGTTCCGAACCTGGATCAGATTGGTACCTACTAGTCAAACTAATAGCATGTGCCACATCCGGTCTTGTACATAGCATGGCATACATTATAGAGCCTATGGCTGAGGCATAGGGGATCTTATCCATTATCTCTCTTTCTTCCGCCATAGCCGGACTTTGAGTCTTACTCAATGTCTTGCCTTGCAACATAGGTAAGAACCCCTTCTTACTTCCGTCCATATTAAACTTCTTTAATATCTTATCAAGGTATGTACTGTGCGATAGCCCAATTAGGCGCCTTGATCTATCTCTATAGATTTTAATGCCTAATATATATGAAGCTTCACCAAGGTCCTTCATCAAAAAATTTGCTGTTTAGATAAATTTTAACACTGTTTAAAAGATCTATATCATTTCCAATCAATAATATGTCATCCACATATAATATCAGAAATGCCAAATTGCTCCCACTCACTTTCTTGTAAATACAAGCCTCTCCATAAGTTTGGACAAATCCAAGCTCTTTGATCACCTCATGAAAGCGGAGATTCCAACTCTGGGATGCTTGCTTCAGTCCATATATGGATCGTTGAAGCTTGCATACCATATTAGCATCCTTAGGATCGAAAAAACCCTTAGGTTGTATCATATACAACTCTTCTTCAATATTACCATTGAGGAATGCAGTTTTGACATCCATCTGCCATATTTCATAATCGAAATATGCAGAAATTGCTAACATAATCCTAACCGACTTTAGCATCGCTACGGGAGAGAATGTCTCATCGTAGACAACTCCTTGAATTTGTCGAAACCCTTTTGCGACAAGTCGAGCTTTATAGATGGTCACATTACCATTAGCATCAGTTTTTCTTTTGAAAATCCATTTATTCTCAACAGCCTTTCGATCGTGAGGTAAGTCCACCAAGGTCCAAACCTGGTGTTCATACATGGATTCCATCTCGGATTTCATAGCTTCTAACCATTTGTTGGAATCCGGGCTCATCATCGCTTCTTCATACGTTGAAGGGTCATCTATTTCATCAATCATGAAATTTATAACAGGATTTCCGTATAGTTCAGGAGTTGCACGTGTTCTTCTTGAACTGCGAGGTTCGGTAGTCTTCTCTTTCGGAGTTTCCTGATTATTATCATTAGCTCTCTCTCCATCAGGTGAAGTCAACTCTGAAACAATTTCCAGTGCTACGCCACTTGCCATTTTATGAAGGGAAGGTTCAATAACCTCTTCGAGTTCTACCTTCCGACTACTCACACCTTTCGCGATAAACTCCTCAAGAAAGGATCAATTCTTGGCAACAAAAACCTTGCCATCGGATATGTGATAGAAGGTATACCCAATCGTTTCTTTGGGGTATCCTATGAAGACGCATTTTTCTGCTTTGGGTTCGAGTTTATCTGGCTGAAGTTTCTTCACATAAACATCGCATCCCCAAACTTTAAGAAATGACAACTTAGGTTTGTTTCCAAACCATAATTCATACGGTGTCGTTTCAACGGATTTAGATGTTGCCCGATTTAAAGTGAATGCAACGGTTTCCAGTGCATAAACCCAAAATCATAGTGGCAAGTCAGTCAAAGACATCATAGATCGAACCATATCCTATAAAGTATGATTACGACGTTATGACACACCATTACGTTGTGGTGTTCTGGCAGGCGTGAGTTGTGAAACTATTCCACAGTCTTTCATATGTGTGCTAAACTCGTAACTAAGATACTCTCCTCCACGGTCGGACCGTAGAAATTTGATCTTTTTGTTATGATGATTTTCCACTTCGTTCTAAAATTCTTTGAACTTTTCAAAGGTTTTAGACTTATGTTTCATCAAATAGATATACCCGTATCTACTCAAATCATTCGTGAAAGTAACAAAATAACGATATCCACCTCGCGCCGACACACTCATTGGTCCACATACATCAGTATGTATGATTTCCAATAAATCTGTCGCCTGTTCCATTGAACCAGAAAATGGCGTTCTAGTCATCTTGCCCATAAGGCATGGCTCACATGTATCAAATGATTCAAAATCAAGTGATTCCAAAAGTCCATCAGAATGGAGTTTCTTCATGTGTTTAACACTAATATGACCTAGACGACAGTGCCACATATATGTAGATATATCATTATCAAGTTTAATCCTTTTAGCATCAACATTATGAATATGCGTAATACTACTATCGAGATCCAATAGAAATAAACCATTCATCACAGGTGCATGACCATAAAAGATATCATTCATATAAATCAAACAACCATTGTTTTTAGATTTAAAGGAATAACCACTTCGCATCAAACACGATCTGGATACAATGTTCATGCTTAGTGCAGGCACCAAATAACAATTAGTTAGATTTATCACTAATCTCGACATCATATGGAGAGGTAGCGTTTCGACGGCGATCACATCAACTCTTGATCCATTGCCAACCCGCATCGTGACCTCATCCCTTTCTAGTTGTCGCTTGTTCCACAGCCCCTGAATCGAGTTACATATATTAGCAACCGATCCCGTATCAAATACCCAAAGTACATGAGTACTAGTCAAGTACACATCAATAACATGTATATCACATATACCATTGTTTGCCTTGCCAGCCTTCTTGTCCGCCAAATACTTGGGGCAGTTGCGCTTCCAATGGCCAGTCCCCTTGCAATAGTAGCACTCGGTATCAGACTTAGGGCCAGCTCGGGATTTCTTTTCAGGTGTGGCAACAGATTTGCCGCCCTTCTTTCCCTTCTGTTTTCCCTTCTGTTTTCCTTTCTTGTCTTTCTTGAAACCGGAAGTCTTCTTGATCATCAACACTTGATGTTCTTTCCTAATCCCCACTTCTGCAGTTTTAAGCATTGACAGAAGCTCAGGAAGAGACTTCTTCATTCCCTGCATGTTATAGTTCATCACGAAGCTCTTGTAGCTAGGTGGCAGAGATTGGAGAACACAATGTATGCCTAGGTCAATGGGAATCGTTATTCCCAAGGACACAAGCTTATCGGCGTACCCAGACATTTTGAGTACATGCTCACTAACAGAGCTATTCTCCTCCATCATGCAGCTAAAGAACTTTTCAGAAGCATTATAACTCTCTACGGCAGCATGGGTATCGAAAATTATTTTCAATTCTCCCATGGTATCAAAAGCATTGCCATTTTCGAAACGCTTTCGAAGTTCTCGCTCTAGCCCATACAGTATGCCGCAATGAACTAAGTTGTGGTCCTCCTGACGAGTAATATAGACATTCTTTTCCTCGTCAGGGGCATCAGGAGCTGGTGGGGGGGCCTAGCGGCGCCTCTAGCACATATTGCTTTTGTGCAGCAGTGAGGAGAATCCTCAAATTCATAGCCCAGTTGGTGAAGTTGCTACCATTCGTAGCAAGTTTCTCTTTCTCCATGAACACATTGAAATTAAAAGCAGGCGGTGCCATCTACAACAGAATTCGTAAAGTTTATTTAGACTAAGTTTATGATAGATTGAGTTCAACTAATCCAAATTACTAATGAACTCCCACTCAAAAACGACATCCCTCGTGTCCATTTTGGTGATTACATGAACCAAATCCACTACACCAAGTCCGATCATCACGTGAGTCGGTGTAGATTCAAAGGCGAGCATCTATATGAGCATCATATCAACTATATGACTCATGCTTAACCTTTCGGTCCGTGTTCTGGGGCCATGTATGTACATGCTAGGCTCGCCAAGTAAGAACCTTAGTATTCGCGTGTGTAAAACTGTCTTACACCCGTTGTATGAAAGCGTAGAGTCGAGTACACCCGATCATCACGTGATCTCTGGAAACATGATCCATAGAACGGTGCATACTTAAGGAAGAACACATTTTATCTTGATATTTAAATGAGGGATCATCTTACAATGCTACTAAAAGCGCCAAACTAGCAATATAAGATGCGAACATCTAATGTGTAAAGTGGGATGATATGATCCATGCATTTGATCTCTATCATATGCATCGTGGTATGATCTTGATCATTACTTTGTGTGTAAGGCCAAGGTCTATGGAACTTACACGTTAAGTGTGTTGTAAGAGTATCTACCATACATCTACTTACAACATTACCATATCAAGACACTAGCCCAACAACAATCTAAACTAGACGCCTCTAATTTATCCATTGCAAGTTTTACGTGGCTTAGGGCTTTCGGAGATAAAACCGGTCTTACCTACGAACATGGAACCACAACAAGGATAACCAAGTTATTAGCAACCTGTTGTAAATCATATATTGACTATAGTAGGAGAGACAGACACCCGGCAGCCACTTATGCAAAACTAGTTGCATGTCAGTCGTGGAACCGGTCTCATGTGCGATGACATGTAAGGTTGGTCCGGGCCGCTTCATCCCACTATGCCACCAATATCCAAAATACATGAAAGAAGCAATAACATGATCATCATCGCCCACATATAAACATATGTGTACTACCCAAGCAAAGCACCTACGCATAGATCAGGCTCTGATACCACTGTTGGGTTCGCAGCATAGAAAACATAAAATTTCCTACGAAGAGAATTATATGCCAAGATCTATCTACTAGATACAAGCAACAGGTGGATATACATCCATAGAGAACTTACCCTCGAAGACAACAAAGTTTTGTTAACGAGTTGGAACTCGTGGATGATGTAGTCGTACGCTTGCCGATCTCAAGATCGTGTGGAAGTCCTAGCGCCAAAAATCAGCAGCGCATCCGTCCTCGCACACACGTTCAGGCCACCGAACAACCTCCACCTCCTCACTCCAGTGGAAGCAGCAACTCCTTCCAGACACAATGCCACCGTGAACATGTATCTCGCTAATCCGAGACCATGAGGGAATATATCTAGAGGGGGAGAGAGATCCTTCACGAGGATGTGTGCTTTGTGAGGGAGGAGAGGGGGGCCTTTTATAGGAGAGGGGGGCTCCTCGCCTCCCATGGCCGGCCCCCATTGGGGGTGCCCCCACCTCTTCCTCATTCATGTGGTGGAAGCTCCACTCACATCAATTTAGCCTCCACCCAAAGTTCCACTCACATACATTAAATTTCCACCAAATTTAATGCAACTCTCATTTAATAAAACTCTTTTATTTATTTTATTCAGAATTTTGTTAATTACTTTAATTAACAAACATTCACATAAAACCCCTTGTAACATTTCAATATCACATGCAGAACTAGTTTCTGCAATTTCACTCGAAACAATTCTGGTTTCTATCAAAATATGTCAACACCTGGATTTTTAATCCTAGATGCCCGTTATGCCATACCTCGCAATCCCAGGATTACCATTTTTGCGAGACATAACGGATTGGATATCATAGTACATCATCCATTACAAACCATACATAAGGTTTTACACAAATAAGGATCTCATGATCCAGTCTTTAATACAACAAGCAGCGGAAATAAACGATAGCGTAGCGGTGGGGTCCATCTTCAGGGCACAGGCAATGCTGACGAAGGCAGATAGTCCTAGTTATCATAGCCGTCCTGCTGACCATCATCTTGATACTCTCCTTCATAGTCCGGCCATGATAATATCCAGGGACAAAAGCCATGAGTACTCTTTAAGTACTCGCAAACTACTACTAGCAAGGGTTATAATCTTAAGTTAAAGTACGGAATTTAAAGAATAACTATCAAGTTAAGTTTGAAACCTAAGCTGAGTTCTGAAACAAGAAAAGATAAAATAAAAGTCTAAAATCACTTAAGTTGGGAAGCTATTTTCATCTACACAACCCTGTTGTGGTCAAGTCAAGGTTCATCATTCAGTTCAAGTTATTTAGGAAACAACTGACAACGAAACAGTATGGCCATTCCAACTGTCCATAACCACGGACGTGGCTATTCGAATAGTTTGACACTCTGCAGAGGTGGTACACTTTCACCACGAGATTCGATACATCTGTCAGGGGTAACCCTGAATCATCATACTTAGTATGCAGATAATCAAACCTAACCTTCCCTTTACACACCCTAGTACAAGCACCTCTCCTATGAGCATGGCCTCCCAACCATGACCATCAGTCATCTTGGGCACTGCATAGGTGGACATCATTGAGAGGTAGCCTCAGCTCAAACCTCTCCCGTGAGGGAACTAATGCATATAAATTTCCAGCTAAGCCTTACCCAATTCAGGTAATGTGGTTGTACGGTAAATTTGGAATGGTATCGCATCCGAATCCAACCATCAGTTTTATAAAAAGGGTTAAGGCTCATGCCTCACCATTTTCATCATCATAAACCAATTGTGTTTCTCAACACATGTCAAAACATCTCAATAGAATGACTCATCATTCCAAGGTTTTCATAACTCATTTTCACCAAGTGTTCCCATCTAAAATGACTCAAGTTTGATCTATTCTAAAACACTAGGTTAAGAGTGTTCACTAAGGTAGAAAGGTGGGATCAATCTCATTCCATAGAATGACATCTAAGGGTTTCCAATTAGGTCAAGTTTTATACTCTTTATGCTACCTTCAAAATTAATTAAGGACTTGGTGTAAACTAAGGGGGTGTGATCAAAGTATGCTTAAGGCATCTTTACTAAACTATCTAGTTTTATTCTAGCTTGCTACAATAGCTTACTAAAGCATGTTTGCAAGGGTTAGCTTGCCACTAATAGCTTGCTACAATAGCTTGCCTTGGTTGGTGCAGTGGTTGAAGTTTTCTTCTTCTTCTTGGTAGAACTCCTCCTCCTCGAAGGCTTGGTCGGTACTAGCGTCTAGAAATACATAGGGAGTGCACAATCACCAAACAATACTTAACTTGGGCTAAGTAGTATTCTAAACCACACACTTGATGATCTATTATCATCCCAAACATCGTAAGTTTTAATTCAATAGTTTCAACCTTTTTATTTTGGAAAAGTAATTTCTACTCATTGAAAAATTAACAAAAATTTAATATTCACCACTAAAACATGGGATCATGTGGACACATGTCCTCACCACATATTCTAACATGTGGGAATGAGATTTAAAGGTTGGATCAATATTACTTTGGTTTAAGTTTATTATTTAATGATTTAAAGTGACTAGAAATGCCTATATAGCATTATTTTGGTACTAGTCCAAAGTCACTACCTGTAAACCTTAATATTATTACATATTTGGATAGATATGATGAAATGTGATTTTTGAGAGTTGGAATCAACTCAAAAGCTAACTTGGTTGATTTTATAAAAATGTTTCAAGTTGCAAAAGCTTCTGTCTTCTTATTTTTATTAGGAGAAATCTATAACTCTAAATGAATTAAATCCAACGGGCTTGGATAGAGCTTTTCAATACCTTTCAGACAAAATTAGTTTCATGCAATTTGGATTTGTCAAACTCACAGAATTGAATTTTGAAACACTGGATAGAAACTATATTCTAACTAAAAAGAAAAATCTAGATTTGAATCTACGGCTTGCTGGAAAGGAAAGGAAATGGGGGAAGTGAGCTGCTGCTGCACGGAGCTCTGCTGACAGGGGGGTCCCACTGGTCGGTGGCACTTAAAACGCGAAACAGTACGCGCGTTGTGGGCCGTGCGATTAGAGGCTAGATCTACGGCTGAGGGTCGTCGTCGACGACGGATGGGTCGCCGGCGAGCTCGAACCCTAGCGGCACGGTGGGGGTCTACTGGGGGCGTACCAGGGCTCCAGCGGGGTCGGCGATGCGGGCAAACAAAGTGGAAGATGATGGTGAGGCGAGGCGTGGTCGCGGCGGAGCTTGGGGTGGCCGGAATCAACGGCACCCTTCTTCTCCAGAGGCGGCGGCTCCGGCTCCAATTCCGGCAAGATGCTGCTCCACTTGCTCCGGCGAGGGGTGGTTGAGATTTAGAGAGGTGAGGGGAGTGGAATGGTGTGAGTCTTTGGTGCTGGGGAGGGCTCCTTTTATAGGCTCGACGTTGAGACCGAGCGGGATGGGCGGTCAACGGTGGCGACATGGCTACGGCGAGCTAGCGGCATGGCTGGGGATGGCGATCGATGGGCGGTTACCTGGCGGTGCTCTAGCACTTAAATACGGCCGTAGGGGCGGTGCTATGCGGTAGGGGTGAGGTGGCACTCTGAGAGGTAGAGGCGGCGGTGTCCACGGCGAGCGGTGGCTGTGGGGCTTTGGGCGGCGAACAGGGGTGTCTGGGGTGTTCTCCAGGTCGAGGCGGAGCGGTGGGCGCGGGCTGGTGTCGAGCGGCGGCTTGTGCATGCGGGGACAGTGCGCGCTCTGCGGGCAGCGTCAGCATGGTCTGGTGGCACTGGGCACGGCTTCTCCTCGGTGGTCCACGGCTGCTCTTGGCTCAGGCAAGGGACAGAGAGGGGCGGTGCGACATTGGCTACCTCCTAGACATGGCGAGGGAAGGGGGAGTGGTCTGCTGCGACGGTTGCAAGGTTGGCCGGCCAGGGTGGTGCTCTGCATGGCTTGGCATGGCCACTAGGGCATAGGGGATGGGCTGCAATTGGCCTGGTTTGATCAAAGGGGGGCAGAGAGATTAAATGGAGATCAAATGGGGGCAAAACCCTGTTCAAAACAGTGAGCTAGGATTAGAGTTAGGATTCTGCCTGCCAAGTGTTTGATGAAATGGCCGCAAGAGAAAAAGTTTTGAATTTTGAGTTCAAAAATTTTGGGTGATCTCCACTATTGCTAGGTAGTCTCTGGTTGCAAGGGTTTTGAAAATGGAGCTCAAATACATGGTTTTTGAAATAGGGGTGATCTATGCATATGCATTAGATTCAATTTTAAACTGTCATTTAAAATAGTTTACAAAAGGTTTTTATAAGATCAAAAGGTGGGACTTGGTACCTCATTATGTGTACTAGCAAGGGGTGCAAAGATCAAGAATTGTTTCTGTTAAGAATTGAGTACTAGGAATAGCCAAAGTAGGCATGAGAGTTAAATTTGTCAAAATGACCATTCCTTTATTTTATTTCTTTTTGATTTGATTTCTTTTAGGAAAAGTTTGGGAATGATGTAGATGATGTTTAAATCACCTAAGAAACATTTTAGAAGCAAAGGATCACACAATTATGGCAATTCCAAACAACTCCTATTTTAAATGCACACATATATGAATGCTTTCATTTTAAATAGGGAAAAGTTTTTGTTAATCCTAAATTTGGATGATTTGATCTTTGATAAACTTGGATTGAAGTTTTGGGATGTTACAAACCTTCCCCCCTTAAATAAAATCTCGTCCCGAGATTTACAAGAAAACTAGGAACTAAAGAGATCTGGGAACTCTGTCCTAATGTAATCCTCGCGCTCCCAAGTGGCTTCCTCCTCGGCATGGTTGCTCCACTGAATCTTGAGAAACTTGATACTCCTGGTCCTGGTGGTTCTGTAGGCTTCTTCTAAGATACGAATGGGCACTTCCCGATAGGTCAGTTCATTGTTGATTTCCACTGCTCTGTGATCGATATTCTTGAAAACTTCGATCTTCTCAGGCACTTCCAAGCATTTGCGAAGCAACGAGATATGGAACACATTGTGGATGGCTGACATCTCTTCAGGCAGTTCTAGTTGATACGATACTTCTCCTGGTTCGAATCTTGAAAGGTCCGATATATCCGGAGCTAACTTTCCTTCAGACTAAAGCGTTGGGTTCCTTCAATGGTGAAACCTTGAGATATACGAAATCTCACATTGAAAGTCAGGTCTCTCCTTCTCTTGTCAGCATAGCTCTTCTGTCTGGATTGGGCGGTCTTGAGGTGCTCACGAACTTTGTGAACTTTCTCTTCTGCTTCTCGGAGAATGTCGGGTCCAAAGATCTGACTCTCTCCTACTTGCGACCAATTCAAAGGGGTACGACACTTTCTTCCGTATAGGAATTCAAATGGTGCCATTTGCAAACTAGCCTGATAACTGTTGTTATATGAGAATTCTGCGAAGGGCAGGCAGTCTTCCCATTTTGATCTGTATTCTAACACACAAGCTCTAAGCATATCCTCCAAGATCTGGTTGACTCTCTCTGTTTATCCATTGGTTTGCGGGTGATAAGCGGTACTGAAATTCAACTTGGTTCCTAAACCTTCCTGAACTTTCTGCCAAAATCTTGAAGTAAACTGAGTTCCTCGATCTGATACGATGGTCTTGGGGGTTCCATGCAGACTAACAATCCTAGCAATGTACAGCTCTGCTAGTTTTGCACTTTGGTAGGTTGTCTTGACTGGTATGAATTGGGCTACCTTGGATAGTCTATCAGCTATGACCCAGATTGAGTCATTTCCCCTACTAGAAGTAGGTAAACTGGTGATAAAGTCCATTCTGACGGAATCCCATTTCCATTCCGGAATCTGCAATGGTTGCAACAATCCTGCAGGTCTCTGATGCTCTGCCTTGACTCTTTGACAAATGTCACATTTGGCGATGTAGCTTCCGATCCCTCTCTTCATCTTGTGCCACCAAAATTGCTCTTTCAAATCCTGATACATCTTTGTTCCTCCGGGGTGGATAGAATAAAGAGTATCATGAGCTTCCTTCATGATAATTTCCTTCAGCTCCGAATCTGCTGGTACACAGATACGTCCCTTGTACCACAGTACACCTTCTTCGTCTTTGGTGAATCCAGGTACTTTGCCTATACCAATACGACGTTTGATTCCGCCAATACTTTCATTCCCCTTCTGGGCTTCCTTGATTTGGCTAATCAAAGTGGGTTGAAGTTCAATGCTAGCTAGGAATCCTTTGCTAACTAACTCAGTCCTGAACTGCTCCAACTCCTCATACAAACTTGGTTGCTTCTCTTTGATCATGGTGTTAAGCCTACACGGCAATCGGCTAAGAGCATCCGCTACCACATTGGCTTTGCCGGGGTGATAGTGAATGTCAAGGTCATAATCCTTGATTAACTCTATCCATCTTATTTGCCTCATATTCAACTCCTTCTGGGTGAAGATATACTTCAGGCTCTTATGATCGGAGTAAATCTCACAGCGATTACCCATCAAATAATGACGCCATGTCTTTAATGCTAGAACCACAGCTGCTAGCTCAAGATCATGGGTCGGATAGTTCTGCTCATGCTGCTTCAGTTGTCGAGACAGATACGCGATGACTTTGCCTTCTTGCATCAATACACATCCTAGACCAATCTTGGATGCATCACAATATACATCAAACGGCTTCTTGATGTCTGGCATGATCAAAATTGGGGCTGATATCAATCTCTTCTTCAGCTCCTGGAAACTGGCTTCACACTTGTCTGTCCATTCAAACTTCTTGTCCTTCTTCAATAATTGGGTCATTGGTCGGGCTATGCTCGAGAATCCTTCTTTAATTTGCGGTAATATCCCGCTAATCCGAGAAATGAACGAACTTGGGTTTGATTGGTTGGGGCTTCCCATTCTTCGACATCTTTGATCTTGCTGGGATCAACAGAGACTCCTCCGGCAGACACAATATGTCCTAGGAATCCTACTTCTTTCAGCCAAAACTCGCACTTGCTGAACTTGGCATATAACTGATGCTCTCTCAGGGTTTCTAGGATGATTCTCAGATGTTGCTCATGCTCTTCTTCTGACTTGGAGTAGATAAGGATGTCATCGATAAACACAACTACAAACTTATCTAGGAAATTCATAAAGATCTTATTCATGAGATTCATGAAATAAGCAGGGGCATTGGTTAATCCAAAATACATAACCGTATACTCGTATAAACCATAGCGAGTAGTAAAGGCGTCTTCGAATATCCGCTGTACGAATCTTAAGTTGGTGATAACCAGTCCTAAGATCAATCTTTGAGAATACCGAGCTCCATCAATCGATCAAACAGATCCTCTATCTTTGGCAAGGGTACTTGTTCTTGATGGTGACATCATTCAACTTTCGTAGTGCATACGCACGGTTGCCTCCGGCCCTTCTTGTCGATTTATCAACACTGGTGATCTCCATGGAGATGCACTTGGTTGAATCAAGCCGGTTGCTAACATGGCATCCAACTGCTTCTTTAGTTCTACTAACTCTGAGGGGTTCATGGTATAGGGTCTCTGGGATATAGGTCCGGTTCCGGGGATTAGTTCGATAATGAACTCTATATCCCTATCCGGGGGCATACCTGGCAATTCATCTGGGAATACGTCGGGGTATTCATAGACTACTCTGACTTGGTCAATGGTAGGCAGGGCTACACTTTTGTTGCATTTGAATTGACAGGGTAAGGTTTCAGAGATATGTTCTACGGTTACTTCAGAACTACTGGTCATGGTGATGGCTTTCTTAGCACAGTCTATCAGTCCTTTATGCCTTGACATCCAGTCCATACCTAGTACTACTTCCAAACCTTTGGTTCCAAGTACAATTAGGTTGGCATAAAAATCTATCCCATGAATTCTGATAGGTACAACTTTGCAAATTTTTCTAGCTTTTGTTGTTGAACCGGGGATTTGAACTATCATGACATGCTTCAGGTTGGTTGGGCGAATCTTACTAGTGCATACAAATTCTTCGGTGACAAATGAATGCGATGCTCCAGAATCAAACAATACTCTTGCTAAAACTGAGTTGACAGAAAACATACCCAAAGACTACATCCGGTGCTTCCTAGGCTTCTTCAAGGCGTTCATGTGGAAGAGACGACTGCTATTGGTTGCGGTTTCCTGGGGCCAATCTCCTGCCTAGTTGAACACGACGCTGCTGCTGAGCTAGGGCATTCACAGGGGCATTGGCGGCAGTCTTCTTGGGACACTCATTGGAGTAGTGACCCTTCACTCCACACTCGAAGCAAGTGATCTAGGACTTGTCCTTGACTGCAACAAGTACAGCATTGCTGCCAGTTCTGGGGGCAGTGTTGTTGTTGTTGCTCTTGGGAGGGGCACGGTTGAAGTTGTTGGCGTTGCCGGAGTTGTGATTGTTTCCTCCGGGCTTCACATTTCCTCCGCTACGGTTGGGGTAGCTTGGGCGAGAATTTGGGGGTCGGTTGTTCCTTGGTGCATATCCTGGTGAGGGGTTGGGACGGTACTTCTGGTGACTACTGGATCCAGACTGCTACATCATACGACACTTGCGGTTGTCGTTTGCCTGGTTAATCTTCCCTTCCATCTGAATGGTAGAGTCGACTAGCTCTTCAAGATCCTGGAAACGGATGTTGACGAGGACAGTCTGCATCTCATCATGTAGTCCGTTTAAGAATCTCTCCTTCTTCTTGGCCTCCGTGTTGATTTCATCCGGTGCATATCTGGCAAGTGACAAGAATTTGTCACGGTACTCTACTACAGTCAATCTTCCTTGCTTCAGTTCACGGAATTCATCTCTCATCCTGTTGACAAGACCTTGCGGCACGTGGGTGCGGCTGAACTTGACCTTGAATGCTTCCCAGGTCATCATCTGGCCATGGTTCATGTTGCGGACGCTATTCCACCAAGCTCTTGCATCTCCCGCCAGATAGTGAGTGGCAAAGAGAACTTTCTCATTCTCATCAACTCCTGCAACTTCGAGGTTGTTTTCCATGGTTTGTAACCAGTCATCAGCATCTAATGGGTTTTCAGATTGGTTGAAGATTGGGGGATTGGTGTTCTGAAAGTTTTTGAGTTTAGATCCATGGTGGTCCTGATTTCCATGTCCTTGGTTGTTGAGAGCCATTTGGGCGATCTGCTGCAATGTCGCTAAGTTGGCTTGACGCTTGGCCCTGCTTGCTTCACGGTCCGCGATGAGATTCTGCAAGATCTGCAGCATTGGGTCCTGCGATGAGCTGCTCCCTCCTTGGTTTCCACAAGTCATCTGAAGATTGAGATAGATATAGGGGTAAGAGGGAAATTCTAAGGTTCATGGTTTTGGGTTTTAAAAGTTACAACTTTGAGTTAGGCTCTGGTTTTTCAACTCTTCATTCTCATTCATGCAAGCAAGCACACGATACAACACACACCACAACAATCAAAGGGGAAAACAGATGGTTTGAAGAACCATTCTGCAAACTATGATACAATGAGATAATACATCTCATGCTGCGACAGTGATCTAGTGCATCTACTCATTGTCAATGAAGTCGGAGTCTTCATCATCAGTGTAGAAGTCCACAACATCCTCTGCCAGAAAATCGTCATCGTTGCTAAGGTAGGAATCCATATCTCCCTGGATGTCTTCTCCTTCATCATCTTCTTCCTTGGCGGCAAGCTGAGCTTCCTGATCCTTGACGGTCTTCTCGAGGTCGGCCACCTTCTTGCGAAGACGGGCGATGGTGCGATCCTTCTTTGCACGCTGGCGACGAAGAGACTGGCGATCTTGGACGAGCAGTGTGAAAGTTTGGGCCTTCTGGTCGGCAATTGCACGGTTCTGGTTGGCTAACTCTCTGGCATTGTCCGGTTCCTGCTGTCGGTCATGAAGCAAGAAGTCAAGGTTCTCCACTTGACGCTTCAACTCTGGGTGACTTGGCATCTCCATCGGCATTCCCATGAAGTCACGTCTGGCATAGTGGGCAAAACGGGTTCCTTGAATCTTGTTGACGCTGAGGGCACATAGACGTGCGAGAGCTTCAAGCATTGCCCTGGCTAATCCATCTAGCCAGTTGTTCTCTCTCACAGAGAACTGAATTCTCCCGGAAGTTGGTGCTTCAATGCTCCCTCGAAGATCTGCGGTGACTAGCCATTGTAGGTATCCTCCTGGGGGTGCTGGAAGTTGAGCTCCAAGAAACTCCGGATGTGGGCGTCCCAGAAATTCTGACAGTGAATCCAGATCCCTCTCGAAGATCATCTGACCTCCGTTTCCCAACTGGTAAAACTTGCTAAACTGAGTCTCCATCTACAAGAATTTGGGATGAGGAAATTAGTGAAGTGATCAAATGTGTTAAATTTTAAGTAGTAATGTAAGAATTTTGAGGAACATGTATTTTTGAGAAAGAATGAGTTCACAAGGGTAAGAGGGGAAATAGTTTTTCATAAATACTCACTTTGGTTTTTGAAGCTAAGTTTTTGGTTCAGACGTCCATTCTAACTAGGGTCTCCTATGGTCAGGATGGATCTAATACCAACTTGTCAACACCCGGATTTTTAATCCCAGATGCCCGTTATGCCATACCTCGCAATCCCAGGATTACCATTTTTGCGAGACATAACGGATTGGATATCATAGTACATCATCCATTACAAACCATACATAAGGTTTTACACAAATAAGGATCTCATGATCCAGTCTTTAATACAATAAGCAGTGGAAATAAACGATAGCGTAACGGTGGGGTCCATCTTCAGGGCACAGGCAATGCTAACGAAGGCAGATAGTCCTAGTTATCATAGCCGTCCTGCTGACCATCATCTTGATACTCTCCTTCATAGTCTGTCCATGATAATAGCCAGGGACAAAAGCCATGAGTACTCTTTAAGTACTCGCAAACTACTACTAGCAAGGGTTATAATCTTAAGTTAAAGTACAGAATTTAAAGAATAACTATCAAGTTAAGTTTGAAACCTAAGCTGAGTTCTGAAACAAGAAAAGATAAAATAAAAGTCTAAAATCACTTAAGTTGGGAAGCTATTTTCATCTACACAACCCTGTTGTGGTCAAGTCAAGGTTCATCATTCAATTCAAGTTATTTAGGAAACAGCTGACAACGAAACAGTATGGCCATTCCAACTGTCCATAACCGCGGATGTGGCTATTTGAATAGTTTGACACTCTGCAGAGGTGGTACACTTTCACCACAAGATTCGATACATCTGTCAGGGGTAACCCTGAATCATCATACTTAGTATGCAGATAATCGAACCTAACCTTCCCTTTACACACCCTAGTACAAGCACCTCTCCTATGAGCATGGCCTCCCAACCATGACCATCAGTCATCTTGGGCACTGCATAGGTGGACATCATTGAGAGGTAGCCTCAGCTCAAACCTCTCCCGTGAGGGAACTAATACTAATGCATATAAATTTCCAGCTAAGCCTTACCCAATTCAGGTAATGTGGTTGTACGGTAAATTTGGAATGGTATCGCAATAGACATAACAATAGAATGACTCATCATTCCAAGGTTTTCATAACTCATTTTCACCAAGTGTTCCCATCTAAAATGACTCAAGTTTGATCTATTCTAAAACACTAGGTTAAGAGTGTTCACTAAGGTAGAAAGGTGGGATCAATCTCATGCCATAGAATGACATCTAAGGGTTTCCAATTAGGTCAAGTTTTATACTCTTTATGCTACCTTCAAAATTAATTAAAGAACTTGGTGTAAACTAAGGGGGTGTGATCAAAGTATGCTTAAGGCATCTTTACTAAACTATCTAGTTTTATTCTAGCTTGCTACAATAGCTTACTAAAGCATGTTTGCAAGGGTTAGCTTGCCACTAATAGCTTGCTACAATAGCTTGCCTTGGTTGGTGCAGTGGTTGAAGTTTTCTTCTTCTTCTTCTTGGTAGAACTCCTCCTCCTCGAAGGCTTGGTCGGTACTAGCGTCTAGAAATACATAGGGAGTGCACAATCACCAAACAATACTTAACTTGGGCTAAGTAGTATTCTAAACCACACAATTGATGATCTATTATCATCCCAAACATCGTAAGTTTTAATTCAATAGTTTCAACCTTTTTATTTTGGAAAAGTAATTTCTACTCATTGAAAAAATAACTACAATTTAATATTCACCACTAAAACATGGGATCATGTGGACACATGTCCTCACCACATATTCTAACATGTGGGAATGAGATTTAAAGGTTGGATCAATATTACTTTGGTTTAAGTTTATTATTTAATGATTTAAATTGACTAGAAATGCCTATATAGCATTATTTTGGTACTAGTCCAAAGTCACTGCCTGTAAACCTTAATATTATTACATATTTGGATAGATATGATGAAATGTGATTTTTGAGAGTTTGAATCAACTCAAAAGCTAACTTGGTTGATTTTATAAAAATGTTTCAAGTTGCAAAAGCTTCTGTCTTCTTATTTTTATTAGGAGAAATCTATAACTCTAAATGAATTAAATCCAACAGTCTTGGATAGAGCTTTTCAATACCTTTCAGACAAAATTAGTTTCATGCAATTTGGATTTGTCAAACTCACAAAATTGAATTTTGAAACACTGGACAGAAACTATATTCTAACTAAAAAGAAAAATCTAGATTTGAATCTACGGGCTTGCGCGGGAAAGGAAATGGGCCAGCCCAGTGGCGCTGCACGCCACGGGGCTCTGCTGACAGGGGGTCCCACTGGTCAGTGGCACTTAAAACGCGAAACGGTACGCGCGCTGTGGGTCGTGCGATTAGAGGCTAGATCTACGGCTGAGGGTCGTCGTCGACGACGGACGGGTCGCCGGCGAGCTCGAACCCTAGCGGCTCGGTGGGGGTCTACTGGGGGCGTACCAGGGATCCAGCAGGGTCGGCGATGCGGGTGAACAAAGTGGAAGACGACGGCGAGGCGAGGCGTGGTCGCGGCGGAGCTTGGGGTCGCCGGAATCAACGGCACCCTTCTTCTCCAGAGGCGGCGGCTCCGGCTCCAATTTCGGCGAGCTGCTGCTCCACTTGCTCCGGCGAGGGGTGGTTGAGGTTCAGAGAGGTGAGGGGAGTGGAATGGTGTGAGTCTTTGGTGCTGGGGAGGGCTCCTTTTATAGGCTCGACGGTGAGACCGAGCGGGATGGGCGGTCGACGGTGGCGACATGGCTACGGCGAGCTAGCGGCATGGATGGGGATGGCGATCGATGGGCGGTTCCCTGGCGGTGCTCTAGCGCTTAAATGCGGCCGTAGGGGCGGTGGTATCCGGTCGGGGTGAGGTGGCGCTCTGAGAGGCAGAGGCGGCGGTGTCCACGCCGAGCGGTGGCTGTGGGGCTTTGGGCGGCGAACGGGGGTGTCTGGGGTGTTCTCCAGGTCGAGTCGGAGCGGTGGTCGCGGGCTGGTGTCGAGCGGCGGCTTGTGCACGCGGGGACAGGGCGCGCTCTGCGGGCGGCGTCGGCATGGTCTGGTGGCACTGGGCGCGGCTTCTCCTCGGTGGTCCACGGCTGCTCTTGGCTCGGGCAAGGGACAGAGAGGGGCGGTGCGGCGTTGGCTACCTCCTAGACATGGCGAGGGAAGGGGGAGTGGTCTGCTGCGACGGTTGCAAGGTTGGCCGGCCAGGGTGGTGCTCGGCATGGCTTGGCATGGCCACTAGGGCATAGGGGATGGGCTGCAATTGGCCTGGTTTGATCAAAGGGGGACAAAGGGATTAAATGGAGATCAAATAGGGGTAAAACCCTGTTCAAAACAGTGAGCCAGGATTAGAGTTAGGATTCTGCCTGCCAAGTGTTTGATGAAATGGCCGCAAGAGAAAAAGTTTTGAATTTTGAGTTCAAATTTTTTGGGTGATCTCCACTATTTCTAGGTAGTCTCTGGTTGCAAGGGTTTTGAAAATGGAGCTCAAATACATGGTTTTTGAAATAGGGGTGATCTATGCATATGCATTAGATTCAATTTTAAACTGTCATTTAAAATAGTTTACAAAAGATTTTTAGAAGATCAAAAGGTGGGCCTTGGTACCTCATTATGTGTACTAGCAAGGGGTGCAAAGATCAAGAATTGTTTCTGTTAATAATTGAGTACTAGGAATAGCCAAAGTAGGCATGAGAGTTAAATTTGTGAAAATGACCATTCCTTTATTTTAATTCTTTTTTATTTGATTTCTTTTAGGAAAATCTTGGGAATGATGTAGGTGATGTTTAAATCACCTAAGAAACATTTTAGAAGCAAAGGATCACACAATTATGGCAACTCCCAACATCTCCTATTTTAAATGCACACATATATGAATGCTTTCATTTTAAATAGGGAAAAGTTTTTGTTAATCCTAAATTTGGATGATTTGATCTTTGATAAACTTGGATTGAAGTTTTGGGATGTTACAAAATAATTCCAGCACTTTGCAATTCTTTCGTCTGAAACATATGTGCTCTAAAATGGTGTTTGGCAACCCTTAAGTGTGTCACCCTATGGTTCACGAATAATGCCAACATGACTGAGACTCCTCTCAAATCAATAATCAGAAGCGGGACCTGGAGATCCATACTGACTCCTGCACATTCAATGATGACTTCTATGATCGTGAGAACCTTTAACGCTAGTAATTTAATCCCTTTGTCTCATGATATATTACATGTCCGAGATTCGATCATCGGTATCCAAATACCTAGTTTGATCTCGTTACTGACATGCACTCTTTTCTCTTTCCCGTGATATAACATTCTAGTGATCACATCACTTGCTTGCAAGCTATCTTAATGTGATATCACCGAGAGGGCCTAGAGTATATCTATCCGTCATCGGGATTGACAAATTCCACTCTTGATCCATGAGCCTCAACATAACATCTTCGGAGTATCTGAAGCCACCTTTATAGTCACCCTTTTACGGTGTGACGTTTGATGTTATCAAGTTACTCTTCTGATGTCAGCAATTAACATGATCTCATGGTTTAAGGATAAAGATTACTTCATATAATGTTATAGCAATATAAACATAATGACTTTGATCGTAATGTTATACTTCGGATGAATGTTCATCACATCATTTCACAAATGTTGTGACCTCGTTATTAACAACATCCAATGTCCATGATCAGGAAACTTTGATCATCTTGTTAAACAACGAGCTAGTCTATAAGAGAGGCATAACTAGGAACCTTTTATTTGTTTATTAAACACACATGTATTGACGTTTCCTATCAATACAATTATAGCATGCAAAATAAACATCTATCATATACAAGGAATACATAATAACAACTTTACTATTGCCTCTTAGGGCATATTTCCTTCAGTTAGTTCACACCAAGGAAAAGAGAATATGATCCAAGGCCAGTAACCCTTTTCCATTGGTTAGCTGCAGTTAACTGGCTTGTGTCCATCGAGAACACCATGCACTCAAACCCAGAAGGATAGGTGCGAACGGTGCGACCATAGTGAACAACACTAGTATCATCAACAATTGCATTGCTTGAGACCCCATATGTATAGACCAGAAGAAGTCTTGAACCACCGACAGATCTTGCTAACCACCACCTACCAAGATCATTCTCCTCATCGTCCTCAACAAACCCATGTGTCAGGTACAGCGCATCGCGTGGCGACGGGATAAGGATAGGACCTTCAAAGGGAAAGGAAATGTAACATGGAAATAATATTGATATTGATCTAACATTGTAGAAGTTGATATATTGTACTATTTTCAAAAATCTTGATTATACTTAAGATGTTTGATTGCGTAAAAAAATGCCAACCTAGGGAGAAGCTATGGAAATTCTAATTCTTTTCGAAATGGGGATATGTTATGCAAATTCTCCTAGAGACACGGTTTGATTCATGGGATCAAATGAAATAGGAAATAATCCTATAGGATCTTGAATGTAAAGTTTATAGGGAAAAAAGCAAGGTTGGATCCTACAAGATTTTGGTGTCTTATATACCAAAGGAAAACCAACAAGGATTATTTCTAGGAGGTTTAATATCTTACCTTATCTTATAATAATATTACCACTATGTAGTGTATGAATAACTTTGAATATTCATTGTTGGATCAGGACATGTGAATCCCAACATTGGCAGCAGTTGGATCTTCTTTTCCATTCTAGCATCTACTTGAAGATTCTATTGATAGTCTTTAGCACAATGAGCGCTATGCACAATCCTCAAAACACACTTCTCCATCATTCTAGAATCTTCTCCTTCATTTCTCAATACCATGTTAACAAAATTTACAAGTACTAGTACCTAATAAACATCGACTTCTACATGATAGAAAATACAAGAACTAAATATGCGCCCATACTTTATAGATGTCAATCAAATTTCTAATTTTTTGAGCTTTACCTAGTATTATAATTCTATATAGTTATGATATGTCATATGTCTAGTATCTGAGTCTCACGTAAATACTACTAGTAATGCCATATTTTCCATAGATGTACTAGTACTAGGAGACAAGGCAATACTATCAGCAGAACTCAATCCCATGAATCAAATTACTTATATGTAAGAAAACTTAGTAAGGATTGCATTCCTCTGAAATTCCTAGGGAATTTGTACGAATCAAAGAGGCTAAAATTCCTATGAAATTCCTACTAACTAAAGAAACTTCAGAAAAAATAACTTACATTGATTCAGGAATAATATCTGGGTCTCACGTAAGTACTTACTACTACATAGTAGATACCATAGTTTCCATGGGATGTACTAGGAGACGAAGCAATACTATCAGCAGAACTCAATCATATGAAACAAACTACTTATATGTAAGAAAACCTCCTAAAGATTGCATTCCTCTGAAATTCCTAGGGAATTCCTTCGAATCAAAGAAACTAAAATTTTAATGGAATTCCTACTAACCAATGAAAGTTCAGAAAAATAGCTTGCATCGATTCGGGAACAAAGCTAATAAAATACGTAGGGAGGAGAATTTACCAAGTTCCAGAGACTTCCATGCATAAACACAATTGTTCTCGGTCACGGCGAACACACGATCATGTTGGATAATAGCATCACAGTATCTGAAGTAGCCCTGGAACTCATTCACACAAACTGACCATCCATGACTATCATTCCCATTGATGACGACAATCTTGAATTCGAAAATGGTGACTAGAGAGAAATCTTTGTATCCCGCAGCAGCTGTCGGAACTTGGCAAATGACTATCTTCTGCAGTTTAGTATGTCGACCTTCATCAGCATCATCCTAAAATGTAAGTGCAGAACCTTCGGTCAGTTCAAACCCCGACACTTGCGGAATAACAATCTTGCAACGAGTGTACATGTTGACAAGGTCCCACATGAAATCGGGTCCAACTGTGACGATCCAATCTCCATTGCCGCATGCTCACTGCTCATCAAAACCATTTGGCATCACAACATCAAAGGAGAACCTGTCCAGCGGCGTCAGCTTGCACAGGCTGCCCGCCACTTCGAAGCAGTCTTTGGATTCCCACGATCTCACCGTCAGGTGAGAACGAAGAACACATGGGAGGCCAAACGGATGAGAAGAAGGCGTAGTTCCGCTCAATTTTGCTGATTGAAGAATATGTTTGGACGAAGTGACGAGGTTCCCGGTGGTGGCGTCGCAATGGTTGATGAGTACTTGAAGAGGGCCTTCGGTGAACACCTTCTGAAACTGCTTAGGATCTTTACAGACCTTGCTCGATCTCACCATGGAAGGAGGCTGCAGATGGTGTTTTGGGGGGCTTTCTTTGGGGTGGGGTGGGGTGGGGGAGGGAGGGAAGATCGTTGGTGTGAGCTGGCGGCCGGGGTGCGATGGAGAAGACAAAGGCTGATGGTGCCTTACTCTACTACTAGTAGTACTGCAGAAGGTGGGCGAGTGGGGGTGGGGCTCCAATTGAGGCTAGCTGCACAAACCTCCAACAATTAGAGCCGTAGTTGTGAAGAGATCCAACTGTTGAGACCTGGGTATGTAAGAAATAATGCTAAGAGGGCTAATCGAGAATTTTGTGCTATGTGTAACATTTGTACCCAAAAGTAATTGTAGTACAGTAGTTTCTTGCAACTATACTATCCTGATTATCTGGAGTTCCATGCAATTTCGAATCCAATTGTTGGAGGTTTGTGCAATTTCCACCCTCCTCGTGTTCCGAGGAAGCTCTATGACCCTATGTTCAAACAAAAAATAATCAAATACAAAAAAAAAGACCATCTCTCAGGGCTCGTTTGATTTGCAGGATTCTCAAAACATAAGAAGAGGAAACTACATGAATTTGGATCAAGTATGTGTTTGAATCATAGAGAAAGCAAAGGAATACTTTGAAGGAATCTCAATTCCCGTGTTTTTCCTATTCCTATATTTTCCTATCCTGCGTTCCAAACGGGACATAATTCCTACATATTGGAATCCTATGAATCAAACAAAACAGCGTAGGATTATTTCCTAAGGGACAAGAACCTTCACAAAAAATTTGAATTTTCTTTGAATTAAAGAAGGAATAAAAAAGGTTTCATCTCTCAGGAAAAAAAGGAACTCCACCTCTTGGAGAGAAAAAAAAGGAACTCCACCTCTTGGACAATTCACTTTGACGAGAGTAGCTACTACTAAAGTCTATGTCTAGTACTAGCTGTAGGACCTAACCGTAGCACGTTATTTACAAGTAGTACTAATTAGTACAGTATAGTATCAGTCTTTGCAGGTGCCTAGAAGGAAACAAAATAAAGCTCTGTAGGTAATAAATGGTCATGGTAATTTCCAAGGTACACAATCTTTTGCTTGTTCATTTTGATCTGGGTGACAGCCGGAGGATAGAGGAGTACTAGCTGCTTCGGGTCTTGAGCCATCGAGCTAGAGTAGAAATTTGGATATCTAAAAACCTGAATTGTCCTGTTAACCCAATGCTCGTTGCATGCAGCTTGACCAAACAGACATACTGCACTACTTTACTGCGTGTCCGAAAAACTAGGGAGTACAAGAAGTACTAGTACACTAATGTTACACAGAGAGTTTTTTTGAACGGACACAAAGAGTTTCACATTCATCTTGTAGCGCCAAAAGTAGAAGTTGTGCCAACATAGTACTATAGTAGTCACGTCCAGGTTGCCTTACAGGGAAAAAAATAGTAGGATGAGAAACAAGATCTATCTATTTTTATACTCCTATTTGCATATACTAGTAGTACTACTACGTACTCAGGAACGGTATGAGCGTGTGCTCAACTAGTGCGCCTCCGCACGTAGGATAATCCAGTACGGAGTAGATCGCCACCGTATGGTCATGTGATTATTATGCATTGATTCATGCTCTAGTCGTGGGCACGTGTCGTAGCAGTAAATTTTTTGTGAAAAATAGATTACTCATAAATAATTACTCCCTCCATCCTAAAATAGTAGTTACTGACTTGGTTTTGTCTAGATACACATGTATTTCGACGCATTTTAGTACTTAGATGCTCCCTCATTTCCACATTAGAAAGCATACTAGGTTTTATCGAAGTCAATATTTATAAAATTTGACCAGCTATATGTACAAACATACTAACTTACATAATGTCAAACGATGTAATATGAAAATATGGTTCGTGATGATTCTGATAACATTGAGTTGATCTCATAGATGTCCATATTATTTTCTAAATATTTAAGCTAAACTCCAGGGCAACCTATCCTGCACGCTGCACCCACGTCGATGCATCGTCCACACCAGCACAATTTCGACAGCAATCTTGGTTCAAGACTTAAATCAAGTCGAATTGACAAGTTTGGGCATAAAATTCCATAATCACTGAGTTAGATGACTAAAATCGATGCACCGTAAGAACGGTTAGTGTGTTTATCTCTGGTCCATGTTGTAGAAGTGAACAATTACATAAAAGTCGTACTTAACCCCTAAATACTCCATAATAACATTAGCAGCAAACTTAGTTCACATCCAAAATGCATCCTTCCTAGTACCAAAAGAGAACCTACATTCGACTACTACTAGTAAACTAGAGTAGTAAAATAGTACTACTAGCAGTACTATTTATCTGCTAATACACCATTACAATCTTGATCATTAGTCGTAGTTTAAGATCATTTTTTCCTGTCGATGCAAATCCAGAAAGATACATGTGTGGTCTGTCCAACCTTCATCAGGAACCGCGGTGGCACCCCGAGGTACGTCCTGAGCTTGTCGGACGAGAGGTTGGCCGGCGACAAGCTGCTCGTGAGCTCGATTACCGCATTAAGGCTCTCGACCATCAACAAGTCCGCCGACCCCGGCGGGCCAGGCGCACACAGTTTCACCATGTACCGCGGCCACAAGCCTCTGTCCTGCCTGATGCACAACAAGGACACGACGGCGGCCGGGCCGAGCGCGCTGATGGTCAGGCCGAACACGGCACCATCATCCCCATAGAGGAAGCGCGTGAATCCCCTCGTGCTTGTTGGTGGTGGAGTCAGGATGAGGCAAAAGAAGGCGCTACAGTCGATGGCCCTGGTTACTATAACCCCGTTGGCCTCCTTCATGTGGGGAAGGAGCCTTGCCGGCGAGGCAATGAAATCACAGGCAGAATCAATGCAGGAGCACAGGTCGTGCGAGCACGCGATCTTGTGCTTGTTGAGCTTGTCAAAGGCGACCAAGCTAAAGCAGCCGTCGTAGGGGCACTCAATCATCGCCTCAGACTAGATGGCGTCCATAGCAGTCGGCTCACGGTCGAATCCACCGACGCCATACACGAACTTGTGGGAGTGGTTACAGAGGGAAGATCCGCTCGCCGACATAGTGCCCGCCGGCTAGAAACCCGGGTTGGGTGGGTATATTGAAGAGTATACTAATTGAGTTTTGTACTATACTGGTACGATTGTACAGGAATACGCTAGGCATGGGCGCACTGACGGCAGCTGCACTTGGCCACTTTTTTCTTAGACAGTAGCCCACACGCTGTACATGCTTCGTCAAAACAAAACAAAAAAGTTGACAGGTGAGTCATAAAGCAGGTGTCACGTTGTACTGTACTAGACAGAGGGAGAGACCGTGGCAAGAATATCTAGGTGAGTGAGAGGCAATATGATCTACTCTTGGAGAGAGACGAAAAGTCTGCGACCTGCGGCTGGGTGTATAGTGCTGCAGGGGAGAGACCGATGACTGTATGCATGTCTTCGACACCAACCTGTAATTAACTATTTTGGTCTTATCAAATTTAAATGGTAATAGTAGTAGTACTACATCTTACAACAAATCAGACAAAGTAGTACTGCATTTATTAGTGGTACTTTTTTGAGAAATCATAATTAGTAGTAGTACTTAGATATGTGAAAAACCAATCCAAGTTACTACTCCAGTAGAGAGTACGATCACTCTGTTTTATGGACTCTTGTTTACTATACGTACTAGTAGTAAAAGCTAGAATGTAGATTGTTTCAGAACAAATTTTGGCACTATAATATCTAGCATACGCGCAAACCTCAAAAGACACTTCATTGCTTAGTTTCAGGCATCTTGTGCTAAATACATGGACTTGGATATAATTTTCATTTTTATGAGGTTCTTGATGTAACTTGTACTTCCGCCGACCCCGTGTTAACTAATAAAGCACCTCGCTCCTACGGGACCTACCACAATTAAAAAATAATTACACTTCCCCGATTATCAGACAAAGTGGAACATGGTTTCTTATAATTCCAAAATTTTAAGAAATGGGATGTTTCAAGCTTCCCAGCTAACTTTGCACACTTCAGTGACTTTTTGCCGATTTAATGAAATTAGGGCAAACATTTGCTATAAAAGTAAGAGCAATTGATTGCTATTGAATTAAATGTATTTTTAGAGGCAGATGGGTGATGAAGTAAAGAATGTCGTCGGTTTTAGTTTCCAACGATCACGAAAGACCATTTAATTCTCAATTTTTGAGTGATGACGAGATTGTTCTTTTACATAAAGAAACTCCGAAGAATATGGTTCTGAATACCAGAAGACAAGTTTTCAGACATAAAGAGTGGACCAACATGTTGTTCTGACGATACCCATGTTTTATGAGCTTTCAAACTTTCAAGCTAACTCCACCAACTTGAATGACTTTATGCCAATTATTTATCGAATTTAGGTCAAATTTGAACTACAAGTAAATTGTAGGTTTCTTTGAAAGTTTTATGAAAACTCTTCTAGAGGTACCTATTCAGGGGATAATTAATATATCATAAACCACCGAGAGTTTAGACAACATGTTCAACTTCATGCTTAGATTTTGCATCTTGACAGTTTAAAAAAAATAGGTCAAACTTGAGCTACAAGTAAGCACGAAAGATTGCTCTTGAATTAAATGTTTGTCGATATTTGAATGATTTCCTAGCTAACTCTTCCCATTTGAATGAATTTATGTCGATTTATCGAAATTATATCAAATTTGAAACTACAAGTAGATTGTAGGTTGCTTTGAAAGTTCAACGAAAAAGCTTTTGGGGGGCACCCGTCGAGGGGTCACAATCAATATGTCAGAAACCACCGAGAGTTTTGACGATAGTTTCAACTTTTTGCTAAGATTTTGCATCCTGACTATTTAACGAAATTAGGTCAAACTTGAGCTACAAGCAAGTAAGCGCGATAGATTTCTCTTGAATTAAATGTATTTTCTAGGATAGATGGGTGAATCTTCTTGTAGTAAACAATGTTGTCAGTGTGAGTTTCCAACTATCGGGGAAGAACATTCTCAATTTTTCGAGTGATATCGAGATTATTCTCTCCTATAAAGAAAGTCTGAAGAATAAGGATCTAAATGCCACAAGCTAAGTTTTCACACATATATAGTGGACCAACATATTGTACTTATGATTTCCCGTGTTTTATGAGTTCTCAAACTTCCTATAGCTTATCGCTCTGCCCACTTGAATGACTTTATATGTCGATTAATCAAAATTAGGTCAAATTTTAACTATATACTACAAGTTTTTGTAGGTTGCTATGAAAGTTATACAAAAAGCTTTTGGAGGTACCCATCGGGGGTTAACAATCAATATATGAGAAACAACCAAGAGTTTTCACAACTAGTTTGACTTTATGCTAAGATTTTGCATCATGACACTATTTAACGAAATTGGGTCAAACTTGAGCTACAAAGTAAGCGCGATAGATTGCTCTTGAAATATATGACTTTTTCAGAGGTAGATGGGTGTATTTTCTTGTAGTGAATAATGTCGTCGGTGTGATTTTCCAACTATCAGGAAAGAACACTCAATTCTCAATTTTTCGAGTGATGACGAGCGAGGTTGTTCTTTTCCATAAAGAAATGTCTGAATAATATTGGATCTGAATGCCAGAAGTCAAGTTTACCGACATATATAGTGGACCAACATGTTGTACCAACGATTCCCATGTTTTATGAGTTTTGAAACTTCCTAGCTAACTTTGCCCATTTGACCGAATGACTTTATGTCGATTTATAAAAATTAGGTCAAATTTGAAATTTCAAGTACATTATAGGTTGCTTTGTGTAACACCCTCGAATCGGCCCTATGCAAGTTTTAGCGCTTCCCGCCAAACCCGCATAGAAACGATTCAAGGACGTCCACCAGGCACTTGCGTGCGGGTGGAGAACGAAGTAATACCATTACACATTAGTCCACGATGGAACCCATAGAACATATATATACAACAACGACTCCATGAGTCAAGAATACAGATATACTATACAAAGATCCAAATCACCTTGAAAACAATAGAGCGTCCGACTATGGACAAGATGCAAATGGGGCTAAGAGCCCTAAAGAATAACCAATGGCGTCCATAACCCTGCCCAGGCCAAGCCGGAAGGGTAACCCTGCTAATGACGTCAATCTCAAACCTGCTAAAACAAGAGGGGTGCCGACAAAGGGAAAAGGAAAAAGAGGAGCGTTAATCGAGGCCAAGACACGAGGCTAGAATTCAGCTCTCGCCTACATAGGTATGGTGGATCAAGCGAAGTAGCAACAGACTAAACAACCTATAGAGACTCAGTAAAACTGGCAGCTATTAGAGAGGGATAAGAAAGACCTATTCGGATCCAACCTGATACTAACACCAAACATACCCATCCTGGCATATCCCCCCTTGATACCAAATGAGGAAGTCAAAACCGAGGAACTCACACGATTGGCAGTTTTATTCATTCCATTATAGTTGAAGCGCTTACTAATCAGATATAGATAGCCTGAGTCATCCTGATAGCATAAGTAGTGGGAAGTTTTAGTTAACCATTCAGTTGTAGTTGCAGTACTTACTAGTCAGATACAATTAGCATGTGACATCCCAAACCCAGAAGTTGTTGACACTTTTATTTCATTCCATTGGAGTTGTGATACTTACTAGGCAGGTATAAGATGACACGATACACCCCAGTTCCACCAGTTGTTGGCACTTTTATCATCCGTTCCATTGTAGTGAAGCTGATTACTAGTCACATATTAAGTCAAATTTATAGCACTACTTTAGTTATGCTTGTCTATGATCGAGATACTGTGCTCCAAGTCGTCCATAACCGCGGACACGACTTTCAAAAAGATTTACCCTACAGGGGTGCACAAATAGCAACACACACACGATCAACCTCGGAAAAACCAAATCAAAACCCAACGAGGCTTTCACGATAAAGCAATCATAGGATTCATAAAATATTTCAGGGGGCCACCCTCTTAAGCTACCTGCAACGAAGTTGGCCGGCTCCGAGACGGACCCAAGGTTTGTGTGGACGGCAGTAAACGACTGGGAACCCGAAAGTGTGACTGGGCTTATCGATACAGCGAAAACGTGTCACGGTCCAAAACAGTACAGGTGCTCCACGCACAATCATAAATAAAGCAGTAAAGCATGGCATAGGTACAGGATAGTAATAAAGCCCCAAACTAGTTTGTGGCCCCAAGAAATAAGAAATGAATCAAGCTTTGGCTAACGGGATTCATGGTCCCATATGCGGATAGTGCGATAGTCAAGGAACAGGTATCAAGTACTCGGGGTCCTACAGGAACCAAGTGAGTGTGGAAGAACCAAATAACATCTATTGCCCACCGATGCCTTTGCATTAGTTATATCTCTTCTCAGCAATTTAATAGTTGTATTTAAATTCATGATCCTCTCCACCATAAAGCATCACAACCATTAAGCATATGCCAACCTTCCATCAATGGTGGAACGACAATGACGCGAAGCAGCACCTGAGCAAGCAACTATGACTCACAAGGCTGACTATCTATCAAACAACATGCAATAGGACGTGTATAAGGAAATATGGAGGCTACAGGGAATATAAATGGTGCACGGAAACTAAAGCATCGCAACAAGGATAGCAATAGATCAACAGGAGGAAATAAAGACTATAAACGCAAAATAGGTAGAAAGGGGGAGAATGCTCGCCTGGGAAACACTGCCGAAGGATCATATCCGGAGAACTTGCCGATACTCGCATCCACTCATCGGCCTAATCCGCGAAGAAGCAAACACTAGAAGAAACACCGGATGCAATATTTAATACTACGCCAGAAGATCCGGCATGATTATGATATGATGCATGGCATGGCAAAGATGCGATGCGCCTAGGCAATATTAAGCGGAACCGGGGTCCCGACGATTAATTACACGGTTCAAGTTATTTAACTACCCCACAATTTAAATGTTGTATTAACAGGGCGAAACATGGCATCGGTTCGCTACACCAATTTAAATGGAGTCCGAAATGAGACGAAGATATCCCGCATAAACACTCCATATTTAATTATGAGGTGAATCGGCATAATGCCCCCAAACCACAGACAGGTATGCATGCATGAACAATTTAATATGCAACAGTTGATAATGTCATATTATAAAAATAGGGGCTTAGGGGCACACATCTGGGTTCGGAAGATCTTGGGTTTTGGGGGTCCGGGGTTCGGTCTCAGGGTTGACGGGAATGGGATCGGTCTCGACGGGATGGTTCTCAGACAACGGAAGGAGAGCTTGGCGTTCCAGGAAGAAGGACTTGGTTTGGTGTCAGGGGCACGTCGGATTCGCCCTGGTCGGTGTCGATCTTGTCGTCGCGGAGATCTTGTCGGGTCCGCGTATCAGGTTGGTCTAGGCGTTCAGGGTGAAGAACTTGGCGTTCGGGGTGAAGAACTTGTCATCCTGTGATTCCATGTCGACGTGCTCGTCGTCCTTGATGGTGAACTCGGTGTCCCGTGGTGAAGTGCTTGTCGTTCCTGTGGCGAGCTTGGTGGTCATCGGGTTCGGGTCTTGATGTCCGAGGGGGAGAACTTGGCGTCCCGGGATGAAGATCTTGGCATAACGGGGTTGGCCTTCGGTACCATGATGGGGTTCTTGCCGAGGGGATGGTTTTGTCTCACGCGGAGGAAGCATTGATCAGATACACCAAGCCAAAATAGATCGGAGGCCATCTCTGTCATCGCAGCATCCACACGGTGCACCACCACCACATTGAACTACACAGAACAGCAGAGCACACACGCTCGGGAGACATGACCGCCTATACTGGATGCTTGCGGGGAACTACAAAAGGAGGTCGAGAGCTGGCGCTTGGGATTGGTAGCAGAGAACTGTGCGCCTGACGTCTACACAGAGACCAGCAGTAAAAGGGTCATGGGTGACGACCGAAGTTGCCCTGCGGCAAGACGACGCGAAGAGGCAGCAGGAAGCACTGTGTTGTGATGGTAGCGGTGGGCTTGACACGGGCGATCTCGCGGGTCGGTGGAGAAGCGGGCGCCGCGCGACGGGGCTGGCGCGAGGCGGGCGGAGCATGAGCAGGGGCGGCGGGGAGCTCGGGCACGGCGTCGCGGATGGGGGCGAGGGAGCCCAGCAGCAACACAGGGAGGCGAGGCCGCGACGGAGCATGTGGAGGCGAGCAGGAGAGGTCGGGCGGCGGCCAGAGATGCTCAGTGCGGCGGCGGTTCCAGACGAGACCGCATCTCGCCGGGCGGAAGTGAACCGGTCCTGGTGGCGGGAACAGAGGCGCCGGGGTGCATGGAGGCGCGACCTTGACAAGGCGGCGACGCTGGACTGGAGCGACACGGCGAGGAGGTGGGCCTGGCGGCGGAGAGAGGAGAGGAGACGCGGGGTGGAGGCAGCGAGGTTGGCGACCTGCTGGCCGAGCACGGGGCGGCTGAGCGCAGGCGAGGAGGAGGGGTACGGCGGGGCCGGCGGCGGCGCAGAGCTCGGTGGCGGAGGCCGGCGCCGGTGAGGGGAGGAAGCGGTGGCGGCGACCTCGCGGGAGATCGAGGGAGGCGGGGTGTGCACGGGGTTGGTGGGCGACAGGAGACGCGCCGGGTGGGGCCAGGCACGCGTAAAGAGGGGAGGCCTGCCGCGGTAGGTGGCATCGCGGGGTGGACGGACATGGGGAGCTATCAGTGGTGGGGCCAGGGTGGAAGGGAGAGAAGGGGTGAGGTGGCGTGTGGCTGGCGGGAAAAGAGAAGGAGGTGGGGCCAGGTGGGGTGAGGTGGCGGCCTGGGAGTGGTCAGAGTGATGTGGCGATGGGGTGGAAGTTTGGGCAGGTGTGGGGCCTGGTGGGGCCAGCTACATGCGTGTGTTGCGGCTGGGTGCGAGGCTGGGTTGGGTTTGGGTGTTTTCCTTTACTGGGGGTGGCCGGCTAGGTCGGTTTAGCCGGGTTCGGCTGCCCCCTAAAATAATATAAATATTTTATTCATTAACAACACGGCTTTTAAAATCCGTTTTTAGACGAAACAAAATAATCCGGAGATTCGGGTTTTAATTTGAAATAAAGACGGCGCGTTTAGAAAACAAAACCAGGCTTTTCGAAAATAGTTTTTAAACAAACCATGCAAGATGATGACGATGCTCAAATGCAATGTGGCATGATGACATGAGCATGCGGTCATGATGATGCAATGCACAAAAACACAGCGATTTTCTACTAGTGGTTTTAGCGGGGTGCCACAATTCAACACCACTAACAGGGATCTCGCCCTCGAGATCCGCCTCGTGGTACCAGGAAGAAGGTCGGCGATCTGAATCTTCCCGCTTCATGTAGATCTTCGCGACACCACTAACAAGGATTCTTGTCCATCTTGAAATCGGCGACACCACCAATAAGGGGTTGTTGTCCAGGATCATCGAGAGAACACTCCGGGAACAAAGGACGAAGGTAAAGGTATCAACAAACAAAGCCACCTCTAACTTCGATAGAAGGAGAGAAACGATGCATTCTAATCCACTTCAATGTACGAGAGCAAATAGATTGAGTAGTCGGCATGGGGGCCAATCCATCACGCACCCAAACTATTACTCCGCACAATCAGTAGAAAAGCGTGCAGCCATTCTCAGAATCAGACTGAAGATCTCGACAACCGAGGTTCGGGAACAAAAGAGTGATGCAGAATCTACATCGGATCTGGCGTAGCTGATGTCTTCACGTTGAATCCACCAGAAGGCAGCGAAGAGAAGTCCAACAGATGAAGGATTCCTAAGATAGCATGAAGACCGGATGTACCAAAGGAGGAAGCGAAACCCTAAAGGTACGACGGAAACCCAACCACGTGAATTCCTGGACTCGAAGAATGGGAAGAGAGCAGATTCAAAACACGCAGAGGTAAGAGGAGAATAGCAGAGGGGTAAGGAGTAAAAGCAGACCTAATCAGATCTATCCAACCGATTTTGCAAAATAGTTTTGACACTCTACTTCAGCTGTTAGCTAGGTTATCCTACAGGCTGGACCAGTGGGGTATCATAACTGCTGGGCTCTGATACCACTCTGTAACACCCTCGAATCGGCCCTATGCAAGTTTTAGCGCTTCCCGCCAAACCCGCATAGAAACAATTCAAGGACGCCCACCAGGCACTTGCGTGCGGGTGGAGAACGAAGTAATACCATTACACGTTAGTTGGAACCCACAGAACATATATATACAACAACGACTCCATGAGTCAAGAATACAGATATACTATACAAAGATCCAAATCACCTTGAAAACGATAGAGCGTCCGACTACGGACAAGATGCAAATGGGGCTAAGAGCCCTGAAGAATAACCAATGGCGTCCATAACCCTGCCCAGGCCAAGCCGGAAGGGTAACCCTGCTAACGACGTCGATCTCAAACCTGCTAAAACAAAAGGGGTGCCGACAAAGGGCAAAGGAAAAAGAGGAGCGTCAGTACTGAGGCTAGTACACGGCGAGGCTAGAATTCGGCGGCTCTCGCCTACATGGGTATGGTGGACTGAAGCGGCAGCGCAGCAGCACTAAACAACCTATAGAGACTCAGTAATACTGGCGGCTATTAGAGAGGGATAAGAAATACCTATTCGGATCCAACCTGATACTAACACCAAACATACCCATCCTGGCATATCCCCCCTCGATACCAAATGAGGAAGTCAAAACCGAGGAACTCACACGGTTGGTAGTTTTATTCATTCCATTATAGTTGAAGCGCTTACTAATTAGATATAGATAGCCTGAGTCATCCTTATAGCATAAGTAGTGGGCAGTTTTAGTTAACCATTCAGTTGTAGTTGCAGTACTTACTAGTCAGATACAATTAGCATGTGACATCCCAAACCTAGCAGTTGTTGACACTTTTATTTCATTCCATTGGAGTTCTGATACTTACTAGCCGGGTATAACATGACACGATACACCCTAGTTCCACCAGTTCTTGGCACTTTTATTATCCGTTCCATTGTAGTGAAGCTGATTACTAGTCACATATTAAGTCAAATTTATAGCACTACTTTAGTTATGCTTGTCTATGATCGAGATACTGTGCTCCAAGTCGTCCATAACCGCGGACACGGCTTTCAGAAAGATTTACCCTGCAGGGGTGCACAAATAGCAACACACGCACGATCAACCTCGGAAAAACCAAATCAAAACCCAACGAGGCTTTCACGACAAAGCAATCACAGGATTCATAAAATATTTCAGGGGGCCACCCCATTAAGCTACCCGCAACGATGTTGGTCGGCTCCGAGACGGACCCAAGGTTTGTGTGGACGGTGGTAAATGACTGGGAACCCGAAAGTGTGACTGGGCTTGTTGATACAGCGAAAACGTGTCAGGATCCAAAACAGTACAGGTGCTCCACGCACAATCGTAAATAAATCAGTAAAGCATCGCATAGGTACAAGATAGTAATAAAGCCCCAAACTAGTTTGTGGCCCCAAGAAATAAGAAATGAATCAAGCTCTGGCTAAGGGGATTCATGGTCCCATTTGCGGATAGTGCGATAGTCAAGGAACAGGTATCAAGTACTCGGGTTCCTATGGGACACAAGTGAGCGTGGAAGAACCAGATAACATCTATTGCCCACCGATGCCTCTGCATTAGTTATATCTATTCTCAGCAATTTAATAGTTGTATTTAAAGTCATGATCCTCTCCACCGTAAAGCATCACCACCATTAAGCATTAAAAGGCTAAAGAGAAGGGTATTTTCTGGGAGTACGTGGCAACCGGCTCAAGACTTTAGTTGCCAACCTTCCATCAACGGTGGAACAACAACGACGCGAAGCAGCACCTGATCAAGCAACTATGACTCGCAAGGCTGACTATCTATCAAACAACAGGCAATAGGATGTGTCCAAGGCAATATGGAGGCTGCAGGGAATATAAATGGTGCACGGAAACTAAAGCATCGCAACAAGGATAGCAATAGATCAACAGGAGGAAATAAAGACTATACACGCAAAATAGGTAGAAAGGGGGAGAATGCTCGCCTGGGAAACACTGCCTAAGGATCATATCCAAAGAACTTGTCGATACTCGCATCCACTCATCGGCCTAATCCGCGAAGAAGCAAACACTAGAAGAAACACCGGATGCAATATTTAATACTACGGCAGAAGATCTGGCATGATTATGATATGATGCATGGCATGGCAAAGATGCGATGCACCTAGGCAATATTAAGCGGAACCGGGGTCCCGACGATTAATTACACGGTTCAAGTTATTTAACTACCCCGCAATTTAAATGTTGTATTAACAGGGCGAAACATGGCATTGGTTCACTACACCAATTTAAATGGAGTCCGGAATGAGACGAAGATATCCCGCATAAACACTCCATATTTAATTATGAGGTGAATCGGCATAATGCCCCCAAACCATAGACAGGTATGCATGCATGAACAATTTAATATGCGACAGTTGATAATGTCATATTATAAAAATAGGGGCTTAGGGCACACATCTGGGTTCGGAAGATCTTGGGTTTCGGGGGTCCGGGGTTCGGTCTCAGGGTTGACGGGAACGGGATCGGTCTCGACGGGATGGTTCTCGGACAATGTAAGGAGAGCTTGGCGTTCCAGGAAGAAGGACTTGGTTTGGTGTCAGGGGCGCGTCGGATTCTCCCTGGTCGGTGTCGATCTTGTCGTCGCGAAGATCTTGTCGGGTCCGTGTATCGGGTCGGTCTTGGCGTTCAGGGTGAAGAACTTGTCGTCCTGCGATTCCATGTTAACGTGCTCGTCGTCCTTGACGGGGATCTCGGTGTCCCGCGGTGATCGTTCCTGTGGCGAGCTTGGCGTTCATCAGGTTCAGGTCTTGATGTCCGAGGGGGAGAACTTGGCGTCCCGGGATGAAGATCTTGGCATAACAGGGTCGGCCTTCGGTACCATGATGGGGTTCTTTCCGAGGGGATGGTCTTGTCTCACGTGGAGGAAGCATTGATCAGATACACCAAGCCAAAACAGATCGGAGGCCATCTCTGTCATCGCAGCATCCACACGGTGCACCACCACCACATTGAACTACACAGAACAGCAGGGCACACACGCTCGGGAGACATGACCGCCTATACTGGATGCTTGCGGGGAACAACAAAAGGGTCATGGGTGACGACCGAAGTTGCCCTGCGGCAAGACGACGCGAAGAGGCGGCAGGAAGCACTATGTTGTGATGGTAGCGGCGGGCTTGACACGGGCGAGCTCGCGGGTCGGTGGAGGAGTGGGCGCCACGGGACGGGGCTGGCACGAGGCGGGCGGAGCATGAGCAGGGCGACGGGGAACTCGGGCGTGGCGTCACGGACGGGGGCGAAGCGGCATCTGAAGCGGGGAGGCGGCGGCGGCGGAGATGCTCAAGGCGGCGGCAGTTCGAGACGAGCATCTCGCCGGGGCGAAGAGGATCGGCTGGTGGCGAACAGGCGCCAAGCGCGGAGGCACGACCTCGACAAGGCGGCGGCGCTGGACTGGAGCGACGCGGCAAGGAGGTGGGCCTGGCGGCGGAGAGAGGAGAGGAGAGGCGGGGTGGAGGCGGCGAGGTTGGCGACCTGCTGGCCGAGCGTGGGGCGGCAGAGCGCAGGCGAGAAGGAGGGGTACGATGGGGCCGACAGCGGCGCGGAGCTCGGTGGTGGAGGCCGGCGCCGGTGAGGGGAGGAAGCGGCAGCGGCGACCTCGCGGGAGATCGAGGGAGGCGGGGTGTGCACGGGGTTGGTGGGCGGCAGGAGACGTTCTGGGTGGGGCCGGGCACGCGGAAAGAGGGGAGGCCTGCCGCGGTAGGTGGCATCGCGGGGTGGACGAACGTGGGGAGCTGTCGGTGGTGGGGCTAGGGTGGAAGGGAGAGAAGGGGTGAGGTCGCGTGTGGCTGGCGGGAAAAGGGAAGGAGGTAGGGCCAGGCGGGGTGAGGTGGCGGCCTGGGAGTGGTCGGAGTGATGTGGCGATAGGGTGGAAGTTTGGGAAGGTGTGGGGCCCGATGGGGCCAGCTGCATGCGTGTGTTGCGGCTGGGTGCGAGTCTAGGTTGGGTTTGGGTGTTTTTATCTACTGGGGGTGGCCAGCTGGGTCGGTTCGGCCCGGTTCGGCTTCCCCCTAAAATAATATAAATATTTTATTCATTAACAACAAGGCTTTTAGAATCCGTTTTTAGACAAAACAAAATAATCCGGAGATCCGGGTTTTAATTTGAAATAAAGACGGGGCGTTTAGAAAAAAAAACCAGGCTTTTCGAAAATAGTTTTTAAATAAACCATGCAAGATGATGACGATGCTCAAATGCAATGTGGCATGATGACATGAGCATGCGGTCATGATGATGCAATGCACAAAAACACAGCGATTTTCTAGTAGTTGTTTTAGCGGGGTTCCACCCGTTGGTAGTTTTACAAAAAACTTTTGGAGGTACCCATCGACAGGTCTGATGACCCACAAGTATAGGGGGTGTATCGCAGTATTTTCGAGGGAAGTGAAACCCAATTTATTGATTCGACACAAGGGGAGCCAAAGAATATTTATAAGCCTTAACAACTAAGTTGTCAATTCAGCTGCACCTGGAAAGAATCTTGCTCACAGCAGTTTATCAAGCTCAACAGTTTTGTAGTAGCAATAGTAAAGTAGCAGAAGTAGTAAAATGAAGACAGCAGTAACAATAGCAGTAAGCAGTAGGATTCGAGTGCGGTAGGCATAGGGATGGATGGACGGGCGTTGCATGGACAAGACAATTCACATAGCAATTAGAACATAGGGAAATTGCAGATAAATAAGATAAGCATCCAAGTACTAGATAATCGTAGGCATGTGTTCCATATATAGTCATACGTGCTCACAATGAGAACTTGCACAACATCTTTTGTCCTGCCAGCCCGTTTGCAGCGGGGCCTCAAGGGAACTACTGGCCATTAAGGTGCTCCTTTTAATAGAGCACCAGAGAAAAGCATTAACACTCCGTGAACACATGTGATCCTCACATCAAAGCCATTCCCTCCAGTTATCCCGATTTCTGTCACTTCGGGGCCATTAGTTCCGGACAACAACGTGTGTATACAACTTGCAGGTAAGACCATAAACAATACTATCATAATGAATCAATAACATGTTTAGATCTGAAATCATGGCACTCGGGCCCTAGTGACAAGCATTAAGCATAACAAGTCGCAACAAAGTCAAAAAGCACTAATAGTAGATACTAGGCACCATGCCCTAACAATCTGATGCCATTACATGAACGATCTCATCCAAGCCCTACCATCCCCGTAGCCTACAGCGGGGGATTACTCACTCATAGATGGGGGAAACATGGATGGTCGATGGAGAAGCGATGGTGATGATGATGGCAATGATCTCCTCCAATTCCCTGTCCCGGCAGGGTGCCAGAACGGAGTTTCTGGTTCTGAATCGTGGATCTGATGGTGGCGGCGGAGCGGAACTCTTTTTGGAAAAATGTCAAACCCCCCTGAGTTTTTAGGTCAGGAGGCATCTTATAGGCGAAGAGGGAGACCGAGGGGGTGTCTGGGGCGGCCAGACCACCCCCTGGCGCGGCTAGGCCTAGCCCACGCGGCCAGGTGGTGTGGCCTGGGCCCATCCCCCCTCCGTCTCGTATTTTGGCTCCGGGAGTCTTCTGGTGAAATAGGATTTTTGGCATATTTTTCAGGATTTTTCCTGATAGTTGATTTTCTGCACAAAAACTAAACATCAAGGCAATTCTGCTAAAAACAGCGTCAGTCCATGTTAGTTGCATCCAAATCACACAAGTTTAGAGGAGAAACAATAGCAAAAGTGTTCGGGAAAATATATACATTTTGGACGTATCAACTCCCCCCAAGCTTAGCTTATTGCTTGTCCTCAAGCAATTCAGTTGAAAACTTGGTGCGATAAAAGAAACTTTCACGAACACATTTGCTTCATATGATGTATATATTCTCAGCATGTGATCAACTACTTAGACAATTCATAATAAGGAGTATGCAACTAAGTTTACTTAATAGGCATTGCAAGCTATGAATAGATTCCAACTCAAAAATAATAAATAGCATGAAGTAGAAACATAAGCAACATTACAATGCTCATAACAAGGTATGATAGAGTGGTTTCTCGCTTGCCTTTTTATTGTGAATGCCAAGGCACCTCTGAAGTTTAGGTGAAGACTAGAAGTAAAGATATCAAAGATACAAGCATCAAAGTCATAACACAAATAATCAAGTTTTGAGACAAGCACATTACACTAAGAATGACAACTATGCTCTCAAGAAGGTGCTCATAGAATATGTGGAGACTCAACAAGGAAAATGAAAAAGGTTTTGAAAAGTTTGAAAGGCTTCCAAATGCTGAAAGTATGGTACTCGTTAGCTTTGATCTCTCATTGCCCCTATCATAAGCATCTTTAAATGGTTAAGGTTAAAGTAACACAACTAAGAGGATATGCTTGACAAGTTATAAGCTAAAGTCTCATGCCCCTTACTTACGAGTACCGGACCTCATGCTACTCAACTTCAGTCACAAGTAAGCTCTTGTCATTGTAAGTACATATGTATCATAGAGAACCGCCAACGGGGTACCCCTTGCACATGATACAGGAGCTATCCCATAATCAAAATGACAAGGCAAGCAGACAATGAGCATCTCAGCGATCTTTTTATTTACTATGTGCATAGATTTTTATTGAGGATGCTTCATAGAATGCTCATTATGGTTATACTGCAAGTTTCCACCATGATTAGGCATGGCTTAGGATAGCTACCAGCGCTTTCTCTAACACACATACAAACTCCATGATCTTACAAGTTCCACTTTTATTTCACACCGCCGGGATCCATAGGCAAAAGAACATGATATCAACGAGGTACTAAGTACCAGTGCAATGTTGAAAGCGTTCCCCATGATACATGGTTCTGCTAACTTCAACTTATAAAGCGCAAGCATATACGCAACAAAGAGGGACGCAATGGTTCAGGTTTATTAAGTGCAAGAAAATAAAGTGTGCCATCAAGTTCGTGAGAGCTTTACTAACTAACTTTATCATAACAAGCAAACATTTTATTCGGAAGATAACAAGGCATATTGAATATGCACGGAACAGCAAATGATGCTAATAGGTAGGTATGGTGGACACTTTTGGTAATCTTTGGTTTTAGGGAATTGGAAACATGAATAGAGCATACTCATTGTAAGTGAAGGCTAGCAATTAGAGAGGGAGCGACAAACGAGAGAGCAATAACTGTCATAATCATGCTTGCAACAAAATAGGACTAATCATGGCATGAAAGTGATTCAAGACCCTCAAGGAAAAATAATTCATCGAGGCTTAACTGATTATTTCAGTCATATGCATGCGTGAGCATGTGCCAAGTCAATTCAAATGAAACATTCAGAGGAGGATACCACAGTGTCATACCAAGTTATGAATAGAGTAATGCAAGCAAACATTCATATGACATGCTACAAACTATTAGCAAGCTGGGACTAATCATATGAAAGCAAGAACTACTAAGCATCCATGAATAACATACACCCTACATGAACATGCTAAGCATGCCCACAATGATGAGTATATGTACAAAAATGAAAGCAAATAGAGTTCATTACCAGCCCCTTACCACACCTCAAGTTGTCATTAATCCTCATTATTGCCCTTCACTTTTGTGGCTTGAATAATAATATGAAACCAAATTCCACTGAGAACTGCTGAACCCTACAACAAACTCACAAAACCAAAGAAGAAGAACAAATATTTTTGGTGTTTTCGATTTTTTTAACAAGAACCAAAAAGGAAGAGCACGCGAAGCAAAATCTTTTTGGGTTTTTCAAATAGTTCATGCAAAGAAAAAAGAGCAAACCAAGGCCAAAGAAGAAGCAAACAAAAGAGAAACAACAGAAATATTTTTGGACTTTTTGTGTTTTAGAAAGCAAAAACAAAGAAAGAATGAAAACTAAAAGGAGAACAAAACATGAATATACAAAGTACCGACGCAAAATGATATGGAGATGAGTGCGATGTTGGCGTACCTCCCCCCAAGCTTAGGCTTTTGGCCTAAGTGGGTATCAATCCATGTATGAGTAAGTGTTCCAAGCAGGCGGGTCATTGTAAGAATGATCATAGTTAGGCCTATGGGAAGAAGAAGAAGCTCCAATCATAGGTAGGCTGCTGATATGAAGACTCCCCCTCATTCGAGGGCTGGATCGAATCATTTGTGGCCTCCCTTCTAGTATCCTGCTCCTATTGGAAGAGCTCTCCCAAATACGTATCAAACTCCTCCTCCGTGAGGGACCATCCTACCCTGTTATCAATGTTAATCAAAACAGGTGCAAGCAAGAGAACAACACGCTCGAACTTGCTCCTTCTCCAACCAGCTTTGAGAAAGATTATTCCATAAGACAACTCACTCAATCTAGCCCACGAAGAAACAAATTTATGCTATGGCATGGAATTAAGATCAAGCCTTTCTATGGGAAAGTGTAGGTCTAGATGATGAGGCACTAAACCATGCAATGCTAATAAACGAGAAGCAATGAGGCCTCCACAAATTCCACCTTTCTCGCGGTTAGCAGTAAGACGGAAAGCTATCAAGGCACCCAAGTTATAAGTCCTATCTAGTTTAAGAGCAGCAGAGATGAATGCTAGATCATACGAAGATAACTTATTGGCAGTTTTCCTAGCAAGAACACACTTGGAAATAAAGTAAGCAAAGTAGCGAATAGAGGGGAGATGAATGTTATGGATTTTCCTGCTCTCCTTCAAGAAGCTGCTCCCTTGGCAAATCTCTGCGTACAAGTCCATGACTGGTGCAAGTCGCTCCTTAATCCTTCCACATGATCCCCACTGAGGTACCTTAATAGCTGCACAAAAATCATTGAGAGAAAGGTCGACAACTATATTGTAAATTTTGTAGTGGACCATGGGGTTAGGCAAAGAGTAACTAAATTGAAAGTCCTGCACTACAGACATCGTTAGTTTAACAAATTGACAAGGTTCATCTTCCAAAAAGTGCTCCAATCCTGCATTAGCAACCAAAGTATGGAAGTCCTGGGAAATTCTTGCATCCCTCATGAATTCGGAGCATGGGTAGATGAAAGGAAAAACTTCCTCTTCTCGATGAACCTTCATAACCTCAGGCACCCTCAGTTCATGTTGGTTTAGTTGATGCTCATTCATCTTCTATTCTGAAATTTAAACATCTATTAAACAAGTGATTGCAAAGTGAATATATAATGAAGGGAACTACTCATAGGGACTTGTATGAGGCCTAAACATGCATCAAAACTATATCTCTAAGCATCAAACAAACTTACAAGCTATCATAACCTGTCACCTACAGCAGCAAAATACTCAAGATATAAACAACTAAACACAAATCTACTTGGACAAGTGGAGGAGTCACATACCAGAGAACAAATGCTCCAAATTTCAGCAGCAAAGATGGGCTGAGCAAGGAGATCGAAAAATCGAGGGCAAGCACAGCAAGAACGCGATTTCGAGCAATGGACTGGTGTTCGCTCGGGAGAGAAGAAAGTGGCAAGTGAGAGAGTGAGTGGAGGGCCAGGGGTGGCCCACACCATAGGCAGGCGCGCCCCATGGCTGGCCGCACCACCAGGTGGTGTGCCTGCCTAGTGGGTCCCCCTGGTACCTTCTAGGCACTTCTCTGCCCCTTTTTTCACATAAAAATTTAATATGAATTTTCTGGAATTTTTCGAGACACTTTATTTTTGAGCAATTTTCAGGTATTGATGAATGATTTTCTGACAAAAAGATTTTTTTTTTGGAATGATGCAATGACAAAACAAGGCTAGAACTACATAAGTTCTATGAAACTCTAACACGCAAGCAACTAGCACAAGAAAGGTAAACTAAACGAAAGCAAAAACTAAAATGAATAGAATAGAAGTAAGCAGAGATAATCATAGTGAAAACATTGTTTTGTTCAACGAAATCCTTTTGTTAACAAGGTTGATCAGGTCTTGTTACCAAAACAATTTCATATGACACAAAACTTTGTATTCCAGTAATGATTATGTTACCTCAACTTTGATAGCAATGGTCCCAATCATAATAGTTTCAAAATTTTCTCTTGCTATGGGACAATATATTTCTCCAACTTGAATGCCCTCAACATGTTCAATTGAATTCAAACCATAAGTCCTATCAATCTTCTTGGGTAAATAGACAGTATGTTCCTTGTCATTAACATTGAAGGTCACCTTTCCTTGATTACAATTAATAACAGCTCCTGCAGTATTAAGAAAAGGTCTCCCGAGAATAATAGACATATTATCATCTTCAGGCATTTCAAGCACAAAAAATTAGTTAATATCAAGCAATTATGAGCCACTTGAACAAGTACATCCTCACATATACCAACACGAATAGTGGTAGATTTATCAACCATTTGCAAAGATATATCAGTTGGTATTAATTTTTCCAATTGAAGTCTCTTATAGAGAGAGAAAGCCATAACACTAACTCCAGCTCCCAAATCACACAAAGCAGTTCTAACATAACTATTCTTAATAGAGCAAGGGATAGTTGGAATCCCTGGGTCTCCAAGTTTCTTAGGAACCTTACCATTAAAGGAATAATTAGCAAGCAAGTAGAAATTTCTTCATTAGGGATCTTCCTTTTATTCAAGACAATATCCTTCATATACTTTGAGTAAGGAGGCAATTTAATAGCATCAGTCAAAGGGATTTGCAAGAATAAAGGTTTCATCCACTCACAAAACTTATTATAGTGTTCATCTTCCTTTGACTTGTGTTTCTTATCACAGAAAGGCATAGGCTTTTGGACCCAAGGCTCTCTTTCACTACCATGTTTCTTAGCAATAAAATCTTCTTTAGTGTATTTAGTATTCTTAGTGTGGTTTTCAGGTTCTTCTTCAACTTTTTCTTTATCGGGAACATCATTTTCTTCATTACCACTTTTAGTTTCAGCATCAGAGATAGATATACTATTAGGATCTTTAGCAGGTTCAGAGGGTTCTACAATAGTTTTATGTTTCTTTTTTCTTCTCTTATGAGTAGTACCACTATTTTCAGCTTGTTGAGAATCCTGCTCAATTCTTTTGGGATGCCCCTCAGGATATAGAGGATCCTGGGTAGCAGCACCACTTCTAGTTCTAATTTCATAAGCATGTTTTTCTTTGGCAGCATTAACTAGCAAATCTTTTTGCACTTTAATAAGTTGATCCATTTGAGTTTGAACCATTTGAAAATGTTTAACAATCATTTTAACATCATTAGAAGTTCTTTCCACAATATCTTTTAACTCAACAATAGCTCTAGTGTTTTCCATTAGATGATTTTGCACCGTTTTATTAAAATTATCTTGCTTAACATTGAAAATATCGAATTCTTCTAAGCATTGATCAAGAGGTTTAGAGTAAGGGATATCACCTTCATCAAAATGTTGGAGAGAGTGTACCTCAATAGTGGATGAATGGTGAATTGGCTTACATAATTCTTCTATAGGAGGTAAATTCTTGACATCTGCAGCTTTAATTCCCTTCTCCTTAAGACATTTCTTAGCTTCCTTCATCATTCAATTCAATAACTCCCCTCTTCTTAGATGATGGTATAGGCGCCGGTATAGCTGGTTCAGGTATAATTACTTCAGGTATAGCTAGTTCAGGAGGAGTCCAATCTTCATAATTCTTGCTTATTTTAGCCATTAATTCCTCAGCTTCCTTGGAGTCCTATTCCTGAAAACACAATCAGCACAACTATCTAGGTATGTCCTTGATTCTTCAGTTAGTCCATTATAAAATATATCAAGAAGCTCATTCTTAGGTAATGGACTTCCAGCCTATGCATGAATCAAATCACAAAACCTTGCCCATGATTCAGGCAATATCTCTTTTTCTCCCTGTTTAAAATCAAAAAGTTCCTGCAAAATAGCATGTCTAGCACTTGGAGGAAAGTATTTCTGCATGAAAGTACTAATCAAGCAATCAGGGCTATCAATAGATCCAGGAGGTAAATTACTAAACCAAGCTTTAGCTTCTCCTTTCAGTGAAAAGGGGAAAATCTTAGCAAGAAAGTAAGTACACATCTTAATATCATCAGAAAACAAGCCACTCATGGTAGAAAGCTCAGTCATATGTGCTACCGCACTTTCATTCTTAGTCCCACAAAAAGGTTCTTTCTCAACAATAGCTATGTAAGATAGATCAAGAGAGAAATCATAATCTTTATCTTTAATGTTTATGGGAGAAGCAGCAAACTTAGCAATAGGAGACAATTTGGATCTAATAGTACGCCTCTCAAGGAGACTCTTAGCAGCGCTCCTATCATGGGTATTTTTACATTCTTTAATAAATTCATCGGTCATCTCAACATAACCATCTTCAATATCATAACTCTCACTAGACTCAGGTGAACTAACAGGTGTAGTAGTGTCTTCATTAGGAGTTTCAGTATTTCCAGCTATAGTTCTAGCAATCGTAGCATCTAGGAAAGGACCTACTGAACCACTCTTATCAAGCACAGTAGAAGCAACATCATAAGTATCAGAAGTTTTAGATTCAGCAGTAGTAGTAGTGTGTGTAGAATGTGTATGTGGTGGTCTAATGAGCTTACTCATAACAGATGCTGAATCAAGAGCAACAGAGGTGTTCAGAACCGTACCTCTTCTTGTAGTGGATGGTAAAATAGGAACCTTGCCATCACGAGACTTACCCATGATGGATGGATAGCAGCGAACAATACGGAATCCAAGTGAACATGATAAATAAAGCTATGCTCCCCGGCAACAGCGCTAGAAAATAGTCTTGATGACCCACAAGTATAGGGGGTGTATCGCAGTATTTTCGAGGGAAGTGAAACCTAATTTATTGATTCGACACAAGGGGAGCCAAAGAATATTTATAAGCCTTAACAACTGAGTTGTCAATTCAGTTGCACCTACAAACAATCTTGCTCACAGCAGTTTATCAGTAGCAACAGTTTTGTAGTAGCAATAGTAAAGTAGCAGCAGTAGTAAAGTAAAGACAGCTGTTACAATAGCAGAAACAGTAGGATTCGAGTGCGGTAGGCATAGGGATGGATGGACAGGCGTTGCATGGACAAGACAATTCACATAGCAATCAGAACATAGGGCAATTGCAGATAAATAAGATAAAGCATCCAAGTACTAGATAATCCTAGGCATGTGTTCCATATATAGTCATACGTGCTCGCAATGAGAACTTGCACAACATCTTTTGTCCTGCCAGCCCGTTTGTAGCGGGGCCTCAAGGGAACTACTGTCAATTAAGGTGCTCCTTTTAATAGAGCACTAGAGCAAAGCATTAATACTCCGTGAACACATGTGATCCTCACATCAAAGCCATTCCCTCCGGTTATCCCGATTTCTGTCACTTCGGGGCCATTGGTTCCGGACAACAACGCGCGTGTGTATAACTTGCAGGTAAGACCATAAACAATACTATCATAATGAATCAATAACATGTTCAGATCTGAAATCATGGCACTCGGGCCCTAGTGACAAGCATTACGCATAACAAGTCGCAACAAAGTCAAAAAGCACTAATAGTAGATACTAGGCACCATGCCCTAACAATCTGTTGCCATTACATGAACGATCTCATCCAATCCCTACCATCCCCATAACCTACAGCGGGGGATTACTCACTCATAGATGGGGGAAACATGGATGGTCGATGGAGAAGCGATGGTGATGATGATGGTGATGCTCTCCTCCAATTCCCCGTCCCGGCAGGGTGCCAGAACGGAGTTTCTTGTTCTGAATCGTGGAATCTGATGGTGGCGGCGGAGCGGAACTCTTTTTGGAAAAACATCAAACACCCCTGAGTTTTTAGGTCAGAAGGCATCTTATAGGCGAAGAGGGAGACCAGAGGTGGGCGGCGGACCACCCATCGGAGCGGCCAGCCTAGCTTGCGCTGTGGTGGTGTGGGCCCAGCCCCTGCCTCCTCAGATTCGCTGCAGGAGTCTTCTAGTGAAATAGGATTTTTGGCATATTTTCTGGGATTTTTCCTGATAGTTGATTTTCTGCACAAAAACTAAACACCAAGGCAATTCTGCTGAAAACAGCGTCAGTCTGTGTTAGTTGCATCCAAATCACACAAGTTTAGAGGAGAAACAATAGCAAAAGTGTTCGGTAAAGTAGATACATTTTGGACGTATTAGGGTCACAAATAATATATCATAAAACACCGAGAGTTTTGACGATAGGATCAACTTCTTGATAAGATTTTGCATTTTGAAATTTAACGAAATTAGGTCAAACCTGATCTACAAGTAATTAAGCGCGATAGATAAAATTAAATGTATTTTTAGAGGTAGATCGGTGTATCTTGTTGTAGTAAACAATGTCGTCAATGTGAGTTTCCAACTATCAGGAAATAAAATTCTCATTTTTCCGAGTGATGACGAGATGGTTCTTTTCTGTAAAGAAAGCTCGAAGCAGAATATGGATCTCAATGCCATAAGCCAAGCTTCTAGACATATTAAGTGGACCAACGTGTTTTACTTATGACTCCCATGTTTTCTGAGTTTCCAAACTACCTAGCTAATTAATTCCGCCCACTTGAATGACTACACCTCGATTTATCAAAATTAGGTCAAACTTGAACTATAACTAAATTGTAGGTTGCTCTGAAAGTTTTACGAAAAAGCTTTTAGAGGTACCGTACCGATCGGGAGGTGTGTCACAATCAATATATGAGAAAAAACCGAGAGTTTTGACAACTGGTTTGACTTCTTACTAAGATTTTGCATCGCATGACACTATTTAACAAAATTGGGTCAAACTTGAGCTACAAGTAAGCGTGATAGATTGTTGTTGAAATATATGACTTTTCAGAGAGGTAGATGGGTGCATTTTCTTGTAGTAGACAGCGCTGTCGGTACGGTGTGATTTTCGAACTATATCAGGAAAGAAGATTCAATTATTCTCAATTTTTCGAGTGATGACGAGCGAGGTTGTTCTTTTCCGTAAAGAAATGTCCGAAGAATAATATTGGATCTGAATGCTAGAAGCCAACTTTACCGACATATATAGTGGACCAACATGTTGTACCAATGATTCCCATGTTTTATTATGAGTTTTCTAGCTTCCTAGCTAACTCTGCCCATTTGACCGGATGACTTCATGTCGATTTATCGAAATTAGGTCAAATTTGAAACTACAAGTAAATTGTAGGTTGCTTTAAAAGTTTTACGGAAAATCTTTTGGAGGTACCCATCGAGGGGTCACAATTAATATATCATAAAACACCGAGAGTTTTGATGATATGTTCAACTTCTTGCTAAGATTTTGCATCTTGACAATTTAACGAAATTAGGTCAAACTTGAGCTACAAGTAAGCGCGATAGATTGCTCTTGAATTAAATGTATTTTCGGAGGTAGATCAATGCACCTTCTTGTAGTAAACAATGCCGTCAGTGTGAGTTTCCAACTATCAGGAATGAACATTCAATTCTACATTTTCCGAGTGAAGACGAGCGATGCTACTAGTTGTTATTTTTTGTAAAGAGAATTCCAAAGAATATTGGATGTGGATGCCACAAGCCAAGTTGAAAGACATATATAGTCGATCAACAACATGTTGTACTTGCGATTACCATGTTTTATGAGCTTTCAAACTTCCTAGCTAACTCTGCCCATTTTAATGAATTTAAGTCGATTTATCGAAATTAGGTCAAATTTGAAACTATAAGTAAATTATAGGTTTTGCTTTTTAACTTTTACGAAAAAGCTTTTAATTTGGAGGTACCCATCGAGGGGTCACAATTAATATATCTGAAAACAACAAGAGTTTTGATGATAGGTTCAACTTCTTGCTAAGATATTGCATCTTGAAAATTTAACAAAATTAATTAGGTCAAACTTGAGCTACAAGTGAGCGCGATAGATAGCTCTTGAATTAAATATCATTTTAGAGGTAGATGGGTGTATTTTCTAGTAGTAAGCAGTGTCGTGGGTGTGAGTGTCCAACTACCAGGAAAGAACATTGAATTATATGTTTACCGAGTGAAGACGAACAAGGTTAGTTGTTCTTTTCTGTAAAGAAAAGTCCAAAGAATATTGGATGTGGATGCCACAAGCCAAGTAGACAGACATATATATATATAGTGGATCAACAGCATGTTGTAGTTGCGATTCCCATGTTTTATGGGTTTTGAAGCTTCCTATAGCTAACCCCACACATTTGAATAACTTTATGTCAATATCTCGGAATTAGCTCAAATTTGAAACTACAAGTAAATTGTAGGTTTTGCTTTGATAGATTTACGAAAAAGGTTTTGGACGTACCCATCGAGGGTTAAAAATTAATATACCAGAAACCAGCGAGAGCTTTGACGATAGGTTCAACTTCTTGCTAAGACTTTGCATATTGGTAATTTAACGAAATTAGGTCAAACTTGACCTAGCTACAATTAAACGCCATAGATTGCTCTCGAATTAAATGTATTTTCATAGGTATATCATCGGTGCATCTTCTTGTAGTAAAATAGTGTCGTCGGTGTGAGTTTCCAACTATCAAGAAAGAACATTCAATTCTACATTTTCCGAGTGAAGAATACGAGAGAGGTTGTTCTTTTTCCTAAAGAAAAGTCCAAAGAATATTGGATCTCAATGCCACAAGCCAAGTTTACATACATATATATTGGACAAACATGTTGTGCCAACAATTCCCATGTTTTATGAGTTTTCAAACTTCCCAGCTAACTCTGCCCATTAGAATGACTTTATGTCGATTTATCGAAATTAGGTCAAATTTGAAACTACAAGTACTAGTAAATTGCACGTGCCTTGCACGTGAGACTCGGATAATAGACATCTGGCATATCTTCACTATATAAAATTATAATAGGCAAAGCGGAAAAATATAATAGGAAAATTTTGAACTACTACAAGTAAACCGTGTAGGTTGCTTTGAAAATTTTACGGAAAGGCTCTTAGAGGTACCCATCGGAGGGGGCATGCGTGCGGGGAGGGGAAATTAATATACTATCAGGAACTAAAAGAGAGTTCTGACGGCAGTTTCATCTTCTTGCTAAGATTTTGCATCTTGACAGTTTAATGAAATTTGGTCAAACTTGAGCTACAACTAAGTGCGATAGATTGCTCTTGAATTTAATGAAATTAGGTAAAACTTGAACTACATGTAATAAATTGTATGTTGCTTTGAAAGTTTTATGAAAAAAGGTTTTGGAGGTACCCATCAAGCGGTTAATTAATATATCAGAAACCACAGAGAGTTTTGACGAGTGGTTCGACTTCTAGCTAAGATTTTGCATCATGAAAATTTTGAACACCTTTTGAAAACGATCAAATGAAATAGGGAGAGAGGGGAAATGATATTTCTATTCTTTATGGGCAACGCACAAGCTTGAGGTGCACCTTAGGCTTAAAGATAACTTTATTTTTTCCACTATGTATAAGGTGAACCTTAGCGGATGCCACATAGTAGGCCATTTTTTTATTTTGAACGGGTAGTAGGCCATATTAACGTGTGCTTTTTTACACAATGCAGGAGTAGTATATTTCTTTGCTTAGACATATGGTCACCTATGTCCATGCGCTGTACATGCTGAGAGAATAAAACGTTGGCAGGGGAAGAGGGCAGTATCAAAGAGAAGTTGAAGGCGGTTCCATGTCAGAGCAAAGTTATGATGGGTTTCTGACACGAGGTACTCCTGCGACCTTACAGTGTACACTCTACTAGTAGTAAATTTCAGGACCTATGCACGCAAAACAAATCGTGTGTTTTCTCTCTCCTTCCCTATGCTCCATATCTCCTCCCCTTTCCCCTCGCGCACCGGTCCGACTGATCTCTCTCCCCTCGTCCACAGCTTGGCGCTGCGCACATGTGCCTTGGTACAGCGGCTCTGTGTCTCTGGCATGATTCCAGCCGCGTGTTGGTGTGGAGTAGGGACGAGCAGTACATAGGAAGGAAACCACTTTGGTCCTTGGCAGCAAAAAATTCAAACTTTTCCGGTTTTCAAAATTTTCACTTGCTTCCCAAACATCGGGAGGGAAGGTTATCCAAAAGATAGGCCATTCACAGTACTTCTTATATTATCTTTATCTTGTCTTATCCCTTACAATACCATACCATACCACTGTATAGTGTACGGATAACTTCGAACACTGACCGTTGGATCAAAATCCAAACATTGCTAACTGTTGGATCTTCTTTTCCATTCTTAGCATCTACAAAGATTCTACTAATAGTCTTTAGCACGATGAATGCTAGTATGCGTAAACCTCAAAACACACACTTCATTGCTCAGTTTCAGGGTCCTTGTGCTAAATGCATGGACTTGGGTGCAATTTTCATTTTTATGAGGTCCTTGATGTAACTTGTACTTCCACCGACCGTGTTAACTCTCAAGCACCTCGCTCCTATGAGACCTACCACGGTTAAAAGAAAATGCAACCGCCCCAATTATCAAACAAAATGGACCACAGTTTCTTATACGTAATACCCAAGTTTTTAGTACTAGGATTTTTCAAGTTTCCTAGCTAACTTCGCACACTTCAGTGACTTCTTATCGATTAACGAAATCAGGTCAAACTTGAGCTACAAGTAAGCGCGATAGATTGCTCTTGAATTAAATGTATTTTCGGAGGTAGATGGGTACATCTTCTTGTAGTAAACAATGTCGTCAGTGTGAGTTTCCAACTATCAGGAAATAAAATTCTCAGTTTTCCGAGTGATGACGAGATGGTTCTTTTCCGTAAAGAAAGCTCGAAGCAGAATATGGATCTCAATGCCATAATCCAAGCTTCTAGACATATTAAGTGGACCAACATGTTTTACTTATGATTCCCATATGTTTTTTGAGTTTTAAAACTCCCTAGCTAATTAACTCCGCCCACTTGAATGACTACATGTCGATTTATCGAAATTAGGTCAAACTTGAACTATAACTAAATTGTAGGTTCCTATGAAAGTTTTACGAAAAAGCTTTTGGATGTACCGTACCGATCGGGAGGGGTGTCACAATCAATATATGAGAAAAAACCGACAGTTTTAACAACTGGTTTGACTTCTTGCTAGGATTTTGCATCGCATGACACTATTTAACGAAATTGGGTCAAACTTGAGCTACAAGTAAGCGCGATAGATTGCTGTTGAAATATGTGACTTTTTAGAGAGTTAGATGGGTGCATTTTCTTGTAGTAGACAAGTTCCGTCGGTACAGTGTGATTTTCGAACTATATCAGGAAAGAGATTCAATTATTCTCAATTTTTCAAGTGATGACGAGCGAGGTTGTTCTTTTTGAAGGAAATATGCCCTGAGAGGCAATAATAAAGTTGTTATTATGTATTCCCTGTATATGATAGATGTTTATTTGCATGCTATAATTGTATTGATAGGAAACGTCAACATATGTGTGTTTAATAAACAAAAATGGTTCCTAGTTATGCCTCTCTTATAGACTAGCTTGTTGATTAACAAGATGATCAAGGTTTCCTGATCGTGGACATTGGATGTTGTTAATAACAAGGTCACAACATTTGTGAAATGATGTGATGAACATTCATCCGAAGTATAGCATTACGATCAAGTCATTATGTTTATATTGCTATAACATCATACGAAGTAATCTTTATCCTTAGACCATAAGATCATATTAATTGCTAACACCGGAAGAGTATCTTGATAACATCAAACGTCACACCGTAACAGGGTGACTATAAAGGTGGGTTCAGTGCTATAAAGGTGTTATGTTGATGCTCATGGATCAAGAGTGGAATTTGTCAATCCCGAAGACAGATAGATATACTCTGGGCCCTCTCGGTGATATCACACTAAGATAGCTTGCAAGCAAGTGATGTGATCACTAGAATGTTATATCACGGGAATGAGAAAAGAGTGCATGTCGACAATGAGATCAAACTAGGTATTTGGATACCGATGATCGAACCTCGGACATGTATTATATCATGAGACAAAGGGATTAAGTTACTAGTGTTAAAGGTTCTCACGATCACAGAAGTCATCGTTGAATGTGCAGGAGTCAGTATGGATCTCCAGGTCCCGCTTCTGATTATTGATCTGAGAGGAGTCTCAATCATGTCTTCATTATTCGCGAACCAAAGGGTGACACACTTAAGGGTTGCCAGACACCATTTAGGAGCACAAATGTTTCAGACAAAAGGTTTGCAAAGTGCAGGAAATGTTTCTTTAGAAACAGGAATTATTTTTCGATAGAAACCGGAATTGTTTCGGGCGAAATTGCAGAAAGTGGTTCTGCATGTGATATTGAAACGTTGCAAGGGGTTTTATGTGAATGTTAATTAATTAAAGTAATTAAGAAAATTCTGAATAAAATAAATAAAAGAGTTTTATTAATTGAGAGTTGCATTAAATTTGGTGGAAATTTAATGCATGTGAGTGGAACTTTGGGTGGAGCTTGAATTGATGTGAGTGGAGCTTCCACCACATGAATGAGGAAGAGGAGGGGGCTCCCTCCTTGGTCGCCGGCCATGGTAGGGGAGGAGTGCCCCCTCTCCTATAAAAGGCCCCCCTCTCCTCCCTCACAAAGCACACCTCCTTGTGAAGGATCTCTCTCCCCCTCTAGATATTCCCCCATGGTCTCAGATTAGCGAGATACATGTTCCTGGTGGCCTTGCTTCTGGAAGGAGTTGCTGCTTCCGCTAATTCGCTGGAGCGAGGAGGTGGAGGTTGTCTGGTGGCTTGAACGTGTGTGCGAGGATGGATGCGCTGCTGATTTGTGGCGCTCGGACTTCCACACGATCTTGAGATCGGAAAGCGTACGACTACATCAACCACGAGTTCCTACTCGTTAACAAAACTCGTTGTCTTCGAGGGTAAGTTCTCCATGGATGTATGTCCACCCGTTGCTCTGTATCTAGTAGATAGATCTTGGCATATAGTTCTCATCGTAGAATTTTTTTTGTTTTCTATGTTGTGGACCCAACAGTGGTATCAGAGCCGGATCTATGCGTAGGTGCTTTGCACGGGTAGTACACATATGTTTATATGTGGGCGATGATGATCATGTTATTGCATCTTCTATGTATTTTGGATATTGGTGGCATAGTGGGATGAAGCGACCCGGACTAACCTTACATGTCATCGTACATGAAACCGGTTCCACGACTGACATGCAACTAGTTTTGCATAAGTGGCTGGCAGGTGTCTGTCTCTCCTACTATAGTCAATATCTGATTTGCAACGAGTTTCTAATAACTTGGTTATCCTCATTGTGGTTCATGTTCATAGGTAATACTGGTTCTATCTCTGAAAGCCCTAAGCCACGTAAAACTTGTAATTGATAAATTAGAGGCGTCTAGTTTAGATCGTTGCTGGGCTAGTGTCTTGATATGGTATTGTTGTAAGTAGATGTATGATAGATACTCTTACAACACACTCAATGTGTAAGTTCCATAGACCTTGGCCATACACACAAAGGAATGATAGAGATCATACCACGATGCAAATGATAGAGATGAAATGCATGAACCATATCATCTCACTTTACACATTAGATGTTGGCATCTTATACTGCTAGTTTGGTGCTTTTGGTAGCATTGTAAGATGATCCCTCATTTAGATATCAAGATAAAAATGTGTTCTTCCTTAAGTATGCACCATTCTATGGATCGTGTTTCGAGACATCACGTGATGATCGGGTGTACTCGGCTCTACGCTTTCATACAACGGGTGTAAGACAGTTTTACACACGCGAGTACTAAGGTTCTTACTTGGCGAGCCTAGCATGTACAGACATGGCCTCGGAACACGGACCGAAAGGTTAAGCATGAGTCATATAGTTGATATGATGCCCATATAGATGCTCGCCTTTGAAGCTACATCAACTCACGTGATGATCGGACTTGGTGTAGTGGATTTGGTTCATGTAATCACCAAAAGGACACGAGGGATGTCGTTTTTGAGTGGGAGTTCATTAGTAATTTGGATTAGTTGAACTCAATCTATCATAAACTTAGTCTAAATAAACTTTACAAATTCTGTTGTAGATGGCACCACCCGCTTTTAATTTCAATGTGTTCATGGAGAAAGAGAAACTTGCTGCGAATGGTAGCAACTTCACCAACTGGGCTATGAATTTGAGGATTCTCCTCACTGCTGCACAAAAGCAATATGTGCTAGATGCGCCGCTAGGCCCCCCACCAGCTCCTGATGCCCCTGACGAGGAAAAGAAGGTCTATGTGACTCGTCAGGAGGACCACAACTTAGTTCATTGCGGCATACTATATGGGCTAGGGCCAGAACTTCGAAAGCGTTTCTAAAATGGCAATGCCTTTGATACCATGGGACAATTGAAAATGATTTTCGATACCCATGCTACCGTAGAGAGTTATAATGCTGCAGAAAAGTTCTTTAGTTGTATGATGGAGGAGAACAGCTTCGTTAGTGAGCATGTACTCAAAATATCTGGGTACGCCGATAAGCTTGTGTCCTTGGGAATAACGATTCCCATTGACTTAGGCATACATCGTGTTCTCCAATCTCTGCCACCTAGCTACAAGAGCTTCGTGATGAACTATAACATGCAGGGCATGAAGAACTCTCTTCCCGAGCTTCTGTCAATGCTTAAGACTGCAGAAGTGGAGATTAGGAAAGAACATCAAGCTTTGAGGATCAATAAGACCACCGGTTTCAAGAAGGACAAGAAAGGCAAGCAGAAGGGAAAGAAGGGCGGCAAATCTGTTGCCTCACCTGAAAAGAAACCCCGAGCTGGCCCTAAGTCTGACACCGAGTGCTACTATTGCAAGGGGACTAGCCATTGGAAGCGCAACTTCCCCAAGTATTTGGTAGACAAGAAGGCCGGCAAGGCAAACAAAGGTATATGTGTTATACATGTTATTGATGTGTACTTGACTAGTACTCGCAGTAGCACCTGGGTATTTGATACGGGATCGGTTGCTAATATATGTAACTCGATTCAGGGGTTGCGAACAATGACGACTAGCAAGGGATGAGGTCACGATGCGGGTCGGCAATGGATCAAGAGTTGATGTGATCGCCGTCGGAACGCTGCCTCTCCATATGCCATCGGGATTAGTTATAAATCTAAATAATTGTTATTTGGTGCCTGCACTGAGCATGAACATTGTATCTGAATCATGTTTGATGCAAAGTGGTTATTCGTTTAAGTCTAAAAACAATGGTTGTTCGATTTATATGGATAATATCTTTTATGTTCATGCACCTGTGTTGAATGGTTTATTTCTATTGGATCTCGAGAGTAGTATTACGCATTTTCATAATGTTGATGCTAAAAGGATTAAACTTGATGATGATATATCTACATATATGTGGCACTGCCATCTAGGTCATATTGGCGTTAAACGCATGAAGAAACTCCATTCTGATGGACTTTTGGAATCACTTGATTTTGAATCATTTGATACATGTGAGCCGTGCCTTATGGGCAAGATGACTAGAACACCGTTTTTCGGTACAATGGAACGGGCGACAGATTTATTGGAAATCATACATACTGATGTATGTGGACCAATGAGTGTGTCGCGCGAGGTGGATATCGTTATTTTGTTACTTTCACGAATGATTTGAGTAGATACGGGTATATCTATTTGATGAAACACAAGTCTAAAACTTTTGAAAAGTTCAAGGAATTTCAGAATGAAGTGGAAAATCATCATAACTGAAAGATCAAATTTCTACGGTCTGATCGTGGAGGAGAGTATCTTAGTTACGAGTTTAGCACACATATGAAAGACTGTGGAATAGTTTCACAACTCACGCCTGCCGAAACACCACAACGTAATGGTGTGTCGGAACGTCGTAATCGTACTTTATTGGATATGGTTCGATCTATGATGTCTCTGACTGACTTGCCACTGTCATTTTGGGGTTATGCACTAGAAACCATTGCATTCACTTTAAATCGGGCACCATCTAAATCCGTTGAAACGACACTGTATGAATTATGGTTTGGAAACAAACCTAAGCTGTCATTTCTTAAAGTTTGGGGATGCGATGTTTATGTGAAGAAACTTCAGCCAGATAAACTTGAACCCAAAGCGGAAAAATGCATCTTCATAGGATACCCTAAGGAAACGATTAGGTATACCTTCTATCACAGATCCGAGGGCAATGTTTTTGTTGCCAAGAATAGATCCTTTCTTGAGAAGGAGTTTCTCGCGAAAGGTGTGAGTAGTCGGAAGGTAGAACTCGAAGAGGTTATTGAACCTTCTCTTCATGAATTGGTGATTAGCACAGCACCGGAAGTTGTTTTCGAGTTGACTTCACCTAATGAAGAGAGAGCTAATGATAATGATCATGAAACTCCAAATGAGGACACTACCGAACCTCGCAGGTCAAGCAGGACACATGCAGCTCCTGAACTGTACGGTAATCCGGTTATGAATTTCATGATTGATGAAATAGATGACCCTGCGATGTATGAAGAAGCGATGATGAGCCCGGATTCCAACAAATGGCTAGAAGCCATGAAATCCAAGATGGAATCCATGTACGAAAACCAGGTTTGGACCTTGGTGGACTTACCTCACGATTGAAAGGCCGTTGAGAATAAATGGATTTTCAAAAGAAAAATTGATGCTGATGGTAATGTGACCATCTATAAAGCTCGACTTGTCGCAAAGGGGTTTCGAAAAATTCAAGGAGTTGACTACAATGAGACATTCTCTCCCGTAGTGATGCTAAAGTCGGTTAGGATTATGTTAGCAATTGCTGCATATTTCGATTATGAAATATGGCAGATGGATGTCAAAAACCACATTCCTCAATGGTAATATTGAAGAAGAGTTGTATATGATACAACCTAAAGGTTTTGTCAATCCTAAGGATGCTGATAAGGTATGCAAGCTTCAGCGATCCATCTATGCACTGAAGCAAGCATCCCGGAGTTGGAATCTCTGCTTTGATGAGGTGATCAAAGAGTTTGGATTTATCCAAACTTATGGAGAGGCTTGTATTTACAAGAAAGTGAGTGGGAGCAATGTGGCATTTCTAATATTATATGTGGATGACATATTATTGATTGGAAATGATATAGATCTTTTAAACAGTGTTAAAAGTTATCTAAACAACAAATTTTCGATGAAAGACCTTGGTGAAGCTTCATATATATTAGGCATTAAAATCTATAGAGATAGATCAAGGCGCCTAATTGGGCTATCGCAGAGTACATACCTTGATAAGATATTAAAGAAGTTTAATATGGACGGAAGTAAGAAGGGGTTCTTACCTATGTTGCAAGGCAAGACATTGAGTAAGACTCAAAGTCCGCCACGGAAGAAAGAGAGATAATGGATAAGATCCCCTATGCCTCAACCATAGGCTCTATAATGTATGCCATGCTATGTACAAGACCGGATGTGGAACATGCTATTAGTTTGACTAGTAGGTAGTAATCTGATCCAGGTTCGGAACACTGGATAGCGGTCAAGAATATCCTTAAGTACATAAGAAGAACTAAGGATATGTTTCTTGTATACGGAGGTGAAAAAGAGCTAGTCGCTAAGTGTTATGTCGATGCTAGCTTTGACAGTGATCTGGATGACTCTAAGTCTCAATCCGGATACATATTTCTCTTGAACGGAGCAACAGTTAGTTGGAGGAGTTCCAAACAACCTGTGGTGGTTGGATCAACGACGGAGGCGGAATATGTTGCTGCTTCAGAAGCGGCACAAGAAGCGGTTTGGATGAAGGAGTTGATAACGAAACTAGGTGTGGTTCCTAGTTCATTGGACCCAATGGTGATCTATTGTGACAACAATGGAGCCATAGCCAACGCAAAGGAACCAAGGTCTCACAAGAATTCCAAGCATATTAAGCGCCGGTTTCACTCCATCCGCGAGCATGTCAAGGATGGAGATATAAAGATTTGTAAAGTGCACATGGACCTGAATGTAGTAGAACCGTTGATTAAAGTTCTCCCTAGGGCAAAACATGATCAACACCAGAACTCCATGGGTGTTAGATTTATCACTATGTAAACTAGATTATTGTCTCTAGTGCAAGTGGGAGACTAAAGGAAATATGCCCTGAGAGGTAATAATAAAGTTGTTATTATGTATTCCTTGTATATGATAGATGTTTATTTTGCATGCTATAATTGTATTGATAGGAAACATCAACATATGTGTGTTTAATAAACAAAAATGGTTCCTAGTTATGCCTCTCTTATAGACTAGCTTGTTGATTAACAAGATGATCAAGGTTTCCTGATCATGGACATTGGGTGTTGTTAATAACAAGGTCACAACATTTGTGAAATGATGTGATGAACATTCATCCGAAGTGTAGCATTATGATCAAGTCATTATGTTTATATTGCTATAACATCATACGAAGTAATCTTTATCCTTAGACCATGAGATCATGTTAATTGCTAACACCGGAAGAGTATCTTGATAACATCAAACGTCACACTGTAATAGGGTGACTATAAATGTGGGTTCAGTGCTACGAAGGTGTTATGTTGATGCTCATGGATCAAGAGCAGAATTTGTCAATCCCGATGATGGATAGATATACTCTGGGCCCTCTCGGTGATATCACATTAAGATAGATTGCAAGCAAGTGATGTGATCACTAGAATGTTATATCACGGGAACAAGAAAAGAGTGCATGTCGGCAACGAGATCAAACTAGGTATTTGGATACCGATGATAGAATCTCGGACATGTATTATATCATGAGACAAAGGGATTAAGTTACTAGCGTTAAAGGTTCTCACGATCACAGAAGTCATCATTGAATGTGAAGGAGTCAGTATGGATCTCCAAGTCCCGCTTCTGATTATTAATCTGAGAGGAGTCTCAATCATGTCTGCATTATTCGTGAATCGTAGGGTGACACACTTAAGGGTTTCCGGACACCATTTAGGAGCACAAATGTTTCATACAAAAGGTTTACAAAGCGCAGGAAATGTTTCGTTAGAAATAGGAATTGTTTTGATAGAAACCGGAATTGTTTTGGGTGAAATTGCAGAAAGTGGTTTTGCATGTGATATTGAAATGTTGCAAGGGGTTTTATGTGAATGTTTGTTAGTTAAAGTAATTAACAAAATTCTGAATGAAACACATAAAATAGTTTTATTAATTGAGAGTTGCATTAAATTTGGTGGAAATTTAATGCATGTGAGTGGAACTTTGGGTGGAGCTTGAATTGATGTGAGTGGAGCTTCCACCACATGAATGAGGAAGAGGAGGGGGCTCCCTCCTTGGCCGTCGGCCATGGTAGGGGAGGAGTCCCCCCTCTCCTATAAAAGGCCCCCCTCTACTCCCTCACAAAGCACACCTCCTTGTGAAGGATCTCTCTCCCCCTCTAGATATTCCCCCATGGTCTCGGATTAGCGAGATACATGTTCCCGGTGGCCTTGCGTTTGGAAGGAGTTGCTGCTTCCGCTGATTCGCTGGAGCAAGGAGGTGGAGGTTGTCCGGTGGCTCGAACGTGTGTGCGAGGACTGATGTGCTGCTGATTTGCAGCACTCGAACTTCCACACGATCTTGAGATCGGCAAGCGTACGACTACATCAACCACGAGTTCCTACTCGTTAACAAAACTCGTTGTCTTTGAGGGTAAGTTCTCCATGGATGTATGTCCACCCGTTGCTCTGTATCTAGTAGATAGATCTTGGCGTATAGTTCTCATCGTAGGAAATTTTTTGTTTTCTATGTTGCGGATCCAACACTTTTCCGTAAAGAAATGTCCGAAGAATAATATTGGATCTGAATGCCAGAAGCCAAGATTACCGACATATATAGTGGACCAACATGTTGTACCAACGATTCCCATGTTTTATTTATGAGTTTTAAAGCTTCCTAGCTAACTCTGCCCATTTAACCTGATGACTTCATGTCGATTTATCGAAATTAGGTTAAATTTGAAACTACAAGTAAATTGTAGGTTGCTTTGAAAGTTTTACGAAAAATCTTTTGGAGGTACCCATCGAGGGGTCACAATTAATATATCACAAAACACCGAGAGTTTTGACGATATGTTCAACTTCTTGCTAAGATTTTGTATCTTGACAATTTAATGAAATTAGGTCAAACTTGAGCTACAAGTAAGCGCGATAGATTTCTCTTGAATTAAATGTATTTTTGGAGGTAGATCGATGCACCTTCTTGTAGTAAACAATGCCGTCAGTGTGAGTTTCTAACTATCAGGAAAGAACATTCAATTCTACATTTTTCGAGTGAAGACGAGCGACGCTACTAGTTGTTATTTTTTGTAAAGAGAAGTCCAAAGAATATTGGATATGGATGCCACAATCCAAGTTGACAGACATATATAGTCGATCAACAACATGTTGTACTTGCGATTCCCATGTTTTATGAGCTTTCAAACTTCCTAGCTAACTCTTCCATTTTAATGACTTTAAGGTGATTTATCAAAATTAGGTCAAATTTGAAACCACAAGTAAATTGCAGGTTTTGCTTTTTAGCTTTTATGAAAAAGCTTTTAATTTGGAGGTACCCATCGAGGGGTCACAATTAATATATCTGAAAACAACAAGAGTTTTGACGATAGGTTCAACTTCCTGCTAAGATTTTGCATCTTGACAATTTAACAAAATTAATTAGTTCAAACATGAGTTACAAGTAAGCGCGATAGATAGATCTTGAATTAAATGTCATTTTAGAGGTAGATGGGTGCATTTTCTAGTAGTAAGCAGGGTCGTGGGTTTGAGTGTCCAACTACCAAGAAAGAACATTGAATTCTACGTTTTCCGAGTGAAGACGAACGAGGTTAGTTGTTCTTTTCCGTAAAAAAAGTCCAAAGAATATTGGATGTGGATGCCACAAGCCAAGTTGACAGACATATATATATAGTGGATTGACAACATGTTGTACTTGCGATTTCCATGTTTTATGGATTTTGAAGCTTCCTATAGCTAACCTCGCACACTTGAATAACTTTATGTCGTTATCTCAGAATTAGGTCAAATTTGAAACTACAACTAAATTGTAGGTTTTGCTTTGATAGATTTACGAAAAAGATTTTGGACGTACCCATCGAGGGTACAAAATTAATATACCAGAAACTAGCAAGAGATTCGACGATAGGTTCAACTTCTTGCTAAGACTTTGCATATTGGTAATTTATTGAAATTAGGTCAAACTTGAGCTAGCTACAAGTAAACGCCATAGATTGCTCTTGAATTAAATGTCCTTTCATAGGTATATCATCGGTGCATCTTCTTGTAGTAAACAGTGTCGTCGGTGTAGGTTTCCAACTATCAAGAAAGAACATTCAATTCTACATTTTCCGAGTGAAGAATACGAGCGAGGTTGTTCTTTTTCCTAAAGAAAAGTCCGAAGAATATTGGATCTCAATGCCATAAGCCAAGTTTACATACATATATATTGGACAAACATGTTGTACCAACGATTCCCATGTTTTATGAGTTTTCAAACTTCCCAGCTAACTCTGCCCATTAGAATGACTTTATGTCGATTTATCGAAATTATGTCAAATTTGAAACTATAAGTACTGGTAAATTGCATCTGGCATATCATCAGTATATAAAATTATAATACGCAAAGCATAAAAAATATAATAGGAAAAATTTGAACTACTATAAGTATACCATGTAGGTTGCTTTGAAAATTTTACGGAAAAGCTCTTCGAGGTACCCATCGGAGGGGGCACGCGTGGGGGGGCAATTAATATACTATCAGGAACCAACAGAGAGTTCTGACGGAAGGTTCATGTTCTTGCTAAAATTTTGCATCTTGACTGTTTAATGAAATTAGGTCAAACTTGAGCTACAACTAAGTGCGATAGATTGCTCTTGAATTTAGTGAAATTAGGTAAAACTTGAACTACAAGTAATAAATTGTATGTTTCTTTGAAAGTTTTATGAAAAAAGCTTTTGGAGGTACCCATCGAGCGGTTAATTAATATATCAGAAACCACAGAGAGTTTTGACGAGTGGTTCGACTTCTAGCTAAGATTTTGCATCATGAAAATTTTGAACACCTTATGAAAACGATCACATGAAATAGATAGAGAGGGGAAATGATATTTCTATTCTCTATGGGAAACCCACAATCTTGAGGTGCATCTTAGGCTTAAAGATAACTTTATTTCTTCCACTATGTATAAGGTGAACCTTAGCGGATGCCACATAGTAGGCCATTTTTTTGAACGGGTAGTAGGCCATATTAAGGTGTGCTTTTATACACAATGCGGGAGTAGTATATTTCTTTGCTTAGACATATGGTCACCTATGTCCATGCGCTGTACATGCTGAGAGAATAAAACGTTGGCAGGGGAAGAGGGCAGTATCGAAGAGAAGTTGAAGGCGGTTCCATGTCAGAGCATAGTTATGATGGGTTTCTGACACGAGGTACTCCTGCGACCTTACAGTGTACACTCTACTAGTAGTAAATTTCAGGACCTATGCACGCAAAACAAATCGTGTGTTTTCTCTCTCCTTCCCTATGCTCCATCTCTCCTCCCCTTTCTCCTCGTGCACCGGTCCGGCTGATCTCTCTCCCCTCGTCCATAGTGTGGCACTGCGCACATGTGCCTTGGTACGGTGGCTCTGTGTCTCTGGCATTTTTGGCAGCCGCGCATTGGTGTGGAGTAGGGACGAGGAGTACATAGGAAGGAAACCACTTTGGTCCTTGGCGGCAAAAAAAATCAAACTTTTCCGTTTTTCAAAATTTTCACTTGCTTCCGAAACATCGGGAGGGAAGGTTATCCAAAAGATAGGCCATTCACAGTACTTCTTATCTTATCTTTATCTTGTATTATCCCTTACAATACCATACCATACCACTGTATAGTGTACGGATAACTTTGAACACTGACTGTTGGATCAAAATCCAAACATTGCTAACTATTGGATCTTCTTTTCCATTCTTAGCATCTACAAATATTATACTAATAGTCTTTAGCACGATGAACGCCAATATGCGCAAACCTCAAAACACACACTTCATTGCTCAGTTTCAGGGTCCTTGTGCTAAATGCATGGACTTGGGTGCAATTTTCATTTTTATGAGGTCCTTGATGAAACTTGTACTTCCACCGACCGTGTTAACTCTCAAGCACCTCGCTCCTACAAGACCTACCACGGTTAAAAGAAAATGCAACCGCCCCAATTATCAAACAAACTGGACCACAGTTTCTTATACGTAATACCCAAGTTTTTAGTACTAGGATTTTTCAAGCTTCCTAGCTAACTTCGCACACTTCAGTGACTTCTTATCGATTAACAAAATTAGGTCAAACTTGAGCTACAAGTAAGCGCGGTAGATTGCTCTTGAATTAAATGTATTTTCGGAGGTAGACGGGTACATCTTCTTGTAGTAAACAATGTCGTCAGTGTGAGTTTCCAACTATTAGGAAATAAAATTCTCAGTTTTCCGAGTGATGACGAGATGGTTCTTTTCTGTAAAGAAAGCTCGAAGCAGAATATGGATCTCAATGCCATTAGCCAAGCTTCTAGACATATTAAGTGGACCAACGTGTTTTACTTATGATTCCCATATGTTTTTTGAGTTGTAAAACTCCCTAGCTAATTAACTCGGCCCACTTGAAAGACTACATGTCGATTTATCGAAATTAGGTCAAACTTGAACTATAACTAAATTGTAGGTTCCTCTGAAAGTTTTACGAAAAAGCTTTTGGATGTACCGTACCGATCGGGAGGGGTGTCACAATCAATATATGAGAAAAAACCGAGAGTTTTAACAACTGGTTTGACTTCTTGCTAGGATTTTGCATCGCATGACACTATTTAACAAAATTGGGTCAAACTTGAGCTACAAGTAAGCGCGATAGATTGTTGTTGAAATATGTGACTTTTCAGAGAGGTAGATGGGTGCATTTTCTTATAGTAGACAAGTGTCATCGGTACAGTGTGATTTTCAAACTATATCAGGAAATAAGATTCAATTATTCTCAATTTTTCGAGTGATGACAAGCGAGGTTGTTCTTTTCTGTAACGAAATGTCCAAAGAATAATATTGGATCTGAATGCCAGAAGCCAAATTTACCGACATATATAGTGGACCAATATGTTGTACCAACGATTCCCATGTTTTATTTATGAGTTTTCAAGCTTCCTAGCTAACTCTGCCCATCTGACCGGATGACTTCATGTCGATTTATCAAAATTAGGTTAAATTTGAAACTACAAGTAAATTGTAGGTTGCTTTGAAAGTTTTATGAAAAATCTTTTGGAGGTACCCATCGAGGGGTCACAATTAATATATCATAAAACACCGAGAGTTTTGATGATATGTTCAACTTCTTGCTAAGATTTTGTATCTTGACAATTTAATGAAATTAGGTCAAGCTTGAGCTACAAGTAAGCGCGATAGAATGCTCTTGAATTAAATGTATTTTCGGAGGTAGATCGATGCACCTTCTTGTAGTAAACAATGTTGTCAATGTGAGTTTCCAACTATCAGGAAAGAACATTCAATTCTACATTTTTCTAGTGAAGACGAGCGACGCTCCTAGTTGTTATTTTTTGTAAAGAGAAGTCCAAAGAATATTGGATGTGAATGCCACAAGCCAAGTTGACAGACATATATAGTCGATCGACAACATGTTGTACTTGCGATTCCCACGTTTTATGAGTTTTCAAACTTTCCAGCTAACTCTGCCCATTAGAATGACTTTATGTCGATTTATCGAAATTAGGTAAAATTTGAAACCACAAGTAAAATGTAGGTTTTGCTTTTTTAACTTTTACGAAAAAGCTTTTAATTTGGAGGTACCCATCGAGGGGCCACAATTAATATATCTGAAGACAACAAGAGTTTTGACGATAGGTTCAACTTCCTGCTAAGATTTTGCATCTTGACAATTTAACAAAATTAATTAGTTCAAACTTGAGCTATAAGTAAGCGCGATAGATAGCTCTTGAATTAAATGTCATTTTAGAGGTAGATGGGTGCATTTTCTAGTAGTAAGCAGTGTCGTGGGTTTAAGTGTCCAACTACCAGGAAAGAACATTGAATTCTACGTTTTCCGAGTGAAGACGAACGAGGTTAGTTGTTCTTTTCCATAAAGAAAAGTCCAAAGAATATTGGATGTGTATGCCACAAGCCAAGTTGACAGACATATATATATAGTGCATCAACAACATGTTGTACTTGCGATTTCCATGTTTTATGGGTTTTGAAGCTTCCTATAGCTAACCTCGCACATTTGAATAACTTTATGTTGATATCTCGGAATTAGGTCATCTTTGAAACTACAAGTAAATTGTAGGTTTTTCTTTAATAGATTTACGAAACAGCTTTTGGACGTACCCATCGAGGGTTCAAAATTAATATACCAGAAACCAGCGAGAGCTTCGACGATAGGTTCAACTTCTTGCTAAGACTTTGCATATTGGTAATTTAATGAAATTTGGTCAAACTTGAGCTAGCTACAAGTAAACGCCATAGATTTCTCTTGAATTAAATGTCTTTTCATAGGTAGATCATCGGTGCATCTTCTTGTAGTAAACAGTATCATCGGTGTGAGTTTCCAACTATCAAGAAAGAACATTCAATTCTACATTTTCCGAGTGAAGAATACGAGCAAGGTTGTTCTTTTTCCTAAATAAAAGTCCAAAGAATATTGGATCTCAATGCCACAAGCCAAGTTTACATACATATATATTGGACCAACATGTTGTACCAATGATCCCATGTTTTATGAGTTTTCAAACTTCCCAGCTAACTCTACCCATTAGAATGAGTTTATGTCGATTTATCGAAATTAGGTCAAATTTGAAACTATAAGTACTAGTAAATTGCATGTTCCCTGCACGTGAGACTCGGATAATAGACATCTGGCATATCATCACTATATAAAATTATAATAGGCAAAGCAAAAAAAATATAATAGGCAAAATTTTAACTACTACAAGTAAACCGTGTAGGTTGCTTTGAAATTTTTACGGAAAAGCTCTTAGAGGTACCCATCGGAGGGGGCGCGCGTGGGGGGGGCAATTAATATACTATCAGGAACCAAAAGAGAGTTCTGACGGCAGGTTCATCTTCTTGCTAAGATTTTGCGTCTTGACATTTTAATGAAATTAGATCAAACTTGAGCTACAACTAAGTGCGATAGATTGCTCTTGAATTTAATGAAATTAGGTAAAACTTGAACTACATGTAATAAATTGTATGTTGCTTTCAATTTTTATGAAAAAAGCTTTTGGAGGTACCCATCGAGCGGTTAATTAATATATCAGAAACCACAGAGAGTTTTGACGAGTGGTTTAACCTCTAGCTAAGATTTTGTATCATGAAAATTTTGAACACCTTTTGAAAACAATCACATGAAATAGGGAGAGAGGGGAAATGATATTTCTATTCTCTTTGGGCAACCCACAAGATTTAGGTGCACCTTAGGCTTAAAGATAACTTTATTTTTTCCACTATGTATAAGGTGAACCTTAGCGGATGCCACATAGTAGGCCATTTTTTTTGAACGGGTAGTAGGCCATATTAAGGTGTGCTTTTTTACACAATGCGGGAGTAGTATATTTCCTTGCTTAGACATATGGTCACCTCTGTCCATGCGTCGTACATGCTGAGAGAATAAAACGTTGGCAGGGGAAGAGGGCAGCAGTGAAGAGAAGTTGAAGGCGGTTCCATGTCAGAGCAAAGTTATGATGGATTTCTGACACGAGGTACTCCTGCGGCCTTACAGTGTACACTCTACTAGTAGTAAATTTCAGGACCTATGCATGCAAAACAAATCGTGTGTTTTCTCTCTCCTTCCCTATGCTCCATCTCTCCTCCCCTTTCCCCTCACGTACCGGCCCGGCTGATCTCTCGCCCCTCGTCCATAGTGTGGTGCTGCGCACGTGTGCCTTGGTACGGCGGCTCTGTGTCTCTGGCATGTTCGGCAGCTGTGCATTCGTGTGGAGTAGGGACGAGGAGTACATAGGAAGGAAACCATTTTGGTCCTTGGCGGCAAAAAAAATTAAACTTTTTCGGTTTTCAAAATTTTCACTTGCTTCCCAAACATCGGGAGGGAAGGTTATCCAAAAGATCGGCCATTCACAGTACTTCTTATCTTATTTTTATCTTGTCTTATCTCTTATAATACCATACCATACCACTTTAAAGTGTACGATAACTTCGAACACTGACCATTGGATCAAGACCGGCAAATCCAAACAGTGCTAACCGTTGGATGTTCTTTTCCATTCTTAGCATCTACAAAGATTCTACTGATAGTCTTTAGCACGATGAACGCTAGTATGCGCAAACCTCAGAAAACACACTTCATTGCTCAGTTTCAGGGTCCTTGTGCTAAATGCATGGACTTGGGTGCAATTTCATTTTTATGAGGTTCTTGATGTAACTTGTACTTCCATCGACCGTGTTAACTCTCAAGCACCTCGCTCCTACGAGACCTACCACGGTTAAAAGAAAATGCAACCGCCCCAATTATCAAACAAACTGGACCACCATTTCTTACACGTAATACCCAAGTTTTTAGTACTAGGATTTTTCAAGCTTCCTAGCTAACTTCACACACTTAAGTGACTTCTTATCGATTAACGAAATTAGGTTAAACTTGAGCTACAAGTAAGCACGATAGATTGCTCTTGAATTAAATGTATTTTCGGAGGTAGATGGGTGCATATTCTTGTAGTAAACAATGGCGTCAGTGTTAGTTTCCAACTATCAGGAAATAAAATTCTTAGTTTTCCAAGTGATGACGAGATGGTTCTTTTCCGTAAAGAAAGCTCGAAGCAGAATATGGATCTCAATGCCATAAGCCAAGCTTCTAGACATATTAAGTGGACCAACATGTTTTATTTACGATTCCCAAGTTTTTTGAGTTTCCAAACTCCCTAGCTAATTAACTCCGCCCACCTGAATGACTACATGTTGATTTATCAAAATTAGGTCAAACTTGAACTATTACTAAATTGTAGGTTGCTCTGAAAGTTTTACGAAAAAGCTTTTGGAGGTACCATACCGATTGGGAGGGGTGACATAATCAATATATGAGAAAAGCCGAGAGCTTTGACAACTGGTTTGACTTCTTGCTAAGATTTTGCATCGCATGACACTATTTAACGAAATTGGGTCAAACTTGAGCTACAAGTAAGCGCGATAGATTGTTGTTGAAATATGTGACTTTTCAGAGAGGTAGATTGGTGAATTTTCTTGTAGTAAACAGTGTCATCGGTACGGTGTGATTTTTGAACTATATCAGGAAAGAAGATTCAATTATTCTCAATTTTTTAGGTGATGACGAGCGAGGTTGTTCTTTTCCGTAAAGAAATGTCCAAAGAATAATATTGGATCTAAATGCCAGAAGCCAAGTTTACCGACATATATAGTGGACCAACATGTTGTACCAATGATTCCCATGTTTTATTTATGAGTTTTCAAGCTTCCTAGCTAAGTCTGCTCATTTGACCGGATGACTTCATGTCGATTTATCGAAATTAGGTCAAATTTGAAACTACAAGTAAATTGTAGGTTGCTTTGAAAGTTTTACGAAAAATCTTTTGGAGGTACCCATCGAGGGTTCACAATTAATATATCATAAAACACCGAGAGTTTTGACGATATGTTCAACTTCGTGCTAAGATTTTGCATCTTGACAATTTAACAAAATTAGGTCAAACTTGAGCTACAAGTAAGCAGGATAGATTGCTCTTGAATTAAATGTATTTTCAGAGGTAGATCGATGCACCTTCTTGTAGTAAACAATGCCGCCAGTGTGAGTTTCCAACTATCAGGAAAGAACATTCAATTCTACATTTTCCGAGTGAAGAAAAGCGACGCTACTCGTTGTTATTTTTCATAAAGAGAAGTCCAAATAATATTGGATGTGGATGCCACAAGCCAAGTTGACAGACATATATAGTCGCTCGACAACATGTTGTACTTGCGATTCCCATGTTTTATGAGCTTTCGAACTTCCTAGCCAACTCTATCCATTTTAATGACTTTAAGTCGATTTACCAAAATTAGGTCAAATTTGAAACTACAAGTAAATTGTAGGTTTTGCTTTTTAACTTTTACGAAAAAGCTTTTAATTTGGAGGTACCCATCGAGGGGTCACAATTAATATATCTGAAAACAACAAGAGTTTTGACGATAGGTTCAACTTCCTGCTAAGATTTTGCATCTTGACAATTTAACAAAATTAATTAGGTCAAACTTGAGCTACAAGTAAGCGTGATAGATAGATCTTGAATTAAATGTCATTTTAGAGGTAGATGGGTGCATTTTCTAGTAGTAAGCAGTGCCAGGAGTGTGAGTGTCCAACTACCAGGAAAGAACATTGAATTCTATGTTTTCCAAGTAAAGACGAACGAGGTTAGTTGTTGTTTTCCGTAAAGAAAATTCCAAAGAATATTGGATGTGGATGCCACAAGCCAAGTTGACAGACATATATATATATAGTGGATCGACAACATGTTGTACTTGTGATTCCAATGTTTATGGGTTTTGAAGCTTCCTATAGCTAACCTTGCACATTTGAATAACTTTATGTTGATATCTCGGAATTAGGTCAAATTTGAAACTACAAGTAAATTGTAGGTTTTGCTTTGATAGATTTACAAAAAAGCTTTGGACGTACCCATCAAGGGTTCAAAATTAATATAACAGAAACCAGCGAGAGTTTCGACGATAGGTTCAACTTCTTGCTAAGACTTTGCATTTTGGTAATTTAACAAAATTAGGTCAAACTTGACCTAGCTACAAGTAAACGCCATAGATTGCTCTTGAATTAAATGTCTTTTCATAGGTAGATTATTGGTGGATCTTCTTGTAGTAAACCGTGTCGTCGGTGTGAGTTTCCAACTATCAAGAAAGAACATTCAATTTTATATTTTCCGAGTGAAGAATACGAGCGAGGTTGTTATTTTTCCTAAAGAAAGTCCGAAGAATATTGGATCTGAATGCCACAAGCCAAGTTTACATATATATATATTGGACCAACATGTTGTACCAACGATTCCCATGTTTTATGAGTTTTTAAACTTCCCAGCTAACTCTGTCCATTAGAATGACTTTATGTCAATTTATCGAAATTAGGTCAAATTTGAAACTACAAGTACTAGTAAATTGCACGTGACCTACATGTGAGACTCGGATAATAGACACTGGCATATCATCACTATATAAAATTATAATCGGCAAAGCAGAAAAAATATAATAGGTAAAATTTGAACTACTACAAGTAAACCGTGTAGGTTGCTTTGAAAGTTTTACAGAAAAGATATTAGAGGTACCCATCGGAGGGGGCGCGCGGGAGGGGGGCGATTAATATACTATCAGGAACCAAAAGTGAGTTCTGACAACAGGTTCATCTTCTTGCTAAGATTTTGCGTCTTGACAATTTAAAGAAATTAGGTCAAACTTGACCTACAACTAAGTGCGATAGATCGCTCTTGAATATAATGAAATTAGGTCGAACTTGAACTACAAGTAATAAATTGCAGGTTGCTTTGGAAGTTTTATGAAAAAAGCTTTTGGAGGTACACATCGAGCGGGTAATTAATATATCAGAAACCACAGAGAGTTTTGGTGAGTGGTTTGACTTCTAGCTAAGACTTTACATCATGGAAATTTTGAACACCTTTTGAAAATGATCCAACGCATCCGGACATAGTTCGTGCCCCAAAATTTTAGATACTTCGAAATTCCCATTCGACCCCTATTAAATTCGGTAGGTGGGGGGCTTCACTCGTAATTTTCCCAGTATATTGCTAGCAGTACCTAAACCCAACCCTACTCCCCCTCTCTCTCCTCCAGGATTACGTCACCGACCGGAACATCCCCGCTGCACTTTAGCCGGCGTACCCGCACACCTGATCTGCTCAACGAACCCTCTTGTCCGGCGTGCTGATCACATCATCGACCGCCTAGGATCTGCTCCACGGATGCCATGGTCCAGCGTTCTGCTTGTATCCTCGCCCGCCCAAGATCTTCTTCCCCATCGTCGACACCCACTATGATCGTAGCACCTTCTGCGACCTCAACGTGACCCGTGAGGATGCGGAGGAGGCCTAGACGCCATCCTGACTGAGGTAAAACCAGATCTCCATGCGTGATTTGTTTGTTGGCAGTGTACTGTATTTGTGCTAAATTTCCTAACTAACAGGTTCTTTACTTGATATACATATGTTATGTACTCCCTCTGTTTCAAAATATAAGATGCTTTAGCTTTGTGAAAGAAGTGTATCCAGACTCATTTTAGTGTGTAGGTTCACTCCAAACCTAGATGAACCTACACACTAAAAGAGGTCTAGATGCACTCTTTTCACAAAGCTAAAACATCTTATATTTTGAAATGGAGGGAGTACTAAATTAACCCGTTGTTGTTACGCTTAAACTCCATGCATTGAACTGTTTTTATGTACTGTACTATTTCTTTCTGAATTATTAGTCACTTAACATATTTGTTTACATTCTCTGATTTACCTATCCACATGAGATATGATTATATAATATCTCTCTCATTCGCCGATTTACGAAATATAGTATTTCCATCGTGCTATTGTCATGCTATCCTATACTACATGCTTACACACGTCATACTATTTTACCATTATGTATTGTCGATTTGATCCCTCTTAACCTGTGGCTCAAACTGTTTGATGTTATTATGTAAGGAGCAGCCTCAGTTTGCACACAATATCATAGAGTGAATGGCTCCTATAATCTCGTAAGACCTCATCACTTTTGTTTCACTTCATGCCAACGTATATCATGTTGGAACCTGTTTGTATTTACAGTTAGCCTTACCTTTATGCAGAGGAGCAACAATGGAGTACAAACTCCGCCTGTCCACATGAGCCGCCATAGATCTCGTGTAACACCTACCGTAAGGCCCCCCACCCGAACTTTGGTCCTTGCCACATTTTTTGTTTGCTTAAATTTACCATTTCTCTTTCTTGTTTTCATTTTTTTTTTGCCAAAAATTAGTGACAAACATTTTAGCCCCACTATGGTCTACTTTTGTTCCATGTGCTTAGTTCAATTTCCTAGATATGAAGAGGCCGGGTATATTGCATCTGAGTTGTCTGATAATAAGAACAAGGCCACACTAGAGATAAAATCCACACATGTATCATAAGGAACTCTGTGCAGTTCATCTCACTCTTGTATCCACTGTGTATCATAGTTAAACAAACTGGCTATTTTAATACGAGGCACTTGATGGTTCAGTTTGTTGTTCTCAGGCCGCCGAAGCGTTGAAATTATCTGGCTATTCATGAATAATTCAATGTATGATTGCTTGATTCATTGTTTATCTGAAATTATCTGGCTAGCATATTCGAGGCTCACAATTGATGTGTTTTTATTGGCTGAGTTACTCTTTTTTTGTCTGTGATTAAATCAGTGGCAGATTTTGTTGTGTAGTTCCTGGCTAGTTTATATATGAGAAACATAATGGCTTAGTTTTAATATTCGTTTTATTCATGTTCTGCACATTCTAGTTTGAGTAGTCTACATCAGGTACTTTGGTTGATTGCTCGCATTGTTATTCAAAATGAATGTAGTTTGTTTCCCAAGTCTATTGTTTAAGTAACTTGTTTTGTCTTGGTCTCAGCTATCTTCAAGTAGAGCAGCCATTTCACAGAGCAGCACATGCTTGCATCGCTCCATGGCGCCAGCTAGTCCACTTATTCAAGAAGAAATAGATGTATGAGCAACCACTGTTAATTGCTTCCTTATATATTACCGCATTGACACATTTAAAATTCATGGTGGTGTGATTGCATGGTAATGTTGTTATAACTTGTATTGTGTTTGTTTTAGGCTGCAAATGACCCTCTGAATGCCAAACAAAGACTCGCTTCTCCAAGTTTAGATTTTGTTTCACACAGCAGCAGTGACAATACCTATTGCTCATGGCACACCGATTCGACTGATCCTCGTTTTTCAGCCGAAAGATTATTTGAGGATGCCCTCCAAGATGCCCGTGATATTGTTGAGCAAGAAACCAACAAACATATTCAGTAATCACCATAGCACGCAAAGACTTATATGAATTGAAGAACAGGCAAGCCTTAACGCAGAACATACTTAATAATCTCATCTGCAGCTCTCATGGGAAGCCAGTTGTTACATGTCTCGGGATACAAGCTCCATAGAGACCTTTTCTGTAACACGAGTTATGGTGTTTTTTTAGTTGTCTGGACTCTGCTGCAACTTTTATGCTTCAGTTTATTACTATCAAGTTTACTGAGGATTGTAATAATCTACTGTAATTTGCAGTTGTAAGTAGTTTGAGGATTGTTGCAAACTGGGCATCTATCAGAATTACTACACACACATGAAAAAACAGTGAAATTGTAAGAGGTACAACACACGATGTACCAGAACAGGGAGAACATCCATTGTATTACATGGGCACCATAGAACTTGCAAAATTCATAGACGTTCACTCAACAAAGTGAACACATAAAGAGCAGACCTGAAGAGAATACATCAGGAGCAGACCCACACAATCCATCAATCTAATGGATAGTCGTCGTAGCAATCGTAGTGGGTGGTACCATCCTCGCCATATGGCGGCACCATCTGCAGCTCAGAATGCTCGACGACTCTGCAATACTTTGCCAGCAATTGATCGAGTTCGAAAGGACGATCATTCCATAATCCTCCTACTCCATACCCATATACAACGCTTGGCTCCTCTTCCCACGCAAGAGCCTCAAAGTTGTAATATCTAATCTCGGATAGATCCACATAGTATATGCTGCCGGCCTGCACCGTGGGTACCCTGGTGCTATCGACGCAGACGCACCGGTTCTCAGCAACGAAGAGAGCACGACTTCTGATGCCTCTGACCGGCCGAAGGACACGGTTCTGGGTATCAACCTGGTAAACAATCGACCTGCCTACATAGACCGGTCCACTCACAACGAACAGCAACTCCCCATCAGACTCAACGAGGTAAAAATGATTCTCTGGGAACTGGTAGCCCGGAACAGGGCCTGCAATGGTGGGATGCATCTCTAGGGTTCGTGCGGAGTGCTGTAGTTGCACATCTCCATGAGCAGCATCACACATAGTCGAGAGGACAGACCCGTATCTGTCTATGACAAAAACATCACCGGTGTAAGAGGTCATGCTCCGGAGTTCCGCAAAGTCATACGGCGAGTACCACCCTTCACCAAAGACCGGGCGACTCCCTTCCTCTATGCTCTCATCCGCCCACCGAATGGTGGTGTTCTGATTGTTTGATGTAAACACCATCAATGACGGGAACATCGTCATAGTGACAGAAGCCACCCGCTCGGTCGGTATCTTTGACCTCAGGCGCTTGATAGCACCCGAGAAGGGGTTGTACAACCGGGTCTTGTACGGCTGCACCCTCTGTCCAAGCACAAGGAGGCCGCCGGTTGTGCTACCGACATAAAAGTACCTTCCAGAGATAGAGGGAGGAGAAACAGAGATTCAGTCAAGGTAAACAGACTTAAATTCAATCAAGGTAAACCATGGAGAAAAACCCTAGGCAACAAGTGGACGAAGAAACAGAACTTGAAAAATAGATAGTATAGGATGTGAATGCAAAAAATGGATCGCATATATACAGATGAATATAAAGAAAGCACCTACGAATAACCCGGCTAATCTTCTTCTCAAGATGGCGGCCAGTTCTCACGTTCAGCAACATGATGGCGGCGTCTTCTACCCGATATTCCTCCGACAACTGGTGCTCTAGAACAATCCAGTTGGCTGGCATAAAGCGCTCCTCCGTGAAGCTGCGCCAGGCGCTGCAGACTGCCCGAAAGGCGGCGTAGTAGTCGAAGTCGTCCGTCAAAAGGAAGATGTCACCTATCTTCTGGACAAGTCCCTCAGGGAGACCAGCCCATGGCGAGTCCTCCTGCTTCTTGCCGGCCATGGATGATGGCGTTCGTGTGTTCTCGGTCCCACCGACTGGCACAGGAAGCGGTTCCAGAGACACACATTTAAACAAAGGCCTGGGAAAGCCAAGCGAATCATGTGGAAACGAGACGATGACATGCACACAGCAACCGCAAGCGCGTTTCATCAAACTGGCACGGGCACGCGCATGCGCATGCGCACTAATTATGGTACAATGGTCGTGTGCACACCAACTTTACGACTCCTAGGAGCATGCGAGTGTGTAGGTGTGGGATGATACTAGTAGTAGTAGTATCATAACCTCATTGTATTTAATTATCCCAAAATCTAAGAAGAAAACCTGCGCTCCCTGGTCCTGAGGGCACACGCAAACGTAGGGCATTTTCCATTTTTGCATGGCATTTTCCATTTTCCAATTTTGCTTTTTGGCTGTGCCCTTGGATGCTCACCATGTGGCCGGATGGGGTGTATGCTCCGTGGAGCTAAAAACCTCATGTTCTCTCAATAGCACGGTTGTTAATTATTGAGGTATATATGTTTTTATCCCACAACTTGCACCGCGGGAGCGTTTTAGTCCCACATCTTGCAAAGTGAGCAACACTAGCCCCACAACTTGTAACCAGGAACATTTTATTCCAATTCAATCAAATTTCTGTGATTTTGTCCGAATTCGTCGTAACTAATTCTGGAAGTGACATGTGGCATCATAATTTTTGCAAGATGGCCCCTATGTATTTTCAGCCTGCCAGTTGTGACCTTGGTATGACTTGACAGGAGGATCTGAATAAGAAAAGAAATAAGAAAAACTACCAATGCATTGTAGGGTATCGAACTGATTACCTGCGCTACTAAAGAAATCAACCTTGCCACTACAACATGCACACAAAAGTGATTAACTGAAGAGCGCTCTAGTTCATGTGTTCTTTATTTTGGATATTCAAAAATATGTGTTCTGGGGTACAATAACAACTCAACTTTATTCCTTTTCATTTTTGTGAAAAAGAAAAAACTCAAGTTTATTCTAGACACTGCAGCTAGCTACTAGGTTAACGACAAAGCTATACAATTGATATTATGGACCGTGCCAACATAGACGTGAGCATTTTTTGTGTTCATATGTGCTTTTTTATTGTATAAATAATTACTTCCCCCCCAAGTACTCCTCGTCTGGCATAATTACGTCCTCTCAAGTACTCCTCGTATCACATGAGTAGTCGTGGGCATCTATCGGCATAGTGGCTTGTGGGTGGGTGTGTGTCTCGTTGTACAAAAGTGTTAAGTTCGAATCCATTCTCCTCTTAGAGATTTAACTATTTTATTTGTACGTCTACTAACAGGTGGCCCACTTACCAGTCCGCATAGGGACACAAATGACATAAAAAACACACACACCGACTTCGAAGCATTTCCCGCCTAACCGTTTCAAAAACTTTGAGTCAAAATCTCCCAGCTAGGGAGCACTATTTTTATATTATTATTACTATCAGATGGGCGCTTGTCAAATTCAAAATCTCAATCGAGCGGCAAAACCGCACACCTACTTTGAAGCATTTCCCGCCCCTCTGTTTCAAAAACTTTGAGGCAAAATCTCCCACCGGGCTGTACCATTTTTGTATTATTATTAGATGGGCGCTTGTAAAATTCAAAATCTCAATCGAGCGGCTAAACCATACACTGACTTTGAAGCATTTCCCGCCCCTCAGTTTCAAAAACTTTGAGGCAAAATATCCCACCAGGGTAGTACCATTTTTATATTATTATTAGATGGACGGTCGCTAAATTCAATATCTCAATCAAGCAGCAAAATCACACACCGATCTTGAAGCATTTCCCGCCCCTCAGTTTCAAAAACTTTTGACTTCAAAATTCGGATTCTACCCATTGTTCTGACGCCCTATGGGCAAGCTAAAGTCGGTAGCTTGGGGGCACGATCATAATTTATATTTCTGTTCACCTCCTTAGTCCGGATTCGCCCAAATTTTCCCGCTGGTCCTTCCAAAAATCCCAGCCACCTCTCTCTCACGCCCTCGCCTCCACGACCACGACGTGCACCGGCCGGCGGAAATTCCACGGCGGCTGGACCCGCTTGAGCGGCGGTCTCGTGCACCGCCGCGGAGCCGCTTCACTGATGCTCACCCACCGGATCTGGTTCATCGGGTCTCTCTGCCATTGCACCGGAGCTGCGGTGTCGTTCACCATGCCGATGGCGTCATCGACCGCCCAATCTCTGCTTCTTGGCCACCGAAAGCTACCCAACCATACCAGATCCGCTTCACCGGTGTACACTGGACGTGATCTAGTTCCGGGAGTTCCATGTCCACCGCTCTAGACCAGTCGCTCTACCGTCGCCGTTCACTACACTGGATCTGCCTCGGAAATGCTCTCGTCCACCGCGCTCAAGCCGGCATCAACCACCCAAGATCTGCTTCCCCGATGCCAACAGCCATCGCAACCGCATCACCCTCAGTGACTTGGACGTCACCCGCATGGTACCGATGATGCTTAGACGCCTCTCCGACCAAGGTTAACCAAATCTGCAACCTGTTTTTGTTTTGTCAGTAGTATAGCAGGTTCAAGCCTGTCGTAGTGAACTACATTTTTGTCATCGTGCTCGTACATACAAGTCAGTGGGCATGCCTGTTCTTCGTGCTAGTACATACAAGGTCATTAGACATGTTAGTTTGCATGCGTCGCTCTACAAATTTCAAGTCATGGACATGTCTGTTATTTTGTCATACACATGTTCTTAGCTACTCCATACAACAGTAATTGCTTGCTACCGTGTAATTCTTGCAAAATCTGAAGTCAACGAAAAATATTAGTGTGGATTCCCTACTCTACAGTTGCTGAATCTATCTGTTTCATCCTGAGATCAGTTCGTGCAATTATTTCCTCCTTGGCATCGTTCTACTATCCTCTAGTAGCCGTTTAAACTCTTCGTACTAATTCGATTTTAATTTTGTTGTTGCCATCTTCTTCTTCAAAAGCTGCATCACTAACTATTTCTTTTTCTTGCATATAGCTCAAAATGGAACAATGAACATGTTGGTTTGCATAGCCTATTCTACAGGTTCACAAGGGATGCCATTAATTCCTTATTTGGTGCTTGTTCGTCCTGACAACGGCATAACTATCCTCTACTATGTAGTTCACTCGTGGTTTGCATTCCTGCTCTAGATGTTCTCTTATGATGCCATTATAATTTCTATCTGGTTGATTCTTAGCTATGACAGCAACTACATGCCATTGTGTAGCTCACCGCAAATTCTGAGTCACCCAACGACTATGCATTCCAGGAGATGCCACTGCTTCCATATATATTTGCTGAAATGAACTCGCTTGTTTATATTTGCTGAAATTCTAACAAACACTTTGTTTGATTACTCATTTCATTCTAGGCACACTTGTCTAATGCTTGTTTATCCTGCTCTACAGGTTCACGAGCGACGCCATTATATCTTGCATTTGGTTTTAGGTCTGGTTTGTCCTAAGTCACGACATAACTATCCTCTACAATATATAGTTCATTTGTGGTTTGCATTCCTGCTCTACAAGTTCTCGTATGATGCGGTTATAATTTCTATCTGGTTCATTCTTTGCTATGACAGTAACTGCATGCCATTTTGTGTCTTAGCACAAATTCCGAGTCACCCGACGTCTCTTGCATTTTAGGGTATAGAACTGGTTCCATATATTTTTGTTGAAATGACCTGGCTAGTTTGTTTTTGCTGAAATTCTAAGCCACACACACACATTTTTTGATTGCTCGTTTCACGGTAGGCACACTTGTTTAATGCATGCTTGCTTGTCCTGTTTGTTTGGCGTGTTGGTCAATAATTGAACCATTGACCAGTTGTAAACTCCAGATTATAGCTCTTGTCATATCAGTCAAATGAGTAGTTTGTCTTGTTTGATGTATTAACTTATTATTACTTAGTTTCAGGGTGCAATTATTGCTATTGCCATCAAAGAGGGGGCTGTATGATCATGTCTGCTCCAATGTAGCTGTCACACTCAAAGGACGATGCAGGTGATCAATTGAGGACTCTGCTATCAACTTGATTGTCAACTGAAATGCCGATTTTTCTTTCCCTTGATCTGATAATATGTAATAATTTTAAGAAGTTTGCAGCTGATGTAATATCTAGATAACTCGGTAGGCCATGTATGCATTTAGTTGACGCCATCCACATATGTGGTAGTCGTTGCGGTAATTACGTCAAGCAGGTCGATTAGGCAACAGTACCGTGCTTTGTTATTGGCCTGTCGTGTATTCGGCCGATGATGAACAATTACGCCAGGCAGGTCGATTAGGCAACAGTACCGTGCTTTGTTATTGGCCCGTCGTATATTCGGCCGACGATGAACAATAAAAAACGCTGGATTATATAAACGTTTTATGATATTGTTATGGGCTTCAGAAAAGGCCTAAACTGTAAAAGGCCGTAAACTTAGTGGACCGACCTACAAGTTGTAACTGGACGTAATAGTAACAGGCCGTAAGAGTAACAGGTCATAACTTTAACAGGCCATAACAGTAACATGCCTTACAGTAGCAGGCCGTAACAGAAACAACCCATCGTTGTAACATGCAAGAAACCGTGAAATCCCAGAACAGTAACAGGCCAAAACAGTAGCCGGTCACAACAGTAAAGGGCCAGAACAGTGAAAGGCCAGAATAGTGACAAGCCAGAACAGTAATGGCCCGAGAAATTTCCAGGCTAGAGCAGTAATAGGCCGACACATTTACCAGACTAGAACAGTAAAGGGCCGCTTGTGGGCCTGAACAGGTAAAGCCCGGAATAGTGAAAGGCTAGGATAGTGACAGGCCTGAACAGTAATGGGCCATCTCAGACAATGGCCGTCGGTAGGCCGCCTACGATGGGTTGCGATAAAAAGTGATGGGCTGCCCGCAGGCCTTAAATGTACACGAGCGACTTGGCGCAGGCTGCTAATGGGCCGCAGAGTGTTGGACCATCATGGGCCTTCTTTAGGCCGAAACAGTATTGGGCCTGAAAGTTGGCGGGCCACTGCTGGCTGCAACTTTGGGCCCATTTTAAACAGTACAGGACAAAACAGTAACTGGCCATCTTCTTATTGGGTCCCCTTAATGGGCCGGTCCAGTTAGAATTTAGCAGGCCTTGGCTGGGCCTGGCTTCTACCACAGTTTCTATGGCCGTTAACGATGGTAACTGACCGCTAACGGTGGCTGCCACGTGGTAGTTTGCATGACGTCAGTAGTCAACACGGCTGGCGAACAGATCTACGCCGGAACAAGTTTTCGTGGTTGAAGGTTGCGATCCGCCACGGTCGAGAAAAAAACCGTGGTAGATTCTTTTGAGATGGGGCTTTTACCATGATGGCCATCCATCATAGAAGACTTTTTAGCCACGAAAAACGGGCCTTCAACCACGAAAATCGTCCGTTGTAAAAGCTAACTTTTCTTGTAGTGTCCTTTTTGCTTTTGATCTTTGATTCTCTACCACCTTTGACAATAACCTTTTCTTTGGATCATTTCTTTTGGTTTTCCACCACCCTAACCTTCCACCAAAAGCTTTTGAGAGTTAGTTCCTTCTTTAGTGTGAGTTTTCCTTGCGGTTTTAGTTTGCACACTTATAGTTCTCATGTGTGGTTTCTAGTTCGGTGTAATCCCCAAGGTGAGGTAAAAGGCTAACACCACCATATTCCACTTCCATGTATAATCCTTGTGTGTTTTGCATAATGGATATGCACGGTGATTCGAGCCAACCACCTCCCCAAGAAGAAGAACAAGGACTGTACATGACGCGCGCAAGCCACTATATCATCCTACATGAGTTCCACGAACGTTGCAAGGCTCTTGAGACGCGACAAGATGAACAATTCGGCGAGACTCAAGCTGAGTTCAAGAACATCGACAACCGCTTTGATGGCCTAGAAAGACAAATGCATGAAATGCAACACAATTTTGGCCATCAAAATGAAGCACTTCAACGCTCCGTCGCCAAAACAAATGACAAGCTTTGACTCCTCATCGACAGAATGACAAGACCGCATTCACAAGCATCAAGCTCTTCAAGCTCGTCACTTTCACCATCTTCCTCTTCCTCAAGATCATCATCCAAGTGCTCCAAGACGCAATGATGCCCCCGTGGTTGAAGATGGAAGCTCTTCGCACTATGTACCTTCCCCATAGCACGCCGCAACATCAAGCTATGACAGGGATTTCTCCTCATGGCCCCAAGCAAGGCGAGAAGGACACCGTCATCACGCAAGGGCACTAGTGATCCAACAAGCACAACCACAAGTGGAACCTCGAGTACAACCTCAACTACATCGCCATCGTCCATGAGACATTCTTGACTCAACAAGTGATGACTCCAACTTGGAGGAACAAGATCGTCATTGACATGAAGCTCTCTAAGATCCTCATCTTCGTCATCACCATCATGAACGTCCATGCCGAAACCATGGTCACCATGACGAGCCTCCTCCACCACATCAAGACATGGAGCGTCAAATTGTACATGTTGAGCGATGCCCACCACGCCATGCGGCTTAAGACCATGATCTTCGTCGTGAGGCCCAAGTGCCTAACCCACAACACCAACCGAGGAACGAGCCTCATCTTCATCAAAAACCGCGTTAAGAGGCTCCACATCATCACCCTCGTGAGGCCCAAGTGCCAAGAGCAAGAGCATGCTCCTCATCAATGCCACGAGAATCAAGTTCCGCCACCTCCAAATGTGGATCCACAACCGCAAGTGCACCAACAAGGTCACCAAGCTCGTCACAAAGCACGCCAAAATCATGGCAATAACCGCTACCGTGACCACAATGATGAAGAAACTTTTGGAAAGCTCAAGTTCACAATGCCCAAGTTCACCGGTTCAAATGATCCCGAAGAGTACCTCTCATGGGCGCTTAAAGTCGACAAGATCTTCCGCATGCACAACTATAGCAATGAGAAGATGGTCACCATGGCTTCACTTGAGTTTGATGATTACGCCAAACTTTGGTGGGAACAAGTTCAAGTTGCTCACGACGCAAGAGAATAACCCCCAATCATAACTTGGCATGACATGAAGGCTCATATGAGATCTCGCTTTGTTCCTTAGCACTAAACACGTGACCTCTTCAATAAGCTTCAATCACTTAGTCAAGGGACAAAGACCATGGAAGAGTACTTCAAGCAAATGGAGCTCAACATGATCCGCGCCAACATTGAAGAGCGTGAGGAGCAAACAATGGCACGTTTACTCATCGGCTTGAACCATCCAATCAAGTGCATCGTCGAGTTTCAAAAATACAACGACATGGTTAAGCTTGTGCACATTGCAACAAAAGCCGAGCATCAAGTACAAGAGGACATCAAATACAACAAGCCCAAGACGTACTTAACCTACAAGCAAGCTTCAACCACTACACCAACAACCTTCAATGGAATCTCCTCAAGTACCTCCAAGCCTTCCTTCAAGCCCACACTTCCTCAAGGAAAACAAGCCCCAAGTGGCAAGCTTACAAAGGATGCCCTGCCATTCAACGGCGAATGCTACAAGTGTGGAGGCAAAGTACACAAGTAAGATGATTGTGGAAATAAGAAAGTATTATTCATCCATGACAATGGCAATGAAGAATACTTGAGTGAGAAAGAATTTGATGCTAGAGTCAAAGAGGCAATGACAAGGCAACACGTGGAAGATGACCAAGAACTCCTCATGTGTGAACATGAAGCAAGTCCATCGCTTGTCGTCACAAGGATATTGACCACTCAAGCACAAGAGCATGAAGACCAACGATCAAATATCTTCCAAACATGTGTCGGCATCAATGGGAAATCTATCAAGGTTCGATGGAGGGAGTTGCCACAACCTTGCTAGCACCGAGTTGTGTGAGAAGCTCAACCTTACCCTCCATCCACACAAGCACCCTTACCACATGCAATGGCTAAGTGACCAAGGGTCCGTGAAGATCAAGCATACCATCTCGGTAACATTCTCAATTGGCCCTTACAAAGACACGGTGGACTGTCATGTAGTCCCAATGACGGTTTGCCATATGTTGCTTGGTCGACCATGGCAATTCAACAAAGGTGCTCTACATGATGGTTGCACAAATGTATACATTTTCAAATGGCTAACAAGGCATGTCTTTTGCAAGCGATGACTCTTAGCCAAATAATTGCGGATAATGCAAAGGCTTTAGCGAAGGCGTAAAACACAACACCTTCTTATGAGAAGAGTGGTGAGCGAGAGAACCACCATATAGCGAGTGATAGCCACAAGCCTAACTCGAGTGGAAAAACTAAGAGTGTTCTTCTTCCCACCAAAAGTGAGATGAGAGATGTGAGGAATAACCCATCCGTCTTGTACTATGTCCTCATTTGCAAGGGACTAGTGCAAGGAACTAATGACTTGACAAATATTCCTCCCTCTTTGATGATTGTTTTGCAGGAATTCAAGGATGTGTTTCCTGAAGCTCCCACATGGACTACCTCCTCTTGATGGAACTGAGCATCGCATTGACCTCATACCCGGTGCACCTCTTCCAAACCACACCGCCTACCGCATGAACCCGGAGGAGACAAAAGAGATCGAGCGTCAAATCAACCAACTCGTCTCCAAAGATTTGATCCAAGTAAGCACTAGTCCGAGTGCGGTACCCGTGATTCTTGTTCCAAAAATGGATGATACGTTGTGGTTATGCATGGACTGCCGTCCAATCAATGCTATCACCGTGTGTTATTGACATCCCATACCACATATCGATGACATGCTTGATGAGTTGTGTGAAGCCACTATTTTATCAAAAATTGATCTTCGTAGTGGTTACCATCAAATACGCATGGCAGAAGGTGATGAGTGGAAAACCTCCTTCAAGACCAAACTTGGTCTCTATGAATGGTTGATCATGCCTTTTGTCTTATCTAATGCCCCATCCACCTTCATGCGCCTTATGAATCATATTTTTCATTCTCTCATTGGAAAAAGTGTTGTCTATTTTGATGATATACTTGTTTATAGAAAGTCATGTGAGGAACATGTTACACATGTCAAGGAGGTTTTGCAAATCCTTCGACACGAAAAGCTATATGTTAATCTTCCCAAGTGCACTTTTGTTAAAGACAAGTTGGTTTTTCTTGGATTTGTTGTTTCTTCGAAGGGCATTGAAGTTGATGTTTCCAAGGTAAATGACATACGAGATTGGCCCATCCCCACAAATGTGAGTGAACTCCAAAGTTTTCATGGGTTGGCCAGTTTCTATCGTTGCTTTGTGAAAGACTTTTCTACCATTGCTTGTCCTCTCAACGAGGTGACCAAAAATAGTGTCACCTTTGTGCGGGGAAAAGCACAACAAAAAGCTTTTGATGAACTTAAAAAGACGCTCACCGAAGCACCTCTTCTTGTGTTACCGGATTTCACAAAAACTTTTCAGATAGGGTGTGATGCTAGTGGTATTGGAATTGGAGGAGTCCTCATGCAAAATGGGCGTCCTATGGCTACCATAGCGAGAAACATGATGGTTCTTGCCCTAACTATCCAATTTATGACAAAGAGCTTTTTGCCTTAGTACGTGTCATTCAAGTTTGGAAACACTATCTTTGGCCTAAGGAATTTATCATAATTCCGACCATGAGTCATTGAAATATCTCAAAGGACAAGACAACTTGAGTATGAGACATGCTAAGTGGGTTGAGTTCATGGAGTCTTTTCCTTACATTGTCAAGTACAATAAGGGTAAAGATAATGTAGTTGCGGACGCTTTGTCTCGCAAGCACACAAGACTTATTACTCAACTCGAAGTAAACATGTAAGGTCTTGATGAAATCAAAACTTTGTATGCTTTCGACCCGTTTTTGGACCAATTTTCGTGAAGTTCTAAATGGACAAAGGAATTGATGATTTCTATTTGCATAAGGGCTTTCTATTTAAACAAAACAAGCTATGCATTCCGAAGTCATCTCTTCAACTTTTGCTTCTCCAAGAATCACATGGTGGAGGTACTCATGGGTCACTTTGGCCATGACAAGACATTGGACATGCTCGCCACTCATTACTATTGGCCCAAGATGAAGCAAGACGTGGAGCGCTACGTCCAACGATGCACCACATGCTTACAAGCTAAGTCGCAAGATAACCCTTATGGTCTTTATGTGCCATTGTCTATCCCACATGCACCATGGCAGGACATTAGCATGGATTTTGTGTTAGGATTTCCTAGGTCTAAGCATGGTCATGATTCTATATTTGTGGTAGTGGATCAATTTTCCAAAATGGCACACTTCATACCGTCCCAAAAGACCGACGATGCTTCACATGTTGCGAACTTGTTTTCTAGAGAAATCGTCTGTCTTCATGATGTGCCAAGAACAATCATCTCCGACCACGACGTCAAATTCATGAGCTACTTGTGGAAGACCCTCATGGCCAAGCTAGGCATCAAGCTCCTCTTCTCTTTCGCATCGCACCTACAATCGCGCCAAGAACTCTACAACAAAGATGAGCCCATTCATGATCGTCTATGGTTTCGAGCCCCTCATGGTGCTCGACATCCTACCACTACCTCTTCATGAGCGCACCAACATCGACGTTGACAAGCGCGCCCAAGCTATGAAGAAGCTTCACGAAGAAACAAGAGCTACAATCGAGCAACAAGTGCAACACCAAGCAACAAGGCTCAACAAGGACAAGAAAGAGTTGATTTTCGAGGAAGGTGACCTTGTGTGGATACACTTAAGAAAAGAACGCTTCCCCAAGGAATGCGACTCCAAGATCAAACCAAGAGGAGAGGATCCCTTCAAGGTCCTCAAGATAATCAACAACAATGCCTACATCATCGACATCCTGACCTCCAAGTACCTTGTGAGCAATACGTTCAACGTTAAGGATCTTTCGCCCTTCCATGGACATGCTCAAGATAATAACCATGAAGAGTCGAGGATGACTCTTTCCCAAGGGTGGGGGAGCTGATGCAGCCCGTCCTACGGACACCTCTACATCTACACCACCAAGTCCCCCAAGTGGACCGATGACTCGTGCCCAAGCTAAACTCCTACAAGCTAAGGTGAACTCTCTCCTTGTCTCATGTGATTTTGATACATCATTGGATGGATTGCTAGTTCGTGCCAATGCCCTATGCATCCTTAGATATGAACCCCATGAAGAAATGCCAAGATAAGGATCCAGGCCATCACAAGACGGAGCTCCAGACCAAACTGGCGCCAGGATCGGCGGACCGAAACTCTTGCTAGAATTACCGGCGCACGCTCCGGTGGACCGGACCTCCGACCGGAATTCCCGGTGCACACCGAAACCAACCGGTGCTGAATGAAACACATCTCTGTATGCTATTCCAGTAGTAATTTCCGGCGCTGACCAGAATTTCTGGCGCCTAGTCCGATGCGACCGAACTTATTGCCGAAATGCCCAGTCTCCAAGTCAACATGGGTTTGATGCCCGAGAATATTCCTATTTCGTCCAGTTTTTACCCTTTTGTGCCCAAACTACCCCTATTTTAGTGGCTGGCCTATATATAGCCCCCACACCCTCTTGTATTACTGAGACTTGGATAATTGAAATTAGAAGACACTCGAGTGGATCTCCCTAATTTCTAGTCTCATGCTCCTTGAGAAAGGAGCATCAATTATCCCCCACCTATTTGGAGTTTGCATCGTGCCTACCTTGTTGTACAAGTCCTTGGAATCAAAGCCCCTTGCTAAGACAACAAGGTCTCACCAAGACTCCCCACTCGCCCTGCTGGTTCGAGAGAGAGAGATCTTCGCCTGACGCCGATCCTAAGGATTGCGTCGGACCGATCACCACTGGCGCGAGCTATAGGTGTGTATCATGTCTTTGTGTGTGTGTGTGTTCATCGTGTTCTTCGTTCGTGCGTTCGCGGATTTCATCCTCTCCCTCATCCCCCACTCACTCTGCCTCAATTTCAAGGGATTCGTGAAAGATCGGGCCATCCACGAGGATTGCCCTCAACATAAGTAAACAACACAATGCACAACCCTAAAAGAAGAATTATGTAAAACACCACAATGCATCATCTAATTTGATAGGAAAATTTATCACCGAAATTTCCTAAACTACACGCATCCGAAAAATTACCTAAAAAGCAGAGTGTGTCATCAAAATACCTAAACATCACAAAGCATGAACTAGAGTAGTACGAAAGCATCAAAAAATTCTTCACCATGTCGGAACTGGGTAAAGGGAATGAAGAACATTTTTTTAGAACTCACTAGGGAGGACACAAAGGCCCCCACCTGAATTTTCTTGTTGTATCATAAAAAAGGGGAGAAAATGGACGCAACTTCGGTGACTTGGTGAACCCAAGTCTCACGGTGACTTGACGCAAGATCCACCTTCCATCTTAGATCCAACGTATGACACTAGCTCAGATTTTGAACTCCAAAGTAAAACTATTCGATTTTTTTGGAAAAAATTCAGTAAATCATAGGTGCTTACATTTGAATCCTATGAAAGTTTCATCTAATTCGGATCACTAGTTTGTGATTAAATAGCCTTTTATGTTTCTAGTACTAGTTTAAATCCACTACGTCCAGAAAAACACCAGAGCAGAATACACAAAAGAGGGAGGGAGACAACATCCAATGCAGCACTTACAAAGGGGTTCATGAGTTCTGAGCAGATGGAGCAAGCGCCGCTGATGAATGATGAGCCACAACCGCTAACACTGAAGAATCACGACCACGAGCTGACATATTCCTAGCATCTCAAGCAGTCGTCACTTTTGCAGCGGCAACCAACATAGCCAAATTTGTTCCAGCAGCAGCCAATGAGGATTTCGACTGCGCCTCCAGTGCTTTCCAAGCATCAACCAACACCTGCCAAGACTCCGATGCAGTACAAGCATCAGCCTCCGCACCCTCTTCACATGCATCTGCTAGTGCTGCTTCATCATCGACCTCCTCTTTACAAGCATCCGCCGACACAACAAAAGTATCCACCAACGCTTATTTTATTTCCTAGAAAATGCAGTTATCTTATTTACTTTGGAATAACCAAAACAAATGTATTATATCCATTAGAAAGACCGCGATCGTTGCGGGTTGGGGATGTGCATACCAGCGAACGGCGTATAGATATCGCACCCAAGGTATGAGGAAGGATGATTTCTTCAAGTGCATAGATCGTTTGTAGCTAGTTTCGAAGTATAGATATCGATCCCACAGGAAGCCCAAAGGTAAGTGTTTATGGTGAAGTCTCTGTCACACCCAAAGTTGTCACAGGCTTCGAGTGAATTGATTGCAAGTGTAAAAATGAGAATGGAATTTGGATTAAACTAGTTGTATTGAATAAAAATAAAATATAAACTTCGGAAATAAAAAGCATAAAAGTAAAGAACGATTTGGTTGTTTGTTGTTTTATGCAGATGCCAAAAAAGGCGCGGGGAGATACAGTTCATGGTGATAGTGACCGTGCCAGATGGACGAACAATGAGTGTATCAGTTATAATCTTATAACTATATGTGTAGGCGAGCAACCCATAATTATCCCGAACTCCTCTTGTTAGATTTCATCCCAACTTCAATAATCCTTCTAGTCTGTTACCAAAACCATGGTTAGAAACTAGACGATAAAGACCCTTCAGGTCACTTAGCGATTAAGCTCCTTGGATCGGACTAATGCAATAAGCACGGTGGTTCCTCGTTATCCTCGAGTCTACTAGTTTTCCATTGATATCCCTGTGTCACTCGGGGGTCGCTGGTCTGCTAGCGAAAAAGATCCTATCTATGTATAACAAAGCATCATGTTGTCTGGGCCCATAATTGGACAACAAGCATTAGGAATCCCACAGATAGTCAAGCACACATAATATAGTAATTAGAATAAATCGCAAACTAATGGAAAATATATAGATGCACATCACATCTCACCAATCCCTTACATCTCCCATGCCCAAGGAACTTACTCATACATGAGAGAATAAAGCATCATCAATATAATTAAATAAAGGGAGTTCTTCTCGATATTACCATGGAGATCCACAATAAGAATAGAAAAGAATCCAACACAATTCAAGATGGGAAAAACAATCACAAACCCTAGTCTTACAAGGTGAAGATCTCTCTCTCTCTCTCAAGTACAAGTAATGGCTATGGGGGTGGATTGGCTAGGAGGTCGAAGATCGTGGAGCAAGATGAAGAACATCTTCCCCTTCTTCTCCGGATCTCTTGTTTCTCCCTTCTAGATGGGATGGCGGCTGATGTGTTGTGTTTTTTCCCTGGTCCCTTCACGGAAGTTCTCCCTTTTGACAAGACAGAGATGGCAGCAGCTATACAGCGTGAACTATACGGCCGGAAAAATCGTTCCTGCTGTATAGTTGCTCGTTAAAGCCTTTGTTCGCTTCCCTCTATTGCTTCTAAAGAGAGACTTGCTTGTTTTTGCCTGAATATTGTGTTTCTCTAGTTAAAACCTTTTGTTGACGTTCAGAACCTGAAACACACATTAAAAACCAAGCTTTCTTCGCTACCAAAGTATTAACGTTAGGTAAAGCTAGAAAACAATCAAATCCGGGAGAAAACCATCAATAAAAACCATCAAACATGTGTCGAATCTCACAACTATCAACTCCCCCAAGATTAGATGTTGCTCACCCTCGAGTGACAAGGAAATAAAGAAGAATAGCATAGATTCGAGACTAGAATAAAAGAACTTACAAGTTCGAATTCGTGTCAAATTCTTTTCTTCATAATCCCTGCAATCTTAAACATGATCATACAAGTATTCACAAGATTTCACTGAGTCCACTTCCTAACCACGTATATCTTGTTAGCAAATAAATCATATACCCAAGCAAGTGTCAAAAGTTTAGCTAGGAAAGTGAGACAAATTCTTTTGGTATCTATCCTTGTTGAGAGATGAAAACTTTTTGCTCTTGTTTCTTTAATCAATTAAGAGTTCTCAAGTTGGCACCAAAACATTCAATTTAAGAACAACTCATCTATTCCCATGTCAAAATTTCAAGACTCTCAAAGCACCTTTTTCCTTCCTTTGCCTTTCAAAAACTTCAGCTCTTTCATAGAAGAATCATGCCACTATTTTTAACATGTCAATTAGGACTATATTGTGGACTCGTGACCATGCCAATAAATAATTGTTGAGCAATAATGGGTCAGAGGACTACTACAACTTCACTTGGAATGTGAAACCACGAGGAGACTAAAATTTTACCCGTCATAGGATTGCTGCTACAAACGTTCACATAACTCAATAGCCGAAATTAAGTGGTTTACCACATTTAGATCGTTCGTTGGCCAGCGGAGTTAATAGTTCCCCATGGAGCATGACCGTGTTGTAATGACACACGTAAAGCAATATCTTACGATAATTATTAGAAAAGGTAGTGGCATAATCTCTACTACTTCGAAGCATCCATTTTATCAAACAATTTCATTCAAGGGTACTATCGAGTCTATGTATATTAAGCTCCAACGGGATGGAGTAGTTCTAAAATCAAATTCTTTGGGCTAAGCATGGACTCAAGTCATCCTTTGGATTCTTTTTCTTGTTGTAAAAATGTAGGAAATATTTTTTAACCAAGTTCATTGCTCATTTTTTCAAAGCTAAAAAGGAGACAATAGCAAAGGAATAGAATTTATAGGATAACAAGCTAAGTGGGGAGTGACTCCAGTGCAAGCACGTAAATAATTGTAGGATCAATTTAAGATTACAGAAAAGGTGATGAAAGGAATGTGATACCTCCTCTTGCTTGCTTCGTTCTCGTATTTGAGTCGAACCCCCTCTGTATTTCCATATTGCCAAGTCACCTGAAATTGAGCAATCTCCAAGAGAAACAAAGAAACGAACTTGCAATAAAAGTTACAACTATTTTTTTTGTATTTTTGTATAAGGGATGCAAACTGAAAGTAAACATGCAATTTTGAAGAAGTAAAATATCAGAAGAAGAAATAAAAACATGAATGCAATGGTTTGGAGGTTTTCAAACCTCCCCCAAGCTTAGGCTATTGCCAGGCTCAATTGCTGCCATCATTCGGCGCCTGGAGAGGATACTGCTGGTAGTAGTCGGGGAAGTGGGTCATGAAATGACTGAAGTTGTGAGTTAAGGCACTCACATATTCATTCACTCCTTGAAGAGTGTGGTCAATCTCCCCAACGTGCTAGTTGAGTTGCTCGAATTCTTGATAGGGGACGTAGTTGTACCCCTGTTGCGACTGGTTGGGCCACGGGTCCTAGGCTCCTCCTTGTTGCTGCTACTGTCCCTCCCAAGCAGGGTTGTATCCTTGCTCATCATCATGCTCCTGCTCATCCTCATCCTACTGCTCTCCTTCTTCATATTCCTCTTGATCGGGCTGGAGTTCAGCCATGATATCCATCACTTGGTCTTGGTGAGGATCCAAGTGTCCTTCTCCATAATCGAGAAGGCTTGGAGACAGGGCAACGGAACCTGCTCACGCTATGCATCACCAAGATAACCAAACTGATATGCTCAGAGCCTCCGGTTAGCTTGATAAACACCAAGGAAGCCACAAGCAGTCAAGTACTTGACGTCCATAAGTTTGGAGCCATCAACAGATTGCATAATAAGTAATGTAATATTTACTGCATGGGCAAGGTGGGTTACCAATCCACCAATGCGAATATCACCTTTTGTCTTCTTGCTTTGGTGGCGAAAGTGCTGAATGAGTAGAGCTACAGGATTGGGACTTTGCAGTGCAGTGGGAAAGAGAGCCTTGGTGATCATTCCCATGTCCGCATTGGCTATGGAACCTGTATCACCTCTTCCCAATAGTGTGTTGGTGAGGAACAAGGCGTAGTAGCAAATTGTTGGGTTCTTAATGGTGGACATCTTCTTCTGGTATAATTCGGTGCCACCATTAACAGAAATAGCCTCCCAAGTTTCTCCACTTGTGATGCTATAGAGGTTAGTAACAGTTTACTCCCCAATGTGAGGGAAGCCGAAAGCATCACAAAACTGTTCAAAAGTTATTTCATAAGGCTGCCGGTTCATGGTGAAGCTTACCGTGCATGCATTACCTTTCTCCCTGTGGTCATCGTAGAATGAGGCAAGGAACTCATGGGTAAGCTTGGCGTAGGTGTCGTGGCTTACGAAGCCGAGTACTGTCAACCCCGCCTTGTTACACATGAGGTCGAAGTCTGCCTTCAACCCCGCCGCGGTGAGAAAGCTCTGGTCGGCCCAATGCGTGGGTAGCACCCTCCTCGATGAAACTATGGCCAACTTGGGGTTGTGCTCGGCTTGGGACCCCGAGCTCTCGCCACGTTGGCGCTTGCTCTTGCGAAAAATATTATCGATTTTGTTCATCTTGATGCACTGAAAAAATTCACCGTAAAACCTTAGGCATACTAGTCTTCAACCCGTGCGGCGCACGGGTTCACAATTAGAACAAAATGGAAGAACTATCAAATGATTCTTTAAATGATACAAATTATAATACACATGAAAGTTTCTAATGCCTTCCTCACAAAATATTATAAGAAGCTTTAACAATACCTTCCAGTCTTGCTCTATAAGTTTTGAAAATTCCATAAGACTACCATCATCATTCTGATCACCGAAAATAGCAATTCCTAATAATAGGAATTAATACGGCAGCATAGAAAGCCGTTTGCAAAATGTAAGGTACAATACGTGGTGGCAACATAAGTCGACCTTGCTTGTGGTACTGTTGTACGTAAGAGAATAATAAAATGTAATACCTAATCTTGGAATAGCAGTTTTTATATATGGATATATTTTCACGCGGGATATTTGAAGACATGAGAAATTATCATGAGTGCACCTTTGTATGGCACATTAGTTCGACAAAGAATGGGCAACTATATAGATAAGCATTATGTGTTGAAGTCATAAACATCCATAAGAAAAATATAGAAGAGTTTGATACATAGTTTCTTCTATCAAACTGGTAAAAACATTTACTCTGAACCTATCCGCAGCCAGGCAAAACATAAGGAATTTATGATGAAAGTTATATGTGTTCACGTAATAAGAAAGTGTAGAATTCTATTTCTAGAGACGACAAAAGATTAAGTCTATTTTAACTCAACTTCGAATGGGAAACAGAAAAAATCACTGTTATGAGCCATTATCTCCCAGAAAAAAGAGATTAGATACAAAATAACGTAAGTCTCGATTTTTAATTTGCATAGTAGTGGAATTTTTATCTTGAGATGAAGCCCAAATGAAATATATAGACAAATGTAATCATAGCTTACTGAAGTAGTCAGTCCGAATAATATGTAAACATCGAGAAGATGAACCTATGAAAATTGGCATGTTCGCATGTGCAAGTACCTAATACTTCTGGCAGATTTTGACTTGTGAAAATATTCGTAAAAGATGGAGCGCACAACAAAATACGTACATCCACTAATACATAACATGAAACAATCCTTGTAACTACTATAGATGGCCTAGATGTTTTACTAACCACTTTCTTGCGTAGCGTCGCATAATTAGAAATTAAGTGTAGACCATTAGAAGCATGTACGAAGCACATGGTGAAATAGTGATGAGGTTGCAAATGCTTATATGATGGGCAGAGGATTTAATGAAAGTACACGATTCAAGATATAACTTTTGTAAAAAATCTCTAGAACTAACCTTCACCAATAAGACATGACCTTATAATTATAATTATCGCGTTCCTCCAGGCTTGCTTCTTATGTTCCTACCTATATAAAACAGCTCGAGATGTGTCCTCTTTGAAACTGAAAGAACCATAAAAACATAGCTATGAAAATTACACTACAGATGTTTTCTTCTGTTACATACTGGATGGTAACCTTAGCGAGCATAGAAATTCTCGTCATGTGAGGTGAATTCTCTAGAAGCTATGGTTTTACACATGCATCACACATGGCTCAGTTTTTACTAAGTAAATTCAGATACAAAATTATAGGCATATGTATGATTGTTTAAAGGGTACCATGAAATATGTTTTATTCCGTTATATACTGGAAATACACACACCTTAGCTTCTACTAAGTAAATTCAGAAACACATCGTAGGCCTATGTATGATTGTTTAAAGGTACCATGACTTATGTTTTCTTGTGTTACATACCGAAAGTATAATATTGAGAAAATAAGATTATGATTTTTTAGGTGTCCGAATGAAACTAACCAAGTATATGTCTCATATACGGAATAGCTTATGGTAACCTTAGTGAGCATAATTCTCATAATGAGGTTAATTCTCTGGAAGCCATATGGTTTTGCACATGCATCACACACACCTTAGTTTTGACTAAGTAAATTAAAAAACACATTATATGTACATGTATGATTATTTAAAGGGTAAAGCAATCGTGCTAATCAGTATAGTAGAAGGTATAGTTTTGCACATGCATCATAAAGCCTTAAATAATTTAGGCTACTGACTAGCAGGACCACGATAACTTGCTGTTGAATATAACCTATCTACCACCATGATGTGAAAAAGCTATGAGAGTAGGGTCTGCCAAATTATTCACCACAAATTGCCTTCTGCTATATCCTTAAAAAACCGGTTCCTCATATGCAGGGATTTGATCATCCGGCCCAGATTACACCATGGATGGAGATTGCCAGGCAACCGGCCAGTGAACTGATCTACACATATTAGCTAAGTGGGCCACAAATCTAGTTAGAAAGAGAAAGTAGATTGCTTACATGTGCCGGCGATACTATCTCAGCACTGTCCAACGTTGCGGGCTTACTCAATTGGTGTAAAATTTGGCTGCCACTATCTCAGCGCTGGCAATCATTACCTGCATGATGCGTCTAGGAAGATGTGGTGGGTGGACTCTTCAGCGTGTGCGCTACAGTGAACCCAAATCAAGTGGATGCAGTTTTGGAGATGTGCATGAAGACTCGATTGAACACGCTCGCGCATGAAGACTTGATTGAACACACCCGGACGGATCGCAGTCTAGAACCCTAGATGAGGATGAGATCTAGTTTTTTATTTTAGATAGACAGAGAAAAGTCACGCGGGTATTGGCAACTCTTCAGGGAAAAAAACTCTTGGCTCGCTTATTTGATCATGACCAGATGATTTACATCCAACGGTTACTTTTTGATAGTTTTCTAGGATTAACGTGGTGTCTCCTATGGTGCCTCCAATTAGTAAATATAAGATAGTTTCTACATGATATACGAACGATCCTACGTGAAAAAATTCAATCCTAACGTGAGAAATCAATAGGAAAAGCTAAACAAGCTTGAGTCCATCCACTTGATCAATGTGAGAGTTTCAACCATGGAAATATGAAAATAAAGCATGGATAGGGAGAGAAACATACCGATCTGCTGATTCCCCCACTCAAATGAATGAAATCCGTGGAGAATCAAGAGTTCTAGGTGGGTTTTGAGAGGTTTAGAGAGAGAATATGAGAGAAATAATGAGGGAGGAGAAGAAACCTAGCCGCCCCGACCTAATTTTGTGGTTGCACCGAACTATACAGCCGGAACTAAATGGGCAGGATATGTTGTTCCGCCCGTATAGTTGCGGCAGCGCCACCAACTAGGGTTTCTTTATGCAGAATTCAGCTATGAGGACGCAACTATACGATCAGATCACAATGATCCCGCTGTATAGTTGGTCGTTAAATCGTATGTACCCTCGAGATAAATTTCTAAAATAGGCATCAATATTTATACGATCGGAACTATACGACCAGGATTTTTATTCCCGCAGTATAGTTGGTCGTTAAACAGTCAGTATCTTTGAGAAGAAATTGTACGAAGGCATCGACATCTATACGACCGGATCTATATAGCCGGAATTTTTATTCCCGCTGTATAGTTGGTCGTTAAATTCTCTGTTCCTTCAAAAGAAAATTTGTTGATGGCAAAGATATCTATACGACCAAACTATATGGCCGTAATTTTTTATTCTCACCATATAGTTGGTCGTTAAACCATCAGTAGTCATCAAAAAAATTCTATTTCTTCGAGAATACCTTCTTATCCTGAAACTTAATAAAATACCTTATTTTTGACAGAAAAATGGTAGTAGAAACTGTCGACCAACATTAGCATGTAAAGAGCAGAATTTTAACCTTTGTAGATAAAACTCAAACTTTTATTTTTATGCTTATTCTACATTCGTTCAATCGATGTTTCTACTACTTTTTGACAGTTGCATCTTCACGAGCGCCCTTCCGCGGGAACCTCTGTTAAAATTTGTAGGAATGTGATGAACTTTTTATTCTTTAGTTTATTTTATTGATGTGATGGGTTGACTCCCATTAAGCATTTTATTAAGAATTGATGAATAACTCAACCCCTTCTCTGTTCTCGAATTCTTACCTTGGGTTGCCCCTTATCAAAGGCACTTACCGCATGAACTCGTTTTGCCGGTGGAATATATCTTTCTCCTGCTTCTAGCTTCTTTGGAAAATACCAGATGATTTCAGCATCCTAAACATTGAAGATTATGTTTCCCTCAGCACAACCAACTGATGCTCCTACAGTACTAAGGAAAGGTCTTCCAAGTATTATAGATAATTTTTCATCTTCTGGCATCTCAAGAATAATAAAATTAGTGGGAATAACATGCTCATCTATTCTAAGTAGAACATCCTCAATCATACCAATCGGTTGTTGAGTGGACTTGTCAGCCATCTATAAAGTGATAGTAGTAGGGGAATACTCCCCTAATCCTAATCTTTTATAGAGGGAATATGGCATTACACTAACTCCAACACCTAAATCACACAAGGCATTGTGAATATTAGTCTTGGATATTGAGCATGAAATAGTTGGTATTCCGGGATCTCCTGATTTAGACAATAGCTTCCCATTAGCAGGATAACTAGTCACCATGGCAACAATTTAAGTTATTTCTTTCTTTCTACTAAGAATATCACGGAGGAATTTAGAATAGTTAGGAACTTTAATTGCATCCGCAAACAGAATTTCTATATGAAGGTAACCAAGTGCCTTTGTAAAAGAATCATAGATTACCAGATCTGGTACTTTCTTTTTTGATATGGATAAGGAAGCTTTTTCTCACCTTTCTTATTCTTGTCTTTTACCTTTTGTGGGGGGTCAGGCTCTTTTGTTGCTTTCTTTTGTTGTTGCTTATCACTTTTCTTGTTTTCTACTACAACAACTTCATCTTCATTGCTTATTTATTTTTCTTCTCTTGGATCAACCATCTCTGCATCAGAGTCATAACGGTCGTCATGTGCATCATCTTCACCCTCCTTGGTTTAATCTTGTGTTTCTTGAGCAGTTTCATCTTGAGGAACCACCAGTGTATCATCTTCTTGGCTTGCTTCAAGCAAGGCTTTTTTCCTTTCGCTCTTTTTCAGCTTCATATTCTGGTGGTCCTAATGGTCCTATAACAACTGCAACTCTTCTTGTAACAACATTAGTAGAAACAGGAATATCTATATCATCTTGAAGAAAAATTTGATAACTAGATGCTATTTGTTCACACTGGGTTTCAATTATACTAAGATACTTGTGAAATAATTTTATTTCTTGGCCAATCTTATCATAATTTTCTGTGAGTTCCGCCAAAATTATGTTTTTGAAAATGCTTATGCAGGTTATTACGAGATTTTGCTTGTCGATGTTCTAATTCTTGAAAAACTTTCCTAGTTTCATCTTCTTTAGTTAAAACGTGTAACAAGTCTACTTTGTTTTCCTTAACAAGTTCATAAGGTATACCTTTTTCTTTCATTATTTTGCGTACTTTAGGCATAAGATCAGGACTTATCCGAAGTATCCCTTTTTCTAGCTTAGTGCCGAAATCAAGATTATATAAAGAATCATTCTTAGCCCTAGTAGACATCAATTCCAAGCATTCTTTAATAGTTAAAGTATTTATAGATCCTCCCGCTGAGAAGTCAAGAAACTCTCTACATTGAGTATTAAGACCGTGGTAAAATAAATAGCAAATAGTTTATTGAGAATAGCCATGATTAGGAATACTATTGACCATTCCAAAGAATCTATCCCAGGCATGTGGGTAGTTTCTCCCATGTTCTGAATAAAGTTGCCTATATTCTTTCTTAGTTCAGTTACCTTTTTAAAAGGATTAAACCTATTTATGAATTTGACAATGCAGTTTTCCCAACATTTAATATAATGGCGAGGGAGAGAATATAACCAGTCTAGAGCCTTACCTTTAAGAGACCAACGAAATAATTTCAGACGAGAGAAATCTCTTGGCAAACCTTTTGGTCCAAGAGATGTTACCACATCGTTGAACTCTCTAAGATGACTTCCTGGGTCTTCATCTTCCCTTCCACTAAAAGCTTTTTCCTGCAAAATTTTAATAATTCCACCATCAATCGATATTCTCCAACTCCAATATTAGGGAATTATATTGGTTGTTTAAGAAATTCAGAACTTGGAGCACTATATTCTCTGAGAGTTTTCTCAGGTTTCTTGTGAGTTATCCTGTAAATAGACATGATTTCCATTATATCACTCAAGTTTTCAACTTCAACTTTATTCGATCTTAAAAGTTTTTCAATAATTTCCTCGCGTCTCTGAGTAGGCACACGATCAATATAATCTGGTAAATAGGTCCTACTAGAGCGTGTAGACCCTTTGTCTCCTAGGGAGAACATTTTGTAGTAGTAACACCTAAAATGTCAAGAGACAAACACTTAACGCTTAGCTCCCCGGCAACGGCGCCAGAAAATAGCTTGATGTCTGCAAGTGCACATATCATTTGTAGCTAGTTTCGAAGTATAGATATCGATCCCATAGGGAGCCCAAAGGTAAGTGTTTATGGTGAAGTCGCTGCCACACCCAAAGTTGTCACAGGTCTTCGAGTGAATTGACTGCAAGTGTAAAAATGAGAATGGATTTTGGATTAAACTGGTTGTATTGAATAAAACTAAAATATAAACTTCAGAAATAAAAAGCATAAAAGTAAATAATGATTCAGTTGTTTGTTGTTTTCTGCAGATGGCGAAAAAGGCGCGGGGAGATATAGTTCATGGCGATAGTGATTGTACCAGATGGACGAATAATGAGTGTAAAAATTACAATCTTATAAGTATATGTGTAGGCGAGCAACCCATAATTAGCCGGAACTCCTCTTGGTAGATTTCATCCCAACTTCAATAATCCTACTAGTCTGTTACAAAAACCATGGTCAGACACTAGACGATTAAGACCCTTCAGGTCACTTAGTGATTAAGCTCCTTGGATCGGACTAATGCAATAAGCACGGTGGTTCCTCGTTATCCTTGAGTGTACTAGTTTTCCATTGATATTCCCATGTCACTCGGGGGGTCGCCGGTCTGCTAGCGAACAAGATCCTATCTATGTAGAACAAAGCATCACGTTGTTTAGGCCCTTAATTGGACAACAAGCATTAGGCATCCCACAAATAGTCAAGCACACATAATATAGTAATTAGAATAAATCACAAACTAATGGAAAATATATAGAGGCACATCACATCTCACAAATCCCTTACATCTCCCACGCCCAAGGAACTTACTCACACATGAGAGAAGAAAGCATCATCAATATAATTAAATAAAGGGAGTTCTTCTTGATATTACCGTGGAGATCCACAATAAGAATAGAAAATCAATCCAACACAATTCAAGATGGGAAGAAACAATCTCAAACCCTAGTCTTGCAAGGTGAAGATCTCTCTCAAGTACAAGTAATGGCTATGGGGGTGTATTGGCTAGGAGGTCGAAGATCGTGGAGCGAGATGAAGAACATCTTCTCCTTCTTCTCTGGATCTCTTCTTTCTCCCTTCTGGATGGGATGGCGGCTGCTGTGTTGTGTTTTCATCCCTTGTCCCTTCACGGAAATTATCCTTTTTGACAAGACAACAGCGGGGGAAGCTATACAGCGGGAACTATACGGCCGGAAAAATAGTTCCCGCTGTATAGTTGCTCGTTAAAGCTTCTGTACGCTTCCCTCGATTGCTTCCAAAGAGAGACTTGCTTGTTTTCGCTTGAATATTGTGTTTCTCTAGTTAAAACCTTCTGTTGACATTCAGAACCTGAAACATACATTAAAAACCAATTTTTCTTTGCTACCGAAGTATTAGCATTAGGTAAAGCTAGAAAACGATCAAATCCGAGAGAAAACCATAGAAAATGTGTCGAATCTCACAACTATTAGTGGTGGGGATGGTCCGGTCGAGGGAGGGTTGCCAGGCGGAGAATATGATGATGTGGTGGAGGGGCACATGACCGAGGGACCTTCCTCGAAACAGGCTTTCGCCTCGCTATATTTTTTTCTGAACCCCGATATTTTTTTGAGGGGAAAAACCCCGAGCCTTGCCTTTCTCAGTTTCCCGCCTATACACACATCAAGTTCGTGCACTTATTCGTGTGATACAGTGAATTTCTTGGTAGAAAATGTTGCAGGTTGTAGAAGCCTACCATTCTATGACATCAAGTTCTAGAGTTCAAACATCGATCTAAATTTCCACAGTCTACAATTAAAAGTTTTGATTTACTACCAGATACATGTATTTAAAAATCACACGCAACTGGCACCAACATCATCATTATACAATATCATAAGGAAGAATTTTGAAAGATAAAAAATCACAACAAGTTTTAATAAGATGTCTCCTGTTGCCAAATATCGTCACATAAAATCTGGTCCAATATATATGTCATAATAGTACATCAAATATATAGACTCATATATACCACACACCAGCAGAGCAAGAGTAACCAGTTTAAGTACTCACTTCCAAAATGGAAGTAGCACGGTCACGCTTGTTTACAGATTCCTCATCTTTGTAGGATTAGGACTATATGGGCGTGTAGTGAAGGGGTTTTGTGCCTAAAAACAAAAAAATTCCTATGAAACCAACCCTAATGCCAGGATCTATCTATTAGTAATGTAGTAACAGGAGGGGCTTTTTGAAACTTACCCTTAAAGACCGAAAAGCTTTGTCAATGTTTGGGAGAACGTGGTTGATGTAGACGTATCAATGCCGACCTCATGGTCGTGGATGGCTCCACCAGCTTCAGCTCCACTAGCTCCAATGACTTCGACGGCTTGAACGACTTGAGCACCACTAGTGTAGTGCCTCGTGGGGAGTCACACACATACGATGTTTGATGACGACTCCTGATCCCTGATCTAGCAGAGGTTGTGGAAGTAGATCCCCTGGATTCGGAATCCCTGCAGTGTGACGGTGCTCCGCGGTGAAGAACACTCTCGTTCGCAGAACCCTTACAATGGGGACGCACTCACAAGAGAGAGAGGAGGGGATATTCTATCCAAAGAGAATATCTTATTGGTGTCTTTAAATCCCTCCATATGCCCTCCTTTATATAGGGGAAAGGGAGGTACCCCCTCCCTCAAAATCCCGGTGTCGGACTAATCAAGGGGAGGAGGTGGGGGAGGCGCCGCTGGCCAGCCCCACCATGGGCCCCACATGGGGAACAAGCCCACTAGGGAAACCGACCCCTCCTAGGGTGGCACCCCCTCTTGGGCCCTTTTCCCCTCCGGGAATTGGCCCATTAGGTGGGCTGCCCCATTAAATCATATTTAAATTTTTAAATAAATATAAATACATGTATAATTAAATAATCAACATATATTTACATATTATTTAATCCCCGTTGCACTGGAACTCCTTCCAGACAACTCTGGACACCCTCCGAACTTTCCAAGAACCCTTATAGTTTTCCCTTCTCTCTCCTTGATAATTCCTATGATACCAAAACAATCTTCGAGCATTGTCAAACCCTTAAGTGTGTTACCCTACGGTTCGGGAATACTCTAGACATGGTCGAGACCTCTCTCGAACCAATAATCATCAGAGCGACCTGGATGCCCATGATGACCCCTGTGCATTCCACAAGAATCTTCATCGTTGAACCGTGAAAGATAGTGTCCAATTCCCTTGTTACTTCGATACTTTACTTGTTCAAGATCAGATCAATCTCGTTACCGACAAGTATAACTTTACTAGTTCAGAGCTATAACATCCCCGTGACCTAGTCACACGCTGTAGCTTTATGGATGTCATGTCTCCGAGTGGGCCTAGAGTATCTTTTTGTCACACGGATGGACAAATACCATTCTTGACACATAATACCTCTACATGCCCCTCCGAATACCTAAACACACCTTTATGATCACTGTTTCACCAAGTGATGTTTGATGCTTGTAAGTATTCTTGGGTGACAGTGATTGATATGGTCTCATGGTCTAAGGAATTGGTTTATGTTTCCAGTCATTGTAACGGTGAACTTCGTGACTTGATCGTGTTACAATTCCTTTGTTTGGTATGTCCATCACTTTCATTAACTCAATGAAATGACCCCATTGTCAATTGACATAAATGTCCATGATAGGTAAACCTTGATCATCGATTGACCAATGAACCAGTGTCTAGAGGATCACTAGGGACTTTGGTGGTTCATATGTCACATGTGTATTGACGTTCCTGTCAATACAATTATAGAATGATATAATACCTATTATGAACTTGATGAAATATGTCAATAATCTAAATTATTATTTGTCTCTAGGGCATATTTCCAACAGTCTCCCACTTGCACTAGAGTACAAATAAACTAGTTGCATTTGAACGAATCATTACACCATAAATTTTGGTGTTATGATCATGCTTTCTCATGGAAGAGGTTTCGTCTATGGACTGTACTATACAGATCCGTATGTCTTTGCGAATTTTGCTAATGTCACCTGATTTGACATTTCCCTTTATCATCACATGATAACCCTCCGGTATAAATATTTATGATTTGGCATCAGAGTGTTATTTTTGTTCCTTCTACCATGACATCTGATTAGTCAATCAAAAGATAATGTTTTCATTGTCATGAGCATTGGGAACACACTATGGGGGAAGATGGACTTCCCCAGCCATAACATTACATATTTTACCTTTGAAGTATTCATATACTTCTTTGTCAATGTAAATCTAATCGACACTGCACTATATGCCACTTTGATGTCTAACCACTCTTATCTTATTTAAGGCACTCAATATTGTGAGAATTCCAATCATTTAGGTTGGGTGGAACTTCTTAGCGTAACCCTTTTACGATCAAGTTCACCATCCTTACAGATTAGATTTATACCTTTAGTTCTCTCTAGACACTGAAGACTATACTTAACTCCTTGTTTAGTGATTCACTCGAAGATCACTTCGGAACATGTTATTTAGGTTAAGATCTTGGGTCACATTATATCGAGTATGCGACATAGTAGAAGTTACACATCCTTTCCTTCTTTTAACCATCTTCATATCGAGACAATCTCAATGCTTCACCTAGTTAGACAAGTAAGAACTCCCTTCTTAACTTGTTCCATTCTGAACTTCTTTCATAATCTAATCTAGGAAAACATTCCAAATTAATCATATTAAACATACCAATCTATCTTGATAAATTCCAATGTTCAATATTCATTCAACTTCATCTACTTAATATTCTCTAATATCTACTAATACCAACAATACTATTCATTATATGTCAATAACATATATGAATGTTTCATCAAGCGCCCACTCAAATGTGTTAGTTACATATAAGAGTATGAAACTCTCTTATCTCCCACTCAGTTTATTGTAAATGCAGGTCTTCTCAATATTCTGGGCACAATCCCAAAATCCTTTGATCATTCATCAAATTGAGAATTCCAGCTACAAGATTTCATTTGTCCGACTTAAGCATTCCTACACATTGTAGTCAACCATTTGAATTTGTTCAAGACAAATCGAGCTTCATGTCTAATTTTAAGTTTCATTTCTTCCTTGAGATTCTTCTAGAGAATCTATGAAATTGGGCACAGTGGCACGAACACTTTCGACCATGTCCCATGATCATTTAGTACCTTTGGGAAGATCAAGTAACATCTTTACTTTGATAAGATCAAGTAACATTTTACCTTACCATCCTAAATGTAACTTACCGTATAGGATTTCATGACTCTAAGTCATTTCTCGTACTTGGGTTCACCAACGCTTCTTTGTAGTTCGTAGGTATGCCATTGTTCCATTAACATGACAAGTGAATCATGAATTCAATTCTGCAATGAGGCATAACTCATTGATGAATCCTACTTTCTTTTAGTAAAATCTCCCACTAAAACTTTTGATCATTATCATTATTTTCTCCTCTATTTGTAGAGTTTTGTTCCAGAATCAATTCCATTACGCTACTCTAACATTTGGAGGCAAGGTTCTCAACCTTATTTGAGCTTTCACCTTTATCCATCAACTCTTTTATTGAGAAAATCTTCTCGATAAATCACCACTTTGAGCAATACAAATTTTGCTCCTTTGGTTGTAGTTGTGGAATGCGTATTCTTAGTTTCTGAGAAATACACTACAAAGTTTTTTCATTCTAATTTTGAATTATCACATAACTCTAGAATTTCTAAAAACCACATTATGCCATACACTTATGGTGTTGTTTCCACAAATCCTTGATGATTCTTTATACAATAAGTAAGTGTTTGCTATTCTAATCTATCTTCTCTAATATGCTAACGCTAACACGATAAGAGATTACTTTAGACCATATCGTATCTAATACGGTATGATTACAATTCTTTATAATGTCAACATATTGACGTATTCTTGATATTGTAATTTATGAAACACTTTTCACAAGTCTTGTATGCCTGAATCACAATTTCAATACTTGTCGTTTTCATCAAAGCATAAAGACTCGTATTCTTTGTTAATTCAATATTCTTCTTCATTCTAAAATTCTTTGTTCATAACAAATAGTTTCGGACTTGTGTCTCATTTAGCGAATACATTTATTCTCTTAGATTCACAATGAAGTTTTACGAAATAATGATATCCACCATTTGTTGAACAATACAACATATCATCATGTATGATATCTAATTATTCAACACACGCTCTGTTTTACTAGAATGTGGAGTTTTAGTCATTTTGCCTAAAAGGGGCATGGTTTGTATGTGTCAAAAGATCAAGTATCTTTAAGACTTTGGTTTCATCACTTATGAATCCTTTCATATGTACCATTATGACTTAACACAATAGTATCATTCAAAATGATGTCTTTATTAAGTTTGAATATCTTTTGGCATTTTCACAATCTTATAAACATTTAAATTTCTATGATTAAGATCAAAATATGAATAACCCATTCATAATCAAAACCATGAACATAGAAGATATTACTCACATGAATAAAACAACTGATTTGTCTCGAATTCATATGAATAACTGTCTAAAAAATGCAAGACACACACTAATGTAGTTCACTCTCATTGATTACAAATTTATTCAAAACTTCTAATCCAAATGATACCTTCCGAAGGAGAGCGTCGTTGGCATCTTTCTTGCCATCAACATGCGTTATCGTGCCCACTCCTTGAATCACTTCTCAAGCAGCGGGTCCTGTTTTCATAAAACAGTACAAGTATCAAATACTTCATAAATTGCTATAGGTGTTTGAAATTTAACATTTATAACTTTGTATATCAATATATACCTTTCCCATTGATAGCAGCTCCTAGAGCAGGCACTACATTCCAGGTTCTCATACAAGCCATGAACTCAAGGAAGGTAAACTCTTTCTCTTCCACGAGGTAGTTCAAGATGACATATTTGTAGCTGTGGGGTAGCGAGCGCAACACCACATCTATCGCAAATTTGTCGGTCACCCAGTAGTCCATGATGTCCACAAGGCGCTGATGAAGTCTTTCCATGATATCCAAGTGGTCTTACAGGCTGATGTTTTCCCTCATCTTGCTTGAGAGGAATCCATCCATGTATTCAAACTCCATGTTTTTGACTTGAGATGGAAAGAACATCTTAAGTCCACCAGCCAAACTGCATGCCTCAATCTCATGACACCGTGCTCCTAGAGCAGGCTCCATGACATGAACCATAGTGTATTTGATTGTCATGAAGGTGTCACATCAGGCACGATAATCATGATCATCGGGCAGTCTGGTGAAGCCCACATGAAGATCTCCTTGTGGTTCTCGCAGCACATATACCAGATCATGGAAGATGAGGAGGTTCCTCAGGCGTTGGTACCAGTATATGAAGTTGGACCCATCTACTTTGAGTTTCTCACTCTCCACGAGTCCCTCAAAACTAAACAGAGACTTGGGATTCGACATGATCTACAAAAGTATTCGCAAAGACATTAAGACTAAGTTCATAATATGTGAGTTAAAATTATGATCACATTATATTAGATGAGCTCCCACTAAAACAAACACCCCTAACGAATTTTTAGTGATTACACGATCCCAATTCACTATGTCACCCCCGATCATCACGGCCGGCAACATAGTTGCAAAGGTAGACATTCTCCAACATCAATCACATCATTCATGTGACTCATGCTCGATCTTTCGACCATCTGTGTTCCGAGGCCATGTATACACATGCTAGGCTCGCCAACTCAACCTTAATGTATCCGATGTGCAACATGGCTTACATCCACCATATGTGAACGTAGATATGTCTGACACCCGATCGTCACGGCCTGCCTCATATCGGAGAACTTTCTTGGTGGTGCACACTAAGGGAGAACACTTTCATTGTTATTTTGTTTAGGGATCATATTATTAGGCTACCACCGAGTATCTAATACTAGCACACAATAATATGCACAAACAATAATCATTGAATGTAAGTGCGATGCGATATGGTCTTCCTGCTATGATCTCCATCCTGCGTCTCTGGATCCCATAACCAGGGTTCCGGCACTGTAGGCACAAGGGTACCGGTGCCTCCGGCATGGTAGTCCATCATCACCATGACCGTTACTACTACTTAGCAACATAAAGTAAACTACTATACCTTGACTACTACCATATCATATCACAAAGCCCCTGCAAAACAAAGTTAGACGCCTCTACTTTATCTTTGCATGTTTTATGTGGCTGCTAGGGCTTTCGCACAAGAACCGATTCTTACCTACAAACTTGCATCACAACGCTGATCAAGTAGTTGTCTATACTACATCCCTTTCATGGCCCTCCGTTGCAAATGGCATACCAACTAATGCAAGAGAGACAGACACCTCTCAAAGCCACTTTATATGGTACAACCCGTATGTCAAGCATGGACCAGTCTCGCGAATGAACAAGAGAGAGAGGAGGGGTTATTCTATCCAAAGAGAATATCTTATTGGTGTCTTTAAATCCCTCCATATGCCCTTCTTTATGGGAAGGGAGGTACTCCCTCCCTCAAAGTCCTGGGGTGGGACTAATCAAGGGGAGGAGGTGGGGGAGGTGCCACCGGCCATGGGCTCCACATGGGGAACAAGCCCACTAGGGCAGACAACCCTCCTAGGCCCCTCCTAGGGCGGTGGCCCCCTCTTGGGCCCTTTTCCCCTCCAGGAATTGGCCCATTAGGTGGACTTCCCTATTAAATCATATTTAAATTATTAAATCCCCATCTCCACTAATATAAAAAGAGCGAGAGCAGTAGATCCAAAGCATCCCAACCCTCTGATCAACTAAATTATCGGTTCAGATTGCCCCTAAAACATGGTTAGACGCCAATTAATCCCAGGCCTAACCGACTCCCAATCGTCATTGTAAAAAAACCCAAACCACGGCATCCCGCGTGCCCCTCGAAGAAGTTACCACCGCGATTAGCGCCCCCGCATTGTCCCCGCATGATGTGACTTGGCCGCCGCTGCATCGCCCCCACGCCAGAGCTGCACACGCCACCCAGGGCACCGCCCCCTGCGCTGCACGCCGCCGCATCCCAGGGCACCTCCCCCCCACGCTGCGCACCACCGGCGCACTCCCCTGCACGCCGCGATTTGGGACGCCACCGTGATGCACACCCCCGGTCGCACTACCATGGCCACCAACGATAGGATCCTCAAGCTCCTCCCCGCCGCCCTCCGAGCCTTCCCTCCTGTGTCGTGACCTGCACCCCTGCCCGCCGCCATGTGATCTACCATGTGTCCTCCTCTCCCGATCTATGACATCGTCGCCCGTTTTGTCCCTGTATTCGTGGCTAGCAGGAAAGTCCCCTCCTCTCCAATCATCGCGGCTATGTCGTTGCGGTAAGAAGGAGAGCTACCACTATCAAGCTGTCATCATACCATCCTCATGTCTCCGTCTTCCTGTCCAGGAGAACAGATGCTGATGCCACCCAGCCCCTCGGCGCGAGGATGTTGTTGTGCTATGAGGTATTGGTGCTTCATCAATCCAGGTTTTCCCGCTCTGATGATGGCCTAATATGTTCATGTCGGTATTTGGGTTCCTCTCTGATCTCTGTGAGTTAATTTGGAGATTGATTTCTTTGTTTTTTTATGAATGCTTGTCATCTTATTTGCACAGGACCATCGCCTCGCTTTAGAAATACTCTTGATAGAAGAAGCAAGAAGATGATGGGATGCGATAGAGTTGATCTCACATAATTCAGAAGAACATGTGCGACACCTATTATGCTATTGCCAATTAAGAAGTATGCTCTCTACGGTCTTCTGTTATGCACAACTCCTCACACTGGCACAATAAATTACTTGTTTGATGCCTACAAATCCTTTGACGAATGCTTCAGGACTCTCCTCACTAACGTTAATTTCAGGTAACTCTTCAGTCTTCTCTTGTTCGTGTTTTGTAAAATTCATATTACCGTTTGCGTCGTCTCTTTGATTTTTTTGGTAGGAGCAACAATGGAGTATGAAAGCCATTTACAATTGAAGACACATCATGTATGTGTTTTAAGAATGTTAATTTATTAAAGATATGAATTTAGGTGCCCTATACTTTTCCCAAATCATCTCCACCCAATCAAGAAGGTAGCAATCATACCTTCTTCTTTTTAATCTATTTTCTGCATTGCTTCCTCTATGCTCTAACAAATGTTCATTATTTGTACTCCCTCCGTCTCAAAATAGATGTCGCAGATTTGTCAAAATTTGGATGAATCTAGACACCATTTAGTATATATTCATCCAAATTTTGACAAACTTGCGATATCTATTTTGAGACAGAGGGAGTACATGTTCTGGTTTTACATTTTGAAATTTATTCTTCATATATTGAAGTTTCTGTTGTCATTTGAATACCATCTATTTTTCTATGCTTCTCTAGAGAGATTTATTGTGAGAGCAACCCCCTCATTGTGGCTACTTTTGCTGGTTCCAAACTAAGATAATGGTTGAGGCTGGAATTGAGGCCAAAGGAGACACCATTTTTGTGGTACTGCAGTTATTTAATTTTGATAATTAGACCACCCCAAAAATCTATGAATGTTTAGGATAAATTTGTACCTTGTATTATTAACTTGGAAGTACCTAGATACAATAAAATTATTTTTTCTAGCTCAGTACTAGAAAATGAGTAATTATTTCATTTTTTCTCATCATTTAGTGTCTTGAATAATATTCTTTTGTCATGGCAATTTCATAACATTTTCAGATCTTCTGCTTGAGGTATGATCTTCCTCCTAATAGTTAGAACCCCCTTTTGAAAAGATGAAACAGTGCTAGGAGGAACTAGACACTTTTTTGACATACTTGAAACGGGTCGGCGTGAGAATTCCAGAAATTCGCCCCTGACAGGGATCGAACTCCAGTCGTTGGGATGCGCCAACTGTGACCCAACCACTAGGCCATTGCCTCGTTCTCGTTAGAACCCCCTTTTGTTTGTTATTCTTGCATAGGAAAGTAAATTCTTGGTTATAGGTGTTGTGACTTTTACTACTCTTCTTATACATTGCTGCCGATTTGGAGTAAGTACTGGAAAACTTCATATCTTGCCCCTATCCCTTGTACTCTTCTGTTATTTTTTATGAAGCATGTTTTAATAGGAAAAAGATGAACACTTTATGCAACTTGATACCGCAAATTCCATGCCAAGGATGCCTAATTGATAAATTTTATATTGAGTTGGATGTTTCCATTTGTCATCATGGAATTTGCTATGATATGTAGCCTGTAACAGCTCTGAACAGGGAGCTCCTTTTGAGTGGGAGTTTTTTATAGAAATTTATCTTGTTTTATTGGGATAACATAACAAAAGTATAGAGTTAGACAAGCGAAATTTGAATAACTTACGAATGCTCCAGGAGTTAATGCATTTTTTGTTCATATTTTCTTTTTTATGCATAAGCAAGGCTGTCTTATAAATCTTAAGAACATTGCGGCACTACCCTAAGTCTCATTTAATAGCAGCATTAGGTACACGGCTTTTTTCTTGCATCATAGTGGTAGAATCCAGTTCTGAAGCCATTCATGTGTTTAAGTGGACTGACATTTTACCCTTGCACATGTCAGTGTTAGGTTCACCTAGGTACCAAATTGGTTCATGTGTTGATGCCGGTGCCTCCATGGCTCTCTTGCTGGTACATTATATTGAATTGCATGCACTAGTCAACTAGACCAAAAGTCCGAACTGATGGAAAGGATTAGGCAATATATTTCAACACTCACCCTACGTTTTTGCCCTTTGGCCTATTGTGACGTTTGTTTGGGGAGCCGCAATATTTGTTTTTAATTTTTGCATTGGCCAGGATTTGATCCTAAGATCTCCTGCTCTGATACCATATTGAATTGCATGCACTAGTCAACGCAACCAAAACTCCGAACTGATGGAAAGGGCTAGACAATTTATTTCAACACATTAAGTTGGAAGTACTACTAGGTTGCAACAAGAAATTTCATGGCGCTGACCTCCTACTGTGCCAATAATGCACTCTCTTTTGATCATACTGTGGCATGTTACTTGAAACACTACCAGGTGATGTCTTAGGAGGCACTTTGTGCCACCATGCAGGATCATTAGCTCAGCATCAGCATAATTTTATCATGCACATTGTAGTTCCTTTTGACTTTTGAGCACTTGTTGTTTCTTATGCTTTTGTTTTCCAAATCTTACACGACCGGCCCAAATAAGTCTAGTTTGATTCTTTAGGGTAAGAACCAGGTAACTTGCTTTGTGTCAATCTAGATTACTGAATCTGGTTGCATCTCTGAACAATTGGACAATTTGCTTCTATACTCCCCAGCATATAAGTCAGCATGTGTAATAGATGACAAACAATTATTATTTAGTACTACCTTCGTTCCGAAATGTAAGCTTTTTTTAGAAAGCTATAAACTAACTATCTAAAAAGGCTTATATTTTGGAACGGAGTTAGTACAATTTTTTGTTCAATAGGCTCAGTCACTTGTACTAGGAGTAAGTAAACTGTTACCAAGGCACTGAAATCGGGATTGAGACATTGTTAGTCGATTACACGACAGGAAAGAACAAGGCCATTCAGAGTTTAGACTTCATGTGCACTTTCTTTGCTGCTAGATGATTAATTTTGACGGGAGGAGCAAGATGCAGTCGAGGAACCAACCATGATATACGAACATGCATTTGGAGAGGACAGTCTACTCAGTTATGACATCTTTTTCATTGATTTTGGTAAATTAGATTTGTGGTGATGTTCAACAATACCAACAATGATCCACGTGAGAGCCTATTCATTGCATATTACAAATATGTTGACTGTTACACATGGAACTTCTGGACAAGGGAATAATATTTCCAACAACAGTTTACATTCAAGATGAAAAATTTGGCAAATACATGGGTTATTTGTCTTCTTGAAATCATTTCAAGCAAACTATTTTCTTGATCATTTAAATATTGTTATTAAATTAGCTAAAGATATAAAATTTATACCATCAGTAGACACGTGTGTTGCTCGTGCACGTATACTAGTAAATATAAATACACGTATAATTCAATAATTAACATATATTTACATATTATTTAATTTGCGTTGCACCGAAACTCCTTCCGGACACCCTCCGGACTTTTCCGGAACCCTTCCGGTTTTCCCTTCTCTCTTCTTTGGTGATTCCTATAATACTAAAACGATCTTCGAGCATTGTAGAACCGTTAAGTGTGTTATCCTATGGTTCGGGAATACTCTAGACATGGTCGAGACCTCTCTCGAACCAATGATCATCAGAGGGACCTGGATGCCCATGATGACCCCTATGCATTCCACGAGAATCTTTATCGTTGAACCGTGAAAGATAGCGTCCAATTCTCTTGTTACTTCGATACTTTACTTGTCCGAGATCCAATCAACGACATCGTCATACCATGTTGAATCTCATTACCGACAAGTATAACTTTACTCGTTCCGAGCTATGACATCCCCGTGACCTAGTCACACGCTGTAGCTTTATGGATGTCATGTCTCTGAGTGGGCCTAGAGTATCTTTCTGTCACGCGGATGGACAAATCTTGCTCTTGACACATAATGCCTCTACATGCCCCTCCGATTACCTGAACGCACCTTTATGATCAGTGTTTCACCAAGTGACGTTTGATGCTTCTAAGTATTCTCGGGTGACAGTGATTGATATGGTCTCACAGTGACATAGGTACGATTACTCATGTGCTTATGATTCGCTACCCTGGCTGCACAAAGGCTCACAACCCATGAAGATTCAAGATGATGGCCCAAAGAAGCAACCGGCAAAAGCCCTGGTTGTATTAGGAAAGGAAACATGAACCGACATTATGTTGGTATTGTAATTGTACATATGTAACCTATCCGTATACGGCTTTGAGACCCGGCCTATTATATATAGGACGGGAGAAGCCTATGAGGAGGTACCGAAAAACCCCAAGCGATCTGTAATAGTGTTGTTCATCAAGTAATCGGGTGACTTGGACTTCATTATTTGCCTGACATCCGACGAAATCCATAGCATTCTCTTTTCCGCAAAACCCTAAGTCCATCACCATGGGCATTGCCGAGGTTGCCCCTCGTCAATTGGCACCGTCTGTAGGAAACCTGAACGCTGGAGTCATGGATTCGGCGGACCCATTTTCTTCAAGCAACGATCCAACGGAAGCGGCACCACGCTCGCCCACCCCTATTTTGGTACCCACCTATTTCAAGGGCGGATCCGATCTCATCATCGGAAGTTTCCACTTCCAAATAGAAGATCCCGAAGAATCGCACCTCTCGGCTCTGATCTCATCAGGACCGTCAGTCAGAAAATTGCGCCTACAACGATAGCTGCGTCTTTCGTCGGATCTTTCGCAGAAATCATGATGCAGATAGAGACAGCCAAAGAAAATAAGGAAATCATGACAGATCTAGGGGACCTTGATGGTCTATACGATGATCTCTCCTTTGGATCAGACCCCCAGCCAACCACGCCACATGGATCAAGTCCGATAAACACGGAACCCGAAGAAAGTGACAAGAGCATCGACTTCGGAATCAGGATGGCCGAAATTTACCCAGAGCAGAAACTACTAGACTTTACTGACCCACCAGACAGTGTCTCCCTCAGTTCCGACGATGATGTTACCAGTTCATACATGACCCAGCACCAAGTGTAAATGATCATCGGACATGCCTCAACTCAGCAGGACTCTAATGGTAACCCTATTTTTGACCCCGATGATATTTTGTCAAGCGATAATACAGGAGATCATGGAAACAAAGGAAATCGCGGAAATGTGGAAGACCGAACGAACAACCGCGTAAGCCCAGGAGGAGGAGAACCACGCGGAGGCGAGAGGAAAACTCTCCGGCTATTAGCCGAAGCATGGCAAAAAGAAAGAGCAGAAATTTCGGGTGCAGTTCCAATGACAGCTGACGCCACACGTGAAGATCTACTGGCATACCAATACTTGCTCCATCACAAAAAAAGAGACCTGCTACGGATGTAGAGGCAGCTCGATGAAAGAAAAAGACTAGCTAATGAATCCATCCTTCGACGAGCCCAACTAAGCTCTACCCGAGGATAGGGAAGCGTAACTAGAGGAGCGCAGCCAAGGAGAGGAGCCTCACGACTGCAAAATATCCTCGAAGCTCAAAGAACCAGATGACGCGAGATCTTGATTTATCATTTATGTCAGTAGATCCAACAGGGCATATCAAAGCAATAACAGCCCAAGCTGCAATTGTAGCCGCACAAACGTACTTGCTCACAACTCAACCTGCACCCGACGATCCTCGTGCAGCTCTCCACCGCTCTGCCCTGATGAACCTCGGTATGGTTGGAGCATCTCTCGCACAAGCAGAACAAGGAATCACATGACAACCCGACAGATCCCCACGCTATCGCAGCAGCCCTCGACAAGGGGGGCCACACAAGATAATCACGATCGCCACATCGAGCCCACTCCTCAAGGTCAGAGCCACGAAATGATGCGATAGACGATATCACACAACGCAGGATCGATAGATCCAAGGAAGAGCGTAGCAACCGAAGATATTACGACGATGAAAGCGAAGACAAACACGAACTATGTGGATCCAGTTGCTTTACCCGATGGGTTCGCAAAACTCCAGTACCAAAGGACTTCAAATTGCCCCATGATCGTTAGAAGTACAATGGCCTCCAAGAGCCCGAAGCTTGGTTGGCAAACTATCTGGCAACTGTTAAATTACAGGGTGGCTTCAAGGCCACCGCAATGCAAAGCTTGCAGCTGCATCTAACTGGCGTGGCACGTTCCTGGCTAAGGCAGCTACCCGAAGATTCCATCATCAGTTGGACCGATCTTGAGGACAAATTCATCAGACACTTCCACTCCATGTTCGAGCGACCCACTTCTTTGGAACAATTGCGAACATGCAAGGAAAAACCGGGAGAACCAATACGAGCCTACATCCAGCGGTGGAACATTATAAAAAATTCAGCTGCAGCCATATCCGATAAAAGGGCAATCGACGCCTTCAACGATGGGCTTCGTCAGCAAGAATTCATTGAAGAATTGGGATGCATCAAGCCCAAGACGATCTCATAGTTGATGGACATAGCTAACCGCTGGGCCGACGGAGAAGATGCATTACAAAATAAAAGAGCCTGTTCACCCGAAGAAGATAGGGACATGCACAATAATGATAGAAGACAATGGATACAGTGGACCAAGTTATGTTGCGACTGGTTTATCTGGAGGAGACAACCGAAGAAGTGACGACTACAACAATGGGTATCACATTAGTAGTGATGACGCCAGAGGAAGCCAGCCACAACAATGATATCAGCCAAAAAATCGGGACCCGCCTATGTCTGCAGGGAAAATGTTGGAAGGACCCTGTAATATGCACTTCTACGGCAACTCAATAGGCAAAAGGCGATCCAATCACCTCCTGAAGGATTGCCGAACATTTTTAAAGATGAAAGAGCTATGCAATGCAAGGGAAACAAATGCAACAAATCAAGGCTACTCTACAACACCTAGCGCTTTGGCCATCGGTGCACCACCACCACCGCCGGTGCATCCGCCAGTTGGGCAGCCGCAAAACACAACGAACCGAGAAGATAAGTATCCTAGGTCAAAAGGAGCAATGCCGATGATACAGAAAGGGAATCCCTCTAATAGTACATAGAAGTTGATTACCAGGCAAGTAAATATGGCAGTAATAACACCACCCCCTACAGTTGAGTTTCTCCACTGGTTAGAACAAGAAATTACCTTCAATAAAGCTGACCACCCTCTTCGAGTCCCCTGACCGGGTCAATCAACACTAATAGTGGAAGCACAAATCGGTGGGTTCGACATGAGCAAGGTATTCCTGGATGCAGGGAGCAACATCAACCTCATCTATGCCAAAACTCTACCTGCAATGAATTGGTCCTTGACAAATCTCGCGCCGACAGATACAACTTTTCATGGGATAGTTCCAGACAAAGCCTAAACTCCTCTGGGCAAATTCGACCTCGACGTAGTCTTCAGATCAAGGAGCAAGTTCAGGCGCGAAAAACTAGAGTTCGAACTCATGGATTTGCCATCACAGTACCACGCGATCCTGGGACGGCCAACTTTCGCCCGATTCATGGTAGTACCCCACTATGCATACCTGGTACTAAACATTCCAGCCCCCAATGGGGTCATAACAGTGAGAGAAAGTTTCAGCCACTCGGACAACTGTGGTCGAGAATTCAACAAAATATCAGAATCCTTCAGGATGTAGACAAAATTTGGCCAGCTGAAAATAGCGGATACAGAACTACTACACGAGGGACATGTCCTGAGTGAGCGGACCTCAGAAAATTAGGTGCACCACGCACCCGCAAAAACAACCTATCCGGCCTCCATTTCTGGTCCTGCATAGGAAGGCGCACTCGTCGGGTTTCCCCGTGAGAATTGGGAAACCACTGGAAACTACATCAACACGAAAGAAGCCCAAAAGGAACTCGACGAGCACCTAGCAAAATCAAACACATAAGTTAATGAAAAACCTACCCGATGAATCATATCCATTGGAGAGCAAGCTCCTCGCGTGACAAATAAATGGCGCATCATGGAGATAACAAAAGCAACATGGGTAGCCAACCCAATACTCATCCCTAAAAAAGGCGATGGCCTACATGTATGCATCGATGTCCCAAGTACAAGAGACTCAGTAAACCAACCACTTTTCTGTTTGGTCCACCATGCAGACGTGGCGCTCCTAGTCGAAAAGATGAAATCCCCCTCAAACCAACATGGAGCATGATGGAGCACCTCAAGACAGAAGCCATAGTTTTTAGGAAAATTATTTACTCTTATGCATTTTTATATTCAATAAGGCCAACGACTAGGCGAACACGCTAAAGAATGTATCCCCTAGTATTCGATGATAAATAAAGAAGAGTTTCCCACAATGAGGTTTCGAGATCTATGCAATTCAGTACACGGGGGCTTTTACAATTATGCCAAGCTCGCCAAGTCATTTGGTCCTATATAACATGCAAATAAAGGGTGTCTTATGATGACTGCAAGTGCACAAATCATTTGTAGATAGTTTCGAAATAAAGATATCGATCCCACAGGGAGCAGTAGGCAAAAACACTAAAATGCTTTTAACTACAACTAAGCGAAGTACTTAAGAAATAACTTTAAGATGCAAGATAGTAGAGTTGTTTTTGGGTTTTTGGTTGAACAAGGTAATTTAAAGTAAAGCAAAACTTAATGTAGAAAGTAAGAATCGCGTGTGTAATAGAACTTTGGAACTACAATAGGGGAAAAGGCGTTCTCGGGGAATAGTGGATACACCACTAGCAATTTAGACTAAGCAATCAAGATTATTATAACGAATATTCTCATAATGTGTATGTATGTGGGAGGAGCTCCATATATGGACGATTAGCCGGCAACCGCTGCACACATCATCCTCATAACCACAACAGACAGCAATCGACATCAATCAAGTTACTGCGCTATTAAGGGATTTCTCCCGTAGCATGGACATGGCTTTATGAGTTCTCCTTGATACCCCCAAGTTAGTACGTAAGGACTGATAACAGCTTTATAGTCACTGTAAGTGCTATCATCCCTCCGTCTACCAACAAGTAATCCCCTTCATCGAGTCCCCATAAGAGGCAAATACTAAGGAGGTGCACAACTCTCAACATCAATATGAAGAGAATTAACACATACACATAATGATGTATAACATAATAATCTCTATCTCATCTCAATCATATGCTAGGGTTTCTCCATCTCCCCAACTAGAGATCTACTCAGACATGGAGGCAATCAACATCATAGCAATGGTAATGCAAACAATCATAGGATGAATAGTACTTGCATAAATCCACAACGAGTTAGGGAATTGCAACAAGATCTAAAAAATATGTAGATGTGATGGATGGAGATGGTGGTGATGCAGTGGTGGATGATGAAGATCGTTGCCTTAGCCTCCTGAATCTGCACAGGGTGAAGATGGATCCCTGGCGGATGAGTTGCCCCTCTAGATGCCTTTCGGAGGTGAGGGTTCTGTGATTTCTAGGTGTTCTGTATGTCGTCTCCCTGAACCAGTTGCACGGGGTGAAACTATTTGAGGAGGTGGAGGTGGTGCCAACTATACGACCAGAGCTCTACGACCAGAAAATTTGCTCTCGCCGTATAGTTGGTCATTGAACCTTCTGCCTCCCTTGTTTGCTTCTGGTTTTCTTCTGGTATTATTAATATTTCCCAAATAATCTATTTACGTTGTTTTTGACTCCTTTTATCCACAGTACAACTGCTCCAAGAATTGTATCCATTGGATCCATCATCTGTCCTGATCCTGGTGAAAACAGACATAAAATGTGCGCGCGAGCACCGTAAAATACCAAGATCCTACATCTACAATGCAAAATAATAATGTAAAATATGCAAATATACACTCATCAACTTCCCCAAGCTTAGACTCTTGCTCGTCCAGAGCAAATTTTAGCTTAATGGATGTGATCCTCATATTCATGAAGCTAAGTCGATTAAAATAAATGAGGCGGTTGCAGCATGTGTTTATCATATATGATACATATGAATAAGTTTGGTGAATAGTACCTTACTCGAACCATCTGAATAGTTTTAGTAGGCTTCCACACCTTAGTGATCACAGTTCATAAAAGATGAATCTCAATATAATGTAAAAGTGTTCGGTTCAACCAAATGAGTTAACGAGGTAGTCCCAAGTGTTTTAGGATCAACTATATTCACTTGGGATTCAAAATATCGAAAGTGTTTCTTTGTCATACTACAATACAATGGTATATTCCTATTTGCTCTTTGCACACTCGCTCTTTTCCTTCTTTCTTTTCTTTTATTTTGCATATATGCTAACACTTTGTTTTAAGTGTTGTGCAAAGGAGCTAGCCATATATTCCACCTTATTTAGGAATTCAAAGTTTAACGATCTCAATTTCAAATTCCAACTATATATGAAGCGTTCTTATGACTTGAAGATTCTACCTCGACTTGTTCTCACTCTATTTTGATAGTACTTTCATTTTCCTTTGTTCAAGGTTTCTTTTTCAACTTAATTGTATAGATAATTTTTCTTTGTAAATCAAACCATAGACTTACAGCATATTGACCAGATTATCTTCATGTGTTCTATTAATACCAATGGTGTGGAAGACTCCTATTTCTATCATCAAGTGCAAGTAAAATCATACTCAAGCCATTCATATATCATTAAAGCAAACACAAACTCAATATTGCTCCATATATAATAATAAACTCGGAATTTCATTAAAGGGATTGACTATTCCTGAAGGGAATTCTAATGATGCAAACTTTATTTCTAGTTTGAACTAATACAAAAAAAGGGTAATATAAAACTTATAATATAGATTACAAGGTCTTTAAAGATCTCCCCAAGCTTGAAATCAAGCCAGGTGGGATCAATTAACTCCTTGGTACCTATTCCTCCTCCTTGGTAGAAAGAGTGTCGCCCTCTTATTTTATGTTGCCATCTTTAACTATGCTTGCGAAGTGGATGCTGAGCTCGACCATGTCGTACTAGAGCTTCAACATTTTCTTCTTGAGGAATTTCTTCTCATCTGTCAACTCAAAGATAGTCTTAATCAAGAAACCAACCCTACCATCGATTGCATCGACCTTCTTCTCAAGGTCTTTTCGCATCATCCAGTAGGAGTCAATCCCTTCTCCAATTGTTTCAATGCATGCCTTTGAAGCTTTTTCTAACTCATAGATCTTATCATGAATCTCATCTTGTCGCACCTTCTTAGGTTTAAGAGGCGATGGACCAAGAGAAGGTTTATAATTGGATCCTATGTTGTAACGATAAGGATTAGGGAGATACTCATCTCTGTTCCTTCCTCACTCAGGTTGCCTCATCATCTCCCTCCTTTGTGGGAACATGTCCTCCCAATTTGGGAGAGGCTTGATCTCCAGGCTGGATGATGACGATGATTCTTTGGGTTCCACTTCTTCGATTCTCTTCACGGGCTTCTCTTCTTTCTTCTTCTAGATCTTGTTGACATGGAAGGGTTGCATGGCTTCGCTGCCCGGACGTTATTAGATGGCTTGTACAGGGATGGCGAGGATTTTTGAGGCTGGAGGCTGCAGCTCTACGAAAACTTAATGAAAAAGGTTAGATGTGATCAGCTTTAAAAGGAGGGGTCAAAAACCCTAGCCGTCTTTCGTAACGAGCAACTATACGGGCACGGCCCATATAGCTCCCGCCGTATAGTTATGAACCGACTATAGATTTCCAACTATGGTGAACCAACTATACGGCCGGAACTATACATGCGGGAATTTTTACTCCCGCCGTATAGTTGGTCGTTAAATTCTCTATATTCTAAATAAATTTTTTGGAGATGGGTCGATAACTATAAGACCGAAACTATACGGGTGGAATTTTAATTCCGGCAGTATAGTTGACAGTTAAACTCTGAGTACTCCAAAAATTATTTTGTCAAAGGTGTTGATAACTATACGACCGCATCTATACATGCAGAATTTTTAATTCTGGCTATATAGTTGGTCGTTAAACTCTTAGTACCTTTTGTGGATGGAAGGGATGATGTCGCAACAACTATACGACCGCAACTATATGGCCAAAATTTTTATTCCCGCCGTATAGTTGGTCGTTAAACCTTCTGTGTCCACCAAAATTTTTTTGCTTCTCCAAGGATTCTTATTAATCTGAAACTTAATGAAATATCAAGTTTTGATAGAAAAATGCTAGCTTAGATTTTCGACCGACTTTGGCTTTATCAATCTCCCTTCTTCTTTGCTAGAGCATCAAATGTTTCTTGTTTGGCACAATATTCAAATAAAACTTTAACTGAAATTTTAAAAACTTACTCAAACCTTATTTCGCATGGGTTGCCTCCCATGAAGCGCTCTTTTATGGTCAATAGCTTGACCGTAGCATTTCTCATTCCTTCTTGCAATTGCCATTCCTTGTATATTTTTGCTTAATCACTTCTTCTGGAGCGATCAATTCTATGGTGACTGCACTTATATCTTCTCTTACTCGATAATGCTTCAAACGTTGTCCATTTACCACCCATGCAAGAGAGGGTGTTTTTCCTTGGAGCTTCACTGCTCCCGATGAGTAAGCTTTTTCAACTATATATAGGCCTTCCCACTTTGATCTGAGCTTTCCTAGAAACAACTTAAGACGAGAATTATAGAGCAACACTTTATCTCCACTTTTAAAAGTCTTATTCACTATTTTTCCATCATGTCATCTTTTCACTTTTTCCTTAAACAACCTAGCATTCTCGTATGCTTCACTTCCAAACTCATCTAAAGCATGAATATCTAATAAATGCTTTTCTCCAGCTGCTTTAAGATCATAATTTAGGTTCTTGATTTCCCAGAAAGCTTTGTGTCCCAATTCTAGAGGTAAATGACATGTCTTACTGTACACGATCTTATAAGGTGTCATACCCATTGGATTTTTAAACGCAGTACGGCAAGCCCATAGAGTGTCATTTAACTTGTATGACCAATCTTTTCTTGATTTGTCCACCGATTTCTCGAGTATGGTCTTCAATTCTCTATTAGAGAGTTCCACTTGACCACTCGTTTGAGGATGATATGGTGAGGCAACGCGGTGAGTTACTCCATACTTTCTGAGGATTTTCTTGAAAGTTCCCTTCATAAAATGAGAACCACCACCAGTAATTAAAAATCTAGGAACTCCAAACCTGGGGAATATGACATCCTTGATTATCTTCACTGAGGTAGCTGCATCCGCATGATTTGTTGGAATAGCTTCAACACATTTAGTAACATAGTCAACAACAACAAGAATATGAATATAAACCTTAGACTCTATAAATGGACCCATGTAATCCACTCCACATACATCAAAGGGTTCAATTATGAGACTATAATTCATTGCCATTTCTTGTCTCCTACCTATATTACCTCTTCTTTGGCAAGCATCACAGTATTCCACATACTTGTGTGCATCCTTTAGCAAGGTGGGCCAATAGAATCCAGATTGAAGTACTTTTGCAGCAGTTCTCTTACCTGCATGATGCCCTCCATATGGACTGTCATGACAAGCTTTCAATACCGCATTCATCTAATGGTTAGGAACGCACTTCCGTATCATTCCATCAATTCCATGACGATATAGATATGGATCATCCCAAAAGTAATATTTGAGATCATTAAAGAATTTCATTCTTTGATTTCTTGACATACCAGGAGGTATAAATTTTGTTGCTAGATAGTTAGCATAATCTCCATACCATGGATTAGCAATTTCTATGTTTGATAAATATTCTCCTGGAAATGATTCATTAATAGGCACGGGGTTATTGATTATTCCCTCCATCATAGAGAGATGATTTGCTACAGGATTATCTTTACCCCTCATATCTACTATTTGCAAATCATATTCTTGTAGTAATAAAACCTACCTAATCAACCTGGGCTTAGCATCCTTTTCACAAGGAGGTGACGCAAAGATTGGTGATCCGTATGAATTATTACCTTAGAATTAATTATGTAAGATCTAAATTTGTCGCAACTAAAAATTATAGCTAGAGACTCTTTTTCTATAGTAGCATAGTGTTTCTGAATCTTATTAAGAGGTCTATTAGCGTAATAAATAACATTAAAATTCTTTCCATCTCGTTGTCCCAACACAGCCCCTAAAGCATAGTCACTAGCATGACACATGATTTCAAAAGGTTCATCCCATTTTGGAGATTGCATAACAGGTACTGAAACCAGTTTATTCTTAAGGCTCTCAAAAGCTGCAATGCAGTCATGATCTTTATAGAATGGAGTTCTTTATCAAGAAGATTGGTGAGGGGCATAGCTATCTTAGCAAAATCCTTTATAAACCGCTTATAAAAACATGCATGTCCCATAAACATTTTTAGTTTTTTAATGTCTTGAGGTATTGGAAGATTTTCTGTAGCATTTATATTAGTTCTATCTATTTCTATTCCCTTCTCTGAAACTTTATGCCCCAAAACTTTACCTTCTGTTTCCATAAAACGGGCATTGCTCCCAATTCAAAACCAAGTTTGATTGCCTGCATCTCTGCAAGACTTTGGTTAGATTGTAGAGGCAATTATCAAAAGTTGTTCCACAAACAAAAAAAATCATTTGTTAGAACTTCCATAGTCTTCTCAAAAAAATCATCGAAAATCATTAAAACACATTCCTGAAAGGTTGCTGCTGCATTACAGAAGCCAAAATGAATTAATCTATAAGCATATGTACCATAATGACAAGTGAAAGTTGTTTTCTCTTGATCTTCCGGCTGTATGGAAATTTGAGAATATCTAGAATAACCATCGAGAAAACAAAAGTAAGAATTATTACTAAGTCTTTCTAAGATTTTATCCATGAATGGTATAGGTTTATGATTTTTTGTGTCTCACGGTTTAGCTTTCTAAAATCAATGCACATATGATATCCTATTATGGGCCTTACATGAACTAGCTCGCCGTCCTCATTCATAGAAGCATCAAGACCACCTTGTCTTGGTATGCAATGAGCTGGGCTAACCCACTTACTGTCGGAAATAGGATATATAATGCCATAATCTAGTAAGCGTATAACCTCTTATCTTACTACTTCCTTCATCTTCGGATTAAGCCTTCTTTGTGTATCTACTACAGGTTTGGCATCATTAAGCATGGTAATCTTATGTGTTACGATAGATGGATCTATTGCTTTAATATCACTCAATGTATATCCAAAGGCTTCATGATGCTTAATCAAAACTGAAATAAGTTTATTTGTTTCATTTTCCCATAAATTCTTAATAATAACAGGACATTTATTTTCATTATCTAAAAACTCATACCTCATATTATCTAGAAGTTTTTTCAATTCTATTGGTGGAGGCTCTTCATCTCCTTTTCTTACCAGTTCCTCATAGTCATGTGGATTTTGTGCTTCTGGAATTAAATCAAGGTAATCATCCATGTCTTCTTTCTCCTCATCATCTGGTGCTTCCTCCCAATTAATCAGACTCCTCTCTAATTCATCTTGTGGAGTACTGAAATGAATTACCGCTAGCTTGGCAATCGTGTTCTCTTCCTTGATATCCTCCACTTCATATGTCCTTTTCTTTAGTTTGGCGAAGTAGAATGTCATTTCCTCTTCTCCAAACTTCAGTGAAATAGTATCCTTCTTATTATCAACTCAAGCTTTGGTGATGGAAATAAAAGGCCTGCCTAAAAGGATAGGACAAAAAGAATCTCGAGGCATATCAACAATATGAAAGTCAAGGGGGTACATGAGCGACCCAATAAAGACATAGATATTTCCGATTACTCCTTCCGGTTTTATATTGGTTCTATTGGACAATTTAATAGTAGTGTCTACCGGTTCCACATCTGGATTATTTAAATTATAGCGGAGTTCCTCATGAAGCGATGAAGACATAATATTTATAGTGGAGATTGGCTCACAAATTCCATATAAGAAAGTTTCTCCACAATATATAGGTGTCATTGGTTTAGAAGTTTCATTACCTCAAACCTTACCTTTGATGAATTCTGAGGTTTCAAGGTCTAGCATAACCACTTGATTGTCCACTATTCATGCTTCCATAAGATCCTTTAATATAACATTATTTATATTGGTAGCTTCGGGGTTCCTTTCTGGTTTCTTTGATCTCTTCTTTATTTTTTCTTCCTATTTTTGCCTTTTTCGACGATCCCTTGAATAGGTATCGAGGAGAACTCTTCCATCAGCGCTCTTGCACGCTTCTTTTCTTCGAGGGGTTTACGAGTTTCCCATTTTGTAGGTACCTGCAAGTGTCCTGCATAATTCTCAATAATTTTCTTTACTGAGTAAGAATCAATACCGAGGGTTTTAATCATTGCATCTGTTCTCTCATCTGCAAGGAAATCGTTAATGCAAGCATATTCTAAAAAACTATTTGTAATGTTTTACTTATCTTTAAGATTTTCCGTTGCTTCTCTCATTTTTATTCTTAGTTTCCAAGATTCATCATAGGTATAAGATAGAAAACTGCCATTAGAAGCAGTGTCTAGATTCATCCTATTTTCAATATTTATCCCTCCATAAAAGGTATGGGTGATTAACCAATCAGGAAAACGATGGGGGGGCAATTATCTAGGTAAATTTTGTACCTTAGATATCCCTCATATAAGCCTCACTAGGATTATTTTTGAAACTGATAATAATACCTCTCATCCTGTGAGCTTTGCTTTCAGAATAATATTTTGATAGGAATTTGGTTGTCAATTCCTCCCAAGTCCTTAGTGCTTATGCATAAAAAGATCTGTACCAGTCGCAAACATTATTAGAGAGAGTTTGTCTAAACAACTGGGTTTTAACCATATCGAGATTACAGTCGTCGAAAATAAAGGAACGGAGGACGTCTTCAAAGAATTGTAAGTGTCCATATGGACTTTCTACATTGGTTCTTGAAAATTTCTTAGAATGCAATAATTCAAATAATAAAGGATGGATCTCGATTCCATCCGGATTTATGCTTTTATTGACAGCTATAAAGGCATCCATGGGCGAACCCATTTTCCTTACTGCCTCAAGCTAGTTTAAATGTTGAGTTTTGTCCATTGTTGTGGTCCTGCAACTCAAGTAAAAATTAGTACAACGAAAGTAAATAACTAAAAGTAAAGTGACTTATAGCGCTAAGCTCCCCGTCAACGGCGCCAGAAAATAGCTTGATGACTGCAAGTGCACATATCCTTTGTAGCTAGTTTCGAAATAAAGACATCGATCCCATAGGGAGCAGTAGGCAAAAAGACTAAAATGCTTTTAAGTACAACTAAGCGACGTACTTAAGAAATAACTTTAAGATGCAAGATAAGTAGAGTTGTTTTTGGGTTTTTGGTTGAACAAGGTAATTTAAAGTAAAGCAAAACTTAATGCAGAAAGTAAGAATTGTGTGTGTAATAGAACTTTAGAACTACAATAGGGGGAAAGGCGTTCTCGGGGAATAGTGGATACACCACTAGCAATTTAGACTAAGCAATCAAGATTATTATAACGAATATTCTCATAATTTGTATGTATGTGGGAGGAGCTCCACATATGGACGATTAGCCAGCAACTGCTACACACATCATCCTCATAAGCACAATTGACAGCAATCGACATCAATCGAGTTACTGTGCTATTAAGAGATTTCTCCCATGGCATGGACATGGCTTTATGAGTTCTCCGTGATACCCCCCAAGTTAGTACGTAAGGATTGACAACAGCTTTATAGTCACAGTAAGTGCTATCATCCCTCCGTCTACCAACAAGTAATCCCCTTCATCGAGTCCCCATAAGAGGCAAATATTAAGGACGTGCACAACTCCCAACATCAATATGAAGAGAATTAACATGTACACATAATGATGTATAACATAATAATCTCTATCTCATCTCAATCATATGCTAGGGTTTATCCATCTCCCCAAGAACTAGAGATCTACTCAGACATGGAGGCAATCAACATCATAGCAATGGTAATGGAAACAATCATAGGATGAATAGTACTTGTATAAATCCACAACGAGTACGGGAATTACAACAAGATCTAGACAAGATGTAGATGGGATGGATGGAGATGGTGGTGATGCAGTGATGGCTCGGTGTTGATGTAGAGCTCGTTGGGAACCCCAAGAGGAAGGTATGATAAGCACAGCAGCAAATTTCCCTCAGTTATGAAACCAAGGTTTAATCAAACCAGTAGGAGCAAGGAAACACCCCAAAGGTGTTGCTAGCTGAGCCTTGGCAGGGCGCACTACCGGTGTTAGTAGCAACGTGGAGACCTGCACAACACAACCACAGAACTCTGTCCCCAACTTGCGATGAGGTTGTCAATCTCACCGTGTTTTGCTGAAAACAAAGGATTAAACGTATCCAATGGAAAGAAGTAATAGTTTGCAGAAAGTAAACACAAAGCGGTAAACAGTTTATAGATTGTATGTAAAAGAAAAGGACCGGGATCCATAGTTCACTAGAGGTGGCTCTCCTTAGATAGATAACATGCTGGGTGAACAAATTACAGCGGGGCAATTGACAAACATCGAAAAAGCAATACATGCATATACTAATCATCTTGACTCCTTTGAGATTTGATTGGGCATTACAACATTATACATAGACCGCCATCCAACTGCATCTATGACTAATAATCCACCTTTAGGTTATCATCCGAACCCCCTCCAGTATTAAATTGCAAGCAACAAATTATTGCTTTATGAATTGCGTGTAAAGTAAACAATACGATTGTTCTATGAATAAAGGATTGTAGTTTTCTCCCTAGTAGCAACAACACATCTAGTACCTTAGAGATTTCTGTCACTTCCCCAGATTACCAGAGGCATGAACCCACTGTCGAGAAAAAATACTAACTCTTGGAGTTGCTAGCATCTACTTGGCCAAGATAGCTACTAACAACGGAAAGCATGCAAGATCACAAATAACAAAGACATGATAGAATCAATAATCAATCTGAAATAGCATCTCAATATCCATCGGATCCCCGCAAACACGACATGTATGGATTACAAATAGATGATCTTGATCATGAACGGATCTCACAAGATCTAGACATGAAAGCACAAAGGAGGAGAACCAGCCATCTAGCTACTACATGGATCCGTAGTCCAAGGATGAACTACTCGCGCATCACACCGGAGGCTTGCATGGTGATGAAGAAGGCCTCACGGGTGAATTCCCCTCTCCGGCAGGGTGCCGGGAAGAGCTTCAGATCCCTCCCGATCTAGGGATGGAGATGACGGCGGCTACAGACTCTTTTGTGGATTTTTGATCGGGTTCTTAGGGTTTTCATCCCGAGGGCATCTTATAGGCAGAAGGGGAGGCCGAGGGGATGCCCGAGGCGGCCAGACCACCCCCTGGCGCGGGCTAGGCTGGGCCGCGCGGCTAGGTGGTGTGGTGGCCCCCCGGCCCCTCTCCGTCTCGTACTTTGGTGAAATGGTACAACCCGGAAGGATTGCACCTCTATGTACCACGCCAATCCCTGGATCGGTTCATTGGCATACATAGCATCGATAGACATCAAAGAATTAATAGTGCATCATTATTACAACAGTATGATCCAGAATATTGCATTAATTACAAAGTTTGCAAAGCATAACGCTTGCACAAGTAAACAAGTAGCAGAATAGATAGCATAAATAAAGTAGCTCTAGTCTCCATTAGACGCCACAAGCGAACAAATTGTTGAGTGGAGGTTCGCAACCAACTCTACTACTCAGAGTAACCGGAAGAGTAACCTGCAACATGAAATGTAACAACCCCGAAGGGTCAGCACTTGGAATGCACTGGCAAGTGGAACAATGAGAGAAACAACAATACTAAATAGCTATATGCATATCTGGCTTGTGGGGTTCTGGCTTAGTTACAGCAGCAAAATACTTTATCCTACCATTTGTAAATCATTTGTAAAGCATTTGATCTTCATCAAACAACCCAATTAAGTTTCAACCACAAGTTTTAGCAATTACAAGTTGGAATGAATGAGAACATGTCATAGCACCCACAATTCAGCAACTCAATCGTCCATTATCGGGGACACGGCTAAGCACTTAGTTTTACGCCCTGTAGGGGTTGCACACTTTACCCATATGACTTGGTCGACTCGCTCGTAACACGAAACGCATATTGAGTCATGATAGGGAGAAGCCCAAGAAGAGACAATTTGGGAAGTAGCTCCCCAAGCCCATCCATGCACCGTACCAACCTATCACATTCACTACATCTCTGGATACGAAGAGCTCGGGTCGCCACGACCTACTAAGTCCATCCAACCACCCATAACTCACTGGCATATGGCTGTACACGTAAGCCACCAAATCGAGACACTAATCATTTCTCACAAACCTGGGTGGCCATCCACAAGTGAGCTACTCGGGTAAACCATAGACATGGGCCCGACATCCACGAACCAAGCAATTACCAATCCACCCAGAGAGTTCATTAATTAAGTTGTTTTCAAACTTTCCAAACATGTTCTTTCAAAAAAATCTTTGTCATGGTGTATCCCACCCTCGTCTACATAAGCACAACTACTTACGGCGGCTCACCTAACGAGATAGGCTACGACATAATAGGATATAGCATAGAAATAGATAAAACTTGTAAAACAAAACGAGCTATAATGCATATAGAAAGTAAATAGGACATTTATGAAGCTCCACTTGCCTTGGTAGTTGCCGGAGTCAAAAGCACAGTCCGGACAGTCACACGAGTTACAATCCTCACAATCTACATGAAAGCAATTCAACCAAATAAACAAACCACACATAGAGATCAACAAATGCAACACAATGCATGCATGGCACTTTAATAAAGCTTCAGTAATTTAGTTACGTTCTCTGATCAATGCTACTACTGAATGATGCATGGGAAAACTTTTAATGCAAAGGAAAACAATTTAAGCATAAAAAGGGACTAGCTAATAGGCTTTTAGTTAAAACATTGAACTAACGCTGTAAACAGTGTTGTTCAGGTGTGACAAAATTACTACTGGACAGATAGCTCAAATTAGAGCCTAGACCAAAAGGATTTACTCCAAAAAGATTTACAGATCTTTTTCTGCAAATTTAATACCACTTTAAGCCTTTTTATAACCTCAGGAAAATACCTAGAGTAAACCTGAGATATTATTGCAGAATAAAATTCTGCACAATTTTGTGAATCCAACGATACCTTATTTGCAATTTTTGGCCAAGTAGATCTTTTCCTATGAATTTTTAAAGTTAAACAAAATCTCTGCCTTTTTATAAATTTCTAGAAAACCTGAGGGGAATATTCCCGCTGATGGGTGGGGTCCGGCTGACGCGGCGCTGACCGGACCTTTGACCGGTCAGCGGTTGACTGGCCAGTCAATGGCCGATCCAGGCCGTCCATGTGTGATCGAGCGGCCGGGAGCGATCAAGGGCTCACTGGCGGCACGGAGTGGTCGGCGACGGCGGGCGTGCAGGTTCGAGGTTCGGCGGTGGCGGAGTGGCCCACGAGGTGCGGCAAGGGGCGGCGGGTGCAAGGGCAGGGTCGGCGCCGACGGCGGCGACCTCGGGCGGCGGCGATTCGCCGACGGAGTGGCGGCGGCTCGCGGACTCCGGCGAGAAATTCGGCGGGTTCGGCAGCTCGCGGGCTAGGGGTAAGGAGGGGAAAAAGACGGCGGCAGCGAGAGCTTTAAAGGGGGCAAAAGAAACGTGAGATTTCGGCACCGAATCACTGAGGAAAATGAACGAGCAGTTCGTCCCTGCAACAGACTCAGCGACGGCGATCTCCAGGCCGAGTACGCGCCGCTCGTGCGGCCCGCAGGCGGGCCCGCGGTCAGGGGAAAAGAAAAATAAGGAAAAGGGGATAAGGAAAGAGGCCGCACGCGGGGGGGCATTGGCCGGGCGGGCTGGCTCGCATGCTGTCGAGCTGGGCCCCGGGTGGGCTGGCTGGCCTCTGCCCGGCCGGGCTGGCTGTTTCTCTTTTTTTTCCTTTTCTTTTTAATCTTTTCTGCTCTGCTGTTAACTCTGAAACTGTCTGTTTTTCTGAATTTCCTAAACCTAAAATTCAGTCCAAACCAAAACTAGTATAACTTTTGATCTACAGCTCCGAATCGAGCGAAACAAGTTTCTACGGGTTCGTAGTTGAAAACTCTATGAAACTAAGAATCTGGAATGACTATATAGTGTCAACCAAGCTGATGCTAGGTAAAAACCCTAATAGGCTTGCAAATAAGAGGAACTAGCAAAGAAGAGGGGTTTTGGCAAAAAGCTTTCAAAACTGAATTTTCTCAAAGATGAACACGATGCAATGCCAAGAAAGTATGTAGTACCAAATCTAGAATTTGGGATGTGACAAGACTAACCCCCTTAAGATGAATCTCGTCCTCGAGATTCGACGTGGCTAGCAAATAGGTGCTGGTGGTCCTCTCGGAGGTCATCCTCTCGCTCCCAGGTGGCTTCCTCTTCGGTGTGGTGGCTCCATTGCACCTTGCAAAACCTGATCGTCTTGCTGCGGGTAAACCTCTCTGTTGTCTCCAAAATCTTGACCGGCTTCTCCTCATAAGTCAGATCACTCTCTAGTTGCACCTCATCTAATGGCATGGTATCCCTCAACGGCGCATCTACCATCTCCGGGTGACATTTCTTCAGGTGGGACACATGGAACACATCATGGACAGCGGACAGAGCTTCTGGCAACTCCAACTGATACGCAACCTCTCCCTTGCATGCTAGGATCCGGTATGGTCCTATAAACCGAGGTGCCAGCTTACCCTTAATTCCAAACCTCTTAATTCCACGCAGTGGCGAAACTCTGAGATATGCTCGATCTCCAGGCTCATACACCACTTCCTTGCGCTTAGAATCAGCATAGCTCTTCTGTCTTGATTGTGCCACCTTCAACCTGTCCCGAATCAAACTAACCTTCTATTTAGCATCCTTGATCAAATCCGGTCCAAACAATTGACGTTCACCTACACCATCCCATAACAATGGTGTTCTACACCTCTTACCATATAGTACATCGAATGGTGACGTCTTGATGCTGGATTGGTAGCTGTTGTTGTAGGAAAATTCAGCATAAGGTAAATTTTCATCCCAACTAGCGCCATGAGCCAAGGCACAGGCTCTCAACATATCCTCCAAAATTTGATTCACCCTCTCGGTCTAACCATCCGTCTGGGGGTGGAAAGCTGTGCTAAACTCCAATATCGTCCCCAACGACTCATGTAGCTGGCGCCAAAAGTGAGAAGTGAATTGGGTGCCTCTATCTGACACAATGCTCTTAGGAACTCCATGCAGGCACACAATTCTGTTCATGTAGATCTTGGATAACTTAGCACTAGTATAAGTGGTCTTCACGGGTATAAAGTGAGCTACCTTGGTTAAATGATCTACCACTACCCAAATAGAATCATATCCAGACTTGGTCCTAGGCAATCTTGTGATAAAGTCCATTCCAACTCTATCCCACTTCCAATCAGGTATCGGCAATGGCTGTAGCAACCCTGCTGGCTTTTGGTGCTCAGCCTTCACTCTACTACAGAAATCACATAAGGAAATATACTCTGCAATCTCTCGCTTCATGTTAACCCACCAAAACCTTTCCTTCAAATCCATGTACATCTTCGTGTTACCTGGATGTATAGAGTATGGTGAATTATGAGCTTCCTGGAATATCAACTTCCTAATCTCCGGATCGTTGGGCACACAGAAGCGATCCTTGTACCATAGTGTTCCTTGATCATCCTCGCGAAACCCTTCAGCTTTACCTTTGGGTATGTTTCCTCTTATTTCCTCCAGGTCACTATCCTTCTTTTGAGCTTCTCTAATCTCGTCCATAAGCGTTGGCTTAACTTCCATTGTTGCTAAATATCCCTCAGATACTACTTCCAACCTGAGGTCCTTGAGTTGTTCACACAAATCCTTGGGTAACTCCCCCACGGCCAGGCCATTAGCATAAACCTTGCGACTCAACGCATCCGCTACAACATTGGCCGTTCCTGGGTGATATTGCAAACTCATGTCATAATCCTTTATGAGCTCCAACCATCTTCTCTGCCTCATATTCAGCTCCTTTTGAGTGAATATGCATTTCAGGCTCTTGTGATCCGTAAACACGTCACAATGCTTACCCATCAGATAGTGCCTCCATACCTTGAGCGCATGCACAACCGATGCTAATTCCAAGTCATGCGTGGGGTAATTCCTCTCGTGGTATTTAAGTTGGCGTGAGGCATAAGATACCACTCTTCCATCCTACATCAGTACACTACCCAGTCCTTGACAGGAAGCATCACAATACACTTGGAAATCCTTCTGAATATCCGACAAGCACAAGATAGGTGCGGTCACTAGGCGTTGCTTCAGTTCCTAGAAACTAGCTTCGCACTCCTTGGTCCATTCAAACTTCTTCTCCTTCTTCAGTAATTCAGTCATTGGCTTTGCAATCTTGGAGAAGTTCTCTATGAACCTCCTGTAATATCCAGCAAGTCCCAAGAAACTCCTAATATCTCCCACATTCTTGGGTGACTCCCATTCTGTAACTGACACCACCTTGCTTGGATCAACAACGACTCCTTCACCTGACACCACGTGTCCAAGAAACCCAACAGTGTTTAACCAGAATTCACATTTACTAAACTTGGCATATAATTTATGCTCCCTCAGCTTTTCCATAATTAGTCGCAGGTGTTTCTCATGTTCAGCATCATCCTTGGAATATATCAATATGTCATCAATGAACACCACCACGAACTTATTCAAGTACTCCATGAATACCTTGTTCATCATGGTCATAAAATATGTCGAAGCATTTGTTAGTCCAAAGGACATAACTGTATACTCATATAACCCATACCTAGCGGTGAAAGCGGTCTTTGGTACGTCTTCCTCACGGATCTTCAATTGGAAATATCCCGATCTTAAATCAATCTTGGAAAACACCTTTGCCCCTTCCAACTGATCAAACAAATCATTTATATTGGGCAATGGGTATTTATTCTTGATGGTCACTTCATTAAGTGAGCGATAGTAAACCACCAATCTCTTACTACTGTCCTTCTTCTCCATGAATAGAATAGGCGCGCCCCAAGACGATGAACTGGGCTGAATAAATCCCTTGTCCAATTGCTCTCTAAGCTGCTTCTTTAACTCCTTCAGTTCCTCCACATCCATCTTATACGGCCTCTTGGCTATCAGTCCTGTTCCCGGCATCAAGTCAATAAGAAACTCCACGTCCCTGTCAGGTGGCATCCCTGGCAGCTCATCCGGAAACACATCGGGATACTCCTTTATTACGGCCACATCTTCTAGGCAACCCCCTTAAGAGAATTCAACTCGGCCACTCCAATACTGGCAGGCGACTTATACCTGATCCTTACTCCCTTTGGTGTGGTGAGTGAAATTGCTCGTTGAGCACAGTCTATCTGACCCTAATGTTCCGACATCCAATCCATGCCCAATATGACATCTAGACCTTGGGATTCTAGTATAACCGGGTGTGCAGGAAATGCATAAGCACCAATTTCTAGTGTCAACCCTCGACATGCTGCACTAGCTATCATCTCTCCCCTAGGGGAACTTACTCTAATTGATCCTCTAAGATCCTCGGTAGGTAGCTTATACTTATCCACAAATGCCCTTGATATGAATGTATGCGATGCACCAGTATCAAAAAGAACAAATGCGATGTGGGTATTGATTGGAAACTTACCAACCACTAGCTCTGGTTCATTCTGAATCTCCTCAACGTTCACATGGTTGACTGTTGCCTTCTGGTTTGCATTAGGCTTGCTTCCTGCTTCAATCCTCTTCTCTGGGCAATTATCAGCATAGTGCCCCATCTTCTTGCACTTGAAGCATTCCACTTCACTGAGATCCCTCCTGCCAGAGCGGTTGTGTCCATTGTTCCTCCCAGAGTTGCTGTTGTAGCTCTTGTGGCCATTGTGGTGGTGGCCATTTCCTCCACGGTGGCGATTGTCACTCCTGTGACCATCGTGGCGATGTCCATTACTTCCACGGTGGTTACGGTCATCTCCGCCATGCTTAGAATATCCAGAGTGTCCATCATAAGAGGTGCGAGCACGGTGGTGTGATCCTGAGGAGTGATGGATGTTCTTCCTCTTACGTCTTTCCACCTGCTGCTGTTTCCCTTCCAGAATTCTGGCCTTGTCCATCAGTTCCTGAAATGTCGGACAATAAACCACACATAGCTGAAGTGAAAGCTCATCACTGAGACCATCCAGGAACCTCTCCCTCCTCTTGGCATCAGTGTCCACATCCTCAGGGGCATAGCGAGAGAGATTGTTGAATTCTTCTATGTAATCCGCCACAATGCGGTTGGTTTGGCGCAGGTTGTGGAATTCCTTCCTCTTTAGACTCATGGTGCTAGCAGATACGTGGTTCGTCCTGAACCCCTCCTCAAACATGGCCTAGGTAACTGTGTCCAGCGGGTGGGTGATTTGGAAGGCATCCCACCAGGAAGCAGCTGATCCTTCCAACAAGTGAGCAACAAACCTCACCTTTTCAGCATCAGTGCAACCAACGGTCACCAAGTCCTTGTTCACAGAACAGATCCAGTCGAGAGCAACCATGGGCTCAGGTGCAGAGGAGAACTTAGCTGGCCTCAGCCTTAGGAACCGGGTGAGAGCATCTCCTTGTGGCTGATTGTTCCCGTTGTTGTTGTTGTTATTGTTGTTCTGAGTTGCCATGAATTGCGTCATCACTTGGGTCAACTGTGCCTGAGCGGCCATGAGCTGAGCTATCTCATCAGGTACTCAGCGAGGATCCATCTGCGGTTCATCATAGGTAAGATTAGAAATAAAGCAACTAAGGAAATATTTCTACCCATGCAACATGCTCAATGCAACAACAGTTCATCCACAACAACCTCAAGAAATCACCACATGAGCAAACACACACACAAACATTGTTCCAGGTTTTCCTTAACAGTATATAGCTACAAAATAATTTAGAAACGCTAGTAACAACATTTGGCAAGGCAAAACAGCAAAATAGGCAAAACTAGAAATCTGGTAGAACAGTTCTGTCCTGTTCATGAATTTTTTGCCTGACTTAAAAGCGTCAGGAATTTTTGCTGATTTTTTTTCTCAGATTTTTCTCAGTTACCAATAAAACATGAAAAATCTTACAGTACAGCAGACTCAGCAGAAAACTACAGCAGTAAAAACACGAAATTTACTCAAACTTGTCCAAAAATCATTTAATAAATCTCACGAAAATTCCTGGAACTTCAAGGTACTTAACTGAGCATTCTAAACACAATAAGCTAATAGTGCAGAATTTTATATTGATCGATGTCTAAGACTAACGAACATCCCTAACAAAGACTAGTTTTGGAGGACCATCTCTAGCTATTTGATGAACAGGTTGCAATAGGTTCTGGAGTCCATGCTGACGCTTTGATCCTCGTGCATGCCACGGTGGTGGCGTGTACACCTCTTCTGAGTCTTCTTCACTTGAGTCCTCGAATTCCACCTCTTCGAGGTCCTCCTCCTTGCTTTCTTCAACAAAAGTGCCTGCTGCATCTCCTCCATCATCGTCATCGCTTCCTTCATCATCACTGCCTACATCATCATCATTGTTACCTCCACCACCATTGTTACCTCCATCACCATTATCCGCATCATCATCATCATCATCATCACTATCATCATCACCATCATTCCCATCATCACCATTACCATTATTTGGTGGAGGATTTTGCTGTGCTTGAAGGGCAGCAATCTGGGCAGCCATATCCATAATGGTTTGATCACGCTCAGCCACAACTTGATTCCTTTCCACAATGGTTTGGTTCAGCGTTGTAATCGTGGCATCTCTACCAATGAGGGCTTGCTCCATGGTATTCACAGCAGTGTGCAAGGTTTCCATCTCATACCCTTGCAAATGCACAGTGCCCTGAAAATAATCCAACTCCTCCTTTTGCTGCATCACGTTCTCTTCTTTCTCCCAAGCTTTAATCTCCATGTCTTCTATGTGCTTCTCATGGAGTGGCATGTTGTTCCGATTACCTGTGGTAACCATCACGTTCCCATCCTCATTCTGACTTCCAAACTCAAGGAAGGGTGAACCTGCTGGCAGTCGGTGTCGGTGGAGATAGCACAGGTGTGACAGTGTCTCATGCATGGCCGACTCCACTCCTTGCTCCCAGGTAAGGTACTTCTTGGTGCGGTTCAGGTTCTCAATACCAGGCACGGTGGGATCTGCAAGAACAATAGCGGTGATCTCCCATACGCGATCTCCAGGCACATAGGTGTTCATCCTCCTCCCTTTGAACATCGGCATTAGCATGCCCAGTGTATGGCAAAGCTCCGCCAACTCTCTTGCGAAGGGTCTTAGTGATATGAGCTCAACATACTCAACTCTGGTGGCATCTCCCATCTATCAATTGTAAAGAGGAAAGAGTGAGAGCAGCAAAGGAAAATAATTTACTAGAATGAAAGGCATAAGAATAAAGACAGAATTTAAAATAGGCTTAAGTAAATATAAGGCTTCCTATTCCAATCCTAGGTCACGATCCTATAGTCAACACACTACTCTGATACCATCTGAAACGGTACAACCTGGAAGGATTGCACCTCTATGTATAACGCTAATCCCTGGATCGGTTCATTGGCATACATAGCATCGATAAACATCAAATAATTAACTGTGCATCATTATTACAATGGTATGATCTAGAATATTGCATTTATTACAAAGTTTGCAATGCATAATGCTTGCACAAATAAACAAGTAGCAGAATAGATAGCATAAATAAAGTAGCTCCAGTCTCCATTAGACGCCACAGGCGAACAAAATGTTGAGTGGAGGGTCGCAACCAACACTACTACTCAGAGTAACCGGAAGAGTAACCTGCAACATGAAACGTAATAGCCCTAAAGGGTCAGCACTTGGAATGCACTGGCAAGTGGAACAATGAGAGAAACAACAAGACTAAATAGCTATATGCATATCTGGCTTGTGGGGTTCAGGCTTAGTTGCAGCAGCAAAATACTTTATCCTACCATTTTTAAATCATTTGTAAAGCATTTAATCTTCATCAAACAACCCAATTAAGTTTCAACCACAAGTTTTAGCAATTACAAGTTGGAATGAATGAGAACATGTCATAGCACCCACAATTTAGCAACTCAATCGTCCATTACCGGGGACATGGCTAAGCACTTAGTTTTACGCCCTGCAGGGGTTGCACACTTTACCCATATGACTTGGTCGACCCGCTCGTACCATGACACGCATATTGAGTCATGATAGGGAGAAGCCCAAGAAGAGACAATTCGGGAAGTAGCTCCCCAAGCCCATCCATGCACCGTACCAACCTATCACATTCACTACATCTCTAGATACGAAGAACTCGGGTTGCCACGACCTACTAAGTCCATCCAGCCACTCATAACTCACTGGCATATGGCTGTACACGTAAGCCACCAAATCGAGACACTAATCATTTCTCAGAAACCTGGGTGGCCATCCACAAGTGAGCTACTCGGGTAAACCATAGACATGGGCCCGGCATCCACGAACCAAGCAATTACCAATCCACCCAGAGAGTTCATTAATTAAGTTGTTTTCAAACTTCCCAAACACGTTCTTTCAAAACAATCTTTGTCATGGTGTATCCCACCCTCGTCTACATAAGCACAACTACTTACGACGGCTCACCTAACGAGATAGGCTATGACATAATAGGATATAGCATAAAAATAGATAAAACTTGTAAAACAAAACGAGCTACAATGCATATAGAAAGTAAATAGGACATTTATGAAGCTCCACTTGCCTTGGTAGTTGCCAGAGTCAAAAGCACACGGGTTACAATCCTCACAATCTACACGAAAGCAATTCAACCAAATAAACAAACCACACATAGAGATCAACAAATGCAACACAATGCATGCATGGCACTTTAATAAAGCTTCAGTAATTTAGTTACGTTCTCTGATCAATGCTACTATTGAATGATGCATGGGAAAACTTTTAATGCAAAGGAAAACAATTTGAGCATAAAAAGGGACTAGCTAATAGGCTTTTAGTCGAAACATTAAACTAACGCTGTAAACAGTGTTGTTCAAGTGTGACAAAATTACTACTAGACAGATAGCTCAAATTAGAGCCTAGACCAAAAGGATTTACTCCAAAAAGATTTACAGATCTTTTTCTGCGAATTTAATACCACTTTAAGACTTTTTATAACCTCAGGAAAATACCTACAGTAAACCTGAGATATTATTGCGGAATAAAATTCTACACAATTTTGTGAATCCAAAGATACCTTATTTGCAATTTTTGGCCAAGTAGATCTATTCCTATGAATTTTTAAAGTTATACAAAATCTCTGCCTTTTTATAAATTTCTGGAAAACCTGAGGGGAATATTCCTGGGAATATTCCTGCTGACGGGTGGGGTCCGGCTGACGCGGCGCTGACCGGTCAGCGGTTGACCGGCCAGTCAACGGCCGATCTAGGCCGTCCATGCGCGATCGAGCGACCGGGAGCGACTACGGCGGGGGCTCACCTGGCGACGGCGGGCGGCGCTCCGGCGAGGTTCGGCGGCGGCGGAGTGGCCCACGAGGTGCGGCAAGGGGCGGCGGGTGCAAGGGTGGGGTCAGCACGGATGGCGGCAGCGGCGATTCGCCGACGGAGTGGCGGCGGCTCGCGGACTCCGGCTCGCGGACTCCGGCTCGCGGACTCCGGTTTCGGCGGCTCGCGGGCTAAGGGTAAGGAGGGGAAAAAGACGGCGGTGGCGAGAGCTTTAAAGGGGGCAAAAGAAACGTGAGATTTCAGCACCGAATCACTAAGGAAAATGGACGAGCAGTTCGTCCCTGCAACAGACTCGGTGACGGTGATCTCCAGGCCAAACACGCGCCACTCGTGCGGCTGGCAGGCGGGGTCCACGGTCAGGGGAAAAGAAAAAAATAAAAGAAAGGAAAAGGGAAAAGGGGAGAAGGAAAGAGGCCACGCGAAGCCCCGGGTGGGCTGGCTGGCCTCTCGCCCATCAATGGCTGTTTCTCTTTTTTTTCTTCCTTTTCTTTTTAATATTTTCTGCTCTGCTGTTAACTCTGAAACTGTCTGTTTTTCTGAATTTCCTGAACCTGAAATTCAGTCCAAACCAAAACTAGTATAACTTTTGATCTATAGCTCCGAATCGAGCAAAACAAGTTTCTACGGGTTCGTAGTTGAAAACTCTATGCAACTAAGCATCTAGAATGACTATATAGTGTCAACCAAGCATATTCTAGGTAAAAACCCTAATAGGCTTGCAAATAAGAGGAACTAGCAAAGAAAAGGGGTTTTGGCAAAAAGCTTTCAAAACTGAATTTTATCAAAGATGAACATGACGCAATGCCATGCAAGTATGCAGTACCAAATCTAGAATTTGGGATGTGACATCTGGCATCTGATGACTTCCGGAAAAATATGCACTTTTGCTTTTGTCCCGTCCAATTCCGAGAATATTCATTTTCTGACTTTCCTCGAACCAAAAACAGCAGAAAACAGGCAGCTGGCACTGTGGCTCTTGTTAATAGGTTAGCCCAAGAAATCATATGAAAAGTACTCCAAAGTGTGGACAAAACACAAGAAAGTGGATAAAACCAAGCATGGCACATCAAAAATTATAGATACATTTGCAATGTATCAACATCCCCAAGCTTAACTCCTGCTCGTCCTCGAGTAGGTAAGTGATAAAAAGAAAGAATAATTTTTAGGTGACATGCACCATCAAAGACTTGATAAAAGTATTTGTAAATCATTCAAAGTTGGGATCATAGTACTTCAACCATAACATGAAAGACAAAGTTCTAGCAATAAGAGAAAGAAACTATGATGCAACATGAAAATGCACAAACAAAAGATTCATGAATAACAATGCTTTGCAAGACATTTGTTTGTTTCACATAAAGAAAACATAGCATAATATCATTCAGCTTGTCCCTCATAGAGTAGCAAATATAAATGCATAGGACACCTTCAAAGTTCATAAGAGTGACTAGATACAAATAGTTTAAAACAAGCAATATCAAGTTATGCATCAATCAACTAGTCTTGGGACAATGTACATAGAACTAAGAATGGCCACTATGCTCTCAAAGTAAGTGCATAAAGATAGAAGGTGGAGACTCAATATAATGGTGGAATAAAGGCCTTCATAAAAGGAAGCAGGGATTCAAGTCTCATAAAGAGCTTCGAAAAATTATGGTACTTATAGCTTTCAGCTCTCATTGCCCCTATCATAAGCATCTTGAAGTGATTAAGGTTAAAGTGAACAAACTATGGTGTACATGCTTGACGAAGTATAAGTAAGAAATCTCATGTCCCTTGTATACGAGGGCCGCTCCTCATGCTACTCAAGTTTAGTCACCGGTAAGTTCTTGTCATTGTAAGTACATGTGTATCATAGAGAACATAACGGGTACCCCTTGCCCGATGACACGGAAGAATCCCCATATCAATATGACAAGGCAAGCAGACAACGAGCATCTCAACAATCTTCTTATTTACCATGGGAATATGGTGCTTTTTTCTCTCTTTCCTCTTTTCATAATCTTTTTTTTCTTTTTCTCTTTTTTCTCAATATAGGACTCTTTTTTTATAAGAAGAATGCTTCATAGACAGCTCATTATGGTTACGCTGCAGGTTTCCACCATGTCAGCATGGATTAGACCAGCGGCCCAGGCGTTTCTCTAACACATATAAATAACTCCATGGACTTACAAGCTCCCCTTTCATTTCACACCGACGACATCCATATACAAAAGAGCATGATATCAACTAGGTACAAGTACCAAGTGCAATGTTGAAAGCGTTCCCCATGAAAGCATGGTTCTGCTAATTCCCAACAAATAAATGCAAGCATATACAACATAGACGACACAATGGTTCAAGTTTATTAAGGGAAAGTAAAGTAAAGTGTGCCATCAAGTTCGTGAGAGCTTTAATCACTAGTTTTCTCATAACAAGTTTAATTTGGAAGGTAAACAAAAGCATGAATATACTTGGAATAGCATAAGCTAGTAGGTAGGTATGGTGGACTCTTTGGAATAACTTGGTTTAGGGAGTTGGATGCATGAGTGGAACTCATACTTGGTTGTGGAGTCTAGCAAAAGACTGGGATCGACAAACTAAGAGAGCAATAATGGCCATAATCATGCAGAGCAACAAAAGATCATTGATCAAAGCATAAAGTGATACTACAAGTTGAAAACTAAAGGATCACAAAGGCTTATGGTGACTTGAGATAGTCATAACATGGTGTGAGCATGCGCCAAGTCAACCCAAATAAAGCATCAAAGGAGAATACCACTATACTATGCTTTAATATGCTAAAACAACGCATGATTCATCCAAGGCACATTAAGAAATCTCAATTGTTTATAACAAGTCATGCTACAAAAAATAATACTAAGCATAAAGCCAAAACAATATCAAGCATGGCATGACAAAGCATAGGCCACAGTAAAAAACAAGCCCTTTTTACCACATAAGCATGAACTTTCCTACTCTTTTCCAAACCAAACCAAACTATTTGCAAACCAATGTATGAAAGATGGGGGTCCAACCAATTTATTCAGCAAACTAAGCAAAAAAGCAAACAAAAATCCAAAATGAAAAAGAAGACGCTCCAAGAACAACACAACTGTGCATGAAACAATAAAAATGAAGCGTTTGAAGAAACCTGGGATTTTTATTGATGAAGAAGGGGATGCCTTGGGCATCCCCAAGCTTTGACGCTGTTAATTCTTGGATATTTCTTGGGGTGAAATGCGTGGCATCACCAAGCTTGAGCTTTAGTCCATCCTTCATCTCATTACTCATTCCTTCCATACACCTGGAATATTTTCTTCATACAAAACTTCACACAATCTTTATTAGCAACATTAGTGCACTCAAGATAAATAATTCTTAAGGTTCAGTTCTAACACCAAATAAACTTCCATTAGAACACTAGATACTGTAGCACTTCCCTCAAAAAGCTCAATTCCCCAAAAGAACTCAAAAAGGAACCAACAAGAAGCAAATGCAGAAAATGGCAGAAATCTGTCAAAACAGTCCAGCAAGGAAAGACGAATTTTTTTGAAGACCTTATATTGCTCAAATATAGAAGTGTTTAACTAACTAAAGTTAGATAATAACCTGAGGCAGAAGTACAAAAATTCACGCCTCAAAAAGATGTTCAGAGATTTTACACGAATTTTTACGGTGAAGCAGAGAAATCTGTTTCGGGACAGCTACTTTCCCAATCATTACTTCTCTCTCATTAGACGTTACTCTTGGCACAAAAAGCAAATAAAAAGGATAAGGAGCTGTTATTACTGAAGTAATAACTTCCAAGACTCATCTAAAACTTTTGGGTTATCTCCCAATAAGTATTTTTCTTTAACGCCTTTAAGTTAGGCATAAGAAGCAAGAAAGAATCAAGTGTTCTCAAATGAAGAAGCATTAAGATCAATACCAGAAATATTTTCAACAAGGCAAGGTATATCATCCAAATAAGTTCTAGAGGATCCTCTCTCAATGCTCTTAGGTTTACTATTCTCATCAAAAGGGTTTGCAGGAACAATCCAATCAAGATTCTTTTCTATGGCATCATGTATTGCTACTAGTTTAAAGGGTATTGGTATCTTAGGTTCCTCCCCATTAGGTTCAGTTTTGTTCATCTTTTCTCGTGTACCAACAACATATACACATGATCCTAGCATATTGAAATGTTCAAAGACTTTCCTAGCTTCCTTGGAAACATCATAGAACTCCTTAAACAAAGTTTCTAGAATAAAATCCCTCTTTTCAGGGTCCTCAATTTCTCTAAGCTTAAGAAACATTATTTTCATTAAGGGGTTGAGGTTAAAAAACCTAGCTTCTAACATATGAATTAAAGAAGCTGCAGCAATCTCATAGTTTGGAGCAAGTTCTACAAGGGATCTATCCTCGGTATCTTCATGTTTGCTAACATGATTAAATAATTCTTCAATATTATCTTTCCCAATTATAGAACCACTACCAATTGAAAGGTCTTTCAGGGTGAATTTGGGGATCAACATGGTGAGCTAAGGAAGAGGTGACAACTAAAGGAGACTTAATTTTTTTGTGTTTTCAAATAAGAAACCAAACTACTAAAACTATTTTTTTTGTGTTTTTATAAAGAAACAAGCAAACAAAGCAAAAAGAAACTAAGCAAAACAAAAATAACAAAGTAAAGAGATTGGTTATGAGGGACTCCCCGTGTGAAGATGTCCTTGACTCCCCGGCAACGGCGCCAGAAAAATGCTGGTGCGATGTTGGCGTGGGAGTTTCTTCTTCTTCGTTCCCCGGCAATGGCGCCAGAAAAATGCTGGTGCGATGTTGGCGTGGGAGTTTCTTCTTCTTCGTTCCCCGGCAATGGCGCCAGAAAAATGCTTGATGGCTCCGTGCTAATGTAGAGCTCGTTGGGAACCCCAAGAGGAAGGTATGATGAGCACAACACCAAGTTTCCCTCAGTTATGAAACCAAGGTTTAATCGAACCAGTAGGAGAAAGGAAACACCCCAAAGGTGTTACTAGCTGAGCCTTGGCAGGGCGCACTACCGGTGCTAGTAGCAATGTGGAGACCTGCACAACACAACCACGTAACTCATCCCCAACTTCATGGCGAGGTTGTCAATCTCACCGTGTTTTGCTGAAAACAAAGGATTAAACGTATCCAGTGGAAAGAAGTAATAGTTTGCAGAAAGTAAACACAAAGCGGTAAACAGTTTATAGATTGTATGTAAAAGAAAAGGACCGGGATCCATAGTTCACTAGAGGTGGCTCTCCTTAGATAGATAACATGCTGGGTGAACAAATTACAGCGGGGCAATTGACAAACATCGAGAAAGCAATACATGCATATACTAATCATCTTGACTCCTTTGAGATTTGATTGGGCATTACAATATTATACATAGACCGCCATCCAACTGCATCTATGACTAATAATCCACCTTCAGGTTATCATCCGAACCCCCTCCAGTATTAAGTTGTAAGCAACAGATTATTGCTTTACGAATTGCGTGTAAAGTAAACAATACGATTGTTCTATGAACAAAGGATTGTTCTTTTCTCCCTAGTAGCAACAACACATCTAGTACCTTAGAGATTTCTGTCACTTCCCCAGATTACCAGAGGCATGAACCCACTATCGAGCATAAAGACTAACTCTTGGAGTTTCTAGCATCTACTTGGCCAAGATAGCTACTAACAACAGAAAGCATGCAAGATCACAAATAACAAAGACATGATAGGATCAATAATCAATCTGAAATAGCATCTCAATATCCATCGGATCCTCGCAAACACAACATGTATGGATTACAAATAGATGATCTTGATCATGAACGGAGCTCACAAGATCTAGACATGAAAGCACAAAGGAGAAGAACCAGCCATCTAGCTACTACATGGATCCGTAGTCCAAGGATGAACTACTCACACATCACACCGGAGGCTTGCATGGTGATGAAGAAGTCCTCCAGGCAGAATTCCCCTCTCCGGCAAGGTGCCGGGAAGTGTTGGAGATATGCCCAAGAGGCAATAATAAAGTAGGTTATTATCATATCTTCATACTTATGATAAATGTTTACATTCATGCTATAATAGTATTAACAAGGAAACCATTAATACTTGTGTGATTTGTAAACTTAATTTGAAGTCCCTAGTATAGCCTCTATACTTCACTAGCTTGTTGGTTGATTGATGATTGTGGTTTCCATATCATGAACATTGAGATGTTATCAACAACAAGATCATATCGTTAGGAGAATGATATGGTGGACATACTCCTATAGATAAGCGTAGCATAAAGATCAAGTCATTTCAATAGTTCAATTGCTATATGCTTTCTAATACATAGTAACCTAATTCCTTCGACCATGAGATCATGCATATCACCTTTACCGGATGGATGCTTTGATGTCATCAAACACCACACCGTAACAGGGTGGCTATAAAAGTGGCATTGAGTGTTCGGAAAGTATTGGTTGAAACACATGGATCAAGAGTGGGATTTGTCCATCCATATGACGGATAGATATACTCTGGGCCCTCTCGGTGGAATGTCATCCAATTAGCTTGCAAGCATGTGACTGGCTCACAAGGGATCACATATCACGGGAACGAGAAAAGAGTACTTATCAGTAACGAGGTTGAACTAGGTATGCAGAGATACCGACGATCATAACCTCGGATAAGTAACATATCGTGAGACAAAGGGAAATTGGTATCGTATGTAAGTGGTTCATTCGATCGCAAAGTAATCGTAGAAATATGTGGGAGCCATATGATTTCCAGATTCCTCTATTGGTTATTGTTCGGAGAAGTGTCTCGATCATGTCCGCATAATTCACGAACCGTAGGGAGACACACTTAAGGATTGACGTTGTTTTGAGTAGTTATGGTATTATGAGAAAGAGACCGAATGTTGTTCGAGTCTCGGATGGGATCCGGATATCACGAGGAGATCCGGAATGGTCCGGAGAATAAGATTCATATAAGGAAAGTCCTGCTTTGGAGTTGGGGAATGGTTCGGTGTTTTCATCGGGAATGTTCTAGAAGGTCCGGAATGTCCGGCACGGGGGAAGGGTACATGAATGTGTCATTGTAAGTTGGAATGATTGCATCATGTACTAAGTGTTCTTGCTGTCCCAAATAAAGGATTAAATTAAATCCTAAATTGAAAAGTCAAACGGCTAGTTTGAAAGTCAAACGGCAATTTTGGGAAGTGGGAAGAGAGGAGGATTGGTGGAGGCCGAATTGGAGGAGGGTTCCTCCTTGGCCGGGCGCCCACCAAGCCGACTTGGGAGGGACTCTCCCCTTGGCCGGCCCTCCCACCTATATAAGGAGGCAGGGCTCCTCCTAGCACACACAAGTTTCCACCTCTAATCTCCGGTTTAGAGCCGTTTGGTTTAGAGCTTCTAATTGCTTTAGCCAGCGGTTTAGAGCCTTCTAATTGGTTTAGAGCCTTCTAATTGGTGTGTCTAATTACTAGACCACTAATAGCCTCTCTCATAAGCTCCACCATACTACTTAAGCGGCTTAAGCTCAAGGGATTTCCCTCTACTTCGGTACCACGCCAGGCTGCCGGAATCGCGAGGAGAGTGCTACAACCTCCGCTGCCTGGAACAAGGAGAGAAAGGTCTTCGCCGAGTAATCAACGTGTGACCGACTACGGGAGCGCTGCTGGAACGTGGGCGCTGGAAGGATCGTCACGCGATCTTGAGATCGGAAAGAGTCGACTACATCACCCACGAGAATCTGCTCTCGTTAACCGCTTTGGAATCATCGAGGGTGAGTTCCTCTATCGACTCGTTGCTACAATATAGTAGATAGATCTTGGCTTGTTTGTTTGTATGCGATAGAAATTTTTTGTTTTCCATGCTACGAACCCTACAAAGGGTATCGAGCCGTGTCTATATGTAGATCTGTTGCACGAGTAGAACACAATGGTCATTGTGGGCGTTGATGCTTTATTGTAGATTGCTTTTGTGTACTTTGCATCTTGCGGTATGTTGGGATGAAGCGGCCGGCTAACCTTACATGACATCGTTCATGAGACTTGCTCCACGCTTGACATGCAACTCAGATTGCATAAGTGGCTTTATGGTGCCTGTTTCTCCTAGCATAGTAAAGATCCAATTTACAACGGGTAATCAACAATGCTAGTATCAATGTTGTGGTTCTTGTTCGTAGGTTAGAACGACACTTATGGAAAGCCCCAAACCACGTAAAATATGCAAAGAAAGTAGAAGCGTCTAACTTTGTTTTTCAGGGGTGTGCAGTGATGTGATATGGCCATGATTGTGATTATATTTGATGTATGCAATGTTCCTTATTGTAAGTTGGCAACGCAGGAGCCAAATGGTTGTCTTTAATTTCTGTTAAGACCTGCGTGTCTATTCAAAATAGTTGTAATAGTTGAAGCTGGTGGACGACAACCATGAAGAAGCATCATTGACCTTGATGCTATGCCGGTGATGATGGAGATCATGTTCGTGCTTGAAGATGGAGATCGGAAGCATAAAGAAGAAAGGCCATATCATATCACATATTATGAATTGCATGTGATGTTAATCCTTTATGCATCTTGTATTGCTTAGTAGACGGTAGCATTATAAGATGATCCCTCATGCACATAAATTTCAAGTTCTAAAGTGTTCACCCTTAGTATGCACTTGCCAAAGCTTGCTGCTCAAGCACCACGTGATGATCGGACGTCTTTGATTCCGCGGTGAATACAACGTAAGCAAGCCAGATTTGCTTATGCGGTAGCTAAGGTTTGATCTTGACGAGCCTAGCATGTATGCATGGCCTCAGGAACACGGATTGCCGAAAGGTAGAGCATGAGTCATATAGTAGATATGATGAACATGTTGATTGTTCGCCATTAAAGCTATATCAACTCTCGTGATGATCGGTTTTGATGTGGTGGATTTGGTTCGTGTGATCACTAAAACAATGTGAGGGATATTGTTTTGAGTGGGAGTTCACCTAGATTAATTTAATTATTAATTAGAACTCAATTTATCATAAACTAAATCAAAGTGAATTTGCATAGTTGTTGTAGTCATTGGCATCCGTTTACCACCTTGCGCTTAGTTATAATTGAGATGATAGAACTATAGAATTCTGGTTAGTTACTTTACTGGTATCGTATTGTTTTGAAGTGTTAATCTAAAGTTTAAAAGTCCTATTGCAAACTTTCAGTAATTTCCGGTTACTCCATAAAGTTTAATAATTAGTATTAAAACAAGAGTGACAATTCCAAGTGTTAGTGTTTGAGTATCATGTTTGTCTCCATGATTCTTGATATTCAAAGGATTGTCTTAATATCAAGGTTATCTAGGATCTGAAAGAGTTGTTTCAGAAACCATGATGTGTGGAAGATATTGTGATATCTGAAATGAAGTTTTGGTTACAACATGATAGAGTATAATATGGCAAAAGTCATGTTCTCATATTTGATGAGAATTTGCAAAAGGTTGGAGACACTAGTTGTCCTAATCTTCCAAAAGGTTTTGGAGAGCAACATTATACTCACGATTCACCGTTATAAGCTAAAGTAGCTTGATCATGGATAAATCCATGATGAAGGTGAATATTTGATGTAGGTAAAATGTTTACTACACCAAGAGTTAACTAAAGAAAGGAATTTGAAAGAACACCAAACATTTGATAATGGTGATCTACTTCAAAGTGCAAGTCCAAAGACATTGGTATTTAACTATACACGCTTCGGACTATGTGTCATATGTATGACTCCACTATTGATGTTGATAGATTCTTTCAAACAGAAAAGGAAATACTGAAAGAGAATCTCATAAGTATATGGCAGAAAAGAAAAGACTAGAATTGTTCAGCTTAAGTATATGGATGATATACATGTTATGGCTATATTCTTTGCTTATTAAACAATGTGGTTCTTAAGTATTTGATACTGAATTTGTTGGTGTGAATCGTCATACAAAACAACACAATTCATGAACTACAATGGCCTAAGTAACTAGCAAAAGAATATGTGATGATGTTTATCGAGAACAAATAAAGGGTTGTTGTGTTGCTCGTTAAACATCAAAGCTTGCCTTCAAGATTTGTTTTATCAGGTATTATGAGAACAAAAGGGTTGTTCAAATAATTGCCGTAATCCATAAAAGATGGATGATTCACAAATCTCGTTGGAGAAATCACATCCATAAAACTAGTGCTAAAATTGTCGAAAGACAAATTGATTGAAAGATCACTTAGGAAGTGACATCGCCGTTTAAATTATATTGGAAAGAAAACATGAAGAAACTCCATGTGGATGGAATTTTGGAGTCTTTTGATTTTGATCAAATAACGCTTGTGAAACTTTCCTAGAGATAATTAAAACTTCGTTCATAGGCCAAAAGGGAATGAATGACTAGCTTATTGGAACTTGTGCATATTGTTGTATGAACTCCATTATGTGTAGTCAAGAGCGATGGATTTCAACTTCATATGCTTTCTCCGAAAATTTGAGTGAATATGTGAATATTTACTTAATAAGGATGAAGTGTGAAATATTTGAAAAGTTCGAAAGATTTTCAAGATGAAGTGCAAAATCATTGTAACAAGAATATAAATAGTTTATGATAAGATCATAAAGGAAGATATTTGAGTTACAAGTTTAGCATAATACCTAAGATTTAAGGAATCGTTCCGTGGATTTGCATTTCGAAACACCATAAGAGTATGGAGTGTTAGAGATATGTAATTAAAACCTTGTTTGACATGGTAAGATCAAAGGTATAATATATAGAACTGCCATTATATTTTAAAGATTAAAAGCTTTAGAGACTACCGTTTTCCACTAAAAGAGCTCCATCATAATCCGCTGAAATGACACCATATAAGGTTATGGTTTGGGATAAAACCCAAGTAGTCCTTTCTTAAACATTGGTATGCTATGCATAAGAAAGATGTTTGCAACCAAAGTCGGATAAACCTGTCTTTGTATTACTGTTAAGTATTCCTCCATAAACACCGGAGACAAAAGTGTTTGTCGCTTAGAACGTCAAGTTTCTTTGAGAAGGAATTTTTCGTGAAAAGTTAAGTGGGAGGACAATAGAACTTTGATAAGGTTAAAAGAACCTTAGCTATATGTGCAAAGTTGCGCACAGAAAAGTGTTAGGAGGCAGCAACAATGCTCATGGCTCACGTGCCTCAAAGGTTGTGGTCACGGAGGTCTAAGTTTCTATTGAAACAAGTAGGTCGGAATAACAATCAAATACCAAGATTTGAGGGTTGAATCATTATTTGAGAATAATGAACCTACTACATGCAAAGAAGCGATGATGGGCCCTGACTCCGTCAAATGGCTTGAAGCCATATAATCCGTGATAGTTCCATACGAGAAATCAAGTTTTGAACTTGAAGGACCCTCGAAAAAGGTGTAAGACCTTGCAGTTGTGTTTGGATCTATAAAGAAGTAGACATGGATGTTTCACATCTATGAAATAGTCGACATATTGGGAAAGAGTTCACAATAATGTTCAAAGGTTGTATATGACAAGATTTGATCTTTCATAGCGATTTTTAGTCTAGACGGATTAATGTAGCAACCACTACATATAATTTGTTATGTGGTAGTAGAATAAACAAAACAAGTTCTTCTAAAAGAATGGTTACCTAGGACGTGTGCATGACACGGTCCAAAGGGTTTTGTTAATTCAAAGGATGCTAAAAGCATATGCAAACTTCAATGGTTGAAGTAAGCATAGCGGAGTTGGAATCTTCACTATGATGAAACTGTTAAAAGAGTTTAATTTCATCAGAGACAATGAAGATGCTTGCATTTGCAAGAAATTAAGTGGGAGCGCTAAGACATGTTTCTAATACATTATGTGGAAGACATATTGTTGATTGGAAATAATGTATCTTTTATTTACACATATTAAGAATTTCATCCCGATGAAAGACTTAGGCAAAACCCAAATATTTGGCATCAATAGACGCTAATATGGTTGTGCCAGAAGTACATAGACGAGATATTGAATGAATTCAATATAGAAACTACAAGAAAGGTTCTTGTTGCACGAAAGGATTGAAAGAGTTCAATGTTGATGATATATTCAAGTGTATTGGCACTTGGTAAGTGAAACAAAGATTCAAGTATAGATTGATACTTGATGTATGAAATCACAAAGAGTATTTATATCAATCATACTGTGATATGTACAAATCCAGATATGTCCTATGCTATAAATATTATGAGCATATACCAGAATGATTCATAAGATGATCATTGGACGATAGTAAGGATATTCTTATGATCTTTTGGAAGAACTAAGAGTATATTATTTGTAGAAGTGACAAATAGATGGTTAGTTCATTGTAAAAGTACTACATTGATACTAGTTTTGTCACAAAGTACAAATTAAGTTTATCTCAATCTAAATTAAGGGTGGCACAATATAATGGAAAGTGAGTTCCATAATGGATTTGGATGAGTTCCAAAGTTAAGACATTGTGACAGATACTTCAACAAAAGGCTAAGTATATGACTGCTATTATAGCAGCAAAAGAGGGCATTTGTGTCAAGTAGTTTGTTATCAAACTAAGTGTAGTTCACAGCGGGATAATACTATGAAGATATATTATGCGACAATATTATCAACATGTTTTAACCCCAAAGAACTAAAGGTCACACCGAAAGACCAAATCATACAAAGCCATCTCATTAGAGAATGAGTGATGCGTGAGAGCAAAGACATGCAATTACACACGGACTGGAAGTGTCGATCCGAGATCGATTAACCACTAGCAATCGTGTACATACAACACCAGAAAGCCATAGGTGTTGAAAACACAAAGGTTTGAAACTAGATTATTGACTCTAGTGCAAGTGGGAGACTGTTGGAGATATGCCCAAGAGGCAATAATAAAGTAGGTTATTATCATATCTTCATACTTATGATAAATGTTTACATTCATGCTATAATAGTATTAACAAGGAAACCATTAATACTTGTGTGATTTGTAAACTTAATTTGAAGTCCCTAGTATAGCCTCTATACTTCACTAGCTTGTTGGTTGATTGATGATTGTGGTTTCCATATCATGAACATTGAGATGTTATCAACAACAAGATCATATCGTTAGGAGAATGATATGGTGGACATACTCCTATAGATAAGCGTAGCATAAAGATCAAGTCATTTCAATAGTTCAATTGCTATATGCTTTCTAATACATAGTAACCTAATTCCTTCGACCATGAGATCATGCATATCACCTTTACCGGATGGATGCTTTGATGTCATCAAACACCACACCATAAGGTGGCTATAAAAGTGGCATTGAGTGTTAGGAAAGTATTGGTTGAAACACATGGATCAAGAGTGGATTTGTCCATCCATATGACGGATAGATATACTCTGGCCCTCTCGGTGGAATGTCATCCAATTAGCTTGCAAGCATGTGACTGGCTCACAAGGGATCACATATCACGGAACGAGAAAAGAGTACTTATCGAGAACGAGGTTGAACTATGTATGCAGAGATACCGACGATCATAACCTCGGATAAGTAACATATCGTGAGACAAAGGGAAATTGGTATCGTATGTAAGTGGTTCATTCGATCGCAAAGTAATCGTAGAAATATGTGGGAGCCATATGAATTTCCAGATTCCTCTATTGGTTATTGTTCGAGAAGTGTCTCGATCATGTCCGCATAATTCACGAACCGTAGGGAGACACACTTAAGGATTGACGTTGTTTTGAGTAGTTATGGTATTATGAGAAAGAGACCGAATGTTGTTCGAGTCTCGGATGGGATCCGGATATCACGAGGAGATCCGGAATGGTCCGGAGAATAAGATTCATATAAGGAAAGTCCGTTTGAGTTGGGGAATGGTTCGGTGTTTTCATCGGAATGTTCTAGAAGGTCCGGAATGTCCGCACCGGGGAAGGGTACATGAATGTGTCATTGTAAGTTGGAATGATTGCATCATGTACTAAGTGTTCTTGCTGTCCCAAATAAAGGATTAAATTAAATCCTAAATTGAAAAGTCAAGCGGCTAGTTTGAAAGTCAAACGCAATTTTGGGAAGTGGGAAGAGAGGAGGATTGGTGGAGGCGAATTGGAGGAGGGTTCCTCCTTGGCCGGGCGCCCCAAGCCGACTTGGGAGGGACTCTCTCCCTTGGCCGCCCTCCCACCTATATAAGGAGGGGCAGGGCTCCCTCCTAGCACACACAAGTTTCCACCTCTAATCTCCGGTTTAGAGCCGTGTTGGTTTAGAGCTTCTAATTGCTTTAGCCAGCGGTTTAGAGCCTTCTAATTGGTGTGTCTAATTACTAGACCACTAATAGCCTCTCTCATAAGCTCCACCATACTCGCACCGGCTTAAGGCGAAGCTCTGGGATTTCCCTCTACTTCGGTACCACGCCGTTGTCTGCGGAATCGCGAGGAGAGTGCTACAACCTCCGCTGCTGGAACAAGGAGAGAAAGGTCTTCGTCAGTACGAACGTGTGACCGATCAAGGGAGCGCTGCTGAACGTATGGCTTGGAAGGATCGTCTACGCGATCTTGAGATCGGAAAGAGTACGACTACATCACCCACGAGAATCTGCTCTCGTTAACCGCTTTGGAATCATCGAGGGTGAGTTCCTCTATCGACTCGTTGCTACAATCTAGTAGATAGATCTTGGCTTGTTTGTTTGTATGCGATAGAAAATTTTTGTTTTCCATGCTACGAACCCCTACAGGAAGAGCTTCAGATCCCTCCCGATCTAGGTATGGAGATGACGGCGGCTACAGACTCTTTCATGGATTTTTGATCGGGTTCTTAGGGTTTTCGTCCCGAGGGCCTCTTATAGGCGGAAGGGGAGGCCGAGGGGGTGCCGGAGGCGGCCATACCACCCCCTGGCGCGGGCCAGGCTGGGCCGCATGGCCAGGTGGTGTGGTGGCCCCTGGCCCCTCTCTGTCTCATACTTTGGCATCTGATGACTTCCGGAAAAATAGGCACTTTGGCTTTTGTCCTGTCCAATTCCGAGAATATTCATTTTCTGACTTTCCTGGAACCAAAAACAGCAGAAAACAGGCAGCTGGAACTGTGGCTCTGGTTAATAGGTTAGTCCAAGAAATCATATGAAAAGTACTCCAAAGTGTGGACAAAACACAAGAAAGTGGAAAAAACCAAGCATGGAACATCAAAAATTATAGATACATTTGCAATGTATCATGCAGCGGTGGATGATGAAGATCGATGCCTTAGCCTCCCGGATCTGCACAGGGTGAAGATGGATCCCTGGCGGATGAGTTCCCCCTCCAGATGCCTTCCAGAGGTGAGGTTTCTGCAATTTCTGGGTGTTCCGTATGTCGTCGTCTCCCCGAACCAGTTGCACGGGGTGCAACTATTTGAGGAGGCGGAGGCGGCGCCAACTATACGGCCGGAAAATGTGCTCCCAACGTATAGTTGGTCGTTGAACCTGTTCGCTTCTGGTTTTCTTCAGGTATTATTAATATTTCTCAAATAAGCGATTTGCGTTATTTTTGACTCCTTTTTCTCCATAGTACAACTGCTCCAAGAATTGTATCTACTGGATCCATCATCTGTCCTGATCCTGGTGAAAACTGACATAAAATGTGTGCGCGAGCACCATAAAATACCAAGATCCTACATCTACAATGCAAAATAATAATGCAAAACATGATGCAAATATGCACTCATCATCCTGCATGAATAATTAACATCTCGTATGAACATACGACCTTTTTGACAAATACAATAGCATTACACAATATTTTCTCTATAGTACAAAGGTACATAATGAAGAAATACAGTTAGATGGCGAAATTTATAAAGAAATCCTCGTCTGCCTCTAGGCACCTCCGGACGATCCTAACCGCAGGACTACGGGCGGCAGCATAATGAGGTGCCATATTAACAAGACCACCGTCAGGAGGGGGAGACAACCCCAATGATACGACATCCAAGTCCAGCATCGTATGATGTGCATGCACCCAAGAAAGCGCAAGTTTGGCACCCGCCACAAGCTGGAGCTTCACAAAATGATGAATCCTCTCACCGTGCCAAAATTTTGCTAGCAAATCAGCTATAGTCTGGGGCTGAGAATCCCAAGGAAACATGGCATTGTATACAAATGGACAACGATCTACGGCAACACTCGACAAACTGCTCCACCTTTGACACACGATCTTGAAGCAAAGCCATGACTTAAGCACGACGGTGGTAATCCAAAAATCCATTTTGGAATTTTGGGAAGCCGACACAAGATCTTGAATTCAACTGCATAGACATTGGGTTTCCTCCCTCTCGCACAATCGAATGGCTACAAAAAGAGGAGGAGAGGAAAAATTGATATCTCGCAAAAGGGAGCAACACAAAATAATGCGGAGGACTTACACAACATCTTCTCACTCGCCTCGGAAATTTCCTCCAAGAAGTATGCTTCACAATGAAGGGCCTACATGTTTTTGACTGAGCAACATCCACCATTTATTGAACAACCTAAAGTTTCCTTTCAAGTCTCTGGACCTGCTTAGTTTTCTCATCATACAACGGCGGGTCTACTGCATGCACAATGGTAGTCTCGGTTGCACCCAATCCAGATGAAGATGGGATTGGATCCGATGTCTGGGCAGGCACAGGGGGAGCCACCAAATCGCTCAATATCTGGCAGAGCACACTAAAAGTATAGAGCCTTCAACATTACAAAGGGAAACTCATGTGCATGTATACAAAAAAAAGTTCTCATCAAAAGGAAGCGCTCAACATCAAGATAAGTCAAAGTTCATTACAATAATAGCACAAAATACACGGAAAACTACAAAGCAAATCTATGAAACAGTCTTTTCTACAGACAAGGTCACACTAGTAGATGGAGCGCCAGCTGCAGGATTAATAGGGGCATCAGCCGAAGAAGGGGCACCAATCAAAGAAGGGGCGGCTGATTTCTCCGGACCCGAGCCTATGCCCAAAAGCAACCAATAATACTTCTTGGCCCTCTTAATGAAAGGCTTCAAATCAACTGCTTGGCCTTTGGAAGTGACTGGGACAGAGGAGCTAACCTTCTGCCAGTCGACTTTCTCGCCATGCGCCATTGCTAATGCCATCGAAGTCTCCATGCCACTCTTTGACTGCGCCACGCTATAGCCAGTGAGCGGACTTGGATCAGCACCAAACATAGCGACAAGGTCGTTCAAGTCAGCCGGCACTTCCTTCGATGGAAAAACTTTAGCATGTAAGCTCTTGAAAGCGTGGCATGAGAAGAAAAGGAGATTGCGCCCACGAACACAGTTAGCCTCCAAAATGCTAACAACATCCGATAAAGGGTCGACCTTCTTATCTTCATCCAGCACTAAATTTTGGCTTGTCAGCTCTGCACATACGAAAAAGTGCTAAGAACTAGAAGAGAAAAACAAAATGTGGACTGAAACAGAAATTTCTCCTTAACGACAGAACACTTACGAGTTAAGGAAGCATTGAGGGTCTCCAAGCGCTTCCCAAGATCTTCATCTCGGATGGAAACTTGTTTGGCCTTGTCTTTGGCACCAGCGCTAGCCTTCTGCTTGGCCTCCTCCAAAGCTTTCTTGGCAACCCAAAGTTTGGCCTCCAGAGCATTGACCCGCTTCATCCCCTCATCCTGGATAACTCCGGATTCTTTGGTAGTAGCTATACAATTAGTGAGCAAGAAAAACTCAACAAAGAGGAGAGGAAAAATTGCTCAAATTCCTGGAGATGAAAAGAACATACCTTTCAGCTCTTTGGCTTCATTATGGATCTTAATAAAACGCGAAGCCATGTTGACCATCTCACGCATCAAAGGCTGCAAAACATATTAAGGCGAATAACATCAAGAAAACAAGCAGAGGAGTAGCTATGGCAAAGTTAAAAACATAGAAGCACTTACGTCTTGCATATCCACTTCGGCAGGGCTTTCGAATATTACCACGCCTTTACCAGCCAATTTTGTTGTTTTCTGCACGGCGGTTTCGATGAAGTGGTAACATCTTTCTGGATAATTTTACCCACAGGAGATGCATGCAAATCCTTTGGATCCGTGGATAGCTGCAGAGACCTTGCAGAAGGAGGGGAAATAGATGTACCAGGAGGAGATAGGGGAGGATCTTCCCTGTCATCACCACTGCAAAAGCAAACACAAAAAGCTCAAACGACATGCTCATCCGAAAAAACAATAAAGGGGAAGTAAGTATTTACAAAGAAACGTTCTGCATAAAGCGGAACCGATTCATCTGCGGAGGAGCCGATGAAACTGGGACGACACGCAGATGCTTTGAGCCCATGCAGTCATCTGAGTTTTCAATCATTCCTGCTGCGTTAGGAAGCTTTCTTTTGTCGCCAACGGGCGCCACACAAAAATCTTCAAAACGAGCTGACAGAAGAGACTGCGTCCTCGATGAAGATTCTACGACAAACGTCTATGTCTCCTCATCGGCAGCAGTCCCAGTCATAGTAAGATCGTCGGATGCAGAAGGATCGGCTGGGAGCTCGCCTCTTTCAGGGAGAGCAGGCAGGGAGGATAGATGATCATAATCCTATATGACAAAAGATCCATAATCACAAAGGAGGATAATAATAAAAGAAGAAAAGCAAAATCATATAAGAATAGCAATCCATGGGAAATTTACCTCTAGAAGGCGGTTCTTCTTGCCAAGTGGCTCTACATGGCAAGTGGAGGGAACCGAGACTTTCTTGGTCAGTGTGGTGAAGTTCTGAACCCTTTTTTCATAGGCCTTGAGGGCAAGATCATCCGGTGAAATCCTCATCAGGTCCTTCTTGCCAGTATATGCCACATACCAGCAAGCCTTGCCTAAAGAAGTTGCACACAGATCCACAGAAAATACGCCAGGATTTGAAGTCCCGATAATTCCTTGCCAACCTCATGATACATTTTGGAAATACGGGCAAGAAGGTGTTCAATCTTTGTCATTTCTTCGGGAGTTGGATGCTGATCCCAAGAATCAAGTTTTAGAAAAGGTTTTTTTGGGGCCAAAAGGGGCTAAGCTGAAAGATTGACCCTCGACTGACTTATCCTTGATGTAAGACCACTTGGTTTTCCATCCTTGTACGAAATTAGTAATCTTAAAATCAAAGTTGTCGACATCGAAGCGAATAGAGAAAATGGCGCCACCAACATCATGGACAATGGTGTTGGTGGAATTCCGACGAACATAGAAGAAGTACTTCCACAAGCCCCAATGGGGATGGATGTCGAGGAAACATTCGCAAAGAGTCACGAAGCAAGCAACATGAAGAATATAATTTGGCGTGAGCTGATACAGCTGCACGCCATAGACAAAAACAAGTCCTCAAAGGAATTCATGGATAGGGAGAGAAAGGCCGTGGAAAAAAATGAGAGGAACATTACCCTCCAGCCAGATTGCAGAATTGGAGCAGCCTCATCCCCGGGGAGCTTGAAGGTGCCCTCCTCGAGGTGGCCGGAGTTCCACGACTCATGCAAATCTCGCGCCGTGCACTTCGAAGGGGCCCATCTGATTGCCCTCTTCTTGGTGGTCTTGCCAGCCGCAACAGAAGTTCCCGTCCTGCTCTTGCCCATGGTGGTCGAAGAGTAGCCCTAGCACGAGGAGGAAAGCAAAAATAGGCGAGAGAGGCAGAGGCAGGCAAGGGCGCAAGAAGAAGACGAAGCTAGCAAAGAGAAGGTAAAAATAGTAAAGGCGATCTCCTTTCACTTATAAAGAGGCAAAGCGCACAACTTAAACCATTCGATGTAAAATCAAACCGTCGGAAATGCACAAGATGGTGACGCGTGTTAAAGGATTCCATAAGGAACAATTTTTTTATGCAGTTATTAATGCGGTAAAAATAGGGCAACCCTACACGATGCCTCGATCTTCATGCAAAAAGGGGACATGCAGTCAAAAAACTCCATAACACGCCACCCACGCGTCATCATTACTGTTGCACGGCCCCATGTTTGAAACGTCCCATCGAGATGTGTTTTTTGGGAATCAACGGTGTAAATTCATCATCACTGACATCATACAATGCAAGTCGCAAAAAGAACTATGGCTCTATAAAAAGGACAAGGACCCAAAGAAAAGAAAAATTGGAGTCGAAGTAAATTCCTCCATGAAAGATACTTTGAGACTACAATCTAATAGAAATATGTTGACTGTAGTCTCGGGGGCTACTCCTATCGGGAGCGCTGGCCATGCACCCGACAAAATTGAAAGGAACACTGGCGCCATAAATACAGTACAAGTTTTCGAGCCTATGTCCCAATGAATACATCCGAACATAGCCTCGGGGGCTACTCCCATCAGGAGCGATGCCGCGCACCTGACGAAGAAAAACAAATAAATATCCTTGAATTATTACTCCTATCGGGAGCATCTACAAAAACTAGAAAAATTCAAGAATGCCAACAGCCAAACAAGGCAGCCGACAAAAAGGCAATATAGAAAATCTCGGATCACACTCGATGCAACAAAACTCAGAATGTCGTGTCCAAAAACAAGAAGGTAAGACCCCATGATTCGTCCTACGTGGCCTGGTAATCGCATAAGAATGCGCTCTGCCAGTAAAATATCGATATCAATGATACGATGAAAAATCCCGACGGACGCGTTGGGTACCCAATAAAATAGAACTGGAATTCAGTATTCGATAAGACCTCAGTGGCTCAAACTGAATTACCCAGTTATAATTCCGAGTTCAGGCCTGGGGACTTGAATTTGATGTAGGTCAACGTTGTTTTTGCCTAGGAGTAATTAACTGATTCTCGATCCGTCAGATGCATCGGACTTGTTGTACCAAATCCCTTTAAAAATAAAAACAATGAAAACAATACAAAATAAAGGAAAGGACTAAGAATATCTTTGACACTCAACTAGAATCTATAGTTCAAGTAGAGTCTCGGGGGCTACTGACATAGGTACGATTACTCGAGTGCTTATGATTCGCTACCCTGGCTGCATAAAGGCACACGGCCCATGAAGATTCAAGATGATGGCCCAAAGAAGCAACCAACAAAAGCCCTGGTTGTATTAGGAAAGGAAACATGAACCGGCGTTGTGTTGGTATTGTAATTGTACATAAATAACCTGTCCGTATACGGCTTTGAGACCCAGCCTATTATATATAGGACGGGAGAATCCTATGAGGAGGTACCGAAAACCCCCCAAATGATCTGTAATAGTGTTGTTCATCAAGTAATTAGGCGACTTCGACTTCATTGTTTGCCTGACATCTGAAAAAATCTCTAGCATTCTCTTTTCCGCAAAACCCTAAGTCCATCACCATGGGGATTGCCGAGGTTACCCCTCGTCACACGGTCTAAGGAATTGGGTACTACGTTTCCATTCATTGTAATGGTGAATTTCATACCTTGATCGTGTTACAATTCTTGTGTTGGGTATGTCCATCACTTTCATTAACTCAATGAATGACCCCATTGTCAATTGACATAAATGTCCATGATCGGGAAACCTCGATCATCGATTGACTAATGAACCAGTGTCTAGAGGATCACTAGGGACTTTGGTGGTTTATATATCACACGTGTATTGACGTTCCTATCAATACAGTTATAGCATGATATAAAAACTATTATAAACTTGATGAAATATGTCAATAATCTATATTATTATTTGTCTCTAGGGCATATTTCCAACATGTAGAATCTCGAATTTCTATTAGGGTCTCATCAGCTTCTAGAGCTGAGTTGAAAAGATTGTCAACTCTCATTTCTATTAGTTCCAAGATCCGGTTGTACGCCTAGCCTATGTGTTTCAAAAGCAGGCTGAGATCATGGCCATCCACATCATGTGACTCGGGAACTACGTTGCATCCACAAACTTTCGAAAATCAACAATAGCATCATGAGCAACTAAAATTGATATATTCCATCCTGCAGTCAAATCAGATATATGCTTAGTGGATATGGACACTTATTCTTTCAGACACCTAATATATTCATCCTAGTGTTTCTCTTTCTCTTGAAGGCGCATAATCATGTGTCTATGAGCTTTGTATGTTTCTCGTGAAGGGGTTCCGCGTATGAAAACAATAAAAATTTACCCTACGCCCCTAAACCCCTGAAGCTGCCAGGACCTATCTATTAGTAATACAGTAACGGGAGGGGCTTTTCGCGAGCTTACCCTTGAAGACTGAAAAGCGTTACAGACGTCCGATCCCTGACGATGACTCCCGCTTCCCCGATCCAACAGCAGTTGCGGAAGTAGAGCTCCCGGATCCGAATCCCGCAGCGCGACGACGCTCCACGGTTAAGATGTCTCTCGTTCACGCAGTCCATACTTGGGACCACGGTCACGAGAGAGAGAGAGAGGGGGGGAGAGATAAAATATCAATTAGAGGTCCTCCCAAAAGTGAGAAGACCTTTATTGATTATTGGTGAATTTTATTTGGCCAAATACCCCCACTATATATAGGGGGAGGGGAGGTACTACCTCCCTCAAAGTCCCGGGGTGGGACTAAAGGAGAGGAGGGGGAGGGGTGGCACCGCCAGCCACCCCCGTGGGCCCCGCATAGGGGGCTGGCCCACTAGGGCGCCGGCCAACCCCTTGGCCCCCTTCTCCCTCTCTCCTTTCCCTAATGGGCCTTCTCCCTCCGGGAAATGGCCCATTAAGCCTTTGGCCATTTAAATTGATTTTTCTCTTTATTAAATAATTATGAATAAATGATTAAATCAATATTGAACATTCATTCACATATTATTCAATCTCCGTGGCTATGGGACACTTCCACCTCCACTCCGGACATCCTCCGGACTTACCAAACCCCTTCCGGTTTTCTCTCTACTATTCTTCGGTGATTCAACCGATCCTATAAACACTCTCTAAGCATCATCAAGCCCTTAAGCATGATACCCCATGGTTCGGGAACACTCCAGACATGGTCGGGACACTCCCGCACCAATGATCGACAGAGGGACCTGGATGGCCATGTGACCCCTATGCGTTCCACGAAGATCTTTCGTCATTTGAACCAGGACAGTCGTGTCTTATTCCCTTTGTCTCTCGATACTTGCATTTCCCGAGATCTGATCAATGACATAACCATGTCGTGTTCAATCTCATTACCAAACAACGCTACTTGACTCATTCTGACAAGTGATATCCCCATGATCAAATCACACGCTGCGCAACTATTGGATATAACTTCTCTGAGTGGGCCCTTTGAGTATCTTCCGGTCACATGGACGGACAAATCCCGCTCTTGACATATATTGCCTCTACGGTTTCCTCCGAGTACCTGAACACACCTTTATAACCATTGTATTACCAAGTGGCGCTTGATGCTATCTAAGCACTCTCGGGAGACAGTGATTGTTATAGCCTCACGGTCTAAGGAATAGTCTACGAGGATCCATTTCTAATCATCGTAACTTGAACTTCGTGATATGATCGAGTCACGATGTTTAGGTTGGGTATTGGTTCATCATCTCATTCTCGGAATGAGATGACTCCATTTCCAACTAGCATAAATGCCACACGATCAGGAAACACGATCATCTATTGACCAATGAACAAGTGACTAGAGTTTCACTGGGAACCCCTGGTTGTTTGTATATCACACGTGTATTGATGTTTCCACTCAATACAGTTATAGCATGATACAAAACTTAATCATAAACTATATGAAATATGATAATAGTCCATACTACTATTTGTCTCTAGGGAATATTTCCAACAGTCTCCCACTTGCACTAGAGTACAAATACACTAGCTGCATTTGTTCCTTAATCATTAGCACCATATATCCGGTACCCTAAACGTGCTTGCTCATGGAAGAGGTTGAGTCTTGGGTCTGTACTTTACAGTCCCAAATCCTTTGCAACTTACTAATGTCACCTTGATTGACATTAATACTTTATCATCACATGATAACATCTGTGTGTATGCATCATCGCTATGGCAGCAGAACGAGGCCTGATTCCAGGAGCCTACGGTGACTTTAGATCAACCTCGAGGGCTTTCTCATGGGCACTGTGCCCTGGGACACATCATTCTACATTAAAAGCGAACTAGCCCCACCATAACAATATACAACACTTTAGATGGTACCCTTATCTATTATTATAAATGTATTCATCGAAATACTAGTGCACTTTGTGCAACTTTCGATGTTTTTGTTCACCTCGCTTCCTACTTGGCTTTAATCGGTATTTACAAGAGTTCCCAGCATATTCCCTTATAACATAACCCTTTATGTTTTAAGATATGTCATCCTTTATGGATTTGGAAAACATGTCTACAGTTCTCTATTAGACACTACGGACAAATTTAGCTCAACGTTCTGTGATTTGAACTTAATCACTTTCAAACGTTCCTTATTGGATCATATATTATGTTAAGTTATCATCATGGTTTTCTAAGATAGAACCTATGTCTCAACATAGTGGATGATGATCATCCTTTTCTTTCTTTCAACCATTGATGTTAACTTAATGCTATTCCTAACTTGAGTTATTAAGGACTAGTTCCTTAATGAACTTCTATTCCGAAACCCTTTTTCAGAATCCCTTAAGGAATACTACATAATATCATAATACACCTATTATCAACTCCTACACATTATAAATAATTATTTATAAGTATTTGCGGTTTTATTCTTAACACACTTAAGAATCACTGTATAAGCTCCCACTCAAAAATATGTCATTCACATATTGTTTTAGGAAGACTTCCATAGCTCCCACTCAATTTTATGCAAATTGCATATCCACTCACTATTTTGAATAACTTCAAAATCCTTTGATCAAATATCAAACTTGGAGTTTTACTATGAGATACTAGTACTATTACTAGTTTTAAATCCTCTATACATTCAGCACACTGGAATAAAATTCATTTGAATTTGTCCAATACTTGACAAATTGTGCTTTTGTCATTCACCCCCTTTTCCACTATGGCTTTGCAGTCATTTGGGAAAATTCAAGTAACCCCTTTTACTTGTGAGATTCAGCAACGAATTCCTTTCTAATCTCAAGTGAATTTTTCTTTTAGGATTTCTCATAATTCTAGTTTACCATTATTTCCTTAGTAGTTCGTAGGTATGTCATATTCCAATAATCATGACAAATGATTCACAAATGTCTCCATACAAGATATGGGTTACATTTTGAATCCTACTTCATGTAGTGAAAACACCAGTGGGGAAAACACAATGATCATTATCATTGATTCTTTCCGTTGTGAAGAGAATCGTTCAGGAACATTGTTCGTTGCGCTTCTCAACACTCTGATGCAGGGTTTTGAATCCTCATCGTGTTTTTCACTATCTTCCATTTGCTCCATAATTGAGAAATATCAATAAAAGTGAGCTTTCTCAAGAATGTACCAAAATCCAAGCAATACTAGTTTTGCTTCTCTTTTGGTTTCAGCTATGGATTTCGTATTCAAAGTTTCTATTGAATAATCTACAAGGACTTATTCGCTATTGTTTTGGTTATATCGAATAACCCCAAAACTTTCATGAATTCAAATGGTTCACTACATTCTAATTGAGTGATAACTATTTCTTAACTAATGGTCTCTACATCTACACTACAACGATTTATTTGGTGCCTTCTATTCACCCACTTTGATATCTAATATCACATTGTGATGCTTTGCATTTTGACCTTTCAAAACACTTTGCATTCCACAATTTCTTTAATGCCATTCTTATAAAGTCGAATTTCATTACTATTGATCAAATCATAGTAATTAGATTCTCTTTTATCTTTATACCCTTTATTGATGAAACACTTTGATCAAATCAAATAGTTTCATATTCATGTTTCCTTTGGTAAACTTCTTTACGCATTTAAACAATAATTTAATGATAATTACCATTTTCGTTAAAACAAAATACATCGAATATGTATTTATTTTCAACAATTCATAAACACTTTGTATTTAAGCAATACACAGTGTTCAAGTTATTTTGCCGAACTTAGGCATGATTTATATGTGACAAGAAATCAAATGACTTTCACATATTATCACATAACTTTGAATTTAAACAATGGTTCATTCATTAATGAAATATCATTAAATGGGTATTTTTCAAGGCATTTCAATATTTTACAAATGTTCACGCATTATCAATTAGTTTCAAACAACAAGGATAATTCATGTATAATCAAACAAGATATGAACATGAATAGAAATCATTCATAAAAGTAGAACAACCGTTTGTTATAAACTCATATGAATAACTGTCTCACAAAATGTGAGACACACTAAAAAAGTTTACAATCTTTTGATTACATTAATCATCCTAAAACATAAACTAAGTGATAAATGTCGAGGGAGAGTGTCGTCGGCCATCATCATCATCATGCTCGCCATCAACACGCAACGTCACCTCCTGTATAGCAAGCACCTCTCATGCAGAAGGACCTATTTTCAGCAAAACAGAACAAGTATCAAATATACTTAACACTCCAAATGTGTTTGCAAGATTATAACATTTATAAAATTGTATATCAAATATACACCTTTGTCATCGATGACCCCAGCGACATCGGGTTCAACCACCACACTTCTGAAATGTGATATGAACTCGTGGAAATCCAGTGTTTCCGCGTCGCCTCTCACAATGCAAATCCTGACTTGTGCTTGGAAGCTTGGTGGTAGCGACCGCATCACAACTCCCATTGCAAAAGAGCTTGCGAACCAGTTGTCCAGGTAGTATGCCAGACTCATGTATGCATCGTACATGCCCAATAAGTGCCCGTCCAGTGAGAAGCCCTCCTCCATGTTTATGGAGAGGAAGTCCCCCATTAGCTCATACTCCCACATGCGCACTCGTTCCACGAAATGCGATATCAGATGTGCCATGACCATTTGGGGATTAAGACTTCCCACCATTGTCCATAGCCCATCCTCCATCCCGAGGCACATCGTCACTGATATGAATGTGGCCATCAACTGACGATGGCAGCGGAGATCCCGCTGCTCCTGGGTCTCATGAGAATATGGTGGCTCCAAGTACATCTCGTAGATCATGTAGTCAGCCACTTTGTTCTCACCAAGGAGATTGAAAAGGCGCATGACCCATGCAGAGAAGTTGGATCCATCTAAGTTGAGATTTTCTCCTTTTAACCAATCGTTAATAGGGAAGTTAATCTCGGGGAGAACCATTTTCTACATTTATAATTGCAAAAAGAATTTAGACTAAATTTATAATTAAATGAGTTAATAATAACTCCACTCAGAAACACCTATCCCCATAAGGGTTCCTAGTGATAACACGACCCCTATCAGCCACATCTCCCCCGATCGTCACGGCCATCAATGTGGGTTCAAGGGTGGACGCTAAATGTCGGTCACATCATTCATGAGACTCATGCTCGATCTTTCGACCATCCGCGTTCCGAGGCCATGTCTGCACATGCTAGGCTCGCCAACTCAACCTTAGTGTATTCATTGTGCAACATGGCTTACACCCACTGTATGCGAACGTAGATATGTCTGACACCCATGCCTATACCATGGATCGCCTCATACCGAAGAACTTTCTTGGTGGTGCACAATAAGGGGGAACACAATTGTTGGTAATTTTAACAGGGATCATCTTATTAGGCTACCGTCGAGTATCTAATACTAGCACAAAATAAGATATACAAACAATAACATTGAATGTAAATGCGATGTGATATGGTCCTTCACGTCGTGATCTCCATCCGTCGTCACCAGATTCCGGCGCCAGGGTTCTGGCCCCGTAGACACCAGGGTACCAATGTCATTCCGGCATGGTAGTCCATCACCTCCGTGACTATCTACTACTACGGAACAAAAGGTAATCACTTTACCTTTGTCACAACCATATCACAAAGCAACACCCCCTGCAAAACAAAGTTAGATGCCTCTACTTTATCTTTGCATGTTTACGTGGCTGAATGGGCTTTCGCACAAGAACCGTTCTTACCTATGAACTTTCAGCACAACGCTAATCAAGTAGTTGTCTCTACTACACCCCTTTCGGGGCCCTCCGTTGCAAATGGTATACCAACTAATGCGAGAGAGACAGACACCCAACTAAGCCACTTTATACGGTACAAGCCGTATGTCAAGCGTGGACCAGTCTCGCGAATGAACGCGTAAAGTCGGTTGGGGGCGCTTCATCAAGCATTATTGCGGTATACACAAGTACACGTGGGAGGGTAACAACTAAAAGATCAACGCCCACACGCTACATCTCGTGTGTTCTACCCGTACTAGCATTACTACGCATAGATCTAGCTCCGATACCACTAAAGGGGTTCCGCGTATGAAAACAATAAAATTTTACCCTACGCCCCTGAACCCCTGAAGCTGCCAGGACCTATCTATTAGTAATACAGTAACGGGAGGGGCTTTTCACGAACTTACCCTTGAAGACCGAAAAGCATTGTCAATGCCCAGGAGAGCGTGGTTGATGTAGACGAGCCGAAGCCGACCTCAAGGTCGTGATGAAGTCCTTGCTCTCCCTTCTCTCCAACGAATTGAGTGCCTCAAGTGCGACACCTCGCGGGGAGTTACACGCGTCCGGTGCCTAACAATGACTCCCGCTTCCTCGATCCAGCAACAGTTGCGGAAGTAGAACTCTCGGATCCGAATCCCACAGCGCGACGGCGCTCGACGGTGAAGATGTCTCTCATTCGCGTAGTCCAGACTTGGGACCATGGTCACGAGAGAGAGGGGGAGAGAGAAAATATCAATTAGAGGTCCTCCCAAAAGTGAGAAGACCTTTATTGATTATTGGTGTATTTTATTTGGCCAAATACCCCCCACTATATATAGGGGAAGGGGAGGTACTACCTCCCTCAAAGTCCCGGGGTGGGACTAAAGGAGAGGAGGGGGGAGGGGTGGCACTGCCGGCCACCCCCATGGGCCCTGCACGGGGGGGCTGGCCCACTAGGGCGCCGGCCACCCCTTGGCCCCCTTCTCCCTCTCTCCTTTCCCTAATGGGCCCTCTCCCTCCGGGAATTGGCCCATTAAGCCTTTGACCATTTAAATTGATTTTTCTCTTTATTAAATAATTATGAATAAATGATTAAATCAATATTTAACATTCATTCACATATTATTCAACCTCTGTGGCTATGGAACACTTCCACCTCCACTCCGGACATCCTCCAGACTTACCGAAACACTTCCAGTTTTCTCTCTACTATTCTTTGGTGATTCTACCGATCCTATAAACACTCTCTAAGCATCATCAAGCCCTTAATCATGATACCCCATGGTTCGGGAACACTCTAGACATGGTCGGGACACTCCCGCACCAATGATCGACAGAGGGACCTGGATGGCCATGTGACCCCTGTGTGTTCCACGAAGATCTTTCGTCGTTTGAACCGGGACAGTCGTGTCTTATTCCCTTTGTCTCTCGATACTTACATTGCCCGAGATCTGATCAATGACATCACCATGTCGCTTACAATCTCGTTACCAAACAACACTACTTGACTCGTTTTGACAAGTGATATCCCCATGATCAAGTCACATGTTGCGCAGCTATTGGATATAACTTCTCCGACTGGGCCCTTTGAGTATCTTCCAGTCACATGGACGGACAAATCCCGCTCTCGACATATATTGCCTCTACGGTTTCCTCCGAGTACCTGAACACACCTTTATAACCATTGTATTACCAAGTGGCGCTTGATGCTATCTAAGCACTCTCGGGAGACATTGATTGATATAGCCTCACGTTCTAAGGAATAGTCTACGAGGATCCATTTCTAATCATTGTAACTTCAACTTCGTGACATGATCGGGTCACGATGTTTAGGTTGGGTATTGGTTCATCATCTCATTCTCGGAATGAGATGACTCCATTTCCAACTGGCATAAATGCCACATGATCAGGAAACATGATCATCTGTTGACCAATGAACAAGTGACTAGAGTTTCACTGGGAACCCCTGGTTGTTTGTATATCACACGTGTATTGATGTTTCCACTCAATACAGTTATAGCATGATACAAAACTTAATCATAAACTATATGAAATATGATAATAGTCCTTACTACTATTTGTCTCTAGGGCATATTTCCAACATCTCGGGGATGGCCAATTATCAAATCCTTGTAGTGATCAGAACCATTAGGCCTTGAGCGATATGAATAAGGTGGAAACTACACATAACAAATCCAAAATTAACCCAAATTCTTGTTTCAACAAAATAATCCAAATTCAGCTACACACATCGTGCATGCTCCATAGTGGTACCACAAGTGGCAATGAACCAATCAGAGACACATTGCCCAAACATGGGGAATGTAACCAACATGAAAATGGTCGTAATTGAGGGTTTGGCTCACATGAGAAATCCTGGCCTTAATAAGTGGCAAGAGATCAGAATGACTTCGATTATGCAAATCACAATGCAACAAAAATGATCTATTTATTTTAGTGGACAATTTAAGTAATAAATCGCCCTTTATCGAAAAAATGTTTTAGGGGACAAAGCATAGATTTTTGAAATTCTAGCAAAGTAGATGCATACATCAAAACACTTGTTACTCAATAAACATGATTAAGGCATGTCTTCATGCAATGCCTCCTCCACGGGTGGGACATGAGCATGACGCTAAGTGAAATGCAGCAAAACTAGTAAATTTTACGAAAGAACACATCAATTTCGCAATACAAAGAAGGATATGTGCATTAATCTAATGCCAAGGATTAGGCATGTTTCCCTTTACTGAAAAATATAATTAAAAAACTCAGCAATGTAGAACACCAGCGAACAACAATCTATTTATGAAAGATGTGCAGCAAATTACCTCTGCATTGTTCAACAGAGGACCGTTCTATGGAATAAAGCTAGGGGCCGAACTTCCCATCCTCATAAGACTCTTTTTGGCAGCATATACTTCCCTATGCTCATTGGACCTTGTAACTAATTCCATGGCTACATCCATGGTGATTCTAGCTTTATAATGTGGCATATAGATCTACTATCTCAAATAGCAATCACCTAAACAACTATTTGGATGGTTGCGTACTCACCAGAGATTGTGTTGATGCGATGGTGAGGTGGACGCTGCACGATGCGGAGGTGCACAAATGTGCAAAAAATGTAGCAATACTCGTATATAGATGAAGATAGCAGTAACACATAAACCAGGTCAATTAGTAGTAACCACAAACTTCAGACAGGCTGTAAGCAGACTGTCAACTACTCCCATCTTCATTAACCTAGTGTAATTTAACGTGAAAGTACTTTGAGTTGGGGAGTACTAGTAAACAAAAGGGATTACCTAATTATTAGTGGAATCTTCAGCCAACCAGCAAAAGCAATATAAGCATGCTCAATATCTATATTGCAAACCGTAATTGGTTAAGAACCTAATGTCCAGCCCTAATTACCCAAATATAAGGGTATCTACCCTAGTGTAGTGAGTAGGAGACATCCGCTAACTCCGCATACATCTCCTCGACATGCATCTGATGGCGCTCGTGCTCCCCCTCTTCGAGGTCATCACGGATCTCGAGCTATAACCACAACGACATCATCGTATGCTGCAACAAAAGTGAGTGTGTTAGATCGACCCAGTGGACGAACGTGCAACACTCGCATTCGTAGTTGTAACCCAAGAACCTGTGGCCAAAGTTCGTTCCCTTGAACACGACGCGGCGCCAGGGCATAGTCACATCGGAGCTAGAGATCTGTATCACGACACCGTACCACTCTGTGTCTGCCATCCATGCCAGCATCTGAACCCAGAAAACATCGTCGATTAGATTGTCGGAATAGTGAAAACCCAAAAAGGAGAGACCCCATGTAATTAAGGAAGCTAAATGCGAGAAAAAAATTGAGACAACGACATCTGGCGTACTTACCCTAACCCGGCCACCTTGTGCATCCATATCCCCCGTCATTCGGCAGACCGACATGATTGAATTTGCCGACATTGCTAAGAAAAATGTGCGCGCCTTCAAAGCTAAGCGCCGAGGCTTCGTGGAGAAGGAAGAGTTAGGGGAACCGGTGCTTGATGACCCACAAGTATAGGGGGTGTATCACAGTATTTTCGATAAGTAAGAGTGTCGAACCCAATAAGGAGCAGACGTTGCTGGCTAGTGGTATGGACCAGGAATTCTCTACAAATACTTAGCAAACAGATTTTTAGGGGTTTTTGATAAAGCAAGTAAACGAAGTACGAGAAAATAATAGACAGTAGGAATAAATGCAGCAAGTGGCCCAATCCTTTATTCAGCAAAGGAAAAGTCGGTTGTATTACTTAAGATGACCAAACGTTCTTGAGGACACATGGGAAGACTGTCAAGTGCTTTCGCTTCATATAGTTGATTAATCTTCTTTAGCTTGCTAAGTGTTGTGTGGGTGAACCCGTGCTAATGTACCAACCTTCCTAGGACTAATACATACTTGTGATTATACCCCTTGCAAACATCCGTAAGTACAAGAAAGTAATTAAGGTAAAAACCTAACCACAACTTTAAACTCTAAGACCCTTACGTCCCTTGTGTAATGGTTTCCTAATGGGGGTTCAGGTTTTTGTCACTCCGGCAACCCCTACGATTAGTAGCCAAATACACAATGCATTCCCTTAGGCCCATATAGGTGAAGTGTCATGTAGTCGACGTTCACATGACACCACTAGAAGAAGTACACGACAACTTAAATATCAAACTATTGAATCTTTCTCAACACAACTCCACTACTAACAACATGACTTCTCCCATGTCCTCAAGAACAAAACGAACTACTCACAAGACATCATATGAATCATGATCAGAGATGGAATAATGATGTATAACAATCTGAACATAAACAATAATTCAATGGTTCACTCAATAGCATCAACTACAAAGAGTAATCAACACCGGGAAAGTTTCCCCTATGAACTATGCAAGATTCAACGCAATTGTTACAGCAATATGGAGATGGTGATGAGGGTGCTGATGGTGATGATGGTGGTGATGATGATGATGATCCTGATGAAGTCCAGCTTGATGGTGGCGTTGATGGCGACGATCTCCCCTCTCCGGGAAGGAATTCCCCTGGCAGAAATCTGTCTGTTGGAGAGATCTTTCTCTCTCGGTGTTTTCTGCCCCGCAGAGGCGGCGTAATCTTTCTGTGGTTGCTCCCCGAGTCTTAGGGTTTCGGGAGGATAATATACACTAGAGGGGAGTGTGAGGGGTGGACCAGGGCGACCACACCACCTGGTGGCAGCCTAGGATGGCCAGCGCCAGGGGGTGGTGTGGGCCCCCTGTGGCCCATCTCCAGCCCCCTTCTGGCTTCCTTCTTCTTCTGAAAAATAGGATTTTCCGTATATTTTCCCGGATTTTCTGATCTTCGCGAATTTTGCCTCCAAACATCACCTTTTCCATCAGAATCCTAACTACATCGGTCCATGCTCCAAAAGTCATCAACCATGCAAAAACAGATAAAATAACATAAGTGTCACCTCTCAATACGAAATATATCAATGAAGAACAGTGAATTATGACATATAATAGTGATGCAAAATGGACGTATCAACTCCCCCAAGCTTAGACTTCACTTGTCCCCAAGCGAAACGGGGCTCAATAAACATGACCTCAGGTTTATGGAGTGAAGAGTCAATAAAAGAATAGGGACAAGAAGCATCACATTCATCAAATACATAGATCATAATAGAAGACAACTCACTATTATATAACTTAACTTGCAATGGGTAAAGGAAACACAATAGAGATACATGAAGTAAATCATAATTGGTAATGGCAAACTTAGCTCTTGGTCGAAGAATAGTTGATAATTTGCTGGAGTTCACAAATAACTGGTTTTCAATGAAAGCTTTCAAAGTAGTAAACATCAAGATAAGAACAATGTGCAAAACAAGGAACAAAAGCAACATGATTGAATAAATCATCATATGAATGAATGAAACACAACAACTCAAAATACTTGCTGAGATAGAAGGGAGTAGGTTTACTGACTCAGCTAAAAAGTAAAAGAAAGGCCCTTCGCAGAGGGAAGCAGGGATTACAAGTTTCATAAAGAGCTCCCAAAAATTATGATACTTATTAGCTTTCATCTCTCATTGCCCCTATCATAGGCATCTTTAGGTGATTAAGGTTAAAGTGATCAATTATGAGGATATGCATTGACAAGTTGTAAATTGAGAATCTCATGTCCCTTGAATACGAGGGCCGCTCCACATTCTACTCAAGTTTAGTCACCAGTAAGTTCTTGTCATCATAAGCATATGTGTATCATAGAGAACCACCAACGGGGTACCCCTTGCCCGATGATACGTAAGAATCCCCATATCAAAATGACAAGGCAAGCATACAACAAGCATCTCAGCAATCTTCTTATTTACCATGGGAATATGGTGCTTTTTTCTCTCTTTCCTCTTTTCATAATCTCTTTTTTTTCTTTTTCTCTTTTTTCTCAATATCGGACTCTTTTTTATGAGAAGAATGCTTCATAGATGCTCGTTATGGTTATGCTGCAGGTTTCCACCATGTCAGCATGGATTAGACCAGCGGCCTAGGCGTTTCTCTAACACACATGCATAACTCCATGGACTTACAAGCTCCCCTTTAATTTCACACCGACGACATACATCGACAAAAGAACATGATATCAACTAGGTACAAAGTACCAGTGCAATGTTGAAAGCATTCCCCATGACAGCATGGTTCTGCTAATTCACAACTTACAAAGTGCAAGCATATACGCAACATAGGTGAGCACAATGGTTCATGTTTATTAAGTGCAAGAAAGTAAAGTGTGCCATCAATTTCGTGAGAGCTTTAATCACTAATTTTCACATAACAAGTTTAATTTGGGAGATAGATAAAACAAGAATTTACTTGAAATAGCAATAATGCTACTAGGTAGGTATGGTGGACACAAATGGCAAAGATTTTGGTTTTAAGGAGGTGGATGCACGAGAAGAATTCCCTCTCAGTGTAGGTTTTTGGCTAGCAAGGTTGGGTAGCAAGTACAAGAGTTGAAGGAAACAAACGAACATACAAGTGATAAGGACAAACATGCAATCTTCCTTGGAAGCACAAAAGATCTTAACTAGAGAATACTAGACTTATGAGCAAATCAAGAAAGAAATATGATGAGATTATTTTTCTTTAGAGTACTTTTGTCTTTCATTCAACTCTTCAAAAACAGTGTTGCTACTGACCGAGCCATGTTTGCCAAACCAACTAAATTAACTCAATGATCCCAGAGTGCTACCAATACTAACAACAAGTTCAATCATATAACCACGAATTGAAAACTAATATAAGCTATGCAAAAGAGTAAATGATAGAACTTATTAATATTCCATAACGGCAACTCACACCAAGGGATACATATCTAACGAGAGAGGGGACACTTCCATAATGCAAACCATCCTACATAATAACTTCTCTATTCATGATATGACTCTACTAATAAGGTAAAAAGATAGAAGATAGTGATGTGATACCACAGCACTCCCCAAGCTTGGAACAAGCCAAGGGAATGCCAAACCTGATAACGAATTACTCCTTTGGTGGTGGTGGTATCCTCTCGATGAGTTCTTTGATCAGTTTCCCCCGCAAGTCCGGGTACTTATCGCAGAACTCCTTAGTGACTCTTAGTGCTTCCGATGATGCATGGCAAGAGACTAAAGGTACCAGCCCCTGTTTGGGGTCTTGGAGATCCTCCTTCATAGGCACCTTCCCTTTATCCTTGGCGGACACCATTGTGCTTCTAAACTTTCAAAGAGTATGTCCTGGCAGAAACAGATCGAAACAAAAACACGACGAAAACACGATATACGAACCTCGGGGGCTCCGGGGGATTATATATTATGAAGTTTCATATCAAAAGGAAGGTGCTGGGAGAAAACGAGTCGGAGGCGGAGTCCGGGTGGACTCACCACCTGGTGGCGCGACCTGGGGTGGGCCCGCGCCACAGGGTGGTGTGAGCCACCCTGGATCCGTTTCCGTCCCTTTTTCGCTTCATATCTTCCCTTATTGTCTAAAAACTGCAAAAATATAGTTGGATAGTATTTTCGTGGAACTTTTCTTACCACAACTGTTACCTATTTGAAAACGGACTCTGCAGGTCTCTGAATTTGGTATCTAGTAGATTCTTCCGGAGTCACTACTTGAATAACATCAATATCTTCATCTTCATACACTTATTACTTGAGTCATAAAACTCTTCTCTTCGTTATTACACCATTATCTCCACTACCTAGAAATTTCTTTCACACAAAACTTCGCACAATTCTCATTAGCAACATTAGTATAAGTGAAGTGATAAAACCTTTGGAGTCCACTTTCAACTGAAAACCATCAAAACATAAGCTACTGAAGCAACTCCTTCCGAAAACCCAAAAAGAATTCAAAAAGGAAATCGAATAAAGGAGCAAATGCAAGAGTGGCAAAATCTGTCAAAACAGACCAACAGGTAAAGATCGATTTTTTCGAAACTCTTCTGTTGCTCAAATCAAAAAGTGCAAAAATAACGAAAGTTAAATAACAACCTGGGGCAGAAGCAAAAAAAATTACAGCTCAATCTGACATACAGAGATCTCTCACGAATTTTTACGGTGAAGCACAAAAATCTGTTTCGGGATAGCAACTTCCCCAAATCTTACTTCTCTCTCATTAGAGGTTGATCTTGACACAAAAACCAAACAAAACGGATAAGGAGAGGTTATTACCGAAGTAATAACTTCCAAGACTCAAAGAAATAAAAACAAACTGAAAGCAAAAATAAATTGGGTTGTCTCCCAAAAAGCTCTTTCTTTATAGCCATTAAGATGGGCATGATAATTTTGAAGATGCTCACATAGGAATATGAATTGAAGTGAAAGAGAGCATTAAGAAGCAAAAATACACACATTTAAGTCTAACCCACTTCCTATGCAAGGGAATTTTGTAAACAAACAAGTTGTTGAAGCCAGAGGCTACTAGCATAAGAAGGCAAAAGAAGTGTAACATAAAAACTTTTAGCATAAAACGAGGAAACTTGATATTATTGAGATACATAAGAACAATTTTCCCTCTTTCATAGTAACTTTCAGTATCATTCATAAACTTAACAATATAACTATCACAAGGACCATCATAGCAATGATCACTTATTCTAACAGAAAACACAAGAATACTAGCTCTCATAACACTACTTTGTGAAACAATATTAGAGGTATCCTTACAAAGGATAGTGTTTCCCTCTTCTTCATATTTAGTAAAAAAGTCTTTCACATTTGCTATAATAGGTTCATCAACCATTTTTTTATCAGGTTCAACAGCTTCATTCGTACTTTATTAACATACTAGCTATCATAGAATGTTCCTTTACCTTAACTGGGAAATGCATTTCCTCAATATAAGGTTTAGGTAAAACATGATTAGCAGTATAAACTTCAGTCTTTTTTGCAGGAACACTCTTAGCAATATATTTATAGGGTTCATGATACTTATTCCACTTCTTTTTAGGCACTTCAATATAGGAAGCAAAAGCCTTAAAATAAGAAGCAATAGCTTGAGAGTCTAAACCATAAGCATTTTTAATATTTTGAAAGTCATCAGTTTCCATAAAAGATTCAATGCATTCATAATCATAATTTATACCTGACTTTCTACCTTTGTCATTCTCCCATGCTTCAGCATTGTCTTGAATACGGTCCAGAAGATCCCATTTAGCTTCTTCTTCCATGCGAGTGAATGATCCAGCACAAGAAGCATCCAATAAATCCTTATCATGTAGAGGGAGCCTTGCATAAAAGTTATTGATAATAATATTGTTGGGGAGCTCATGAATGGGACATTGAGCATTAGTAACTTCAATCTCCGCCAAGCTTGAGCTGTACTCTCTCTATCAAGAGGCCAAAAGTTGTATATTTGATTCTGATCTTTATGAATCTCACTAGGAGGATAAAACTTTGAATAAAAGAGAGGCACTATTTCCTTCCATTCCAGAGCTTGACCATTCTTCAGCAGCTTATACCATTCCACGGCTCTTCCTTTCAGTGATAATGAGAATAACTTCTTTTTAACTTGATCTATAGTAATACCTGCACACTTGAACAACCCGCATAATTCGTGTATAAAGAGTAAATGATCACTGGGATGGACAGTTCCATCTCCAACATAGTAGTTATCCATAAAACGATCAATAATTCTTGTAGGTATTTTAAAAACATCATTCTCAGCAGGTGGTGGTTCATCTACTACCTTAGCAGTGGTAGTAACATTGCCAAATAAGAAACTCAGCGGATTATCCATAACAAAAATAAAGAAACTAACAGAAGTAAACAATACTCACAGTAGAAGTTTCCTTTACCAGTTCCACTCTCCAATAGCGCTTCACTCCCCGGCAACGGCGCCAGAAAATAGTCTTCATGACCCACAAGTATAGGGGGTGTATCGCAGTATTTTTGATAAGTAAGAATGTCAAACCCAACAAGGAGAAGAAGGTGCTGGCTAGTGGTATGGATCAGGAATTCTCTGCAAATACTTAGCAAATGGATTTTTAGGGGTTTTTGATAAAGCAAGTAAACGAAGTACGAGAAAATAAAAGACAGTAGGAATAAATGTAGCAAGTGGCCCAATCCTTTATTCAGCAAAGGACAAGCCGGTTGTATTACTTAAGATGACCAAACGTTCTCGAGGACACATGTGAAGACTGTCAAGTGCTTTTTCTTCATATAGTTGATTAATCTTCTTTAACTTGCTAAGTGTTGTGTGGGTGAACCTGTGCTAATGTACCAACCTTCCTAGGACTAATACATACTTGTGATTATAACCCTTGCAAACATCCGTAATTAGAAGAAAGTAATTAAGGTAAAAACCTAACCACAACTTTAAACTCTAAGACCCTTACGTCCCTTGTGCAATGGTTTCCTAACGGGGGTTTAGGTTTCTGTCACTCCGGCAACCTCTACGATTAGTAGCCAAATACACAATGCATTCCCCTAGGCCCATATAGGTGAAGTGTCATGTAGTCGACGTTCACATGACACCACTAGAAGAAGTACACCACAACTTAAATTTCAAACTATTGAATCTTTCTCAACACAACTCCACTACTAACAACATGACTTCTCCCATGTCCTCAAGAACAAAATGAACTACTCACAAGACATCATATGGATCATGATCAGAGATGCAATAATGATGTATAACAATCTGAACATAAACAATAATTCAATGGTTCACTCAATAGCATCAACTACAAAGAGCAATCAACACCGGGAAAGTTTCCCCTATGAACTATGCAAGATTCAACGCAATTGTTACAGCAATATGGAGATGGTGATGAGGTGCTGAGGTGATGATGGTGGTGATGATGATGATGATACCGATGAAGTCCAGCTTGATGGTGGTGTTGATGGCGACGATCTCCCCTCTCCGGGAAGGAATTCCCCCGGTAGAAATCTGTCTGCCGGAGAGATCTTTCTGTCTCGGTGTTTTCCGCCCCACAGAGGCGGCGGAATCTTTCTGTGGTTGCTCCCAGAGTCTTAGGATTTCGGGAGGATAATATACGCCAGAGGGGAGTGCGAGGGGTGGACCAGGGTGGCCACACCACCTGGTGGCGCGGCCGAGGCTGGCCCACGCCAGGGGGTGGTGTGGGCCCCCTGTGGCCCATCTCTAGCCCCCCTTCTGTCTTCCTTCGTCTTCTGGAAAAATAGGATTTTCCATATATTTTCCCGGATTTTCTGATCTTCGCGAATTTTGCCTCCAAACAGCACCTTTTCCATCAGAATTCGTACTGCAGTGGTCCATGCTCCAAAAGTTATCAACCATGCAAAAACAGATGAAATAACATAAGTATCACCTCTCATTACAAAATATATCAATGAATAACAGTGAATTATGACATAGAATAGTGATGCAAAATGGACATATCAGTGCTCACATTTGCTGGCTATAGGATATAATAACTGGACCACTGATAACAGGGCCCCACGGCAGTGAGCCCATAGGCCCTAGACATCAGTGACCTAGTTTGACTTGCATTACATGTACTTTTGGAAAACCGATCAAAACTCAATAAATAAACTGAAGGCCTTTTTTTGCAAAAAACCAGTACGAAACGCAAATGCGTACACACACATACCTCTATGAACGCATGCACACACACCCTACCCCTATGAGCGCCTCTGAAAGACTGTGTCTGGAGATTGATCCGATGAGTCTTGAGCTTGACGAAGTCACCATAGGTGCCTCGCTATCGATGGGAACATCGCATCCCCTGAAGAATATTTTGCCTTTTATGAGACACGAAGGTGCCAAACCTAGGGTTTGAACTCTGGTGAGTTAGGGGTATCACTTCCCTCATAACCATCCAACCACGAGTTCTCTCTCATACGCTAAAAAATACACAATAAATAACTGACATACATGAAATTAGGCGAACACACTTTCTAAGCTCTTTATTGTTACCGAGCTTAACGAGTAGCTCAAGAAACTCTTCAACTCGGTTGTTTGGTTCATTAACATTAACCAACAATTTTTTTGCTTAGCTAAGTTCGTTAAGATAACAAGGCATGCTCAAACAAGTCAAGCAGGCGAGTGCTCATTAAAATCACCGAGCTTCCAGCTTTATGTCCAGCCCTAGCCACCACCCCTTTTTTTAACAAATGTGGACATGTGTTTAAGAATGATTCTCTAGATTTAGGCAAGCTTTCTCCTCCCTCCGTCTCAATATAGATGTCACAAACTTTTCTAAATTTGCATGTATCTACACACTATTTAGTAGATAGATTCATTCAAATTTAGAAAAACTTTCTACATCTATTTTGAAATAGAGGGAGTAGCTAGTTTTGACCACCGAAACGACTTTATGTCAATTTAGTGCAAAACCCATCGAGATTTTTGAAAGATTCAATTCCTTGCTAAGAACTTGCATGCCGACCCTATTTTGAAAACATTGAAATAAAATAACAAAAAATCAAAAAAATGAAGGGCTTTCGCATTCGATGCACTTCATCATCAAGCTCTAGTGAAAGTGAGCAGTGCAATATTTTATTTTGTTAAGAAAGTAGTATTCATCAAAGAGTATGGATCAACTGCTTGGGAGAGAGAAGGAGCCAGACCCAACTGCTTTTCCTTACTTAACTAATTTCAGGGTCTTTTGTGCTAAATGTATGGATTTGGATGTAATTTTTATTTTTTGGGTCCTTGATGTAACTTGTACTTCTAGCAACCGTGTTAACTGAAGCACCTCGCTCCTACGTGACCCATGCTAGTTAAAAGAAAATGCCACCACCCCATTTTTATACAAAATGGACCATGCGTTCTTACAATTTCCAAGTTTTGATTACTCCCTCCGATGCAAATTAATGGACTTAGTTTTGTCTAGATTCGGATGTATCTAGCACTAAAATATGTCCAAATACATCTGAATCTAGACAAATCTAAGCTTCCTAGCTAACTTCACACGCTTAAATGACTTTATGTCGATTTAGCGAAATTATACCAAACTGTTCTTTTCTATGAATAAACTATGAAGAATATGGATCTAAATGCCACAAGCCAAGTTTTCAGACATATATAATGTACCAACATGTTTTACTTATGATTCCCATGTTTTATGAGTTTTCAAGCTTCCTAGCTAACTCCGCCCACTTGGATGACTTCATATCCACTTATCGAAATTTCCTAGGTGAAATTTGAACTACAAGTAACTTATAGGTTTCTTTGAAAGTTTAATGAAACCTCTTTTAGATGTACCCATCGGGCGATCAATTAATATATGAGAAACCACCGAGAGTTTTGACAATAGGTTCAACTTCTTGCTAAGATTTTGCATACTGAAAATAAAAAAGATTTACGCATTTGTCCTATCATGTTGCGTGCACTACGTGCCATGAAAACGGTAACCATATATGGAAAAACAGATTTGCAATATGGTCCTACCATGTGTGTGTGTCTATATGTATCTATACCACTATATAATGTGCCAGTTTTGAATTGGACCTAACGCATCAATTTCAGACCTTGGTCTTCTAAATCCAACGACTGAAATCAATTGGATTCACTATGAATAGTACATTGGAGTTGTCTCTCAATGTTCTAGAACCATCTCACTTATTAGCGTAGCCCATCTCCAGAAAAGTGGTTGATGCATGTGGGCCATGTTGCAGCATAGCGAACGTGTATTCATCACAAGGGAGATGACCCGATAGGAGAACCGAGGGATAAATGGGTAGATTAAATAACTAATTTTACAAATCCCACCGGGTGCATATATGTAGTCTATTTTTTCAGTTTTCTCTTTGTATCACTGAACCACCGAACAATGGCATTTATTACTAATTTTCTACATTTATAATCCTTTTTGCATTGGACATTGATAATATTATTTTCCTAGGATCTATATCATCTACGCTATTTTGCAGATTTTTGGCTCTAGAGCACCTTCAAAAAATCGATAATCATATTTATGAGTTTTTTATAGATATACCCAGATGTACTCCCCTCGTTTCAAAATATACAATAATTTAGCTTTTTTTCTAAAACACATATATCTAGACGCATTTTAGTGTATAAGTTCACCCATTTTGTTCAAAACTTATACACTAAAAGTCATTTAGATAAATGGGTTTCAAAAAAGGCTAAAATATCTTATATTTTGAAACACATGGAGTAGTTAATGATTTTCTCACAAAGTGCAAAGTATCAATTTCAAATTCTTTGTATTTCGAGCTACACAAAAAAAACAAAAGTTTGGATCCCTCCATGTAATTTTCAAATACAAAACTTTATCCGATTTTGTGGTTTTTATGTAGCCCCCAATAAAAAGAATTTCGTGTTGCGATTTTGCATACTTCTACAATACAACCTTGATTATGTCTAGAACTATTTTCATTTTTTTTAAACTTGTAAATATGATTTTGAATTTTTTAAATAAATGGAGCAATGGAGCTCGGAAGTCAAAGACACTTTCCGCTTTTACCATTAACAAAACCTAGCTATAATGTTAAGATGTGCATTGCACGTACTTATGGACTAGTATATATATATTGTTGGGTCTCGACCGAACAACTAAGGTCGTCATGGCCATATCGATATCATAGGTTACGATCTGATAAAGTTCCCAACACTAATTTGGTAGATGGGTGCATCTTGGCGTATTAGTATGCATTGTTGCCCGTGGGATACATTCAATTTCCCTAGTGACGACGGTGATGTTTTTATATAAAGAAAGTCTGAAGGATATGGTTCAGAATGCGACAAGATCATGTTTTCAGACATAGTGGATCATGCTTCCTATCTAACTCCGCTCGCTTAAATGAATTATATCGATTTATCGAAGCTAGCTAGGTAAAATTAATTTGAAATACACGTAATAAATGGTAGAAATATTGTCTTGAAAAATTATAGAAGGCCTTTGAAGGTACCCCCACCAGACAATCAATATATGAGAAAAACCAAGAGTTTTGAAACATTCAACTTCTTGCTAATAATTTGCATGGCAACGAAGTTGACCCTCTTTTAAAACAGTAGAAGAAAATAAAGGAAAATTTATTCAATTTTCCTAGTGACGATAGTGATGTTTTTTATGTAAAAAGTCCGAATAATATGGTTCGGAATGCCACAAGCCATGTTTTCTTTTGTTAAGAAAGTAGTACTAGTACAAATAGTATGGCTCTCAACTGCTTGGTGGAGAAGGAGCTGGACCCGACTGCTTTTCCGTGCTTAATTTCATGGTCTCTGAGCAAAATATATGGACTTGGATGTAATTTTTATTTTTATGAGATCCTTGATGTAACTTGTACTTCCGCCGACCGTTGTAGCTGAAGCACCTTGCTCCTATGGGACCTACCCTAGATAAAAGAAAATGCCACCATCCAAATTACCAGAAAAAGTGGACCATGCTTTCTTACAATTCCCAAGTTTATAGTACTACTAGGATTTTTCAAGCTTCCAAGCTAACTTCGCACAGTACAGTGACTTTATGACGATTTAACTAAATTAGGTCAAACTTTAGCTACAAGTAAGCGTGATAGATTGCTCTTGAATTAAAAGTCTCTTTGTAAGTAGATGGGTACATCTTCTTGTAGTAAACAATGACGCTGGTGTGAGTTTCCAACTATCTAGAAAGAACATATTCTCAATTTTCCGAGTGATGACGAGATTATTCTTTTCAATAAAGAACGTCCGAACAATATGGATCTCAATGCCATAATTCAAATTTTTAGACATATATAGTGGACCAACATGTTGTACTTACGATTCCCATGTTTTATGAGTTTCAAGCTTCCTAGCTAACTCCGCACACTTGAATGACTTTATGTCGATTTATTAAAACTAGATCAAATTTGCACTACCACATGTATGGACATTATTGGGTTTCAACCCGAACGACCAAGGTTGTCATGGCCATATCAACATCATATTTTATGATCTGATAAAGTTACCACACTAATTTGGTAGATTGGTGCATCTTGGCATAGTAAGTATTGTTGCCTGTGGGAGTTTCTAACAATTAGGAAAAACATACATTCAATTTCCCTAGTGACGATGGTGATGTTTTTTCTATAAAGAAAGTCCGGATAATATGGTTCGGAAGGCCACAAGCCCATGTTTTCATACATAGTGGCTCATGCCTCCTATATAACTTTGGCACTTAAATAGCTTTACATCAATTTATCAAAACTAGGTCAAATTTATTTAAAGTACAAGTAAGTGGTAGATTGCTATTAGGATTTTACATAAGGCCTTTGAAGGTACTATACCTGCCAGGCAATCAATATACGAGAATGACAGGGAGTTTTGGAAGATTCAAATTCTTGCTAATAATTTGTGTGCCTGCAGTGTTGACCCTGATTTGAAAATAATAGAAGAAAGTAAAGAAAAATCCTAGAAACAAAGACTTACGCATAGCGTCCTTTTGCGTGTATTACCTGCCATGAAAAATGATAAACATGAGTTTTGATAACTTCAGAAAAACCCACCTCACCAAATTGGCCTAGCATGTATGTGAATAGGTTTCAAGCCAAAAGACCAAGGTCATGGCCATATCCAACCGCGTAGTTTATGATAATTTTCCCATATTAGGTAGATTGATGCATCTTAGCATGGTAAAAAATATGTTGCCAAGGGGAGTTTCCAACAAGTATTAGAAAAAGAGACAATTTCAATTTCCAAGCGGGAGGAATGATTTTTCTATGAATCAAGTATAGTAGTACTATTAGGAAGAATATGGCTCAAAATGGTGGGGGAAAGCAAAGATCGAGAGAAGAGACTATGAGCTCAGAGAATAAAATCTAGGCAAGGGAAGAGGGTAGCAACGAAGAGGTGTTGAAGGCGGTTCGACGTTAGAGAAAAGTTATTATGGGTTCCTGACACGAGGTACTCCTATGGCCTTACAGTGTAGTACACTCTACTATTAGTAAATTTCAGGACCTATGCACTCAAAACAAATTGAGTGTTTTCTCTCTCCATTGCTAACTCTCACCATCCATTCTCCTCCATCTGTCCTCCGCAACCCCGTGCGCACTGGTCCGGCTGATCTCTCCCTCATCCACAGCATGGCGCTGCACATGTGTGCCCTTGTACGGAGGATCTATGTATGTGCCTCTGGTGTGTTTGCCAGCTGCATTGGTGTGGAGGAGTACATAGGAAGGAAAACCCTTTGGTCCTTGGCGGCAAAAGGCAGTACGTAGCAATTCAAACTTTTCTGGTTTCGAAATTTGCACTTGATTCCCACACATCGGGAGGGAAGGTTATTCAAAATATCGGACATTCGCAATAGTACTTCTTATCTTATCTTTATCTTGTCTTATCTTATCTTACCTTACCACCTATATCATGTAGAAATAACTTTGAACATTGACCGTTTTATCAAGACTGCCAAATCCCAAGATTTTCTAACCCTTGGATCTTCTTTTCTATTCTAGCATCTAGAAGATTCTATTGATAGTCTCTAGCACAATCAACAATAGTATGCACAAACCTCAAAACATACTTATGCACTATTATAGAATCTTCTCCATCATTTCTCTAGAGCATGTTACCAATTTTTTGACTATTGGGTAGCTAATAAAGGTTGATTTATACATGTTATAAAGTACAAGCACCAAATATACACTCGATACTTTATGAGCGTGGATCAAAATTATAATTATTTTTAAGCTTTACCTATTATAATTTTATATAGTGATGATGTGCCATACTTCTATTATCTGAGTCTCACATGCAGGGCACGTGCAACTTCTTATCTTATTTACCACTATAGAGTGTACGAATAACTTTGAATATTGACCGTTGGATCAAGATTCGTGAATCCCAATATTTCCAACCGATCTTCTTTTCCATCCTAGCATCTGATAGTATTTAGCACAATGAATGTTATGCACAAACCTCAAAACACACTTCTCCATCATTCTTGAATCGTCTCCATCGTTTTTCTAGACCATGTTACCATTTTTGCAAGTTCTAGGCATTTATACCCCACTATATAATGTGTCAGTTTTGAATTGGGCCTAACACATCAATTTCAGCCATGGTCTTCTAAATCTGTAACATCCCAAATCTTTAATCAAGGTTATCAAGTTCCTAATCACCTAATTTAGGGTTAACAAAAACTTTTATTAAAGAAAAGGCATATGAATGCATGTGTGTGTGCATTAGTATAGAATTGTTTGAAAATGCCATGCTTGATTGTTCTAAATGTTGTGAAATGGTTTAAAGGTGAATGCCACATCATCTAGATCATTCACAAACAAAATCCAAAGAAAAAGAAATCAAATAAGAGTAAATAATGCAAATGGTCATTTTGACCATTTTAATTCACTAGGCCACTTTAGGTGTTCCTAGAAGACAATTCCTAACAGAAACATTTCTAGATCTTTTCACCCCTTGCTAGACCAAGTAAAGATGTACCAAGGCCCACTTTACAAACTTACAAAAACATTTAGCCACTCAATTTAAATGACATTTGAAAATTGAATCCAATACATATGTGAAGATCCCACTTTTTCAAAAACACATCAAATGAGTTCACCCTGCCAATCCCAAGCAAACCTAGTCTCTCAAGCTTAATGCAAGACCACTCAAAAATTTTGAGACAAAAATTCAAATTTAAACTTCGTGCGGGCATTGTGTCGAACACTTGGTGATCACAGAATTAGCTGCCTAACAATCACTATTCTTGATCAATGCTTTGTCCACCATTTTACCCCATTACACTCCTCTTGTCCCCTCTAGTCCCAACACCCTAGCACCACTCTCCCTCACTGTTTGCACCAGTGCTGAGCCACCCCGAGCACCCCCCTTGCCACTCGACCATGGACCGCTCAGCCTGAAGTGCCCTGCTCTTCCCGCCATGTCTATGAGGTAGGCGAGACCGCACCGCCCCTCTTTGTCCCTTCCCAGTCTTTGCCAGCCGTGGACCACCAGAACAGCCGCCTCACTGTCTGCGCCATACATGCCGAGCGCACGCGCCGTGCCCGACCAGCCAGCACAGACCGTGCCTCGACCACAGCTCGTGCACACTGCTTCACCACGACCCCAGGAAGCGCCCAGACATGCCTGTTCGCTGCCGCGCGACCAGTAGCCACCGTGGGCCGCATCGAGCACCCGTTGTCTCTGCCCAGAGCACGGACACTCCTGACCAAATTCTATCACCCCTTGCCACGCCTTTAAGCCAGAGAGGCCTGCCAGGGAGCACTACGTCGACCACCGCTCGTAGCTGCGCTGCTAGCAGCCTGTAGACGCGTCGCCGACGGAGCCCGACCATGCCGCGCTGCCCCTTCCTCTAGCTATAAAAGGAGGCCTGCTCCGTCCAATTTCTGCACACCATCTCACTTCCCTCTCACCACTGACCATCCCACACTTCTCCTCGGAGCCAATCGAGCTGCAGTTCGTCGGAGCTTGCCGCAGTAGAGGAGAAGAGGCGCCGTCGATTGGAGCTGCCCCAGGAGCCACCGCGACCACGCCTCAAACCACCGTCATCCACTAGCCCGAACGCACCTGTCGCCAAGCCTAGCTGGAGCCCTGGTAAGCCCCCACGTACCCCCACCGTGCCGCGTTAGGGTTCATTCTCGCCGGAGCTGTTCACCGGAGAAGACGAATGTCAGTCGTTGATCTGTCATCTAATCGCACGGCTGAAATTAAAACTTACCGTTTCACTGAGTAACAGCCGCTGACATGTAGGACCCCCTGTCAGTAGCCCGCTGCGTCTGCACAGTGCAGCTGGGCCGGCCCATTTCCTTTCCCGCGCTAGCCCACATATTCAAATTAGTATTGTTCCATTTAGGTTTAAACTAGATTATGTCCACTTATTTAAAAATCAATTTAGAGAGTTTCACTTAACTAAATGGCATGATTAAAATTTTGCTAGAAAGATAATTCAAATATCTATCCAAGCCCGTTGGATTTAAATCAATTGGAGTTAGAGATAATCTATAGCTAAAATAACAAAACTGAGACTTTTGCAACTTCAAACATTTTTCAAAAATCAACCATAATAGCTTTTGAGTTGATTCCAACTCTCAAAAATCACATTTGATAATATCTATCTGAATATGTAATAATATTTAGGTTTGCATGTAGTGACTTTGGACTAGTACCAAAATAATGCTATTAGGGCATTTCTAGTCACTTTAAATCATTTAAATAATAATCTTAAACTTTAAAATATGATCAACCCTTTAGATCACATTCCCATGTATTAGAATATGTGGTGATGACATGTGTCCACATGATCCCATATTTTAATTGGAGAATATTAAATCTTAATAAATTTCAATGAGTAGAAATTACTTTTCTCAAATAAAATAAATGAAACTAGTTCATTAAATCTTGTGATGATACTAGATGATCAAGTGTGTGCCTTAGTGTGCTAAATAGACTAGTTAAGCATTGTTTGGTGAGTGTGTATCCCGTATTTATTTATAGACGATAGTACCGACCAAGTCTACGAGAAGGAGGAGTTCTATCTTGAAGAAGACGAAGAGAACTTCAATCACTTCACCAATCAAGACAAGCTAACACTTGCAAGTTTCTTAACTGTGCAAGCTATTATTAGCAAGCTAGAATTATACAAGATAACCTAAGCAAGATGCATTAGGCATGCTTGGTTATACATTTTGATTTATGCCCATCCCAAGTTTTACTTGCAAGCTTTAAATCTTTTACTTTACCAAAGTTCTTTACTTTTAGTAATGCTTTGTGAGATTTTGGAAAGTAGTATAGATAGCATAAAGAGTATAAAACTTGGTCTATACTAGATGTCATTCTATGGCATGAGATTGATGTTAGCATCCCTCATTAGTGAACACTCTTAACCTTATTGGCTAGTGCTAAGCATAAAACTTGATCACTTTAGATGGGAATACTTGGTGAAAATGATTATGAAAACCTTGGAATGATGAGTCATTCTATTGAGATGTTTTGACATGTGTTGAGAAACACAAATGGTTTTTGATGATGAAAATTTTGAGGCATGAGCCTTAGCCCTTTATAAAAACTGATGGTTGGGTTCAGATGCGATACCATTCCAATTTTACCGTACAACCACAATACCTGAATTGGGTAAGGCTTAGCCATAAGTTTATATGCATTAGTATGGCTTCCCTCGCGGGAGAGGTTTGAAGTGAGGCTACCTCTTGATGATGTCCACCTATGCAGTGCCCAGGATGGAAGATGGCCATGGCTGGGAGGCCAAGCTCATAAGAGAGGTTCTTATACTAGAGTGTGTAAAGGAAAGGTTATGATTGATTATCCGCATACTAAGTATGATGATTCAGGGTTATCGCTGACGGATGTATCAAATTTTTTGGTGAAAGTGTACCACCTCTGCAGAGTGTCAAACTATTCGAATAGCCGCGTCCGTGGTCATGGATAGTTGAAGTGGCCATACTGTTCTGTCGTCAAATGTTTTCAAAATGACTTATGAAATGAATTGTGACTTGACTTGACCACAACAGGGTTGTGACTATGAAAACTAAGTTCCCAACTTAAGTGATTTAGAACTTTATTCTTCCTTTCTCTATTTCTGAACTCATCTTAGGTTTCAAATTTAGCTTTTGCAAATAAACTTAGAGCTTAGTATTCCTACTAGAACTACCTTACTTGTTAGTGATAGTTTGCGAGTACTTAAAGAGTACTCATGGCTTTGTCCATGACTATTCCCGTGGCCAGACTATGAGGAGGACTACCAGGAAGATGGACAGCAGGACGGCTACGACAACTAGGATCATCTCCCATCGTCAGCATTGCCTGTGACACTAAAGATAGAGCCCACCGCTATGCTTATTATTTTGCTGCTTGTTTGTATTAAGATTGGATCATAAGATCCTTTATTTGTGTAAGACCTTATTATGGTGTGTAATGGATGATGTACTGTGATGTCCAATCTGTTATATCTCGTAAAAATGGTAATCTTGGGATTGCGATGTATGGCATAACAAGCATCTGGGATTAAAAATCCGGGTGTTGACAAAATCCAATGGCTGGAAACAATGAGAGTCGCTGTGAATAGTACACCATTGTTGTCTTCTGATGTTCTAGAACCGTCTCACTTATTCACATAAACCTCTCCGAAAAGAGGCTAATGCATGTGGGCCATGTTGCAACATAGCGAGCGTGTATTCATCACAAGGGAGATGACCTGGCAGGAGGACCAAGGGATAAATGGGTAGATTAAACAACTAATTGTAGGGATCCCACCAGGTGCACATATGTAGTCTTTTTTCAGTTTTCTCTCTCTATCACCGAACCACCGGACAATGGAATTTTTTACTAATTTTCTACTTTTATAATCCTTTCTGCATTGGACATTGATAATATTTTTTTTTCTCGAATCTATATCATGTGCGAAATTTATAGATTTTTGGATCCAAAGCACCTTTAAAAATCAAAAATCATATTTATGAGTTTTTTTAAACATACCCAGATGTACTCCCTTCATTTCAAAATATACGATGATTTAGCTTTTTTTTATAAAACACATGTATCTATACGCATTTTAGTGTATAGATTCACCCATTTTGTTCCAAACCTGCACACTAAAAGTCGTTTAGATAAATAGGTTTCAAAAAAGGCTAAAATATTTCATATTTTGAAATAGAGAGAGTAGTTAATGATTTTCTCACGAAGTGCAAAGTATCAATTTCAAATTCTTTGTATTCTAAGATACAGAAAAAATAACAAAAGTCTAGATCTGTCCATGTATTTTTCAAATACAAAACTTTTTCCGATTTTGTGGTTCTTATGTAGCCCCCAATAAAAATAATTTTGTGTTGCGATTTTGCATACTTGTAGAATACAACCTTGATTTCGACCAGAACTATTTTCATTAAAAAACTTGTAAATATGATTTTGTTTTTTTAATAAATAGAGCAAAGGAGCTCGGGATTCAAATACACTTTCCGCATTTACCATTAACAAAACCTATCTATAATGTTAAGACATGCATTTCACGTGCTTATAGACTAGTATATATATTGTTGGGTTTCGACCCAAACAACCAAGGTCGTCATGGCCATATCGACATCATAGTTTATGATCTGATAAAATTCCCAACACTAATTTGGTAGATAGGTGCATCTTGGTGTATTAGTAAGCATTGTTGCCCATGGGATACATTCAATTTCCCTAGTGATGATGGTGGTGTTTTTCTATAAAGAAAGTCCAAAGGATATGGTTCAAAATGCAACAAGTCCATGTTTTCAGACATAGTGAAACATGCTTGCTATCTAACTCCGCTTGCTTAAATGAATTTATGTCGATTTATAGAAGCTAGCTAGGTCAAATTAAATTTAAGTACAAGTAATAAGTGGTAGAGATATTGCTCTTGAAAAATTACAGAAGGCCTTTGAAGGTACTCCCACCAGGCAATAAATATATGATAATGACCGAGAGTTTTGAAAGATTAAACTTCTTGCTAATAATTTTCATGCCGACAAAGTTGACCCTGTTTTTAAAACAGTAGAAGAAAATAAAGGAAAATTGATTCAATATTCCTAGTGACGACAGTGATGTTTTTTCTGTAAAGAAAGTCCAAATAATATGGTTCAGAATACCACAAGCCATGTTTTCTTTTGTTAAGCAAGTAGTACTAGTATGAAGAGTATGACTCTCAACTGCTTGGTGGAGAAGGAGCTGGACCCGACCGCTTTTCCTTACTTAATTTCATGGTCCTTGTGCTAAATCTATGGACTTGGATTTAATATTATTTTTTATGGGGTCCTTAATTTAACTTATACTTCCACCGATGGTGTTAACTAAAGCACATCGCTCCTACAGGACCTACCCTAGATAAAAGAAAATTCCACCACCCAAATTATCAAACAAAGTGGACCATGCTTTCTTACAATTCCTAAGTTTTTATTACTACTAGATTTTTCAAGCTTCCTAGCTAACTTCGCACACTTAAGTGAATTTATGATGATTTAACTAAGTTAGGTCAAATTTTAGCTACAAGTAAGCGCGATAGATTTTTCCTGAATTAAATTTATTTTCGAAGGTAGATGGGTGCATCTTCTTGTAGTCGGTGTGAATTTCCAAATATCAGGAAAAAACATATTCTCAATTTTCCGAGTGATGACGATATTTTTATTTTCTATAAATAACATCCGAAGAATATGGATCTCAATGCCATAAGCCAAGTTTTTAGACATATATAGTGGACCAATATGTTATACTTACGATTTCCATGTTTTATGAGTTTTGAAACTTCTTAGCTAACTCTGCCTACTTGAATGACTTTATGTCAATTTATCGAAAATAGGTCAAATTTAATCTATAAGTAAATTGTAGGTTGCTTTGAGAGTTCTACGAAAAATATTTCTGAGGTACCCATCAGCAGTCAATTAATATATCAGAAACCACCAAGAGTTTTGATGACATGCTCAATTTCTCGCTAAGATTTTGCATCTTGACAATTTTGAACCCATTTTTATAGTGATCATATGAAATATAGAAAAGAAATAAAAATAAAAGATTCACGCATGACGTCCAATCATGTCGCATGCACTATATGCCATGAAAACTGTAAATATTTGATTTGACAAGCTTTGGAAAAATAGCTTTGCAATATTGTCCTACCATGTATGGACATTATTAGGTTTCAACCCGAAACTCCAAGGTCGTTATGGTCATATCGAAATCATAGTTTACAATCTGATAAAGTTCTTACACTAATTTGATCGATGGGTGCATCTTGGCATAGTAAGCATTATTATCGGTGGGAGTTTCCAATAATTAGGAAAAAATACATTAAATTTCCTTAGTGATGACGGTGATGTTTTTTCTGTAAAGAAAGTCCAAATAATATGGTTCAGAATACCACAAGCCCATGCTTCCAGACGTAGTTGATCATACTTCCTATCTAACTTCGACACTTAAATGTATTTATATCGATTTATCAAATCAAGGTCAAATTAATTTAACGTACAAGTAAGTGGTAGATTGTTATTAAGATTTTACATAAGGCCTTTAAAGGTACTATACCCACTAGGCAATCAATATACGAGAATGATCAGAGAGTTTTGAAAGATTCAAATTCTTGCTAATAATTTGTGTGCCTACAATGTTGACCCTATTTTAAAAATAATAGAAGAAAATAAAGAAAAATCCTAGAAACAAAGACTTACGCATGGCGTCCTTTTGCATGTATTACCTGCCATGAAAATGATAAACATGAGTTTTGAGAACCCTTGAAAAAACCCGCCTCACAAAATTGGCCTAGCATGTATGTGAACAGGTTTCAAGCCGAAAGGCCAAGGTCATGGCCATACCCAACAGTGTAGTTTATGATAATTTTCCCATTAGGTAAATTGGTGCATCTTGGCATGGTAAATAATATGTTTCCAAGTGGAGTTTCCAACAAGTATTAGGAAAAGAGACAATACCAATTTTCCAAGTGAGAGGAATGGTTTTTATAAATTAAGTAGTGGTACTAATACTCCCTCTGGTCCATATTAATGGCCTCAACTTTATCTAGTATATTCGTATGTATTTAGTTAACTACTATTTAGACTAGATGCATTAATATGCAGTACTTTTAGTAGACAAAGTTGAGGCCATTAATATGGACCGGAGAGAATAGGAAGAATATGGCTCGAAATGGAGGGGAAAATCGAAGAGCGAGAAGAGACTGTGAGATGAGAGTAAAATGTAGGCAGCACGAGAGGAGTCAAAGGTGGTACGATGTCAGAAGCAAATTTATTATGATTGGTTCCTAACACGCTGTAGTACGGAGTACACGTATTACTAGTAAATATTCTCTCTCCTTCGCCACCTCTCACTATCCATCCTCCATTTCTCCTTCCTTCTCATGTAAGCTTTCACACCATGATTATACTTCTACTCTTAGTACTATAACCATGCGGCAGGGCATAAAACTATGGGCCCGCACTATGTCACCATCAATCAAGTTAGGTGACACAAGTTTGTGTAGAGTGTAGTAGTAGTGTATATAAGCATGTAGAGAGGCACTTAATTTTAAACAGAGGGAGTAGGGGATACGGAGTAATTCAGCATGATCGGCATGATTCTCTTCATTTTTGAATAAAGCAGGTGCCTCCTGAAATCCTTGGGCCGAAAAAAATAAAGCACCGATCTAGTACAATCTTTTTTTGTTGACGGGACGAGTCTGGTACAATCTACTTATGATATTTTGTTATACTTTTCAGGGAATTAATACAAGCACGACTGTAAATAAACATTATAAACTACAACAATATGCACCCCTCCTTTCACCCAAGAACACCCAACCTGCCATTCCTTAGAACTCAATCTCTCGTTGATTCCTTCCAAAATGTCGTATGACAACTCTCTCTAGAACACGTTGATCGATCTGACTCATGCAAACATCCACAACACTCCACCTAGAAGTCTAGACTCAGTCGACGGGCCATGGCTACCACCGCAGCCCTCTAATGAAGAAGTAGCCACTAACAGTGCTTTTATGAAGGGACGCCGCCACGAATGCCGAGCAACTCCGACGAGATGGACGATGAGGCCAAGGACAAAGACGAGGGGGAGAAGGTCGAGGATGATGATGAGGTAGAGGCTGATGATGGCGATGAGGAGGTCACTTCCTGCCCTCTCCTGAAGAAGCCTGCCCGAGAGCAAAATTAAATGGCATCCAAAAAGAGGCGGGTGCAATTAAGAAAATTAAATGGTAGTATTGTATCTCGTTGTAGGAAGCATCTTGGTTTGGTAAACAATGCTGCCAATGGGAGTTCCCAACTTTTCAAAAATAATTTTCAATTTCCGAGTGATAAGGTTAGTTTATTTTGTAGTAATTAAATACGTATAGATAATTTGGGTTAGAGTGCACTCACTGTATGCTAGGAAAATATAAATAATTTTAACTGCATGTTCATACTATTTGAAAATACTTATTTCAATGTGTCTAATGATACAGAGTTGAAATTTTAATGGTAATACTTTTTCCATAATATTGATCAAACTTGATACTATTTAGCTTTTCAGAAATTTTATATGTCTTACTTTGTAGAACGAAGGTAGTACATATATATTGTAAGCACCAAGAGTTTTGAAAAGGTTTAACTTCTTGCTATGAAGTTGTATTCCGACAATTTTGAACTACTCCCTCTATTTCAAAATATAAGATGTTTTAGCTTTGTGAAAAGAGTGTATCTAGACCCCTTTTAGTGTGTAGGTTCGGAGGGAGTAGTTTTGTAAAAAATCAAATAAACTAAATGGAAATGAAAATGCAAATCTTCGCATAGTGTCCTCTTACATGTGTGTGCTAGTTTCAACAAAAACTATAAACATGGATTTTGACAACTTTCGAAAAACTTGCTTCACAATATGGTCATGTTTTAAGCCAAGCTACCAGTGTCAAGGTCATATCTACATCACTCATCCCATTTATTTGGGATAAAATGAAGAAAAAAAGAAAAAAAAGAAAGTTAAGAACTTGCGTATGGTGTCCTCTTGTGTAAATTATAAACATGATTTTTTATAAGCTTTAACATACTTGGGTTTCAAGCTAAATAATGACCAAGGTCATGGCTATTATCCACATCAATGTGTCCATGTCTAGTATTAGATGGGTGTATATTGGTATGGCATACCAATGTTGTTAATGGGACTTTTCAATTTTTATGTATAGAAACATTTTCAATTAATTTTGGAAGTGACATACATAATTGTTTTTTAACTAAGTACAAAGTGTATGGCTCTGAATGGCACAACACATACTAAATTGCACACAAAATGGACTATGTTTTATGGTTAACAAGTTTCATGAATTTTCAAGCCGTCTAGCCAATTTTGCATACATAAATGACTTTTTGTATAGTGACCAAAGTAGGTAAATTTGAACTTCAAGTGCGTGATAGATTGCTTGTAAATGTGTCCAAAATTCCTATATAATTATTGTACCCACATAATCACTATATTAAAAACCAACAACTGTTTTGAAAGATACAACTTCTTTGTACTACCTCCGATCCTAATTAATGTTCTCAGATTTTTCTAGATTTGGATATATCTAGCACTAAAACATGACTAGATACATCCAAATCTAGACAAATCTGAGAACATTAATTAGGATCGGAGGGAGTATGAATTTTCATGCCAACACACCTAACCCTGTTTCAAAAAAATTCATAGAAAACAACGAAATATCCGAAAAATGACCAAGGTCATGGCCATATTATACAATACTCAAAAACAATCTCGACATCCAAGGGGCGGAGGCGCAGATCTAGCTCTAGAATAGATTGGACATCATCTCAATACAAAACAATTTAAGTATTTTCTAGTAAGACGGTAAAAAATATGTTGTTAAAGTTTTAATAAAAGGGACCTAGGCACCTTCACCGGCCCTCCATGATTAACCTTTATTCCTCTTCTTCCTCCTGCTCCTTTATGACTTTGCAACTATGACTCCGAAGATCGGAGCTCCCCGGGGGAAGAATAGGAATATTCAGGTGGCGGTGACCAAGACCATGGAGAAAAATAAGACATGTTGCCAGCTTCCAAAACCTGCTCTGGCCACTCTAGGTCATAGTCTTGCACCAGGCAGCGACAAGAAGAAGCATGTGACATGGTTCGTCATGGCTGGGATGCATTTCCCTGCCGGCCGGATCAGGCGCTACCTCAAGGACGGTCGGTACTCCCAGCGCGTAGGCTTCAGGGCTTCCATCTACCTCGCGGCCGTTCTCGAGTACCTCATAGCCGAGGTGTTGGAGCTCGCCGGGCAAGCTCCCAAGGATAGCAAGAAGATCCGCATCATCCCGAGGCATGTGATGCTCAACGTCATCCGAGGAGCTCAATAAGTTGATGGCTAGCATCACCATCGCACATGGCCACGTGCTTCCCAACATCCACAAGTTGCTGCTCAGCGATAGCGATGGGACCACGGAGGACACAACCAAGTTGCCCCTGGAGGATGCTGCCAAGTCACCCGAGAAAACCACAGAGTCCCCCTAGAAGTCGCTAAGAGTTGTACTCCGTATGAGTTTGGGTAGTGCTCTGTTTACAGTTTGGCTAATCATCAATGTCAATGTAATATTTGAATCTATGATGCTAAGAAAAAGGTTGTGAGGGTTCTAAAAAAGCTATTTTTGTAAGCTTATCCTATACTATACCACACTATATAGTGTACGAATAACTTTGAATATTGATCATTGGATCAAGACTAGCAAATGCCAACATTGCCAACCGTTGGATGTTCCTCCATTCTACTATTTATTTTTCACTTTATCTTTAATTTTTTAAGTTTACTTTAAAGATTTAGCGTGTGTATTTCCCTACTTACTTTCTACTTCTTTCTAAGTCAAGAGAAAAAGTCTCACAAAAGAAAATATTATATTCTAAATACCAACATAGTAACAATTTCTCTTTGCATAAGTTTGCACATTCTTCAAGTTTGCATAATTGTCCATAGTACTTTTTGCATCTACTATTTTGTAAGCTTTACTTATTGTTCTACATTCACGAAGTAGATGCCATTGAAACACTATATTATGATTACTTGCTACTAGTCTTCAACCCGTGCGGCGCACAGGTTCACAATTTAGAACAAAATGGAAGAACTATCAAATGATTTTTTAAATGATACAAATTATAATACACATGAAAGTTTCTAATGCCTTCCTCACAAACTATTATAAGAAGCTTTAACAATACCTTCCAGTCTTGCTCTATAAGTTTTGAAAATTCCATAAGACTATCATCATCATTCTGATCACCAAAAATAGCAATTCCTAATAATAGGAATTAATACGGCAGCATAGAAAGCCGTTTGCAAAATGTAAGGTACAATATGTGGTGGCAACATAAGTCGACCTTGCTTGTGGTACTGTTGTAGGTAAGAGAATAATAAAATGTAATACCTAATCTTGAAATAGCAGTTTTTATATATGGATATATTTTCACGCGGGATATTTTAAGACATGACAAATTATCATGAGTGCACCTTTGTGTGGCACATTAGTTCGACAAAGAATGGAAAACTATATAGATAAGCGTTATGTGTTGAAGTCATAAATATCCATAAAAAAAATATGAAAGGGTTTGATACATAGTTTCTTCTATCAAACTGGTAAAAACATTTACTCTGAACCTATCCGCAGCCAGGCAAAACATAAGGAATTTATAATGAAAGTTGTGTGTTTTCACGTAAGAAAATGTAGAATTCTATTTCTAGAGACGACAAAAGATTAAGTCTTTTTTAACTCAACTTCGAATGGGAAACAGAAAAAATCACCGTTATGAGCCATTATCTCCACGAAAAAAGAGATTAGATACAAAATAACGTAAGTCTCGATTTTTACTTTGTATAGTTGTGGAATTTTTATCTTGAGATGAAGCCCAAATGAAATATATAGACAGATGTAATCATAGCTTACTGAAGTAGTTAGTCCGAATAATATGTAAACATCGAGAAGATGCACCTATGAAAATTGGCATGTTCGCATGTGCAAGTACCTAATACTCCTTGCAGATTTTGGCTTGTGAAAATATTTGTGAAAGATGGAGCGCACAGCAAAATACGTACATCCTCTAATACATAACATGAAACAATCCTTATAACTACTATAGATGGCCGAGATGTTTTACTAACCACTTTCTTGCGTAGCGTCGCATAATTAGGAATTAAGTGTAGACCATTAGAAGCATGTACGAAGCACATGGTGAAATAGTGATGAGGTTGCAAATGCTTATATGATGGGCAGAGGATTCAATGAAAATACACGATTCAAGATATAACTTTTATAAAAAATCTCTAGAACTAACCTTCACCAATAAGACATGACCTTATAATTATAATTATCGCGTTCCTCCAGGCTTGCTTCTTATGTTCCTACATATATAAAACAGCTCGAGATGTATCCTCTTTGAAACTGAAAGAACCATAAAAACATAGTTATGAAAATTACACTACAGATGTTTTCTTCTGTTACATATTGGATGGTAACCTTAGTGAGCATAGAAATTCTCGTCATGTGAGGTGAATTCTCTAGAAGCTATGGTTTTACACATGCATCACACATGCCTCAGTTTTTACTAAGTAAATTCAGATACAAAATTATAGGCATATGTATGATTGTTTAAAGGGTACCATGAAATATGTTTTATTCCGTTATATACTGGAAATACACACACCTTAGCTTCTACTAAGTAAATTTAGAAACACATTGTAGGCCTATGTATGATTGTTTAAAGGTACCGTGACTTATGTTTTCTTGTGTTACATACCGGAAGTATAATATTGAGAAAATAAGATTATGACCTTTTAGGTGTCCGAATGAAACTAACCAAGTATATGTCTCATATACGGAATAGCTTATGGTAACCTTAGTGAGCATACTTCTCATAATGAGGTTAATTCTCTGGAAGCCATATGGTTTTGCACATGCATCACACACACCTTAGTTTTGACTAAGTAAATTAAAAAACACATTATATGCAAATGTATGATTATTTAAAGGGTAAAGCAATCATGTAAATCAGTATAGTAGAAGGTATAGTTTTGCACATGGATCATAAAACCTTAAATAATTTAGGCTACTGACTGGCAGGACCACGATAACTTGCTGTTGAATATAACCTATCTACCACCATGATGTGAAAAAGCTATGAGAGTAGGGTCTGCCAAATTATTCACCACGAATTGCCTTCTGCTATATCCTTAAAAAACCGGTTCCTCACATGCAGGGATTTGATCATCCGGCCTAGATTACACCATGGATGGAGATTGCCAGGCAACCGGCCAGTGAACTGATCTACACATATTAGCCGAGCGGGCCACAAATCTAGTTAGAAAGAGAAAGTAGATTGCTTACATGTGCCGGCGATACTATCTCAGCACTGTCCAACGTTGCGGGCTTACTCAATTGGTGTAAAATTTGGCTGCTACTATCTCAGCGCTGGCAATCATTACCTTCATGATGCGGCTAGGAAGATGTGGTGGGTGGACTCTTCACCGTGTGCACTACAGTGAACCCAAATCAAGTGGATGCAGTTTTGGAGATACGCATGAAGACTCGATTGAACACGCTCGCGCATGAAGACTCGATTGAACACACCCTGATGGATCGCAGTCTAGAACCCTAGATGAGGTTGAGATCTAGTTTTTTTTATTTTAGATGGACAGAGAAAAGTCACGCGGGTATTGACAACTCTTCAGGGAAAAAAACTCTTGGCTCGCTTATTTGATCATGACCAGATGATTTACATCCAACGGTTACTTTTTGACAGTTTTCTAGGATTAACGTGGTGTCTCCTATGGTGCCTCCAATTAGTAAATATAAGATTGTTGTTTTTATTATGAACTATATAACTTTGTGTAGCAATGATCATGACTTGCAATGTTTCTATAAAGAACAAACTCCAAAGTCTATGTTTAGTTTTATCACTTCCATGCTCGAGGACGAGCATGAGTTAAGCTTGGGGATGTTGATGCATGTAAAATGCATACATGAACTTTGTAGTTTATGTCACTTATTCCATCATATTTCAACATATTTGAATGTTATGTACTATTATAAACATGTATTGCATTGATTTACATGAATTTCCCAACGATCTCCTTTATTTTGTTTATAACCCTATAGGGCAGATAACCCTATTTTTCGTATTTTATGTTTCAGGGACCGATACAGATTCAAACTGGACTAGGATTTTTCTGAAAAAAAATTATTGAAGGAGAATACCGTGGGCTTTTGGAGCTGTAGAGGGGAGCCACGAGGTCCAGGATGGCCCAGGTGGCGCAGTCCCACCCCTGGACGCGTCACTTGGTCTATCTAGGGCCTCGAGCCTCGGATGCCATCGATTCCACCGCATATCTCTTTGTTTTTCCCTAAAACCCTCTATAAAAAGGATCCCTGACACGATCTTGCGACATAAGGAGGCAGAGACCAAAAACACAAAAAACTAACCAGAAGTCTGCCATCGGTGGAGATCGGAGGCGGAACCGATGCCGGAATCGCCTCTAGTTGCCTCTAACCCACTCCGGCATGATCATCATCAACATATACATCAACATCCTCTCCATCTCCCTCTTGCAATCTCTTGGCAAACATGATGTATGATGCAATCTATTGTTTTCCCATGATTCATTGTGTCTATGTCTAAGTTTGAGTAGTGATGTGTTTATGGTAATTGTGAAATAGTTCATTGATGGTTATATACAAGTTTGTTATCTTCTATGATGGTCTTATGTACTGACATATGAGTGCACACATATGTTTAGAGATGCATAAGGTTGTCACTGTTATATTTAGCTAGGGGGAGAGATGGTGAGCGACAGAAACATGATCTCGAGTCTTATATGCATGCTATATTAATTCATGGTTAATATGATGGGAGGATAAATTAAGGGGGCCTTAAAACTTACAGCGGTGGTTGGACTTTATGTCTTAATAACTCCTTTTCTTGTTCATGAAAGTGGCCTTAGGATCAATCTCTAGGGGTGTAATTGTGCATGTAAATGGTTGTACCTATTTATGGCTCCTCTCTAGAAGAAACATTAAACTTTATTTTATATCTTCCATGATGGTTAGGCTTGTCTTTGATCATCATGTTCTTGGTTCTTAATGTCTTGTTTAGCCATGTCATGAGGTGTTTGAAAGCACCAAGTGTAGGTAGATGGGAGAGATGTGGATGTACATACCTTAATTAACTCATGCATATGATTTGTGCTTCACTTATTGTAACATCCCAAAACTTTAATCAAGGTTATCAAGATCCAAATCACCCAATTTAGGGTTAACAAAAACTTTTTATCATTAAAACAATTAGGAATGCATATGTGTGTTGCATTAATATAGAATTGTTTTGAATTGCCATGTTTGTTTGTTCTAATACGCGATCGCTACAACTGTTGGGGATATACTTTCCGGGTATCCTCATAGTTTGATCGTTCCTCTGTCTCCCCGGAAGAAAAACCCATCATTTTGAAAGCCACCGTCCATGAGGGTCTTAGAGAAACCATAACCGTCAATAAGGAGACGTACGGTGGAGAAGAAGGAGCTAGTACCGTGGATCAGACTTGCACAGGCGAAACCCTTGTAACCCATATTCTGGCTCTTGCGAACCTCATGTATATCCGACCAATGTTATCACAAGGAGAAAGTAGCAGAAGTTTCAGGAACCCTTCAAGATTCTGCAAGCCGAAGATCAAGCTAGACGATGATAAATCCGACTTTCGATCTTGGAGACTTCCGGGGGCTGCTGTTGGGGATATACTTTCCAGGTATCCTCACAGTTCCTCACTGACAAGGGTGGCCCACTTCGGGTTAGAGCTTTGCTTCACGGGCTGCCCAGTCGGGGAGAAAAGACGGAGTCCAATCCGGCTACAGGAAGGCCCAGAAGACTTACCGACTTAGGCCCATAATGTTACTTGTAGTTCAAGATGTACTCTGTAACCGACTCTTAGTCGTAGCCGGATAGATCTCTCCTGTAAACCCTAGGCCGGATATCTATATAAGTCATCCTAGGGAGAGCCTTTAGGGCACACCTCAATAGTCTATAATCTCAACTCGCACAGGTGAAACCCTTGTAACCCATATTCTGGCTCTGCCGTATTACTGGATTGCTAGCAGGAGTAGGATCCGTAATGGAACTATGAGGAGTAGGAGCCAGAATATGGGTTACAAGGGTTTCGCCTGTGCAAGTCTGATACATCGTACTAGCTCCTTCTTCTCCACCGTACGTCTCCTATTGACGGTTATGGTTTCTCTAAGACCCTCATGGACGGTGGCTTTCAAAATGATGGGTTTTTCTTTCGGGGAGACAGAGGAATGATCAAACTATGAGGATACCCGGAAAGTATATCTCCAATAGTCGTAGAGATCGTGTATTAGAACAAACAGACATGGCAATTCAAAACAATTCTATATTAATGCTATGACACTCCTTTCTGGTTAGTGAGGAACTGTGAGGATGCCCGAAAAGTATATCCCCAACAGCAGCCCCCTGAAGTCTCCAAGATCCAAAGTCGGATTTATCATCGTCTAGCTTGATCGTCGGCTTGCAGAATCTTGAGGGGTTCCTAAAACTTCACAACAAAAAATACGATCCGGTCTTAAAAATAAGTCGGACCTATCAACAGGTTACTCGGATTTTCCAGCTTGATTTCAAACTAAGCCGGAATTTGGCCTCTAACGCCACCTGACACCAGTCATGGTCAAGTCACGTCATCTGACAGACATCCTGTCAGCATGACCGTTGGTGGGTCCACGGTTCACGGAACCGAGGCGTAGTTTTAATGCGTACGCGGTGATCGAGGCGACGTAATCATCGCGTGGGTCCTTCCTAGTTCCTTCCACGACGCGTGGCGGTTACACTGTAGCATTTGCACGAACCTTGGTGCGGTTAGGTGGATATAAGGGGTGAGGATTCTCCTCCTCCTTTCTTCACCTGTTCCCTTGCCATTTCCTCTCCTCCAAATCTCCCCTTCGTGCACATAGGTCCTCTACTTTCCCCTAAGAACTCCCAGCGCCGCCCATCCTAGGTCACTATCTCACTGGAGAAATGGATTCTTCATCCTCTTCCGGTTTGGCAGCAGCGGCGGAGAAGGAAATCTTCTGCGGGGTCTGGATCCCCTGCGTGCTCGATGACGAGAAGCTCCGCGGCGTGGAGACAGAAGGGCTCCTCCGCACCAGCGACTGGCAGAGCGGCTTCAGGGAGATCATCCCCAACCCGCACGCCGGCGAGCGGGTCCACTTCGGCACCCACCTCGACAGAGGTTTGTCGTTTCCTCCCTCGAAATTCTTTTCCGAGGTGATAGATCATTATAGTGTTCAACTCCACCATCTTCCTCCCAACTCTCTCTTAGAGATGAGCGCCTACACGGCTTTGTGCGAGGGATTTCTCGGCATTAGGCCGAGTCTTACCTTATTCCGGTACTACTTCCATGTCCGGAGAAATTCTATCACTGCCGGTAATCCGTATATTACCGGTACAATTAGTTTTTCACTTAGACGCGAGCGCGCATATCCCAAGATTCTTGCCAGTGACTCGGTCAAACAGTGGCCAGCCACCTTCTTTTATCACAAGGATATTCCGGCTCCCGGCAAAGCCACTGCTTTGCCGGCTTTCATCGATGGAGCTTCCACGGCCCAACCGTCTTGGGACGAGGCTCCTCCGGCTCTCAATGACGATCTGATCCTCGCTAAGAGGCGGATCGAATATTTGATCAAACACAAAGGACTGAAGGGATCCGACTTGGTCCAATGTTGGGTCTCACGCCGGATCCAACCCCTTCAGTACCATGGAGACCGAATGATGCACTCCATCACGTCATCCAAGAAAGATTCCCTCCGCATTAGCCCCGGAGCCTATACCTCGCAAGGTTATATAAGCCAGATTAAATGGCTGATAAGGGAGCGGATCGAGAGGAGGATCCCGGAGGTTTCTCTGGATATGCATACGGCGGAAGACCCCGTAGTGCCGGTAAACTTCTAACAATAAACCTATTTATGTGTTTCAATCTTTAAGTTACATTGCAATACTGATATGTTTTCCTCTTTTCAGCTTGCTGACCTCCCTGAGTCGGAACATGCTCCACTTGAGGGATATCCTCTAGAGTTTTCTCAGGAGGCGGAATTGGTCCCATTGCCAGACATTGCGCTTAAGAAACGCAAGGCTCCGACAGTGGCTGTCGGCACAAAGGAGGTGCCCATCGTGAAGAGGTAACTTTCAACACAATTTCTGCCTTTGTACCTTACTCGAATTTTCTTCCGAGATGTAATGTTTTCGACTTTATTACATTCTCAGAGCTAAGAATCTCATCAAGGGCAAGGGGAAGGGAACTTCTTCGAAGCCCCTGCGACAGATGAAGCTTTCCATGGCTTCTCCTGCCGTGGCTCCTTAGACTCCTGCCCCTCAACCTTCCGCAACGCCGGTGATCATTCCTTCTCAAGATGTCGCAGAAGATCCGGCTCCTTCAACGGAGCCTGTGATCCTTGAATCACAAACTGATGTCACCATGAGTGAGTCAGGTATAGATAAGGGTGAACCCTCTTCGGGTAATGATCCCTCGGCAGTGATCTTCGCCAAAAACCTTCTCAACAATCCGGGTCTTGCCAAGTTTGGCTTGTCCCGGAAATCTAAGGAAGAGATCCAGCGGCTAGCCAGGCAATGCTTGGAGAAAAGAAATTTATCTGCCGAAGAAGAAGCACAAGAGGCATAGGATATCAAGTTCTCTGACCTTCTTGCACAAGTGCGTCTTCGCGACGAGAGGATAAGGACCGGTGAGCTTCCAACAGCACGAGTGATCCCTCTGACTCTCACCGAGAAAGTTGCTGTTGAAGTAAATGCGAGTTTGGATAAACTTACTCGCAAGCAATATGTAAGTTGGAATTCTAACTCTTGTTTTTCCCTCAGTTCATATCATATCCTCTAGCCCCCAAGCATGAAGTAGGATATATAATCCGGGTTTTATGCTTCCTTAGGATGCCAAAGAATGAACTAGTGTATCCCCCAAGGCTCGTGCTGATATTAGTAAAAATATTAGCCCGAGTCTTTAGTAGACTTCTGACTTTGGGTATTCTGACTTATAGAAAGTATGTTCCTATAACCAGGATTTGTTGAAAAATGTCTGCAACAAGCGGAGAGAGATCAAAGCTCTCCGACTTAAGAATGCTGAGCTTAAGGTCTCCAAGGATGAGGCCGAACGTAAACATTCCGAGACTCAAACCTTGTCTTTCATGTTTTCATAGTCAAATTTTTTCTGAATTGTTGTTCTTTTTGACTTACAATGCTGGTAAAGCAGTCTTGTGTCATGATTGAAGAGGCCGAGAACCTCAAAACTTTGGTGGCGGAGAACAAGGAACTTCGCCAAGAGTTGGATAAGCTCAAGGAGGATCATGATAAGAGCATAGCTGAAGTTCTCGAGTCCTCTTCCATGGATACTGACGAGCGCGATCATAAGATTGCGGACCTCAATAATGAGTTGTGCAGAGAGAAGGACATTTCTGAAGTGCTCTGGGCCGAACTCCAGAGTCTTCGGGAAGAGAAGACCAAAATTGACGACGTCATTTTCGGTATGTTCCATCTATCTGACTTGTCTATTTTCTTCGACTTCTTCCAATGTCGGATTTTCTTAACTATTTTGTGGATAGGTCCTCTGAACTTGACGGATTCCACCTCCGCTGAACCCCGCACCCACCGGCTTACTCAAGTCGGTGACCTGCTTCATGACTTCCTCCAATCCCTTGAGGATATTGGCGAAGCTCTCAAGATTCCGGACATGCATAGCATGTCGGATTTTCAAAGTAGGACAAAGCGGAGATGCATAACTTGTCGAGATTGGAATATGTCCTCACAGCGATCCGCAGACGTAACGCTCTCACCATGGTCATGAGCCACCATGGAAGCATGGAGATGTGGCAACGGCGGAGGGTATTCTGATGGATGAAGACGGCCAGGAGCAGGACATCAAGGCTATTATGGACTCCTGTGCCGGATATGGGTGTCACGTGGCTGATTTGACCAGCTACGACACTCCTTTCTTCACCCGCGTGGACACTCCGCCTCCGCCTCCAGAAGAAGCAGCAGAAGTTCCCGACGATTACCGCACCATTTCGGATGTGGACATCTCGGAACGATATCAAGGTGATGTATCCAGCGAGCCGGCAACTCCTTCTTCTCCTCCTGCATCATAGATTGCCAGCAACATTTGTATTATTCTGAAAAAACATGATGGGTCTGTAAATATGCAGTACTATAATTTTGCTAGTGCTAAGCTTTTGATCTATTCAGCACTTTTCGCTTTAAATTTTTGTGTGCCTGAAATGTTTACATAAGCACTTGAACTTTTTCACCTATACTTATCGTTTATCTGGCTTTCCGCCTCGTCCCTTTAATGAGCCGGCTAAACCTTCTGCACGGAAAGTTTGCCGAGCAACGGAGCTCAATTGCTAAACCAGTTTAAACTCGGAAACAAAGCCGGCTTCCAGTACCAACAATTCACTACTCGGAAAATACCCGCATCCGGCAATCAGACAAATAACCAAAGTAAAAGACTAGAAACTTTTAGAGTTATACCCAAGGGTAGCAATTTTAGAATTGGAAATCTAAACCAGAACGAACATGAGCATAAAGTACTTTCAAGCATTCTGGGATTTTCGACTATGACATGATCATTCGGAAATAAGATGTTAAAAACTTCTCAGTAAAACTTGAGACAACCAGAACTTTTATTTCTCAGAGAACATGTACATATATATGATTACAAAGAAGGATAAACTAAGAATAAAAGGGACGTAGCTGATTAATAGTCCACGGTCTGCCTAACTCATCCGGATTTGTACTACCTCCATCTCTCTTTCTCTTCTTAGTAGCAGGTCTTTCTTGGACTAGCCTCATGTCAGTAAAGTAGTACGAACCATTATGCAATACTCGACTAACTAAAAAGGCCCCTTCCCATACTAGGGAAAGTTTGTGCTTTCTTTGTTGCACAAGCCAGAGAACCAAATTGCCTTTATTGAAAGATCTGTTTCAGACTCTCTGGCTATGATACTTGCGTAACTTCTGCTGATAGGCTGGTGATCTCATTTCAGCAATGACGCAAACTTCTTCGACTAAGTCGAGATCATTTTGTCAAGAAATCTCGGCATCCTCTTCAATATACACGGCCACTCTAGGAGAAGTGTGAATCAAATCACTAGGAAGACCTGCTTCTGCGCCATAGACCAAGAAGAAAGGTGTGTATCCGGTTGACCTGTTCGGAGTCGTTCGTAAACTCCATATTACAGAGGGTAATTCCTCTGCCCAAGCCCCCGCAGCATGCTGTAGTGGTGCTTCAAGTCTCGGTTTTAGGCCTTGTAGGATTAAATCATTTGCTCTTTCGACTTGTCTATTAGCCTGTGGATGTGCGACTGACGCAATGTCAAGCCGGATATTTTGCTTGTTGCAAAATTCGGCCAATTCTCCCATAGAGAAGTTACTCCCGTTTTCCGTGATAATGCGATGCGGATAACCATACCGGATTATAACATCCTCGACAAATCTTTTGGCTGTTGCTCCATCACAACTAGTGACAGGTTTAGCCTCAATCCATTTGGTGAATTTATCCACTATCACTAAGAGATGAGTAAATCCACTTGGAGCTCGTTTAAATGGTCCTACCATATCAAGCCCCCAGACCGCAAAAGGCCATGTTATAGGTATTGTTCGCAGCTGATCAGCCGGAACATGAGCTTGTTTGGCGTACTTTTGGCAGCCTTTGCACGTCTTGACTAATCGTTCGGCATCTGCCTGAGCTGTAAGCCAGAAAAATCCATGTCTAAAAGCTTTTGTCACTAAAGATTTGGCTGCAGCGTGGTGACCACACTCGCCTTCGTGGATTTCTCTTAGGATTTCCACTCCTTCTCCCGGAGATACGCAGCGCTGAAAAACACCATAAACACTCTGCTTATAGAGCTCACCTTTAACTACCGTGTAGGCTTTCGCTCGTCGGATAATCTGCCGGCTCAGAACCTCGTCTTCGGGTAATTTGCCATCTACCAAATAATCAAGGTAGGGTTGAGTCCAGCTGGGAATTACAGCTAGAACTACTATCAGAGGTGAGTCGGATTTGGTCGGATATTCCTCATCTACTCCCTTTATTGAGGGAACTTTGAGGTGCTCTAAAAAAGCGCCATCCGGGACCTCTTTCCGTGCAGAACCTATCCGAGATAGTGCATCTGCTTCCTCATTTTCTGCTCGAGGGATGTGTTGAACTTCAAACCCTTCGAACGATTTAGATAAATCATCCACGACGGCTTTATAAGCTGCCATGTGCTTATTTGCATTACAAATATCCGACACTTGTTGAGAAACAAGATCCAAATCTCCGTAACACATCAAACTTCGGATGCCAATATCCTTAGCAATCCGTATTCCATGCAGTAGTGCTTCATACTCGGCAATATTATTTGTCGCTGTGAAGTGGATCTGCAACACATATAGAAGTTTATCTCCTTGGGGTGATTTGAGCACCACGCCAGCCCCCGAGCCCCCTCAAACCTTAGACCCATCAAAGTAGAGGGTCCAATATTCCGACTCAGGGAGGGTCATATTCTCCTTTGTCTCTGTCCAATCAGTGACAAAGTCGGCAAGGATCTGGGATTTGATTGCTGTCCGAGGTTTATACTCAATATCAAAAGCTGAAATCTCTATGCCCCATTTGGCATCGCGTCCTGTGGCATCACTGTTGTTGATTATATCTCTCATGGGAGCTGTGCTCACCACGGTAATTGGATGCTCCTGAAAATAATGTCGTAGCTTACGAGATGCTAGAAAAACACAATAAGCCAACTTTTGATAGTGCAGATATCGTTGTTTGGATTCTGTCAGGACCTCGTTGATAAAGTAATTCGGACGCTGCACCAAGTGTTCCTGATTTTCCTCCGGTCTCTCCACCACCATAACGATACTGACGACCTTAGTTGTCGCAGCAAGATAGAGCAACATCGGTTCCTGAGGTTCCGACGCAGCAAGGATAGCAGCAGATCAGAGTACTTTCTTCAGGTCTTGTAGTGCAGCTTCAGCTTCGTCAGTCCAAACAAAATCCTTGGTCTTTTTCAGGAGTTTGTATAATGGTGCGGCTTGTTCACCAAGCCGGCTTACAAACCGACTGACTGCAGCAATGCAACCAGTTAGTCTTGGCAAATATTGAGTATAGCCTTGATTTTGTCCCGGTTCACCTCTATGCCTCTTTGAGACACGATAAAACCTAACAATTTTTCGGCTGGTATTCCAAAGAAACATTTCTTCGGGTTAAGCATGATGTTGTATTTTCGCAGATTGGCAAATGTTTCTTCCAAGTCGAAAATCAGTGTTTCTTTCTTTTTGGACATCACCGCAATATCATCCACGTATGCATGTACATTGCGTCCGAGTTGATCATGGAGGCAACGCTGCATCGTGCGCTGGTACGTAGCTCCTGCGTTCTTCAGCCCAAAGGGCATCATAACAAAACAGAAGGTTCCGAAGGGGGTTATGAATGAAGTTTTGACTTTGTCAGATTCCTTCATCCGGATTTGGTGATAACCGGAATATGCGTCGAGAAAACAGAGGAGTTCCGAGCCTGCCGTAGAATCGATAACTTGATCAATTCTAGGCAGAATGAACGGATCTTTTGGACAAGCCTTGTTCAAGGCAGTATAATCAACACACATCCTTAAATCAGTGGTGTCCTTTTTAGGGACCATTACAGGATTGGCCGACGACTCAGTGTGGATGACCTCTTCTATGAATCTGGGTAACTCGAGCCGTGCTAGTTCCTTAGCTATTGCCTTACGCTTTTCATCACTGAAACATCGTAAGGACTATTTGACGGGTTTAGCATTCGGGTTTACATTTAAAGAGTGCTCGGCAAGTTCCCTAGGTACTCCGGTCATGTCAGATGGCGGCAAAGTGAAGATATCTTGATTTGCTTGGAGGAACTTGACGAGCGTGCTTTCCTATGCGCTACTTAGTCCTATGCCTATCTGGGACACCTTGGTGGGGTGATGACCCACAAGTATAGGGGGTGTATCGCAGTATTTTCGATAAGTAAGAGTGTCGAACCCAACGAGGAGCAGAAGGTGCTGGCTAGTGGTATGGATCAGGAATTCTCAGTAAATACTTAGCAAACAGATTTTTAGGGGTTTTTGATCAAGCAAGTAAAAAAAGTACGAGTAAAAAAAAGACAGTAGGAATAAATGCAGCAAGTGGCCCAATCCTTTATGCAGCAAAGAACAAACCGGATGTATTACTTAAGATGACCAAACGTTCTCGAGGACACATGGGAAGACTATCAAGTGCTTTCGCTTCATATAGTTGATTAATATTCTTTAGCTTGCTAAGTGTTGTGTGGGTGAACCTGTGCTAATGTACCAACCTTCCTAGGAGTAATACATACTTGTGATTATACCCCTTGCAAACATCCGTAAGTACAAGAAAGTAATTAAGGTAGAAACCTAACCACAGCTTTAAACTCTAAGGCCCTTACATCCCTTGTGCAATGGTTTCCTAATGGGGGTTCAGATTTCTGTCACTCCGGCAACCCCTACGATTAGTAGCCAAATACACAATGCATTCCCCTAGGCCCATATAGGTGAAGTGTCATGTAGTCGACATTCACATGACACCACTAGAAGAAGTACACCACAACTTAAATATCAAACTATTGAATCTTTCTCAACACAACTCCACTACTAACAACATGACTTCTCCCATGTCCTCAAGAACAAAACGAACTACTCACTAGACATCATATGGATCATGATCAGAGATGGAATAATGATGTATAACAATCTGAACATAAACAATAATTCAACGGTTCACTTAATAGCATCAACTACAAAGAGTAATCAACACCGGCAAAGTTTCCCCTATGAACTATGCAAGATTCAACCAATTGTTAGAGCAATATGGAGATGGTGATGAGGGTACTGATGGGGATGATGGTGGTGATGATGATGATGATCCCGATGAAGTCTATCTTGATGGTGGTGTTGATGGTGATGATCTCCCTTCTCCAGGAAGGAATTCCTGGCGAAATCTGCGCGGAGATCTTCTCTCTTGGTGTTTTCCATGCAGAGGCGGAATCTTCTGTGGTTGCTCCCGAGTCTTTGGGTTTCGAGAGGATGATATACGCCAGAGGGGAGAGGTGGGCCAGGGCGGCCACACCACCTGCTGGCATGGCCTAGGGCTGCCCGCGCCAGGGGGTGGTGTGGGCCCCCTGTGGCCCATATCCACTCCGTCTTCTGGCATCCTTAGTCTTCTGGAAAAATAGGATTTTCCGTATATTTTCCCGGATTTTCTGATCTTCGCGATTTTTTCCTCCAAACAGCACCTTTTCCATCAGAATCCTGACTGCAGCGGTCCATGCTCCAAAAGTCATCAACCATGCAAAAACAGATGAAATAACATAAGTATAACCTCTCAATACGAAACATATCAATGAATAATAGTGAATTAAGACATAGAATAGTGATGCAAAATGGACGTATCAAGGGGTCATCATCCTTCAACGGCGTCTTCTTCGTCTCTTCTGATGGCTTGAACTCCGGATTTGGCTTTGTCACCTCCTTTTTTGTTGTGGGCATCTCGGACGGATCTATGCTCTTCTTGATCTCCTGGTATTCCTGGGCGTGCAGCACGGCTTCAGCAAAGGAGGCATTTCCATCCTCGCACTCTCGCGCTTTCTTCGGGTCTCCCCTGATGGTGATCATGCCGTTGGGATCTGGAATTTTCATCATATTGTAAATGTAACGCGGACGAGCCATAAAATCCCAGTAAGCCGGACGTCCGAATATAGCGTGGTACGCGCTCTTGAACGGGACCACTTCGAAGGAAAGTGCCTCCGTCCGATAATTCTTTGGAGTTCCAAAGGTAACATCCAAAGTAATCTCCCCCAGGGAATTAGCTTGTCTTCCTGGGACAACTCCGTGAAAGAGCTATGGTTCAGCTGGGTCTCCGAGATCTTCATCCGGCATAGCGTTTCGACATAGAGAATATTGATACTGCTGCCACCGTCCATGAGGGTCTTGGAGAAACCATAACCATCAATAAGTGGATTGACGATTAATGCGTATTTTCCTCGTCTGTGCAACTTAGGCGGATGATCAACATGGTCAAATGTGATTGCCACTTCTGACCAGTCCAAAAATTGGGGGATGGTCAGAGCTGTTGCATTGAGCTCATGTAGGACTGCTTTCTTGACCTTTGCTTGTTGAGATCCGAGGAAGGTGACATAAGTGTCTTTCTTGGTCGGAAATTTTTTCTTCCCTTCCGACTTGGGATTTGAAGCATCAGCTTCTTCCATGTCGAAATCTTCCTTGGTCTCTTTATCTTTTTCAGGATTCTTCTTTCCCTTCTTCTGCTTAGCTTTGTAGCCCGCGGTATCATCTCTTTTGATGTCGTCATTGAAACGACATTCGGCGTTGGTGTGGGACGAGCCCACATTAGTAATCCCTCTGCATCGTCGTTAGCATCTGCATACTTGTTCGCTATTTCTATCATCTCTCCCAAATCAGTGACCTTGTCACACTTCAAGCGATGGTGCAGTAGACCAATTGGGAGACCTGCAATGAAAGATTCAATCGCAGTTTGATCGTTTACTCCTTCACAGGAGTTCTTGGTGTCGATCCATCATCCAATGTAATCCCGGGAAGTTTCTCCGGCCTTCTGGGTGCAACGCTGCAGGTCTCCGACCGTATAGGGCCTCCAGTATGTGCCTTCGAAATTCTGAAAGAATGCACTTTGCATGTCATACCAGTTGTGGATGGTGTTCTCCAGAAGTTCATTAAGCCATGATCATGCCATCTTCCGCAACATAAGTGGGAGATATCGGGTTGCGACCAGGCTGTTTCCGCCTTTGGCGATGCAGCAAGCTTGGAAGAAATCCTATAGCCAGGTATCTAGCCGAGCAATGCTGTCGTAGGCTTGGATATGTCTTGAGATAGCAAATCCTTCCGGGAATTTTGTAGCTCTGATGCGTGGTCCAAAGCACTTTGGGCCCACATAGATATCATCGTTTTCATAGTGCCGCGCCTCTATGTTGGAGTTGATCATGTGTCTTGTGTCGTTCGGGGATAGAGATCGTCCCGAATGTCGGTTGTGGCTGCGGTGCCTTGGATCCGGACTTCGGCTTCTGCCACCACCTCCTCCGCCTTGTCGTCCTCCTTGTCCCCCTTGAGAGCCGTTGTGATGACTACTTGGTGGAGAGGGTGGGGCAGCTGGATTGTTTCCGGTTGTTCGCCAGCCTCCGTCCGGAGCGTCATTATTCCGGTTCCGGGGAGGGTCTTCACTATGATGAGCCCCCTGCCGGCTTGCCCCGACATGGTTTCCGTCGTTCCTTCGTCCGTCGTTTCCACTACGGTGAGGCTCAGCCGGACGGCTTGCATGTATAGCAGGTGGCATTTTTTGATGATCCGCCTCCCGACGTTTCTCTTTATCTTCTCCCCTTCGATCGCTCGACTCACGTCGGGGAGGATTCCTCAGATACAGTGCAGCAATGGCCTCTTGTTCGGCCGCTGGAACGACGTTGCTCCAGTCACGTGCAGGTTTGTGACATTGTCCTGATGATCCGATTCTAGAGTAGTTGTCTTCCCATCGGTCGGAACGGTAATGCTGTTCCGGAACACGCTGGGGCCTTATATCATTCCAGGATGAGTCCGTGTGATATTGGCCAGATTTGGAGACCAGTTTTCCACTTCTAGATTTCGTAGCCATCTGTTGCTCTAGACCCTTGGTGAGTAGCTTGATGCCCAATCGAACCTGTTCTGGGCCTGGGTTGTTTGACAGGATATCTCGAGCTGCGACAGTGTTCTATACCGGTGTTGGGTACACCAGATCTCCTTTGCTGTCGAGACGAGGCATCCCTGGGTCTCCTTCAAAGAGGACCCTGTTCACTTCCAGAAATTTACCGTCACCTGTGTAACGTTTATGTGTCTTCTGATGCAACCGAGACATGTAATCCATAGTTGCCATGCGTTTCTTTTCCCCCTCGATGTTTTTAGCTTGATCCAAGAGTTGTTGACTACGCGCTTCTAGGGCTTGGGCCCTTTCGTCCAGCTTTTCTGCAGTAAGTTCTGCAGCTGTAGGGATAGGTGTGGTTAAAGCAGCATCGATGAGTTTACGCGCACCTTCAGTGATCACGTGGCCATCCATCGATTCTTCTTTTTTCGGCTCTTCTGGGATAAGTGCTCCATCCGAGTCTTCCTCATATTCCTCGGCAATCACCTCCTCTGTCAGAGGGTCTTTTGCCGAGGACTTGTTCTTCTTGTTCTTCTTCTTTGCCTTCTTGGCAGCGCCGGTAGCAAAGATGGCTTTGGGTCCGTTTCCCGGAGTCAAGCTCTGATCGGTACTTTCAGACATCTAGACTTCGGGATTGTTTCCGACTTCCATGTCATCCTGCGCTTTGGGAGAGTGTTCCCCGGATCCTTCATCCATGGCTTCTCCTTCCTCTGCAGCTTTGGAGTTATACTCCTCTTCATATTCTGCGGAGAACTTTCGGAAATCTGCCGAGGTCATCGATTCATCCGAGGATGCGGTGACATCGGCGTTTGTTCCAATTGCCTCCAATACAGAGTCGGTGTTATCTCCAGCATTGGCAGAGCCGGATCCGGATCCAACGTATCCGACAAAGTGCGTTGCGCTCCTCCTGAGGTACCTGTGGCTCTTGCGATCAGCTTCGTCGAAACTTTTGATGGTCTCAAGAATTGCATCTACGCCTGAGTTTTGCATTATCATACGTCGCAGTGTGTACCTTAGGAAAGGCCTATCTGTCCCCGCGTCATCAGAGCTAGAATCAGTGTCATTGATATGCTCCTCCTGGATTTCGACTTCCGCGGGTGGGTCGATCTGGGATCCGGCTTCTCCAAGGAGATACACTCCAGATTCGACTTTGACAGCTAGGTCTTCCTCAGGCTCGGATTTCTCCACTATCTCCGCAACTGGTGCGGGCTGGGTGGGATTAGGGTTTTCTGAGATCCGGAACTCTGCCGCCTCCGCGGACAAAGGGGATCCAGAAGATTCTTCTGCCTCTATCATCACCGCTAGGGTGGGTGGGACAGGTTCAGCGAAACCGATGTAAACATCGATCTCGCCAAAAGACATGATTGTGTAGGCAGTCATGGCCTCCCTAGCCTGAATCCAGGTCTCGTCGAGAACGATGAGAGGGACGTCGCTGGCATAGAGGATGCGACCGATGGCGATGGTCTCGTCGATTCCGATTCTTGCAGATTCCGCTCGGAACGCAGATCCGAAGCTCACTTGCCATACGGTGGGCGCCAACGGCTACGGGAGTGGTGAATCGTTGGTACTGGCGTTGTTAGAAGCTCACCGGTCCTTATCCTCTCGTTGTGAAGACACACTTTTTCAAGAAGGTCAGAGTGCTTGATGTCCTCTGCCTCTTGTGCTTCTTCTTCGGAAGATAAATTTCTTTTCTCCAGGCATTGCCTGGCCAGCCGCTGGATCTCTTCCGCAGATTTCCGGGACAAGCCAAACTTGGGAAGACCCGGATTGCTAAGAAGGTTTTCGGCAAAGATCTCTACCGAGGGATGTACGGTGAAATTTTTACATAAGCACTTGAACTTTTTCACCTATACTTATCGTTTATCTGGCTTTCCGCCTCGTCCCTTTCGTGAGCCGGCTAAACCTTCTGCACGGAAACTTTGCCGAGCAACGGAGCTCAATTGCTAAACCAGTTTAAACTCGGAAACAAAGCCGGCTTCCAGTACCAACAATTCACTACTCAGAAAATACCCACATCCGGCAATCAGACAAATAACCAAAGTAAAAGACTAGAAACTTTTAGAGTTATACCCGAGGGTAGCAATTTTAGAATCGGAAATCTAAACCAGAATGAACATGAGCATAAAGTACTTTCAAGCATTCTAGGATTTTCGACTATGACATGATCATTCGGAAATAAGATGGTAAAAACTTCTCAGAAAAACTTGAGGCAACCAGAACTTTTATTTCTCATAGAACATGTACATATATATGATTACAAAGAAGGATAAACTAAGAATAAAAGGGACATAGCTGAGCAATATTCCACTGTCTGTCTAACTCATCCGGATTTGTACTGCCTCCAGCTGTCTTTCTCTTCTTAGTAGCAGGTCTTTCTTTGACTGGCCTCATGTCAGTTAAGTAGTACGAACCATTGTGCAATACTCGACTAACTAAAAAGGGCCCTTCCCATACTAGGGAAAGTTTGTGCTTTCTTTGTTGCACAAGCTGGAGAACCAAATCGCCTTTATTGAAAGATCTATTTCGGACTCTCTGGCTATGATACTTGCGTAACTTCTGCTGATAGGCTGTTGATCTCATTTTAGCAACGACACGAACTTCTTCGACTAAGTCGAGATCATTTTGACAAGAAATCTCGGCATCCTCTTCAATATACGCGGCCACTCTAGGAGAAGTGTGAATCAAATCACTAGGAAGAACTACTTCTGTGCCATAGACCAAGTAGAAAGGTGTGTATCCGGTTGACCTATTCGGAGTCGTTCGTAAACTCCATATTACAGAGGGTAATTCCTCTGCCCAAGCCCCCGCAGCACGCCGTAGTGGTGCTTTGAGTCTCGGTTTTAGGCCTTGTAGGATTAAACCATTTGCTCTTTCGACTTGTCCGTTAGCCTGTGGATGTGCGACTGATGCAATGTCAACCCGGATATTTTGCTTGTTGCAGAATTCGGCCAATTCTCCCATATAGAAGTTACTCCCGTTGTCCGTGATAATGCTATGTGGATAACCATACCGGATTATAACATCCTCGACAAATCTTTTGGCTGTTGCTCCATCACAACTAGTGACAGGTTTAGCCTCAATCCATTTGGTGAATTTATCCACCATCACTAAGAGATGAGTAAATCCACTTGGAGCTCGTTTAAATGGTCCTACCATATCAAGCTCCTAGACCACAAAAGGCCATGTTATAGGTATTGTTCATAGCTGATCAGCCAGAACATGAGCTTGTTTGGCGTACTTTTGGCAGCCTTTGCACGTCTTGACTAATCGTTCGGCATCTACCTGAGCTATAACCTAGAAAAATCAGTGTCTAAAAGCTTTTGCCACTAAAGATTTGGCTGCAGCGTGGTGACCACACTCGCCTTCGTGGATTTCTCTTAGGATTTCCACTCCTTCTTCCGGAGATACGCAGTGCTGAAAAACCCCAGAAACACTTCGCTCATAGAGCTCACCTTTAACTACCGTGTAGGCTTTCGCTCGTCGGATAATCTGCCGGCTCAGAACCTCGTCTTCAGGTAATTTGCCATCTACCAAATAATCAAGGTAGGGTTGAGTGCAACTGGGAATTACAGCCAGAACTGCTATCAGAGGTGAGTCGGATTTGGTCGGATATTCCTCATCTACTCCCTTTATTGAGGGAACTTTGAGGTGCTCTAAAAAAGCGCCATCCGGGACCTCTTTCCGTGCAGAACTTATCCAAGATAGTGTATCTGCTTCCTCATTCTCTGCTCAAGGGATGTGTTGAACTTCAAACCCTTCGAATGATTTAGATAAATCATCCACGATGGCTTTATAAGCTGCCATGTGCTTATTTGCATTACAAATATCCGACACTTGTTGAGCAACAAGATCCGAATCTCCGTAACACATCAAACGTCGGATGCCAATATCCTTAGCAATCCGTATTCCTTGCAGCAGTGCTTCATACTCGGCAATATTGTTTGTCGCTGGGAAGTGGATCTGCAACACGTAAATAAGTTTATCTCCTTGGGGTGATTTGAGCACCACGCCAGCCCCCGAGCCCCCTCGAGTCTTAGACCCATCAAAGTAGAGGGTCCAATATTCCGACTCAGGGAGGGTCAGATTCTCCTTCGTCTCTATCTAATCAGCGACAAAGTTAGCAAGGATCTGGGATTTGATTGCTGTCTGAGGTTTTTACTCAAGATCAAAAGCTGAAAGCTCTATGCCCCATTTGGCGACGCGTCCCGTGGCGTCACTGTTGTTGATTATATCTCTCATGGGAGGTGTGCTCACCATGGTAATTGGATGCTCCTGAAAATAATGTCGTAGCTTACGAGATGCTAGAAAAACACCGTAAGCCAACTTTTGATAATGCGGATACCGCTGTTTGGATTCTGTCAAGACCTCATTGACAAAATACGTCGGACGCTACACCAGTTGTTCCTGATTTTCTTCTAGTCTCTCCACCACCATGACGATACTAACGACCTTGTTTGTCGCAGCAAGATAAAGCAACATCGTTTCCTGTGGTTCCGGCACAACAAGGATAGGAGCAGATGAGAGTACTTTCTTCAGGTCTTGTAGTGCAGCTTCAGCTTCGTCAGTCCAAACAAAATCCTTGGTCTTCTTCAGGAGTTTGTATAATGGTGTGGCTCGTTCACCAAGCGACTTACAAACCGGTATTGCAGCAATGCAACCAGTTAGTCTTTGTACGTCCTTCAGGCGACTTGGCCTGGAAATATTGAGTATAGCCTTGATTTTGTCCCGGTTCACCTCTATGCCTCTTTGAGGCACGATGAAACCTAACAATTTTCCGGCTGGTATTCCAAAGAAACATTTCTTCGGGTTAAGCATAATGTTATATTTTCGTAGATTGGCGAATGTTTCCTCCAAGTCGGAAATCAGCGTTTCCTTCTTTTTGGACATCACCACAATATCATCCATGTATGCATGTACATTTCGTCCGAGTTGTTCATGGAGGCAACGCTGCATCGTGCGCTGGTACGTACCTCCTGCGTTCTTCAGCCCAAAGGGCATCGTAACAAAACAGAAGGTTCCGAAGGGGGTTATGAATGAAGTTTTGACTTTGTCGGATTCCTTCATCTCGATTTGGTGATAACCGGAATATGCGTCGAGAAAACAGAGGAGTTCCGAGCCTGCCGTAGAATCGATAACTTGATCAATTTTAGGCAGAGCGAACGGATCTTTTGGACAAGCCTTGTTCAAGGCAGTATAATCAACACACATCCTTAAATCAGTGGTGTCCTTTTTGGGGACCATTACAGGATTGGCCGACCACTCGGTGTGGATGACCTCTTCTATGAATTCGGCTAACTCGAGCCGTGCTAGTTCCTTAGCTATTGCCTTACGCTTTTCATCGCCGAAACATCGTAAGGACTGTTTGACGGGATTAACATTCGGGTTTACATTTAAAGAGTACTCGGCAAGTTCCCTAGGTACTCCGGTCATGTCAGATGGCTGCCATGCGAAGATATCTTGATTTGCTTGGAGGAACTTGACGAGCACGCTTTCCTATGCGCTACTTAGGCCTACGCCTATCTGTGTCACCTTGGAGGGGTCATCGTCCTTCAACAGCGTCTTCTTCGTCTCTTCTGATGCCTTGAACTCTGGATTTGGCTTTGTCACCTCCTTCTTTGTTGCGGGCATCTCGGACGGATCTATGCTCTTCTTGATCTCCTGGTATTCCTGGGCATGCAGCACGGCTTCAGCAAAGGCGGCATTTCCATCCTCGCACTCTCGTGCTTTCTTTGGGTCTCCCCTAATAGTGATTACGCTTTCCAAAGGTAACATCCAAAGTATCTCCCCCAGGGAATTAGCTTGTCTTCCTGGGACAACTCCGTGAAAAATCACAGAGCTATGGTTCAGCTGGGCCTCCGAGATCTTCATCCGGCATAGCGTTTCGACATAGAGAATATTTATACTGCTGCCACCGTCCATGAGGGTCTTAGAGAAACCATAACCATCAATAAGTGGATTGACGATTAAGGCGTATTTTCCTCGCCTATGCAACTTAGGCGGATGATCAGTGCGGTCAAATGTGATTGCCACTTCCGACCAGTCCAAAAATTGGGGGATAGCCGGAACTGTTGCATTGAGCTCATGTAGAACTGCTTTCTTGACCTTTGCTGGTTGAGATCCGAGGAAGGTGACATAAGTGTCTTTCTTGGTCGGAAATTTTTTCTTCCCTTCCGGCTTGGGATTTGAAGCGTCAGCTTCCTCCATGTCGGAATCTTCCTTGGTCTCTTTATCTTTTTCAGGATTCTTCTTTCCCTTCTTCTGCTTAGCTTTGTAGCCCGCGGTATCATCTGTTTTGATGTCGTCATTGAAACAACATTCGGCGTTGGTGTGGGACGAGCCCCCATTGGCGTCTAAGTGATGCACACATGGGTTATTGGCAATGTCGGCCCAAGAGTAGGTTTTGCCTGGTTGCTGGTCTCCTCTACCCTGGACTCTTGAAGTCCCACGGCCACGCCCGCGGCCTCCGCCGCGCCCTCCTCGTCCTCTAGACCCGAAAGTAGCAGTGACCACTGCTGTTTCCGTGTTGGGTTTTTCTTCCGAGGTATTTTTGTGCTTCTGAGCTTGTTGCTTTGGTTGTTTTTCTGACTGTGGCACAGCTAGGGCATTGAGTAATCCCTACGCATAAATCGTCATCTGCATACTTGCTGTTTCTATCATCTCTCCCAAATCAGTGACCTTGTCACACTTCAAGCGATGGCGCAGTAGACCAATTGGGAGACCTGCGACGAAAGCTTCAATCGCAGTTTGATCGTTTACTCCTTCATAGGAGTTCTTGGTGTTGATCCATCATCCGAGGTAATCTCGGCAAGTTTCTCCGGCCTTCTGGGTGCAACGCTGCAGGTCTCCGACCGTACAGGGCCTCCGGTATGTGCCTTCGAAATTACGAAAGAACGCACTTTGCATGTCATACCAGTTGTGGATGGTGTTCTCCGGAAGTTCATTAAGCCATGATCGTGCCGTCTTCCGCAACATAAGTGGGAGATATCGGGTTGCGACCAGACTGTTTCCGCCTTTGGCGATGTAGCAAGCTTGGAAGAAATCCTGTAGCCAGGTATCTGGCCGATCAATGTCGTCGTAGGCTTGGATATGTCTTGAGATAGCAAATCCTTCCGCGAATTTTGTAGCTCTGATGCGTGGTCCAAAGTACTTTGGGCCCACGTAGATATCATTGTTTTCGTAGCGCCGCGCCTCTATGTTGGAGTTGATCCTGTGTCTTGCATCGTTCAGGGATAGAGATCGTCCCAAATGTCGGTTGTGGCTGTGGTGTCTTGGAGCCGGACTTCAGCTTCTATGACCACCTCCTCCGCCACGTCGTCCTCCTTGCCCCCCTTGAGGGCCGTTGTGATGACTACTTGGTGTAGAGGGTGGGGCAGCTGGATTGTTTCCGGCTGTTCGCCGGCCTCCGTCCGGAGTGTCATTATTCCGGTTCCGGGGAGGGTCTCCACTATGACGAGCCCCCTGCCGGCTTGCCCCGGCATGGTTTCCGTCGTTCCTTCGTCCGTCGTTCCCACTACGGTGAGGCTCAGCCGGACGGCTTGCGAGTCTAGGAGGTGGCATTTCTTGACGATCCGCCTCCCGACGTTTCTCTTTATCTTCTCCCCTTCGATCGTTCGACTCACGTCGGGGAGGATTCCTCGGATACAGTGCAGCAATGGCCTCTTGTTCAGCCGCTGGAGCGATGTTGCTCTAGTCACGTGTAGGTCTGTGATGCTATCCTGATGATCCGGTTCTAGAGTAGTTATCTTCTCGTCGGTCGAAACAATGATGCTGTTCTGGAACACGTTGGGGCCTTATATCATTCTAGGGTGAGTCTGTGTGACATTGGTCGGATTTGGAGACCAGTTTTCCACTTTCGGATTTCGCAGCCATCTGTTGTGCCCACCATCAAAAGTTTCGACGAAGCTGATTGCGAGAGCCGCAGGTACCTCAGGAGGAGCTCAACGCACTTTGTCGGATACGTTGGATCCGGATCTGGCTCCGCAAAATATGAAGACGAGTATAACTCCAAAGCTGCAGAGGAAGGAGAAGCCATGGATGAAGGATCCGGGGAACACTCTCCCAAAGCGCAGGATGACATGGAAGTCGGAAACAATCCCGAAGTCCAGATGTCCGAAAGTACCGATCAGATCTTAACTCTGGGAAATGGACCCAAAGCCGTCTTTGCTACCGGCGCTACCAAGAAGGCAAAGAAGAAGAACAAGAAGAACAAGACCCCGGCAAAAGACCCTATGACAGAGGAGGTGATTGCCAAGGAATATGAGGAAGACTCGGATGGAGCACTTATCCCAGAAGAGCCGAAAAAAGAAGAATCGGTGGATGGCCACGTGATCACTGAAGGTGCGCGTAAACTCATCGATGCTGCTTTAACCACACCTATCCCTACAGCTGCAGAACTTACTATAGAAGAGCTGGACGAAAGGGCCCAAGCCCTAGAAGCGCGTCGTCAACAACTCCTGGATGAATCTAAAAACATCGAGGGGGAAAAGAAACACATGGCAACTAAGGATTACATGTCTCGGTTGCATCAGAAGACACGGAAACGTTACACAGGTGATGGTAAATTTCCGGAAGTGAACAGGGTCGTCTTTGAAGGAGACCCAGGGATGCCTCGTCTCGAGAGCAAAGGAGATCTGGTGTACCCAACACCGGTAGAGAACACTGTCGCAGATCGAGATATCCTGTCAAACAACCCAGGCCCAGAACAGGTTCGATTGGGCATCAAGCTACTCACCAAGGGTCTAGAGCAACAGATGGCTGTGAAATCCGGAAGTGGAAAACTGGTCTCCAAATCCGACCAATGTCACACGGACTCGGCCTGGAATGATATAAGGGACCAGCGTGTTCCGGAACAGCATCACCGTTCCGACCGACGGGAAGACAACTACTCCAAAACCGGATCATCAGGACAATATCACAGACCTGCACGTGACTGGAGCAACGTCGCTCCAGCGGTCGAACAAGAGGCCATTGATGCACTGTATCCGAGGAATCCTCCCCGGCGTGAGTCGAACGATCGAAGGGGAGAAGATAAAGAGAAACGTCGGGAGGCGGATCGTCAAAAAATGCCACCTCCTAGACGCGCAAGCCGTCCGGCTGAGCCTCACCGTAGTGGGAACGACGGACAAAGGAACGACGGAAACCATGCCGGGGCAAGCCGGCAGGGGGCTCGTCGTAGTGAAGACCCTCCCCGGAACTAGAATAATGATGCTCCGGATGGAGGCCCACGAACAGCCAGAAACAATCTAGCTGCCCCACCCTCTCCACCAAGTAGTCATCACAACGGCTCTCAAGGGGGACAAGGAGGACGATCTGGCGGAGGAGGTGGTTGTAGAAGCCGAAGTCCGGCTCCAAGGCACCGCAGCCACATCCGACATTCGGGACGATCTCTATCCCCGAACGATGCAAGACACATGATCAACTCCAACATAGAGGCACGGCGCTACGAAAACGATGATATCTACATGGGCCCAAAGTGCTTTGGACCACGCATCAGAGCTACAAAATTCGCGGAAGGATTTGCTATCTCAAGACATATCCAAGCCTACGACGGCATTGCTCGGCCAGATACCTGGCTACAGGATTTCTTCCAAGCTTGCTGCATCGCCAAAGGCGGAAACAGCCTGGTCGCAACCCGATATCTCCCAATTATGTTGCGGAAGACTGCACGATCATGGCTTAATGAACTTCTGGAGAACACCATCCACAACTGGTATGACATGCAAAGTGCGTTCTTTCGGAATTTCGAAGGCACATATCGGAGGCCCTATATGGTCGGAGACCTATAGCGTTGCACCCAGAAGACCGGAGAAACTTGTCAGGATTATCTTGGACGATGGATGGACACCAAGAACTCCTGTGAAGGAGTAAACGATCAAACTGCGATTGAGGGCTTTCATTGCAGGTCTCCCAATTGGTCTAGTGCGCCATCGCTTGAAGTGTGACAAGGTCACTGATTTGGGAGAGATGATAGAAACAGCGAGCAAGTATGCAGATGCTGACGACGATGCAGAGGGATTACTCAATGCCCTAGTTGTGCCATAGTCGGCAAAACAACCAAAGCAACAAGCTCAGAAGCGCAAAAATACCTCGGAAGAAAAACCCAACACGGAAACGGCAGTAGTCACTGCTACTTTTGGGTCTGGAGGCCGAGGAGGACGCGGCGAAGGCCGCGGGCATGGCTGTGGGACTTCAAGAGTCCAGGGTAGAGGAGACTAGCAACCAGGCAAAACCTACTCTTGGGCTGACATTGCCAATAACCCATGTGTGCATCACTTAGACGTCAATAGGGGCTCGTCCCACACCAACGCCGAATGTCGTTTCAATGACGACATCAAAAGAGATGACACCACGGGCTACAAAGCTAAGCGGAAGAAGGGAAAGAATAATCCCGAAAAAGATAAAGAGACCAAGGAAGATTCCGACATGGAGGAAGCTGACGCTTCAAATCCCAAGCCGGAAGGGAAGAAAAATTATCCGACCAAGAAAGACACTTATGTCACCTTCCTCAGATCTCAACCAGCAAAGTTCAAGAAAGCAGTTCTACATGAGCTCAATGCAACAGTTCCGACTGTCCCCCAATTTTTGGACTGGTCGGAAGTGGCAATCACATTTGACCGCGCTGATCATCCGCCTAAGTTGCACATGCAAGGAAAATACGCCTTAATCGTCAATCCACTTATTGACGGTCATGGTTTCTCTAAGACCCTCATGGACGGTGGCAGCAGTATCAATATTCTCTATGTCGAAACGCTACGCCGGATGAAGATCTCGGAGACCCAGCTGAACCATAGCTCTGTGATTTTTCACGGAGTTGTCCCAGGAAGACAAGCTAATTCCCTGGGGGAGATTACTTTGGATGTTACCTTTGGAACTCCAAAGATTTATCGGATGGAGGCACTTTCCTTTGAAGTGGTCCCATTCAAGATCGCATACCACGCTATATTCAGACGTCCGGTTTACTAGGCTTTTATGGCTCGTCCGTGCTACATTTACAATATGATGAAAATTCCAGGTCCCAATGGCGTAATCACTATCAGGGGCGACCCGAAGAAAGCGCGAGAGCATGAGGATGGAAATGCCGCCTTTGCTGAAGCCGTGCTGCATGCCCAGGAATACCAGGAGATCAAGAAGAGCATAGATCCGTCCGAGATGCAAGCAACAAAGAAGGAGGTGACAAAGCCAAATCCGGAGTTCAAGGCATCAAAAGATATGAAGAAGACGCCGTTGAAGGATGATGACCCCTCCAAGGTGACCCAGATAGGCGTAGGCCTAAGTAGCGCATAGGAAAGCGCGCTCGTCAAGTTCCTCCAAGCAAATCAAGATATCTTCGCATGGCAGCCATCTGACATGACCGGAGTACCTAGGGAACTTGCCGAGCACTCTTTAAATGTAAACTCGAACGCTAAACCTGTCAAATAGTCCTTACGCCGTTTCGGCGATGAAAAGTGTAAGGCAATAGCTAAGGAACTAGCACGGCTCGAGTTAGCCGGATTCATAGAAGAGGTCATCCACACTGAGTGGTCGGCCAATCCTGTAATGGTCCCAAAAAGGACACCACTGATTTAAGGATGTGTGTTGATTATACTGCCTTGAACAAGGCTTGTCCAAAAGATCTGTTCGCTCTGCCTAGAATTGATCAAGTTACCGATTCTATGGCAGGCTCGGAACTCCTCTGTTTTATCGATGCATATTTTGGTTATCACCAAATCCGGATGAAGGAATCTGACAAAGTCAAAACTTCATTCATAACCCCCTTCGGAACCTTCTATTTTGTTACGATGCCCTTTGGGCTGAAGAACGCAGGAGCTACGTACGAGCGCACGATGCAGCGTTGCCTCCATGACCAACTCGGACGCAATGTACTTGCATACATGGATGATATTGCGGTGATGTCCAAAAAGAAGGAAACGCTGATTTCTGACTCGGAGGAAACATTCGCCAATCTGCGAAAATACAACATCATGCTTAACCCGAAGAAATGTTTCTTTGGAATACCAGCCGGAAAATTATTAGGTTTCATCGTGTCTCAAAGAGACATAGAGGTGAACCGGGACAAAATCAAGGCTATACTCAATATTTCCAGGCCAACTCGCCTGAAGGACGTACAAAGACTAACTGGTTGTATCGCTGCAGTCAGTCGATTTGTAAGCCGGCTTGGTGAACGAGCCGCACCATTATACAAACTCCTGAAAAAGACCAAGTATTTTGTTGGGACTAACGAAGCTGAAGCTACACTACAAGACCTGAAGAAAGTACTCTCATCTGCTCCTATCCTTGTTGCGCCGGAACCACAAGAACTAATGTTGCTTTATCTTGCTGCGACAAACAAGGTCGTTAGTATCGTCATGGTGGTGGAGACACCAGAGGAAAATCAAGAACACCTGGTGCAGCGTCCGACGTATTTTGTCAGCGAGGTCCTGACAGAATCCAAACAGCGGTATCCACATTATCAAAAGTTGGCTTATGGTGTTTTTCTAGCATCTCGTAAGCTACGACATTATTTTCAGGAGCATCCAATTACCGGGGTGAGCACAGCTCCCATGAGAGATATAATCAACAACAGTGACGCCATAGGACGCATCGCCAAATGGGGCATAGAGCTTTCAGCTTTTGATATTGAGTATAAACCTCGGACAGCAATCAAATCCCAGATCCTTGCTGACTTTGTCGCTGATTGGACAGAGACGAAGGATAATATGACCCTCCCTGAGTCGGAATATTGGACCCTCTACTTTGATGGGTCTAAGACTCGAGGGGTTCGGGGGCTGGCGTGGTGCTCAAATCACCCCAAGGATATAAACTTCTATATGTGTTGCAGATCCACTTCACGGCGACAAACAATATTGCCGAGTATGAAGCACTGCTGCATGGAATACGGATTGCTAAGGATATTGGCATCCGACGTTTGATGTGTTACGGAGATTCGGATCTTGTTGCTCAACAAGTGTCGAATATTTGTAATGCAAATAAGCACATGGCAGCTTATAAAGCCGTCGTGGATGATTTATCTAAATCATTCGAAGGGTTTGAAGTTCAACATATCCCTCGAGCAGAAAATGAGGAAGCAGATGCACTATCTCGGATAGGTTCTGCACGGAAAGAGGTCTCGGATGGTGCTTTTTTAGAGCACCTCAAAGTTCCCTCAATAAAGGGAGTAGATGAGGAATATCCGACCAAATCCGACTCACCTCTGATAGCAGTTCTGGCTGTAATTCCTAGCTGGACTCAACCCTACCTTGATTATTTGGTAGATTGCAAATTACCCGAAGACGAGGTTCTGAGCCGGCAGATTATCTGACGAGAGAAAGCATACATGGTAGTTAAAGGTGAGCTCTATAAGCAGAGTGTTTCTGGGGGTTTTCAGCGCTGCGTATCTCTGGAAGAAGGAGTGGGAATCCTAAGAGAATTCCATGAAGGCGAGTGTGGTCACCACGCTGCAGCCAAATCTTTAGTGGCAAAAGCTTTTAGACACAGATTTTTCTGGCTTACAGCTCAGGCAGATGTCGAACGATTAGTCAAGACGGGCAAAGGCTGCCAAAAGTACGCCAAACAAGCTCATGTTCCGACTGATCAGCTACGAACAATACCTATAACATGGCCTTTTGCGGTCTGGGGGCTTGATATGGTAGGACCATTTAAACGAGCTCCAAGTGGATTTACTCATCTCATAGTGATGGTGGATAAATTCACCAAATGGATTGAGGCTAAACCTGTCACTAGTTGTGATGGAGCAACAGCCAAAAGATTTCGAGGATGTTATAATCCGGTATGGTTATCCGCATAGCATTATCACGGACAACAGGAGTAACTTCTCTATGGGAGAATTGGCCGAATTTTGCAACGAGCAAAATATCCGGCTTGACATTGCGTCAGTCGCACATCCACAGGCTAACGGACAAGTCGAAAGAGCAAATGGTTTAATCCTACAAGGCCTAAAACCGAGACTCGAAGCACCACTACGGCGTCTTTGGGGGCTTGAAGGAATTACCCTCTGTAATATGGAGTTTACGAATGACTCCGAACAGGTCAACCGGATACACACCTTTATTCTTGGTCTATGGCGCAGAAGCAGCTCTTCCTAGTGATTTGATTCACACTTCTCCTAGAGTGTCCACGTATATTGAAGAGGATGCCGAGATTTCTCGACAAAATGATCTCTACTTAGTCGAAGAAGTTCACGTCGTTGCTGAAATGAGATCAACAGCCTATCAGCAGAAGTTACGCAAGTATCATAGCCAGAGAGTCCGAAACAGATCTTTCAATAAAGGCGATTTGGTTCTCTGGCTTGTGCAACAAAGAAAGCACAAACTTTCCCCAGTATGGGAAGGGCCCTTTTTAGTTAGTCAAGTATTACACAATGGTTCGTACTACTTAACTGACATGAGGCCAGTCAAAGAAAGACCTGCTACTAAGAAGAGAAAGAGAGATGGAGGCAGTACAAATCCGGATGAGTTAGAAAGACCGTGGAATATTGCTCAGCTACATCCCTTTTATTCTTAGTTTATCCTTCATTGTAATCATATATATGTACATGTTCTGTGAGAAATAATATTTCTGGTTGCCTCAAGTTTTTCTGAGAAGTTTTTACCATCTTATTTCCGAATGATCATGTCATAGTCGAAAATCCCAGAATGCTTGAAAGCACTTTATGATCATGTTCGTTCTGGTTTAGATTTCCGATTCTAAAATTGCTACCCTCGGGTATAACTCTAAAAGTTTCTAGTCTTTTACTTTGGTTATTTGTCTGATTGCCGGATGCGGGTATTTTCCGAGTGAATTGTTGGTACTGGAAGCCGGCTTTGTTTTCGAGTTTAAACTAGTTTAGCAATTGAGCTCCGTTGCTCGGCAAAGTTGTCATGCAGAAGGTTTAGCCGGCTCACGAAAGGGACGAGGTGGAAAGCCAGGTAAACGATAAGTATAGGCGAAAAAGTTCAAGTGCTTATGTAAACATTTCAGGCACACAAAAATTTAAAGCCAAAAGTGCTGAATAGATCAAAAGCTTAGCACTAGCAAAATTATAGTACTGCATATTTACAGATCCATCATGTTTTTTTCAGAATAATACAAATGTTTCTGGCAATCTATGATGCAGGTGGAGAAGAAGGAGCTGCCGGCTCGCTGGATACATCGCCTTGATATCGTTCCAAGATGTTCACATCTGAAATGGTGCGGCCATCGTTGGAAACTTCTGCTGCTTCTTCTGGAGGCGCCGCTTGTGTCCATGCAGGTGAAGAAAGGAGTGTCATAGCTGGTCAAATCAGCCACATGACACCCATATCCGGCACAGGAGTCCATAATAGCCTTGATGTCCTGCTCCTGACCGTCTTCATCCACTATAGAATACCCTCTGGTCACTTGCCATATCTCCATGCTTCCATGGTGGCTCATGACCATGGTGAGAGCGTTTTGCGCTGCGGATCACGCGTAGGACATATTCCAATCCTGGACAAGCTGCGGCATCTCCTTCGCCTTGTCCCGCACCGGAAAATCCGACATGCTATGCATGTCCGGAATCTTGAGAGCTTCGCCAATATCCTCAAGGGATTGGCGGAAGTCATGAAGCAGGTCACTGACTTGGGTAAGCCGGTGGGTGCGGGGCTCGGTGGAGGTGGAGTCCTTCAAGTTCAGAGGACCTATACACAAAACAAGTTAAGAAAATCCGACATTGAAAGAAGTCGAAGAAAATAGACAAGTCAAACAGATGGAACATACCGAAAATGACGTCGTCAATTTTGGTCTTCTCTTCTCGAAGATTCTGGAGTTCAGCCCGGAGCGCTTCGGAAAGGTCCTTCTCTCTGCACAACTCATTATTGAGGTCCGAGATTTTTTGATCTTGGGCAGCAATCTTACGATCGCGCTCATCAGTAGCCATGGAGGAGGACTCGAGAACTTGAGCTATGCTCTTCTCATGATCCGTTTTGAGCTTATCCAGCTCCTGGCAAAGTTCCTTGTTCTCCAACACCAAAGTTTTGAGGTTCTCAGCCTCTTCAATCATGGCGCAGGACTGCTTTACCAGCGCTATAAGTCAAAAAGTGTTGGAGATATGCCCAAGAGGCAATAATAAAGTGGTTATTATTATATCTTTATGTTTATGATAAATGTTTACATCCCATGCTATAATTGTATTAACCGGAAATATTAATACTTGTGTGTTTTGTAAACATAAAAGAGTCCCTAGTAAGCCTCTTGTTAAACTAGCTTGTTGATTAATGGATGATCATGGTTTCCTGATCATGGACATTGGATGTCGTTAATAACAAGATCATATCATTAGGAGAATGATGTGATGGACACACACCCATAGTAAGCATAGCATAAGATCAAGTCATTAAGTTCGTTTTGCTACAAGCTTTTCAAATGCATAGTAACCTAATCCTTCGACCATGAGGTTATGTTAATCACCATCACCGGATGGGTACTTTGATGACATCAAACGCTGCTTCGTAACTGGGTGGTTATAAAGGTGACATTGGGTATTCTGAAAGTATGTGTTGAAGCGCATGGACCAAGATTGGGATTTGTCCATCCATATGACGGATAGATATGCTCTGGGCCCTCTCGGTGGAATGTCATCTAGTTAGCTTGCAAGCATGTGACTAGGTCACAAAGGATGACATATCATGGAACAAGTAAAGAGTACTTATCAGTAACGAGGTAGAACTAGGTATGGAGATACCGACGATCAAACCTCGGATAAGTAGAGTATCGCGTGACAAAGGGAATTGGTTTCGTATGTTAATGGTTATATCAATCACAAAGTCATCGTTGAGTATGTGGGAGCTATTATGGATCTCCAGATCCCACTAATGGTTATTGATCGGAGATGTGTATCCATCATGTCTACATGTTCACGAACCGTAGGGTGACACACTTAAGGTTCGAAGTTGTTTTAAGTAGATATGGAATGTGTGTTGGAGACCGAATGTTGTTCGGAGTCTCGATTGGATCCGGGACATCACGAGGAGATCCGGAATTGTCAGGAGAATAAGATTCATATATTGGGGATCATTTTCTAAGTTAGGAAATGTTCCGGAGTGTTTGTATGGAGATTCTAGAAGGTTTCGGAATGTTCTGGAAGGTTCTAGAACATTTCTTGGAGTTTGCTTGAAAACCAAGAAAGGATCAAGGAGTCTTTGTGGGGCAAGACACGGATTCGTGGGGGAGGAGGATTCCTCCCCCCTCCCAATCCGCCGGCCAAGGAGGGAGGGGAGTCCTACTAGGACTCCCCCTCCCATGGCACCTCCCTCCTTTAAATAGAGGGGAGGGGGCGCCACCCCCTAGATCTCTCCCATAACAAACCCTAGCCGCCGCCTCTCTCCTCCTCCTTTGCTCTGCTCAGGCTTAGGCGAAGCCCTGCAGAAATCTCTACTCCACCACCACCACCACACCATCGTGCTGCTGGGATTCCGTGGAGAAGATCTACTACCTCCGCTGCTCGCTGGAACGGGGAGAGGAAGGTCTACTTCGACTCCGCACGTGTGACCGACTGCGGAAGCGCTGCCAGAACATGGTGCCGGAAAGATCGTCTACTCGATCTTGAGATCGGCAAGTGATCGACTACATCAACCACGAGATCCGATCTCGAACAAGGCTTATCGAATCTACGAGGGTTAGTACAGATCTATCTCGTTGCACATGTCTAATAGATTAGATCTTGGCTTTTATCTAGATTAGATCTGGGTTTTGTTCGTTCTTGCGGTAGAAATTTTTTGTTTTCCATTCTACGAACCCATCAGTGGTATCAGAGCCTTGTCTATGCGTAGATCTGTTGCACGTGTAGAACACAATGGTTTTGTGGGCGTTGGTGCTCGTGCCGTCTTTTGTTTTGTGTACTTTGCATCTTGCGGTATGGTGGGACGAAGCGGCCCGTGTAACCTTACATGTCATCGCACATGAGACTTGCTCCACAGTTGACCTGCAACTCATATTGCACAAGTGGCTTTGCGGGTGTCTGTCTCTCCCATCATAGTATAGATCCAATCTACACTTTGCACTTGATAGCACCTGTATCAACGTTGTGGTTCAGTTTCGTAGGTAAGATCCATTCTTATTCGAAAGCCCCAAACCACGTAAAACATGCAAAGAAAATTAGAGGCGTCTAACTTGTTTTTGCAGGGGTTTTGTGATGTGATATGGCCATCATGTGATTGTGATTATATTTGATGTATGCAATGATCCTTGTTGTAATATGGCAACCGGCAGGAGCCTAATGGTTGTCTTTAATTCTGTTAAGACCTGCGTGTCTATTCATCTTGTAATAACTTTATTCCAAGTAGTTGTAATAGTTGCTAGTGATGATGGACAACCATGAAGCGGCGCCATTGACCTTGACGCAATGCTGGTGATGATGGAGATCATGTCCGTGCTTTGGAGATGGAGATCAAAGGCATAAGAAGAAAGGGCCATATCATATCACACTAATTATGAATTTCCTGTGATGTTAATCCTTTATGCATCTTGTATTGCTTAGATCGCGACGGTAGCATTATAAGATGATCCCTCTCACTAAATATCAAGTAATAAAGTGTTCGTCCTTAGTAGGCATCGTTGCTAAGACTCGTCGTTTCGAAGCATCTCGTGATGATCGGGTGTGATAGATTCTACGTGTGCATACAACGGGTGCAAGCCAGATTTGCACATGCGGATACTAAGGTTAACCTTGATGAGCCTAGCATGTACATACATGGTATCGGAACACGGAATACCGAAAGGTAAAGCATGAGTCATATGGATGATATGATGAACATGTTGATTGTTCGCCTTTAAAGCTACATCATCTCACGTGATGATTGGACTTGGTGTAGTGGATTTGGTTCGTGTAACCACTAAAACAACTCGAGGGATGTTGTTTTGAGTGGGAGTTCATTTGTAATTCGGATTAGTCAAACTCAATTTATCATAAACACAATCAAAGTGAATTTGCATAGTTTGTTGTAGTCATTGGCATCCATTCACCACCTTACGCTTAGTTATAGTTGAGATAGTGGAACTATAAAAATTCTGGATATTTTCTTTACGAACTGGTATCGTATTGTTTTGAGTGTCAATCTAAAGTTTAAAAGTCTTGTTGCAAACTTTCAGCAAACTCCGTTTACTCTGTGAAGTTTAATAAACAGTATTAAATCAAGAGTAACAATTCCAGTGTTAGTATCTAATGTATCATGTTTGCCTCCATGATTCTTGATACTCAAAAGATTGTTTTTAATATCAAGTTTATCTAAGAGCTGAAAGCAATGTTTCAGAAACCATCATATGTGAAAGGTATTGCGATATCTAAAACAATGTATTGGTTACAACATGATAGAGTATATGTCCTCATATTTGATGAGAATTTGTGAAGGTTGGAGACGCTAGTCGTCCTAATCCTCCAAAAGGTTTTGGAAAAGAAACATTATACTCGCAATTCACCTTTATAAGCTATAACAGCTTGATCATGAAAGTTGTCATGATAAGGATGAATAGAAGATGTAAGTAAAATGTTTACTACACTAAAAGATTACTAAAGAATGGATTTTTGAAAGAATGCCAAACATTTGATGAAGGTGATCCACTTCAAAGTGCAAGTCCAAAGGTATTAGTATTTGACTATACACACTTTGTACTATGTGTCATGTGAATGACACCACTATTGATGTTGATAGATTCTTTTAAAAGAAAACGAATTGTTGAAAGAGAATCTATAAAATATTTGGCAGAAAAGAAAAGATTGGAGATATCCAACTTAGGTATATAGAAGATAGAAGATACATGTTATGGCTGTATTCCTTGGTTGTTAAACAATGTGGTTCTGCGGTATTGGATACCAAATTGGTTGGTATGAAGTGTCATACAGGACAACACAATTCATGAACTACAATGGCCTAAGTAACTAGCAAGAGAATATGTGATGATGTTCATCGAAAACAAACAAAGGGTTGTTGTGTTGCTCGTTAACATCAAATCTTGCCTTCAAGATTTGTTTCAATAATTGTTATTTTGATCAGGTATTATGATGACAAAAGGTTGTTCAAATAATTGCCATATTCCATAATAGATGGATGATATACAAGTCTGGTTGGAGAAATAACGACCATAAAACTAATGCTAAAATGTCGCAAGACAAATAATTAAAAGATCACTTGCGAAGTGACATCACCGTTTAAATTATATTAGGGATACATGAAGAAACTCCATGTTGATGGATTTTTGGAGTCTTTGATCTTGATCAAATGACGCTTGTGATACTTTCCTGGAGATAATTAAAACTCCGTTCGTAGGCCAAAACAGAAACGGACGACTAACTGATTGGAATTTGTACATATTGATGCATATAGTCCATTATGTGTAGTCGTGGGCGATGGATTTCAACTTCATATGCTTTCTCCGAAGATTTGAGTGAGTATATGTATATACTTACTCAATAAGGAAGAAGTATGAAACATTTGAAAATGTTCAAAGACTTTCAAGATGAAGTGAAAAATTATTGTAACAAGAAAGATGTTTGAGTTACAAGTTTAGCAAAACACCTAAGATTTGAGGAATCGTTCCATGGATTTGCATGTCCCAAAACACCATAGGAGTATGGAGTGTTCAAGATATGTAATGAAACCTTGTTTGACATGATAAGATCAAAGGTGTCATTTATAAAACTGCCATTATATTTTAAAGATTAAAGCTTTAGTGACTACCGCTTTTACACTGAAAAGAGCTCCATCGTGATCCGTTGAAATGACACCATATAAGTCATGGTTTGGGATAAAACCCAAGTTGTCCTTTCTTAAATTTTTGGTATGCTAGGCATAAGTAAAATGTTTACAACCAAAGTCGGATAAGCATGTCTTTGTAGGATATTTCGAATAACCATTGGGTATTCCTCCATAACACCGAAGACAAAAGTGTTTGTCACTTAGAATGTCGAGTTTCTTGAGTAGGAATTTTTGGTGAAAAGTTAAGTGGGAGGACAATAGAACTTTGACAAGGTTGTTGAACCTTGGCTAATATGTGCTGAGTTGCGCAGCATTGGAAAGTGTCCCGGAGGCAGCAACAATGCTCATGGCTCACGTGCCTCAAAGGTTGTGGTCACGGAAATGTAAGTTACTATTGAACCAAGTAGGTCAGGTAAGTAATCAAATGCCAAGATTTGAGAGTTAAATCATTGTTGTTTGACAATGATGAACCGACTACATGCAAATAATCAATGATGGGCCCTGACTTCGTTAAGTGGCTTGAAGCCATAAAATCCATGATAATTCCATACACGAGAAATCAAGCTTTGAATTTGAAAGACCCTCTAGAAAGGTGCAAGGCCTTACAGTCGTATATGGATCTATAAAGAAATAGACATGGATGTTTCACATCTATGAAATAGTCGACATGTCAGAAAGAGTTTACGACAATGTTCAAGGAATTGACTATGATAAGATTTTATCTTTCATAGCGATATTTAGTCTGGACGGATTAATGTAGCAACCACTACATATATTTTGGTATATGGTAGTTGAACAAACAAAACAAGTTCTTCTAATAGAATGGTTACCTAGGACATGTACATGACACGATCCAAAGGGTTTTGTTAATTCAAAGGATGCTAAAAGAGTATGCAAAACTTCAATGGTTGAAGTGAGCATCGCGGAGTTGGAATCTTCACCGTGATGAAACCGTTAAAAGGTTTAATTTCATCAGAGACGATGAAGATGTTTGCATTTTGCAAGAAATTAAGTGGGAGCGCTAAGACATATTTCTAATACATTATGTGAAAGACATATTGTTGATTAGAAATGATGTATCTTTTATTGACACAAGTTAAGAATTTCATTTCGATGAAAGACTTAGGCATAACCCAAGAATTAGGCATCAATGTCTATATGGATAGATTGAGGCGCTAATATGGTTTTGCCAAATGTACATAGATAAGATGTTGAATGAGTTCAATATGGAAACAACAAGAAAGGTTCTTGACGCACGGAAAGGACTGAATCAAGATTCAAGTGTGTTGACACGAGATTCAAGTGTTTTGACACTTGGTGAAATCACAAGAATATTTTGATCAATCTTTGAGATGTACACATCCAGATATGTCCTATGCTCTAAATGTTATGAGCATATACCAGAATGACTCATAAGATGATCATTGGACAATAGTAGGGATATTCCTATGATCTTTGGAAGAACTAAGAATATATTATTTATATAGTGGTGACAAATAGTTCATTGTAAATTGTTGCATTGATACTAGTTTTGTCACAAATTAAGTTTATCTCAATTTAAACTATGGGTGGCACAATGTAATGGAAAGGAAGTTCCATAACGGATTTGGTTGAGTACCAAAGTTAAAACATTGTGACAGATACTACAACAAAAGGCTAAGTATATGACTGCATTGTAGCAGCAAATGAGGGCATTTGCGTCAAGTAGTTTGTTATCAAACTAGGTGTGGTTCATAGCGGGATAATACTATGAAGATACATTGTACGACAATTGTATCAACATGATTTAATCCCAAGGAACTAAAGGTCTCACCAAAGGACCAAATTTATACAATGCCATCTCATTGGAGAATGAGTAATGCGTAGAGACGCAAGGACATGCAAATACACACGGACCTGGAAGTGTCAGATCCGAAGATTATGATTACCACTAGCAATAGTGTCTATACAACACCAGAAAGCCATAGGTGTTGAATGCACAAGTTTTTAACTAGATTATTGACTCTAGTGCAAGTGGGAGACTGTTGGAGATATGCCCAAGAGGAAATAATAAAGTGGTTATTATTATATCTTTATGTTTATGATAAATGTTTCATCCCATGCTATAATTGTATTAACCGGAAATATTAATACTTGTGTGTTTTGTAAACATAAAAGAGTCCCTAGTAAGCCTCTTGTTAAACTAGCTTGTTGATTAATGGATGATCATGGTTTCCTGATCATGGACATTGGATGCCGTTAATAGCAATATCATATCATTAGGAGAATGATGTGATGGACACACACCCATAGTAAGCATAGCATAAGATCAAGTCATTAAGTTCGTATTGCTGTAAGCTTTGAAATACATAGTAACCTAATCCTTCGACCATGAGGTTATGTTAATCACCATCACCTGATGGGTACTTTGATGACATCAAACGCTGCTTCGTAACTGGGTGGTTATAATGACATTGGGTATTCTGAAAGTATGTGTTGAAGCGCATGGACCAAGATTGGGATTTGTCCATCCATATGACGGATAGATATGCTCTGGGCCCTCTCGGTGGAATGTCATCTAGTTAGCTTGCAAGCAAGTGACTAGGTCACAAAGGATGACCTATCATGGAACGAGTAAAGAGTACTTATCAGTAACGAGGTAGAACTAGGTATGGAGATACCGACGATCAAACCTCGAATAAGTAGAGTATCGCGTGACAAAGGGAATTGGTTTCGTATGTTAATGCTTTCGATCACAAAGTCATCGTTGAGTATGTGGGAGCTGTTACGGATCTCCAGATCCCACTAATGGTTATTGATCGGAGATGTGTCTCCATCATTTCTACATGTTCACGAACCGTAGGGTGACACACTTAAGGTTCGAAGTTGTTTTAAGTAGATATGGAATGTGCATTGGAGACCGAATGTTGTTCGGAGACTCGGATTCGATCCGGGACATCACGAGGAGATCCGGAATTGTCCGGATAATAAGATTCATATATTGGGGATCATTTTCTAAGTTAGGAAATGTTCTGGAGTGTTTGTATGGAGATTCTAGAAGGTTTCGGAATGTTCTAGAAGGTTCTAGAAGATTTCTTGGAGTTTGCTTGAAAACCAAGAAAGGATCAAGGAGTCTTTGTGGGGCAAGACACGGATTCGTGGGGGAGGAGGATTCCTCCCCCCTCCCAATCTGCCGGCCAAGGAGGGAGGGGAGTCCTACTAGGACTCCCCCTCCCATGGCGCCTCCCTCCTTTAAATAGAGGGGAGGGGGTGCCACCCCCTAGATCTCTCCCATAACAGACCCTAGCCGCCGCCTCTCTCCTCCTCCTTCGCTCTGCTCAGGCTTAGGCGAAGTCCTGCAGAAATCTCTACTCCACCACCACCACCACCACACCGTCGTGCTGCTAGGATTCCGTGGAGAAGATCTACTACCTCCGCTGCTCGCTGGAACGGGGAGAGGAAGGTCTGCTTCGACTCCGCACATGTGACCGATTGCGGAAGCGCTGCCGGAACGCGGCGCCAGAAGGATCGTCTACTCGATCTTGAGATCGGCAAGTGATCGACTACATCAACCACGAGATCCGATCTCGAACAAGGCTTATCGAATCTACGAGTGTTAGTACAGATCTATCTCATTGCACATGTCTAATAGATTAGATCTTGGCTTTTATCTAGATTAGATCTGGGTTTTGTTCGTTCTTGCGGTAGAAATTTTTTGTTTTCCATGCTCGAACCCATCAAAAAGAACAACAGTTCAGAAAAAATTCGACTATGAAAACATGAAAGACAAGGTTTGAGTCTCGGAATGTTTACCTTTGCCCTCATCCTTGGAGACATTAAGCCCAACATTCTTAAGTCGGAGAGCCTTGATCTCTCTCCACTTGTTGCAGACATTTTTGAACAAATCCTGGTTATAGGAACATACTTTCTGTAAGTCAGAATACCCAAAGTCAGAAGTCTACTAAGGACTCGGGCTAATATTTTTACTAATATCAGCACGAGCCTTGGGGGCTACACTAGTTCATTCTTTGGCATCCTAAGGAAGCATAAACCCGGATTATATATCCTACTTCATGCTTGGGGGCTAGAGGATATGATATGAAATGAGGGAAAAACAAGAGTTAGAATTCTGACTTACATATTGCTCGCGGGTGAGTTTATCCAAACTCGCATTTACTTCAACAACAACCTTCTCAGCAAGAGTCAGAGGGACCACTAGCGTTGTTGGAAGCTCACCGATCCTTATCCTCTCGTTGCAAAGACACACTTGTTCAAGAAGGTCGGAGTGCTTGATGTCCTCTGCCTCTTGTGCTTCTTCTTCGGCAGATAAATTTCTTTTCTCCAGGCATTGCCTGGCCAGCCGCTGGATCTCTTCCGCAGATTTCTGGAACAAGCCAAACTTGGCAAGACCCAGATTGTTTGAGAAGGATCACATGCTCCGTTGAAGGAGCTGGATCTTTTGCGACAGCCGGAGAAGGAATGATCATCGGTGTTGCGGAAGGTTGGGGGGCAGGAGTCTGAGGAGCCACGGCAGGAGAAGCCATGGAAAGCTTAAATGCATCATAGGGTCTTGAAAAGTTCCCTTCCCCTTGCCCTTGATGAGCTGCTTAGCTCTGAGAATGTAATAAAGTCGAAAACATTACATCTCGGAAGAAAATTCGAGTAAGGTACAAAGGCGGAAATTGTGTTGAAAGTTACCTCTTCACAATAGGCACCTCCTTTGTGCCAACAACCACTGTCGGAGCCTTGCGCTTCTTAAGCGCAATATTCGGCAATGGGACCAATTCTGCCTCCTGAGAAAACTCTGGAGGATATCCCTCGAGTGGAGCAAGTTCCGACTCGGGGAGGTCAGCAAGCTGAAAAGAGGAAAACATATAAGTATTGCAATATAACTTAAAGATTGAAACACATAAAAAGGTTTATTGTTAGAAATTTACCAGCACTACGGGGTTTTCTGCCGTATGCATATCCATAGAAACCTCCGAGATCCTCCTCTCGATCCGCTCCCTTATCAGCCATTTGATCTGGCTTATGTAACCTTGCGAAGTATAGGCTCTAGGGCTGATGCGGAGGGAATCTTTCTTGGACGACGTGATGGAGTGCATCAGTCGGTTTCCATGGTACTGAAGGGGTTGGATCCGGCATGAGACCCAACATTGGACCAAGTCAGATCCCTTCAGTCCTTTGTGTTTGATCAAATATTCGATCCGCCTCTTAGCAAGGATCAGATCGTCATTGAGAGCTGGAGGAGCCTCGTCCCAAGACGGTTGGGCCATGGCAGCTCCGTCGATAAAAGCCGGCAAAGTGGTGGCTTTGTCGGGAGCCGGAATATCCTTGTGATAAAAGAAGGTGGTCCACTGTTTGACCGAGTCACTAGCTAAGATCTTGGGATATGCGCGCTCGCGTCTAAGTGAAAAACTAATTGTACCGGTGATATAAGGAACACCGGCAGTGATAGAATTTCTCTGGACATGGAAGTAGTATCGGAATAAGGTAAGACTCGGCCTAATGCTGAGAAATCCCTCGCATAAAGACGCGTAGGTGCTCATCTCTAAGAGAGAGTTGGGAGGAAGATGGTGGAGTTGAACACTATAATGATCTATCACCTTGGAAAAGAATTCCGAGGGAGGAAACGACAAACCTCTGTCGAGGTGGGTGCCAAAGTGGACCTGCTCGCCGGTGTGCGGGTTGGGGACGGTCTCCTCGAGGCTGCTCCGCCAGTCACCGGCGGGAAGGAGCCCTTCTGTCTCCATGCCGTGGAGCTTCTCGTCATCGAGCACGTAGGGGATCCAGACCCCGCGGAAGCTTTCCTTCTCTGCCACCGCCTCTGTTGCCGCCGTTGCCGCTAGTGACCTAGGATGGGCGGCGCTGGGAGTTCTTGGGGGAAAGCAGAGGAGCTCTGTGCGTGCAGGGGAGATTTGGAGGAGAGGAAACGGCAAGGGAAAAGGTGAAGAAAGGAGGAGGAGAATCCTCACCCCTTATATCCACCTAACTGCGCCAAGATTCATGCAAATGCTACAGTGTAACTGCCATGCATCGTGGAAGGAACTGGGAAGGACCCACGCGATGATTACCTCGCCTCGATCTCCACGTACGCATTAAAACGACACCTCGGTTCCGCGAACCATGGACCCACCAACGGTCGTGCTGACAGGATGTTTGTCAGATGACATGACTTGACCATGACTGGTGTCAGGTGGCGTTAGAGGCCAAATTCCGGCTTAGTTTGAAATCAAGCTGGAAAATCCGAGTAACCTGTTGATAGGTCCAACTTATTTTTAAGACCCGGATCGTACTTTTTGTTGTGAAGTTTCAGGAACCCTTCAAGATTCTGCAAGCCGAAGATCAAGCTAGACGATGATAAATCCGACTTTCGTCTTGGAGACTTCTGGGGGCTGGTGTTGGGGATATACTTTCCGGGTATCCTCACAGTTCCTCACTAACCAGGGTGGCCCACTTCGGGTTAGAGCTTTGCTTCACGGGCGGCCCAGTCGGGGAGAAAAGACGGAGTCCAATCCGGCTACGGAAGGCCGTAAGACTTCGACTTAGGCCCATAGTGTTACTTGTAGTTCAAGATGTACTCTGTAACCGACTCATAGTCGTAGCCGGATAGATCTCTCCTATAAACCCTAGGCCGGATATCTATATAAGCCTTCCTAGGGAGAGCCTTTAGGGCACACCTCAATAGTCTACAATCTCAACTCGCACAGGCAAAACCCTTGTAACCCATATTCCGGCTCTGCCGTATTACTGGATTGCTAGCAGGACTAGGGTCCATCCAAAGCCGGCGGATTCAAACCTGGGTAAACTTGTGTGCTCACCGTCCTGGAACACCGTAGTCTCACAACCCTCTCTTTCTCTTAGCTTTGTAGCCCGCGATGTCATCTCTTTTGATGTCGTCATTGACACGACATTCAGCGTTGGTGTGGGACGAGCCCCCATTGGCGTCTAAGTGATGCACACATGGGTTTTTGGCAATGTCGGCCCAAGAGTAGGTTTTTCCTGGTTGCTGGTCTCCGCTACCCTAGACCCTTGAAGTCCCACGGCCACGCCCGTGGCCTCCGCCGCGTCCTCCTCGTCCGCCGTTTCCGCGTTGGGTTTTTCTTCTGAGGTATTTTTGCGCTTCTGAGCTTGTTGCTTTGGTTATTTTGCCGACTGTGGCACAGCTAGGGCATTGAGTAATCCCTCTGCATTATCGTCAGCATCTGCATACTTGCTCGATGTTTCTATCATCTCTCCCAAATCAGTGACCTTGTCACACTTCAAGCGATGGCGCAGTAGACCAATTGGGAGACCTACAATGAAAGCTTCAATCGCAGTTTGATCGTTTACTCCTTCACAGGAGTTCTTGGTGTCGATCCATCGCCCGAGATAATCCCGGCAAGTTTCTCCGGTATTCTGGGTGCAACGATGTAGGTCTCCGACCGTACAGGGCCTCCGTTATGTGCCTTCGAAATTCCAAAAGAACGCACTTTGCATGTCATACCAGTTGTGGATGGTGTTCTCCAGAAGTTCATTAAGCCATGAGTGGGAGATATCGGGTTGCGACCAGGCCGTTTCCGCCTTTGGCGATGCAGCAAGCTTGGAAGAAATCCTGTAGCTAGGTATCTGGCCGAGCAATGCCGTCGTAGGCTTGGATATGTCTTGAGATAGCAAATCCTTCCGGGAATTTTGTAGCTCTGATGCATGGTCCAAAGCACTTTGGGCCCACATAGATATCATCGTTTTCATAGTGCCGCGCCTCTATGTTGGAGTTGATCATGTGTCTTTTGTCGTTCGGGGATAGAGATCGTCCCGAATGTCGGCTGTGGCTGTGGTGCCTCGGAGCCGGACTTCGGCTTCTGCCACCACCTCCTCCACCTTGTCGTCCTCCTTGTCCCCCTTGAGAGCCGTTGTGATGACTACTTGGTGGAGAGGGTGGGGCAGCTGGATTGTTTCCGGTTGTTCGCCAGCCTCCGTCCGGAGCATCATTATTCCGATTTCGGGGAGGGTCTTCACTACGATGAGCCCCCTGCTGGCTTGCCCCGACATGGTTTCCGTCGTTCCTTCGTCCGTCGTTCCCACTACGGTGAGGCTCAGCCGGACGGCTTGCGTGTATAGGAGGTGGCATTTTTTGATGATCCGCCTCCCGACGTTTCTCTTTATCTTCTCCCCTTTGATCGCTCGACTCACGTTGGGGAGGATTCCTCAGATACAGTGCAACAATGGCCTCTTGTTCGGCCGCTGGAGCGACGTTGCTCCAGTCACGTGCAGGTCTGTGATGTTGTCCTGATGATCCGGTTCTGGAGTAGTTGTCTTCCCATCGGTCGGAACGGTAATGCTGTTCTAGAACACGCTGGGGCCTTATATCATTCCAGGATGAGTCCGTGTGATATTGGTCGGATTTGGAGACCAGTTTTCCACTTCCGGATTTCGTAGCCATCTGTTGCGCTAGACCCTTGGTGAGTAGCTTGATGCCCAATCGAACCTGTTCTGGGCCTGGGTTGTTTGACAGGATATCTCGAGCTACGACAGTGTTCTATACCGGTGTTGGGTACACCAGATCTCCTTTGCTATCGAGACGAGGCATCCCTGGGTCTCCTTCAAAGAGGACCCTGTTCACTTCCGGAAATTTACCGTCACCTGTGTAACGTTTCCGTGTCTTCTGATGCAACCGAGACATGTAATCCTTAGTTGCCATGCGTTTCTTTTCCCCCTCGATATTTTTAGCTTCATCCAGGAGTTGTTGACAACGCGCTTCTAGGGCTTGGGCCCTTTCGTCCAGCTCTTCTGCAGTAAGTTCTACAGCTGTAGGGATAGGTGTGGTTAAAGCAGCATCGATGAGTTTATGCACACCTTCAGTGATCACGTGGCCATCCACCAATTCTTCTTTTTTCGGCTCTTCTAGGATAACTGCTCCATCCGAGTCTTCCTCATATTCCTCGGCAATCACCTCCTCTATCAGAGGGTCTTTTGTCGGGGTCTTGTTCTTCTTGTTCTTCTTCTTTACCTTCTTGGCAGCGCCAATAGAAAAAGACGGCTTTGGGTCTGTTTCCCAGAGTCAAGCTCTGATCGGTACTTTCGGACATCCGGACTTCGGGATTGTTTCCGACTTCCATCTCATCCTGTGCTTTGGGAGAGTGTTCCCCGGATCCTTCATCCATGGCTTCTCCTTCCTCTGCAGCTTTGGAGTTATACTCCTCTTCATATTCCACGGAGAACTTTTGGAAATCTGCCGACGTCATCGATTCATTCGAGGATGCGGGTACGTCGGCGTTTGTTCCAATTGCCTCCAGTACAGGGTCGGTGTTATCTCCAGCATCGGCAGAGCCGGATCCGGATCCAACGTATCCGACAAAGTGCGTTGCGCTCCTCCTGAGGTACCTGCGACTCTTGCGATCAGCTTCGTCGAAACTTTTGATGGTCTCGAGAATTGCATCTACGCCTGAGTTTTGCATTATCATACGTCGCAGTGTGTACCTTAGGAAAGGTTTGCCTGTCCCAGCGTCATTAGAGCCGGAATCAGTGTCGTGGATATGCTCCTCCTAGATTTCGACTTCCGCGGGTGGGTCGATCTGGGATCCGGCTTCTCCAAGGAGATCCACTCCAGATTCGACTTTGACCGCTAGGTCTTCCTCAGGCTCGGATTTCTCCACTATCTCCGTAACTAGTGCGGGCTAGGTGGGATTAGGGTTTTCTGAGATCCGGAACTCTGCCGCCTCCACGGACAAAGGGGATCCAGAAGATTCTTCTGCCTCTATCATCACCGCTGGGGTGGGTGGGACAGGTTGAGCGAAACCGATGTAAACATCGATCTTGCAAAAAGTCATGATTCTGTAGGCAGTCACGGCCTCCCTAGCCAGAATTCAGGTCTCGTCGAGAAGGATGAGATGGACGTCGCTCGCGTAGAGGATGCGACCGATGGCGATGGTCTTGCCGATTCCGATTCTTGCAGATTCTACTCGAAACGCAGATCCGAAGCTCACTTGCCCCACGGTGGGTGCCAACTATCGTCGGATTGATGACAAGTATGCCATGAGGGGGTCCTCGAGGCGTGCGGAAGAGAGGGTGTGAGACGTACGGTGTTCCGGGGAGGTGAGCACACAAGTTTACCCAGGTTCGAATCTGCCGGCTTTGGACGGATCCTACCCCTGCTAGCAATCCAGTAATACGGCAGAGCCGAAATATGGGTTACAAGGGTTTTTCCTGTGCGAGTTGAGATTGTAGACTATTGAGGTGTGCCCTAAAGGCTCTCCCTAGGACGACTTATATAGATATCCGGCCTAGGGTTTACAGGAGAGATCTATGCGGCTACGACTAAGAGTCGGTTACAGAGTACATCTTGAACTACAAGTAACATTATGGGCCTAAGTCGGTAAGTCTTCTGGGCCTTCCCGTAGCTGGATTGGACCGCCCATGAAGCAAAGCTCTAACCCGAAGTGGGCCACCCTGGTCAGTGAGGAACTGTGAGGATACCCGGAAAGTATATCCCCAACAGTTGTAAAATGATTCAAAGGTGAATTCCACATCATCTAGATCATTCCCAAGAAAAATCCAAAGTAAAAGAAATCAAATAAGATTAATAAATGCAAATGGTCATTTGTGCCATTTTAATCCACTAGGTCACTTAGATGTTCCTAGAAGTCAAATTCCAACAGAAAAAATTCTAACTCTTTGCACCCCTTGCTAGTACAAGTAAAGATCTACCAAGGCCCACTTTGAAATCTTACAAAAATATTTGAACTATAATTTTAAATGGCATTTGAAAATGGAATCCATTTCATATGCATAGATCACACTTTTCTAAAAACCACTCAAATGAGTTCCCCTTGACAATCCCAAGCAACCACAGATGCTTGAGCATATGACTAACACATCCACCAAAAATCATTTCAAAATTCAATTAAAATTTTCTTGCGGCCATTGTGTCAAAAAGCTATTACTGTTGCCAATTGATTTCTTGTCTCCCAGTTAACCCTCACATCTCTCCTCTATCCCCTCTTAGCCTAACTAACCCCCAGACCACACCCCTCCTACCCCGCAGCGCCAGTAATGCGCCGCCCATTTTTGGTCGCCGCCGGCCGAGCGTGGGCAATGCACCAGAGATAGCACCACGCCAATCCATCTTGCCCCTTAGCTCCGCCACACCCTACCGCGACCCCCTGTCCACCCCACGGACATAGCCAGCCCCTGGACCACCGAGGAACGCTCGCGCCCACCGCCTCTGTGCCATGCACAGAGCACGCCAGAGCATCGTCCTTGGCAGGCCCACACAAGCCGCGCCTTTCCCTTAGCTCGCGTGCGCCGCTCCGCCTTAACCCCAGCACACCCTCAGACACACCCATTTCCCGCTGCGCGGCCAGCAGCCGCCGTGAACCGCGTCGAGCACCGCCTCTAGCACGCAGAGCGTCGCCCTTTCCCGACCAAATGCCACCGCCCCTAGTGTCGCCATTGTGTCGTAGCTGACCGCCAAGAGGCAAGCCACCGTCCGCCTACATCTCCCATGCCTCTAGCGCCCTGTACCGTCGTCACGGACGAGCTCACTGTCGCCCTCATGGTCTCCTCGTCGAGCCTATATAAGGAGCCCTCCCCAGCACAAATTCCTCACACCACTCAACTCCCCTCTCTCCCAGAACCACCTCACACCATCGACGGAGCCGCTTGAGCAGCAGTTCGCCGGAATTGCGCTGGAGTTCACCGTAGCAGAGAAGAAAGGGGCCCGTCGATTTTGTCCACCCCAGGAGCCGCCGCGACCTCGCTTGAGTCCGTTGTCGTCTCCTCATTCGATGGCCCCTATCGCCACGTTAGCTGGAGCCCTGGTAAGCCCCCATTGCACCCCCACTGAGCCGCTAGGGTTCCATCTCGCCGGCGACCTATCTGTCATCGACGACGAGCCACCACCGTCGATCTAGGTTCTAATCGCACGACCCACATCTCCTTGTACCACTTCGCGTTAGAAGAGCTACTGACATGCGGGACCCCCCTGTCAGCTGTCCTCTGTGTCGCGGAGTGTCACTGGGCCGGCCCGTTAGTGTTCCCGCGCTGGCCTAGAATTCAAATTTAGGTTTTTCTATTTAAACTTAATCTAGTTTCTGTCCCCTAGTTTAAAAATCAATTCAGAAAGATTTACTTAACCAAATGACATGATTCCAATTTAGTTAGAAAGATAATTTAAATCTCTATCCAAGCCTGTTGGATTTAAATCAATTAGAGTTATAGATCACATATAGCAAAAATAACAAGACAGAGACTTTTCTACATTCAAACATTTTTCAAAAATCAACCATAATAGCTTTTGAGTTGATTCCAACTCTCAAAAATCACAATTCATAATACCTATCTGAATATGTAATAATATTTAGGTTTGCATGCAGTGACTTTGGACTAGTACCAAAATAATGATATATAGGCATTTCTAGTAACTTTAAATCATTTAAATATGAATCCTAAACTTTATAAAATGTGATCCAACATTTAATTCACATTCCCATGTATTAGAATATGTGGTGATGACATGTGTCCACATGATCCCATATTTTAATTGGAGAATATTAAATCTTAATTAATTTTTTAATGAGTAGAAATTACTTTTCTCAAATAAAATAAATGAAACTAGTTCATTAAATCTTGGAATGAATGTGATGATACTAGATCATCAAGTCTGTGCCTTAGTGTGCTAAATAGACTAGTTAAGTATTGTTTGGTGATTGTGTATCCCGTATGTATTTATAGATGATAGTACCGACCAAGTCTACGAGGAGGAGGAGTTCTTCCCCGAAGAAGAAGAGGAGAATTTCAACCACTGCACTAATCAAGGCAAGCCATCATTAACAATGCAAGCTAACTCTTGCAAGCTAGATAACCTAAGCAAGATGCATTAGGCATGCTTTGGTTATACAATTTTTGATTTATACCAATCCCAAGTTTTACTTACAAGCTTTACTTTCTTTTACTTTACCAAAGTTCTTTACTTTGTTTATAGATAGCCTAAAGAGTATAAAAATTGGCCTATCTAGTTAGACTTAGATGTCCTTCTATGGCATGAGATTGATATTAGCATCCCACATTAGTGAACACTCTTAACTTAGTAGCTTAGAGCTAAACCAAAAACTTGATCACTTTAGATGGGAATACTTGGTGAAAATGACTTATGAAAACCTTGGAATGATGAGTCATTCTATTGAGATGTTTTGACATGTGTTGAGAAACACAAATGGTTTATGATGACGAAAATGTTGAGGCATGAGCCTTAGCCCTTTACAAAAACTGATGGTTGGGTTCGGATGCGATACCATTCCAATTTTACCGTACAACCACAATACCTGAATTGGGTAAGGCTTAGCCGGAAGTTTATATGCATTAGTATTAGTTCCTCGGGATGGGGAGGTTTGAGCTGAGGCTACCTCTCAATGTTGTCCACCTATGCAGTGCCTAGGATGGCAGATGGCCATGGCTGGGAGGCCAAGCTCATAGGAGAGGTGCTTATACTAGAGTGTGTAAAGGCAAGGTTATGTTTGATTATCTGCATACTAAGTATGATGATTCAGGGTTATCCCTGACAGATGTATTGAATTTTGTGGTGAAAGTGTACCACCTCTGTAGAGTGTCAAACTATTCGAATAGCCGCATCCGCGGTTATGGACAGTTGGAGTGGCCATACTGTTCCGTTGTCAGATGTTTTCAAAATGACTAATGAAATGAATTGTGACATGACTTGACCACAACATGGTTGTGACTATGACAACTAAGTTCCCACTTAGGTGATTTAGAACTTTACTTTATCTTTCTTTGTTTCTGAACTCAGCTTAGGATTCAAACTTAACTTTGCAAATAAACTTAGAACTTAGCATTCCTACTAGAACTACCTTACTTGTTAGTGATAGTTTGCGAGTGCTTAAAGAGTACTCATGGCTTTGTCCCTGGCTATTCCCATGGCTAGACTATGAGGAACACTATCCGAAAGGAGGATAGCAGGACGGCTACTACAACTAGGATCATCTCCCATCATCAGCATTGCCTGTGACACTGAAGATGGAGCCCACCGCTACGCTATTTATTCCTCTACTTGTTTGTACTAAGACTGGATCATGAGATCCTTTATTTGTGTAAGACCTTATTATGTTTTGTAATGGATGATGTACTATGATATCCAATCTGTTATGTCTCGCAAAAATGGTAATCCTAGGATTGTGATGTATGGCATAACAGGCATCTGGGATTAAAAATCCGGGTGTCGACAAGTTGGTATCAAAGCCATCCTGACCATAGGAGACCCTAGTTAAAATGGACGTCCGAACAAAAACTTAGTTTCAAAAGCAAAAAGAAGTGAGTACTTATGAAAAACTATTTCCCCTCTTACCCTTGAGATTCTTTCAAAAAGATACATGTTCCTCAAAATTCTTACATTACTCCATAAAATTTGACACACTTGATCACCTCACTAACTTTCTCATCCTAAATCCTTATAGATGGAAGTTCAGTACTGCAAGTTCTACCAGTTGGGTAACAGATGCCAACTGATCTTCGAGAGGGATCTTGATGCACTATCTGAGTACCTTGACGTCCGCATCCGAAATTCTTCGGAGCTCAACTCAATGGTCCCCCAGGAGGAGATTTACAATGGCTGGTAGTTGCTGATCTTCGAGGCAAGATGGAAGCACCACTTTCCGTGAAGATTCAATTCACTGTGAGAGAGAACAACTGGCTAGATGGATTAGCCAGGGCAATGCATGAAGCTCTCGCTTGTCTTTGCGCACAGAATGTCAACTTGATCCAGGGAACTCGCTTTGATCACTATGCAAGGCGTGATTCTATGGGAATGCCTCTGGAGATGCCAAGTCACCCAGAGTTGAAGCGTCAAGTGGAGAACCTCGACTTCCTACTGTACGACAGACAGAAGGAATTGGACAATGCTCGAGAGTTCGCCAACCACAACCTCGCCATTGCCGCACAGAAAGCCTAGACTTTCTCACTGCTCGTCAAGGATCGTCAGTCACTTCGCCGTCAATGTGCAAAGAAGGATCGCACCATCGACCGTCTTCGCAAGAAGGTGGCCAACCTCGAGAAGACGATCAAGGAGCAAGAAGCTCAGCTTGCAGCAAAAGAAGAAGAGGAGGAAGGTGAAGACATCCAGGGGAATATTCACTCGTACCTTAGCAATGATGATGACTACCTGGAGGATGATGCCATGGACTTCTACACCGACGATGATGACTTCGACTTCACCGATGATGAGTAGATGCACTAGAGCACTATCGTAGGAGTGAGAAGTATCAGTCCCATTGTATCTTAGCTTACATAATGGTTCTTAAAACCATCTGTTTTCCTTTTGTTGTGGTGTGTGTGTTTGTATCGTGTGCTTTGCTTGAATGAATGAAAAGAAGTTAGTTTGCAAAACCTGAGTCCAACTCAAAGTTTTAGATTTGAAACCAAAACCATAAACCTTAGAACTTTCCCTCGTACCCCATTATCTATCTCAATCTTCAGATGACTCGTGGAAACCAAGGAGGGAGCAGCTCATCGCAGGACCCAATGCTGCAGATTCTCCAGACGCTCATCGCAGACCGCGAAGCTAGTAGGGCAGAGGCCAAGCAAATCCAGCCACCTGAAGGAAATATGCCTTGAGAGGCAATAATAAAGTTGTTATTATGTATTCCTTATATATGGTAGATGTTTATTTTGCATGCTATAATTGTATTGATCGGAAACATCAATACATGTGTGTTTAATAAACAAAAAGGGTTCCTAGTTATGCCTCTCTTATAGACTAGCTTGTTGATTAACAAGATGATCAAGGTTTCCTGATCATGGACATTGGATGTTGTTAATAACAAGGTCACAGCATTTGTGAAATGATGTGATGAACATTCATCCGAAGTATAGCATTACGATCAAGTCATTATGTTTATATTGCTATAACATCATACGAAGTAATCTTTATCCTTAGACCATGAGAACATGTTAATTGCTAACACCTGAAGAGTATCTTGATAACATCAAACGTCACACCGTAACAGGGTGACTATAAAGATAGGTTCAGTACTACGAAGGGGTTATGTTGAGGCTCATGGATCAAGAGTGGAATTTGTCAATCCCGATGACAGATAGATATACCCTGGGCCCTCTCGGTGATATCACATTAAGATAGCTTGCAAGCAAGTGATGTGATCACTAGAATGTTATATCACGGGAACGAGAAACAAGTGCATGTCAGTAACGAGATCAAACTAGGTATTTGGATACCGATGATCGAATCTCGTACATGTATTATATCATGATACAAAGGTATTAAATTACAAGCATTAAAGGTTCTCACGATCACAGAAGTCATCGTTGAATATGCAGGAGTCAGTATGGATCTCCAGGTCCCGCTTCTGATTATTGATCTGAGAGGAGTCTCAATCATGTCTGCATTATTCACGAACCATAGGGTGACACACTTAAGATTTACCGGACACCATTTTGGAGCACCTATGTTTCAGACGAAAGAATTGCAAAGCGCAGGAATTGTTTCGGGTGAAATTGCAGAAAGTGGTTCTGCATGTGATATTGAAATATTGCAAGGGGTTATATGTGAATGTTTGTTAATTAAATGAATTAACAAAATTCTGAATAAATTTAATAAAGAGTTTTATTAAATGAGAGAGCATTAAACGTAGAGAATTTTAATGCATTTAAAGTGGGGACTTTAAAAGGGAATGTGAAGAGGCATTTTAATGTGGAGGGAGTTACCACCACATGAATGGAGGAGGTGAGGGGTCACCTCCATGAGGCGCCGGCCATGGAGGGGATTCACCCCCTCCTCCTATAAAAGGCCCCCTCTTCCTCCTTCTTCCTCACACCTCCTCGTGAAGGATCTCTCTCCCCCTCTATAATTATTCTCCCATGGTATCGAATTAGCGAGATACATGTTCCCAGTGACATTTCGTCTGGAAGGAGTTGTTGCTTCCGCTGGATCACTGGAGCGAGGAGGTGGAGGTTGTCCGGTGGCTTGAACGTGTGTGCGAGTACGGATGCGCTGCTGATTTGTGGCGCTCGGACTTCCACACGATCTTGAGCTCGGCAAGTGTACGACTACATCAACCACGAGTTCCTACTCATTAACAAAACTCGTTGTCTTCGAGGGTAAGTTCCCGATGGATGTATGTCCAGCCGTTTTCTCTATACCTAGTAGATAGATCTTGGTGTATAGTTCTCATCGTAGGAAAATTTTTGTTTTCTATGTTGTGGACCCAACAGTGGTATCAGAGCCTGATCTATGCGTAGGTGCTTTTCACGGGTAGTACACATATGTTTATATGTGGGCGATGATGATCATGTTATTGCATCTTTCATGTATTTTGGATATTGGTGGCATAGTGGGATGAAGCGGCCCGGACCAACCTTACATGTCGTCGTACATGAGACCGGTTCCACGACTGACATGCAACTTGTTTTGCATAAGTGGCTGGCGGGTGTCTGTCTCTCCTACTATAGTCAATATCTGATTTACAACGAGTTGCTAATAACTTGGTTATCCTCGTTGTGGTTCATGTTCGTAGGTCAGACTGGTTCTATCTACGAAAGCCCTAAGCCACGTAAAACTTGCAATTGATAAATTAGAGGCGTCTAGTTTAGATTGTTGCTGGGCCAGTGTCTTGATATGGTATTGTTGTAAGTAGATGTATGATAGATACTCTTACAACACACTCAATGTGTAAGTTCCATAGACCTTGGCCTTACACACAAAGGAATGATATAGATCATACCACGATGCAAATGATAGAGATCAAATGCATGGACCATATCATCTCACTTTACACATTAGATGTTAACATCTTATACTGCTAGTTTGGCACTTTTGGGAGCATTGTAAGATGATCCCTCATTTAGATATCAAGATAAAATGTGTTCTTCCTTAAGTATGCATTGTTCTATGGATCGTGTTTTGAGACATCACGTGATGATCGGGTGTACTTTACTCTACGCTTTCATACAACGGGTGTAAGACAGTTTTACACACGCGAGTACTAAGGTTCTTACTTGGAGAGCCTAGCATGTACAGACATGGCCTCGGAATACGGACCGACAGGTTAAGCATGAGTCATATAGTTGATATGATGCCCATATAGATGCTCGCCTTTGAAGCTACACCGACTCACGTGATGATCGGACTTAGTGTAGTGGATTTGGTTCATGTAATCACCAAAAAGACACGAGGGATGTCGTTTTTGAGTGGGAGTTCATTAGTAATTTGGATTAGTTGAACTCAATCTATCATAAACTTAGTCTAAATAAACTTTACAAATTTTGTTGTAGATGGCACTACCTGCTTTTAATTTCAATGTGTTCATGGAGAAAGAGAAACTTGCTACGAATGGTAGCAACTTCACCAACTAGGCTATGAATTTGAGTATTGTCCTCACTGCTGCACAAAAGAAATATGTGCTAGAGGCGCCGCTAGGCCCCCCACCAGCTCCTGATGCCCCTGACGAGGAAAAGAATGTCTATATAACTTGTCAGGAGGACCACAACTTAGTTCATTGCGGCATACTGTATGGGATAGAGCCAGAACTTCGAAAGCGTTTGGAAAATGGCAATGCCTTTGATACCATGGGAGAATTGAAAATGATTTTTGATACCCATGCTTCCGTAGTGAGTTATAATGCTTCTGAAAAGTTCTTTAGCTGCATGATGGAGGAGAACAACTCCGTTAGTGAGCATGTACTCAAAATGTCTGGGTACACCGATAAGCTTGTGTCCTTGGGAATAACGATTCCCATTGACTTAGGCAAACATCATGTTCTCCAATCTCTGCCACCTAGCTACAAGAGCTTCATGATGAACTATAATATGCAGGGCATGAAGAAGTCTCTTACCGAGCTTCTGTCAATGCTTAAGACTATAGAAGTGGAGATTAGGAAAGAACATCAAGTGTTGATGATCAATAAGACCACCGGTTTCAAGAAGGACAAGAAAGGCAAGCACAAGGGAAAGAAGGGTGGCAAATCTATTGCTGCACCTGAAAAGAAACCCCGAGCTGGCCCTAAGTCTGACACCGAGTGTTACTATTGCAAGGGGACTGGCCATTGGAAGCGCAATTGCCCCAAGTATTTGGCGGACAAGAAGGCCAGCAAGGAAAACAAAGGTATATGTGATATACATGTTATTAATGTGTACTTGACTAGTACTCGCAGTAGCACCTGGGTATTTGATATGGGATCAGTTGCTAATATATGTAACTCGATTCAGGGGCTACGGAACAAGCGACAACTAGCAAGGGATGAGGTCACGGCGCGAATTGACAATGGATCAAGAGTTGATGTGATCGCCGTCGGAACGCTGCCTCTCCATATGCCATCAGGATTAGTTATAAATCTGAATAATTGTTATTTGGTGCCTGCACTGAGCATGAACATTGTATCCAGATCATGTTTGATGCAAAGTGGTTATTCATTTAAGTCTGAAAACAATGATTGTTCGATTTATATGGATAATATCTTTTATGGTCATGCACCTGTGTTGAATGGTTTATTTCTGTTGGATCTCGATAGTAATATTACGCATATTCACAATGTTGATGCTAAAAGGATTAAACTTGATAATGATATATCTGCATATATGTGGCACTGCCGTCTAGGTCATATTGGCGTTAAACGCATGAAGAAACTCCATTCTGATGGACTTTTGGAATCACTTGATTTTGAATCATTTGATACATGTGAGCCATGCCTTATGGGCAAGATGACTAGAACGCCGTTTTCCGGTTCAATGGAACGGGCGACAGATTTATTGGAAATCATACATACTGATGTGTGTGGACCAATGAGTGTGTCGCGCGAGGTGGATATCGTTATTTTGTTGAAACACAGGTCTGATTTGAGTAGATACGGGTATATCTATTTGATGAAACACAGGTCTGAAACCTTTGAAAAGTTCAAGGAATTTCAGAATGAAGTGGAAAATCATCATAATAGAAAGATCAAATTTCTTCGGTCTGACCGTGGAGGTGAGTATCTAAGTTACGAGTTTAGCACACACATGAAAGAGTGTGGAATAGTTTCACAACTCACGCCTGCCAGAACACCACAATGTAATGGTGTGTCAGAACGTCGTAATCATACTTTATTGGATATGGTTTGATCTATGATGTCTCTGACTGACTTGCCACTGTCATTTTGGGGTTATGCACTAGAAATAGCTGCATTCACTTTAAATCGGGCACCATCTAAATCCGTTGAAACGACACCGTATGAATTATGGTTTGGAAACAAACCTAAGTTGTCATTTCTTAAAAGTTTGGGGATGCGATGTTTATGTGAAGAAACTTCAGCCGGATAAACTCGAACCCAAAGCGAAAAAATGCTTCTTGATAGGATACCCTAAGGAAACGATTGGGTATACCTTCTATCATAGATCCGAGGGCAAGGTTTTTGTTGCCAAGAATGGATCCTTTCTTGAGAAGGAGTTTCTCATGAAAGGTGTGAGTAGTCGGAAGGTAGAACTCAAAGAGGTTATTGAACCTTCTCTTCATGAAATGGCGAGTAGCGCAGCACCGGAAATTGTTTCAGAGTTGACTTCACCTAATGAAGAGAGTGCTAATGATATTGATCATGAAACTTCGAAAGAGGACACTACCGAACCTCGCAGGTCAAGTAGGACACGTGCAGCTCCTGAACTGTACGGTAATCCTGTTGTGAATTTCATGGTTGATGAAATAGATGACCCTGCGACATATGTGTAACACCCTCAAATTGGCCCTATGCAAGTTTTAGCGCTTCCCGCCAAACCCGCATGGAAATGATTCAAGGACGCCCACCAGGCACTTTCGTGCGGGTGGAAAACAAAGTAATACCATTACACGACAGTCCTCGATGGGACCCACAGAACAGATATATATATACAACACGACTCCACGAGTCAAGAATATAGATATATAATACAAAGATCCAAATCACCTTGAAATCGATAGGGCGTCCGACTATGAACAAGATGCAAATGGGGCTAAGAGCCCTGAAGAATAACCAATGGCGTCCATAACCCTGCCCAGGCTAAGCCAGAAGCGTAACCCTGCTAACGACGTCAATCTCAAACCTGCTAAACAAAAGGGGTGCCAACAAAACGGGCAAAGGAAAAAGAGGAGCGTCAGTACTGAGGCCAGTACACGGCGAGGCTAGAATTTGGCGGCTCTCGCCTACATAGGTATGGTGGGCTGAAGTGGCAGCGCAGTAGCACTAAACAACCTATAGAGACTCGGTAAAACTGGCGACTATTAGAGAGGGATAAGAAAGAACTATCCGGATCTAACCTGATAGTAACACCAAACATACCCATCCTGGTATTCCCCCTCGAGACCAAACGAGGAAGTCAAGCCGAGGAACTCACACAGCTGGCAATTTTACTCATTCCGTTATAGTTGTAGAACTTACTAATCAGATGTAGGTATGACAACATAAATAGTGGGCAATTTTAGTTATCATTCCATTGTAGTTGGAACATTTACTAGTCAGATATAATTGTCCTGAGGAATCCCAAAACCCAGCAGATGTTGGCACTTTTATCACATTCCATTGGAGTTGCAATACTTACTAGGCAAGTATAGCATGTCACGAAACAATCCAGATCCACCAGCTGTTGGCATTTTTAATATCCATTCCGTTATAGTTGAATCTGATTACTAGTCATATATTAAGTCAAGTTTATAGCTCTACTTTAGTTATGCTTGTCTATGATCGAGATACTGTGCTCCAAGTCGTCCATAACCGCGGACACGGCTTTCAAAAAGTTTTACCCTGCAGGGGTGCACAAATAGCAACACACACTCAATCAACCTCGGAAAAACCAACTCAAAACCCAACGAGGCATTCACGACAAAGCGATCACAGGATTCAGAAATATTTCAGGGGGCCACCCCACTAAGCTACCCGCAACGAAGTTGGCCGGCTCTGGAACGGACCCAGGGTTTGTGTGGACGGATGTAAACGACTGGGAACCCGAAAGTGTGACTGGGCTTGTCGATACAGCGAAAACATGTCACGATCCTAAACAGTACAGGTGCTCCACGCATAATCGTAAATAAAGCAGTAAAGCATGGCATAAGTACGGGATAGTAATAAATCCCCAAACTACTGTGTGGCCCCAGGAAATAGAAATGAATCAAGCTCTGGCTCAGGGGGGTCCATAAGGCCTCCCGGATGTGGATAGTGCGAAAAATCAAGGAACAAGTATCAAGTACTCGGGGTCCTACGGGACACAAGTGGGCGTGGAAGAACCAAATAACATCTATTGCCCACCGATGCCTCTGCATTAGTTATATCTAGCAATTTAATAGTTGTAATTAAAGTCATGATCATCTCCACCACTAAGCATCTCCACCATTAAGCATCTGCCAACTTTCCAACAATTGTGGTACTTGACAACACGAGATCGCACCTGAGCAAGCAACTACGACTCGCAAGGCCAGCTATCTACCAAACACAGGTAATAGGAAGTGTCCAAGGCAATATAGAGGCTGCACGGGATATAACTGGGGTACGGAAACTAAAGCATCACGACACGGATAGCAATAGATCAATAGGAGGAAATAAAGACTATAAATGCAAAATAGGTAGAAGGGGAAGAGGTGCTCGCCTGGGAAACACCGCCAAAGGATCATATCCGGAGAACTTGTCGATACTCGCATCAACTCATCGGCCTAGTCCACGAAGAAGCAAACAATAGAAGAAACATCGGATGCAATATTTAATACTACGGCAGAAGATCCGGCATGTTTATGATATGATGCATGGTATGGCACAGATGCGGTGCAATTAGGCAGGATTAAGCGAAAACGGGGTCCCGTCAATTAATTATATGGTTCAAGTTATTTATCTACCCTGCAAGTTGTATTAACAAGACAAAACATGGCATCGGTTCGCTACACCAATTTAAATGGAGTCCGGAATAAGACAAAGATATCCCGCATAAACTCTCCATATTTAATTATAGGTGAATCGATAAATAACCCGGACCCACAAAATATGTATGCATGTGTGAACAATTTAATATGCAACAGATGAATGTCATATTTTATAAAAATAAGGGCTTAGGGTCACACATCTGGGTTCGGAAGATCTTGGGTTCCGGGGGTCCGGGGTTCGGTCTCAGGGATCCAGGATTCGACGGGGATTGATCTCGGCGGGAACATTCTTAGACAACAGAGTAGATCTTGGCGTTCCGGGACGAAGGACTTGATTCGGCGTCTGGGGGCGCATCGGATTCCCCCTGGTCGGTGTCGATCTTGTCGTCGATGGTGAACTTGAATGGATCGGGTACCGGTGGTCTTCGGGGCCGTGCAGCCGGGCATGGCATCCGGGATGAAGAACTTGACGTTCCGAGATGAAGCGCTTGTCGTTCCGTCGCGATCTTGGCAGTTTTCAGATCCGGGTCTTGGCGTGGCATTCGGGTCACCGGGATCGGGCTTCGCCTCCGGGAACGGGTCTTCAGGATCTCGACGGACTTGGGGTTCTGGGCATCCGATCCGTGGTCTCTGGGGTACGGGGGTCTTGTCGTTCGGGTCCCGGGTCGGAGAACTTGCCGTTCGAAGGATTGGTCTTGGACACGGGAGGTAGATCTTGTCGCACGGCGTCAATGCTTCCGAGAAGGAGAACTTGGCGCAACGAGGGGTTCGGTCTTCAGGTTCCGTGGCAGGGTCCTTGGTGTTCTGTAATCTTTCAGCATTTTGTCACCTCTGGCTCTTCGAGATATAGCGGTCGTGGCAACATGACAACAACAAAAACAGGGTCAACCTCCCATAGATGGTGCGCTCCCGACACACAAACACATAGGCACCGAAAGAATGCTCGCACAGAGGATCAGGACCACTTAGAGCAGTACCCAACAAACCCAGTAACTGAGCACACGGCCTCCGTCTTAGATTCAAGTGGCAGCTGGGAAGGCCGTGCCCGAGAGTAGGTCGGTTTGAGGCGACGGTGTTCGCGCGACGGTAGAGCTTGGCGGGGGACGAGCGGCGGAGGGGTGAAGGGCCCGAGGACGAGGAGGACAGCCGCGCGCGGCACCTAGCGGCGGGTCTTGGTCCGGTGGAACTCACCGAAGGCGCGGGACACGACGGCGGGGATGTAGGTCCCGGGCGGCGCGTGGCAGGGGCGGCCGAGATCGAGGCCCGGCTGCAGGGACGAGGCGAGGGATGCCGGAGGTGAGGGCGACCAGCGATGGCGGCCAGAGAGAAGAGGCGGCGAGCTCGGTGGCGGTAGGGAAGATCTCGGCGAGGCCGACGGCGGACGCTTGTGGCGGGGTTGACGAGGCGGCTGAGGCAAGGCGACGAGGGGCAGAGGGAGCTCGGGCCCGGGCGGACGGAGCCCGGCGAAGGGCGACACGGAGCTTGGCGGCGGCGTCCGCTCGGAGGAAGCAGAGGCGGCGCAGGTGGGAAGGACAGCGAGGTGGGGGCCCACGGCGGCGCTGCCGGGCCGGAGAGACGGGGCCACGGGAGAGGGATAAGGAGGCCGCGGTGGGGAAGAGGGAGGCGGAGGAAGGTAGGGCGATAGGGGCGGGGGCATGCCCCTGGCGGCGGCGGTGGCTCTGCGAGCGAGCGGGTCGGTTAGGAGGAGAAGGAGAGGAGAGCGCGGCATAGAGCGAGACGGGGTCGTGGGGATCTGTGCGGGGGCACGGGATCGCATGCGGGAGATGGGGAGTGGGGTCGGGGTGATGGGCAGGTGGAAGGCTGTTGGGGCCAGGGCGACGTGGCTTTTGGTGGGAGGGCGCCTCGCGCGAGTGTGCGGTCAGGGGGCAGGCAGGTGAGGAGATGGAGGTGGGGGCGCGTGAGGTGGCCAGGCGGGGTGAGGTGGCAATCCGTGAGTGGTGGGAGTGAGGTGGCCGGCGGGAAGAGAGAGAGAGAGAGAGGCAGTGGCGGCAGGGCAGGAGGGAAAAGGAGGGAGTTGGGTTTGGGGGATGGGTAGGATTAGATTAGGTTTTAGCTAGGGCTTGGAGGTGGCCGGCCGGGCTTTTGGGCCTGGCTGGCTGCCTCCCAAAAATAATTTAAATGTTCTATTGTTTAAAACGAGGCTTTTAAAATCCATTGGTAGACGAAACAAAATATTCCGGAGACCCGGGTTTTAATTTGAATAAAGACGGGAATATTTAGAAAACAAAACTAGGCGTTTCGAAAATAGTTTAGACAAAACCCATGCATGATGATGACGATACTCAAATGCAATGTGGCATGATGACATGAGCATGCGGTCATGGTGATGCAATGCACAAAAACAACACGATTTTCTAGTAGTGATTTTTGCGGGGCGCCACAATATGAAGAAGCAATGATGAGCCCGGATTCCAATAAATGGCTAGAAGCCATGAAATCCGAGATGGAATCCATGTACGAGAACCAGGTTTGGACCTTGGTGGACTTACCTCACGATCGAAAGGCCATTGAGAATAAATGGATTTTCAAAAGAAAAACTAATGTTGATGGTAATGTGACCATCTATAAGGCTCGACTTCTCGCAAAGGCGTTTCGACAAATTCAAGGAGTTGACTACGATGAGACTTTCTCTCCCGTAGTGATGCTTAAGTCGGTTAGGATTATGTTAGCAATTTCTGCATATTTCGATTATGAAATATGGCAGATGGATGTCAAAACTTCATTCCTCAATGGTAATATTGAAGAAGAGTTGTATATGATACAACCTAAGGGTTTTGTCGATCCTAAGGATGCTGATAAGGTATGCAAACTTCAGCGATCCATCTATGGACTGAAACAAGCATCTCGAAGTTAGAATCTCCGCTTTGATGAGGTGATCAAAGAGTTTGGATTTGTCCAAACTTATGGAGAGGCTTGTATTTACAAGAAAGTGAGTGAGAGCAATGTGGCATTTCTGATATTATATGTGGATGAAATATTATTGATTGGAAATGATATAGATATTTTAAACAGTGTTAAAAGTTATCTAAACAACAAATTTTCGATTAAAGACCTTGGTGAAGCGTCATATATATTAGGAATTAAAATCTATAGAGATATATCAAGGCGCCTAATTGGGCTATCGCAGAGTACATACCTTGATAAGATATTAAAGAAGTTTAATATGGATGGAAGTAAGAAGGGGTTCTTACCTATGTTGCAAGGCAAGACATTGAGCAAGACTCAAAGTCTGGCTACGGCGGAAGAAAGAGAGATAATGGATAAGATCCCCTATGCCTCGGCCATAGGCTCTATAATGTATGCCATGCTATGTACAAGACTGGATGTGGCACATGCTATTAGTTTGACTAGTAGGTACCAATCTGATCCAGTTTCGGAACACTGAATAGCGGTCAAGAATATCCTTAAGTACTTGAGAAGAACTAGGGATATGTTTCTTATATACGAAGGTGAAGAAGAGCTAGTCGCTAAGTGTTATGTTGATGCTAGCTTTGACACTGATCTGGATGACTCTAAGTCTCAATCCGGATACGTATTTCTCTTGAACGGAGCAGCAGTTAGTTGGAGGAGTTCCAAATAACCTATGGTGTCTGGATCAACGATGGAGGCGGAATATGTTGCTGCTTCAGAAGCGGCGCAGGAACCGGTTTGGATGAAAGAGTTCATTAAGGAACTAGGTGGGGTTCCTAATGCATTGGACCCAATGGTGATCTATTGTGACAACAATGGAGCCATAGCCAACGCCAAGGAACCGAGGTCTCACAAGAATTCCAAGCATATTAAGCGTCGGTTTCACTCCATCCATGAGCATGTCAAGGATGGAGATATAGAGATTTGTAAAGTACACAGGGACCTAAATATAGCAGATCTGTCGACTAAAGCTCTCCCTAGGGAAAAACATGATCAACACTAGAACTCCATGGGTGTTAGATTTATCACTATGTGAACTAGATTATTGTCTCTAGTGCAAGTGGGAGACTGAAGGAAATATGCCCTGAGAGGCAATAATAAAGTTGTTATTATGTATTCCTTATATATGATAGATGTTTATTTTGCATGCTATAATTGTATTGATCGGAAACATCAATACATGTGTGTTTAATAAACAAAAAGGGTTCCTAGTTATGCCTCTCTTATAGACTAGCTTGTTGATTAACAAGATGATCAAGGTTTCCTGATCATGGACATTGGATGTTGTTAATAACAAGGTCATAGCATTTGTGAAATGATGTGATGAACATTGATCTGAAGTATAGCATTATGATCAAGTCATTATGTTTATATTGCTATAACATCATACGAAGTAATCTTTATCCTTAGACAATGAGATCATGTTAATTGCTAACACCTGAAGAGTATCTTGATAACATCAAACGTCACATCGTAACAGGGCGACTATAAAGATGGGTTCAGTACTACGAAGGGGTTATGTTGAGGCTCATGGATCAAGAGTGGAATTTGTCAATCCCGATGACGGATAGATATACTCTGGGCCCTCTCGATGATATCACATTAAGATAGCTTGCAAGCAAGTGATGTGATCACTAGAATGTTATATCACGGGAACGAGAAAAGAGTGCATGTCGGTAACAAGATCAAACTAGGTATTTGGATACAAATTATCGAATCTCGGACATGTATTATATCATGAGACAAAGGGATTAACTTACAAGCGTTAAAGGTTCTCACGATCACAGAAGTCATTGTTGAATATGCAGGGGTCAGTATGGATCTCCAGGTCCCGCTTCTGATTATTGATCTGAGAGGAGTCTCAATCATGTCTGTGTTATTCGCGAACCGTAGGGTGACACACTTAAGAGTTACCGGACACCATTTTGGAGCACATATGTTTCAGCCGAAAGAATTGCAAAGCGCATGAATTGTTTCGATAGAAACCGGAATTGTTTCGGGTGAAATTGCAGAAAGTGGTTCTGCATGTGATATTGAAATATTGCAAGGGGTTATATGTGAATGTTTGTTAATTAAAGTAATTAACAAAATTCTGAATAAATTTAATAAAAGAGTTCTATTAAATGAGAGAGCATTAAACTTAGAGAATTTTAATGCATTTAAAGTGGGGACTTTAAAAGGGAATGTGAAGAGGCATTTTAATGTGGAGGGAGTTACCACCACATGAATGGAGGAGGTGAGGGGTCACCTCCATGAGGCGCCGGCCATGGAGGGGGTACCCCCCTCCTCCTATAAAAGGCCCCCCTCTTCCTCCTTCTTCCTCACACCTCCTCGTGAAGGATCTCTCTCCCCCTCTAGAATTATTCCCCCATGGTCTCGGATTAGCGAGATACATGTTCCCGGTGGCATTTCATCTAGAAGGAGTTGCTGCTTCCGCTGGATCGCTGGAGCGAGGAGGTGGAGGTTGTCCGGTGGCTTGAACGTGTGTGCGAGTACGGATGCGCTGTTGATTTCCGGCGCTCGGACTTCCACACGATCTTGAGATCGGCAAGTGTACGACTACATGAACCACGAGTTCCTACTCGTTAACAAAACTCGTTGTCTTCGAGGATAAGTTCTTGATGGATGTATGTCCACCGGTTTTCTCTGTACCTAGTAGATAGATCTTGGCGTATAGTTCTCATCGTAGGAATTTTTTTTCTATGCTGCAGACCCAACACCACCCTACAGCAGATCGCCGAGATGGCTCACAACAATCAGGGTTATGGAAATCAGGATCATCATGGATCCAAGCTCAAAAACTTCCAGAATACCAATCCCCCAATCTTTAGCAAGTCTGAAGACCCACTGGATGGAGAATAACTTAGAAGTCGCCGGAGTGGATGCCAACGAGAAAGTTTTGTTTGACACCCACTATCTGGCAGGAGATTCAAGAGCATGGTGGAACATCACCCGCACAATGAACCACGGTCAAATGATGACGTGGGAAGCCTTCAAAGTCAAGTTCAACCGCACCCATGTGCCGTAGGGTTTAGTCACCAGAATGAGAGATGAATTCAGAGAACTAAAGCAAGGCAAAATGACTGTAGTGGAGTACCGTGACAGATTCTTGTCCCTCGCCAGGTATGCACCCGATGAGATCAACACGGAGGCCAAGAAGAAGGAGAGATTCCTGAACGGACTGCATGATGAGATGGAGATGGTACTAGTCAACATCTGTTTTGAGGACCTCGAAGATCTAGTCGACTCTGCCATTCAGATGGAAGGGAAGATTAATCAATCGAACGACAACCGCAAACGTCGGATGATGCATCAAGCTGGATCCAACAGTCACCAGAATTATCGTCCCAACCCGTCTGCCGGATATGCCCCACGAAACAATCGACCCCCAATGTCTCGTCCGAGCTACCCCAACCGTAGTGGAGGAAATGTGAAGTCTGGAGGAAACAACAACCACCACCCCGGCAACTCCAACAACTTCAACCGTGCACCACCCAAGTCCAACAACAACAACAACAACAACAATACTGCACCTAGAAGTGGAAGCAATGTCGTGCCTGTGACAGCAAAAGACAAGTCTCAGATTACTTGTTTTGAGTGTGGAGTGATGGGTCACTACTCAAATGAGTGTCCCAAGAAGATTGCTGCCACTGCCAATGTGAACGGCCCAGCTCATAAGTAGCGTCGTGTTCAGCCCGGAAGAAGATTCTCCCTAGGGAACCCTCACAACCGCAACGGCCGTCTCTTCCACATGAACGCCGAAGAAGCCCAAGAAGCACCAGATGTCGTGTTGGGTATGTTTTCTGTCAACTCCGTTTTAGCAAGAGTGTTGTTTGATTCTGGAGCATCGCACTCATTTTTTACTGAAGAATTTGCCTGCACTAGTAAGATTCACCCAACCAACTTGAAGCATGTAATGATAGTTCAAATACCTGGTTCAACCACAAAAGCTAGAAAAATATGCAAGGCTGTACCTATCAGAATACATGGGATAGATTTTTATGCCAATCTAATAGTACTTGGAACCAAAGGTTTGGAAGTAGTACTAGGAATGGATTGGATGTCGAAGCATAAAGGATTGATAGACTGTGCCAAGAAAGCCATCATCGTGACCAGTAGCTCTGGGGTATCAGTAGAGCATCTATCTGAAACCTTGCCCCGTCAATTCAAGTGCAACAAGAGTCTAGCCCTACCCACCATAGACCAAGTCAGAGTAGTCTGTGAATACCCCGACGTATTCCTAGATCTATTGCCCGGTATGCCCCCGGATCGGGATATTGAGTTCATTATTGAACTGATTCCTAGAACCGGACCCATAGCTCAGAGACCCTATAGCATGAACCCATCAAAGTTAGTGGAACTGAAGAATCAACTGGATGCTATGTTGGAGAAAGGCTTGATTCAACCAAGCGCATCACCATGGAGATCGCCCATTCTGTTTGTTGATAAGAAGGATGGAGGCAACTGTTTGTGCATAGATTACAGGAAGCTGAATGATGTCACCATCAAGAACAAGTACCCATTGCCAAAGATAGAGGATCTGTTTGACCATTTGACTGGTGCTAGAGTGTTCTCTAAGATCAATCTTAGGACTGGTTATCACCAACTTAAGATTCATGCAACGGATATTCCAAAGACCGCCTTTACCACCAGATATGGATTATATGAGTATACGGTCATGTATTTTGGATTAACCAATGCTCCCGCTTATTTCATGAATCTCATGAATAAGATCTTTATGAATTTTCTGGATAAGTTTGTCGTTGTGTTTATCGATGATATCCTTATCTACTCCAAGTCAGAAGAAGACCATGAGCAACATCTGAGAGTCATCCTTGAAACCCTTAGAGAGCATCAGTTGTATGCCAAGTTCAGCAAATGTGAGTTTTGGCTGAAAGAAGTAGGATTCCTCGGACATATTGTGTCGGCCAGAGGACTTGTTGTTGATCCCGCCAAGATCAAAGATGTCAAATAATGGGAAGCCCCAACCACTCAAACCCAAGTCCATGTATTTCTCGGATTAGCAGGATATTACCACAAGTTCGTAGAAGGATTTTAGAGCATCGCAAGACCCATTACCCAATTGTTGAAGAATGACAAGAAGTTTGAATGGACCGACAAATGTGAAGCAAGTTTCCAAGAGCTCAAGAAGAGATTGATTTCAGCCCCAATATTGATCATGCTAGATATCAAGAAGCCATTCGATGTGTATTGTGATGCATCCAAGATTGGTCCCAGATGTGTATTGATGCAAGAAGGTAAAGTCATCACATATCTGTCTCGACAACTGAAGCAGCATGAGCAAAACTACCCCACCCATGATCTTGAATTAGCAGCGGTAGTGTTAGCCTTGAAGACATGGCGTCATTATCTTATGGGTAATCGTTGTGAGATTTATTCAGATCACAAGAGCTTGAAGTATATTTTCACTCAGAAGGAGCTGAATATGAGGAAAAGGAGATGGATAGAGTTAATCAAGGATTATGACCTTGACATTCACTATCACCCCGGCAAAGCCAATGTGGTAGCGGATGCTCTTAGCAGATTACCGTGTAGGTTAAACACCATGATCAAGGAGAAGAAACCAAGTTTGCATGAAGAGTTGGAGCAGTTTAGAACTGAGCTAGTTAGCAAAGGCTTTTTTAACTAGCATTGAACTTCAACCCACTTTGATTAGCCAAATCAAGGAAGCCCAGAAGGGAAATGCAAGTATCGACGGAATCAAGCGTCATATTGGTACAGGAGAGGTGCCTGGATTCACCGAAGACGAAGAAGGAGTTATGTGGTACAAATGACGTATTTGTGTACCAGCAGATTCAGAGCTGAAACAAGTTATCATGCAAGAATCTCATGATACTCTTTATTCTATCCACCCCGGAGGAATGAAGATGTATCAGGATTTGAAGGAGCAATTTTGATGGCACAAGATGAAGAGAGAAATCGGAAGCTACATCGCCAAGTGTCATATCTGTCAGAGAGTCAAAGCGGAACATCAGAGACCTGCAGGATTGTTGCAACCATTGCAGATTCTGGAATGGAAATGGGATTCCGTCGGAATGGACTTTCTCACCGATTTGCCTACTTCTAGTAGGGGAAATGACTCAATCTGGGTCATCGCTGATAGACTGTCCAAGGTAGGTCATTTTATACCTGTCAAGACAACCTACCAGAGTTCGAAGCTAGCAGAGATGTACATTGCCAGAATTGTCAGTTTGCATGGAACCCCCAAGACCATAGTGTCGGATCGAGGAACCCAATTTACCTCGAGATTTTGGCAGAAAGTCCAAGAAGGATTAGGAACCAAGTTGAATTTTAGCACAGCTTATCACCCATGAGAAGCGGATGGTAGAAAAGTCAACCAAATCCTAGAAGATATGTTGAGAGCTTATGTGTTAGAGTACGGATCAAAATGGGAAGATTGTCTGCCTTTCGCAGAATTCTCATACAACTACAGTTATCAAGCCAGTTTGCAAATGGCCCCATTTGAGTTCTTATATGGAAGGAAGTGTCGTGCCCCTTTGAATTGGTCGCAAGTAGGAGAGAGTCAGATTTTCGGACCCGACATCCTACGAGAAGCCAAAGAGAAGGTTCACAAAGTCCATGAGAACCTCAAGACCGCCCAATCTAGACAGAAGAGTTATGATGACAAGAGACGTAGAGACCTGACATTCAATGTCGGAGATTTTGTGTATCTCAAAGTTTCGCCATTGAAGGGAACACAACGTTTTAGTCTGAAAGGAAAGTTAGACACTAGATATATCGGACCCTTCAAGATTTTGAATCGTCAAGGAGAAGTATCGTATCAACTGGAACTGCCAGAAGAGATGTCTGTTATCCACAATGTGTTCCATATCTCGTTACTTCGCAAATGCCTAAAAGTGCCAGAGAGGACCAAAGTTTTCAAGAACATCGATCACCGAGTCGTTGATATCAACAAGGATCTGACGTATCGTGAAGTGCCCATCCGTATCTTGGAAGAAGCTTACAGAACCACCAAGACCCGGAGTATCAAATTTCTCAAGATCCAATGGAGCAACCATACCGAAGAAGAAGCCACTTGGGAACGAGAAGATTACATTAGGACTGAGTTTCTAGATCTCTTTAGTTCCTAGTTTTCTTTCTTAAATCTCGAGACGAGATTTTGTTTAAGGGGGGAAGGTTTGTAACATTCCAAAACTTTAATCAAGGTTATCAAGATCCAAATCACCCAATTTAGGGTTAACAAAAACTTTTTATCATTAAAACAATTAGGAATGCATATGTGTGTTGCATTAATATAGAATTGTTTTGAATTGCCATGTTTGTTTTTTCTAATGGTTGTAAAATGATCCAAAGGTGAATTCCACATCATCTAGATCATTCCCAAGCAAAATCCAAAGGAAAAGAAATCAAATAAGATTAATAAATGCAAATGGTCATTTGTGCCATTTTAATCCACTAGGTCACTTTAGGTGTTCCTGGAAGTCAAATTCCAACAGAAACAATTTTAACTCTTTGCACCCCTTGCTTGTACAAGTAATGATATACCAAGGCCCACATTGAAATCTTACAAAAACATTTGAACTCTAATTTTAAATGGCATTTGAAAATGGAATCCATTTCATATGCATAGATCACACTTTTCTAAAAACCACTCAAATGAGTTCCCCTTGACAATCCCAAGCAACCACAGATGCTTAAGCATATGACTAACACATCCACAAAAAAACATTTCAAAATTCAATTAAAATTTTCTTGCGGCCATTGTGTCGAACAGTTGGCAGGAACAAAATATTGGCCTAACTATTTTTGTTGCCAATTGATTTCTTGTCTCCCATTTAACCCTCACATCTCTCCTCTGTATCCTCTTAGCCTAACTATCCCCCAGACCACACCCCTCCTACCCCGTAGCGCCAGTAACGCGTCGCCCGTTTTTGGTCGCCTCTGGCCGAGCGTGGGCAATGCGCTAGAGATAGCACCGCGCCAATCCAGCTTGCTCCTTAGCTCCGCCATACCCTACCGCGACCCCCTGTCTACCCCACGGACACAGCCATCCCCTGGACCACCGAGGAACGCTCGCGCCCACCGCCTCTACGCCATGCACGGAGCATGCCAGAGTGCCGTCCCTGGCAGGCCCGCACAAGCCACGCCTTGCCCTCAGCTCGCGTGCGCCGCTCCGCCTTAACCCCAGCACACCCCCAGACACGCCCATTTCCTGCCGCACGACCAGCAGCCGCCGTGAACCGCGTCGAGCGCCGCCTCTGCCGCGCAGAGCGTCGCCCTTTCCTGACCAAACGCCACCGCCCCTAGCATCGCCATTGCATCATAGCTGACCGCCAGGAGGCAAGACACCATCCGCCTACTCTGCCCATGCCTCTAGCGCCATGTACCATTGTCACCGACGAGCTCACCGTCGCCCTCATGGTCTCTTGTCGAACCTATATAAGGAGCCGTCCTCAGCACAAATTCCTCGCTGTGACGACGCCGACTCAGCGACCCCTGCCTCGGTCGCTGGATCTATCACTGCCGCGTCACGGGAGGACTCCATCACGTGGGTCTCCAACCCTGAGGACTTCGAGGACCCCTCCATCCCCGGGATCTTTGACTCTGACTCCAGATCGAAGTCCCCAGAGGACTTCCGCGCTAGATCCAATTGCTTCAACGCGATCTACATGGCGAGCAGCACGAGCGCCCCGCTAGATCCATTCTCCATGTAAATTCCACCGACCACAACAGCGACGGAGGTGGAGGAAGCATGCCTGCAACTGGAGGAGGCATCACGCAGGGAGCTGGCCAAGCGCGAGAAATTCCGCCTCAAGCGGGAAATGGCACAGGAGATGTCGCTCTACCACCAATGCCGCATCAGGACCCACCTGAACCCTAATGTCCAGGTCCGCATCCTAAACTTCAACGATGAGGGTGACCCCGCGTGCGCAGCTGAGCGCAAGTACTGTGAGAACACGCTGCCCGGTGGCAGCAGCCGCCCACCACCTGGCGCACTAGCGACTGGAGCCCCACTGCCACCCATTGGTCGCGCGTCCCGGCCGGACCAACCGCGAATCATCATCTTGCCGCAGGCCCGCGATGCCAATGGGCCCCCGCTGTACTCCACTCCAATGGACAACGTCATCGCGGCAGATGCTGCAATCGCCAACCTCGACATCCAAGGAGAGGGCACGCGGGAGTCGACCCGCGGGGGCGGATGTACTCCCGCTCATCGGGAAGCAGGGCAGCCTCAAGCGGCTGTCCAACCATTGCCAACACCCTCAACTGCCCACCACCCAAGCCCCTGCCGTACCAACCACGGGCCACCAACCCTGCGCTCTCCACCAACGAGCCGCGGCCTGCAAACAACACGGTCGCTGCCAATGGCCAACTCATCGACGCAAGGACACACATCGTCAACAACCAGGCCTGGCGGGCGCGCCAACCCAACGACTTGAGGCACACCCTCACCAGCCACGGCGACCCCGAACCAAGGGGTCGCTTAGCCGAGTCGGCCCCCAGTGCTTCATACCAATTATTCGAGGCGAGAAGTACCACGCCAACTTCAAGGCGCCAAAGGAGATCGAAAAATATGATCCAACGTACGACCCAGTGGTGTGGCTAGACATGTACCTGATGGCCATGGGAATCACTGGCCACACCGACCTGCTCGCCGCCCGCTACCTCCCCTTGATGATGGAGGGGGCGACTAGGCAATGGATCAACACACTCCCCGCGGATAGCATCGACTCATGGGAGGAGATGCGTGATTCCTTCATCAGGCACATCGAGGGATCCTACACCCACGCCACCACCATCGAGGACCTGGAGCGATGCATCCAGGGGCATCGCGAGTCGACCCGCCACTGGATCCAGAGGTGGAAGGAACTGTGGATCAACGCCTATGGCATCCACCCGGACATGGCGATCCACTGCTTCAAGAACACATGCCGGTATGAGCCTCTGGTCGCTAAGATCAAGAGGGTCTACCGGACGCTCAATAACATCGCGGCCTCCTCGAGATCGCCAAGCGGTACGAGGAGGAGGACCCCAACCAGGACTCCGACGACGAGTCGAGGGGAAGACGCCGCACTAGCGGCCACGACAACAGGCGACAGCGTGACATGCGCTACAGCAACACTCGCTTCACTGGCAAATGGCGCGGTGATGGGTGAGTCGACTTCGTCGCCAATGCCGGCTACGGGCAACGTGACCTAAAAAACTTTTGCCGTGGTGGAGGAAACTACCGTGACAACAGAAATTACCGTGTGAACAACGCGGCGAAGCCGAAATTCGACCCTGCCGCCTTACTCAACTAGCCATGTGTCTACCACAGCAGGGAGGGAAACCTGCCACCCACACCACCGCGGACTGCCATTCTCTGAAGGAGATCGAAAAGGCAAGGCGAGCAAGGGAGGACCCCAACAACAACCCACCAAGGGACAACGGCAATGCCGGCAGGTTCAGCAACGCCGTTGGCTCACTAAACACCTTCACGGGGCTCGGCACCAACGCGAGAAGAAGGTGCTCGCCCGCGCAGTCGCCGTCAACATGGTGACCCAAGTCGATATCCCCCGCTTCCTCAACTGGTCCGAGCAAAGCATCACCTGGAGTCGCCAAGATCACGCGCCCAGGATCGAATATCTGGGGCGAGTCGCCCTGGTGGTCAGGCCCAAAGTGGTCGATTAGTGGCTTCTCAAGACACTGATGGACTGTGGAAGCTCCATCAACATCATGTACATGGACACGTTCAAAAGGCTACACCTCCCGGAGTCAGCAATCGAGTCGACAACCACCACCTTCCACGGTAATGTCCACGGTTGGAAGGCGTACCCGATCGGCAAGGTGACGCTACTAGTCACCTTTGGCATGCCAGCAACTACCTCACCGAGTGGATCATCTTCGAGCAGGTGAATTTTAGCAGCCCCTATCACTGCGTCCTGGGGCACCAGGTGTTCGCCAAATTCATGGCGACCCCGCACTACGCCTACAACATGATGAAGCTTCCGGGGCCAAGCGGCATCATCACCATCCACGGTGACCCCGACATGGCCGTGGTGTGCGAGGACAAAGGCGCCGAGCTCACCGACGCCGTCATTGCTGCGGAGACCAACCACGCGGACGAGCTCGCGAAATACGTGAGCAACGTCCACAAGGATGACCCCACCATCCTGAAGAAGCCAACCGCCACGAGCTCCACCTTCGAGGCGACCACACACACCCGCACCATCAAGCTCGTCCCAGGCGACTCCAGCCAGACGGTCACCATCGGGATGAACATGAGTCTTGCATAGGAAAGCGTGCTCAGCGGGTTCCTGCGTGAGAATCGCGACATCTTCGCATGGAAACCATCCGACATGCCTGGTATCCCGAGGGAACTCGCTGAGCACAAACTTAATGCTGACCCTAAAGTGCGACTAGGGAAGCAGTCGCTACGGCCCTTCAATGAAGAGCGCCGCCGAGCAATCGCCGAAGAAGTACATCCTCAGGCTTCATTCAGCCCATCAAGTACTCCAAGTGGCTAGCAAACCTAGTCCTGGTTCTCAAAAAGAACAACACATGGAGAATGTGTATCCACTACACCAGCCTCAACAGCGCCTACCCGAAGGAGGAGTTCATCCTACCGCGCATCGATCAGATCATCGACTCGACCGCGGGATCAGAGTCACTGTGCTTCCTCAACGTGTACTCTGGTTATAACCAGATCACAATGGCGGTCGAGGATGAGGAGAAGACGGAGTTCATCATGCCATTCGGCACATTCTGCTACACCGCCATGACGTTTGGCCTCAAGAACGTTGGCGCGACCTATCAACAGTGCATGCAGGAGTGCCTCGCGAGTCAAATTGGCCGCAAAATCCACGTCTACATCGACGACATGGTGGTAAAGTCCACCCGCCAGAGCGACCTGCTCGCCGACCTGGTTGAATCCTTCACGAATCTGTGGAGGTACAAGATCAAGCTCAATCCAGGGAAGTGCGCCTTCGGCATGCCCACCAGACAGATCTTGGGATACGTAGTCTCCAAACGAGGCATCGAAGCCAACCCCACCAAGATCGACACCATCGCAAGACTCTGGATACTCGAGTGCCTGCTTGACATCCAGAAGCTGGCCGGGCGAGTCGAGGCCCTCAGTCATTTCATCCCCCGGCTCGGTGAGAAGGCAATGCATCTCTACCGTCTGATGTGTAAGAACCCCACGTTCCAATGGGACGAAGAAGCGGACAACACGCTCAAAGCGCTCAAGGAAGTGTTGCTGGCGGCACCACTGCTTGCCACCCCAACCGACAAAGAGCCAATGCTCGTCTATGTCGTGGCCTCCACTCGAGTCGTCAGCACCATGATGGTCGTCAAGCGGCCGGAAGATGGCAAGGAGCACCCCGTAGAGTGCCCCGTCTACTACATCAGCGAGGTCCTAACGGATTCAAGACAGCGCTACCCGTAGTACCAAAAATTGGTGTATGCAGTCTTTCGAGCCCAGCGGCGACTCCCACATTACTTCCAGGAGCACCCCATCATGGTCGTCTCCTCCGTACCGCTACAGGACATCATCCGCAACCACGAGGCGACTGGGCGAGTCGCGAAGTGGGCCGTCGAAATCGGCGTCCACAACATCAAGTACGAGCCGTGCAAAGCAATCAAGTCGCAGTCCTTGGCTAATTTCTTCGCCAACTAGGAAGAAACACAGCAGCCGGAGAAGCTTCCCTATCTCCACTACTGGTCGCTCCACTTCGACGGGTCCAAGAACACGGACGGTGCAGGGGCCGAGGTCATCCTCACGTCCCCCAAAGGCGACAAGCTCCGCTACATGCTCCACCTCGACTTCACGCCCTGCACCAACAACATGGCCGAATATGAGGCCCTCATCCATGGCATGCGGGCTGCGAAGGAGATGGACATCAATCGCCTGCGATGCTACGGTGACTCCGACCTAGTCACCGGCCAAGTCGCTGGGACCTGCGACACCGTCTCCCCTACCATGATAGCGTACCGCCAGGCAGTGGACCAGCTGGGAGGAGACTTCACTGGCTACTCTGTTGAGTGGATCGACAGGCGCAAGAATGAGGAGGCTGACGCCCTCTCCCGCATTGGGTCGGCCTACAAAACTCCACCTGTAGGAGTCTTCCTCGACATCATCCACAAGCCCTCAGTCTCCCCACCGAAGGAGATCGACATCGGGATACCTTGCAGCCCGAGACTGCTCTAGTCGCCATGGTCATGGAACCCAGCAACTGGACCGCACCATATGTCACCTTCCTCGAGCACAAGGTCCTGCCCACGGACAAGACAGAGGCGCGAATGATAGTACGCCGCTGCAAATCCTTCATCGCCATCAACGACGAGCTCCACAAAGCAGCATGAATGTCATATCCCAGCGCTGCGTACAGCCAGAAGAAGGACGCCAGATCCTCCAAGACATTCATGCCGGCGACTGCGGCCATCACGCTGGCGCCAGATCGCCAGTCGCCAAGGCCATGTGACATGGCTTCTACAGGCTCACTGCGCATGTCGATGCTACTGACATCATCTAACGGTGCGTCGGGTGCCAGAAATACACCAACCAGACGCACGTCCCTAGTTCGGCACTCAAGACCATCCCCATCACCTGGCCATTCGCCGTATAGGGCATGGACATGGTCGCCCCGTTCAGGAAGGCCCCAACTGGCTTCACCCACCTCCTAGTCGCAGTTGACAAGTTCACCAAGTGGGTCGAGGCCGAGCCGATCAAGAAGTGCGATTGCAAGACCGCCAGCAAGTTCCTCCGCGAGCTCATCTACCGGTACGGCTACCCGCACAGCATCATAACGGACAACAGCACAAACTTCGCCAAGGGTGCCATGGCGGAATTCTGCAAGGAGCACAGCATACGGCTCGACCTCGCCTCAGTCGCCCACCCAAAATCGAACGGCCAAGCAAAGCGCGCCAACCAAAGCGTCCTCCATGGCCTCAAGACGTGACTTCAGGTGCCCCTCGAGTGCACCCCTAGATGCTGGGTTGAAGAGCTCTCCACCGTGATATGGGGCATCCGCACCTCCATCAATCGGTCCACAGGGTTCACACCCTTCTTTATGGTGTATGGCACTGAGGTCGTAATGCTAACCGACCTGGAGCACGACTCGCCTCGGGTCGTCAATTATGTGGAGGTGACAAATGAGATCGCCCGACAAGATGGGGTCGACTAGCTCGACGAGGCACGCGACCTAGCTCGCTACCGCACCGCCGTCTATGATCAAGGACTCCGCCGCTACCATAGCCACCGAGTCCGGACTCGCACCTTCTAGGAAGGCGAGCTGGTCCTACGTATGGTCCAGGACAAGAAGGGAATGCATAAGATTTCTCCCCCATGGGAGAGGCCATTCGCCATAGGGCGAGTCCTCGGCAACGACGCCTACTACCTAATCGATGTACGAGGCGATGGCCAGCTCGAAGTTGGGAGGCCATGGAATGTAAACCTCCTCCGCAAGTTCTACATATAGAACTAAAACTTTTACTCTGCTGCTATATAATAAAAATTTGGATCGCACAAATTGTGCCTACTCACCATATTCTTGTGCCAATCACACTCGTACGCTTCGCAATACGCTACCCACAGAAGTCAACCTTTGGCATAGTGTCCGACACGGCTAAGTAGTACAGACCAAGGGCACCAAACACATTCAGGCATTGTGTCATCCACGAACACGCCACCCCTGAGCCCCCATTGGAGTCTCCGAGCTCGACTGGCCCACCGGGCCAAGACAATCGATAATCGCTTCCCACAGCGACCTGTACTCCCCATCCTCACGCACAGCGACTCGAATGGTTAAGTACCACGCACGGGGAATTGTTTACAATAACCCCTACGCGGCTCGGGAACACACCAAGTAAGAGAGCTTGCCCTGGACTCACCACGCGACTGACTCTCCGAGTCAGGGGGAGAGACGCATTATAAACAACACACCAGATCCTCACGCTCAGGGACTCGCCTATACCGAGCAACTGGCCCGATGAGTCGATTCCAACCAACATAAAAATTCAATATAATCAAACTTACACACAAACAAGGTAAACCCCAATAAAGGGTAGACACACCCGGGGACTTGCTCACCTAAAAATCAACAAAGAACACACTTCACCATGCATTGCAAGTTGAGTGACTCCTCTTACTTCCATACATATGTATTGTTTACATTATCAAAGTGGCCAATCGCCATAACTTACAAAAGCCCCTTAGGGCAGCAACTCATTTTGCAGGCCCCGACAAAGAAGCGCCACCATCACCCTTGACCCGGACGAACGGCTCCCACGGGTTCGGTGGGTACATCGTCAACAACTTTGACAATGCAGACCGAAAGGGCTGCTCTGACTTCAGTAATGGTGCTTCGGCTCGGGGTCGCCTGGCGCCACCACCATCTCCTGGTATGGCAACAAATCTCCCATCGCCAATACTCGTTCTACGAAGGGAGCAGCCTTGGTGGTCAACCTCAGAACCTCCGAGATCTCCACTGAGCCAATCGCCGAAGGGTAACCGCTAGTGAAGTCGTCGAGGTCGAAGTCGTCGGGGAAATGAGAAAGACCAAGGCTCAACACCGTGGTAGCCCTGTGCCTGAAGGCCGATCGTGCCATCCACTCGATGACAGCGAGCGCATCCTCTAGATAGCACCAAACTTCAGTCAATCCCCCAGGAATAACCTCGGTGGGGAACATCCCTTGAAGCACGGCTTGGACACATAGCGCCGAGGCGGTGGCCGTGTTTACCACCATAGTCACGCACTGCGAGGCGTTGAAGGTTTGCACCACCGGGTTGCTTTGTCCTATCAAGGCTGCATCGTCAGAAACACAAAGTCACTAAGGACTCACCCGCTTGGGGACTCGCGGCATACCCAAAAGGGAAGAGAAGACACTCACCAAGAAGCTTCTGGTAGCTCTCCATCACATGCTTCTCAAGGGCACCAAGATCACCCTGCAACCCGAGGATGACCGAGTCGGAAGCCTTCCATTCCTCCTCTGCCGCGGTGACTACGGCTTTGGCCCTTTCTTTAGAAGAGATCATTGATGTCTTTGCCTCCTCCAGCTCCCTCACTAGCGAGTCGATTCGCTCCTCTTCGCTGTATCTAGTTCAGCAGCCGGAACATACCCCTCGCGGGCCTTGGCAATCATAGCAGGAAGTCCATCTATGAGGCAAAATGCACCACAAGTCGGTTTCGCGTAACCAGTAATGGCGCAAGCTCGCCAAAGGAAGCAACAACTCACCAGCAGTTTCTTGGAGTCATCGGTTGGCCTCATGTGCTGCACGCAGGTCGCGCTCCAAGTGTTCTCTCGCGGCTTGCTAATCAGACGATTCCCTTTGCAGGCCCTGCCAACAGAACAACACTAAGTGACTGGACGATTAAAATCCTAAGTGCCTAGCTGCTAAAATTCAGCGACTAGACCCTCGGGGACTAGACGATTAAAATCCTAAGTGCCTAGCCACCGAAATTCGGCGACTAGACCCTCAGGGACAAGACGACCAGAAACTTTAAGTGCCCAGCCACTGACATTCAGCGATCAGGGACTCGGGGACTCGACATACCTGAATGGCGGCGCGAAGCATGCTATGAAGTTCGCTGGCATCCATCGAAGGGACCACAAAAGACATGCGCTCGTGATGCTTCCCAACGTCTTCATCGACGATCTCTGGAACTTGCGGCGACTAGGTCTCCGCCGCTGTCGCGAACGCTTTTGCCATAAAGTGTGGAAACGACGCGGCTGTCCTCGTCAGGGCGCTAGTCGTCGGGACCAGTGGTTCTGACGATGGAGCCTCTTTGGCTGGTTTGGATTGGGCTCCCGTCACTTCATTGGAACGGGTAGTAGAGTCACCCTCCTCCCTGTTCCCCCTGCCGCAACGTCAATGACGTCCCCTTTCTTCTTCTTCTTTGCGCCTTTAGCTAGCGTGTCTTCCGCAATAGATTTCCTCTTCTTGGAGGGGTCGGTTTCTCCTCTGGCATCGACTGGCGGAATCTTGGCCACCGTAGGGCAAACTATCTTCTTGGAACCAGACCTACAAAGTCGCCATGGTCAGCGAACAAATTACGCAATAAAACATTAAAGCAAGGAAAAAGAGAATATCAGACTTACTTGGTGACCAGAAGGAAGCGCAACCCCGTGATAATATGGGCAGGCTTATCCAGCTCCGGACCCAGCTTGCGTGAGGGCCCCTTCTCAAAGACACTCGCGGCCCACGACACCGTGGCCTTCTTCGATGTCAAGGTTGCAGTCATAGAGATTGATTGTTGGTGCAATCGTGGCAAGCGGAACCTCCGACTCCACCACCGCGTCCATAGCTCCCAATCCATTCATCGGAGTTGTGTCCTCAGGGATCTTGGTTGAGGCTTCGGCCGCCTCATCGTCCGACTCAAACGCTACCACAGATCTAGGCGGAGAGACCAGCTTTGGAACCGGCTTCTTCACAGACGACTTCATCTTTCACGCGGGCTTCGCCGGCGTGGCCATTCGCCACGAACTGTGCTCCTGCAGGATTTCATCGTCATCATCACGTTCTTCAAGACTGCGACTCGCCTCGATCTCGCGCTGCTTCTGCATGCGAGTCTTGCAGGCCGCGAGCGCTGGCGGGGGAACCTCCTTCGCCTCTTCTTCGCCCTCGGAGGACTCTCCTTCGGTCCCATCTTCGAGCTCTTTGGGAATCTCCTCATCGAGGGGGGAACAGCCTTCGAGGATCTGAAACAACTGAGAGTGGACAAGGGGAATTGACCCGGTTAGAATCATGGTTGAATATTACAATTCATGGATGCAAATTGCGCCCCTGCAAGCTACGATTGAAGACAAAGTAACAAGGAGAACTCACCGTGGGGGCTTCATTCTTCACGGCCACGTACGGAGCGAGCCCAGCCGTCCTGTCGGTAAACTCTGTGTCCGTGATCTTCTTCAAGGTGGCCTTGTAGTCCGCGGCCTCACAGGACTCCCTGCTCGTCCTGGAAGGGTCGTTCTTCCTGGTGTACTCATACATCCAATGGGGCCGGGTCGCCAATGGGACCAGGCACCATCCGAGCCAGCAGTTGTAGAGATTGATTGTTTCAAGCCCCTTGTTCTTCAAGACCTGCTCCATCATCTTCGTGATGGCCATCTTCTGGTCTTCGGGGAGCTTTGACGCTATCAGCCGACGAGGCACGCTCATCTCTGCAAAATACATAGGGAGCACCACTTCCCCGGAGGGAGTGGATTCCTTCACATAGAACCATCTCTTCTTCCATTCGCTCACGGCCTTCTTTGGCAGCAGGAGCTTGAAGAAATTTGCCTTTGGCTTCAGTTGGAAGGGAAAAAACGCCGCCCGCTGCCAAGATAGGGCTGCCAGATCCTTCACAGCCGATGCGGCCGTGGAATAGCTCTAGCCATGGCAGGAAGTAGGGACGGCATCCGAGGTAGCATTCACAGAAGGTGACGAAGATCACCAGCTGCTCGATGTTGTGTGGACCAAGATTCGGCGGCTTGATCGCGTAATACGCGCAGAACCATCGGATGAAGATCGAGGTAGGGAATCCCAAGCCCCTCTCTAGATGGCTTGGGATACAGATGAATTCGCTGGTGCAAGCCTTCGACTCGGCCTTGGAGGGCATAGGAATTTGCCAATTCCCCTTGCAGAGAACCCCCGCATCCTCGAACGACTTGAGTTGCACGGCGGTGCACTTGGACTTCCCCCACAGATCCTTTGGAGGCGCCATTGAGGAGAAGACGAGGTCGCTCGGTCCAGAGATTCTAGATTGCGGAGAGACAAAGAGACTGGGAGTGCGTGGGAGTGAGGAATGTGGAAGAAGATCTACAGGGTTTTCTTGTCACTCTCCTTATAAAGACGTGCTACCCGCCAATCTCAGAATAGCCGTTACCCCCGGTAATTACGCCAAAGTTACCATTGGATTACCCAATGGCTAGTTTGACCAAGTTGGCGGTCCAACTTCTTCCACTTGACTCTCCTGCTGGTACGCCTTGTCCAATCGACAGGGTGCAACGACTCGAGCATGAGTCCATTCGCCAATGCTGAGACTGAGGACCAGGTGGGAAAATTTCCTTCCTTGTCGATAGAGTCCATCACTGATTCGACTGGGCGTCCAAATTGGACTTGCCTACTCCGACTTCCAAATGAACACCTGCGCTGAATCAACGCTGGCCTCGGGGACTATTGATGGGGATACGCTGAATGGGGTATGCCCAGCAGGATGTTTCGACTGGGCCATGGGCCTTGCAAGTGGGCCTGTAGGACAGTGACTGGAATGCGACTGAGAATGAGCCCGGCAACTGGAAGCTGGAGGCCTAGAAGTATAGTTGAAGCCCAGTCGGATTAGGTTAAATCCTCTGAATCCTTGTTTGGTTCGGTTGTATATCTGTAAACCCTAGCGAGGTACCCCATATATAAACCTCCCTAGGGTTCCCTTTATACTCATGTTCCATCATACACCCCTACAAGCGACTCGCTGCCTAGCCGCCGAGCTCGCCACCCCTATAACTCGCTCGCTACCAATACAATCTAGCAGGAGTAGGTCTTTACCCTCCGGGCGGCCGAACCTGGGTAAACTCATATGTCTCTGCCCCTATCTCGCTCTGTAGATGGCCACCAGCTCTTGCCCTCAATCCTATCTATCGCTACCCCTGGTAGCGACTGCCGTGGTCATTCCCACGACACCATGCACGCTAACCGATGGATGAATAGTAAAAATATAAGGCCGAAAGCATTACGACGGGAAGGTAGATCGGGTTAGAGGAACCGAGAGAAGTTTACGCAGTAACTCACGTTGTCTTGGTCTTTCTCTCCTATATGATTTGGACCAGAACAATTGTTCATATTTAACTTTTTCTAAGACATCTTTATTCTTTAAACAATGTGTGTTGGAAGTAGGGTTGCACAAAAATGAAACTGGAGTATGGTCTTCTTAATATAGTTCTATTCAGAATTTCTATTTTGTAGATCTTTCAACGGTGTCTCTCATCGATTTTGCTTCGTATATTTATTCTAATCGGTTTCACAAAGTACATATGTATCATGGTATGATAAAAAAGACGTGCTCTTCCACATGTTTTTCTTCTGATCACGTTACCTGTCTCGTATTCATAGGTATCGCATTAAACAATGTCGTAGTTAATGTGTTTCTCATTAAATTTGCTAATCGTTAAGTCCACAACTCTCGCTCTCATTCGCATTTATCGCATACAACGTGCTCTTCCACACGTCTCACCCTCATTTGAGTTCGGATGCAACAGTCTCGCATCAACATTTTTAGATTCAATAGTCTCGTAGTAAAATTTCTTGCATGCAACTGTTTCGTGTCCATGTTTTAGCAGGCATCTTTTTCACAATATACGATCTCGTGGTCGACATGATTGTCCACATTCCCTTGTTCGAGTTCACAAGCAATAGGCTCGCATCAGCATTTTTGCAGTCATAGGTTCTTGCAGTAAACATTGCTCGCCTATATATTTGCTTTTGCTCGTGTTTGCATGCGATGGTTTCACGTCCAGCTTTAGCAGGCATATTTTTCGCAGTAAACGATCGTGATTTTCCACTTTTTTCTTTCGTTCGTGCTCACATTCAACTTGTTCACATCAACATTTTTGCATTCATCGATTTCGTAGCAAACAATCTCGCAGTCAACATGCTCGCTCATTGGCAAGTAAGAAACCAAAAAATCAGAAAGAAGGAAAAGGCAAAGAAGAAGCCGAAAAAACATAAAATGGCAAAAAAGGAAGAAGATACATACAAAAAAGGGAAGCAGGTACATACCTACCGCCCCCGTCGTGAAGCAGCATCGGCAGCGCCATGGTCGACGATTGAAGCAGCACCACCCATACCGTGAAGAAAGTTTCCATTGCTAGAAAGCTAGACGAGGCGGAACATGTGAGAGCGAGACCCAGACTACAACCACACTGAAGTGTGGGCGCCTAGGTGCTCTCTGTGTCTGCTACCATCTAGCAGTCCGCCGCCTCCTTTCATCTCACGACCTCGCCATTCGCGTCGCCAGAATCGGGTGTGTTCACCGGACCATCGCAGGCTAGTGGTGAGGGGAACAAGCTGAGAGCAGGGGGAGGTGAAAGAGGAGAGAACCTAATCTAGCGCGTTGCGGTGTGAGAGAAAATCGCGAGGAGTCGTATGCTCCACTCGATGGACATGGCGTGAAACTACACGATGCATCTGCGAGAACCCGCAGATGTCTATGATCTACGTTGCCAGGTAGTCTCTAGACAGGACCAACGGTATGATTTCGTCGTGATAACCCGCATACGTCTAAGGTCTACGCTGCTCGGCCAGCAACCACCCGCATCGTCTATGGTTTAGGCTGATAGACGGCATGGGTCTCCTTCAGCACGTCATCCCTGGACGGGCCCCACATAGGCAAGAATACGCGAACGGCTACAGTCTACGCTGCCACGTCGATTTCGACCGGGTCCCATATACGTGACATTCCGCGGGCAGCACAGGCTCATGTCGTCATGTCGGCTACGGGCAGGTCCCTCCACCCGGCGGGTGCGGAGGCGTGACACGGTAGAAACTCTTCTCACGGGGTGAAAATCTATCCACGTACACTGACAGCGGGCCAATTAAGCACGCGCGTCCCACCTTCTAGCAACGCGGGTTACGACGGCGCATGGTACACCTATCCGCGGTAAGGATTCTTTTGCCCTGGTCTGCAGTGGCGCCCACCTCACGGGATAGCAGGCTCCATTGTGATGTTGTTGTGTGTCCTCCTCAGCGTCCATTCCACGGCCGAAAAGAATCGGGATGACATGGATAGTAGTTTGAGCCGAAACAATCTAGCGTATTATTTACTCTTGATTACGCACATGTATTGACAAGTAGGGTCAATGCTGAGTCAGCAATGTGTATTAGTGAAACATTTGTAGTGCCTTGATTTTTGACATCGAGGTTTATCCCCTTTGATTGTTTAGCCAGGGGCACAGCGTCTAGCCAGCGTGGTCGATGAACTAGGCGAACGAACTCACAAATAGAGAGAGATACGCGATGTTTTTTTACCCAGGTTTAGGTCCGATGTGATCGGATCCCTACGTCCTGCAACTATCTTGTATCTGATTATCAGAAAGGTTTACAGTTCCTTCCCCCTCTTTCTCGTTTGGCATGGGCTCCTTTTATACATGTAAGGGGACACCATAGGGGCCAGAGCACACGCGGTGGCGAGGGATTAGCCACGTGGCGGTTTTGACTTTCTATGTGGCCTAGCAGTCCTGCCTCTGCACCGTGTGTCACTTACTAGGTGGTGGCAGACTAGCATCAGCCTTGACTTGGCCTGGTTCTTGTCTCCAGGCGGTTTATCCCGGATGGGGTTGTCGGTAGGGCTGTCAGCGGGAACCGGGTCATCGTCCCGGCTGATTCTTCTAGTGGCCATGTGGCGAGGCATCGTGTGCATGATGGCCACATGTTGGGTGAGTGTTTCCCTAGAGTGAAGCATGGTCTTGGCTCTTCTGCTGGTTCAGTGCGAAGTCTGTATTGGGTCAGACATCGCAGGCTAGCTGTCTTTGTCTTCAAGAACCCTTTCGAGCCAGGAGGCAGATCTACGTACCTACCCGGGGAGAGCTCCCCGGACCTTTCGGCTGGGCACTCCGCAGGACGCCCGGCCCAGAGCCCGCGGTTCTGCGGCTCGTGGAGAGCACAAAACCAATAGTAGCCCTTGGGCAAGGTGTTGTTCCACATGGTTTGTGTCCCGGGGCGGTACCCCACCCATCCAGGGCATCTGACCAAGGGGGTTACCCGCGGAGTTATCTTGGGACTCGACCTGTAGATTCTAACAAAGATCTTTACGCCTCGGTTCCGCTACCTAGGGGAATCTAAGGGACCGTCCTTCCAGTAGCTTGAGTCTTTGGTGCTACACTTGGTGACTGAATCTCCTCAGCCTATTTAAATGGCCTCGAGGGAGGAGGCTACATCCAGCGCTCATCTTCTCTCCCTTCTTGTTTCTCGCTCTCTATAGAAGCATGGCCACCGTCCACCATGCGCTAGCATCGGGAAGGCTACTCCTATTGGCACCGGAAGGTTGGCTTCTACTAGGCAGCGGCGAAGCGGATCGGCGGAGACTAAAGCAAGGTCATGGACGGGGTCGTCGTTTGGAGATGAATCGTGCCCTCGCGGCGGCAGCTCCTCAGGACTCATGACCAGATTTTTATGGCTTCAAGTTTTACGTGAGCTTCCATTGAGAGAGTGCGGGAACAATGCGTCTTCCTGATGTATTTTCTTGTTCCTTTGGTATTCGCCGCCGCCCTCGCAGGATGATGCTTCAGCCCGCCGAGTACTACAACACTATCCGGTGGACCTGTGTCTTCTCCGAAGAGGGCGAAAGCATGTGTTTTGGGAGCGGGTGGACTCACTTCTCCAAGACATCCTCGTAGTCACGTTCGAGCTGTTACCTGTTCCAGCTGTAATTCTGCATCTGTTATCCCGAAATAAAAGAGGGCACTTATCTGGTGTTGTCGCCTTCTTGTCTCCTGAGTATTTTGTGTTGTTGGTGCTCCGGGGTGACAAGGTTTGCTCCTTGGTCACCCCTAGAGCGCTTCATGGTGCATTTCCTTGCTAGCGGTCATCCCTCGGGTGGGTGAGGGTGCAAAAGACCGCTTTGTCTTTGTTCACCGACTTGGATGATCCTTAGTGCATCACTTTGGCGTGCTAGGGGGCAGCCCTCAAGCATTTCTGCTCTTAGGGTTATTCAATCACCGTCAGAGACCAACTGCGGGCAAGCCTGGCTATGCCCACTGCTCTGATGGCGCATCCATCATCATAGTGAGCAAGACACGCGGGGTGATCCCGCCTGGACTCACGCATTGCACGAGCAGGAAGCATCCTTATCTAACTGTACCCACTACACCGATGGCGTGTCCATTGTTAGAGTGGGCGAGACGCGCAGGGTGATCCCGCCTAGACTCAAGTATTGCGCAAATAGCACATAACCTTATCTAACTATGCCCACTGCTCCAATGGCAGGTTCCATCGTTGCAGTGGGAGAGACGCGCGGGGTGATCCCTCCTGGACTCACGCGCTGCCTAAGAAGTGCACAACCTTATTTTTGTAGCATCTTACAGGTACAGCCTACAAAGATGGTATTTGTGAAAGTGCTCGATATTCCACAAGTTCTCCATGGGACTACCATTTTCGGTCTCTAAGTGGACCGCTCCAGGACTAGAGATTTGTACTACCCGGTAAGGGCCCTCCCACTTTGGTTGTAACTTGTTACTAACCTTCCCGGGATGAGCCCGGCGAAGGACCAAGTCACCTTCTTGAATGGTTTGAGGACGGACCCGATGACTGTGATAGTGCCACAGGCTCTGCTGATAATGAGTCGCACGCACAAACACTAGGTTGCGAGCCTCTTCGAGGAAGTTGATGTCGTCGATGCGGCATTCCTCCTGGGCGGCCTCATGGTAAGCTCGCACCCTAGGGGACCCATACTACAACTTAGTGGGCAGCACTGCCTAGGCTCTGTAGACCAAGGAGAAAGGGGTTTCTCCTATTGCCTTGCTCGAGGTGGTCCGAATTAACCAGAGGACGGCCGAGGTCTGTTTTATCTAGCCCCACCCATTGGATTAGAATCGATCGAAGGTCCGGGTCTTGAGCCCGCATAGCACCTCCGCGTTGAGCCGCTCCACTTGCACGTTGCTCTAGGGTGGGCCACCAAGGTGAAACGGACCTTGGTGCCAAGGGTGTCACAATAGGCGAGGAAGGCGCCACTTGTGAACAATGATCTGTTGTCGGTGATGATCCGGTGGGGCACGTTGAAGCGGAACACGATGCCCAAGATGAACTTGATGCGGCCTGAGCAGTGACGGTCTGCATAGGCTCCACTTCAGGCCACTTGGTGAACTTTTCGATGGCGACGAAGAGGTATTGGTACCCCCACCACCCATGGGAGGGGTCCTATGATGTTGAGCCCCCACACGGTAAATGCCCATGATAGGGGTATAGTTTGAAGAGATTGAGTTGGTTGGTGTATTTATTTGGCGTGGAACTGCCAGGCGTATTAGGTTCTGACCAAGTATTCGGCGTCTGATAGTGCCGTTGGCCAGTAGAACCCTTGATGGAATGCTTTCCTTGCCAAATTCCAGGAGGCGAGGTGACTCAGCACTGTCCCATGTGGATCTCCGTGAGGAGCTTGCGCCCTTCTTCCCGAGAGATGCAGCAAAGCAAGATGCCAGATTCACAGTTTCAGTAGAGGTCTCCGTCCATTAAGGTATACATATTGGCTTGTCGGAATACTTTCTCGGCATCGACACACTTGGCAGGGAGCTCCTAGGTCCGGAGGTACCTTAGTACGTCTGAAATCCAGGGTAGCCTTGGCATCTCCTCTGTTAGGTCGGCGCTCTTGCTGGGAAGGATTCCCGAGTCTTCGTTCTCGGGGGCACATAGCTCTGCACCCGACGATTCTCATACGAGGGGTGTGGCTGAGGGCTCTCCCCGGGGTTTCTTGTAGGTTTGCTAGCTTTCTGCATCTTTGTTCCCAGGGGCATACAACTCCATACCCATCGCTTTGCATACAATGGTTGTGGTCAAGGGCCGTCCCCGGGAATCTTCGCGGGGATGATGAGTTCTAGTGTCTTGGCTTCCGGGGGCACACAGATCCAAAGCCATCGCCTCGCATACAATGGGTCTGGCCGAGGGCTCACCCCGGGGTCTTCTTCTAGTTATGCTATCTTTGTTGTCGAGGGTGCACAGCTCCGCACCCATCGCTTCTCATACGATGGTGTGGCCGAGGGCTCACCCTGGTGTCTTATACTTGTCACAGTGTTTTTGCTCCTGGGGGCACACAGCTCCGCACCCATCACTTCACACATGACGAGTGTGGCTGAGGGCTCGCCCCGGGATTCATTGTTGGTTGACTGGATCCTCGCGTATCCACCCTCGGGGGCACATAGCTCCACAACCATCACTTTGCATATGAAGGGTGTGGCCGAGGGCTCACCCTGGGGGTTCTTGCTGACTTGATCTCAAGGGATCTTGATGGAGGGATTTAGTAGCCGTTCCACCATGATTTTTGGGTGTATGCATCCCCTAGAAGACGCGATCTTCGAGAGCTCGTCGACGATGGTATTGGAGCTGCGAGGGATGTGCTCCATCTAGAATCCATCAAAGTGCTGCTCCAGCTTTCTGACTTCCTCCACGTAGGGCGCCATTCACAAGGAGTCATAATCTTTATTGATTTGATTAACGACTAGCTGAGAATCCCCACGAATGATCAAATGCTTGCTCCCTAGATTTTTCGCAATCCGGAGGCCGGCAAGTAGGCCTTCGTACTCAGCAATGTTGTTGGTCGAATGTTCTCTGTGGTAGAGCATTTGGAGCATGTATTTCAGCTAGCCTCCCATCAGTGACACGAGGAGCACGCCATCCCACAAGCCACCGAGGGAGTATGAACCATCAAAGTACATGATCCAATCGATCTTGTTGATGTTCCCTCGCAGGGCATCAGGGTTCATTCGACAATGAAATCGGTCAGGGCCAAACTTTTGATGGTCTGGGTGTGGGTGAAGTGGAGGTCAAAGCAGGATAGCTCCATGGCCGACTCTGCCACCCATCTGGTAGCTTCTCGGTTGCGCAGCATGCGCTCCAGCAAGTGCTTGGTAACTATAGTGATCTAGTGGGCCTCAAAGTAGTGATGAAGCTTTCTCGATGCGATGAGGATACCGATCAAGAGCTTCTGTAAGGTAGGGCAGCGAACTCGGGTATCACGCAACATGTTGCTGACAAAATACATGGGATGCTGCCCCATACGCTTTTTCGGGGGCTCCCGTCGGTCCTCATCACTCGAGTTTCATGGCTCGGGAGGGGGTGCTTTTGGGCATCCAGGGTCGCTTCCTAACTCCTAGAGTTCAGGAGGTGTGCCTGGCTCAGTCCTTAAACTAGGGCCCTTAGCAATGACTTTTGAGTCATCTCCCTCCATGGGCTCCGCCACGCCGGGATCAGGAAGAGGCGCCTCTGGGAATCTAGGGTCGCTTCCCAACTTAGAGAGTCCCGGAGGTGTGCCTATCTCGGTTCGTTGACCGGGGCCCTTGGCTATGAAACGCGCGTCATGTTCTTCCCTCTCCATGACGAGCACGGAGCTGACCACCTAGGTAGTTGCAACAACATAAAGTAGTAGTGGCTCCCCAGGTTTAGGAGCCACGAGGACCGGAGTGGAGGAGAGGTACCATTTCAAATCCTAGAATGTAGCCTCTGCCTCCGGTGTCCATTCTATCGGCCTATCAGTGACATGCCCCAATGGTCGGTTCGCCCCCGGATTGATCCCTTGGAATGTCCCCATCGAGGAGAGGCATTCCGTAGGGATCTGGAGTTGCTTCATGAGTTGGACGGAGAGGAGGTTTAAGCCTGCACCTCCATCCATTAGCATCTTGGTGACCCTGACGTTGTTGATGGTTGAAGAGACCACCAGTGGCAAGATTCCCACACCCACGGATCGGTCGAGTGATCTAGCATCGAAAGTAACCGATACGGCTGACCACTTTAGGGGGCACTGAGCGTCCATGCTTGGGTGCACAACACACAGCTCCCGGGAAATCCGTTTGATGGCACTGTGCGATCAAAATGCCGAGGTGCCCTCGTGTAGTCACAAGATGTCTCGTGGTCGAAAATTTGCCTGGGCACATCCGCGCGGTGCCTTGCGTCGAGCATCTACTCAGGGTCTAGCCAAGAAACGAGCAAGGTGCAAGTTTCCTTGCCTGAATATCCTGGATCTCTTCCCCTAGTCACCGCGACAACCAGGGGAACGATCTCGGTGGGGCGAGGTCCTATCGACTGGTGAAGCCGCAGGACGTGTCCCATGAGGTCTACAATCCTAACAAGCCAAGAACCCACCCTAGGGCTATCTCCGATTGGCTCGGACAAGAAACAAAGGAGGGCGTTGGATGCCGCCAGCGCAGCCCCGGCCCAAGAAAATCTGCTAGAGGCGGCGCCAGATCACTGTCGGCATCGTTCGCCTCGCCTTCCGGGGATCCTCCCAGGTCTGCCGGTCCAACCCCACCATAGGGGCGGCAAGGAACGCAGAGCGGATCCCACTATGCCTGGTCCGAAGGAGGATACGTGGGATCCACCTTGCCTGTTCGGCCGCACCGACAGCCTGTTGTCGGCGCCCCCTCAGATTTCGCTCCACCATGGATGAAGGGAGGGTCGTGCCACCAGCGAAGGTTGCTCGTAGAAGTGCGCCCCTCTACCTGGCGTGCCTGATGTCGTGCCTTGATTTTTGACACCAGGGTTTATCCCCTTTGATTGTTTGGCCAGGGGCGCAGTGTCTAGCGAGCATGGTCCATGAACTAGGCAAACAAACTCACAGAGAGAGAGATGTGGTGCTTTTACCCAGGTTTAGGTTCGATGTGATTGGATCCCTACATCCTACAAATATCTAGTGTCTGATTATCACAATGGTTTACAGTTCCTTTCCCCTCTTTCTCGTTCGACCTGGGCCTCCCTTTATACGGGTAAAGGGAAACCATAGGGGTCAGAGCACATGCGGTGGTGAGGGGTTAGCCACGCAGTGGTATTGACTTACAACGTGGCCTATCTGTCCTTCCTCTGAGTCGTGTTTTGCTTACTGGGCGGTGGCAGACTGGCATCGACCTTGACTTGGCCTAGTTCTTGTCTCCAGGCTGCTTATCCCGGGCGGGGCTGTCAGCAGGGATGTCGGCAGGACCCGGGTAGGCGTCCCGGCTAAGTCTTTGAGTGGCCACGCGGCGAGGCATCATGTGCATGATGGCCACGTGTTGGGCGAGCTCTTCCCTGGGGTGAAGCGTGGTGTCGGCTCTTCTGCAGGTTTAGTGCATAGTCTGTACTGGCTTAGACATCGCATGCCAGTTTTCTTTGTCTTTGGGAATCCTTCCGATTTGGGAGGCAGATATACAGACCTACCCAAGCAGAGCTCCCCGGACCTCCCGGATAGGCACTCCGCGGGACGCCTGGCTCGGAGCCTACGGTGCCATGACCCGTGGAGAGCACGGAACTCACAACATTTTTCACTGGAAAGGTTCTAGCCACAGAGAGGGACATGTGGGTCGAGGGCCAGGTCATCTGCCAAGTGGCAACGACTAATCAATATTAACGAGGGGGTCCCACCCTCGTTGGAGGAATTTGTCAACTATCGAGGGCGAGCAACGGCTCTGCCGATTCTTGGCACTTTAGCAAGCGAGAGTAGGTGCACTGTAAAGAGAAGATGATGGGGATTCTAATGCGCTGCGGCATGGTTAAAACCATTGTCGATGATCGAGCCAACGCTACAGAGCATGTCGACATGAATTTGTGGGCTCCATAGAGGTGCACGAACATGGCAGCTATCAGTCTACTTAGTTTTCCTAATCATCTACGGAGTCGTCAACTACTGCAAGCTACTACCGCTGCGCACTCCGACGAACTACCGCAACCCTACACTCTAAGCTACGCTAAACTAAGGAGTCCTAGGGATTTGTACACTCACGTAGAGGGTTGCTACCCCATCCTTGAAGTCCATTGTTGGCCATAGAGGCTTATTTCATCGTGGATTCTGACGAAGTTCGTCAGAGAAGAAGGGCATGATTCACTAGCCTCGAGCCATTCCTGCAAGCGAGCATCAGCCAAAATTTGATTAAGGACTTGCTAGAGCGGCAGATCTTCACGGTAGTAGAGTAGGAGCTCCCTCGCGGTAGCTCTGGCGTGCCTATTTTTAGGTTGTCGCTAGAACTCTTATGCGAGAGCCCGAGAGGGGGAAATGAGAGTAAGAAGGTATAGGGGTGGTTTCTGCGGCTATTTATAGTGCTCGTAGGTTGGTTCAATCGTGTAGACTCAACATCGTTGAGGTGGTATCGTGACAGCGATGTGGCAGCCATGGGGACTATGACACTGGTCATATGACCATTTTCTAGAAAACCGCATGGCGGCGCTGGAGTTATGTGCAGTCCGCGAGAGAAGGTGGGTTGGGCTCTGCTGCTGGCCTGTGTGTTAGGCCAGGTGAGCGGCCGTGGTCTAGGTATGATTTTTCTCTTATCCTTTTCTTTTTATTTTTCTATTTCTATTTTCAAATTCGAGTTCTGTTTAGATTTTGGCATAGGTTTAAATAGGAGTTTGAATATTCCAAATACGAGGATCATTCTAAATGTCACAAAACATATATGTTGGTATTACCCAAAATAAATTGGATAATTTCTTTAGGCTAATATTTCTCTCATATAGAAATATATGATATCCATATTTGGCCATTTCAAAATAATATTTGGAATGTTTGGTTATTTTAAATGTGTGGATCCTCATGGATGCCACAGAGAAGTATTTTGGTATATCCCAAAATATTTTAAAGAATGATTTTAAGTCATTATTTTCTCATATATAAATATGTGATATTCATACTTGACTTCATCATTTTCTTGGATTTCAAAATGTTTATGAATATTTCAAATGTGTTGAGCAATATGTTTGCCACTGAGATTTGTTTTGTTATTTCCTAGAGTAGTTTGTAAAATGGCCTGAAGTTAATATTTTTCTCACATAGAAATATGTGATATTCATAGTTTACTATTTCAAAATAAGTTGCTCAAGTGTAAAATGTGTTTGAATAATTCAACTATTTTAATTATTATGAGTAGGAGAAAGAGGTGTTTATCATCTCTCAAAAAGGGTTTGGATAATGATTTCAAATTATTATTTTCCCACATAATAATATGTGGTATTAACATAACACTTAATCACTTCAAAAAGAATTTTTTTATAAGGTACATTTTGAGAATTCAAAATGTTCTTAGATATTTGAGAATTGGGTTTTGGTAAGGGTTTTATACCAATTTCTCTATGAATAAAATGGTATTGATTTATTCTTTCTCGCATAACAATATGTGAGGTCCATTATTATTTATATGGAAAAGTGCATAAGGAATATTTTGATAAATCAAAATGTTCTCATGGATTTGTATGAAGGTTTTGTATCACCTCAAACGGTACAACCCACAAGGATTGCACCTCTATGTATCACGCCAATCACTGGATCGATTCATTGGCATACATAGTATCAATAGACATCAAAGAATTAACAGTGCATCATTATTACAGCGGTATGATCCAGAATATTGCATTTATTACAGAGTTTGCAAAGCATAACGCTCGCACAAATAAACAAGTAGCAAATAGGTAGCATAAATAAAGTAGCTCCAGTCTCTATTAGACGCCACAGGCGAACAAAATGTTGAGTGGAGGGTCGCAACCAACACTACTACTCAGAGTAACCGGAAGAGTAACCTACAACATGAAACGTAACAGCCCCGAGGGGTCAGCACTTGGAATGCACTGGCAAGTGGAACAATGAGAGAAACAACAAGACTAATAGCTATATGCATATCTGGCTTGTGGGGTTCAGGCTTAGTTACAACAGCAAAATACTTTACCCTAGCATTTGTAAATCATTTGTAAAGCATTTAATCTTCAACAAACAACCCAATTAAGTTTCAAACAAAGTTTTAGCAATTACAAGTTAGAATGAATGAGAACATGTCATAGCACCCCCAATTCAGCAACTTAAACGTCCAATACCGGGGACACGGCTAAGCACTTAGTTTTACACCCTGTAGGGGTTGCACACTTTACCCATATGACTTGGTCGACCCGCTCATACCACGACACGCATATTGAGTCATGATAGGTAGAAGTCCAAGAAGAGACATTTCGGGAAGTAGTTCCCCAAGCCCATCCACGCACCGTACCAACCTATCACATTCACTACATCTCTAGATACAAAGAGCTCGGGTCGCCACAACCTACTAAGTCCATCCAGCCACCCATAACTCACTGGCATATGGTTACACACGGAAGCTACCAAATCAAGACACTAATCATTTCTCAGAAACCTGGGTGGCCATCCACAAGTGAGCTACTCGGGTAAACCATAGACATGGGCCCGACATTCACAAACCAAGCAATTACCAATCCACCCAGATAGTTCATTAATTAAGTTGTTTTCACTTTCCAAACACGTTCTTTCAAAACAAGCTTTGCCATGGTGTATCCCACCCTCGTCTACATAAGCACAGCTACTTACGACGGCTTGTCTAACAAGATAGACTACGGCATAATAGAATATAGCATAGCAATAGATAATACTTGTAAAACAAAACAAGCTACAATGCATATAGAAAGTAAATAGGATATTTATGAAGCTCCACTTGCCTTGGTAGTTGCCGGAGTCAAAAGCACAGTCCGGACAGTCACACGGGTTACAATCCTCACAATCTACACGAAGCAAATCAAACAATAAACAAACCACACAAGGAGATCAACAGATGCAACACAATGCATGCATGGTACTTTAACAAAGCTTCAGTAGCTTGGTCAAGTTCTCTGATCAATTCTACTACTGGACGATGCATGAGAAAACCTTTAATGCAAAGAAACCAATTTATGCATAAAAGAGGACTAGTTAATAGGTCTTTAGTCAAAACATTGCACCAAAGCTGTAAACAGTGCATTACAAGTTTGACAAAAATACTACTGGATAGATAGCTCCAAATAGAGCCTAGACCAAAAGGAATTACGCCAAAAAGATTTACAGATCTTTTTCTGCAAATTAAATACTACTTTAGGCCTTTTTATAATCTCAGGAAAATACATACAGTAAACCTGGGATATTACTGCAGAATAAAATTCTAAACAATTTTGCGAATCCAGCGATACCTTATTTGTAATTTTTGGCCAAGTAGATCTTTTCTTATGAATTTTTGAAGTTAGACATATTTTCTAGAAAATAAATAAACTCTGAAACATCGACGGGGGAATATTCCGGGGAATATTCCCGACGAATATTCTGCTGACGAGCGGTTGACGTCAGCGTCAAGACACCGTCAGGTAATGATCGGTCGAGGCTGTTCGCATCCATTCGGGCCCGATCGCGGCGAAGCGTCAACTCACCAAATGGTCGGCGTTGATGGCGGGCGGCGGCTCCGGTGTTCCCTGGCAGCGGCGAGGTGGTGCACGGGGTGCGGAAGGGGGCGGTGGTCCCGGGGAAAGGGTTGGCTCGGGCTGGGGCAGTCCTGGGCGGCGGCAAGACCCGGACGGAGCGATGGCGGCGGGGTACTCCAGCGAGGGCGTGGGGCGGCTCCGGAGGCTGTAGGAGAGAAAAGAAGGGTCAGAAAAGGACGGGCGGGGCGCTGAGGTGCTCCTGCGGCAGGAAGGGGCGCGGGGGTCGGCCGTGAGCTTCTTACCGGTGTCAATGGCGGCGGCGGCTCCGAGAACTCCGGCGAGCAATCGGCGTGAAGTGGCGGCGCGATAGATAGGTCTAGGAGGGGGAAAAGATGGCGGTAGCGAGCTCTATATGGAAAGGCAGAGAGGCGTGAGGATCGAGCCGAAATCCCGGAGAAATCGGATGAAAATCGTGGTGGCAGTTCATCTCTGGAACGAACTGGGTGTCGGTGGCGTCCTGGTCGAGCACGAGAGGCTCGTGCGGCTGGCAGGCGGGGCCCGCCTATCGGGTGGAAAAAAAAAGAAAAAGAAGAAAAGCTAAAGGGAAAAAGGAAGGGAAAAGGGGAAATGGGCCGGCGGCGGGGAGGCTGCTTGGTGGCCGGCTTGGGCCCCGGGTGGGCCTTCTCGGCTGGGCCGGTTCGGCTGCCGCGGCCGAAAACATTTTTTTTTTGCTAACTGTTAACTGAACTGCTAACTGTCTGTCTGCTAATCTGAATTTTTCTGAACTAAAAATTCAGTCCACACAAGATCTAACATAACTTTTGATCTACAGCTCCGAATTGAGTGAAACAAAATCCTACGGGTTCGCATTGATGAACTCTATGCATCTATGCAACTGGAATGCCCAAAAAGTGTCATTCTAGCAGATGCAAGGCAAAAGTCCTAGTAGGCTTGCAAATAGGAGGAACTAGCAAAGAGGGGGTGTTTTGGCAAAAACTTTAAAACTGAAACTTTTTGCAAGGATGCTCATGATGCGATGACATGTATGTATGCAGTGACAAATCTAAAATTTGGGATGTGACAATACTAACCCCCTTAAGATGAATCTCGTCCTCGAGATTCGCTGTGGCTAGCAAATAGGTGTGGGTGGTCCTCTCGGAGGTCATCCTCTTGCTCCCAGGTGGCTTCCTCTTCGGTGTGGTGGCTCCATTGCACCTTGCAAAACCTGATCGTCTTGCTGCGTGTAAATCTCTCCGCTGTTTCCAAGATCTTGACCGGTTTCTCCTCATAGGTCAAGTCGTTCTCCAGCTAAACCTCTTCAAGCGACACAGTGTCTCTCAATGGTGTATCCATCATCTCCGGATGGCATTTCTTTAGCCGAGACACATGGAACACGTCGTGAACAGCGGATAGAACCTCTGGCATCTCCAGCTGGTACGCTACCTCTCCTTTGCGTGCCAGGATCTTGTAGGGCCCTATAAACCGAGGTGTCATCTTGCCCTTAATTCCAAATCGCTTAATTCCACGTAGTGGTGAAACTCTGAGATATGCTCGATCTCCAATCTCATACGCCACCTCCTTGCACTTAGAATCAGCATAGCTCTTCTGTCTTGATTGTGCTACCTTCAACCTGTCCCAAACCAAACTAACCTTCTCTTCAACATCCTTGATCAAATCCGGTCCAAACAGTTGACGTTCACCTACACCATCCCATAACAATGGTGTTCTGCACCTCTTACCATATAGTACATCAAATGGTGACGTCTTGATGCTGGATTGGTAGCTGTTGTTGTAGGAGAACTCAGCATAAGGTAAATTTTCATCCCAACTAGCGCCATGAGCCAAAGCACGGGCTCTCAACATATCCTCCAAAATCTGATTCACTCTCTCGGTCTGACCATCCGTCTGGGGGTGGAAAGCTATGCTAAACTCCAACCTCGTTCCCAACGACTCATGTAGCTGGCGCCAAAAGTGAGAAAATATCAACTTCCTCGTCTTTGGATCGTTGGGCACACATAACCGATCCTTGTACCATAGCGTCCCTTGATCATCCTAGCGAAAACCTTCAGCCTTGCCTTTGGGTATGTTTCCTCTTATCTCCTCCAGGTCACTATCCTTCTTTTGAGCTTCTCTAATCTCGTCCTGAAGCGTTGGCTTAACCTCCATTGCTGCCAAATATCCCTCGGATACTACTTCCAACCTGAGGTCCTTGAGTTGTTCACACAAATCCTTGGGTAACTCCCCCACTATCAGGCCATTAGCATAAACCTTGCGACTCAGCGCATCCGCTACAACATTGGCCTTTCCTGGGTGATATTGCAAACTCATGTCGTAATCCTTTATGAGCTCCAGCCATCTCCTCTGCCTCATATTCAACTCCTTCTGAGTGAATATGTATTTCAGACTCTTGTGATCTATAAACACATCACAATGCTTACCCATCAAGTAGTGCCTCCATACCTTGAGCGCGTGCACAACTGACGCTAATTCCAGGTCATGCGTGGGGTAATTCCTCTCGTGGTGTTTGAGTTGGCGCGAGGCATAGGATACCACTCTCCCATCCTGCATCAGTACACTATCTAGTCCTTGACGAGAAGCATCACAATACACTTGGAAATCCTTCTGAATATCTGGCAAACACAGGATAGGTGCGGTCACTAGGCGCTGCTTCAGTTGCTGGAAACTAGCTTCGCACTCCTTGGTCCATTCAAACTTCTTCTCCTTCTTCAATAGTTCAGTCATTGGCTTTGCAATCTTGGAGAAGTTCTCTATAAACCTCCTGTAATATCCAGCAAGTCCCAAGAAGCTCCTAATATCCCCCACATTCTTGGGTGACTCCCATTCTGTAACTGACACCACCTTGCTTGGATCAACTACGACTCCTTCACCTGACACCACGTGTCCAAGAAACCCAACAGTGTTCAACCAGAATTCACACTTGCTAAACTTGGCATACAATTTATGCTCCCTCAGCTTTTCCACAATTAGTCGCAGGTGTTTCTCATGTTCAGCATCATCCTTGGAGTATATCAATATGTCATCAATGAATACCACCACGAATTTATCCAAGTACTCCATGAATACCTTGTTCATCATGGTCATAAAATATGCCGGGGCATTTGTTAGTCCAAAAGACATAATTGTATACTCATATAACCCATACCTAGTGGTGAAGGCGGTCTTGGGTACGTCTTCCTCATGGATCTTCAATTGGAAATACCCCGACCTTAAATCAATCTTGGAAAACACCGTAGCTCCTTCCAACTGATCAAACAAATCATTTATATTGGGCAATGGGTATTTATTCTTGATAGTTACTTCATTAAGTGAGCGGTAGTCAACCACCAATCTCTTACTACTGTCCTTCTTCTCCACGAATAGAACAGGCGCGCCCCAAGATGATGAACTGGGCTGAATAAATCCCTTGTCCAATTGCTCTCTAAGCTGCTTCTTTAACACCTTCAGTTCCTCCACATCCATCTTATACAGCCTCTTGGCTATCGGTCCTGTTCCCGGCATCAAGTCAATAAGAAACTCCACGTCCCTGTCAGGTGGCATCCCTGGCAACTCATCTGGAAACACATCGGGATACTCCTTTACTACGGCCACATCCTCTAGGCTAACCCCCTTAAGAGAATTCAACTCGGCCACTCCAATACTGATAGTCGACTTATATCTGATCCTTACTCCCTTTGGTGTGGTGAGTGATATTGCTCGTTGAGCACAATCTATCTGACCCTGATGTTGCGACATCCAATCCATGCCCAATATGACATCTAGACCCTGGGATTCTAGTATAACCGGGTGAGTAGGAAATGCATAAGCACCAATTTCTAGTGTCAACCCTCGACATGCTGCACTAGCTATCATCTCTCCCCCAGGGGAACTTACTCTAATTGATCCTCTAAGAGCCTCGGAAGGTAGCTTATACTTATCCACAAATGCCCTTGATATGAATGTGTGCGATGCACTAGTATCAAAAGAACAAATGCGATGTGGGTATTGATTGGAAACTTACCAACCACTAGCTCTGGTTCATTCTGAATCTCCTCGACGTTCACATGGTTGACCGTCGCCTTCTGGTTTGCATTAGGCTTGCTTCCTGCTTCAATCCTCTTCTCTGGGCAGTTATCAGCATAGTGCCCCATCTTCTTGCACTTGAAGCATTCCACTTCACTGAGATCCCTCATGCCAGAGCGGTTGTGTCTATTGTTCCTTCCAGAGTTGCTATTGTAGCTCTTGTGGCCATTGTGGTGGTGGCCATTACGGTGGTGACCATTTCCTCCATGGTGGCGGTCGTCACTCCTGTGACCATCGTGGCGATGTCCATTACTTCCACGGTGGTTACGGTCATCTCCGCCATGTTTAGAGTATCCAGAGTGTCCATCATACGAGGTGCGAGCACGGTGGTGTGATCCTGAGGAGTGATGGCTGCTCTTCCTCTTACGTCTTTCCACCTGCTACTGTTTCCCCTCTAGAATTCTAGCCTTGTCCATCAGTTCCTGAAAAGTCGGACAATAAACCACAGATAGCTGAAGTGAGAGCTCGTCACTGAGACCATCTAGGAACCTCTCCCTCCTCTTGGCATCAGTGTCCACATCCTCAGGGGCATAGCGAGAGAGATTGTTGAATTCTTCTATGTAATCCGCCACAGTGCGGTTGGTCTGGCGCAGGTTGTGGAACTCCTTCCTCTTCAGGCTCATGTTCCCGGCAGATACGTGGTTCGTCCTGAATCCTTCCTCAAACATAGCCCAGGTAACTGTCTCCAGCGGGTGAGTAATCTGGAAAGCATCCCACCATGAGGCAGCTGATCCCTCCAGCAAGTGAGCAGCAAACCTCACCTTCTCAGCATCAGTGCAACCAACGGTCACCAGGTCCTTGTTCACAGAACGAAGCTAGTCGAGAGAAATCATGGGCTCAGGTGCAGAGGAGAACTTAGCTGGCCTCAGCCTCAAGAACCTAGTGAGAGCATCCCCCTGCGACGGATTGTTCCCGTTGTTGTTGTTGTTCTGAGTGGCCATGAACTGCGTCATCACTTGGGTCAGCTGTGCTTGAGCGGCCATGAGCTGAGCCATCTCATCGGGTCGGCAGCGTGACATCTGCGGTTCAGCACAGGTAAGATTAGAAAGAAACAACTACAGATAAGTAATAGCGCTCTACCCATGCAACAAGCTCAAGCCACAACAATCATAAGCAATCACCACATGATCAAACACACACACAAACATTGTTCCAGGTTTTCATTAATAGTATATAGCTACAAAATAGTTTGGAAACGCTGGTAACAGCGTTTGGCAAAGCAAAACAACAAAATAAGCAAAACCAGAAAATCTGGCAGAACAGTTCTATCCTGTTCACGAATTTTTCTGGGCACCTTAAACTCATCAGGAATTTTAGCCAATTTTTGAACAGATGCTACAGGTAATTACGCTCCAGATCCTAAAATATGAGTGCAAACCGAGTTACCAGTAAGAAATTAAAAATCGCGCGGTAAAACTGGTCAGGCAGAAAACTGCAGCAGTAAAAACACGAAAAATACCCAAACTTGTTCAAAAATCATTTAATAAATCTCACGAAAATTCCTGGAACTTCAAGGTACTTAACTGAGCAATCTAAACACAATAAGCTAATAGTGCAGAAGTTTACATTGATCGATGTCTAAGACTGACGAATATCCCTAACGAAGACTAGTTTTGGAGGATCATCACTAGCTATTTGATGAATAGGTTGCAGTAGGTTCTGGAGTCCATGCGTTGACGCTTCGATCCTCGTGCATGCTACGGTGGTGGTGTGTACACCTCTCCCGATTCTTCTTCACTTGAGTCCTCGAATTCCACCTCTTAGGGGTCCTCTTCATCACTTCCTTCAACAAAAGCGCTCGCTGCATCTCCTCCATCATCGTCATCGCTTCCTCCATCATCACTGCCTCCACCATCATCATTGTTACCTCCTCCACCATTATTACCTCCATCACCATTATCCGCATCATCATCATCACTATCATCATCATCATCGTTCCCATCATCACCGTTACCATTGTTTGGTAGAGGATTCTGCTGTGCTTGAAGGGCAGCAATCTGGGCAGCCATGTCCACAATGGTTTGATCACGATCAGCCACAACTTGCTTCCTTTGCACAATGGTTTGATTCAGCGCTGCAATCGTGGCATCTCTCCCAATGAGGGCTTGTTCCATTGTATTCACAGCAGTGTGCAAGGTTTCCATCTCATACCCTTGCAAGTGCACCGTGCCCTAAAAATAATCCAGCTACTCCTTTTGCTGCATCAACTTCTCTTCCCTCTCCCAAGCTTTGATCTCCATGTCTTCTGACTGCTTCACTTAGAGTGGCATGTTGTTCCGATCACCTGTGGTAACCATCACAAGCCCTTGCTCATTCCGACCTCCAAATGCAAGGAAGGGTGAACCTGCTGGTAGTTGGTGTCGGTGGAGATAGCACAAGCGTGACAGGGTCTCGTGCATAGCCGACTCCACTCCTTGCTCCCAGGTGAGGTACTTCTTGGTGAGGTTCAGGTTCTCAATACCAGGCACGGTGGGGTCTGCAAGAACAATCGCGGTGATCTCCCACACGCGATCTCCAGGCACATAGGTGTTCATCCTTCTCCCTTTGAACATCGGCATCAGCATACCCAGTGTCTGGCAAAGCTCCGCCAACTGTCTTGCGAAGGGCCTTGGTGATTGGAGCCCAACATACTCAACTCTGGTGGCATCTCCCATCTATCAATTGTAAAGAGGAAAGAGTGAGAACAGCAAAGGAAAAGAATTTACTAGAATGAAAGGCATATGAGTAAAGACAGAATTTAAAATAGGCTTAAGTAAACATAAGGCTTCCTATTCCAATCCTAGGTCACGATCCTACAGTCAACACACTGCTCTGATACCATCTGAAATGGTACAACCCGCAAGGATTGCACCTCTATGTATCACGCCAATCCCTGGATCGGTTCATTGGCATACATAGTATCGATAGACATCAAAGAATTAACAGTACATCATTATTACAGCGGTATGATCTAGAATATTGCATTTATTACAGAGTTTGCAAAGCATAACGCTCGCACAAATAAACAAGTAGCAAATAGGTATCATAAATAAAGTAGCTCCAGTCTCCATTAGACGCCACATGCGAACAAAATGTTGAGTGGAGGGTCGCAACCAACACTACTACTTAGAGTAACCGGAAGAGTAACCTGCAACATGAAACGTAATAGCCCCGAAGGGTCAGCACTTGGAATACACTGGCAAGTGGAACAATGAGAGAAACAACAAGACTAATAGCTATATGCATATCTGGCTTGTGGGGTTCAGGCTTAGTTGCAGCAGCAAAATACTTTACCCTAGCATTTGTAAATCATTTGTAAAGCATTTAATCTTCAACAAACAACCCAATTAAGTTTCAACCACAAGTTTTAGCAATTACAAGTTAGAATGAATGAGAACATGTCATAGCACCCCCAATTCAGTAACTCAAACGTCCAATACCAGGGACACGGCTAAGCACTTAGTTTTACACCCTGCAGGGGTTGCACACTTTACCCATATGACTTGGTTGACCCGCTCATACTACGACATGCATATTGAGTCGTGATAGGGAGAAGTCCAAGAAGAGACATTTCGGGAAGTAGTTCCCCAAGCCCATCCACGCACCATACCAACCTATCACATTCACTACATCTCTGGATATGAAGATCTCGGGTCGCCACAACCTACTAAGTCCATCCAGCCACCCATAACTCACTGGCATATGGTTGCACACGGAAGCTACCAAATCAAGACACTAATCATTTCTCAGAAACCTGGGTGGCCATCCATAAGTGAGCTACTCGGGTAAACCATAGACATGGGCCCGGCATTCACGAACCAAGCAATTACCAATCCACCCAGATAGTTCATTAATTAAGTTGTTTTCACTTTCTAAACACGTTCTTTCAAAACATGCTTTGCCATGGTGTATCCCACCCTCGTCTACATAAGCACAGCTACTTACGACGGCTCGCCTAACAAGATAGACTACGGCATAATAGGATATAGCATAGCAATAGATAATACTTGTAAAACAAAACAAGCTACAATGCATATAGAAAGTAAATAGGACATTTATGAAGCTCCACTTTCCTTGGTAGTTGCCGAAGTCAAAAGCACAGTCCGGAGAGTCACACGGGTTACAATCCTCACAATCTACACGAAGCAAATCAAACAATAAACAAACCACACATGGAGATCAATAGATGCAACACAATGCATGCATGGTACTTTAACAAAGCTTCAGTAGCTTGGTCAAGTTCTCTGATCAATTCTACTACTGGACGATGCATGAGAAAACCTTTAATGCAAAGAAACCAATTTATGCATAAAAGAGGACTAGTTAATAGGTCTTTAGTCAAAACATTGCACCAAAGCTGTAAACAGTGCATTACAAGTTTGACAAAAATACTACTGGATAGGTAGCTCCAAATAGAGCCTAGACCAAAAGGAATTACGCCAAAAAGATTTACATATCTTTTTCTGCGAATTAAATACTACTTTAGGCCTTTTTATAATCTCAGGAAAATACATACAGTAAACCTGGGATATTATTGCAGAATATAATTCTACACAATTTTGCGAATCCAATGATACCTTATTTGCAATTTTTGGCCAAGTAGATATTTTCCTATGAATTTTTGAAGTTAGACATATTTTCTGGAAAATAAATAAACTCTGAAAAATCGACGGGGGAATATTCCCGCTGACGAGCGGGCCCGGCTGACGCGGCGGTTGGCCGGTCAGCAGTCAGCGCCCGGGTCAGCGGCTGATCGCAGCCGTTCGTGGCCGATCCAACGGCCGGGGGCGATCACGGCGAAGCTCACCGGCGGCGGTTGGCGTTGATGGCGGGCGGCGGCTCCGATGTTCCCTGGTGGCGGCGAGGTGGTGCACAGGGTGCGGAAGGGGGCAGTGGTCCCGGGGAAAGGGTCGGCTCGGGCTGGGGCAGTCCCGGGCGGCGGCAAGTCGCGGACGGAGCGGCGGCGGCGGGGTACTCCGGCGAGGGCGTGGGGCGGCTCCGACGGCTGTAGGAGAGAAAAGAAGGGTCAGAAAAGGACGGGCGGGGCGCTGCGGTGCTCCTGCGGCAGGAAGGGGCGCGGGGGTCGGCCGTGAGCTTCTTACCGGCGTCAATGGTGGCGACGGCTCCAAGAACTCCGGCGAGCAATCGGCGTGAGGTGGCGGCGCGATAGATAGGTCTAGGAGGGGGAAAAAGACGGTGGTAGCGAGCTCTATATGGAAAGGCAGAGAGGCCTGAGGATCGAGCCGAAATCCCAGAGAAATTGGACGAAAATCGTGGCGGCAGTTCGTCTCTGGAACGAACTGGGCGTCGGTGGCGTCCTGGTCGAGCACGAGAGGCTCGTGCGGCTGGCTGGCGGGGCCCGCCTGTTGGGCGGAAAAAAAAGAAAAAGAAGAAAAGCTAAAGGGAAAAAGGAAGGGAAAAGGGGAAATGGGCCGGCGGCGGGGAGGCTGCTTGGCGGCCGGCTTGGGCCACGGGTGGGCCTTCTTGTTGGCGGTCAGTTGGCTGCCGACGAAAACATTTCTTTTTTTTTGCTAACTGTTAACTGAACTGCTAACTGTATGTCTGCTAATCTGAATTTTTCTGAACTAAAAATTCAGTACACACAAGATCTAACATAACTTTTGATCTACAGCTCCGAATTGAGTGAAACAAAATCCTACGGGTTTGTATTGACGAACTCTACGCATCTATGCAACTGGAATACCCAAAAAGTGTCATTCTAGCAGATGAAAGGCAAAAGTCCTAGTAGGCTTGCAAATAGGAGGAACTAGCAAAGAGGGGGTGTTTTGGCAAAAACTTTAAAGCTGAAACTTTTTGGAAAGATGCTCATGATGCGATGACATGTATGTATGCAATGCCAAATCTAAAATTTGGGATGTGACATCACCTTTCTTAGAAAATTGATATGGGGTACATTCTTACTTAGGAAATATTTTTTTATGAGAGTAAATACTTTGAAACCTTCAAATGGATCCTTGTTCAAATTGAATATTTTGAAAACTTCAATGTGTCCATGGTTTCATTAATTTCTCTTAGACATTTATAAAGGATTTCTATAATCATTACTTGATATGATGATGCAGAATAGCCACAAGGGTTCTCCATTTGAGAGAAATCTTAAATGTATTCATTTGTGTTTTAAAAGTACTTTATAAGATCTTGTGTCACTCAAATTGGAGTTAAGATTCTTATCAAGAATTTGATAAGTGATTTTAGTAGATTCTCTACTAGCAAATGAGAGTGAGTGACTGTAAATGTTCTTAGTGTTCTTAGATGTGTTCTTGATGTTCTTGATGATCACAAGAGCATTTAGTTGTATAGGATGATGTTTAGATCAAATATATGATCAACAAAATGATTTGGGTTCCTAGGAAATGTGTAGATGATAGAAAGATGCATTCCTGGACATAATTACGTAGTTGTATAGATTTGCTTGATAAACTGTGCATAATCACTCTCCTAATCTCTCACTAATCATTCTCTCCATCCTCTAATCTACTACTATTTGATCCTAGACACTAGACTAAATTTTTTGTAGATTCCTAAGTTTTCTTGGTGAAGATCTATAGATGCTCCTCTTCCTTGTCCTTCATGTTCTTGAAGTTATTCTTTAAGTTCTTGCTTCATTGCTCCCTCTAGATCTCTCTCTAAAGTGAGTGAGTGTGTTTTTGGTCCAAGCTAGTATGGTGAGTTGTGAGGCTTGGGGTCTTGGGTACATGGCTATTTATAGTGTCCTAGGATGCATAGGATGGTGACACCTCACTAGTTTGCATGGCTAGGTGTCAAGCTCTCATGAGATACCTTGGTGGCTAAGGTTCCTAAGGAAGCTTAGGCTTGAAGAAACTTGGGAGCCAAGTTTTCTATTTGGAATTTATTTTTTGGATAATAACAAGTGGCTTTTGTCACTAGATGGGCCTTGGGAAAAATTGGATGCATGGGCTGATTTGCATCTCAAGTGAAAACTTAATTTGCAAATTCAACCCATAATTATATGCCTCCATCTTAATTAAGTGAAAACTTAATTAGAAATGTCGATGATTTGATATCATCAAGTCATGATTTTTTGAGTTGCAAAACACTCATAGGTTATTTTATTCAAATAGTTGGATCTATTTGAGGGAATGCAAATGAATTTAATTTTATTTAATTTCATATATTTATTAAGTTGTGATTTCATTAAGAAATATAGATTTGGAAGATCAACATTTGTTTTAGGTAATCACAAGGGTGGTTCACTTGTTACATGACTCTTGGCAATTGCAAGAGTTGGTTGAATGGATGATGTTTAAGATAAGATATAATAAGATAAGATGAATTAAGTATGTATTTGATCTTATTTTAGGGTGTGATCATATGCTAAGGTTTGTTTAGCACATGGGTTCAATGAGGTTTAGAAAACATAAGTTAAGCATCAAGTTTTACTTGTTCTTTAAGCATGTGGGGTATGTTGATTTACTTTTATTCACAAATATTACTTCTACCCTTCCTAATATAGAAGTTTTCCAAAGATTATTTCAAAGTTGGAACACTCAGTATGATGAACTAGTCATAAATCATCTGTTCAAGTGGAACTTCAATCACTTTGACAAGTTCTATCAAAAAGTTTTTAGCTGGCCCGGATTTTCTATGCATGGATGCAATGCAGACATCTATCCTCTATCCATTTTCGTGTATCATAATCTACGGGATATTACAACCTTCCACCCTTAAACAAATCTTCATCCTCGAAGTTCGAGATCCTTCCTGTATCGAAAAGTTAGAAGAACTTTTACGGATTACATCTTATTCTCGGATTACCTTTGCCAATTATTTTGGCAATAGAGAATGTATCTCTAATAGAAACAACTCTCTAGATATTTTCTCTATTGGGACTATCTGTTTGTTGATATCACCTATCTATTGATACTAGCCGTTGGACATGGGTGTAGTATAGGGTTAGAGATACTTCACTGGTTTTATATTTCCTTTAGAGTTAAGGTAAGAAAAGGATCTGCCTTTTGTGGATCTACTTCCTAATGGTCTTAAAAGTGTTGGTATTTCCTTTATGATGCCAGCTGTGGTTGATGGTTACTAGTTATGGTTCTAGTAAAATTTTAGCTGCACTTCGGTACCTCCGTTCCACAATATAAACCTTTTTGGCAAGCTAAAACAACTTTCTAAAAAGGCTTATATAATGGAACGGAGGTAATATTTCCTAATGCTCTGTTTGAATGCATATAATTAGACTCAGGAAAAGAATTATGTGAGAATTCCAAATCCTTCCTGGAAAAGAAATGGCTATCAATTCAAATTATGTTGTTTGGGTGGCTTAAAATTTGTCATTGAAATCATGGAGTGATATCCAATACTAATTCTTGTTTGGATGTATGAACAATGGAATTGGATTTTTTTTCTTTTGGCTAATACATACTTGCATAAATATATGAATAGTCACATGTATATATTTTAGAATGTATATATATATTATTTTTCACATGTACCAAAATCAAAATGATCTGAATAAGATCAAATGGAACTCTCGCAAGGCCGGATTGCAGCGCCTACATCTGGGACGCTAGGAAACTTCTAGAACATTCCATTTGCCATCACCATTGTGTCTGCCTCTTCTACTACAACGGCCCCTCATCCCATCTTGGTGAAAACTGAACTCGTCTAGATAACAAGCTACGAGCCTACAGCCAACGGCCGCTCCGGCTCTTCCACCGTTTTTGCAAGCAATTTTGAGTAGCTTCTTGCTGGGAACTGGGAGCTGGACTTCGAGAGCAGTATACGGGCATCGCTTCCTGGCCAAACCACAAATCAAACAATCACAACTCCAAATTTTCTAGCTTCGACTGATCGCATGCACCTCACATAGTTAATTGCAAAAATTGCATACACGCGCGCGGCATGATCGATCGGCACTGTGTATGACTCCATCAAAGTACCCATACCTCCAACTTGCCTCATCAATGGAATCTGCAATAGTCAAAGGCAGAATTTTTAGACATCAAACATCAGACCATAGATTTTTACGGTGATGCAATAAAGTAGAAAATTGCCCCAGAATGGCGCCTCCCGAACATCCGCCGCCGCCGTTGACCCTCTCGTCGCCAGTCCTCAAACTTGCCTCCATGTTTTAGGGTTTGGAGGGCCGGGAGGGGGGCTACCAGAGGGCATGGACGGGGCTCACGCCAGGGGGGATGTAAGCGAGGGTCGGCCACGGGGGAGAAGGAAGGGAGGGGCGGCCATGGAGGGGATTGGGGGGAAGGAGCTTCACATGCACCCCACCACCATCTGTGTCCAGGTCGCCTGGGAACACTACTAGGAAAATGATTATAGGTAGATTTTAATTCTATGGCGCATATGCAAAAAATGCTCCACTAAAATTAATTCTGTGGCGCATGTAGCAAATGCACCATAGGATTCATGCAATTCTGTGGCGCAAGAAAGTGAGAATTCTGTGGCGCATATATGCTACATGCGCCACAGAATTTCTGTGGGCCCATGTGGGCCTGACCCCAGCACATGGGCAGGCCAGAATTTTGTGGCGCATATGGATATATGCGCAACAGAATGTCAAAATTTTGTGGCGCATATGGCTACATGCGCCACAAGATGTCAAAATTCTGTGGCGCATATAGCATATGCGCCACAGAATTCTCACTTTCTATGACGCATATAGCATATGCGCCACAGAATTCTCACTTTCTGTGGCGCATGTAGTTATATGCGCCATAGAATGTTGACATTCTGTGGAGCATTTTCCATATGCGCCACAGAATATGCGAAACAGATCTACAAAAGGTGGCAGCCCCCCTTTCCCTTGTTCCCACCACCTCCAACTAGCTAGCTCGTCCCCCTCTTCCCTCCCACTCTATTTTGCTCATACTCACCTCCATTGTTGATAGCTAGACCTACTTTGGTTCATGTACTTGTGAGGGGAAGCTACTCCTAATTGTAAAGGTAGTAAACCACTCATATTTTCCTCCTCCACACATCCCAACATCCCCTCTTGCTACACTATATATATGCATATGGGGTTTGTAGATTTGTGAGGCATGTGTGCATGGGTACTTGTGTGATGCATGTTTTGTGTGGCCGGCGGGCTTCGGCGCGGTGTGTATGGATGTTTTGTAGGTGAAGATGGTCCCACGAGCGGTGTGCGATGGTGAGAGATGATGTTCCTTCGCTTTGTGTTGTGCTTGAATACATGTTGCTTGTGGAGTGAGGTTGTGTTGTGCTTGAATGCATGTTGCCGGCGACGGGTGCATGGAGGTTTGCCGAAATATTGATTCACGTCCATTTCGGCAAATTTCTGCACTAGCCATACGTCCTATTTTTAGGATAGGTCATGCCGAAATTTCCCGGGCGATCATGCGCATGCATGTATGTGTGCGCGTCGTGTGTGTGCATGGTTCTAACATACTCTCTTTAATTTGGTCTATGTTCGCGCGCAGGCGACCATGGTCATCCATATGAGCGAACGTTGGGTGGTTAGATACAAGGCTGACGCGGTAACCGACATGGTTCGGAACAACATGACCAAGATAAGATGTCCGTACCGAACGTGCAAACACCTGAAGTGGATCAACCCTGATTCTGGACAACTGAAGTCTCACATGTTGACGTGCGGTTTCATGCATGGCTTCTTAGTGAATGAGGAGCCGTCGATACATGGCAGTGGCCATGATGAAGAAGAGGCCGGGGGCGGGGGAGAAGACGAAGGGTCTCCTGGACATGGTCATCATGACGAAGGAGATCATCATGAAGGAGACGATGCCGGAGCAGATGGTGGTGGTGGCGGTGGAGAAGACGGGAGCACGGACACGCTGCTAACTTCGGCCTTGCGGGACCCTCATCTTCAAGAAATACTCCTCAAGCAGACGGCCAACACGAGAGCTGCAGCTAGAGAGAAAGCCAAGATGACACAGATGGAGGTAGACGGGAGGACTCCATTGTATCCTGGGTGCCGGCCCGAGGATACACGCTTGAGTGTAACGCTGAAGGCTCTGGAGATGAAGGCGGAGCACAAATGGACCGACACTAGCTTTAACGCTCACATGAAATTCTGGCATGCTCGTCTTCCCAAGGACAACACATTGCCAACAAGTATCGAGGAGGCGAGGAAAGTAGTTTGCCCACTAGACCTACCATACGTGAAGTACCACGCATGCATCAATGACTGCGCACTTTACCGGAACGAGTACAAGGATAAAACCACATGCCCGGTGTGCGGCCAGGGACGGTACAAGAGAGGTAACAAGAAAATTCCTCGAAATGTGGTGTGGTACTTTCCTATCACTTCCCGTCTGCAGCGGTATTTCGTAGACCCTAAGGAAGCGGAGCTTATGCAATGGCACGCGAAGAGGGAGAAGCCGGAAGATGATCCGGAGAAGGGCAAGATCCTGACACACCCCGCGAATGCTAGCTAGTGGAATGCGCTGGACATCGAATTCCAAGATGAGTTCGGGCTCGATCCAAGGAACATTAGACTAGGCATGAGCACCGACCGACTCAATCCCTTTGGCAACCAGAGTAGCACGCATAGCACCTGGCCCGTTTTTGTATGGCCGTACAACCTCCCACCCTGGTTGTGCACGAAGCAGAGGTACGTACACATGAGTATCCTTATCTAGGGGCCAAAACAACCGGGTGTCGACATGCATCTGTATCTCGGGATCCTGAAAGAGGAGTTAGCGACGCTGTGGGAGACGCCGGCACGTACGTGGGATGCCTACACTGGAGATTATTTCGACCTTAGAGCTGCGTTGCTCACGATGGTGCAGGACTATCCTGGTTACGGATATGTAGCGTGTCAGGTGAACCACGGATTCTATGCATGTCACAGGTGCATGGAGAAGACCCCGCATCTGCAGCTGCCGAGGGATCCTGGGTCTTCGAAAACCGTGTTCCAAAGGACTCGAATGTGGCTCTGCAAGAATCACCCGGGGAGAAAACGTGGAGACCTGTTCAATGGCAAAGACGAGCTCGAAAATGCCCCACGTCGACTGTTAAGCGGCGAAGAAATCAAGGAGCTTCTGGACAATTGGGAAGAGTGCCCTGCGCCAGGAAAGAAGCGGCCGAGGGAACAGCCATCACCGCTGCATGGAGTATGGAAGGCGAGGTCCGTTTTCTGGGACCTTCCTTACTGGAAGGTCCTCCACACTCCCCAGAGCCTCGATATGATGCACATCACGAAGAACATTACCGAGAGCCTGCTCGGCACTCTGATGAACATGCCGGATAGGACCAAGGATGGGCCGAAAGCAAGAAGCGACCTAAAATTGCTTGGAATTAAGAAGGAACTTCAGTACCCCGATAGTGATGATGCCGACGATGACGATGAACAGACGGAAGGGACCCAGGGTCACCGCAAAAGGGCTAAGAAGAATGAGGTGGTGCTTAAAGCTGCATCCTTCACTCTAAGCGAGGAGGAGCTCGAGAGGTTTTTCCGTCGCCTCCTAGGAGTCAAGGTTCCGCATGGCTACTCTGGGAAGATAAGAAGATATCTGGACGTAGCGAAGAAGAGGTTCAGTGGGATGAAGTCTCATGACTGTCACGTGCTGATGACGCAGATACTCCCCGTTGCGATCCGAGGGATAATGGACGAGCACGTCCGTGAGACGCTATTTGGCCTCTGCAACTTCTTCGATGTCATATCTAGGAAGTCTATCGGCGTGAAGCAGCTCGGCAAGCTACAGGAAGAGATCGTCGAGATACTATGCGAGCTTGAGATTTACTTCCCTCCCGCGTTCTTCGACATCATGGTGCATCTGCTTGTCCATGTCGTGGATGACATCATCCATCTCGGGACGGCGTTCCTGCACAACATGATGCCATTCGAAAGGCTAAACGGTGTCATCAAAGGATTCGTTCGCAACAGGTCCCGTCCAGATGGAAGCATAGCCAAGGGCTTTCTGACCTACGAGTGCATCTCCTTCTGCCAGAACTACCTAAGCACCGAGAACCAGGATGTCGGTCTGCCCACTAGGAAGCACCTCGGGAGGCTCGCTGGATTTGGTCACCGCGAGGGCTACCGCGCACTCCACGTCGGCATCGAACTCGAACACGCCGACTTTGATAGGGCAAACTGAGTCGCGCTACAACACATACAGTTGGTCGGCCCCTGGGTGGATGAGCACAAAACCTTAATCGAGCAAAAGCTCGCCAACATGGGTAAGCCGAGGAAGAAGGGAGACGTAACCAGAGAGCACAACGTCAGCTTCACGGAGTGGTTCAAGAAAAGGCTACTGGAAAGTCCCATGCCGACGCCTTATACTGAAGATCAGAAACTCATATTCTCACTCTCACAGGGGCCCGGGTGCAACGTTAGGACCTATCAGACGTACGACATCAATGGCTACAGATTCTACACCGAGGAGAAGGACAAGAATAGCGAATACCAAAACTCAGGAGTAACTATGCTATCATACGCTGATGACGAGACTGATGTCAAGGAAAGATTCTACAGAAGGATCGAGGAGATATGGGAACTCGACTACTGCGGAGTGACGGTGCCGATGTTTCATGTCAGATGGGCCAAGAGCGTCGAAAAAGATGGCCGGGTTTTCACCACCATGGTTATACCTGATGCCAAATCGAAGAACGCCTCCACGAAAAATGAGCCATGGGTGCTCGCTAGCCAAGGTGACCAATGCTTCTTCATTACCGACCTGACAAAGCCAAGCCGTGTTGTCATGAGGAGGGGCAAGAGGAGCATCATCAGAATGGAAGGACCCGCCAACAAGCAAGACATCGACAAGAATAGCGATCCCAAGATCGAAGAGGAATTCGACAAGTACTTCGACAAGCCAACTACTTATGCTAAAGTAAGAAGGAATACCACCCTACCGGCTAAAGGTTGCCCATACACGAGAAGAAATCTCAAGGTGGCCAGCCTAAAGTAGTCTACCGCGAAGAAGAAGGGCAAGAAAGTTGTTGTGAAGAGACACTAGCTACCTCGGAGCCGACTTAGCGGTTTTTGACGCCTTTTTTTGTACTAATTAATGCACATGTGTGCTCGCGCGCCTGCATATATGTATTACTTTGACAAACTAATGTATGCGGATAATATTGAGACAAATATATTAAGGCAAATATATTAATTCTTGTTTTTAATAGGCAAATATATTAGTTCTTGCTTTTAATATATTATTACCATCCATAAAATATTTTTAATAGGCAAATATATTAGTTCTTGCTTTTAATATATTATTACCATCCTTAAAATATTTTCTAAAAAGTCAAAAAAAAAATGTGGCTGTGCGAGGAATCGAACCTGGCCTCCCATGTTTAGAACAGAGAGGATCAACCAATGTGGTAAGCTTCGTTTTCTATCAAACAACAGCGCAGCACGCGTTTTGTACTATCCCCAAAAATTCTGTGGCGCATATCTGAACAGATGCGCCACAGAATTCTGTTACTTAGAACTAATATCGCCGCGCCGCCTAGAACCCTAGCACGCCTCAGATTTCCCCATATCGCCTCGCTGCACCGCACCGCACTTGCCCCGCCGTGCCGCCGCGCCGCACCCGCCTTGCCTCATCGTGGCCTCGCAGAGCACCAAGAGGAGGAGGCCCGCTCCAGCGTCCAGGACCACCGCCACCACCACCCCGCAGAGCACCAGGAGGAGGAGGCCCGCTCCGACGTCCAGGACCACCGCCACCACCACCCCGCAGAACACCAGGAGGAGGAGGCCCGCTCCGGCGTCCAGGACCACCGCCAGCACCACCCCGCGGGTGACCCCCTCCCGTCCTAATTCCCTGCCCCCTTCCTTCATCTATTTATCTGTTTGATTCTGAATCTATTAATTAACATCTATTTATCTATGAAAATATACTGAATAAAATAACACTGTTAATTAACTGAAATAACACTATTTTGTTGATGCTCTGTGACAAGTAGGAAATAATAGTACTTGGTTTCTATTGCAAGTGACAAGGGGAAACAATCGTGAACAAGGGAAAATTTGATAGGCAAAGATGGAATACTTTCCACCTTTTAAAGTTATGTCTCTAGGTTACTTACAATCTATGCAAGCATTAATATTTAACTGGAACTGAAAATCTGGATTATTTAAGAGAAGGGAAAATACTAACAGAACAAACACCTGCTGATGATATAAGATAGATGTCTTAAGAAACTTTTCATATGCATGGCCTGCCTCTTAGTGTAAGGCTTCAAGGTGGTTTTAAATTTCTCGACATGTGCTTTACTGGCCTTAGCAACTTGATTAATATAAGTTTTGGACAATTTCTTGGCTTCCTCAAAATATATAACCGAATGACATAGATAAATAATTTAGTAGTAGTGTTCAGTACCAATAACAGAAAACTATAACCCAAGTGTAAAAGGCATGTTGTCCCTCAAATTGCTTTACAAGCATGATCTAGTCTACCTAGAAATAAAGACCATTTGCACATAAGGTTCGGTGCTTGTTTTCTGTGCTGCTGGACCACTTTAATTTCCCACTTGTGCCACTCACAGGGAATAACACTGTTAATTAACTGCTACTGTTTTTGCACTATTTTGGTCCAGTTTTAAATCTGGAATGAAATCTAGAAATGCTGGAGCACTATTTGTGCCTTTTCTGTGCTGCTGGACCACTTTAATTTTAGTGATGTTTATATGGTGTTGGAGCACCATATGTGGCTGTGGAGCACAATTTGTGTTTGTTTGTATGTGAAATGTTTGCAGGGAAATCACCCGAGCTGCCCATTTCTCTTGAAATGTTGATTTCGATCCATTTCGGTCGAGAAATGGGGCTCATATGTCAAAAAATTAGCGAAGGTCATGCCGAATTTTTCGGTCGACACTTAGTAATTTTTTGACATATGAGCCCCATTTGTCGATCGAACTAGAAGTGAATTGACACTTCGGGAGAAATGGACAGCTCATTTTAAATATTGTCAACAATAATTAATACTAACTTCCTTATTTTAATTTGTTTAGAAGTGTGCAAACATGTCGGCCGCCGATGGGGCCGACACTTCTAAGGCCGCAATGAGCGTCAAAGACCAAGCCAGAGCGACGAACCTCACTTTCTGGGAGGCGGCAACGTAGCACGAGGCGGCGGAGTCTCAGCATGAGGACGTGGCAGCTACTGTGGGCCATCATGGGGATGATGAGCAAGAGGGGGACGAGGACTACCGGATAGATGAAGCCGAGGAGGAGGATGCAACCACCTCCGATGGTGGAGGCCGCACGACCGATGGCGGAGGCCGCACGACCGATGGCGGGGACCACACGGATGGCGGTAGCAGCAACCCGTCTGTTAAGAAGAATAAGAAGCCGAGGAAGGATCGGAAGCCGCAAAAGCTCGTTGACACCACCGATGAGATCACTCTGGTCTCGGAAAGTGGCCTTCCATTGGAGCCTCCGGATGTTGCCGCCAGGTACGGCATGCAACTCGGGTGCATCATCTAGGAAAGCATGTCGATCAACACGAAGCACCTGAGAAGTGAAGCGAATGAGCGGTTGGTGGCAAACTGCCTTAAGAAGCTTCACCGACGGTACAAGTTCCCAGCACCGTATACCGACAAACTGGAAAAATCCAATAAGGTGAACAGGTTAGCCATCACGAAGATGGCCAATGCCTTGAGCAGCTGGAGAACCTGGGTGAAGAACAAGATCGTGAAAAAGGAAAGCTGGGAGAAGATCAAGAAGGGTGAGCCCATGATCGACGAAGACGAGTTCAAGATATTCAAGGCGGAGATGGAGACTGACAAAGCGAAGGCATGGATGAAGTGGGGTCAGGAAATGCGGGAACAGAACATAGGTAACCACCGATGTGGAAGCGGCGGTTATAGGGGAAAGAAGGCCATATGGGCAAGGGAGGACGCCGAGGTTGTCTCGGGAAAGAAAACCTATTTTTAAAAATCACGGACGAGCAGACCCGGAACTTTGTCCGGGCCCGCTACTATCTGGACAAGGATTCCAAGGAATTCGTCACCGATGATGACGATGTGAGGAAGTTTGAGAGTAAGCTGGTAAGGAATTTACCAGCGGTCCATTTGCTTTCATTTTGAATAATGAAGGCAAGGTCCTAAATGGGTTCACCTTTCCTTATATGTAGGACGCTGAAATCAAGGCTACACGTGAGGCGCCAGACTCGTCGTCCCAGGGCTCGACGGAGCCGTGGGACACGATTTTCAACAGGGCGGCCAACGCCTTCAAGGGGAGGCCACAGTCCGAGCCGCCCATGTCATTTGGCCGTATCTCTGGCTTTGGTACGAGCACAAAGTTCCGCGAGTACTATAGCGAGGAAGCCAAGAAGAGAAAGGAGAGGCAGACCCAGTCGGCGACTCAGGATCAAGCCGAGAAGGAAGAGCTGAAGCGAAAGATCGCGCATCTAGAGGCCAGTAAGGTGGACCAGGACGAGGTGAACACGATAGTGCAGCAGAAGATCCTCGAGATGCTACCCCCTCGGCTAATGGAGGGGATAGCAAAATGGAATGCGGATGGTCAGGTGGGGCTGATACAAGTGCCCAGCGCTGGAGGCAGCACCTCGAGCCACCAAGTGTCGCCAGACATGGTTACCCCGCCGCCCTCCATCCCCACGGCGCAGCCGATGGAGTTGGATGCGCCGGAGCTGCCCCCTCCTGCCGAGACTACCAACGCGCAGCAGCCGGTGGCGGCGGTGCTTCCTAATGCACCCGAGACGGAGAATAAGAAGGATCAGCCACCGGCCGCCTGTGTCTCGACATTAGCCGAGCTCGGCGCCCTCAACAAGGTAAAATAAGTAGTTAGTCAGCGTGCTCTACTTAATGCCTTTGATTGGCTGCCATCTCATGATGCATATCTGTATGCCTCAGGACACTCCGTGCGTTCTCCTGCACAAGGTGCCCGGCGGCGAGTTGAAGGATGTTGCCACGGCAAGCTAATACAACCGGCGAACCGCACGATGCACTGCAAGCCCATGGACGATGCCGTGATGCGCATCGAGTTGGGTCGGGTGTTGGGCGGGTGCGAAGACATGGACCCTCCCATGCAACCTCCGGGAGCCGACGAGTACCTGACCCTAGAAGGTTGCCATGGCTATCCCATGATTTGGCCAAAGACCCAGATTCGTATTGGGTCTCGCTCCACCGGTGCCACCTCGGTCGTTCGGCCACCAAGGACGAAGCCTCCTGTTGCACCGGTCGTCGTCGCCGCCACCACAAGCCGTCACCAGAGACTCTTGGGAGCGTCTGCACCGGCGCCACAAGCAGCCAAGGGCGTGGTTGCTCCTCGACCGCCATCGCCCCCGCCTAAAGGCAAGGTCGTGGCACCGCAACAGCCATCGCCACCACCCCAGGATGACATGGACATGGTGGCCTTCGATGCCAACATCGAGGTGGATGATGATGATGCACCGGTCGACGTCAATGCCTTCGTCAACACCGGCGCCAACAAAGGACCGTTCATGCCTCCTCTCGTTGAAGAACCATCATTCCGCGATCAAGCTAGCCATCCGAAGAAGCGCCTGGTCTTCCGTGGGTTTTCAGAGACGCCCGCCGCCGAGACACAACCTCCATCGGCCGGAATCATTTTCAGCCCTGACACACTCCGCAGGACGGCCGTTGACAGGTTAGCATCGCCAGTGGAGGCTGCTGATGCAAAGAGGAAGAGGGTGAGGAAGAGGCTGAACAGGAACAAGGACAAGGTTGCAAGCCAGCCCGCTCCGATCCGTTACCGGGACGATGTTGTACCACCCCGCGAGGATGGCTTGACCAGAGTGCATGATGCTGGTCAGCCCATACTGCCTCCGGAACTGCGCCGCCTGGCTTCGGGAGCTATGATGAGTTGGCATGAAGGTGTCCTGACACTAGAGGGCCTCCTTCTCAAGGACAAGGACCCGAGTTACCCGGTGTTCACCGCCAAGATGCCGGAGGACGTGGGATTCATCACCGATGCCCCCGTGGATGTGTTCTTCATAGCCTACGAGGACATCTTCAAGCTGTTCCACTCGAGACGGCTGGACTATAACTTGGTCCGCCTATTCGCGCTCAATCTAGCGATGAAGGTCAAGAGAGAGGACACCCCGTTCGTCGCAATAGCGGATCCCTACTACATGCGGGATAGCCAGCTGGAAGAAGGAACAAGGACCCGGGCCCGGGCAAAGTCCTACCTTCAGAAGCTATTGATGGACAACAAGAGGAAGGACAACATCCTTGTGCCTTTCTTTCCCGAGTAAGTGTACACATCCTCCTACCATCGTCGTAACACATAAGTATTTCTTTCCATTGCTCTTTTCCAACATCCCGTTCCACATTGTCTGTTGTGCAGAGATAAGTATTGCACGCTCATCGTCCTCTCCACGAGGTATTCGCTTGCCACCTACTTCGACTCGGGGAGTGCGAGGAGGAAGAACTACGCCAGAGTAAGGAGCGTTTTGGATGATGCTATTGAGGGCTATGCCAATCAGGGAGGACCCTTCAACTATAAGGGGGAGGCTTACAGGGACGATGGCCGACACAAGTTCAAGCATGTGTTCGAGTTCCCCTGTGTCAAGCAGCCGTCTGACAGTGTGAAGGAGGCCTTCTACGTTTGCCATCACCTCAAAGGGTTTGTCCGGGATTGCGAGATGCTAACACTGCCATCTTCTCTCCAAGGATGGGCCCAAAAGTTGCATGGGATCAGTGACCCCGATCTCAGGGAAGACTTCCATGATACGCAGGTGAAGCTTTCACATATCATCATGGAACAGGTCAACACACATGGTGGGCTCTTACACCAGCCCAGGTCATTCACCAAGAGGGAGATTGAAGCCCGCCTCAAGGCGCAGGGTGACTTCAGGACGTGGACGACAAAAGACAGGTACAAGCCGTTCCCGGCGCCCTGCGAGGAGAAGGCTACTTGACCGAGAGAGCGTGTGTATCGGTGGACATGTAGTGTGTGTCGAAAAACATAACTTGCCTAGCTTGAAACCGTCGTTGTTATTGTGTCGGACATGTTGCCGTGTTTCTTTCATTGTCATCGACGCATTGTTTTAAGTTTATGAATGCCTAGCTCTAATATTTGTCAACATATATATTTTCATGATGTCCTAATATGCCTTGTCAATAGAGATGCCGACGTACGTTGTGTACAAGGGTCGGGTTCCAGGTGTCTACGAGGAGTGGGTGGACTGCCACCAACAAGTGGACAAGTTCAGCGGCAACAGCTACAAGGGATACGTGACTAGAGAGGAGGCGATGGCCAAGTGGAGGAGACACGTGTGGAAGAAGAACCGGCCGAAGATCTTGGTGCCGCTCCTCCTCGTGACATCATGATTCGTGTACTACATTCTGTCCTAAGGTATAGGCGGTGACAACATTCGTAGTTGTAAGTTATGTGAGTGAGATGAACACTTGTGAAATATACTTGTACACTTATTCGGTTCTAAGTGATGTGATTGATGAACACTTGTGAACATTCGTGCTTGTTGATGTATTATATGTGAACTAGAACATTTGTACTGCTGTGTGCAGCTTTTCTGTGAATTTCTGTTAATTTTTGTGTATTTCCTGTAATATAGCTGTTATATACTGTATTTGTACCAGATTCTGAAAATTTCAAAATTCTGAAAAAGGATTCGTGGCATATAGCTATATGCATACACGTATATACCATATAGATTCTGTCGCGCATATAGCTATATGCGCCACAGAATCTAGGACATAATTCTGTGGCGCATATAGCTATATGCGCCATAGAATTTGGAGAATTCTGTGGCGCATATGCATATGCGCCACAGAAATGTAATTTTAGTGGTGACAATTTAGTGGCGACTGCTAGATGCGCCACAGAAAGTTGTTTTGGTGCGCCACTGATAACGTTTTTCCTAGTAGTGGAAGTTGAGCAAGAGAACAACTCGCGTAGACACACACCGCTTCACGTTTCTATATGATTCCGAGGTCCTGACCTCCGAATTGATCCAGTGTGTTTTCACGAGCGACCCGGCCCGGTGCGGAATTAATTCCAATTTCTGTGTGTTGATTTGTAGCCCACCCAAACGCCGGAATTCAAGGTCTCAATTCCAATTCTTTGATTCCTGGCCCAATTCAGTGCAACCAAACACAGTGTAATGTTAATATGATCCAACTCCATCTACGATTCAACTTTCCTTTTGGATCATTCTCAAGACTTGGTTCAATATATAGTCTCTTCCACCCTTCGGGTCTACTAAAGTTCACTATCTCTTTCTTAATCCATTTTTCTTTAGGTTGGGCTGGTTAAATACTACTGGTCTCGCTAGAACTACTCTTGTCTATCCACACATCTGTGGATACCCAATATGAATTCTTGCGTTGGTTGGTGATGAGGGTTTAACTCATCAATGCCCATTGTTATGGACTTGGGTTTTGGAGAAGGAGGGAGCACTGTAGGCATCATTCGGCTAGCAAACAAGCACACAAGGACGCAAGGTTTACCCAGGTTCAGGCCTCGTAGAGGTCCCTACTCCAACTTGTCTGCTCTTGGAATTAACGAAGGAATCGAAGATTACAGGGGCACGCAGATCCAATCTGGCGAGAGTTGTGGAAACTAGGGTTGTGTGTGTCCTCCTCGTCGCCCCCTCCTAGCCTTTATATAGATAGGCCAGGTCTCGGGTAGCAGGTCAAGTCGGTTATAGATTAGAGTTTGCCCTTTAAACTTTCTATCTTTAAGCTTCTTTTTGTCTCGCAAGTAATCGAGAGTCCGTGGGCCACTCAAAGTCTTCATTCGTGCCAACGCCGTGGGCTTCCACCGTATCTGGACTGTATACACTAAACTCGAGTACCTGCAGGACATACCCATGTGTAGCATCCCAATTGTCTAACAATGGTAATGCTACATGGTTTTATAATATAATGGCTACTTCCTATATACAATTGTTGCATCATAATTATATCATGCTCATGTCATCATGCCACCTTGCATTTGGGCATCATATAAAACCCTTCTTATTTTGGTTCTTCTCTCATATGCATTATTAACTGTATTTGCCTCTTGATATTGTATTTGGTTATTGATATATTGTTTAAATGCCCAAGTTGAGTTGGGGGCATATCTTTTATTCAACTCCATCACCTTTCTTTGTCACCACCTTATACTTCCACCATTCCAATAACCCATGAGCTTGTAATTCTTTTTCCTTTGATATTTATTCTAGCTCATGTGGGTGGGGTGGATCTAACTCTATAAATTCTTTTGCTTAGCTTTATTCCACTTCTTGGGAATGCATAAGAATAATGCCATATCATCATTATTGTTTTCACAAGGATAATACATGGCATTTATTATTTTGCATGGGCCATGCAAGAGTACCACCACCTTTATCCATTTGTTTTCCTCTTGGGTTTAATGGTTCTTTTCTTTGTGGGTCATCTACATCCTCTCTCCACCATCTCCATGTTCTCCTCAACACCTTTTCTTTTATTTATCTTCATGCATGACTCAAATGAGACATTTTTTTCCCTAAACCTCTTTCTCTCTCTTTGCTTGGGTTCACCTCCATTCCATCTCGTGCTCAATCCAAGCCCTCTCCTCACTCCATAGCTATCTCTGTTCTATTAACCAATTTGCAAAAACTTCCAAAAAGGGGTATTTCCTGGGTTTGTTTAAACCTGCAACAAAACAAAAACAAATCAAAACAGTTATTTAAAAAAAATAAAAAGAGATAAAGAGAGGAGCAGCTTACCTATCAGCCGCAGCCCAGCAGCCTTACCTGTTTGCAGCCCTGTTTCTCTTCCTCCCCGTTTGACGCCGTTCGGCCGCGCTCTCGCGGCAGCAGACGGAAAGCAGCAGCGGGCAGGTGGCCATTCCCCCCGCCATCTGCCGCGCCAGCTCGCGCCTTCTGCACGCCAGCTCCTCGCCTTATCCTCTCGTGTTGCCTGCCGAACCCTAGCTGCCTTCCTCGTTTCCCTCTCCCCTTCTGCACCGAACCACGCCGCCGCCAGTCAGAGATCCGCACCGTCGGTGCCATCCAAGCTGGTGTCCGCGGGAATCAAACGAGGTGAGCGCCCCGCTCGCTCCTCTTCCGCTTCCTCCCCTCCGCGTGGCTGCGCCGCCCGTAATTGGCCCCGCCGGTGAGCTGCCCCACCATCGTGCAGACTTAGGACGGCATTTTCCCCTCTGTTCCCGCGACGCCCCGTCCTGTACAGCCTGCCGCCGACGAATGCCCTGAACGAGATCTGTAGCCGGAGCTTCCCTCTGTACTTTTCACTTTTGCGGCAAGTGCGATCTCGCCGTGGTTGCGTCGCCATCCTCGCCGGAAATCCTCGCCGTCGTCAGTTGTCGTCGTGATTCAGAGAGAGGTCCCCAGTTTCAGTTCAGAGCTCGAGCGGCGTTTTTCCAAAAAGAACCCCCTCACCTTTTGTCGACCACGCCTAGGTCCTTCGCAGCCCAGCGCCCCACCTGTCAGCCGCCTGGCAAACTTGCAGAAAATCCCCCAGCTTCCCAGACCCTCAACCCGCACTCCCCTCGCTGCGCCACGTGGTTCACCCATGCCCCCTCGCTGTCACGTGGGACCTGCTTCACCGTCGGGCCCGCATGTCAACCGCCTGGGCTAGCTAAGGCCAAGGTGAGAGAAGTTTTCCGAGCGCGTATGTCCCGCCAGTGGCTGGCCCACCGTCAGTGGCTTGGGCTAAGTTTCGCTGAGTGTAAAAAGTTTTCCTGTTTTTCTGTTTAATAAAAACAATTTCAGTAAATGCTTAAATACAAATTCAAATCTGTTTTTAAATAACTTTTAAATTATAAATCCAAATAATATAAATGATATATGTTTTTGAATCAGAAAAATGTGAGGAATTCAAATATGCCATTCAAAATATTGTTTGAGCACTTCAAAATTTCGAGATAATTAAAATTACAATAAAATGTCGTTTATCTTAATTAATTAATAACTTTAATTTTATAACTCCAAATTTGACAAATAATATGTCTAAATCGATCAGCGCGACGAGCCCGTTCTTTCTATGCATTCCATGTTTTGAATTGCAGCATGCATCATATAAATATAAAGTATACAGCAACTTATTTGAGTATAAAATGTGACTAAAACTCAATAAAATGTTTTATTCTTGTACTCCACACCTCACCCATGCCATGCTACATTATTGCCATGCAAATTGTGCATCATTCATCATGGCATGATTGTTCGCTTGTCACATTATAATTCATATGCTTGTGCACTCTATTTATGTTGGCCCTTGTTTGTTTGGTTCTTCTTCGAATAGACGCCGAAAGGTGGGATATATCAGAATCCTGTGAGCACTACCCAGATCCTTCTCTCGCTTCAACTGAGCTGCCAGGCAAGCACTACCACATGCTTGCATACATATAGTACCTATTGCCTCTATCTTATTCTTGCATCATTGAGTCGCGATTGCATTAAACCGAATCCCAAGTACTGCATAGCCTTTACTTTTAAACCCCACCGAAGCTTGTTCCTCCATCCCATGAGCCATTACTACAGGAGTTGTTTGAGCCATGCGGGTCATAGAACAGCATGTGTAGGGTTTTTGAGAGTCTAATGGATAACGAGGTACCTAAAAAATTTAATCTGAGTAGTAATGGGATAACTAATAAAAGTGGCACCGGTGAGCAATATCTGCTATTTGGTTCTTCATGCTCACTTGTGTCCCGTAGGACCCCGAGTACTTGATTCCTGTTTCTTGACTATTCGCACTATCCACATCCGGGAGGTCTTATGGACCCCCCTGAGCCAGAGCTTGATTCATTCTTATTTCTTGGGGCCACAAAGTAGTTTGGGGCTTTATTACTATCCTGTACTTATGCCATGCTTTACTGCTTTATTTAAGATTGTGCGAGGAGCACCTGTACTATTTTGGATGCGGAGTGTTTTCGCGGTATCGACAAGCCCAGTCACACTTTCGGGTTCCCAGTCGTTTACAGCCATTGACGCAAACCTTGGGTCCATCTCGGAGCCGGCCAACTTCGTTGCGGGTAGCTTAATGGGGTGGCCCCCTGAAACATTTCTGAATCCTGTGATCGCTTTGTCGTGAATGCCTCGTTGGGTTTTGATTTGGTTTTTCCGAGGTTGATCGAGTGTGTGTTGCTATTTGTGCACCCCTGCAGGGTAAATCTTTCTGAAAGCCGTGTCCGCGGTTATGGACGACTTGGAGCACAGTTTCTCGATCATAGACAAGTATAACTAAAGTACCGCTTTTAATTTGACTAAGTACCTGACTAGTAAATAGTGCAACACTCATGGAATGGTTAATAAAACTGCCAACGGATGGGGGGTTGTTCGTCCGCTTCCTCGTTGGTAAGCGAGGAGGAGGATGGATCTGTTAATATTACTGTTATAACTGTTGTTCTTAATTAACGGACATCCGTCTATCTTTAGTTAGGCAGATGGTTAGCGAGTATATATAGAATTGTTAGGTGTTATCTTTTGCTGCAATTGCGTCACCCCAGGTTGTGTCCCCTTTAGAGGCATAAAGACTTGCTGAGTACCCTTAGGGTCTCACACGATAAATTGTTTGATTCAGATGAACAGGTATACTTACAAGATGGATACTAGGTGGAGGAGACGGACGATGTTGGCAACGATCACTCGGTGTAGAGATTCCGGGAACGGGGATCCATGAGATCTGTGGGCAGGATGTGTTTATTTATGGGGCATCTTATGCCGATTTGCTTCTTATCCGTACTCGGATCTTGTTTTCCGCTTCCGCCTGATACTCTGATGTTTGATGTATGAGGAGATATCCTAAACTATTATATCTATCTAGGATATTTGGATCTTGCCATATGGCGTTGCAATATTTCTATTTCTTTTAGATGGAATGGCTCTGAGGACTGTTGTATGTGGCTTGCATACATACTCATTTGTGTATGTAGTTGATCCTTCACGCCGACACGCCGCTCGTTCTTGTCCTAATGTTTGGAAATGGTTAGGACGGCCGAAAGGTCTACCTGTGAGTGGCATTTGGCCCCACCGTACTATTTTAACCATTTCCGCTCATCCAGGCTTATAACTAAGAGCGTAATTCACCGAGGTAGTTACACCATGTCAGTAGCCCCTGAGTGTCCAGTGGAATCGTAGATTCGACTTGAGACTTTATGAAGCCTTTCGAGTGCATGACTGAGTATTCTTTTGAGTGTTATGTTTATGTCATAGGGATTGTTGATATGCGTGCCTGATTTAACCGATGTATCGGTATCAGTTAACTGCCTTAGGGCAAAACAACGCAATCTACTCAAACTCGAGTCCTGAGACTCGAATTTGGAAAAGTGCTGGTGTAATTCGACTCAAGTCGCAGAGGTCTTACAGGAGTCGAATTCTAGTATATGGGTGTGAGCACTCGACGCGTCTGTCAAGGCATGTTCATCGTACCTGTAGGCACGGGTATATTTCTAGTAGTGCGCAGCAAATGTGTTGACAGGCCGTATTCAGGTCTTATCTTCATGCTGCAAACGCGGCATCCGATTTTTTTTGTCATCACGGAGATAATTCGGGTGGCCCAGGAGATGCAGTCTCTTTGTAGGGAAAAATATGAGGTGGTGTCGCCATAGACTTTGAGTGTGGGTGTTATCAACACATAGTACGATGTATAAATAATCATAGGGTGTGCGACCAGCGCTCCCTATGGGAGTAGCCCCCGAGTGCCTGGTTGAGTTGAAGACTCAGGCAGAGACTAAAAATTTGCGACTGCTGTCATCTTTTGTTTGCTTGTTTCAGTCGAATTTGCTTCCGGCGCTCCCTATGAGAGTAACCCATGATCCATAATAGAATTGTAGATTTGAGTGGTTGGGTATGTTTTTGAATGTCTATATTCCTGCATAAAAAGAAAAGCGTAGGGTGCACGACCAGCGTTTCCTATGGGAGTAGCCCCCGAGTGTTTGGTGGAGTGGAAGACTCGAGCAAGGACTAAAGTAGTCAAAGTCTTGTAGTGCTCATCGTGATGACATCAGTGCTGACAATGTGATGACCTCAGTTGCCCGCGTGAGCGGCTTTGACGGGACGTGACAATCGGTGGGTCCCATTTTCTGACTTTGATTTGACCGGGCGTGCGTAATCTTTCATTTTAACTGCGCCTCCTCGATTTCCGTGCGTAATGGAGATAGTGGAGGACGGTTCATGTTTTGGCCTCTCCATGTGTCGACCGCGATGTGCGCCACATGTCCAATAGGGTTTCTGCTGGCCGTTGGATTGCATCCATAAGGGGGTTAAGTAGCAGTGGACCAAAACTTTAATCCAAGCTTATCAAGATCTAAATCATCAAAATTAGGGTTAACAAAAACTTTTCCAAATTAAAAAATAAAGCATTCATGTGTATGAGCATTTAAATTAGGAATTGATTTGAATTGTCATGGTTCTGTGGTCCATTGCTTGTAAAATGTTTCTTAAGTGAAAGAAACATCATCTAAGTCATTCCCAAACTTTTCCCAAAGAAAAATAACTCAAAATGAATATTTGAAGTGAATGGTCATTTTGGCCATTTTAGTCAACTACACTACTTTGAGTGTTCCTAGCACTCATTGCTCAACAGATATAATTCTAGATCTTTACACCCCTTGCTAGTACACATAATGAGGTAAAAGGCCCAACTTGTGATCTGCAAAAATCTTTCACATGCTAATTTTAAATGACAGTTTAAAATTGAATTAACTACATATGCATAGATCACCTCTATTTCAAAAACCATCAAATTGAGCTCCACTTTCAAAACACTTGCAACCAGAGACTACCTAGTACCAGTGGAGAACACTCAAAAATTTTGAAACCAAAATTCAAATTTTGTTCTCTTGCGGCCATTTCATCAAACAGGTGGCAGGCACAAATCTGGCCAAATTCAAAACACTATAGTGTGCAGTGATCTTGGTCACCATTTGGGCCTAACTCGGTCCTCTTGTCCCCCCAGCGAAAACCCCGGCCCTAGCTCTCTCTCCCTCTCCCCTAGCTGCTCCAGTGCCAAGCCGCCTGACGCCATGCGCCAGGTCGACCATGGACAGCTCGCTCCAGCCCATCCCGCGCTCTCCTTCGCCCGCTGGCAGACATGCGCCATCACACCACACCGCCTCGACCAGCCCCCAACCAAAATCGAGCGGAGGACAAGCCCCACTTGCTCGCGCCCATGCCTCTGTCCGCCATGCCGATCACCTCGGAGCGCCGCGCCCGCCAGAGCAGCACCGGCCTCGCCTAGCCCTAGCCTTGTGTGGAAGCACCTACAGTAGGCCCAGCAACCGCCCAGACATCCTCGTTCGCCGCCTCGCGACCAGGAGCCTGGAGGAACCGTGTCGAGCACCGCCGCTCGCGCTCAGTTCACCGCACGCTCCCGACCCGTAGAGCCCTCGCCTTGATGCGCCATTAAGCCCCAGAGGAACGCCAGGGGACAGAGAACCCATCGCCTCCCTCGCCCATGCCGAGAGCGCTCCGCATCATCGTCACTGATGACCTCACCGGAGCCTGCTCTGCCCTCTCGTCGACCCTATATAAAGAGACCACCCCAGCACCATTTCTCCACACTCACTCACTCCCCACCTCTCACTGAACCTCACCCATCTCTTGCCGGAGCCAATCGAGCAGCAGCTCGCCGGAATTGCACCGGAGGAGCCCGCTGTAGAGGAGGAGAAGCCCCGTCGATTGCGACCACCCCCGGAGCTTCCTCGACCGTCCCTGAGCTCGCTGTCGACCACCAGTTCTTTCGCCTGCCTCGCCATCGTCTCTGGAGCCCTGGTACGTCCCCGGTAGACCCCCACCGAGCCGCTAGGGCTCACTCTCGCCAGCAACAGGTCCGTCGTTGACGACGACCCTCAACCGTAGATCTCACTTCGAATCCTACGATCCACAGCGCGTGTACCGTCTCGTGTGTTAAGATCCACTGACAAGCGGGACCCCCTGTCAGCTGAGTCCCGCGCCGCGGAGCGCCGCTGGGCCGGCCCATGTTCGTTCCCGCGCTAGCCCAGCCGTTCAAAATTGGATTTTTCTTTTTAATTTAATTCTTAGTTCTGTCCCCTAGTTTGAAAATCAATTCAGAGAGATTTATAAATCCAAATTGCATGAAACCACTTTTGCTAGAAAGGTATTGAAAATCGCTATCCAAGCCCGTTGGATTTAAATCAATTGGAGTTATAATGAATCTATAAAAAAAATAACAATGCAGAGACTTTTCTAACTTCAAACATTTTTCAAAAATAAACTATAAATGCTTTTGAGTTGATTCCAACTCACAAAAATCACATTTGACAATATCTATCTGAATATATAAAAATATTAAGGTTTACATGCAGTGACTTTGGACTAGTACCAAAATAATGCTATATAGGCATTTCTAGTCACTTTAAATCATTAAATATTGAACTTAAACCAAAGTAATTATAATCCAACTCTTAAATCTCATTCCCACATGTTAGAATATGTGGTGATGACATGTGTCAACATGATTAAGTGGTGAATATTAAATCTTAGTTAATTTTTCAATGAGTAGAAATTACTTTTCTAAATTAAAAAAAAAGAATGAAACTAGTGAATTAAACTTGTGATGCTTGTGATGATAATAGATCATCAAATGTGTGTATTAGAATGCTAATTAGAATAGTTAAGTATTGTTTGGTAATTGTATACTCCGTATGTATTTATAGAAGATAGTACCAACCAAGCTTACGAGGAGGAGGAGTGCTACCAAGAAGAAGAAGAAGAAAACTTCAACCATTGCACCAACCAAGGCAAGCTAGCCCTATCCAAGTTAACCCTTGCAAGTTGTACTTGCAAGCCACCATTAACAGTGCAAGCTATTGTTAGCAAGCTAGAATTATGCTAGATGAATGAGCAAAGATGCCTTAGGCATGCTTTGGTCACCCCACCTTGACTATTACTACCCCAAGTATTACCTTACAAGCTTTACTTCCTTTAGTTTACACAAAGTCCCTTACTTGTTTTGAAGGTAGCATAAAAAGTATAAAACTTGACCGATTTAGCTAAGCTTTAGATGTCATTCTATGGCATGAGATTGAACCCATCATTTTTCCACCTTAGTGAACACTCTTAACTTAGTAGTTAGAGTAGATAAAAACTTGAGTCACTTTAGATGGGAACAATTGGTGAAACTGAATTGTGAAAACCTTGGAATGATGAGTCATTCTATTGAGATGTTTTGACATGTGTTGAGAAACACAAATGGTTTATGATGATCAAAATGTTGAGGCATGAGCCTTAGCCCTTTTATAAAACCGATGGTTGGATTTGGATGCGATACCATTCCAAATTTACCGTACAACCACACTACCTGAATTGGGTAAGGCTTAGCTGGAAATTTATATGCATTAGTATTAGTTCCCTCGCGGGAGAGGTTTGAGCTGAGGCTACCTCTCATGTTGTCCACCTATGCAGTGCCCAAGATGACTGATGGTCATGGTTGGGAGGCCATGCCCATAGGAGAGGTGCTTATACTAGGGTGTGTAAAGGAAAGGTTATGTTTGATTATCTGCATACTAAGTATGATGATTCAGGGTTATCCCTGACAGATGTATCGAATCTTGTGGTGAAAGTGTACCACCTCTGCAGAGTGTCAAACTATTCGAATAGCAGCGTCTGCGGTTATGGACAGTTGAAATGGCCATACTGTTTTGTTGTCAGATGTTTTCCAAATAACTTGAAGTGAATGATGAATCTTGACTTGACCACAACAGGGTTGTGTTTATGATACTAGCTTCCCAACTTAAGTGATTCTAGAACTTTATTTTATCTTTCTTTGCTTCAGAACTCAGCCTAGGTTTCAAACTTAACCTTATAATTGAACATAGAGTTTAGCACTTGACTTAGAACTATATTACTTGTTAGAGGTAGTTTGCGAGTACTTAAAGAGTACTAATGGCTTTTGTCCCTGGCTATTCTCATGGCCAGACTATGAAGGAGACTATCAAGATGATGGCCAGCAGGACGGCTATGATAACTAGGACTATCTGCCTTCGTCAGCATTGCCTGTGCCCCTAAAGATGGACCCCACCGCTATGCTTATCTTTATTTTCCGCTGCTTGTTGTATTAAAGACTGGATCATGAGATCCTTATTTGTGTAAGACCTTATGTATGGTTTGTAATGGATGATGTACTGTGATATCCAATCCGTTATGTCTCGCAAAAATGGTAATCATAGAATTGCGAGGTATGGCATAACGGGCATCTGGGATTAAAAATCCGGGTGTTGACAAGTTGGTATCGGAGCCATCTTGACCATAGGAGACCCTAGTTAGAATGGACATCCGAATAAAAACTTAGTTTCAAAACTAAAGTGAGTATTTACGAAAAACTATCTCCTCTCTTATCCTTGGGAATTCTTTCTTTCTCAAAAATTCATGTTCCTCAAAATTCTTAGATTACTACTTAAAATTTTACACACTTGATCACTTCACTAATTTCCTCATCCTTAATTCTTGTAGATGGAGACTCAGTTCAGCAAGTTTTACCAGTTGGGAAACGGAGGTCAGCTGATCTTCGAGAGGGATCTGGATTCACTGTCGGAGTTCTTGGGACGCCCACATCCGGAGTTTCTTGGAGCTCAACTTCCAGGACCCCCAGGAGGAGACCTACAGTGGCTAGTCACCGCGGATCTTAGAGGAAGCATCGAAGCGCCAACTTCTGGGAGAACTTAGTTCTCCGTGAGAGAGAACAACTGGTTAGATGGATTAGCCAGGGCAATGCATGAAGCTCTCGCACGTCTATGTGCCCTCAGTGTCAACAAGATCCAAGGAACCCGTTTTTCCCACTATGCAAGACGTGACTTCATGGGAATGCCGATGGAGATGCCAAGTCACCCAGAGTTGAGGCGTCAAGTGGAGAATCTTGACTTCTTGCTGCATGACAGACAGCAGGAACTGGACAATGCCAGGGAGTTAGCCAACCAGAACCGTGCCATTGCCGACCAGAAGGCCCAGACTTTCGCACTGCTCGTCCAGGATCGCCAGTCTCTTTGTTGCCAGCATGCCAAGAAGGATCGCACCATCGCCCGTCTTCGCAAGAAGGTGGCCGACCTCGAGAAGACCGTCAAGGAGCAGGAAGCTCAGCTTGCCGCCAAGGAAGAAGAAGATGAGGGTGAAGACATCCAGGGAGACATGGATTCTTACCTCAGCAACGATGATGACTTTCTAGAGGAAGATGTCGTGAACTTCTACACTGACGATGAGGACTCTGACTTCATCGACGATGAGTAGATGCACTAGAGCACTGTCGTAGCATGAGATGTATCGGTCCCACTGTATCGTAGCTTGCAGAATGGTTCTTCAAACCATCTGTTTTCCTTTGTTTGTTGTGATGTGTGTTGTATCGTGTGTTTGTCTGCATGAATGAAATGGAGTTAGTTGAAAAACCTGAGTCTAACTCAAAGTTTTAGCTTTGAAAAACCAAAACCATGAACCTTAGAATTTCCCTCTTACCCCTATATCTATCTCAATCTTCAGATGACCCGTGGAACCCAAGGAGGGAGCAGCTCGTCGTAGGACCCAATGCTGCAGATATTGCAGAATCTCATCGCCGACCGTGAAGCAAGCAGGGTAGAACGTCAAGCCAACTTAGCAACACTACAGCAGATCGCCCAGATGGCTCTCAACAACCAAGGGCATGGAAATCAGGATCACCATGGATCCAAACTCAAAAAATTTAGAATACCAATCCCCCAATCTTCAACCAATCTGAAAACCCATCAGATGCTGACGACTGGTTACAGACGATGGAAAACAACCTCGAAGTTGCAGGAGTTGATGAAAATGAGAAAGTTCTCTTCGCCACCCACTATCTGGCGGGAGATGCAAGAGCTTGGTGGAATAGCATCCGCAATATGAACCATGGTCAAGTGATGACATGGGAAGCATTCAAAGTCAAGTTCAGCCGCACCCACGTGCCGTAAGGTCTCATCAACAGGATGAGAGATGAATTCCGTGAATTGAAGCAAGGAAGAATGACTGTGGTAGAATACCGTGACAGATTCCTGTCACTTGCTAGATATGCACCGGATGAAATCAACACGGAGGCCAAAAAGAAGGAGAGATTCTTGAACGAGCTGCATGATGAGATGCAGACTGTCCTCGTCAACATCCGTTTTCAGGATCTCGACGAGCTAGTCGACTCTACCATTCAGATGGAAGGGAAGATTAATCAGGCAAACGACAACCGCAAACGTCATATGATGCAGCAATCAGGATCCAATAGTCACCAGAAGTACCGTCCCAACCCCTCACCAGGATATGCACCAAGGAACAACCGACCCTCAATGTCTCGCCCAAGCTACCCCAACCGTAGCGGAGGCAATGTGAAGTCCGGAGGAAACCATCCCAACTCCGGCAATGCCAACAATTTCACCCGTGCCCCTCCCAAGAGCAATAACAACAACACTGCACCCAGAACTGGCAGCAATGTTGTGCCTGTCGCAGCCAAGGACAAGTCCCAGATCACCTGTTTTGAGTGTGGAGTAAAGGGTCACTACTCCAATGAGTGTCCCAAGAAGACTGCCGCCAATGCCCTTGTGAATGCCCCAGCTCAACAGCACGTCGTGTTCAACCAGGAAGAAGATTTGCCCCAGGGAACCCTCACAACCGCAACGGTCGTCTCTTCCACATGAACGCAGAAGAAGCCCAGGAAGCACCAGATGTAGTGCTGGGTATGTTTTCTGTCAACTCAGTTTTAGCAAGAGTATTGTTTGATTCGGGAGCATCGCATTCATTTGTCACCGATGAATTTGCATGCACTAGTAAGATTCACCCAACCAACCTGAAGCATGTCATGATAGTTCAAATCCCCGGTTCAACTACAAAAGCTAGAAAAATTTGCAAAGTTGTGCCTATTAGGATACATGGGATAGATTTTTATGCCAACCTAATTGTACTTGGAACCAAAGGATTGGAAGTAGTACTAGGTATGGACTGGATGTCAAGGCATAAAGGACTGATAAACTGTGCTAAGAAAGCCATCACCATGACCAGTAGTTCGGGAGTAATAGTAGAACATATCTCTGAAACCTTACCCCGTCAATTCAAGTGCAACAAGAGTCTAGCCCTACCCACCATAGACCAAGTCAGAGTAGTCTGTGAATACCCCGACGTATTCCTAGATGAATTGCCAGGTATGCCCCCGGATAGGGATATTGAGTTCATTATCGAACTAATCCCCGGAACCGGACCCATAGCCCAGAGACCCTATAGCATGAACCCCTCAGAGTTAGTGGAACTGAAGAAGCAGTTAGATGCCATGTTAGCAACAGGCTTGATTCAACCAAGCGCATCGCCATGGAGATCACCCGTGTTATTCGTCGACAAGCAAGATGGAGGCAACCGTCTGTGCACAGATTACAGAAAGTTGAATGACGTCAACATCAAGAACAACTACCCCTTGCCAAAGACAGAGGATCTATTTGATCAATTGACTGGAGCCCAGGTATTCTCAATGATTGATCTTAGGACTGGTTATCACCAACTTAAGATTCATGCAACGGATATTCCGAAGACTGCCTTTACTACTCGCTATGGTTTATACGAGTATACAGTTATGTCTTTTGGATTAACCAATGCCCCTACTTATTTGATGAATCTCATGAATAAGATCTTTATGAATTTCCTAGATAAGTTTGTAGTTGTGTTTATCGACGACATCCTTATCTACTCCAAGTCAGAAGAAGAGCATGAGCAACATCTGAGAATCATCCTAGAAACCCTGAGAGAGCATCAATTATATGCCAAGTTCAGCAAGTGTGAGTTCTGGCTGAAAGAAGTAGGATTCCAAGGACATATTGTGTCTGTCGGAGGAGTCTCTGTTGATCCCACCAAGATCAAAGATGTCGAAGAATGGGAAGCCCCAACCACTCAAACCCCAAGTCCGCGCATTTCTCGGATTAGCGGGATACTACCGCAAGTTCGTAGAAGGATTCTCGAGCATCGCCCGACCCATGACCCAATTATTGAAGAAGGACAAGAAGTTTGAATGGACTGACAAGTGTGAAGCCAGTTTTCAAGAGTTGAAGAAGAGATTGATATCAGCCCCAATTTTGATCATGCCGGACATCAAGAAACCATTTGATGTGTATTGTGACGCATCCAAGATTGGTCTAGGATGTGTATTGATGCAAGAAGGCAAAGTCATCGCAGATCTCCGTCTCATTAAATGAAGCAAAGATGAGTAGAACTATCCGACCCATGATCTTGAGATAGCAGCTGTGGTTCTAGCATTGAAGACATGGTGTCATTATCTAATGGGTAATCACTGTGAGATTTACTCAGATCATAAGAGCTTGAAATATATCTTCACTCAGAAAGAACTGAATATGAGGCAAAGGAGATGGATAGAGTTAATCAAGTATTATGACCTTGACATTCACTATCACCCCAGCAAAGCTAATGTGGTAGTGGATGCTCTTAGCCGATTGCCGTGTATGCTAAATACCATGATCAAGGAGAAACAACCAAGTTTGTATGAAGAGTTGGAGCAGTTCAAGACTGAATTAGTTAGCAAAGGATTCTTAGCTAGCATTAAACTTTAACCCACTTTGATTAGCCAAATCCAGGAAGCCCAGAAGGGGAATGAAAGTATCGACAGAATCAAACGTCGTATTGGTACAAGAAAGGTACCTGGATTCACTTAAGACGAAGAAGGAGTACTATGGTACAAAGGACATATCTGTGTGCCAGGAGATTTGGAGCTGAAGGAAGTTATCATGAAGGAAGCTCATGATACTCTTTATTCTATCCACCCCGGAGGAACAAAGAGGTATCAAGATTTGAAAGAGCAATTTTGGTGGCACAAGATGAAGAGAGAAATAGGAAGCTACATCGCCAAATGTGACATCTGTCAAAGAGTCAAAGCAGAGCATCAGAGACCTGAAGGACTATTGCAACCATTGCAGATTCTGGAATGGAAATGGGATTCCATCGGAATGGACTTTATCTGGGTCATAATTGATAGACTGTCCAAGGTAGCTCACTTTATACCCATCAAGACTACCTACCAGAGTGCGAAGCTAGCAGAGCTGTACATTGCTAGGATTGTAAGTCTGCATGGAACCCCTAAGACCATCATGTCAGATCGAGGAACTCAGTTTACCTCGAGATTTTGGCAGAAAGTTCAGGAAGGATTAGGAACCAAGTTGAACTTCAGCACAGCGTATCACCCGCAAACAGATGGACAGACTGAGAGAGTCAACCAGATCCTTGAGGATATGCTTAGAGCTTGTGTGTTGGAATACGGATCGAAATGGGAAGACTGCCGGCCTTTCACAGAATTCTCATATAACAACAGTTATCAAGCTAGTTTGTAGATGGAACCATTTGAATTCCTATATGGAAGAAAGTGCCGTACCCCTTTGAATTGGTCGCAAGTAGGAGAGAGTCAGATCTTTGGACCCGACATTCTCCGGGAAGTAGAAGAGAAAGTTCACAAAGTCCGTGAGCACCTCAAGACCGCCCAATCCAGAAAAAAGAGTTATGCTGACAAGAGAAGGAGAGACCTGACTTTTAATGTCGGAGATTTTGTATATCTCAAGGTTTCACCATTGAAGGGAACTCAACGCTTTAGTCTAAAGGGAAAGTTAGCCCCAGATATATCGGACCTTTCAAGATTCTGAACCGTCGAGGAGAAGTATCGTATCAACTGGAACTGCCTGAAGAGATGTCAGCCATCCACAATGTGTTCCACATCTCGTTACATCACAAATTCTTGGAAGTGCCCGAGAAGACTTAAGTTTTCAAGAACATTGATCACAGAGCCATAGAAATCAACAAAGACCTGACCTATCGAGAAGTGCCCATCCGTATCTTAGAAGAAGCCTACAGAACCACCAGGACCAGGAGTATCAAGTTTCTCAAGATTCAGTGGAGCAACCATACCAAGGAGGAAGCCACCTGGGAGCGCGAAGATTACATTAGGACAGAGTTCCCAGATCTCTTTAGTTCCTAGTTTTCTTTGTAAATCTCGGGACGAGATTTTGTTTAAGGGGGGAAGGTTTGTAACATCCCAAAACTTTGATCCAAGCTTATCAAGATCCAAATCATCAAAATTAGGGTTAACAAAAACTTTTCTAAATTAAAAATAAAAGCATTCATGTGTATGAGCATTTAAATTAGGAATTGATTTGAATTGCCATGGTTCTATGATCCATTGCTTGTAAAATGTTTCTTAAGTGAAATAAACATCATCTAAGTCATTCCCAAACTTTTCCCAAAGAAAAATAACTCAAAATGAATATTTGAAGTGAATGGTCATTTTGGCCATTTTAGTCAACTACACTACTTTGAGTGTTCCTGATACATTGCAAATGTATCTATAATTTTTGATGTTCCATGCTTGGTTTTATCCACTTTCTTGTGTTTTGTTCCAACTTTGGAGTACTTTTCATATGATTTCTTGGACTAACCTATTAACAAGAGCCACAGTGCCAGCTGCCTATTTTCTGCTGTTTTTGGTTCCAGGAAAGTCAGAAAATGAATATTCTCGGAATTGGACGGGACAAAAGCCAAAGTGCCTATTTTTTCGGAAGGGATCAAGTGCCAGAATAAGAGACGGAGAAGGGCCAGGGGCCGGCCACACCACCTGGCCGCGCGTCCAGGCTGGACCCGTGCCAGGGGGTGGTGTGGTGGCTCACGGCACCCCCTCGGCCTCTCCTTCCGCCTATAAGTTGCCCTCGGGACGAAAACCCTAAGTACCCGATCAAAAATCCATGAGAGAGTCTATAGCCGCCATCATCTCCATCCGTAGATCGGGAGGGATCTGAAGCTCTTCCCGGCACCCTGCCGGAGAGGGGAATTCACCCTGGAGGCCTTCTTCATCACCATGCAAGCCTTCGGTGTGATGCGTGAGTAGTTCATCCATGGACTACGGATCCATGTAGTAGCTAGATGGCTGGTTTCTCCTCCTTTGTGCTTTCATGTTTAGATCTTGTGAGCTCTGTTCGTGATTAATATCATCTATTTGTAATCCATACATGTTGTGTTTGCGGGGATCCGATGGATATTGAGATGCTATTTCAGATTGATTATTGATTCTATCATGTCTTTGGTATTTGTGATCTTGCATGATTTCCGTTGTTAGTAGCTATCTTGGCCAAGTAGATGCTAGCAACTCCAAGAGTTAGTATTTATGCTCAATACTGGGTTCATGCCTCTGGTAATCTGGGGAAGTGACAGAAATCTCTAAGGTACTAGATGTGTTGTTGCTACTAGGGAGAAAACAACAATCCTTTGTTCATAGAACAATCGTATTGTTCACCTTACACATAGTTCGTAAAGCAATAATCTGTTGCTTGCAACTTAATACTGGAGGGGGTTCGGATGATAACCTGAAGGTGGATTATTAGTCATAGATGCAGTTGGATGGCGGTCTATGTATTATGTTGTATTGCCCAATCAAGTCTCAAAGGAGTCAAGATGATTAGTATATGCATGTATTGCTTTATCGGTGTTTGTCAATTGCCCCGCTGTAATTTGTTCACCCAGCATGTTATCTATCTAAGGAGAGCCACCTCTAGTGAACTATGGATCCCGGTCCTTTGTCTTTACATACAATCTACAATCCTTTACTGCTTTGTGTTTACTTTCTGCAAACTTTTACTTCTTTCCATTCGATAAGTTTAATCCTTTGTTTTCTGCAAAACACGGTGAGATTGACAACCTCATCGCAAGTTGGGGACAAAGTTATGTGGTTGTGTTGTGCAGGTCTCCACGTTGCTACTAGCACCGGTAGTGCGCCCTGCCAAAGCTCAGCTAGTAACACCTTTGGGGTGTTTCCTTGCTCCTACTGGTTCGATTAAACCTTGGTTTCATAACTGAGGGAAAACTTGCTGCTATGCTCATCATACCTTCCTCTTGGGGTTCCCAACGAGCTCTACGTCGATCGTCGAGCGCATCAAGACGTTTTCTGGTGCCGTTGCCGGGGAGTCAAGGACATCTTCACAAGGGGAGTCCCTCATAACCAATCTCTTTACTTTGTTGTTTTTGTTTTGCTTAGTTTCTTTTTGCTTTGTTTGCTTGTTTTGTTCTTCAAAAAACACAAAAAAATTAGTTTTACTTGTTTGCTTTCTTATTTGAAAACCCAAAAAAATGACTACTCTTGAAAACACTAAGTTGTGTGACTTCACTAGCACCAACAACAATGATTTTATGAGCACACCTATTGCTCCACCTATGGCTGAAAATACTTTTTTTGAGATAAAACCTGCTTTGCTCAATCTTGTTATGAGAGAACAATTTTCTGGTATTGGTAATGAAGATGCTGCTTCCCATCTAAATAACTTTGTTGAACTTTGTGAGATGCAAAAGCATAGGGATATAGATGGTGATATTATTAAGCTGAAATTGTTTCCTTTCTCTTTGAGAGGAAAAGCTAAAGAGTGGTTGAATTCCTTAACTAGGAATAGTATTGATTCTTGGATTAAGTGCAAAGATGCTTTTATTGGAAAATACTATCCTCCTGATAAGATTATATCCATGAGTAGTGAAATAATGAAGTTTAAACAACCTGATAATGAACATGTTGCTCAAGCTTGGGAAAGAATGAAATCTTTGGTAAAGAATTGTCCCACTCATGGACTGACAGCTTGGATGATCATCCAAACTTTTTATGCAGGATTGAACTATTCTTCAAGGAACCTATTGGATTCAGCTGCTGGAGGTACCTTTATGACCCTCACTTTGGGTGCTGCAACAAAACTTCTGGACAATATGATGGTTAATTATTCTAAATGGCATATTGAGAGAGCTCCACAAGGTAAGAACGTAAATTCTGTTGAGGAAACCTCCTCCTTGAGTGATAAGATTGATATTATTATGTCTATGCTTGTTAATGGTAAAGCCCATATTGATCCAAATAATGTTCCTTTAGCCTCTTTGGTTGCTCAAGAAGAGCAAGTTGATGTGAACTTCATAAGAAATAACAACTTTGGCAACAATGCTTATGGTAATAATGCTTATAGGAACAATTTTGGTAACAACAATTATAAGCCATATCCTCCCAACAATGGTAATGCTTATGGAAATTCTTACAACAATAGTAAGAGTGCTCGCTCTGAACTTGAGGTTATGCTTAAAGAGTTCATTAGTAAACAAACTGCTTTCAATAAAACTATTGAGGAAAAACTCTCTAATGCTGAAAGAAATATAGCATCTTTGGCTAAAGCTCAATCTTCTTTGAATAAAATGGCTGTTAAACCTGAAACTAATGAGAATCCCTTTGCAGCCACTAATGCTATACAAGTAAGAATTGATGAAAATGTTATACTATTAGCTGAATTACATGCAAGTGGGAGAGAGAAGATGAAATTGCTAGAAACATTAGTGTTTCTACTATTACCACCACTAGTGTTGAGGCTAGTAATAGTTCTACTACTTTAGATGATAAAGTTGATTTTGATCTTGATGGTTGCAACATCTCTGAGGTTATTAAGTTCCTACAAAAGCTAGCTAAAAGTCCTAATGCTAGTGCTATGAACATGGCCTTTACAAAACACATTACTGATGCTCTCATAAAAATTAAAGAAGAAAAGATGAAACATAAAGCTTCTATTCCTATTAAGCAAGAAGATGGTTGGGAACCCATCATTAATATGAAAGTGAATGACTTTGATTTCAAAGCTTTGTGTGATCTTGATAGTAGTGTTTCTATTATGCCTAGAAGGATTTATGATATGCTTGATTTGCCTCCTCTTGAAGATTGCTATTTGAATGTCCCACTTGATGATAATGCTAAAAATAAACTCATGGGGAGTCTTAATGATGTTCTTATTATGGCTAACGATTCCTATGTCTCCGTTGATTTCTATGTTTTGGATGTTGAATACAATGCTTCTTGTCCTATTACTTTGGGAAGACCTTTTCTTAGAACTGTTGGTGTCATCACTGATATGAAAAAAGGCACCATTAAATATCAACTCCCACTCAAGAAAGGTATAGAACACTTCCCTAAAAAGAGAGAAAATATTTCTTTTGCTTCTCCTATGAAAACAAAATTTGGTCTGAATGCTTCTTCATTTGAGAACACTTGATTTTTTCTTTGGTTCTTATGCCTAATTTAAAGGCGTTAAAGAAAAGTACTTGTTGGGAGATAACCCAAGAGTTTTAGATGAGTCTTGTAAGTTATTACTTCAGTAATAACCGCTCCTTATCCTTTTTATTTGCTTTTTGTGCCAAGAGTAACCTCTAATGAGAGTGAAGAAATGATTGGGAAAATTGCTGTCCCGAAACAGATTTCTGTGCTTCACCGTAAACATTCCTGAGAGAGCTCTGTACGTCGGATTGAACTGTAATTTTTTGTGCTTATGCCCCAGGTTGTTATCTAACTTTCGTTAGTTAAATACTTTTTTATTTAAGTAACATAAGGTCTTCGAAAAAATTCGTCTTTACCTGCTGTCTGTTTTGACAGATTTCTGCCATTTTCTGCATTTGCTTCTTGTTGGTTCCTTTTTGAGTTCTTTTGGGGAATTGAGATTTTTGAGGGAAGTTATACAGTAGCTAGTGTTCTAGTGGAAGTTTATTTGGTGTTAGAACTGAACATTGATACTTATTTATCTTAAGTGCACTAATGTTACTAATGATATTGTGTGAAGTTTTGTATGAAGGAAAATTTCAGGTGTATGGAAGGAATGAGTAATAAGATGAAGGATGGATTAAAGCTCAAACTTGGGGGATGCCACGCGTGTCACCCCAAGAAATATCCAAGAAGTACAAGCGTCAAAGCTTGGGGATGCCCAAGGCATCCCCTTCTTCATCAATAAAAATTCCAGGTTTCTTCCAAACGCTTCATTTTTATTGTTTCATGCACAGTTGGGTTGTTCTTGGAGCGTCTTCCTTTTTGTTTTCATTTTGGTTTTTAGTTTGCTTGGTTTGCTTAGTTTTCTGAATAAGTTGGTTGGACCCCCTCTTTCATACATTGGTTTGCAATTAGTTTGGTTTGGTTTGGAAAAGAGTAGGAAAGATCATGCTTATGTGGTAAAACGAGCTCGTTTTTTACTGTGGCTATGCTTTGTCATGCCATGCTTGATATTGTTTTGGCTTTATGCTTAGTATTCTTTGCTGTAGCATGACTTGTTATAAACAATTGAGATTGCTTAATGTGCCTTGGATGAATCATGCGTTGTTTTAGCATATTAAAGCATAGTATAGTGGTATTCTCCTTTGATGCTTTATTTGGGTTGACTTGGCGCATGCTCACACCATGTTATGACTGTCACAAGTCACCATAGCCTTTATGATCCTTTAGTTTTCAACTTGTAGTATCACTTTATGCTTTGATCAATGATGTTTTGTCGCTCTGCATGATTATGGCCATTATTGCTCTCTTAGTTTGTCGCTCCCAGTCTTTTGCTAGCCTCCACCACCAAGTATGAGTTCCACTCATGCATCCCATTCCGTAAACCAAGTTTTTCCAAAGAGTCCACCATACCTACCTACTAGATTATGCTATTCCAAGTATATTCATGCTTTTGTCTACCTTCCACTTGTTATGAGAAAACTAGTGATTAAAGCTCTCACGAACTTGATGGCACACTTTACTTTTTTGCCTCTAATAAACTTGAACCATTGGGTCCTTCTTTGTTGCGTATATGATTGCGCTTTATAAGTTGAAGTTAGCAGAACCATGTTTCATGGGGAATGCTTTCAACATTGCACTTGTACTTTGTACCCCGTTCATATCATGTTCTTTTGCTTACGGATCCCGACGGTGTGAAATAAAAGTGGAACTTGTAAGATCATGGAGTTTGTATGTGTGTTAGAGAAACGCCTAGGCCGCTAGCCTAATCCATGCCTAATCATGGTGGAAACTTGCAGCATCACCATAATGAGCACTCTATTAAGCATCCTCAATAAAAACCTATGCAAATAGCAAATAAAAAGATCGCTGAGATGCTCATTGTCTGCTTGCCTTGTCATTTTGATTATGGGAAATCTCCCGTATCATGTGCAAGGGGTACCCCATTGGCGGTTCTTAATGATACACATATACTTACAATGACAAGAGCTTACTCATGACTGAAGTTGAGTAGCATGAGGATCGGTCTTCCTAAGTAAGGGGCATCAGATTTCCGTTTATAACTTGTCAAGCATATCCTCTTAGTTGTGTCACTTTTACCTTAATCACCTTCAAGATGCTTATGATAGGGGCAATGAGAGCTGAAAGCTATAAGTACCATAATTTTTGGAAGCTCTTTATGAGACTTGAATCCCTACTTCCTTTTACAAAAGGCCTTTCTTCCACCATTACATTGAGTCTCCACCTTCTATCTTTATGCACTACTTTGAGAGCATAGTGGCCATTCTTAGTTCTATGTGCATTGTCCCAAGACTAGTTGATTGATGCATAACTTGTTATTGCTCATTTTAAACCATTGTATCTAGTCACTCTTATGAACTTTGAAGGTGTCCTATGCATTTATATTTGCTACTCTATTGAAGAACAAGCTGAATACTATTATGCTATGTTTTCTTTATGTGAAACAAACAAACGTCTTGCAAAGCATGTTATTCATGAATCTTTTGTTTGTGCCTTTTCATGTTGCATCATAGTTTCTTTGCTTATTGCTAGAACTTTGTCTTTCATGTTATGATTGAAGTACTATGATCCCAGCTTTGAATGTTTTGCAAATACTTTGATCAAGTCTTTGATGGTGCATGTCACCTCAAAAATTATTTCTTTTTATCACTTACCTACTCGAGGACGAGCAGGAGTTAAGCTTGGGGATGTTGATACATTGCAAATGTATCTATAATTTTTGATGTTCCATGCTTGGTTTTATCCACTTTCTTGTGTTTTGTTCCAACTTTAACAAGAGCCACAGTGCTAGCTGCCTGTTTTCTGCTGTTTTTGGTTCCAGGAAAGTTAGAAAATGAATATTCTCGGAATTGAACGGGACAAAAGCCAAAGTGCCTATTTTTCCGGAAGGGATCAAGTGCTAGAATACGAGACGGAGAAGGGCAGGGGCCGGCCACACCACTTGGCCGCGCGGCCAAGCTGGGCCCGCGCCAGGGGGTGGTGTGGTGGCTCCCGGCACCCCCTCGGCCTCTCCTTCCGCCTATAGGTTACCCTTGGGATGAAAACCCTAAGTACCCGATCAAAAATCCAAGAGAGAGTCTGTAGCCGCCGTCATCTCCATCCCTAGATCGAGAGGGATCTGAAGCTCTTCCCGGCACCCTGCCGAAGAGGGGAATTCACCCTGCAGGCCTTCTTCATCACCATGCAAGCCTCCGGTGTGATGCGTGAGTAGTTCATCCTTGGACTACGGATCCATGTAGTAGCTAGATGGCTGGTTTCTCCTCCTTTGTGCTTTCATGTTTAGATCTTGTGAGCTCCGTTCATGATCAAGATCATCTATTTGTAATACATACATGTTGTGTTTGTGGGGATCCGATGGATATTGAGATGCTATTTCAGATTGATTATTGATTCTATCATGTCTTTGTTATTTGTGATCTTGCAAGCTTTTTGTTGTTAGTAGCTATCTTGGCCAAGTAGATGCTAGCAACTCCAAGAGTTAGTATTTATGCTCGATACTGGGTTCATGCCTCTAGTAATCTGGGGAAGTGACAGAAATCTCTAAGGTACTAGATGTGTTGTTGCTACTAGGGAGAAAACAACAATCCTTTGTTCATAGAACAATCGTATTGTTTACCTTACACGTAGTTCGTAAAGAAATAATCTATTGCTTGCAACTTAATACTGGAGCGGGTTCGGATGATACCCTGAAGGTGGATTACTAGTCATAGATGCAGTTGGATGGCGGTCTATGTATTATGTTGTATTTCCCAATCAAGTCTCAAAGGATTCAAGATGATTAGTATATGCATGTATTGCTTTCTCGGTGTTTGTCAATTGCCCCGCTGTAATTTGTTCACCCAGCATGTTATCTCTCTAAGGAGAGCCACCTCTAGTGAACTATGGATCCTGGTCCTTTGTCTTTACATACAATCTACAATCCTTTACTGCTTTGTGTTTACTTTCTACAAACTTTTACTTCTTTCCATTCGATACGTTTAATCCTTTGTTTTCCGCAAAACACAGTGAGATTGACAACCTCATCGCAAGTTGGGGACAAAGTTCTGTGGTTGTGTTGTGCAGGTCTCCACGGTTCTACTAGCACCGATAGTGCGCCCTGCCAAAGCTCAGCTAGTAACACCTTTGGGGTGTTTCCTTGCTCCTACTGGTTTGATTAAACCTTGGTTTCATAACTGAGGGAAAACTTGATGTTGTGCTCATCATACCTTCCTATTGGGGTTCCCAACGAGCTCTACATCGATCGTCGAGCGCATCAGTTCCTAGCACTCATTTCTCAACAGATATAATTCTAGATCTTTACACCCCTTGCTAGTACACATAATGAGGTACCAAGGCCCAACTTGTGATCTGCAAAAATCTTTCAAATGCTAATTTTAAATGACAGATTAAAATTGAATTCACTACATATGCATAGATCACCCCTATTTCAAAAACCATCAAATGGAGCTCCACTTTCAAAACCCTTGCAACCAGAGACTACCTAGTACCAGTGGAGAACACTCAAAAAAATTGAAACCAAAATTCAAACTTTGGTCTCTTGTGGCCATTTCATCAAACAGGTGGCAGGCACAAATCTGGCCAAATTCAAAACACTATAGTGTGCAGTGATCTTGGTCACCATTTGGGCCTAACTCGGTCCCCTTGTCCCCCTAGCTAAAACCCCGGCCCTAGCTCTCTCTCCCTCTCCCCTAGCTGCTCCAGTCCCAAGCCGCCCGACGCTATGCACCAGGTCGACCATGGGCAGCTCGCCCCAGCCCGTCCCGCACTCTCCTTCGCCCGCTGGCAGACAGGCGCCATCACACCGCACCGCCTCGACCAGCCCCTGACCAAAATCAAGCGGAGGACAAGCCCCAGTTGCTCGCGCCCATGCCTCTGTCCGCCATGCCGATCACCTCGGAGCACCGCGCCCGCCAGAGCAGCACCAGCCTCGCCTAGCCCTAGCCTTGCGTGGAAGCACCCGCAACAGGCCCAGAAACTGCCCAGACATCCTCGTTCGCCGCCTCGCGACCAGTAGCCCGGAGGAACCGCGTCGAGCACCGCTGCCTGCGCTCAGCTCACTGCACGCTCCCGGCCCATAGAGCCCCCGTCTTGCCGCGCCATTAAGCCCCAGAGGACCGCCAGGGGACAGAGAACCCATCGCCACCCCATGCCGAGCGCCCATCGTGATCGCTGCCACCGATGACCTCAACGGAGCCCGCTCTTCCCTCTCGTCGACCCTATATAAAGAGACCACCCCAGCACCATTTCTCCACACTCACTCACTCCCCACCTCTCACTGAACCTCACCCATCTCTCGCCGGAGCCAATCGAGCAGCAGCTCGCAGGAATTGCACCGGAGGAGCCCGCTGCAGAAGAGGAGAAGCCCCGTCAATTGCGACCACCCCCGGAGCTGCCTCGACCGTCCTTGAGCTCATCGTCGGCCACCAGTTCTTTCGCCCGCCTCGCCGCTTACGGAGCCACTGTACGTCCCAGTAGACCCCACCGAGCCGCTAGGGCTAACTCTCGCCGGCGACAGGTACGTCGTCGACAACGACCCTCAACCGTATATCTCACTTCTAATCCTACGATCCACAGCGCGCGTACCGTTTCGCGTGTTAAGAGCCACTGACAAGCAGGACCCCCCTGTCAGCTGAGCCCCACGCCGCGGAGCACCACTGGGCCGGCCCATGTTCGTTCCCGCGCTAGCCCAGCCGTTCAAAATTGGATTTTTCTTTTTAATTTAAATCTTAGTTCTGTCCCCTAGTTTGAAAATCAATTCAGAGAGGTTTGTAAATCCAAATTGCATGAAACCAATTTTGCTAGAAAGGTATTGAAAATCTCTATCCAAGTCCGTTGATTTAAATCAATTGCAGTTACAATGAATCTATAGCAAAAATAACAACGCAGAGACTTTTCTAACTTTAAACATTTTTCAAAAATAAACTATAAATTCTTTTGAGTTGATTCCAACTCTCAAAAATCACATTTGACAATATCTATATGAATATATAAAAATATTAAGGTTTACATGCAGTGACTTTGGATTAGTACCAAAATAATGCTATATAGGCATTTCTAGTCACTTTAAATCATTAAATATTGAACTTAAACCAAAGTAATTATAATCCAACTCTTAAATCTCATTCCCACATGTCAGAATATGTGGTGATGACATGTGTCAACATGATCCCATATTTTAAGTGGTGAATATTAAATCTTAGTTAATTTTTCAATGAGTAGAAATTACTTTTCTAAATTAAAAAAAAGAATGAAACTAGTGAATTAAACTTGTGATGCTTGTGATGATAATAGATCATCAAATGTGTGTATTAGAATGCTAATTAGAATAGTTAAGTATTGTTTGGTGATTGTGTACTCCGTATGTATTTATAGAAGATAGTACCAACCAAGCTTACGAGGAGGAGGAGTGCTACCAAGAAGAAGAAAACTTCAACCATTGCACCAACCAAGGCAAGTTAGCCCTATCCAAGTTAACCCTTGCAAGTTGTACTTGCAAGCCACCATTAACAGTGCAAGCTATTGTTAGCAAGCTAGAATTATGCTAGATGAATGAGCAAAGATTCCTTAGGCATGCTTTGGTCACACCACCTTGACTATTACTACACCAAGTATTACCTTACAAGCTTTACTTCCTTTAGTTTACAAAAAGTCCCTTACTTGTTTTGAAGGTAGCATAAAAAGTATAAAACTTGACCTATTTAACTAATCTTTAGATGTCATTCTATGGCATGAGATTGAACCCATCATTGTTCCACCTTAGTGAACACTCTTAACTTAGTAGTTAGAGTAGACCAAAACTTGAGTCACTTTAGATGGGAACAATTAGTGACACTGAATTGTGAAAACCTTGGAATGATGAGTCATTCTATTGAGATGTTTTGACATGTGTTGAGAAACACAAATGGTTTATGATGATGAAAATGTTGAGGCATGAGCCTTAGCCCTTTTATAAAACTGATGGTTGGATTCGGATGCGATACCATTCCAAATTTACCGTACAACCACACTACCTGAATTGGGTAAGGCTTAGCTGGAAATTTATATGCATTAGTATTAGTTCCCTCGCGGGAGAGGTTTGAGCTGAGGCTACCTCTCATGTTATCCACCTATGCAGTGCCCAAGATGACTGATGGTCATGGTTGGGAGGCCATGCTCATAGGAGAGGTGCTTATACTAGGGTGTGTAAAGGAAAGGTTATGTTTGATTATCTGCATACTAAGTATGATGATTGGTTATCCCCATGATGTATCGAATCTTGTGGTGAAAGTGTACCACCTCTGCAGAGTGTCAAACTATTCGAATAGCCGCGTCCGCGGTTATGGACAGTTGGAATGGCCATACTGTTTCGTTGTCAGATGTTTTCCAAATAAATGAAGTGAATGATGGATCTTGACTTGACCACAACAGGGTTGTGTTTATGATACTAGCTTCCCAACTTAAGTGATTCTAGAACTTTATTTTATCTTTCTTTGCTTCAGAACTCAGCTTAGGTTTCAAACTTAACCTTATAATTAAACATAGAGTTTAGGACTTGACTTAGAACTATATTACTTGTTAGAGGTAGTTTGCGAGTACTTAAAGAGTACTCATGGCTTTTGTCCCTGGCTATTCTCATGGCCAGACTATGAAGGAGACTATCAAGATGATGGCGCGCAGGACGGCTATGATAACTAGGACTATCTGCCTTCGTCAGCATTGCCTGTGCCCCTGAAGATGGACCCCATCGCTACGCTTATCTTTATTTTCCGCTGCTTGTTGTATTAAAGACTACATCATGAGATCCTTATTTGTGTAAGACCTTATGTATGGTTTGTAATGGATGATGTAATGTGATATCCAATCCGTTATGTCTCGCAAAAATGGTAATTCTGGGATTGCGAGGTATGGCATAACGGGCATCTGGGATTAAAAATCTGGGTGTTGACAGTAATTTCCCATCTGGTCTTTCTCTGCTTGTTCTTCCATCGCCATTGTCGCTGCTCTCTACTTCCTAGAGCTTGTCCTTTTCGTGGTGCTGGACCAACTCCACATGTTCCCGAGATATTCCCTTCGCTCGCACCGCCATCGCAAGATGGGGAAAAAGAAAAGAGGCACCGCCACTGGGTCTACTGCCGCCACCGCCATCGCCAAGAAGAAGGGTGGCTCCGCCGCCGTGGGCACCAGCGCCACCGGCGCCGGCAAGAAGAAAGGTGCGGGCACGCGCATCACCAATGGCGTGTGGCGTGCATCCACCATCCAGGCCTCTAAACTCCGTCTTCTGCGCCGAGATTGAGTTCTTCCGCTCGCCGAAGACGATTCGCGAGTGCATGGTGACGAGGTAACCCCCTGTCCTCCATCAGGTTTCCGGGTGATGTGAAGGAAATATGCCCTGAGAGGCAGTAATAAAGTTGTTATTATGTATTCCTTGTATATGATAGATGTTTATTTTGCATGCTATAATTGTATTGATAGGAAACGTCAATCCATGTGTGTTTAATAAACAAAAAGGGTTCCTAGTTATGCCTCTCTTATAGACTAGCTCGTTGATTAACATGATGATCAAAGTTTCTTGATCATGGACATAGGATGTTGTTAATAACGAGGTCACAACATTTGTAAAATGATGTGATGAACATTCATCCGAAGTATAGCATTACGATCAAATTCATTATGTTTATATTGCTATAACATCATACGAAGTAATCTTAGTCCTTAGACCATGAGATCATGTTAATTGCTAACACCAGAAAAGTATCTTGATAACATCAAATGTCACACCGTACCAGGGTGACTATAAAGGTGGGTCCAGTGCTACGAAGGTGTTATGTTGAGGCTCATGGATCAAGAGTGGAATTTTTCAATCCCGATGACGAATAGATATACTCTGGGCCCTCTCGGTGATATCACATGAAGATAGCTTGCAAGCAAGTGATGTGATCACTAGAATGTTATATCACGGGAACGAGAAAAGAGTGCATGTCAGTAACGAGATCAAACTAGGTATTTGGATACCGATGATCGAATCTCGGACATGTATTATATCGTGAGACAAAGGGATTAAGTTACTAGCGTTAAAGGTTCTCACGATCACAGAAGTCATCGTTGAATGTGCAGGAGTCAGTATGGATCTCCAGGTCCGGCTTCTGATTATTGATCTGAGAGGAGTCTCAATCATGTCTGCATTATTCGCGAACCCTAGGGTGACACACTTAAGGGGTTCCGTACACCATTTTGGAGAACATATGTTTCAGACAAAAGAATTGCAAAGCGCAGGAATTGTTTCGATAGAAACCGGAATTGTTTCGCGTGAAATTGCAGAAAGTGGTTCTGCATGTGATATTGAAATGTTGCAAGGGTTTTATGTGAATGTTTGTTAATTAAAGTAATTAACAAAATTCTTAATAAAATAAATAAAAGAGTTTTATTAATTGAGAGTTGCATTAAATTTGGTGGAAATTTAATGCATGTGAGTGGAATTTTGGGTGGAGCTTGAATTAATGTGAGTGGAGCTTCCACCACATGAATGAGGAAGAGGTGGGGGCACCCCCTTGGCCGCTGGCCATGGGAGGGGAGGAGCCCCCCTCTCCTATAAAAGGCCCCCCTCTCGTCCCTCACAAAACACACCTCCTCATGAAGGATCTCTCTCTCCCTCTAGATATATTCCCCCATGGTCTCGGATTAGCGAGATACATGTTCCTGGTGGCCTTGCGTCTGGAAGGAGTTGCTGCTTCTGCTGATTCGCTGGAGCGAGGAGGTGGAGGTTGTCCGGTGGCTTGAACGTGTGTGCAAGGACGGATGCGCTACTGATTTGTGGCGCTAGGACTTCCACACGATCTTGAGATCGGCAAGCATATGACTACATCATCCACGAGTTCCAACTCGTTAACAAAACTCTGTTGTCTTCGAGGGTAAGTTCTCTATGGATGTATATCCACCCATTGCTCTGTATCTAGTAGATAGATCTTGGCGTATAGTTCTCATCGTAGGAAATTTTTTGTTTTCTATGCTGCAAACCCAACAGTGGTATCAGAGCCTTATCTATGCGTAGGTGCTTTGCATGGGTAGTACACATATGTTTATATGTGGGTGATGATGATCATGTTATTGCTTCTTTCATGTATTTTGGATATTGGTGGCATAGTGGGATGAAGCGGCCCAGACCAACCATACATTTCATCGTACATGAGACCGGTTCCATGACTGACATGCAACTAGTTTTGCATAAGTGGCTGGCGGGTGTCTGTCTCTCCTACTATAGTCAATATCTGATTTACAACGAGTTGCTAATAACTTGGTTATCCTCATTGTGGTTCCATGTCCATAGGTAAGACCGGTTCTATCTCCGAAAGCCCTAAGCCACGTAAAACTTACAATGGATAAATTAGAGGCGTCTAGTTTAGATTGTTGTTGGGCTAGTGTATTGATATGGTAATGTTGTAAGTAGATGTATGGTAGATACTCTTACAACACACTTAACGTGTAAGTTCCATAGACCTTGGCCTTACACACAAAGGAATGATAGAGATCATACCACGATGCAAATGATAGAGATCAAATGCATGGAACATATCATCTCACTTTACACATTAGATGTTTACATCTTATACTGCTAGTTTGGTGCTTTTAGTAGCATTGTAAGATGATCCCTCATTTAGATATCAAGATAAAATGTGTTCTTCCTTGAGTATGCACCGTTCTATGGATCATGTTTCAAGACATCATGTGATGATCGGGTGTACTCGACTCTGCGCTTTCATACAACGGGTGTAAGACAGTTTTACACAAGCAAATACTAAGGTTCTTACTTGGCGAGCCTATCATGTACAGACATGGCCTCAGAACACGGACCGAAAGGTTAAGCATGAGTCATATAGTTGATATGATGCCCATATAGATGCTCGCCTTTGAAGCTACACCGACTCACGTGATGATCGGACTTGGTGTAGTGGATTTGGTTCATGTGGATCACCCAAGGTTCATGTGGTTCATGTGCCTCAGAACAGTAGCAAGTTTTCCCTTAAGTGGATCACCCAAGGTTTATCAAACTTAGGGAGGAAGTGGTCAAAGGTATCCCCTCTCAAGCAACCCTGCAATCAAGATACAAGAAGTCTCTTGTGTCCCCAACACACCAAATACACTTGTTAGGTGTATAGGTGTACTAGTTCGGTGAAGAGATAGTGAAATACAAGTGGTATGGATAATTATAAGTGGTAACGGTGCTATAAAATAGCTTGATTGCGTGGAAAAGACTAAAGGCAAACTGAAATAAAGAAGGAAGCAAGCAAACATGTAATAGATCTAATTGCAAACGGTGTATCAATGCTAAGAAACAAGGCCTAGGGATCATACTTTCACTAGTGAACACTCTCATATAAATATCTTCCCTTTATGATACTACTCTTAACTACTCTCCGGTTGGACACTCTAATCGATGGTAGGGCTATAACAGCATACCTCAAAGTTCATCTTTCCCATCTAGAAAACCCCACACTGTCACCTTGAGTACTAGATGGTTCCAACAAACACCACAATTTCATAAAGACATCCAACTCCAAATATAACTCATAACAAGTATTTGTAATCTCTAGCCTAAGTGCTACCATGGTGTGCACGTTGTCACTTTCACACACATGGGGAGAGCAGAGATCTATTAAAGCACTTGAGTAGCAAGGTAGATCTATAGATTACAAGCTCATGATCACAATAAGATCATGCATAGAGAGAGAGATGAACACATAGCTACCGGTAGAACCCTTAGCCTCGAGAGAGAACTACTCCCTCCTTATCATGGGAATCAGCAATGGTGATGGAGATGGTGGTGGAGATCGATGGAGATGGCTCCGGGGGCACTTCCCCATCCTGGCAGGGTGCTAAAATAGAGACTTTTTGTCCCCCGAATCTCCCTTTCGGTGGTGGCGGCACTGCGAAACTTTTCGTGGATTTCTGATTGATGATCTAGGGTTTTGGTATCGGGAGGCTTCTTATAGGCAAAGAGGCAAGGTCGGTGGCCGGCCAGGGGGGCCACACCACCTGGTGGCGCGGCCAAGGCTAGCCCGCGCCACCATATGGTGTGGCCAGGCCTTGGCCCTCCTCCATCTCGTATTCTGGCTCTGTGAGTCTTCCGGTAAAATAGGAACTTTGGATTTTGTCCCGTCCAATTCTGAGAATATTCATTTTCTGACTTTCCGAGAACCAAAAACATCAGAAAATAGGCAACTGGCACTGTGGCATCTTGTTAATAGGTTAGTCCAAGAAATCATATGAAAAGTACTCCAAAGTTGGAACAAAACACAAGAAAGTAGATAAAACCAAGCATGGAACATCAAAAATTATAGATACATTTGCAATGTATCAACATCCCCAAGCTTAACTCCTGCTCGTCCTTGAGTAGGTAAGTGATAAAAAGAAAGAATAATTTTTGAGGTGACATGCACCATCAGAAACTTGATCAAAGTATTTGTAAAACATTCAAAGCTGGGATCATAATACTTCAATCATAACATGAAAGACAAAGTTCTAACAATAAGGCAAAGCAACTAAGTTGCAATATGAATAGGTACAAACAAAAGATTCATGAATAACAATGCTTTGCAAGACGTTTGTTTGTTTCACATAAAGAAAACATAGCATAGTGGCATTCAGCTTGTCCCTCATAGAGTAGCAAACATTAATGCATAGGACACCTTCAAAGTTCATAAGAGTGACTAGATACAAATAGTTTAAAACAGGCAATATCAAGTTATGCATCAATCAACTAGTCTTGGGACAATGCACATAGAACTAAGAATGGCCACTATGCTCTCAAAGTAGGTGCATAAAGGTAGAAGGTGGAGACTCAATGTAATGGTGGAAGAAAGGCCTTTGTAAAAGGAAGTAGGGATTCAAGTCTCATAAAGAGCTTCCAAAAATTATGGTACTTATAGCTTTCAGCTCTCATTGCCCCTATCATAAGCATCTTTAAGTGATTAAGGTTAAAGAGAACAAACTATGGTGTACATGCTTGACGAAGTATAAGTTAGAAATCTTATGTCCCTTGTATACGAGGGTCGCTCCTCATGCTACTCAAGTTTAGTCACCGGTAAGTTCTTGTCATCGTAAGTACATGTGTATCATAGAGAATGCCAACGGGGTACCCCTTGCCCGATGATACGGAAGAATCCCCATATCAAAATGACAAGGCACGCAAACAACGAGCATCTCAGCATTCTTCTTATTTACCATGGGAATATGGTGCTTTTTTCTCTCTTTCCTCTTTTCATAATATCTCTTTTTTTCCTTTTCTCTTTTTTCTCAATATAGGACTCTTTTTTTATAAGAAGAATGCTTCATAGACAGCTCATTATGGTTACGCTGCAGGTTTCCACCATGTCAGCATGGATTAGACCAACGGCCCAGGCGTTTCTCTAACACAAATACATAACTCCATGGACTTACAAGCTCCCCTTTCATTTCACACCGACGACATCCATATACAAAAGAGCATGATATCAACTAGGTACAAGTACCAAGTGCAATGTTGAAAGCATTCCCCATGAAAGCATGGTTCTGCTAATTCCCAACAAATAAGTGCAAGCATATACAACATAGACGACACAATGGTTCAAATTTATTAAGGGCAAGAAAAGTAAAGTGTGCCATCAAGTTCGTGAGAGCTTTAATCACTAGTTTTCTCATAACAAGTTTAATTTGGAAGGTAAACAAAAGCATGAATATACTTGGAATAGCATAAGCTAGTAGGTAGTTATGGTGGACTCTTTGGAATAACTTGGTTTAGGGAGTTGGATGCATGAGTGGAACTCATACTTGGTGGTGGAGGCTAGCAAAAGACTGGGACCGACAAACTAAGAGAGCAATAATGGCCATAATCATGCAGAGCGACAAAACATCATTGATCAAAGCATAAAGTGATACTACAAGTTGAAAAATAAAGGATCATCAAGGCTATGGTGACGTTGGATAGTCATAACATGGTGTGAGCATGCGCCAAGTCAACCCAAATAAAGCATCAAAGGAGAATACCACTATACTATGCTTTAATATGCTAAAACAACGCATGATTCATCCAAGGCAAATTAAGCAATCTCAATTGTTTATAACAAGTCATGCTACAGCAAAGAATACTAAGCATAAAGCCAAAAAAATATCAAGCATGGCATGACAAAGCATAGGCCACAGTCAAAAACAAGCTCTCTTTACCACTTAAGCATTAACTTTTCTACTCTTTTTCAACCCAAACCAAACTATTTGAAAACCAATGTATGAAAGAGGGAGTCCAACCAATTTATTCAGAAAACTAAGCAAACAAAGCAAACGAAAAACCAAAATGAAAACGAAAAAAAAGACGCTCCAAAAACAACACAACTGTGCATGAAACAATAAAAATGAAGCGTTTGGAAGAAACCTGGGATTTTTATTGATGAAGAAGGGGATGCCTTGGGCATCCCCAAGCTTTGACGCTTGTACTTCTTGGATATTTCTTGGGGTGACACGCGTGACATCCCCAAGCTTGAGTTTTAGTCCATTCTTCATCTCATTACTCATTCCTTCCATACACTTGAAAATTTTCCTTCATACAAAACTTGACACAATCTTTATTAGGAACACTACTGCACTCAAGATAATAACTCTTTAGGTTCAGTTCCAACACCAATAAAACTTCCATTAGAACACTAGCTACTGAAGCACTTCCCTCAAAAAGCTCAATTTCCCAAAAGAACTCAAAGAGGAACCAACAAGAAGCAAATGCAGAAAATGGCAGAAATCTGTCAAAACAGACCAGCAGGTTAAGACGAATTTTTTAGAAGACCTTCTGTTACTCAAATCAAAAAGTGTTGAACTAACGAAAGTTAGATAACAACCTGGGGCAGAAGCACGAAAATTCACGCCTCAAAAAGACGTTCAGAGATTTTACACGAATTTTTACGGTGAAGCACATAAATCTGTTTCGGGACAGCAACTTTCCCAATCATTACTTCTCTCTCATTAGAGGTTACTCTTGGCACAAAAAGCAAATAAAAAGGATAAGGAGCGGTTATTACTGAAGTAATTTTCTTTTGGGTTATTACTGAAGTAATAACTTCCAAGACTCATGTAAAACTTTTGGGTTGTCTCCCAATAAGTACTTTTCTTTAATGCCTTTAAGTTAGGCTTGATAGTTTGAGCAGATGCTCACATAAGAAATATGAATTGAAGTAAAAGAGAGCATCGAGAAGCAAATTCAAAGCACATTTAAGTCTAACCCACTTCCTATGCATAGGAGTCTTGTAAAGAAACAAGTCATGAAAGCACAAAGCAACAAGCATAGGAAAGCAAAACAAGTGCAACTTCAAGACTTTCAACATAAAGAGGGGAAACTTAATATTATTGAGATGCATAAAACCATGTTTACCTCTCTCATAATAACTTTCAGTAGCATCATGAATAAAATTAACAATATAACTATCACAAGAAACATTCTTATCATGAGCCACATGCATAAAAGAATTAATACTCCCCACATAAACATAGTCATTCTTGTTAATTATAGTGGGAGCAAATTCAACAAAACAGCTATCATTATTATTCTCATCACCATAATCATCAAATATAGGAGGCATATTGTAATCATAATTAATTTTCTCCTCAATAGTAGGTGGACTAAGAATATCATATTCATCATTGTAATCATCATATATTGGAGGTTTTGCATCATCATAAGCAATAGAATAGCTATCTTCCAAAGTTAGGGAACTAAAAAGATCATTTTCATAAAGACTAGCTTCCCCAAGCTTAGACTTTTCCATAACATTAGCAATAATGGCGTCCAAAAAATTCATACTAACAACATTGCTATTAGCATGCAAATAAAGTTCCATAGGTTTTTTAATTTTCTCTTCAAACACTTCATGCCCTAACTCAAGATAAATACTATAAAGCTCTCTAATTTTTTTTGTTTTCCATTAAGCCTAACTAGTGAAAACAAGAAACAAAAAGACAAAATTGCAGAATCTAAAGGAAATAACTTCGAGCACTCACGCTGGAGGATGTGAGTACCTTTTACCTTACCTCCCCGGCAACGGCACTAGAAAATAGGCGTTTGCCGTGGGAGGTTCTTCTTATTTAATCCTCCGGTGTGAATACCTTTTACCTTACCTCCCCGGCAACAGCGCCAGAAAATAGCTTGATGTCTACACACTTCTATTCTTGTAGATAGTTGTTGGGCCTCCAAGTGCAGAGGTTCGTAGAACAGTAGCAAGTTTTCCCTTAAGTGGATCACCCAAGGTTTATCAAACTCAGGGAGGAAGTGGTCAAAGGTATCCCCTCTCAAGCAACCCTGCAATCAAGATACAAGAAGTCTCTTGTGTCCCCAACACACCCAATACACTTGTCAGGTGTATAGGTGCACTTTCAATCACGAAGAGATAGTGAAATACAAGTGGTATGGATAATTATAAGTGGTAACGGTGCTATAAAATAGCTTGATGGCATGGAAAAGACTAAAGGCAAACTGAAATAAAGAAGGAAGCAAGCAAACATGTAATAGATCTAATTGCAAACGGTGTATCAATGCTAAGAAACAAGGCCTAGGGATCATACTTTCACTAGTGAACACTCTCATATAAATATCTTCTCTTTATGATACTACTCTTAACTACTCTCCGGTTGGACACTCTAATCGATGGTAGGGCTATAACAGCACACCTCAAAGTTCATCTTTCCCATCTAGAAAACCCCACACTGTCACCTTGAGTAGTAGATGGTTCCAACAAACACCACAATTTCATAAATAGATCCAACTCCAAATATAACTCATAACAAGTATTTGTAATCTCTAGCCTAAGTGCCACCATGGTGTGCACGCTGTCACTTTCACACACATGGGGAGAGCAGAGATCTATTAAAGCACTTGAGTAGCAAGGTAGATCTATAGATTACAAGCTCATGATCACAATAAGATCATGCATAGAGAGAGATATGAACACATAGCTACCGGTAGAACCCTTAGCCTCGAGAGAGAACTACTCCCTCCTCATCATGGGAATCAGCAATGGTGATGGAGATGGTGGTGGAGATCGATGGAGATGGCTCCAGGGGCACTTCCCCATCCCGGCAGGGTGCCAGAACAGAGACTTTCTGTCCCTCGAATCTCCCCTTCGGTGGCGGTGGCGCTGCGAAACTTTTCGTGGATTTCTGATTGATGATCTAGGGTTTTGGTATCGGGAGGCTTCTTATAGGCGAAGAGGCAAGGTCGGTGGCCGGCCAGGGGGCCCACACCACCTGGTGGCGCGGCCAGGGCTAGCTCGTGCCACCATATGGTGTGGCCAGGCCTTGGCCCTCCTCCATCTCATATTCTGGCTCCGTGAGTCTTTCGGTAAAATAGGAACTTTGGCTTTTGTCCCGTCCAATTCTGAGAATATTCATTTTCTGACTTTCCTGGAACCAAAAACAGCAGAAAATAGGCAACTGGCCCTGTGGCATCTTGTTAATAGGTTAGTCCAAGAAATCATATGAAAAGTACTCCAAAGTTTGAACAAAACACAAGAAAGTAGATAAAACCAAGCATGTAACATCAAAAATTATAGATACATTTGCAATGTATCAGATATCATGGGAGAATTGAAAATGATTTTCGATACCCATGCTGCCGTAGAGAGTTATAATGCTTCTGAAAAGTTCTTTAGCTGCATGATGGAGGAGAACAACTCCGTTAGTGAGCACGTACTCAAAATGTCTAGGTACGCCGATAAGCTTGTGTCCTTGGGAATAACGATTCCCATTGATTTAGGCATACATCATGTTCTCCAATATCTGCCACCTAGCTACAAGAGCTTCATGATGAACTATAACATGCAGGGCATGAAGAAGTCTCTTCTCGAGCTTCTGTTAATGCTTAAGACTGCAGAAGTGGAGATTAGGAAAGAACATCAAGTGTTGATGATCAATAAGACCACCGGTTTCAAGAAGGACAAGAAAGGCAAGAAGAAGGGAAAGAAGGGCGGCAAATCTATTGCCGCACCTAAAAAGAAATCCCGAGCTGGCCCTAAGTCTGATACCGAGTGCTACTATTGCAAGGGGACTAGCCATTGGAAGCACAACTGCCCCAAGTATTTGGCGGACAAGAAGGTTGGCAACGCAAACAAAGGTATATGTGATATACATGTTATTTATGTGTACTTGACTAGTACTCGCAGTAGCACCTGGGTATTTGATACGGGATCGGTTGCTAATATATTTAACTCGATTCAGGGGCTGCGGAACAAGCGGCAGCTAGCAAGGGATGAGGTCACGATGCGAGTCGGCAATGGATCACGAGATGATGTGATCGCCGTCGGAACGCTGCCTCTCCATATGCCGTCGGGATTAGTGATAAATCTAAATAATTGTTATTTGGTGCCTGCACTGAGCATGAACATTGTATCTGGATCGTGTTTGATGCGAAGTGGTTATTCCTTTAAATCTGAAAATAATGGTTGTTCCATTTATATGAATGATATCTTTTATGATCATGCACCTGTGTTGAATGGTTTATTTCTGTTGGATCTCGATAGTAGTATTACGCATATTCATTATGTTGATGCTAAAAGGATTAAACTTGATAATCATATATTTGCATATATGTGGCACTGCCGTCTAGGTCATATTGGCGTTAAATGCATGAAGAAACTCCATTCTGATGGACTTTTGGAATCATTTGATTCATGTGAGCCATGCCTTATGGGCAAGATGACTAGAACGTTGTTTTCCGGTTCAATGGAACGAACGACGGATTTATTGGAAATCATACAGACTGATGTGTGTGGACCAATGAGTGTGTCGGCGCGAGGTGGATATCGTTATTTTGTTACTTTCACGGATGATTTGAGTAGATACGGGTATATCTATTTGATGAAACATAAGTCTGAAACTTTTGAAAAGTTCAAGGAATTTCAAAATGAAGTGGAAAATCATCGTAACAGAAAGATCAAATTTCCGCGGTCCGACCGTGGAGGAGAGTATCTTAGTTACGAGTTTAGCACACATATGAAAGACTGTGGAATAGTTTCAGAACTCACGCCTGCCGGAACACCACAACGTAATGGTGTGTCGGAATGTCATAATCGTACTTTATTAGATATGGGGATGTGATGTTTATGTGAAGAAACTTCAGCCGGATAAATTCGAACCCAAAGCGGAAAAATGCGTCTTCATAGGATACCCTAAGGAAACGATTGGGTATACCTTCTATCACAGATCCGAGGGTAAAGTTTTTGTTGCCAAGAATGGATCCTTTCTTGAGAAGGAGTTTCTCGCGAAAGGTGTGAGTAGTCGGAAGGTAGAACTCGAAGAGGTTATTGAACCTTCTCTTCATGAAATGGCGAGTAGCGCAGCACCGGAAGTTGTTTCGGAGTTGACTTTACCTGATGAAGAGAGAGCTAATGATAATGATCATGAAACTCCGAAAGAGGACACTACCAAACCTCGCAGTCGGCGAAGCGTGCAGCCTCTGAGGCATGCGGCAATCCTGTTATGAATTTCATGATTGATGAAATAGATGACCCTGCGACGTATGAAGAAGCGATGATGAGCCCGGATTCCAACAAATGGCTAGAAGCCATGAAATCCGAGATGGAATCCATGTACAAAACCAGGTTTGGACCTTGGTGGACTTACCTCACGATCGAAAGGTCGTTGAGAATAAATGGATTTTCAAAAGAAAAACTAATGCTGATGGTAATGTGACCATCTATAAAGCTCGACTTGTTGCAAAGGGGTTTCGACAAATTCAAGGAGTTGACTATGATGAGACATTCTCTCCCGTAGCGATGCTTAAGTCGGTTAGGATTATGTTAGCAATTGCTGCATATTTTGATTATGAAATATGGCAGATGGATGTCAAAACTGCATTCCTCAATGGTAATATTGAAGAAGAGTTGTATGTGATACAACCTAAGGGTTTTGTCGATCATAAGGATGCTGATAAGGTATGCAGACTTCAGCGATCCATCTATGGACTGAAGCAAGCATCCCGAAGTTGGAATCTCCGCTTTGATGAGCTGATCAAAGAGTTTGGATTTGTCCGCAAGCATGTCAAGGATTGAGATATAAAGATTTGTAAAGTACACACGGACCTAAATGTAGCAGATCTGTTGACTAAAGTTCTCCCTAGTGCAAAACATGATCAACACCAGAACTCCATGGGTGTTAGATTTATCACTATGTAAACTAGATTATTGTCTCTAGTGCAAGTGGGAGACTGAAGGAAATATGCCCTAAGAGTCAATAATAAAGTTTTTATTATGTATTCCTTGTATATGATAGATGTTTATTTTGCATGATATAATTGTATTGATAGGAAACGTCAATACATGTGTGTTTAATAAAAAAAGGGTTCCTAGTTATGCCTCTCTTATAGACTAGCTCGTTGATTAACAAGATGATCAAAGTTTCCTGATCATGGACATTGGATGTTGTTAATAACGAGGTCACAACATTTGTGAAATGATGTGATGAACATTCATCCGAAGTATAGCATTACGATCAAAGTCATTATGTTTATATTGCTATAACATCATACAAAGTAATCTTAGTCCTTAGACAATGAGATCATGTTAATTGCTAACACCGGAAGAGTATCTTGATAACATCAAACGTCACACCGTAACAGGGTGACTATAAAGGTGGGTTCAGTGCTACAAAGGTGTTATGTTGAGGCTCATGGATCAAGAGTGGAATTTTTCAATCCCGATGACGGATAGATATACTCTGGGCCCTCTCGGTGATATCACATTAAGATAGCTTGCAAGCAAGTGATGTGATCACTAGAATGTTATATCACGGGAACAAGAAAAGAGTGCATGTTGGTAACAAGATCAAACTAGGTATTTGGATACCGATGATCGAATCTCGGACATGTATTATATCATGAGACAAAGGGATTAAGTTACTAGCGTTAAAGGTTCTCACGATCACAGAAGTCATCGTTGAATGTGCAGGAGTCAGTATGGATCTCCAGGTCCCGCTTCTGATTACTGATCTGAGAGGAGTCTCAATCATGTCTGCATTAGTCGCGAACCATAGGGGGACACACTTAAGGGTTGTCCGAAACCATTTTGGAGCACATATGTTTCATACGAAAGAATTGCAAAGCGCAGGAATTGTTTCGCTAGAAACCGGAATTGTTTCGGGTGAAATTGTTGAAAGTGGTTCTGCATGAGATATTGAAATGTTGCAAGGGGTTTTATGTGAATGTTTTTTAATTAAAGTAATTAACAAAATTCTGAATAAAATAAATAAAAGAGTTTTATTAATTGAGAGTTGCATTAAATTTGGTGGAAATTTAATGCATGTGAGTGGAATTTTGGGTGGAGCTTGAATTGATGTGAGTGGAGCTTCCACCACATGAATGAGGAAGAGGTGGGGGCACCCCCCTTGGCCTCCATCCATGGGAGGGGAGGAGCCCCCCCTCTCCTTCCTCACAAAACACACCTCCTCGTGAAGGATCTCTCTCCCCCTCTAGATATATTCCCCCATGGTCTGGGATTAGCGAGATACATGTTCCCGGTGGCCTTGCGTTTGGAAGGAGTTGTTGCTTCTGCTGATTCGCTGGAGCGAGGAGGTGGAGGTTGTCCGGTGGCTTGAACGTGTGTGCGAGGATGGATGTGCTGCTGATTTGCGGCGCTAGGACTTCCACACGATCTTGAGATCGGCAAGCGTACGACTACATCATCCACGAGTTCCAACTCGTTAACAAAACTCTGTTGTCTTTGAGGGTAAGTTATCTATGGATGTATATCCACCCGTTGCTCTGTATCTAGTAGATAGATCTTGGCGTATAGTTCTCATCGTAGGAAAATTTTTGTTTTCTATGCTGCGAACCCAACATGATGTTCCTCACGTTCATCATTCGTGGTCTGTCTCTGCCCCTGCATCCCTTTGTCAGGGGCCTTATTTGTTTCTATGGGCTCTAGCTGCACCAGCTGTCCCCAAACTATCTTCTTCACATTGCGTGCTATATCACGCTTTGCGAGTGCTGGCTTGGAGTAGAGCCACACTTTGGTCTCTTCAAGCGGCTTTTCAAGCTGAAGCATCAGTCAGCTTCTGGCTCGTAAGTCTACGACGTAGGCAGCTGTGGGATTCATGTCGACTCCTCCGCTACCTAGTTCGACATCAAGCTCACGGCGTCCGTCCAAGGGTGGAGAGACAAGTGGTTCTATATCCGCGACCAGAAGGCCGACGAAGAGCACTATAGACTCGTGCCCTTCGACCCCACGGCGTCGTGCAAGAGGGGGCGTTCTTGGAAGAACGTGGTTATGCCTGGCAAGTCCAAGGAGACGGAAGTTCTGTACGAGCGCTTCTGCGACCTCGAGAGTCGCATGGGTAAAGAGGAGGGAGGCTCCGCCCTCATTCTCACATGGTTGCGTCGTCGCATCCAGCCTCTGCAAGCCAGAGTCCACCCCATGTTCCAATGGGCTGGTGCGGACGATGTCACTCATGTGTGTTCCGGTGGCATTTCCGCGAGTGAAGTAGACAAGAGGTTACGACTGGTGACAAAGTACACCACCAAGGAGGTTCTCCTAGGCGAACCAGTCGTACCTCCCTTCGACGCCTCTAACCCTCCTCCTGAGGTAGATTTGTGCTACGAAGTAGCTTGAGTTGTTGATTGCTTCTAGTTTCTTGATGTATAATGAGTTGTTTTCTGAATGCGGGATTGGAAGGTGTCTCCCAGTTTGCCCCCTCTTCCTGAGGGGGTTATTCCTCGCGAAGAAGATGAAGAGGATGAGTCGGAATCGACCGTCCCACTGGAAGAGGAGGAGGAAGCCCTCGAGTCGAGCGGCCCGGACAATCACAAGCGTTCATGCAGCAAGGATTCGGATGCTTCGTCTTCTTTGACTCCAGAGGGCCCATCTATCGGTGCGGAGGAGCCGATACCCACCGTTCTTGTGCGCTCTATGGATCCTCCTGCCCGAAAGAAGCTTCGACTGCCAAAGGAATCATCGGAGTCGGAGGAGCAGTCCTTCAATCTTGATAGATTTGACTGGTAAGTCCTATATTCACGAATTCGTTTTGGTTTCGTCTTTGAGTTGTCATCTGTCTTGAAGCTCTTGTTTGATTGTGTGTTTCAGTCAAGTGGCGACGTCGTCTTCTGATGACGTCCAATTTTTGAAAGAGTCCAGAGTCGCGGACTCCAAGTCCAAGAAGGTGGCCTTGTGGTCTCCTTCTCCTCCATTGCGGCCCACTCCAGGCATAACTCATCGAGTTCCCCGCATGCTGGGGAGCATCAGATGGTTACCCGGATGACTGTGCAACAGCCTTCTTCGGAGTCTGTGGAGGATCATGTAAGTATCTTGTAGTTGGCAGTTGAATTTATTCTTGGCGTGCTTTTACTTGAACTTGGAGTGTCTCTGATGTAGCTCATCATGAAGGAAGCCGCCCGCCTAGCGGAGCAGGTCCTCAACATGGGTCGACAGCATGCGCGACTAGACAATCGCCATCGTATTGTCGAAAGTAAGTTTTGACTTTGTCCTTGTCTTTGGAAAATATTATTGATTTGATTTGGTAACACTCTCTGTTTGTTGCAACTGAGCACAATGAATTACTTCGCCATGCTGCTGCATTGGAGAAGACATTGGACACGGCGATGAAGAGTCGTGACGAGGCAGTCGCAGCTTTGGAGGAGTCGCGGAAGCGAGAGCAGGAGCTCCTTGCCTCCACTGCTGAGAGGGAGAAGATGTTCGAGGAACAGCTTCTCTCGATTGCCAAGTCCCTCTCAGGTATGACCTTTTCATCTGGATATGTCTTGATCTTCTACGCTTTTATGTATGATTGTTGTACTAATGCTTTTTTGTATGCAGATGCCAGCGGCTTGAGTTTCGATGCCCAATCTCTGCGCCATGCGGATGCTTTGGCTGGTGCCATTGCTGTAGTCGAGGACCACAACATTTCCCTCCAGGAGACGCTGGGGAAGGCCAAAGATGTGCTCAGTCGCATCCGTGAGGACTTGACTCCCAAGGCTGGGATGATCGACAACCTCGGCGACCTGGTGAAATCCCTGGCTGGAGGAATCCCTACGGACTTCAAAAATTCGCAGCGCTCCGTCAGCGCCACCATGGCACTCGCAATGGTGCAGGCCCATGGCATGGAGATGGATCCCGCAGCTATCTCTGAGGCGATGCCTGTCGACGCTGGAGGCCAGCAGGTAGTTTTTGCTCAATGTGTTGGTAAATGCAAAAATTACGGTCCCCAGCTTATCGAGACACTCGCCAAGTACTCCGAAGAGCGGCATCAAGCGAAGGCTGCGAAGTCTGCGGCTTCTGGGGGTACTGCCGGCAAGTCCGTGGTGTCGGAGACAACCATGGATGCGATGAAGCCCCCGAGGCCTAAGTCCAAGTCGATGAAACATGCTGCGCCTTAGTCTCCTTCTTTAATAGCTGTAGTGGCTTAGCCTTTTGCTTTATGGAACAATGATTTTGTGGGGGTGTCCCAATCAAAACTTTTCCTTTGTCTGAATGCATATATGCCCTTTGCCAAATGTATTCTTGGTCTCTTATTTGCTTTTTACTTGATTCGTGGTAGGGTACGTCAAGTGCTCCTTCGAGTGATCCTTGTGATCCTCCTTCTGCTGATGAGAACTTGGCGCAACCTCGTTCAAAGGTGGAGGAGTTGTCGTTGCTCTCGCGACTGCGTGATCGTATTAAACAACTGGAGCGTGAGTTTCCCATCCTCCGTGGTAGCGCTGATGTATGGAAGTCAAAGGCGGAGAAAGCCTCTGCTCGTGAAAAGTACCTATTGGAGGAGGTGGCCCAGCTGAGTGAGCAGTTCTAGTGTTAGCCTTCTATCCTCTTATCTTTTCCTTTTGTCAGTCGCAGCGATGCCTATCTTTCACACTTTGCTTTTGTGTGGTGTAGTTGTCAGTGCTTGCCATCCGGAGGATGAAAAAGATCGGATCGCTATTCGAATGAATGATTTGACCCAGGAGCAACTGCAGGCGAGTGGGTACTTCTGGGTGGATCATGACCGTGCAATTACACTTGCAACTCTGCATGATCATGCTTCTCGAGTTCTTCATTTTTTGAAGAAGTCGCAGTCGTGCCTCAGGCACATCTATCAAACGATGTTTCCGTTGGACGTTGTCCCTTCAAGCCTGTTGGCCCTTCTGGCGAGATTCCAGGATTTGAGTGTAGTTCGCGAGTGCGTGCGGCAGTAGTTGGTGGCTGGTGCCAAGGCTGCTTTGTCGCTGGTGCGACTACATAGGCCTGATGTAGATGTTGCATCTATTGCTGCTAGGCCGCCGACTCCACCAGCAGGTTCGACCTGGAACATGGTTCCACATTACCAGGCGATGGATCGTTCCGCAGAAGAGATTGTCGACTTCTTTGAGGAATAGACGAATGTTCTTCTACTGCAGTAGTAGTGTGATTTGTATCCTGCACATCAGTATACTAGTGTTGTAAAAGTTCGTATGTATATGCTAGATGTAATTGATTTATATTGATATGTAAAGAGCTTGCTAGCTTATATGTTTTGCGAGTGCATTTGTACTCTGCAGTTCCTTTTCGTTAGCCTGACTTATTTTATCTCAGCGCCTTGCCAACCTGTCAGGTGCGTTGCAACTGGGTTGGTGTATCAAGGGTTCGATTGTTGTTGTGTCAGCTACTCAGGATACTGCGGCTTGTTCGTAGAACGAATATGTAAAGGGTGGCATAGCCCCCGAGTGAAAATATTGCCAGAGAAATAAGGAAGAACACAGAGTTTTCGGGGTACTTAGCTTTATTTATTCGCAGAACAGTACGAGGTACAATGCGTGGCTAAGTAGCCTGGCTAAATAGCCTTATTTGTAATGTAAGAAAAAAGGATCGACTAGGGGTAGAAGCGCCACAGCTGCGCGACGTTCGAGGGGTTGGAGTATGCGACTCCTGTTTCGAAATCTTTGAGGCGATAGGCGCCACCTGGGATTACTTCTGTAATCACGTATGGTCCCTCCCAAGGGGACTCGAGCTTGAGGTGCCCTTGCTGCTTCAGTCGCAGGACCAGGTCTCCTTCGACGAAGGATCTAGGGCATAGCCTTCTGCTATGGTAGTTGCGCAGGTTCTGCTGGTAGATCGTCGATCTTTCTTCTGCAATATCCTGTGCCTCATCAAGGAGATCGACGGAGTCTTCGAGTGCAAGTGTTGACTCCTGCTCGCTGTACACGACTACCCGTGGGGCTTTTAAGCGTACTTCTGCGGGTAACACTGCCTTGGCGCTGTGCACCATGAAGAAAGGGGTATATCCTGTGGCGCCATTTGGGGTTGTGCGCAGGCTCCAAAGTACGGACTGCAGCTCGTCTGGCCAACATCCAGCGGCTTGCTCGAGTGGAGTCGCTTCTTGATTCCACCGCAGACGAGGCCGTTGGCCTTTTCGACTTGACCGATGGTCTATGGATGAGCCACGAAGGCATAGCTTATGTTGATTCCCAGGTTCTCGCAGAAATCCTGGAACTCCTTAGAGGTGAAGTTCATTCCATTGTCCGTGATGATGCTGTGTGGCACTCCGAAGCGATATACAATGGACTCGAAGAACTTGACGGTGCTAGCTCCTGACTGGTTTGTCACTGACATGGCCTCTATCCACTTGGTGAATTTGTCGACTGCGACCAAGAGGTAGACGTAGCCTCCCCGTGAGGACTTTGGAGCTTGCCGACCATGTCGAGTCCCCATTGCGCAAAGGGCCAAGCCAATGGTATTGGCCGGAGTTCCGCGTCGGGTGCATGCGGTTTGTCCGCGAATCGCTGACAAGCGTTGCATCTCTGGATGATGTCCTTGGTGTCGCGCATGGCCGTGGGCTAGTAGAATCCAGCTCGTAGAGCTTTGGCGACAAGGGCGCGACTGCCGGCGTGGTGCCCACAAGTCCCTTTATGGATGTCGAGGAGGACGGCCCTTCCGTCCGTGTTGGAGAAGCACCGTTGGAGTACTCCTGTGATGCTGCGCTTTTATAGTTCGCTTTTGATGACGGCGAATGCCTTGGATCACCGTGTGATATGTCGCGCATCAGTCGGATCGTCCTGCAGCCTCTTGCTGAGAAGATATGTGATGTATGGTTGAGTCCAAGATGGCTCGATCATCATGACCCCCATTGGTCCCTCGAGTCCTGTGTCAAGCTCCAGGTCGTCGAGTGCCATTGGCTCATTTGGTGGCGTAGCCCCCGAGTCCGTTGTTGCGCTTGTTTTCTTCTCTGTGGCCTTTGGCTTGATGGAGCGTTCACAGATACGCTCGAGGAATACCCCAGGTGGTATAGGGGCGCAGGTGGAGCCAATGTTGGCGAGTGCGTCCACCTCTTCATTGCTTTCGTGGCCTACGTGTCACAGCTCACAGCCGTCGAAGTCCCCTTCGGATCGAGATAAAGCGTAAAGTGACCATTGAACCTATTGTTTGCGATGGAGTGTGTCGTAGAGGTCGCAGTAAGCGATCATATTATCGTTCAGCGTGTCGCACTCGTGCATTGTCTGGTTGACGACCAGCTTGGAGTCGCCGTAGATGATGAGCCTCTTGGCGCCGCAGGCTTTTTCCATCTGCATTCCATGCAATAGGTCCTCGTATTCAGCTTCATTGTTGGAGGCAGTGAACTGCATTCATAGACTTGTATTTCAGCTTGTCTCCTTGGGGCGATGTCAGTATGACACCTGTGCCAGCCCCGTCCTTACGCTTGGATCCATTGAAGTGCATCATCCAGAGGTAAGACATATCTGGATTTTCGGGGAGCTGGTTCTCCATCAAGTGTATGAGGAAATCGGGGAGGACTTGCGATTTGATCGCATCGCGCTTCTCGTATGTAATGTCTCGTGGAGACAACTCGATTCCCCAAAGAGCTACTCGTCCGGTGGCGTCGCGGTTGTTGAGAATATGCACAAGTGGGGCATCATTGACCACCACGATTGGGTACTCCTGGAAGTAGTGGCACAGTCGCCTGGCTGTCATGAAGACGCCGTATGCCAGCTTCTGGTAGTGCGGGTATCGCTGCTTTGTTGGCGTGAGCACCTCGCTGAGATAGTAGACTGGGCGCTGCACTCCGTGGACCTTGTTTTCCTTGGCACGTTCCACCACGAGCACCGTGTTGACCACCTGGTTGGTGGCGGCGATGTAGAGCAGTAGTGGTTCTTTTTCACATGGAGTCACCAGTAATGGCAAGGTAGATAGTAGACGCTTGAGATCTTCGAATGCTTCTTGCGCCTCGTCGGTCCATTCGAACTTGTCAGTTTTGTGGAGAAGTTGGTAGAAGGGCCGTGCCTTTTCACCCATGCGACTGATGAATCGATTGAGCGTCGTGATTTGCCCAGCCAGCTGCTGGATGCCTCTTACATTTTTCGGCTTCTCCATGGCCAGTATGGCTTTTATTTTCTTCGGGTTCGCCTCAATCCCTCACATGGAGATGAGATATCCGAGTAGTTGCCCAGATGGTACACCGAAGGTGCACTTTTCCAGATTGAGCTTGATCTGGTAGCGGTCGAGGTTGGCAAAGATCTCGCTTAAATCATCGATTAGCGAGGCTTCCTCCTTTGTTTTGATGACGATGTCGTCGACATAGACTTGGATGTTGCGACCAAGTTGATCTTTGAGGCAAGCTTGCATGCACCATTGATAGGTGGCTCCTGCGTTTTTGAGCCTGATGGGCATTGTGTTGTAGTAGAACACACCAAAAGGCGTTGTAAATGCTGTTTTATCTTGATCCTCCTCCTTCATTAGAATCTGATTATAGCCTGAGTAGGCGTCGAGTAAGCAAAGGCGCTCACATCCCACGGTGGAGTCGATGATTTGGCCGATTCGCGGCAGTGGGAAGTGATCCTTTGGGTAGTGCTTATTCAGGGAGGTGAAATCCACGCACATCTGCAGGATACCGGTGTCCTTTTTAGGTACCAGCACCGTGTTGGTGAGCCAAGTACTTTCCTTGATCTCGCGTATGAATTTGGCATCGAGGAGTCTGTTGATCTCCATTCTGACCGCTTTTTCTCTTGGTTCAGACAGTCGCCGAATTGTCTGCTTGACTGACCTTGCATCCGGGTTGACATTGAGTGCGTGCTTGGCGAATTCCCTGGGAACCCCTGGCATGTCCGCTGGACACCAGGCAAAGATTTCCTAGTGCTCACGGAGGAATTCGACGAGCACAAGTTCCTATGCAGAACTCAAGTTGTTGGCGATGAGGGTCGTCTTCGTCGGGTCCGATGGGTGGACCTGGACTTTCTTCGAGTGCACCAACGAATCGAAGGACACGTCGGGTGAACTTGGCCGGCTCAGGGGAGGTAGATGGTTGTCTATCAACTCCTTCGATCTTGCGAGCTCCTCCTGCATGCCGAAGGACTGGGAGATTCTGTTGAATTCTCTGTCACAGCTGTCGGACCTCTCGAAGCTCCCGTTGATTGTGATGATGCCGTTTGGACCAGGCATTTTCATCTATTGGTAGGCATAGTGCGGCACTGCCATGAACCTAGCGAACGCGACGCGTCCGAGCATGCAGTGGTACTGTGAGGGCCAGTCGACGACTTCAAAGTCGATGCGTTCGCGCCGAAAGTTTTTCGGCGTGCCGAAGATGACGTCGAGTTTAATTTTGCCCAGGGGATATATGCCCTTGCCTAGGATGATTCCGTGGAATGTCGTATCCGAGACCTCTAGACATGTCAGACGGATCCTCATTGCTTGCAAGGTACTTGCGAACATGAGGTTGATGCCGCTCCCGCCATCCATGAAGACGCGACTCATGTCGAAGCCTTCGATTTGCGCCTCGAGTACGAGGGGACAGTGTCCTGGATGAGGGACTTGGCGCGGGTGGTCGCGTTTGTCGAAGGTGATGCAGGACTCGCTTCCACTGAGGTACTCAGTGGTGGAGGGCGGGGAGTTTGTCACCAAGTTGACTTGGCGAGTGATGGCCTTCTGCACCCGATTTGAGGGGCGTCCCTTTTGGATCATCATATTGCCTACGGCCTGTGGGTATGGTTCGCCTCCGTGGTGCTGATCTGGCGCAGCCATGGGCGGTGGTGGTCCAGGCGGTGGTGGAGGATCTCCATGTTCCATGGCGCCTAGGGCGGTTCTGTAGCCCCTGTTGATCGCGTCGCGATTCATCCGAGCCAGGCCCTCGTGGAGCTTGAGGAACTCGCGGCAGTCCTTAAGAAGGTGGCTGGATTTTTTCTTGCCATCGTGCTTGTCGATGTAGAAGTGCACGTTGCATGGCCCGGACAGTTTGTCCTCGATAGTTGTTACGGGTGCCTCTTCAGGGGTGCGGTGCTGCCATATCTGCATGGTTTTCCCAGAGTCGCGGTGTCCACCGTTGCGATAGCTGCTATTGCGGTTGTCGTCGCGCATGTCGGCGTAGTCGGCAGCGACCATGTTGACGTCGTCGCGATCATCGTAGATGCGCATTCGACGCTTCCTTCGGCGATCACGTCTGCGCTCGAGTTCCACTTCGTCGTTGGAGTGAACGCGGTTTTTCACCGAGTCTTCTCCATCTGCCCACCGATCCGCGATTTCCATTAGGTGGTCAATTGTTTTGGGCTTCGAGCGGCCCAGCTCTTCCCTGAGCTCTATGTGGCGAATGCCACTGTTGAATGCGTCGATTGCGCGATCTTCTGAGATGTTCTCTGCGGAGTTTTCGATGATGGACCACCTCTGGATGTACGAGCGTAGCGATTCGCCCGACCTTTGCTAGCAGCTTCTCAGTTCTTCGATTGATGCGGGCCTTTTGTAGGTGCCCTTGAAGTTGCGCACAAAGCTGTAGACCAGCTCTTCCCAGCTGCGAATGGATCCGCGCGGGAGATTGTTGAGCCATGCTCGGGCGGCTCCCTGCAGCTGTAGCTGCAGGCATTGCATGGCCGTGCTTCGACTCCCGCCGTGGAGCCTGGCGGAGGAGATGTGGTCCTCCAACCAAATTTTTGGGTCCGACAGGCCGTCAAATTTTGGGTTCTCCGATGGGAGCTTGAACCCCTTGGGCATTCGCTTCTGCCTGATGGCTCTGCTGAAACATCTGGCGTTGTAGAGCTCCACGTCTTCGTCCTCCGAGTCAGTCGAATGGGCATGTCGTGCCCTTGATTTATTGATTTTGCACTGTGTGAGGTCATCGCGCGCATCATAATCGTGATCGTGCCGCCGTGAGCAGCAACATCGAGACAGATCGTGACTGTCGTTGTTGGACGAGGGTGAGGAATAGCGTTTTGCCAGATCCTTGCCTCGGCTCCGACGTAGGCTCTTTGTCGAGAGCAGCCTCAATTACCCCCAAGCCCGCAATCGTAGATTGGTGCATGGCGGCTCGAGGATCTCCGGCCGGCGGCTGATTGTTGAGGAGGTACATGGTGGCCACCATTACCGCATCTTGCGGTGTCTTTGGGACCACGTTGCCCCGTGTGTCGACTGTCATAGAGCTGAAGTCAAGGACTTTCGCAGCTTCTATGCGCTCCTGCTCGGTGAGATGGGCCATTCGAGATCGCCTCTTGTTGGTCACGTACTTGTTGCCCTTGGAGGAGGATCCTCCGTGGGAGGAGAGCCTGGCCCGTCGAAGACTCGACTCGTCTGCTGCCTTTTTACACACTTCGAGTTGCGCGATTGTTTATAACTGGCGTCTATACTCCTCCTTTAGTAGCCAATGATAGCCCATCAGTAGGTCTTGCGGCGTGCCGGGGGCAGAGGATTGCCTCGCAAAGCTCCTCGGCAACGGGCCCACTCGTTGTCGTTGAGTCTGATCACGACATGTTCACCAGTGTGTTCGTTCACCATGGTTGGAGGATTGACTGCCCCTCCATTGTTGACGGGTGCGCCATTGCCACCATTGGTGGGGCCACCGTTGGGTGGTCCGCCGTTAGGTATGCCACTGTTGGGTGGATCAGGACCGTTGCCACCGTTTTCGCGATTAGCGCTGGTTTCGCCGGCGTTGATGATGGCGCACATGAAGTGGCTGGGGAAGCTATTGCTTTCGCAACTTTCGGATCCGGAGCCATAGGATCCATCTTCCATCGCTAGGTCACCCAGATCGGATCCACGACTGCTGTCGTTGTCCGTGCTTTTGGCTGCTGCTGAGGTGTTGAGCTCGCTGAGGACGCCGATTGGTGGCGGGAACCACGATGCTGGAGCAATCACGGATGCTGTTGGATGGTCAGGCATGCGAAGCGTACCCATATGACCAACTTGGAAGCGGAAGCTCCTGATCACCAGGATGATTCCCACGGACTCGAAAGCCGGGCGAGTGGCTGGTGTGTGGACGGTGAAGTCGAACGCACCGAAGAGCTGGCGAATCTCCGCTGTTGTGGAGTTATAGATCGCGGTTGATGGGGCCTAAGAAGCAGCAACATCAGCACTCCCAGTTCCCACAGACGGCGCCAATTGACGAGGGTTTAACTCATTAATGCCCATTGTTATGGACTTGGGTTTTGGAGAAGGAGGGAGCGCTGGAGGCATCAGTCGGCTAGCAAACAAGCACACAGGGCCGCAAGGTTTACCCAGGTTCAGGCCTCGTAGAGGTCCCTACTCCTGCTTGTCCGCTCTTGGCATTAACGAAGGAATCGAAAATTACAGGTGCGCGCAGATGCAATCTGGCGAGAGTTGTGGAAACTAGGGTTGCGTGTGTCCTCCTCGCCGCCCCTCCTAGCATTTATATAGATAGGCCAAGTCTCGGGTAGCAGGTCGAGTCAGTTACAGATTAGGGTTTGCCCTTTAAACTTTCTATCTTTAAGCTTCTCCTTGCCTCGCAAGTAATCGAGAGTCCGTACTCGAAGTCTTCATTGGGCCGTGGCAACACCGTGGGATTCCACCATATCTGGACCATGTACACTAAACTCAAGTACCTGCAGGGTATACCCATGTCAGTTGGACATACTATCGTCTAGGTTGGTACACTTAATTGCACACATCATTCTAGGTTATTCCCAGAACTGTTGGCAATCCTTGTACTTCACCACTACGATTTGGTTGCTATACCTACTTCCTTTTGTTCACGGTTCTTCCCGAAACATAAGTTTCACTAAATTCTTCCTAATGTCTATCCATATATTGACTTCTTCTCTGGATGACACGAGTTTACATTTCTACCATCATGTAGTTGTGAAGCTAGTAAACATACATATGGTATTTCGTACTTCACTTCCCAATTTTCACCATGGTTCCTTTCCTTCTTACTTCCTATAGCTTAAAGACTTGCTTCGTCCATGGCTATTTGTGGTGTTGAAGTTGATTCCTTCTTTTGTAGTTACGCCAATGACTTCCATCTTTTCTTGAGTCTTTAGTACTATACTACTCGTAACTCATTTCTAACATGTATTCCCTTCCCTCTAGATCAATATCATCAAGAAATAACTGGGTGTTGCAACATGCATTTGCACACCAGCTCGTACTTCATGTAAGGATCTAGTCAATCAAAGATTGAAATAGATTTCAAGATAATCCAAAAGTTGTATCAAAAGCCTTTGTAAGTAGTACTTCAAGTAATACATCTCTAGTACTAAGACTTTGATACTATATATTACATTCTAGATAACCTTTTATATAGGTATCTACCGTTCTATAACCATGCACATCTTGTACTACACTCTGCCTCTAGACTTACCCTAGTTATCTATTCGCAATAGGATAATTTTAGACAAAGTGATACATGAATTACCATCTAGATTGAACTGTATAATATTTGTCAATTTACTTTCATTCACCTATATATATTGAGTCTACCTAAGACTAAGCTCATATAGTCCCTCAAGATTTCTACTAAATTCACTATTACTACCCCCATGACTTCTGTCTTGTTCTAGTTTATACCTCTTCTTACTACAAAGTTGTAGTAGCCATCATGGGGCATCGGCTTCCTCATGCAGCATAGGGCACATGATTTAACTTTCTTGTTTACCAACCTAGACATGAGCACCCGAGGCGATGCGATTTAGCACTCATAACAAGTCTAGGGCGCATCGTACGTTGCCTAGAGAGGATTTGAGGCACATGCCACGGTCCACCTGACAATATTAGGCTCATGTATGATGAAGAGACAACTTATGCTCAAATTTGCACACCCCCAAACACGAGTAAATAACGGCAAAAGGCAAAAGATTCCCAAGCGCAATTGGTTTTTATAAAAGGAGGTGGGGGTCTAGCCCCTTGTTATAGTGGATTACACAAGGGATAGGCCCGAGGATGCTAGCTAGTCATTGATCTTTGCAAGGAAACAGTATATGTTGTTTTCCGGACTTCACAAAAGGGGTGGGGCTAGCCCTCAACTTATAGTGGCTTACACATAGGGAAAGAACCTAGAGACACTCATATTAACTTCCGCACCAGGAAACACGATACGTTGCTTCTAGGGATTTTCACAAAGAGGGTGGGGGCCTAGCCCTCAGCTTGTAGCAGATTACACACAATGCCGAAGCCTAGAAACACTCGTATTAACGGCCCTCTGCCCGGAAGAATGATACGTTGTTCCTGAGCTTTTAGGTTGCGAGGCGGACCCAAGCTTGCATATGCTTACTTGAGGCACCACCTTCTGCTTCCTGCCCCTGGAAGCTGCATCTGGGGCAGTTGTTGCTCTCTTCCTTATCATCATCGGGTTCAAGTCTCAAGGCTCTTCATCATCGAAGTAGCCGAGCTAGGCCAGGGCCACATCCTTGTGTACATGTTCCCTATAGCGCAACACATACATGATGTCAGATTTTATTGTCAGTACTCCCCACACTGAAGGGATCTTGATCACGTTATAGGCGTGGTGGGTGGCCACCATGAACTTGGCTAACACCGGGCGACCGATGATGCTGTTGTATGGTAGGTGGATTTCCGCGATGTCGAACATGATGTTATTGGTGTGATAGTTGTCCTTGGTGCCTAAGGTGACCGACAACATGATTTCGCCCAGCGGCAGGGTAGCTCCCGGGGTCACACACAAGATTGTCTTGGTGGGAAGCAGCTTCTCTTCCCCGACCTCCAATTTCTCCATTAGTTTCACAAAAATTATGTTGAGGTCTACACCTCCATCCACTAACTTCTTGGTGACTCGGAGATTGTTTATGATGGGCGATGTTGGGGATATACTTTCTAGGTATATCCACTGTGACTCGCTAACTAGGGTGGCCCACTTCGGATTAGAGATTTGCTTCACGGCGGCCCAATCAGAGAGAGAATACGGAGGTCCATCCGGCTACGGGAAGGCCCAGAAGACTTACCGACTTAGGCCTATATAGTAACTTGTAGTCCAAGATGTTCTCTATAACCGACTCTGTATCATAGCTGGATAGGTCTCTCCTGTAACCCTAGGCCGGATATCTATATAAGATATCCTAGGTACCAGCCTTTAGGGCACCCCACAACTTGCAACCTCAACTCGCACAGGCGAAACCTCTCTTGTAATCTATACTTCCGGCTCTACCATATTACTAGATTGCTAGCAGGAGTAGGATCCATCCATCATCGGCGGATTCGAACCTGGGTAAATCTTGTGTGCTTGCTGTCCCGGAATACCGTCGCCTCACACCCTTTCTCCAAACGCCTCGAGGACCCCCTCTTGGTGTACATGTCTTCAATCTGACGACAGTTGGCATCCACAGTGGGGCAGATGAGTTTCGGACCTGCGTTGTAGGCAGAATCTGCGCGAATCTGAATCGGCGAGACAATCGTGAGTAGTCGGGTCCTCTATGTCAGTGACATCCCTCTTGTCCTTCTCGACGAGACTTGGATTCTGGCTAGGGAACCTATGACCACCTACATAATCATGTCCTTTGGCGAGATCAATGTTTACCTCGGTTTCGCTGAACCTGCCCAACCCACCCCAGCGGTGATTATAGAGGCAGAAGAAATTTCTAGATCCACTTTGTCCATGCAGGCGGCAGAGTTCCGGGTCTCAAAAAACCCTAATCCCACCCAGCCTGCACCTAAAGCAGAGATAGTGGAGAAGATCGGATCTAAAGCATATCTACCCAAGGAGGTCAAATCTCTGGAAGATCAAAGCAGCAGCAGCAACTCTGGATACAGCTCTGCCGATGCCAGAGCAGGAAAATCACTCCTGAGGCACACGTTGAAGCGGATGATGTTGCGCGGAAATGCAAGAATGGAAGAAGTCCTCCAAACCATCAAAAGTTTCGAGGAGTCCAACAAAGAAAGTCGTAACTACCTCAGGGCGTAGACATCGCACTTTGTCGGATACGTTGGATCTGGATCCGGCTCTGCCGATGCTGGAGACAACAACAACTCGGTGTTGGAAGCAATCGAAATGAACACCAACTTACCGGCATCCTCGGATGATCCATGACGTCAGCAGAATTCCGAAAGTTCTTCGCAAAAATTGAAGAGGAGATCAACTCCAAGGCCATGGAAGAAGGAGAATCCATGGATCAAAGCCCCTACATTAGTATGGATGAAGGATCCGGAGAAAACTCTCCCGAACCACATGATGATATGGATCTCAGAGATAATCCTGACATCCAAATGTCTGAGAGTACTGATAAAAGCTTGACTCTAGGAATCGGACCCAAAGCCGTGTTTGCTACCGGTGCTACCTAGAAGGCAAAGAAGAAGAAGACTCCGACTAAATATCCTCCAGTTGATGAGGTGATAGCCGAAGAATACGAAGAAGATTCAAATGGAGCTTGATCCCTGACGAACCAAAAGGCACTCCTTTGGATGGACACGTGGTTACCCCTGGTGCCCATAAAATTCTTGGAGACGCACTCACCACACCTATCCCGACGGCCATAGATATTATACTTGTGCAGCTAAAGGATAGGGCCCAAGCCCTAGAAGCGCATCACCAAGCACTCCTTGATGAGGCCACTCACCTCCTCAAGGAAAAGCAACGCCTTGCATTTGCAGGACAACCTAGTTCCCTGCAGCATCAGAAGACCCGGAACGGCCCTGAGTTGGCTAATAAAAAACTGGAAGTGGACAAAACCCTTTTCAAAGGAGACATAGCCGTGGGAAAACGTTGGATCGACAGCAAAGGAAACCTGGTGCATGGCACACCGGTAGAAAATGTTGTTGTGGCCCAAGATCTCTAGGCAAACAACCCAAGTCCAGAACAGGTCCGACTAAGTGTGAAGCTACTCACCAAGGGCCTGGAATAGCAGAAGGTCGCCACGTCCGGCAGCGGGAAGCTGGGCTCCAAATCTGACCAATGTCGCATGGACAATGTTCGACAAGAAGATGTAAGGCCCCGATGGGAGCCAGAACAATGCCACCATTCCGTCCCTCGAGATGACAAAGATTCAAAAACTAGATCTTCAGGACAGTGGCACAAACCTGCACGAAGCTGGAGCAACGTCGCCCCAACCGCATAGCAAGACACCGTTGTAGCAATGGTCCAACACCAACCTCCCCAGCGATAGTCGAACAATCGCAGGGAAGATGAAGAAGCACAACATCGGGAACATGACCGACAAAGAATGCCCCTCCTAGACATATAAGCCGTCCGGCTGAGCCACGTCATAGTAATGGCAATGACGGACAAAGGAACAACGAACACCGCGTTGGATCAAGCCAGCATGGTGGCCGTCATCATGAAGCTTAGGCAGGGGGTAACAATCCACCACCACCACCTTCTCCGCCAGGTAGCCACCATAACGGCTCTCATGGGCGCCAAGGGGTGCCGCGGCGGTGGCGGTGGTAGAAGAAGTAGAAGTCCGGCTCATGGGCATCATAGCCACAGTGAACAACCAACACAATGCTCTCTGCCACCAAGTGACGCCAGGCACCGGATTAACTCAAACATTGAGGCATGATGCTATAAGTTGGATAATATCTATGTGGGTCCAAAGTGCATCGGACCGCGCATACGAAAAACAAATTTTCCGGAAGGATTTGCTATCTCAAGGCACATTCAACTCTACGATGGTGTGGATCGACAAGACACCTGGCTCTAGGACGTCTTCCAGGCCTACTGCATCGCCAAAGGAGGAAACAAATTGGTCCCAACCCGGTATATCCCACTTATGCTAACGAAGATGGCTCGATCATGGCTCCATGAACTCCCAGAAAACACCATCCACAACTGGTATGACATGTAAAGTTCTTTCTTTCGGAACTATGAGGAAAAATACAGGAGACCCTGCACGGTCGGAGACCTGTAGTGGTGCACCCAGAAACCCAAAGAAACTTGATAGGACTACCTCGGACGATGGATCGACACGAAAAACTCCTGTGAGGGAGTAAATGAGCAGACCACGATCGAAGCTTTCATCGTGGGACTCCCAATCAGATTACTGCGTCACCGCTTAAAGTGCAACAAGGTGACCGATTTGGGGGAGATGATAGAGAAGGCAAGAAAATCCGCTGACGCCAACAATGGTCAGAGGGATTGCTAAATGTACTAGTTGTGCCACAGTTGACTAAAGAGCAGAAGCAGCAGGCCCCAACAGGAAAAAACACCTCAGAAGAAAAACCCAATCTGGAAGCTTTAACAGTCAATGCAACTATCAGGACTGGAGGACGAGGAGGCCACGGAGGCAGCCGGGGACGAGGCCGTGGAACTTCTAGAGTCCAAGGTAGAGGAGACCAGCAACCTGGCAAAACCTACTCTTGGGCCGACATTGCCATAAATATGTGTGTGCATCCGGATGGCAACGGGAGCTCGTCCCACACCAATGTTCAGTGGCATTTCAATGACGACATCAAGAAAGATGAATCCGCTGGCTATAGGGCCAAGCAATGGAAAGGAAAGAAAAATTCCGACAAAGACAAACAGTCCAAGGAAGATTCCGACATGGAGGAGGTAGAGGCCTCGAATCCCAAGTTGGATGGAAAGAAGACCTTCCCAACCAAGAAAGACACATACGTCTGCTTCCTTGGATCCCAACTAGCTAAGGTCAAAAAGAAAGTGATGCATGAGCTAAACGCAACTGTCCTAGCTGTCCCTCAGTTTATGGATTGGTCGGAAGTAACAATTACCTTTGACCTAAGCAATCATTCGCCTAAAACACATAGGCGAGGAAAGTATGCTCTGGTCGTCAATCCACTCATTGACGGCTATGGGTTCTCAAGACCCTCATGGACGGTGGCAGTAGCATCAACATCATCTACGTTGAAACACTGCGTCGTATGAGGATATCGGAAACACAGCTGAATCACAGCTCCATGACTTTTCATGGAGTTTTCCTCGAAAGGCAAGCAAATTCTCTTGGATAAATCACTTTCAATATTACCTTTGGAACTCCAAGAAACTATCGAACAGAAGCACTTTCCTTCGAAGTGGTCCCATTCAAGAGCGCATACCATGCTATCTTTGGGCGTCCGGCTTACTAGGCTTTTATGGCTCACCCTTGTTATATTTACAACATGATGAAAATTCTAGGTCCCAATGGCATCATCACGATCCGGGGAGACTCGAAGAAAGCACGAGAATGCGAGGATAGAAACACCGCCTTTGCTGAAGCCATACTACATGCCGAGGAGTACCAAGAGATCAAGAAGAACATCGACCCATCCGAGATGCCCATGATAAATAAGAAGGTGACAAAGCCAACTCCAGAGTTCAAGGCATCGGAAGAGACGAAGACGATGTCGTTGAAGGATGATGACCCCTCCAAGGTGACTTAGATAGGCGTAGATTTAGGCCACACATAGGAAAGCGCGCTCGTAGAGTTCCTCAAATCCAATAAAAAGATATCTTCGCATGGCACCATCTGACATGACCGGAGTATCTAGGGAACTTGCCAAGGACAACCTAACTGTGTATCCAAATGCTAAACCCATCAAATAGTTCTTACGACATTTTAGTGATGAAAAGTGCAAAGCAATAGCTAAAGAACTAGCCCGGCTCGAGTTAGTCGGATTCATAGAAGAGGTCATCCATACTGATTGGTCAGTCAATCCTGTAATGGTCCCTAAAAAGGACACCACTGATTTAAGGATGTGTGTTGATTATACTTCCTTGAACAAGGCTTGTCCCAAAGATCCATTCGCTCTACCTAGAATCGATCAAGTTATCAACTCGATAGCAGGCTCAGAACTCCTATGTTTTCTCGACCCATATTCTAGATATCACCAAATTTGGCTGAAAGAGTCAGACAAAATAAATACTTCATTTATCACCCTGTTCGGAACCTTCTGCTACGTAATGATGCCTTTTGGGCTCAAAAACACAGGAGCTACGTACTAGCACACTATGCAGCATTGCTCCATGATCAAATAGGACACAGCGTACATGCATATGTGGATGACATATCTGTGATGTCCAAAAAGAAGGAAACACTTATTTCCAACTTGGAGGAAACATCAAGCGACCTATGAAAATATAATATAATGCTAAATCCGGAGAAGTGTTTCTTTGGAATACCAGCCGGAAAATTGTTAAGTTTCATTGTGTCTCAACGAGGCATAGAGGTGAACCGAGACAAGATAAAGGCTATACTCAACATTTCCAGGCCGACTCGCCTGAAGGACATACAACGGCTAACTAGCTGCATTGTCGCGGTCAGTCGATTTGTAAGCCGGCTCGGTGAACAAACCGCACCATTATACAAGATCTTGAAAAAGACAAGGAAGTTTGTCTGGACTGATGAAGCTGATGTTGCACTTCAGGATCTGAAAGTCGTACTCTCATCCGCCCCTATCCTTGCAGCACCAGGACCACAGGAACCGATGTTGCTCTACTTAGCTGCGACAAACAGAGTCGTTAGTGTCGTCATGGTGGTGGAACGGTCGAAAGAAAAATAGGAACACCTAGTCCAACGTCTGACTTGTTATCTCAGTGAGGTCTTGACTGAATTTAAGCAAAGGTATCCTTATTACCAAAAGTTAGCCTTTGGTGTGTTCTTCGCATCGAGGAAGCTACAACATTATTTTCAAGAGCACAAAATTACCGTGGTGAGCACAACTCCCATGAGAGGCATAATCAACAACAGCAATGCCACAGGGTGCATCGCTAAGTGGGGAATTGAGATAGAAGCTTTTGATATTGAGTATAAACCTCGCACAAAAATCAAATCCTAGATTCTTGCCGATTTTGTCGATTATTGGACAGATACGGTAGAAAACACATGTCTCCCAGAGATGGAAGTTTGGACCTTACACTTTGACAGGTCTAAAGCACTCGAGGCCTCGGGGGCTGGCGTGGTGCTCAAATCACCCCAAGGCGATAAACTATTCTATGTGTTGCATATTCACTTTACGGTCACAAATAACATTGCCGAATATGAAGCCCCGCTGCATGGAATTCGAATTTCAATAGACATCGGCATTCGCCGACTCATGTGTTACGAAGACTCGGATTTAGTTGCTCATCAAGTATCCGATATCTGCAATGCAAATAAGTACATGGAAGCGTATAGAGTTATTGTGGATGAACTATCTAAATCGTTCAAAAAGTTTGAGGTTCAACACATTCCCCGGACAGAAAACGAGGAAGCAGATGCTCTATCAAGGATAGGCTCTACACGAAAAAGGTCCCGGATGGTGCTTTTCTGGAGCATTTAAGAGTTCCCTCTATCACAGCAGTTGATGAGGAGTATCCGACCAAATCCGACTCACCACTCATAGCAGTTCTGGCTGTAATTCCCAGTTGGACAAAACCCTACCTTGATTTCTTGGTAGATAGAAAGTTAGCCGAAGACGAAGTTATGAGCTGACAAATCATCCGACGAGCAAAATCTTACATAGTGGTGGAGGTGAGCTCTATAAGCGGAGCGTGTCTTGGGACTTTTAGCATTGTGTTTCTCCAGAAGAAGGAGCGGAAATCCTAAGGGAAATCCACAAAGGCGAATGCGGTCATCACGCCGCAGCCAAATCATTAGTGGCAAAAGCCTTTAGGCACTTTATGGCTTACAACTAAGGCAGATGTCAAATGGCTAGTCAAGACGTGCAAAGGTTGCCAAAAGTACACTAAACAAGCCCATGTTCCGGTTGATCAGCTGCTAACAATTCTGATTACATGGCCCTTTGCGGTCTAGGGGCTTGACATGGTAGGACTGTTTAAATGGGCTCCAAGTGGATACACCCACCTTCTTCTGATGGTGGATAAATTCATGAAATGGATTGAGGCAAAATCCATCACAAGTTGTGATGGAGCAATAACCAAAAAGTTCATTGAGGATGTTATAATCCGATTCGGGTATCCGCATAGTATTATTACAGGTAACGGGAGTAACTTTTCCATGGGAGAACTAGTCAATTTTTGCAATGATCAAGGGATCCGACTCAATATTGCATTAGTCGCACACCCATAGGCCAATGGACAAGTCGAAAGGGCAAATGGTTTAATTCTTCAAGGCCTACGACCAAGACTCGAAGCACCACTTCATCGTGTTGCAGGGGCTTGTGTGAACAAATTGCCGTCTATTATATGGAGTTTACGAACTAATCCTAACAGGTCAAGCGGATATACACCTTTCTTCTGGGTCCATGGTGCAGAGGCAGTTCTTCCAAGTGATCTTATTCATATTTCTCCCAGGGTCACTGCGTATGTCGAAGAGGATGCTGAAGTCACTCGACAAGCTGATCACGATATGCTTGAGGAAGTCCGCGTCATTGCTAAGTAGAGATCTATAGCCTATCAACAGAAGTTACACAAGTATCGTAGTCAGAGAGTCAGAAACAAGTCATTTAGGAAGGGTGATCTGGTTCTCCGACTAGTGCAAAAAAGAGAGCACAAACTTTCCCCTATATGGGAAGGTCCCTTTATGGTTAGTTGAGTATTGCACAATAGTTCTTACTACCTAACTGACATGAAGCTAGAAATATAAATACCTACTATTAAGAAGAGAAAGAGAGCTGGAGGCAGTACAAACCCGGATGAAATAGATCGTCCATGGAATATTGCTCAGCTAAGTTCCTTTTATTCTTAAATTTCTTTATTTGTAATCATATCAATGTACATGTTCAAAGTGAAATAAAGTATTTGTCTCCTCAATGTTTTTTCTGAGATGTTTAAGTACCAACTTATTTCCGAATGATCATGTCATAGTCGAAAATCCTAGAATACTTGAATGTACTTTATGATCATGTTTATTCTGGTTAGATTTCTGATTCTAAAAATGCTACCTTCGGGTATAATTCTAAATTTTCTAGTTTATACTTGAGTTTTTGTCTGATTGCTGGATGCGGGTATTTTTCGAGTAGTGAATTTTTGGTACTGGAAGCCGGCTTTGATTCCGGGTTTAAACTGGTTTAGCAGTTGAGCTCTGTTGCTCGGCAAATTTTCTGTGCTGAAGGTTTGCCGGCTCACGAAAGGGACAAGGCAGAAAGCCAGATAAACGATAAGTATAGACAAAGTAGTGCTTAAGTATTTTTCAAGCATGAAAATAAACCCAAAAGTGCTAAAGAGTAAAGCATAAAGTTCTTACAAACCAGCACATCAAAAATAATATTCTAGCTATTACATCAGATTTTTTTTCAGAATAACACATTGTCTTTCTGGTGAACTCTATGATGCAGGTGAAGACAAAGGATTTGTCGGCTCGCTGGAAACATCACCCGTATTACCCTGATATCTTTCCAAGATGAGTATATCAGACTCAGTTTGTTCGTCATCTTCGGAAACTTCAGCAACTTCTTCTCTAGGGGAAGGTGGCACTTCAACGGGCATGAAGAACGGATCATCATAGCTGGTCAGCTCGGCCACGCGACAAGCGTATCTGGCACAAGCATCCCGTATTTCTTTGGTTTTCTATGGCTTGTCGTCTTCATCAACAGTCAAATAACCCTTGGTAACTTGCCATATCTCCATGCTTCCATGATAGCTTATTACCATTGTCAGGGCATTATGTGCCAATGTGCATGCATACGACATGTGCCAATCCTTGACAAGCTTGGGCATATCCTTCGCCTTATCTTTACCTCAAAGGCAGACATTGCGTGTAAGCCGGAGAGTTGGATGGATTCACCGATTTGCTCCAAGGATTGGTGGAAGTCATGGATCAGGTCCCCGATAGCAACAAGCCGACTGGTATGAGACTCGGATGAAGGGGCATCAAGAATGTTTAGAGGACCTACAAATAAGAAAACAAGGTCAACTATATATCCGAGTAAGCAAAGTTGGAAAAACAACATTTCATAGACAGTGAACTTACCAAAGATAGTGTCATGTACTTTGGTATTCTCCTCTCGAAGACTTCGGAGTACATTCCGAAGAGCTTCGGTGGTATCTTTTTCCCTGTCCAACTCATCTTTCAAGTTCGAGATAGTTTGGTCTTGCTTGGCTATGGTGCAGTCACGCTCTTCAGTAGCCATGTTACTGGATTCAAGAATGCTGTTGATCCTGCGCTCATGGTCTACCTTGAGTTTGGTCAGCTCAGCACGCAAGTCAGCATTTTCAGCCTCCAAGACTTTAAAATATGCGGCTTGTTCAATCACCTTGCAAGACTGCTTCACAAGATCTAGAGCAGCAAGAAATAAAGTCGAATCAACATTCGGCCACAACTTAAAAGAAAAATAGACTATGAAAATGAAGCCGGAAATGCTTACCTTCTGCTTCATCTTCTGTAACTTTATGTTGCGCGTTTTCAAGTCAGAGACCTCTGATCTCTCTCCACTTATTATAGATATTCTTCAATAATTTCTGGTTATAAGCATTAACTTTCTGTAAGTCAGAATGGTAACCGAAGTCAGAAGTCTAAGACTTGGGCTAATATTTTAACTAAGTTAAATATCAGCACGAGCCTTGGGGGTAATACTAGTTCATTCTTTGGCATCCTATAAAAGCATAAATCCAGATTCCTATCCAACTTCATGCTTGTGGGATAGACGATATGATATAAAATACAATAAAAAGAGTTAGATTATAACTTACATAATGTTCATGAGTCAGTTTGTTGAGGCTCATGTTCACTTCAGAAGAAATCTTCTCGGCGAGAGTTAAAGGAATCACTGGTGGGGGGAGCGACACCGGCCTTCAAATTCTCGTCGCAAATACGAACTTGGTCAAGAAGCTCGATGAGTTTGATATCCTCGGTTTCTTGCGCCTCCTCAGGAGGATATTTATTTTGCATTGGAGAGCCGATTTCGATCCTCAGGTTTGATTTTCTCCAGGCATTGGAGAGCCGACTTCTGGATTCTGTGCTCTTCCGAGTAAGGCCAAGTTTGGCAAAACCCGGACTTTGCAGAAGGTTTTCTGCAAAGGTCTCAGCTGAGGGATCATTAACCTTTGAGGGTTCACCCTTATGAATAGCCAAGTCACTCATGGTGATATCGGTTTGCGAACCAAGGTTCGCTAGCTCTGAAGAATGATACGGAACATCTTCAGCACAAGGAGATGAAATATCCTCCGGTACTAAGGATGGATTCAGGGTAGGAGTTAGAGGTGGGGCAGCAGGCAAGGCCAAAGTCAACTTTTGCTGGCACAAAGTCTTCCCCGGATTTCCTTTTGCCTTTCCCTTGGCGATTGTCTTAGCTCTGAATGGTAATAGAGTAAGATCATTACAATTCAGAAAGAATACAAATTAAATATATACAAAACCTTGTGAAAAACTTACCTCTTTACAATACGAACTTTATATGTGTCGATGGAAACAGACGGAGTTTTGCGCTTCCGGGTAAGAACCTCTGGAAAACTTCAAGTTCTTCATCCTCCTGAGGAACCGGATCCTTAGGTGGATATCCCTCGTGAGGAGCAATCTCCGACTCAGGGAGGTCATCCAGCTGAAAGATAGATTATATCAGTGTTTCAAATAACAATAAATAGATGAGCCAATCAATGAGTGAGAAAGAATCAGTCAGAAAACTTACTGGTGTCAAGGGCTTGTCAGCCGCAAACATGTCCAGCGAAATCTCTGGTATCTTCTTTTCCACCCGCTCCTTGATTAACCATTTGATCTGGGTCTCGTACTCCTTATCTGGGATTGGGAGCGGGCTGATCCTCAAGCTATCTTCTTTACTCTTGGTGAATGTATGCATGAGGCGGTCACCATGGTGCTAGAGCGGTTGAATCTGACGTGCTAGCCAACAGTGGACTAGGTTGGATCCCTTCAGGACTTTGTGCTTCATCAAATATTCAATCCGCCTCTTGGCATAGATCAAATCTTCAGTGAGAGTCGGAGCATCTGCATCCCAAGCCTCTTGGGGCGCGGCGGCACCATCGACAAAAGCCAGCAAACCTTCTTGCTTGCTGGAAGCCTGTTTGTCCTTATGATAAAAGAACGTGGACAACCACCTCTTCACTGACTCACTAGCTATAACCTTGGGGTAGACTCGGTCTCTCCTAAGGGTCAGGCTTAGTGTTCCGGTAATATAAGAATTATAGGCGGTGATGGAATTTCTTCGGGTACCGAAGTAGTACCGGAACAAAGTGAGACTCGGCTTTATTCCGAGATAGCCCTCACAAAGAGATGAGTGGCACTAAGCTCTAGAATCATATTTGGGGGGAAATTGTGGAGTTGAACTCCATAGTGATCTATAACCTCAGATAAGAACTCTAAGGGAGGAAAACTCAAACCTCGGTCTAGATGGGTGCCGAAGTGGACCCTCTCGTCAGCGTGAGGGGCGGGGATGATTTCATTGACACCGTTCCTCCATTCACCGGTGCAGAGGAGGCCTTCCTTCTCGACACCGCATAGCTTTTCATCATTGACCACGCAGGATATCTAGACCCCGCTGAAGTTTTCCTTCTCTGCCACAGTCGTCGCCGCCATCATCGCCACGGTGCCAGAAGAGTATGCGTCAGCCATTTGGTCAGGGGCGGTGACCTTTGATGGGCGGCGCTGTGGGATTTGGGGGGAAGGAAAAGGAGGAAGGAGCACTGCGTCGCTTGGAGGAAGAAGCGGGCAAAGGCTGGTGAGAGGATAAAGAGAGGATCTCGACCCCTTATGAACCACGCACGTGCCAAGATTTGTGTGAACAAACAGTAATTCGTGCCACGCGTCTCAGAAGGAGATGGGAAACTTCCTCAAGAAGATTATGCCTCTTCAATCTTTGTGAGCGCATTAAACGACACCTCGGTTCCGCACAATGCGGACCCACCAACAGTCACACTGATAGGAATGTATGTTAGTGACAAGACTTGAGCTTGACTGATGTCAGGTTACGTTAGAGACCAGTTTCCGTCTTAGTTTGAAATCAAGATGGGGAAAACCGCAATGGAATACTCACAGGTCTGACTCAATTTGAGACTCAGATCCCACTTTAGTTTTGGAGTTTCAGGAACCCTTCAAGACTCTACCACCGAATAAAGATCAAGCTAGACGATGAAATCCGACTTTGGATGTTGAAGGCTTCCAGGGTCTACTATTGGCGATATACTTTCCTGGTATGCCCACTATGACTCACTGACCAGAGTGGTCCACTGATACGTTGCAAATGTATCCATAATTTTTGATGTTCCATGCTTGGTTTTATCTACTTTCTTATGTTTTGTCCACACTTTGGAGTACTTTCTATACACTTTCTTGGACTAACCTATTAACAAGATGCCATAGTGCCAGCTGCCTATTTTCTGCTATTTTTGGTTCCAGGAAAGTCAGAAAATGAATATTCTCAGAATTGGATGGGACAAAAGCCAAAGTCAGTTTTTCACCGAGGGGGACACGGAGCCAGAATACGAGACGGAGAGGGGCCAGGGGCCGGCCACACCACCTGGCCATGCGGCCAAGCCTGGCTCGCGCCAGGGGGTAATCTGGCCGCCTAGGGCACCCCCTCGGCCTCCCCTTTCGCCTATAAGATGCCTCCGATACAGAAACCCTAAGTACCCAATCAAAATTCCACGAAAGAGTCTGTAGTCGCCGTCATCTCCATCCCTAGATCAGGAGGGATCTGAAGCTCTTCCTGGCACCCCGTCGGAGGGGAGAATTCACCCTGGAGTCCTTCTTCATCATCATGCAAGCCTCCGGTGTGATGCATGAGTAGTTCATCCTTGGACTACAGGTCCATGTAGTAGCTAGATGGCTGGTTCTTCTCCTTTGTGCTATCATGTTTAGATCTTGTGAGCTCCGTTCATGATCAAGATCATCTATTTGTAATCCTACATGTTGTGTTTGCGGGGATCCGATGGATATTGAGATGCTATTTCAGATTGATTATTGATTCTATCATGTCTTTGTTATTTGTGATCTTGCATGCTTTCCGTTGTTAGTAGCTATCTTGGCCAAGTAGATGCTAGCAACTCCAAGAGTTAGTATTTATGCTCGATAGTGGGTTCATGCCTCTAGTAATCTGGGGAAGTGATAGAAATCTCTAAGGTACTAGATGTGCGGTTTCTACTAGGGAGAAAACAACAATCCTTTGTTCATAGAACAATCGTATTGTTTACTTTACACGCAATGCGTAATGCAATTATTTGTTGCTTGCAACTTAATACTAGAGGGGGTTCAGATGATAAGGTGAAGGTGGATTATTAGTCATAGATGCAGTTGGATTACGTTCTATGTATAATGTTGTAATTCCCAATCAAATCTCAAAGGAGTCAAGATGTTTAGTATATGCATATTGCTTTCTCGATGTTTGTCAATTGCCCCGCTGTAATTTGTTCACCCAACATGTCATCTATCTTAAGGAGAGCCACCACTAGTGAACTATGGACACCGGTCCTTTCCTTTACCATCAATCTACAATTGTTTTGTGTTTACTTTCTGCAAGCAATTACTTTCTTCCACATAATATGTTTAATCCTTTGGTTTCAGCAAAACCGGTGAGATTGACAACCTCACTGTAAGTTGGGGCAAAGTTTTGTGGTTGTGTTGTGCAGGTTTCCACGTTGCTACTGGTGCTGGTAGTGCGCCCTGCCAAAGTCCAGCTAGCAACACCTTGGAGGTGTTTCCTTGCTCCTACTGGTTCGATAACCTTGGTTTCATAACTGAGGGAAAACTTGTTGCTGTGCTCATCATACCTTCCTCTTGGGGTTCCCCAACGAGCGCGAGATATTTTGGGCCATCAAGGACTTTTTCTGGCGCCGTTCCCGGGGAGTCAAGGACATCTTCACAAGGGGAGTCTCTCATAACCAATCTCTTTACTTTGTTATTTTTGTTTTGCTTAGTTTACTGTTTGCTTTGTTTGCTTGTTTCTTTATCAAAAACACACAAAAAATTAGTTCCTACTATAGTTGGTATTTGTAGCATCCCAATTGTCTAACAATTGCAATGCTACTAGCCTAGTCTATATATATGCTACCTTCCTATATATAATTGTTGCATCATAATTATATCATGCTCATGTCATCATGCCACCTTGCATTTGAGCATCATATAAAACCCTTTTTGTTTTGGTTCTTCTCTCATATGCATTGTAAATTGTATTTGCCTCTTGATATTGTATTTGGTTCTTGATATATTGTTTCATGCCCAAGTTGAGTTGGGGGCATATCTTTTATTCAACTCCATCACCTTTCTCTGTCACCACCTTATAATTCCACCATTCAACTAAATATGAGCTTTGCATTTTATTGGGTTTTACCTCTAGCTCATATGGGTTGGGATGGATCCAATTCTATTCTTTCCACATGCTCTCATCTTAGCATCATGTTGTTTTCACATTATTGATATATGAGAGCCACATGGCCACCTTTGCATGCCTTGTGAGTGAAACCCTTTTCCTAGCTTCCATATGGATTATTATGGACATATGCTCATGTGGGGATATTTTTGGGGATAGTAAGCATCTAGTGGAATATACACACTAGCAAGTCCCAATTATAATCAAATGTGATCATCTCCATCTACTCCACTTGGAACTTTCTTTTAAATTCTTTTGCTTAGGCCTTACTCCACATTTTGGAATGCATAATAATAATGCCATGTAAATAATCTTGTTTTCACAAAAATAAGCATGGTATTAATTATTTATGCATGGCCCATGCAAGAACCACCCCATTCTAGTTTCTGGTTTTTATTTGAATCTTTGAGTGGATCTTCCCCATATCTCTCTTTACCCCTTATGCTTGATCTTGCTTGATGCATGCAAGCATCTAAAACCCTACTACCATCTCCATCCATGCCATCACCACCTTTTCTTCTCTTCTCTCTTTTGACTATATCTTGCTTGAGCTTGTCTTGATCATGCTTGATCTTGTCAAAAGTTTACCACACCACATCTCTCCTCTCTCTCTAAACCTCTCTCCTAATCTATACCTAATCTAAACCCATACCCTCCCTATCTCTAAAACCCTAACCCTAATCATCTAACCCTCTACCACCATCAACCGAGCCACCCCTGACCCGAGACCACCTCTCCCCTCTCTAGACCTAGCCAACCCGAGCCCCAAACTACCCTAGCCCGAGCTACCCTTCCCCTCTCCCTCTCTCTTGGCTTCACCCCCTCTCTCCCTGCCAGGTAGCCCCATCGCCACGCCGGCCCACCCTGCAGCCTCTCTGCCCTCCCCTGGTCCCTCTCTTTCTCCTTCTTTAGCTTCAAGACAAGAAGAGGAAAGGAGGAAGAAAGCCACCCGAGCCCTCCTTTGCCTCTCTCCAAACCATGTGATCCCCTTCCTCTCTTCTTATCTGTAGCACCAGCCCCACCCACGTGCCTTCTCCACCACCAGATCGGGATCTGGGAGAAACCAGACCCCTCTCCTTCCTCCCCACCACATCCTGGCCATGGCCATGGTTCTCTAACCCTAGCTCCGGCCTGCCGTGCTATCCGACGATCCCGAGCGTGCCAAGCTGTACCAGGAGCACGAGGGCCTTCGTCTGCTTCGGCTACATCACCCTGCACCGACCAAGCCTCGCCGGAGTCCTCTGGAGCTTCCTGGGCACGCCGCGGCCACCGGATCAGACGCTCGCGGGACCTCTGCCTCTGCTCCGATCCGATCCACCTCCAGCTTCAGTGACCACACCGACGAGATCCTGGTGAGCACCCCGATCCCCTAGACATGGCCATCTTTCTCCTAGCGGCCCAGACGCATCGGACGTTCTGTCGAGCGGCCTCCGTGCGCTGCCGCTGCGATGCCCGCCGTGTCTGCAGCTGCAGCAGCTTTTCCCCGCCTCTGTTCTCCTCCGTGCCCCGCGCGATGTAGCCCTCCTCTGATGTTGCTCTGTGAACGAGAGTTGTAGCCCCAGCAACCCTCTCCATCTTTCCTTTTTGCGGCTTGGCGAGGTCCGCCGCCGTTTGGTCGCCATCATCGTCTGAACTCCGGCCGGTTCCTCTGATCTCTGTAGATCGGCGCACAAGAAGAATTCAAATGGCGCCGCGCTGTAGAGATAACCGCCTTTTTCCCCCCTAAACCCGCGGTCCCCCTGCCCACCCTCGGTGTCCTTTTTGCAAAAGAACCCCGTAAGTTCCTGGCCATCACGGATACCCTCCGCGCCGATCGCCCATGTGTCAAAGACGCTGGCCGTCACAAGCCAGTGTGCTGACCACTGGGACCCACCCTCATACTCAGAGGAGGCTAGATCAGCTCGGTGAGAAAAAGCTTTTCGCAAGATTTGTCCTAGTCAGCCGTTGGCCCCACTCGTCTGTGGCTGTGGCTAGATCTGGGATAAGTAAGAAAAGTTTTCCTGTTTATCTGTTTTAATTAAACTTTTCAAAATTGTTTTAAAATTCAAATTTCAAATCTGGTTTCAAATATCTTTTAAAATATAAACCCAAATTAAACATATAATATATGTTTTGAAATCAGAAAAATGTGAGGAATTCAAATATGGCCTTCAAAATATATTTTGAACAATTAAAATTTCAAGTTGATTTAAATTACAATAAAATGCCCTTTTTCCTTAATAAATTAATAACTTTTGTTTTATAACTCCAAATTTGACAAATAATATGTCTAAAATGATTAGCTCGATGAGACCTTTCTGTTTATGCATTCCGTGTTCTGTTTCGCAGCATTCATCATATAAATATATGAGGCTAAAATGTGATTAAAACTCCACAAAATGATTATTTCTGGTACTCCACACCTCACCCCTGCCATGCTACATTATTACCATGCAAATTGTGCATCATTCATCATGGCATGACTGTTTGCTTGTCGCATTTTATTCATATGATTGTGCACTTTATTTATGTTGGCCCTTGTTTGTTTGGTTCTTCTTGAATAGGCCTGGCGGGGATATATCAAGAGAACCAGGAGCACTACCCAGATCCATCCCTTGCTTCAACTGAGCTGCCAGGCAAGCACTACCACATGCTTGCATACATATAGTACCTATTGCCTCTATCTTATTCTTGCATCATTGAGTCGCGATTGCATTAACTTGAATCCCAAGTATTGCATAGCCTTTATTTTTTTAAACCCCACTGAAGCTTGTTCCTCCATCCCATGAGCCATTACTACAGGAGTTGTTTGAGCCATGCGAGTCGTAGAACAGCATGTGTAGGGTATGTGAGTGTCTAATGGATAACGAGGTACCTAAACAACTTAACCTGAGTAGTAATGGGATAACTAATGAAAGTGGCATCGGTGAGCCATATTTGCTATTTGGTTTTTCAGGCTCACTTGTGTCCCGTAGGACCCCGAGTACTTGATTCCTGTTCCTTGAATATTCGCGCTATCCACATCCAGGAGGCTTATGAACCCCCTGAGCGAGCTTGATTCATTCTTATTTCTTGGGGCCACAAACTAGTTTGAGGTTTTATTTACTATCCTGTACTTATGCCATGCTTTATTGCTTTATTTAAATTGTGCGAGGTAGTGACCTGTCTTGTTAGGGCGTGACCCGTTTCATTTATGTCGACAAGCCCAGTCACTTTTGGGTTCCCGATCGTTCTGCCACCACCTAAACCTTGAGTCCGTCTCGTAGGCCACAGCTTGCTGGGTAGCTTAATGGGGTGGCCTCTGAAATATTTCTGAATCTGTGATCGCTTTGTCGGATCGCCTCGTTGGTTTTGATTTGGTTTTCGAGGTTGATCGAGTGTGTTGCTATTTGTGCACCTGCGGTAAAACTTTCGAAAGTCGTGTCATGGTTATGGACGACTTGGAGCACAGTTTCTCGATCATAGACAAGAATAACTAAAGTACCGCTTTTAATTTGACTAAGTACCTGACTAGTAAATAGGGCAACACTCATGGAATGGATAATAAAACTGCCAACGGATGGGGGGGTTGTTCGTCCGCTTCCTCGTCGGTAAGCGAGGAGGAGGATGGATCTGTAATATTACCATTATAACTGTTGTTATTAATTCACGGACATCCGTCTATCTCTGGTTAGGCGGATGGTTAGCGAGTATCTATAGAATTGTTAGGGTTTATATTTTGCTGCAATTGCGTCACCCCAGGTTGTGTCCCCTTTAGAGGCATAAAGACTTGCTGAGTACCCCTAGGGTCTCACACGATAAATTGTTTGATTCAGATGAGCAGTAAGCTTCATAAGATGGATCTTTGGGTGGAGGAGACGGACGATGCGGGCAACGATCATTAAGTGTAGAGATTCCAGGAACGGGGATCCGGGAGTTCTGTGGGCGGGATGTGTTTATTTATGGGGCATCTTATGCCGATTTGCTTTTTATCCGTACTCGGATCTTGTTTTTCGCTTCCGCTTGATACTCTGATGTTTGATGTATGAGGAGATATCCTAAACTATTATATCTATCTAGGATATTTGGATCTTGCCGTATGGCGTTGCTATATTTCCTTTCTTTTTAGATGGAATGACTCTGAGAACCATTGTATGGTGGCTGCATACATACTCATTTGTGTATGTAGTTGATCCCTTCGCCTGCCGATTACGCCGCCCGTTCTTGTCCCGATGTTTGGAAATGGTTAGGACGGCCGAAAGGTCTACCTGTGAGTGGCATTTGGGCCCTACCGTCCTATTTTAACCATTTCCGCTCATCCAGGCTTGTAACTAGGAGCGTAATTCACCGAGTTAGTTACAATTGGTATCAGAGCAATCCCGCCCTTCAGGGTCTCAGCCAAATGGTCGTTGTCAGTCTAGCAAATATTTTTGGTAGCTATGTATACTAGGGAAAAACAAAACGTGAGAGTAGGACTGGTTCCACATTTCTTCTTACCCACCCACCACCCTTTTTCTGGTAAGGAAGTGTAACGTTTTCAATCCTCTTCTTAAAAATTCCAAACTAGGATTCACGTGTTCTGGGTTTCCGTAGTACCATAGAAAGTGTGTGTGTGTAATCCTTGTCTATCTGTTGCATCCAAGTTGTTATCACAATCTGCCTTTGGTTATCAACTGTTGGTACATTCCATACTGACAGGCTTTTGAAAACCGGCGCGATCCATCTGAATCCTTGTTAACCGGTGCCATCTTCTTAAGGGTGTCCTTCCTTCTAGCAACTCCACATTCTGTGAAACCATCAGTTACTAATCTCTACCTGATAAGTGATTTTGCGCATCTATTGGTATTTTAATGCCGAAAAATGCGGAAAAATTTTCTTTGATACATCTGTGTTTCCACACTCCTTTCCAGTCGTGTGTGAAACATTATCTATCTCCCTTTTACCAGCATGTCCATGCTAACTCATTCTTTTGTCACCGGCGCTTAATCCTAGAGTTTCTTTTCATCTCCATTTCTCTTGGGCTAATTACATAACATGTGTCGATCCGATGCTGGTGACTGTAATTTGGTTCTCGCCATAGCTATATGACACTTATCATGAGTGGAATATGGGAAAATGCTATCAACACTATCCTCCAAATGGTGACGGTTATCTCCTGTGATTTCGAGTACACCGTGATCATATCTATGCATATTCAAGCATCTTTGGCAATCCGGAGTTTCTCAAAGCACTACGGCGGTCTATCATATGTCCATCCTGCTGCACATCTTTTTGAACCCCATATCTGCACAATTCTCCTGGATATGAGGGAATTGCATCTTCTCGCTTATGATAGCTTGCTTAAGGTATGAGCTATCATCGGTTCTTAACCAAGATCTCTTTATCTTTGTAACCGGTGATCCAATCGACCATGTGAACCAGGTGACACCTCTTTTTCTTCCGAAGGACCAGATAATCTATTCTTCCAGTGCATCTTCTTCAACACGAACCCGTGCTCTTAATATTGATCTTTCTAAGAGCGTCGAGCTCAGGAAGTGTTCGAGCATTTGTTCGTTCTCTCGCCTTTTGAACTTGATATTCTAGGAATATCTTGTTAATCCATGGTGGTATATGTTGATAATATGCTTGCCTATTCGATATCTATGGAAGGACATGGGAGATCATCTGTGTCTCTTTCTCTCAAGCTTCGTGAGCACTGCCTATGTGCAAAGTCTCAAAGTGAGAATTCTGACTTTTTGAAGTCACCTATCTCGGCCACGTCCTTCTGCTAAATAGATCGCTTCAATTCTGGAATCAGCAAGTCCATTGTTAATTCCAGCTTCCATCTATAATCAAACCCGGAGTTTTCCTTGTTGGCAAGTATCATCGTCGTTCCGCTAAAGATTTCCTCAAGGCTGCTAAGTCTCTCTCAATCTTTTCAAGAAGAACATGGAGTTCTTTCACCTCTATCTCGTTAAGTAATCTCTTGAAACCCTCCTGTTCTATCGTCTATGCTCAATCCACCGGAGGCCATGAAGACCTTACAGATCTTGTATTCCTTCTGTTCAAGTGGTGCTATCTTTCTCTCTATCTGTGGAATCTTGCAGTTGTCTCCGTGATCTTCCTTCATATCTTCTGGTGGCTTGGTACTTCAGACATGACGACAACATCATCATCTTTATCTATCTATGAATCTGGTGAATCGTTTGCATCTATCCTTGTTTTCTAACGGAGTTCCATGAGTTATTGTCAAAACCTTCAGTCTGTTTCGGTAGTTGGGTTGCATGGTTTTCTTATTCATGTGCGGAGTAATGCTTTGAGTGCGGGATGGAGTAGCTACCATACCACTACTCTTATCATTTGCTCTTGTACATTGAATTGGTGAATTAATGTGATTTCACTCATTCCACGGAAGTTAGAAGTGGCCTTTATCCCTCGATACTTTTACTTCCGTCCTTGTTTTTCTGGAGTGCTCTCTCGAAGAAAGTAATCAATAATCTCTTGTTGGTGGGCTAGATGGAGCAAAATCCTCAATTATCTGGTGGAAACAAATGCAAACTCTTTTCTATCTTCGTCTTTCTACCGGTGCTTGACATCCCCAAACAAGATGAAAGGAAACTATCTCTCTCTTTGTTTCATCAATTCTTTTTCTGTGGTAAAGCCAATTATGGTTGATGCCATCAGCCGCAAATCTATTGCGTTAGCCTCAAGGCTAAAGAAAGCAATAAGTATCTCTACAATAAACTCCAGATCCTCCATATTCTTTGCTTCTCGGGATTCCACCATGATCTGGATTCACATCCGTCTCTGGAAGTTATATCCGCGCACCTCAATTGCGTGGTCCGTTGAGTCTTACCGGCGCAAGAAGAATCTAATCCGACGATGTCTATCTAAATCTTTCTGTTGATATCAAGGGACTCTATTGTTTGAAGGCAATATTATCTCCGTACTTCATTTCTCAATTCCGAGAGAAGATACGATGCTACTGTCATAGGGTTCAAAACCTCTCCAATCTAGCTCTTTTTCTTCCAGCGAGACAAAGGTTCATCCTCTCTAGTATCGGTAAATCTTTAATCTTAATGATGTGTTTTTCTTTATCCATGATACATCATCTTGTCCTTTCTTTCACAAGTGGTTCTATTCTTTTATCATGTTTCTTGAGAAAACCGGAGCTATGTTCATCCTATCCTTCTTGTCTCACGACAATCCTTCAACTCTTCTAACCGTTGTTTCTCAAGCAAAACGCAAGACTCGCAACAAGTCTAGCAAGTTTTGCAAGGTGTAGTGGTCGCACCATTCCATTGTTCATCAACTTGGGAACGTGAGGGTCACCTTCGTTCCGAACACCTGCCTCTCCTTGTGTTGTTTTCTTTTTCCTAGGAATCTCGGGGCGAGATTCTTGTTTAGTGGGGGAGAGTTGTAGCATCCCAATTGTCTAACAATTGCAATGCTACTAGCCTAGTCTATATATATGCTACCTTCTTATATATAATTGTTGCATCATAATTATATCATGCTCATGTCATCATGCCACCTTGCATTTGAGCATCATATAAAACCCTTTTTGTTTTGGTTCTTCTCTCATATGCATTGTAAATTGTATTTGCCTCTTGATATTGTATTTGGTTCTTGATATATTGTTTCATGCCCAAGTTGAGTTGGGGGCATATCTTTTATTCAACTCCATCACCTTTCTCTGTCACCACCTTATAATTCCACCATTCAACTAAATATGAGCTTTGCATTTTATTGGGTTTTACCTCTAGCTCATATGGGTTGGGATGGATCCAATTCTATTCTTTCCACATGCTCTCATCTTAGCATCATGTTGTTTTCACATTATTGATATATGAGAGCCACATGGCCACCTTTGCATGCCTTATGAGTGGAACCCTTTTCCTAGCTTCCATATGGATTATTATGGATATATGCTCATGTGGGGATATTTTTGGGGATAGTAAGCATCTAGTGGAATATACACACTAGCAAGTCCCAATTATAATCAAATGTGATCATCTCCATCTACTCCACTTGGAACTTTCTTTTAAATTCTTTTGCTTCGGCCTTACTCCACATTTTGGAATGCATAATAATAATGCCATGTAAATAATCTTGTTTTCACAAAAATAAGCATGGTATTAATTATTTATGCATGGCCCATGCAAGAACCACCCCATTCTAGTTTCTGGTTTTTATTTGAATCTTTGAGTGGATCTTCCCCATATCTCTCTTTACCCCTTATGCTTGATCTTGCTTGATGCATGCAAGCATCTAAAACCCCACCACCATCTCCATCCATGCCATCACCACCTTTTCTTCTCTTCTCTCTTTTGACTATATCTTGCTTGAGCTTGTCTTGATCATGCTTGATCTTGTCAAAAGTTTACCACACCACATCTCTCCTCTCTCTCTAAACCTCTCTCCTAATCTATACCTAATCTAAACCCATACCCCCTATCTCTAAAACCCTAACCCTAATCATCTAACCCTCTACCACCATCAACCGAGCCACCCCTGACCCGAGACCACCTCTCCCCTCTCTAGACCTAGCCAACCCGAGCCCCAAACTACCCTAGCCCGAGCTACCCTTCCCCTCTCCCTCTCTCTTGGCTTCACCCCCTCTCTCCCTGCCGGGTAGCCGCCACGCTGCCCCACCCTCCTCCTCTCCCCTCCTCTCTTTCTCCTTCTTTAGCTTCAAGACAAGAAGAGGAAAGGAGGAAGAAAGCCACCGAGCCCTCCTTTGCCTCTCTCCAAACCATGTGATCCCTCCCTCTCTTCTTATCTGTAGCACCAGCCCCACCCGTGCCTTCTCCACCACCGGGATCGGGATCTGGGAGCAGACCCTCTCCTTCCTCCCCACCACATCCTGGCCATGGCCATGGTTCTCTAACCCTAGCTCCGGCCTGCCGTGCTATCCGACGATCCCGAGCGCGCCAAGCTGTACCAGGAGCACGAGGGCCTTCGTCTGCTTCGGCTACATCACCCTGCACCGGCCAAGCCTCGCGAAGTCCTCTGAGCTTCACACGCCAGGCCACCGGATCGAGCCTCATGGGACCTCTCGCCTCTGCTCGATCCGATCCACCTCCAGCTTCAGCGACCACACCGACGAGATCTGGTGAGCACCCGATCCCCTAGACATGGCCATCTTTCTCCTAGCGGCCCAGACGTTACGTCGGCGGCCTCCGCTGCGATGCCCGGCCGTGTCTGCAGTTGCAGCTTTTCCGCCTCTGTTCTCCTCCGTGCCCCGCGATGTAGCCCTTCTCCGATGTTGCTCGTGAGCGAGAGTAGCCCCCAACCCTCTCTCCATCTTTCCTTTTGCGGCTTGGCGAGGTCCGCCGCTTTGGTCGCCATCGTCGTTCGAACTCCTGGTTCCTCGATCTCTGCCAGATCGGTAGCGGAAGCAGTCAATGACGGCGTCGCTTTGCGAGAGATAACCCCGCCTTTTTCCGCTAAACCCGCGGTCCCCGAAGCCCAACTGTCAACCACGGTGTCCTTTTGCAAAAAGAACCCGTAAGTTCCTGGCCATCCGCAGACCCCTCCCTCGCGCCAGGGATCGCACGTGTCCAAGACGCTGCGTTGGCCGCAGTGATGGCCGCACCTGGACCCACTGTCATACTCGAGGCTAGATCATTCGGTGAGAAAAGCTTTTCCATGCGCGTTGTCCCAGTCAGCCGTTGGCCCCACTCATCTGTGGCTGTGGCTAGATCTGGGATAAGTAAGAAAAGTTTTCCTGTTTATCTGTTTTAATTAAACTTTTCAAAATTGTTTTAAAATTCAAATTTCAAATCTGGTTTCAAATATCTTTTAAAATATAAACCCAAATTAAACATATAATATATGTTTTGAAATCAGAAAAATGTGAGGAATTCAAATATGGCCATCAAAATATATTTTGAACACTTAAAATTTCAAGTTGATTTAAATTACAATAAAATGCCCTTTTTCCTTAATAAATTAATAACTTTTGTTTTATAACTCCAAATTTGACAAATAATATGTCTAAAATGATTAGCTCGACGAGACCTTTCTGTTTATGCATTCCGTGTTCTGTTTTGCAGCATGCATCATATAAATATAATGTGTACAGCAACTAATATGAGGCTAAAATGTGATTAAAACTCCACAAAATGATTATTTCTGGTACTCCACACCTCACCCCTGCCATGCTACATTATTACCATGCAAATTGTGCATCATTCATCATGGCATGACTGTTTGCTTGTCGCATTTTATTCATATGATTGTGCACTTTATTTATGTTGGCCCTTGTTTGTTTGGTTCTTCTTTGAATAGGCAATGACGGGGGATATATCAAGAGAACCAGGAGCACTACCCAGATCCATCCCTTGCTTCAACTGAGCTGCCAGGCAAGCACTACCACATGCTTGCATACATATAGTACCTATTGCCTCTATCTTATTCTTGCATCATTGAGTCGTGATTGCATTAACTTGAATCGCAAGTATTGCATAGCCTTTATTTTTTTAAACCCCACCGAAGCTTGTTCCTCCATCCCATGAGCCATTACTACAGGAGTTGTTTGAGCCATGCGAGTCGTAGAACAGCATGTGTAGGGTATGTGAGTGTCTAATGGATAACGAGGTACCTAAACAACTTAACCTGAGTAGTAATGGGATAACTAATGAAAGTGGCATCGGTGAGCCATATTTGCTATTTGGTTTTTCAGGCTCACTTGTGTCCGTGGGACCCGAGTACTTGATTCCTGTTCCTTGAATATTCGCGCTATCCACATCCGGGAGGCTTATGAACCCCCTGAGCGAGCTTGATTCATTCTTATTTCTTGGGGCCACAAACTAGTTTGAGGTTTTATTTACTATCCTGCACTTATGCCATGCTTTATCGCTTTATTTAAATTGTGCGAGTCTTTGTAATTAGGGCGTGACCGTTTTTATTTTGTATCGACAAGCCCGATCCACACTTCGGGTTCCATCGTTTGACCGGCCACACAAACCTTGAGTCCGTCGTAGCCGCCAACTTGCTATGGTATCTTAATGGGGTGGCCCCAAATATTTCGAATCTGTGATCGCTTTGTCGTGGATCGCCTCGTTGGTTTTGATTTGGTTTTTCCGAGGTTGATCGAGTGTGTGTTGCTATTTGTGCACCCTGCAGGTAAAACTTTCAAAGCCGTGTCCGCGTTATGGACGACTTGGAGCACAGTTTCGATCATAGACAAGAATAACTAAAGTACTGCTTTTAATTTGACTAAGTACGACTAGTAAATAGGGCAACACTCATGGAATGGATAATAAAACTGCCAGCGGATGGGGGTTGTTCGTCCGCTTCCTCGTCGGGTGGCGAGGAGGAGGATGGATCTGTTAATATTACCATTATAACTGTTGTTATTAATTCACGGACATCCGCTCTATCTCCGGTTAGGCGGATGGTTAGCGAGTATCTATAGAATTGTTAGGGTTTATCTTTTGCTGCAATTCGTCACCCTGTGTTGTGTCCCTTTAGAGGCATAAAGACTTGCTGAGTACCCTAGGGTCTCACACGATAAATTGTTTGATTCAGATGAATGTAAGCTCGCAAGATGGATACTGGGTGGAGGAGACGGACGATGCGAACGATCATTCGGTGTAGAGATTCCGGGAGCGGGATCCGGAGTTCGTGGGCGGGATGTGTTTATTTATGGGGCATCTTATGCCGATTTGCTTCTTATCCGTACTCGGATCTTGTTTTCCGCTTCCGCTTGATACTCTGATGTTTGATGTATGAGGAGATATCCTAAACTATTATATCTATCTAGGATATTCGGATCTTGCCGTATGGCTATATATTTCCTTTCTTTTTAGATGGAATGACTCTGAGAACCATTGTATGGTGGCTTGCATACATACTCATTTGTGTATGTAGTTGATCCCTTCGCCTGCCGATTACGCCGCCCGTTCTTGTCCCGATGTTTGGAAATGGTTAGGACGGCCGAAAGGTCTACCTGTGAGTGGCATTTGGGCCCCACCGTACTATTTTAACCATTTCCGCTCATCCAGGCTTGTAACTAGGAGCGTAATTCACCGAGGTAGTTACAGTATTTTCGTTGGTCTGCTATTGTCTTGCTTTATCATGCTTACTATCAATGGTTGGTTTCTTTGAAACTGAATCTAATTGTCAAGGTGGGTTCATGGAAGAACAAAAATATTATTATAAGGAACACCGCTTGTCACAAAAAGGGAAACTCTTATGGGAACAAATTGATAAATTGAATACCATTGCTAGAAACGTGTGCTCTACTTATATTGTTACTTATTGCGTTGATAAATCTTGTTGTTGTAGGAGGTATAAACACCTCCCTTTTCAATGTGAGTATAATGATAATGTTACCATATCTTCTTATGTTAAAGGAAATTATGACTTTTATGATGTGGAACAAATTGAAGAATTTATTGCTTGGAAGGGTGCATTTAAACTTGCTAGTTTGATTGAAAATTCTGATGATGCACCTTACAAATATGAGGTTTATGATATACTTCATTTTTTCTTTGATAATTACAAGGAAGAAAATGTCTATATTCTTGAATATCTTAATAGATGCTCTCCACCAGCGAAAGAGACTAATGCCTTGCAGGAGCCTATGGAAGAAGAAATTTCTGAAACTAGAAGCTCATTGGATGAAAAAGAGGAGGAGAGTGATGATCAAGAGGAGGAAGAATGGATCTACCCATTCCTACCTTCTAATGAGAGTAACTCTTTACCCCTTACAATATCTGATTGTCCCCCATGCTTACTAAAGGAGGATGAATGTTATGTTCCTGAGGATTCTTTTGAAAATGTTTATAATAAAGCTCTAGTGTTGGTAGATCATGAAAATCATGCTTTATGTGATAGTTATATTGTTGAGTTTATTCATGAGGCTACTGAAAATTATTATGAGAGAGGAAAATATGGTTCTAAAAGTTTTCATGGTACTGAAACACCTCTCTATTTGCTGAAAGTTTTGAAGTTACTCTCGTTTTATCTTCCTATGCATGTCGCTTTGTTCTTTGTGAGTTTATTTGTGTATAAGATTCCTATGCATAGGAAGTGGTTAGACTTAAATGTGTTTTGAATTTGCTTCTTGATGCTTTCTTTTACTTCAATTCATATTTCTTATGTGAGCATCTTCTCAAACTATCATGCCTAACTTAAAGGCGTTAAAGAAAAGTACTTATTGGGAGATAACCCAAAAGTTTTAGATGAGTCTTGGAAGTTATTACTTCAGTAATAACTGCTCCTTATCCTTTTTATTTTGCTTTTTGTGCAAAGAGTAACCTCTAATGAGAGAGAAGTAATGATTGGGAAAGTTGCTGTCCCGAAACAGATTTCTGTGCTTCACCGTAAAAAATCGTGTAAAATCTCTGTACGTTGTTTTGAGGCGTGAAGTTTTTTGCTTCTACCCCAAGTTGTTATCTAACTTTCGTTAGCTCAACACTTTTTGATTTGAGCAACAGAAGGTCTTCGAAAAAATTGGTTTTTACCTGCTGGTCTGTTTTGACAGATTTTTGCCATTATTTGCATTTGCTTCTTGTTGGTTCCTTTTTGAGTTCTTTTGGGGAATTGAGATTTTTGAGGGAAGTGCTACAATAGCTTTTGTTTTAATGGAAGTTTTATTGGTGCTGAAACTGAACCTAAAGACTTATTATCTTGAGTGCACTAATGTTGCTAATAAAGATTGCGTGAAGTTTTGTATGAAGGAAAAATTTCAGGTGTATGGAGAGAATGATGTAATGAGATGAAGAATGGACTAAAGCTCAAGATTGGTGATGCCACCCAGTGTCACCACAAGAAATATTCAAGAGGTACAAGCGTCAAAGCTTGGGGATGCCCAAGGCATCCCCTTCTTCATCAATAAAAATCCCAGGTTTCTTCCAAACACTTCATTTTTATTGTTTCATGCACAGTTGTGTTGTTCTTGGAGCATCTTCTTTTTCGCTTTTCGTTTTGGTTTTAGTTTGCTTGGTTTGCTTAGTTTGCTGAATAAATTGGTTGGACCCCCTCTATCATACATTGGTTTTCAAATAGTTTGGTTTGGATTGGAAAAGAGTAGGAAAAGTTCATGCTTCAGTGGTAAAAGAGAGCTTGTTTTTGACTATGGCCTATGCTTTGTCATGCCATGCTTGATATTGTTTTGGCTTTATGCTTAGTGATCTTTGCTGTAGCATGACTTGTTATAAACAATTGAGATGCTTAATGTGCCTTTGAAAGAATCATGCATTGTTTTAGCATATTAAAGCATAGTATTATGGTATTCTCCTTTGATGCTTTATTTGGGTTGTCTTGGCGCATGCTCACACCATGTTATGACTATTCCAAGTCACCATAGCCTTTATGATCCTTTAGTTTTCGACTTGTAATATCACTTTATGCTTTGATTAATGATGTTTTGTCGCTCTGCATGATTATGGCCAGTATTGCTCTCTTAGTTGGTCGCTCCTAGTCTTTAGCTAGCCTCCATAACCAAGTATGAGTTCCACTCATGCATCCAACTCCTAAAGCCAAGTTATTCCAAAGAGTCCACCATACCTACCTATTAGCATTTGCTATTCCAAGTATATTCATGTTTTTATCTACCTTCCGAATTAAACTTGTTATGTGAAAATTAGTGATTAAAGCTCTCACGAACTTTATGGAACACTTTACTTTCTTGCACTTAATAAACTTGAACCATTGCGTCCATCTTTGTTGCGTATATGCTTGCGCTTTATAAGTTGAAGTTAGAAGAACCATGTATCATGGGGAACGCTTTCAACATTGCACTTGTACATTGTACCTAGTTGATATCATGTTCTTTTGCTTATGGATCCCGGTGGTGTGAAACAAAAGGGGAACTTGTAAGATCATGGAGTTTGTATTTGTGTTAGAGAAACGCCTGGGCTGCTAGCCTAAGCCATGCCTAATCATGGTGGAAACATGCAGCATAACCATAATGAGCATTCTATGAAGCATCCTCAATAAAACCTATGCAAAAAGCAAATAAAAAGATCGTTGAGATGCTCATTGTCTGCTTGCCTTGTCATTTTGATTATGGGATAGCTCCTGTATCATGTGCAAGGGGTACCCCGTTGGCGGTTCTCTATGATACATATGTACTTACAATGACAAGAGCTTACTTGTGACTAAAGTTGAGTAGCATGAGGTTCGGTCTTCGTAGGTAAGGGGCATGAGATTTCAGCTTATAACTTGTCAAGCATATCCTCTTAGTTGTGTCACTTTAACCTTAATCACCTAAAGATGCTTATGATAGGGGCAATGAGAGCTGAAAGCTAATAAGTACCATAATTTTTGGAAGCTCTTTATGAAACTTGAATCCCTACTTCCTTCTATGAAGGCCTTTCTTTTACTTTTATGTTGAGTCTCCACCTTCTATCTTTATGCACCTATTTTGAGAGCATAGTGGCCATTCTTAGTTCTATGTGCATTGTCCCAAGACTTGTTGATTGATGCATAATTTTGATATTGCTTGTTCTTAAACTATTTGTATCTAGTCACTCTTATGAACTTTGAAGGTGTCCTATGCATTTATGTTTGCTACTCTATGAGGGACAAGCTGAATGCCACTATGTTATGTTTTCTTTATGTGAAACAAACATCTTGCAAAGCATTGTTATTTATGAATCTTTTGTTTGTGCCTTTTCATGTTGCAACATAGTTGCTATGTCGTATTGTTAGAACTTTATCTTTCATTCTATGTTGAAGTACTATGATCCCAGCTATCAATGTTTTACAAATACTTTGATCAAGTTTATGATGGTGCATGTCACCTCAAAAATTATTCTTTCTTTTTATCACTTACCTACTCGAGGACGAGCAGGAGTTAAGCTTGGGGATGTTGATACGTTGTAGACGTACCCATCATTTTTGACATTACGTGCTTCGTTTTATCTACTTTCTTATGTTTTGTCCACACTTTGGAGTACTTTCTATACACTTTCTTGGACTAACCTATTAACAAGATGCCATAATGCCAGCTGCCTGTTTTCTGCTGTTTTGGTTCCAGGAAAGTCAGAAAATGAATATTCTCGAAATTGGACGGGACAAAAGCCAAAGTTAGTTTTTCACCGAGGGGGACATGGAGCCAGAATACGAGACGGAGAGGGGCCAGGGGCCGGCCACACCACCTGGCCGCGCGGCCAAGCCTGGCCCACGCCAAGGGGTGGTCTGGCCGCCTAGGGCACCCCCTCGGCCTCCCCTTTAGCCTATAAGATGCCTCTGATACAGAAACCCTAAGTACCCAATCAAAATTCCACGAAAGAGCCTATAGTCGCCGTCATCTCCATCCCTAGATCGGGAGGGATCTGAAGCTCTTCCCGGCACCCTGCTGGAGGGGAGAATTCACCCTGGAGGCCTTCTTCATCATCATGCAAGCCTCCGGTGTGATGCGTGAGTAGTTCATCCTTGGACTACGGGTCCGTGTAGTAGCTAGATGGCTGGTTCTTCTCCTTTGTGCTATCATGTTTAGATCTTGTGTGCTCCGTTCACGATCAAGATCATGTATTTGTAATCCTACATGTTGTGTTTGCGGGGATCCGATGGATATTGAGATGCTATTTCAGATTGATTATTGATTCTATCATGTCTTTGTTATTTGTGATCTTGCATGCTTTCCGTTGTTAGTAGCTATCTTGGCCAAGTAGATGCTAGCAACTCCAAGACTTAGTATTTATGCTCGATAGTGGGTTCATGCCTCTAGTAATCTGGGGAAGTGACAGAAATCTCTAAGGTACTAGATGTGCAGTTTCTACTAGGGAGAAAACAACAATCCTTTGTTCATAGGACAATCGTATTGTTTACTTTACACGCAATGCGTAATGCAATTATTTGTTGCTTGCAACTTAATACTAGAGGGGGTTCAGATGATAAGCTGAAGGTGGATTATTAGTCATAGATGCAGTTGGATTACGGTCTATGTATAATGTTGTAATTCCCAATCAAATCTCAAAGGAGTCAAGATGTTTAGTATATGCATATTGCTTTCTCGATGTTTGTCAATTGCCCCGCTGTAATTTGTTCACCCAACATGTCATCTATCTTAAGGAGAGCCACCACTAGTGAACTATGGACCCCGGTCCTTTCTTTTACCATCAATCTACAACTGTTTACTGTTTTGTGTTTACATTCTGCAAGCAATTACTTTCTTCCACACAATACGCTTAATCCTTTGTTTTCAGCAAAACCGGTGAGATTGACAACCTCACTATAAGTTGGGGACAAAGTTCTGTGGTTGTGTTGTGCAGGTTTCCACATTGCTGCTGGTGCCGGTAGTGCGCCCTGCCCCAGTCCAACTAGCAACACCTTGGAGGTGTTTCCTTGCTCCTACTGGTTCGATAACCTTGGTTTCATAACTGAGGGAAAACTTGTTGCTGTGCTCATCATACCTTCCTCTTGGGGTTCCCCAACGAGCTCGAGATATTTTGGGCCATCATCCACTTCGGGTTAGAGCTTTGCTTCAGGGCAGCTCAGTCAGGGAGAGAAGTCGGAGGTCCATCTGGCTACGGGAAGGCCAAGAAGACTTATCGACTTAGGCCTTTATAGTTACTTGTAGTCCAAGATTTACTCTATAACCGACTCTGTATCATAGCCGGATAGGTCTCTCCTATAACCCTAGGTCGGATATTTATATAAGCCATCCTAGGTACTGTCTTTAGGGCACCCCACAACTTGCAACCTCAACTCGCACAGGCGAAACCTCTCTTGTAATCTATACTTCCGGCTCTGCCGTATTACTGGATTGCTAGCAGGAGTAGGATCCGTCCACCATTGGCAGATTCGAACCTGGGTAAAGCTTATGTGCTCATTGTCCCGGAATACCATTGCCTCACACCCCCTTTCTCCACACACCTCGAGGATCCCTCTCGGCGTACATGTATTCAATCCGACAATAGACGACACCACCAAGGGGAGCACACCCACACCAGTGACGCGGTCCGGGTGATCGGCAGCATCAAACGTGATCATCATGTGACCACCTTAATGGTCGATGTGCCTTAGCGCTTGGCTGCACGACATTCACATCCCTGAAGAAGCACTTGAAATCCCTGCGAGAGGTCCAAGTGTATGCTCCCCCATCGGTGCATGCGCTGTCACAGACCTCCTGGAACCCTCCGTCGGGTCCCGGCAGCGGCTCCATCGTTGTCGCAAGGTGAGTCCTAGGTTCCTCAAGGTGGTTCCCGATTGCTGCTCCCGGGGCCACTGTTCGCCCTCCTCCACGTCCGTCCTTGCGCCCCCTAGGGTCACACTTGGGATAGCCCTTGAAGTGGTGACCAGCCTTGCCGCAAGTATAGTAGTTCCTGCTCATACCAAGGATTTGCCGCTCCTCAAAGCACTTATTGTGCAACTTGGCGATGTTCTGAGCAGGTCGGTAGTCGCGCGTGTCATTCAGGTTGGGTCGGTGGATGGGGCACCAGGGAGAATATCATTTTGCGGCCCGAAAGTTGGGGTGGACAGGCAACGCGGTACCCGAGTTAATTTTTATCACCACGATTCGAAAAGTTGGGGCGCCAATTGCTGAGAGGGTCTTTCGAGTGAATGATGGCCAAACCCAATATTTTCAAATCGCGCCTGTTAAGTCAGGATATTCTGTTACACTAGTTCCTGTTGTGCCCCTCCTTCGCCGGTCACTCTTCTTAGCCACCCTGCATGTGACGTAGGGGCAAATCAATTACTGTACTTTCCTAAATCTCGACACTGAATCTTGCTGTGGCGGTGGCGGCGGTCCCTTTTCTTCCCTTCCCCGACCCTAAATCTGTGACGGAGGACCTTTTCTCCCTCCCGACTTTGAATCCGGCGGCGGCCCAGCATGTCTTGCAAGGCGAAGGTTGTAGCTACGTCGCCGACTGAAAAGGGTCCGTCGGGGCCCAAGTCTGGGGCTCAACGCGTAGCTGCGGCGAGGTCTTCAGCCCTGGTTAGCAAGGACTCTGCTCCCAAGGTACCTACGAGCAGCGGGTTGAAGAGAAAAGCAAGGCCGGCGGCGGATTGTTCGGCTCCGGTGGGCGGATGCAGCACTCAGATCTTGAAGAAAAAAACCCGGGAGAAGAGCGAGAGGTGATTTTTTCTTATTTGTGCCTTATCTTGCAAGTAGATTAGTTACGGCATAATAGAATCGAATGAACTGAAATGTCCCCCTTTTTAATCAAATTAGGCACAGATTTGATACAAGGGACCTATATGAGTTCACAGTTCATGTTCGGCAGTACACTGCAAAGCTTGATTTTGGTTGCGAGAGGGTTGTGTTCGGGCAAGATGTGCATCTGCTTGTGAATTGCAAAGAGGTTGTGTCTGTTTCGCAGCTAGTAGATATGCTTGCCGCTAGAATTCCCTGGGGTTCTAAACAGAGGACAAAATTGGTGTGGCGCAACATGAATGATACCTATCAGCAAATTGAGCACTCCCATGAGCTTTAGATGGTTTGGGAGTGTTGTGCAGCTGATCGTAAGGTGAAACTTGAAGCGATGATTGATGATATGTATGCAGATGTTGGAGATCTTGCTGCCAGAGCTTCTGCTCCTAGAGAATACGGACCAATAGATGCTGATCTAGATAAGTTCAGTATACGCATAGAGGTGGATTCATACATGGCAAAACTTGATGAGGGAGTTAATAAGCTAGTTTCGTCATGTACTGTGGAGATCACTGTCGATTCCAAAAACATAACTCTTGATGAAATGAGAGAGATGATCGGTAAGAAAATCAGTATTGGCCCTAAGCAGAAGGCAAAAATCCGGTGGTGGCATCATAAGAAGTAGCAATTCATAGATGTTTTGGATACTGAAGATCTTATGCAGATTATGTGGCGAAAGAAGCGAACCAGGAAGGTGTTCTTCCTTGGTACCATTTCTGATGTTGTTGAACATGTTATAGTGGATATAGATGCCCCTGTAGTGGCTGAACAGAATGAGGTGGTCGACGTTGATGAGATCTGATGAGAGCTGCTACCCTGGGCTTGTCATATGGACCGCGGGGTTCCCCTTCCTGTATTTGTAATACTGACTGCTATTGCATTTAGAGCGTGCTTTTGTGATTATGTTTGTTGAGAGATTGTGATATAATGCTATGCGAGCTGTTGAGATTTTCGGACATGTCACTCACTGAAACCATCATTGTTGTAATAAGACATAAGTACATTGTAGTTGACATGATTATGTTTCTTAAGATGACGTACGGTACTTGTTTTTGTTATTATGTTTGTTGGGACATTGTAATGTAATGTTTTGTGAAACCATGACTGGACTAGTGATGCATAAATACATTGTAGTTGACATGATTATGTTTCTTGAGATGATGTACTATACTTGTTTCTGTTACTTTGTTTGTTGAGAGACTGTAATGTAATGTTTTGCGAAACCATGACAGGACAAGTGATGTGTAAGTACCTTGTAGTCGACATGATTTTGTTTCTTGAGTTGATGTAATATACTTGTTTTTGTGATTACGTTTGTTGAGAGATTGTAATGTGATGTTTTGTGAAACCATGCTGTGGTTATGTTTGTTGGGAGATTATAATGTAATGTTTTTTGAAACCATGACTGAAGAAGTGATGCATAAGTACCTTGTAGTTGACATGATTTTGTTTCTTTGGATGATGTAATATACTAGTATGTTTTCGTTAGGCAATGAAATTGGGATAGAGGGAGTGCAGGTTTAATATTTGAAATGAGAATGTGTGAAGAGAATCCATATCAGGCAGGAGACAGTAATCCAGGAAAAGGGCAGGGTATCCATTAAACTATTATAACATGCCAATTTAGTCATCATTGCAGCGGTAGAAGGGCTGCTCTCTCTCTCTCTCTCTCTCTCTCTCTCTCTCTCTCTCTCTCTCTCTCTCTCTCTCTCTCTCTCTCTCCAACGCCGACGTCGTCGCCGTCGCCGTCGCATTCACCATGATGTCCTTAAACGGCGAGGACGACCAGTCGAGCAGCGACAGCCTTCTCTCCGACATCGAGTATTCCTTCCATGATGTGAGTTCCTCTGTTTTCTCGGGCTAGGGTTAGGCAATGGTAAATCTCTCGATCTGAGATCCATATGTGCATGCAATCATGTTCAATTTCAGCTTTGCGTTTACCTATAGGTACCAAGGACGATCTATGACTCCGAATGGGAGGGCCTAGATCTCGATGGAGAAGTGCCATGTGACCATGGGCTAAAACTGAGGAGATATGTTGCATTCAAGGCGAACACCGGGAGAAGGTTTTAGGCTGTACAAATCAGGTTTGTTTACATTATGTGCAATCGTGACATGAAGTAAAATGTATCGTGCATGTTCGTAACACTATAGTGTGTGTGTTTTAGGTTGGCCGGTGTGTAAAGGAGTAGAGTGGGTGGATCTTGGTGGCGGATGCACTTAAGAAATGTTTGGCACGATTATGGAAGATGTATGAGTTGGAAAGGTCGGGCGATTTATCGATGTAAGTGATGCAGCTGAAAAAATTACAAGCTGTGATGTAAATAAGGAGCTGGAACAAGAAATCGAGAATTTGCAAAAGCTAACTGACGGAATCGATGGGAGCTTGGTTGTTGGAACTGCAAAGAAGCTTCAGGATAGTCACAGTTGCTGATTCATAATGCGTAAAAGGAGAGGGATCAGCTCGTGGGAAGACAAGAAGAAGCTAGAGTCGCATTCGGATCTGTTGAAGGAATCAAGAAGGCGCACGAGGGTGAACAAGGACAGACTATAGAGGATAAAGGAAATTCGAGATGAATAATTTATGTTGTATCAATGCCTGAAACTAGTTAATTGTAAGACTTGCAGTTGCACTTTCCGAACTAAGCCAAACTCAATCCTCGAGCAAACTAATTTCGCATTTAACACACATATCGTGCATAGAGTTAAGTTCACGCTTACAAAATCACCACTGCAGAGGATAAACCAGGCAGTTCAGTACTAAATAGACATATGTTGTGTTCAAGCGAGTCTGGCCCGGAGTTGCCTGTTTTCCTCCCTAAGATTGGCCAGCTCCTTCAGTACTATGTCATGCTTCAGCTGTAGGTTCCAGCGCTCTGTCACGGATTGGAGAATTTTGTCCGTAGCCATACGATTTTCCTTCAAGATCCCTTTCATGCTCTCCGTCTGCTTCCTAGCCGAGGCACGACCTTCATAGCCTACCGGCGTTTAACTCCTTCAGTTTCTGGCAATTGTCAGAAAGGACCGCGAATTCAACGCGCAGTTGGTCAAAGGCCAGTTTCTGGGAATTCCTCTTCTCCCTTTGGATTGCTATCTTGTCATTTAGCTAGGTCCTGGTCGATCTTTCGCCTCTTTCCCTGCAACAACAATACATAGTATGGTTTGTTCAGTTCACTAGGACAAGCTGGTTAGTTTCCATAATTAGCTGAATCAACTAGTGGCACTATCAGAATTTCAAGAAAGAAGCAATCTAGGACTAATCAACATTTTATGAATCGACTAGTGGCACTGTCATAATTTCAATTTCAAAGACAAATAAGATTTATCAGTAGTTTAGTGTGCTGTGGGTTTTTCCCAACATCACCAAATAGTAGTGGGAGAGTGGCAAACTCATAATGCAGAAACCCATGTCCAGATACATAATGGAGAGAGAACATGTTGTCCATTCATGAACATGAACACCAACACATGTCCAGATAGATAAGGAGTTGCCCTAGGATTCTTATTGCACCCTATAATGGGAAGCAGACATGGGCATTGCTCCCTGAACCCTAAACATTACAAAAGGAGAGGAGGACAAACTGGTATTCGTGTCCCCGCTAACGGGAATCAGACTTGGGCATTGCTCCGATACGCCTCCAGACATGCCCTTAGCTCGCTCTTCTTCCGAACACCCTCGAGTACGATGATCCCTCTGCTCATGTCCGCCTTCATATCCTTGACTGCATCCAGGCAACGGTTCCTGTCATGGTAGGCTCGGATGGTAGCCTTGGTTTCCTCGACACGTCCTCTGAGTGCCTCGCTGACTTCGTCCTGCAGGAGAATGCACCTTTCCACGAGATTCTTCTTCTCCTCCGTGAGCTCGTTGATTATCTTGATGGCCTATTCTTGCCTGATCAAGTTATGGTCGAGCACTTTCTGCAACCTAACGACATCATGTGCAAAATCTAGCGAGATCTCCTTCTGCACAGATAATTGCTTGCGTAGACTCTCATTAGCTTGGGTGAGGGAGCGTGCAAGCTCATGTTGGTTGGCAATCTTGGAGCTGATCGTGGCCACCTTCTCACGGTACTTGGCCTTCGATCACTGCATCGTTCATGTTAATTGTAATAGGAATTCTACAATTACACTCCAGGTCCCAGGTGAATACTAATACAGATCAAAAAAAATCCCCGTTGAATCTATTGGCCGCAGTGTTGAAAATGGACCTGGAGATCTATTCATGACCACGATAAACTAATCCTAATCACAAAAAATCCATAATGAATCTATGAACAGCGGTATTAAGGAAAGACCAAGAGATCCAGTCATATTCATGAAAACAAATACAACTCGCAAAAGGAGAAGAAAAACCAATGCGGGGCGGACAACATCTAAGAAATCCACATCATAACTCGGAGAAATAACAGCATGGAGATTTGCTACCTCGCTGAGACATGGAACAGGGCTGAACAGGTCCTGCAATGCCTCTGTCGTGGTGGATTCGGGCTCCATGGCCGACCTGTAATACGTAGAAGAGGAAGAGCCAGAAGAAGAAAAACAAGAAGAAGCTGATTAAGATCATATGGAGAGGGAGATGGAGAAGAAGTAGAATAAGGAGATCAGACCGGAGGAGCCCTGCTGCTAGAACATTCGGCGCCATTGTCGGGGGAGATTGGGCCTCGATGAGAGGGTGGGCTTGAGCGGCTGGTAGAGCAAGAAGTGCCTCACGGCGATTTCTCTCCCTTTTCTCCGCGAGGATCGTCGACCGGCCTCTCCCCCTCCTCAGTGGAGCCATGGCTTGCAGGGTGAGTGTGGCGGCGGCAGGAGGAAGGAGATAGTGATTATTAGTGTGGGAGAAGAGTAAGAGTACAGGTCATGGTCCAGTATTACTAGTACTATTATACAAGACCACCGTGTACGGTCTACCTTCTCAAAGGAGCCAGGGAGGCAGGGGTAGGGAATCGATGGGACTTGTCTTTATTGCGATGGACACTTCAATGGTCTTCGGCGCCGCCCAAAATCCAGTATATAATAAGGGGAGGGCGAGCCGGGTGGTCGTCACGGGAATCGGCATGCACATCCCGCGTGCGTGTGTCACATGTTGATGGGGCAATTATGCGTGCAACTGCTGCACGATCACGTCAGCATGTCCAACTCCGTCGAACTCCACATGACAGGCACGCACGGGATATTTACGAGTCTAGAATACGCTGTGCCACTTTTGTTGTGATCAAATTATGTTCAGTACGCGAGATATTACTTCTTTCTTCTTCTTTTTGATAATCGACAAATGCATGCGTGGACACGATGCATGAAACCGTTGCTCGTCCTTGATCAGATCGGCACCCTACTCTGTGTACCCGCCATCGACCATTCGGAGCAACTACCTCGAGCACGATGCCCCCTCGTCGTGGCAATGGCAGGTCCAAGCCGTCCACTGACCGTCCTGCGTCCCCGGCTCTACGTTGCATCATCCGCGCCATGAAGTCGCTCGCTGAGGCAAAGACGTCGTGTCCGACCGCGCCAGGATCCATCGACATCGGCACTCGAGGACACCGCAACGTCGAAGCTCGTACCAGCCGCACAGGAGGAGCGTGGGGTACCTGCAGCGTCAAACGAGTGCAAAGTAGCAGCCAGGACGGGGGCGCGTGTTGCACCGGCGAGTACGGACAAGAAGAGGAATGAGAAGAAGACCAGGAAGAAGAGAGGAGATAGCTATTTGGACGAGTCCGACTCAGCCAACAAGGAGGCATTCATCGATTAGTTGGAGGCAGAAGCGGAGGACAGTGACGTGGACCCGTGGGACTACGAAGAGGAGGAGGAGGAGGACTCCGACGACGAGATAGCACGCTTATTTGAGGAAGGGGGCGGTGTCAAGTCATCAGAGGAGGGCACTGACGGCGGCGATGGCGGGGACCATGGCGTTGATGAAGACGAGGACGAACCGGAAGACGGAGACGATGGCTTCTTCGAAATATGATCATTTATTTTATTTATTTTAACCAAATAGATGGATTTTCACTTGTTTATGGGGGTAAAGTATCGGTGGCACGGATAGAGAGGTGGCACGGATTGACCATGCATAAAAAAAAGTAGAGAAGGGAGGGGTTATCCTGCCCGTTAGATCACATGGGATAACGGTTGGTGGAGATGATCCGTGTGACATCTGTGTCAGCCAATCAGGGCATAGCACCCAGAGTGAGCACATGTTTGGAATCTCTACACGTTTGGGCTTTTGTGAGATTTGTGACAGAGAGAGAGGAAAATCACTTTTCATAATCCGCCTATGGATCCACCAGTACCATTCAAATGTCATTGCATTTGTGCTCTTTTCACAATCCACCTATGGATCCACCAGTGTTATTGCATGTGTGTTCTCTTTTACTAACAACAACCAGAGTCATTCCACGTGTGTTCTTTTCACATACCACATATGGATCCACTAGTGTCATTGCATGTGTGCTCTTTTCACAATCCACCTATGGATCCACCAGTGTCATTGCAGGTGTGTTCTTTTCACTAACAACAACTAGAGTCATTGCATGTGTGATCTTTTCACAATCCACCTATGGATCCACCAGTGTCATTGCATGTGTGTTCTTTTCAATAACAACAACCAGAGTCGTTGAAATGTGTGCTCTTTTCACATACCACCTATGGATCCACCAGTGTCATTGCATGTGTGTTCTTTTTACTAACAACAACGAGAGTCATCTCATGGATATTCTTCTCACATACCACCTATGGATCCACCAGTGTCATTGCATGTGCGTTCTCTTCACAATCCACCCATGGATCCACCAGTGTCATTGCATGTGTGTTCTTTTTACTAACAACAACCAGAGTCATTTCATGGCTGTTCTTCTCACATACCACCTATGGATCCACCAATGTCATTGCATGTGTGTTCTTTATAGTAACAACAACCAGAGTCATTGCATGTGTGTTCTTTTTAGTAACAATAACTAGTGTCATTGCATGTGTGTTCATTTCACTAACAACAACCAGAGTCGTTGCATGTGTGTTCTTTTTAGTAACAACAACCAGAGTCATTGAAATGTGTGTTCTTCTCACGTACCACCTATGGATCCACCAGTGTCATTGCATGTGTGTTCATTTCACTAACAACAACCAGAGTCATTGCATGTGTGTTCTTTGTAGTAACAACAACAAGAGTCATTGAAATGTGTGTTCTTTTCATATACCACCTATGGATCCACCAATGTCATTGCATGTGTGTTCTTTTCACAATCCACCCATGGATCTACCAGTGTCATTGCATGTGTGTTCTTTTTAGTAAGAACAACCAGAATCATTGAAATGTGTGTTCTTTTCACATACCACCTATGGATCCACTAGTATCATTGCATGTGTGTTCTTTTCACATGGATCCACCAGAGTCATTGCATGTGTGTTCTTTTTAGTAACAACAACCAGAGTCATTTTGCATGTGTGTTCTTTCCACATACCACCTATGGATCCACTAGTGTCATTGCATGTGTGTTCTTTTCACATACCACATATGGATCCACCAGTGTCATTGAAATGTGTGTTCTCTACAGAGACCACACATGGATCCACCGGTGTCATTGCATGTATGTTCTTTTCACTAACAACAACTGGAGTCATTGCATGTGTGTTCTTTTCACAATCCACACATGGATCCGCCAGTGTCATTGCATGTGTGTTCTCTTCAGAGACCACACATGGATCCACCAGTCTCATTGCATGTGTGTTCTTTTTTACTAACAACAACCAGAGTCATTAAAATGTGTGCTCTCTTCAGAGACCACACATGGATCCACCAGTGTCATTGCATGTGTGTTCTTTTCACTAACAACAACCAGAGTCATTGCATGTGTGTTCTTTTCACATACCACATATGATCCACCAGTGTCATTGCATGTGTGCTCTTTTCACAATCCACCCATGGATCCACCAGTGTCATTGCATGTGTGTTCTTTTTAGTAACAACAACCAGAGTCATTTTGCATGTGCGTTCTTTTCACATACCACCTATGGATCCACCAGTATCATTGCATGTGTGTTCTTTTCACCAACAACAACTAGAGTCATTGCATGTGTGTTATTTTCACATACCACATATGGATCCACCAATGTCATTGAAATGTGTGTTCTCTACAGAAACCACACATGGATCCACCAGTGTCATTGCATGTGTGTTCTTTTTAGTAACAACAACCAGAGTCATTGAAATGTGTGTTCTTTTCACATACGACCTATGGATCCACGAGTGTCATTGCATGTGTGTTCTTTTCACTAACAACAACCAGAGTCATTGCATGTGTGTTCTTTTCACATACCACATATGGATCGACCAGTGTCATTGCATGTGTGTTCTTTTTAGTAACAACAACCAGAGTCATTTTGCATGTGTGTTCTTTTCACATACCACCTATGGATCCACCAGTATCATTGCATGTGTGTTCTTTTTACTAACAACAACGAGAGTCATTGCATGTGTGTTCTTTTCATATACCACATATGGATCCACCAATGTCATTGAAATGTGTGTTCTCTACAGAGACCACACATGGATCCACCAGTGTCATTGCATGTGTGTTCTTTTTAGTAACAACAACCAGAGTCATTGAAATGTGTGTTGTTTTCACATACCACCTATGGATCCACCAGTGTCATTGCATGTGTGTTCTTTTCACTAACAACAACCAGAGTCATTGCATGTTTGTTATTTTCACATACCACATATGTATCCACCAATGTCATTGAAATGTGTGTTCTCTACAGAGACCACACATGGATCCACCAGTGTCATTGCATGTGTGTTCTTTTTAGTAACAACAACCAGAGTCATTGAAATGTGTGTTCTTTTCACATACCACCTATGGATCCACCAGTGTCATTGCATGTGTGTTCTTTTCACTAACAACAACCAGAGTCATTGCATGTGTGCTCTTTTCACAATGCACATATGGTTCCACCAGTGTCATTGCATGTATGTTCTTTTCACAATCCACCCATGGATCCACCGGTGTCATTGCATGTGTGTTCTTTTCACTAACAACTGGAGTCATTGCATGTGTGTTCTTTTCACATACCACATATGGATCCACCAGAGTCATTGAAATGTGTGCTCTTTTCACAATCCACCCATGGATCCACCAGTGTCATTGCATGTGTGTTCTTTTCACATACCACATATGGATCCACCAGTGTCATTGAAATGTGTGTTCTCTACCGAGACCACACATGGATCCACCAATGTCATTGCATGTGTGTTCTTTTTAGTAACAACAACCAGACTCATTTTGCATGTGTGTTCTTTTCACATACCACCTATGGATCCACCAGTGTCATTGCATGTGTGTTCTTTTCACAATCCACCCATGGATCCACCAGTGTCATTGCATGTGTGTTCTTTTTAGTAACAACAACCAGAGTCATTGAAATGTGTGTTCTTTTCACATACCACCTATGGATCTACCAGTGTCATTGCATGTGTGTTCTTTTTAGTAACAATAACCAGAATCATTGAAATGTGTGTTCTTTTCACATACCACCTATGGATCCACTAGTATCATGCATGTGTGTTCTTTTCACATGGATCCACCAGAGTCATTGCATGTGTGTTCTTTTTAGTAACAACAACCAGAGTCATTTTGCATGTGTGTTCTTTCCACATACCACCTATGGATCCACTAGTGTCATTGCATGTGTGTTCTTTTCACATACCACATATGGATCCACCAGTGTCATTGAAATGTGTATTCTCTACAGAGACCACACATGGATCCACCGGTGTCATTGCATGTATGTTCTTTTCACTAACAACAACTGGAGTCATTGCATGTGTGTTCTTTTCACAATCCACACATGGATCCGCCAGTGTCATTGCATGTGTGTTCTTTTTAGTAACAACAACCAGTGTCATTGCATGTGTGTTCTCTTCAGAGACCACACATGGATCCACCAGTGTCATTGCATGTGTGTTCTTTTTACTAACAACAACCAGAGTCATTAAAATGTGTGTTCTCTTCAGAGACCACACATGGATCCACCAGTGTCATTGCATGTGTGTTCTTTTCACTAACAACAACCAGAGTCATTGCATGTGTGTTCTTTTCACATACCACATATGATCCACCAGTCTCATTGCATGTGTGCTCTTTTCACAATCCACCCATGGATCCACCAGTGTCATTGCATGTGTGTTCTTTTTAGTAACAACAACCAGAGTCATTTTGCATGTGCGTTCTTTTCACATACCACCTATGTATCCACCAGTATCATTGCATGTGTGTTCTTTTCACCAACAACAACTAGAGTCATTGCATGTGTGTTATTTTCACATACCACATATGGATCCACCAATGTCATTGAAATGTGTGTTCTCTACAGAAACCACACATGGATCCACCAGTGTCATTGCATGTGTGTTCTTTTTAGTAACAACAACCAGAGTCATTGAAATGTGTGTTCTTTTCACATACGACCTATGGATCCACCAGTGTCATTGCATGTGTGTTCTTTTCACTAACAACAACCAGAGTCATTGCATGTGTGTTCTTTTCACATACCACATATGGATCGACCAGTGTCATTGCATGTGTGTTCTTTTTAGTAACAACAACCAGAGTCATTTTGCATGTGTGTTCTTTTCACATACCACCTATGGATCCACCAGTATCATTGCATGTGTGTTCTTTTCACTAACAACAACGAGAGTCATTGCGTGTGTGTTCTTTTCATATACCACATATGGATCCACCAATGTCATTGAAATGTGTGTTCTCTACAGAGACCACACATGGATCCACCAGTGTCATTGCATGTGTGTTCTTTTTAGTAACAACAACCAGAGTCATTGAAATGTGTGTTCTTTTCACATACCACCTATGGATCCACCAGTGTCATTGCATGTGTGTTCTTTTCACTAACAACAACCAGAGTCATTGCATGTGTGTTCTTTTCACATACCACATATGTATCCACCAATGTCATTGAAATGTGTGTTCTCTACAGAGACCACACATGGATCCACCAGTGTCATTGCATGTGTGTTCTTTTTAGTAACAACAACCAGAGTCATTGAAATGTGTGTTCTTTTCACATACCACCTATGGATCCACCAGTGTCATTGCATGTGTGTTCTTTTCACTAACAACAACCAGAGTCATTGCATGTGTGCTCTTTTTACAATGCACATATGGTTCCACCAGTGTCATTGCATGTATGTTCTTTTCACAATCCACCCATGGATCCACCGGTGTCATTGCATGTGTGTTCTTTTCATTAACAACTGGAGTCATTGCATGTGTGTTCTTTTCACATACCACATATGGATCCACCAGAGTCATTGAAATGTGTGCTCTTTTCACAATCCACCCATGGATCCACCAGTGTCATTGCATGAGTGTTCTTTTCACATACCACATATGGATCCACCAGTGTCATTGAAATGTGTGTTCTCTACCGAGACCACACATGGATCTACCAATCTCATTGCATGTGTGTTCTTTTTAGTAACAACAACCAGACTCATTATGCATGTGTGTTCTTTTCACATACCACCTATGGATCCACCAGTGTCATTGCATGTGTGTTCTTTTCACAATCCACCCATGGATCCACCAGTGTCATTGCATGTGTGTTCTTTTTAGTAACAACAACCAGAGTCATTGAAATGTGTGTTCTTTTCACATACCACCTATGGATCCACAAGTGTCATTGCATGTGTGTTCTTTTCACTAACAACAACCAGAGTCATTGCATGTGTGTTCTTTTTAGTAACAAGAACCAGAGTCATTGAAATGTGTCTTATTTTCACATACCACCTATGGATCCACCAGTGTCATTGCATGTGTGTTCTTTTCACATGGATCCACAAGAGTCATTGCATGTGTGTTCTTTTTAGTAACAACAACCAGAGTCATTGAAATGTGTGTTCTTTTCACATACCACATATGGATCCACCAGTGTCATTGCATGTGTGTTCTTTTCACTAACAACAACCAGAGTCATTGCATGTGTGTTCTTTTCACATACCACATATGGATCGACCAGTGTCATTACATGTGTGTTCTTTTTAGTAACAACAACCAGAGTAATTTTGCATGTGTGTCCTTTTCACATACCACCTATGGATAAACCAGTATCATTGGATGTGTGTTCTTTTCACTAACAACAACCAGAGTCATTGCATGTGTGTTCTTTTCATATACCACATATGGATCCACCAATGTCATTGAAATGTGTGTTGTCTACAGAGACCACACATGGATCCACCAGTGTCATTGCATGTGTGTTCTTTTTAGTAACAACAACCAGAGTCATTGAAATGTGTGTTCTTTTCACATACCACCTATGGATCCACCAGTGTCATTGCATGTGTGTTCTTTTCACTAACAACAACCAGAGTCATTGCATGTGTGTTCTTTTCACATACCACATATGGATCCACCAATGTCATTGAAATGTGTGTTCTCTACAGAGACCACACATGGATCCACCAGTGTCATTGCATGTGTGTTCTTTTTAGTAACAACAACCAGAGTCATTGAAATGTGTGTTCTTTCACATACCACCTATGGATCCACCAGTGTCATTGCATGTGTGTTCTTTTCACTAACAACAACCAGAGTCATTGCATGTGTGCTCTTTTTACAATGCACATATGGTTCCACCAGTGTCATTGCATGTATGTTCTTTTCACAATCCACCCATGGATCCACCGGTGTCATTGCATGTGTGTTCTTTTCACTAACAACTGGAGTCATTGCATGTGTGTTCTTTTCACATACCACATATGGATCCACCAGAGTCATTGAAATGTGTGCTCTTTTCACAATCCACCCATGGATCCACCAGTGTCATTGCATGAGTGTTCTTTTCACATACCACATATGGATCCACCAGTGTCATTGAAATGTGTGTTCTCTACCGAGACCACACATGGATCTACCAATCTCATTGCATGTGTGTTCTTTTTAGTAACAACAACCAGACTCATTATGCATGTGTGTTCTTTTCACATACCACCTATGGATCCACCAGTGTCATTGCATGTGTGTTCTTTTCACAATCCACCCATGGATCCACCAGTGTCATTGCATGTGTGTTCTTTTTAGTAACAACAACCAGAGTCATTGAAATGTGTGTTCTTTTCACATACCACCTATGGATCCACAAGTGTCATTGCATGTGTGTTCTTTTCACTAACAACAACCAGAGTCATTGCATGTGTGTTCTTTTTAGTAACAAGAACCAGAGTCATTGAAATGTGTCTTATTTTCACATACCACCTATGGATCCACCAGTGTCATTGCATGTGTGTTCTTTTCACATGGATCCACAAGAGTCATTGCATGTGTGTTCTTTTTAGTAACAACAACCAGAGTCATTGAAATGTGTGTTCTTTTCACATACCACATATGGATCCACCAGTGTCATTGCATGTGTGTTCTTTTCACTAACAACAACCAGAGTCATTGCATGTGTGTTCTTTTCACATACCACATATGGATCGACCAGTGTCATTACATGTGTGTTCTTTTTAGTAACAACAACCAGAGTAATTTTGCATGTGTGTCCTTTTCACATACCACCTATGGATAAACCAGTATCATTGGATGTGTGTTCTTTTCACTAACAACAACCAGAGTCATTGCATGTGTGTTCTTTTCATATACCACATATGGATCCACCAATGTCATTGAAATGTGTGTTGTCTACAGAGACCACACATGGATCCACCAGTGTCATTGCATGTGTGTTCTTTTTAGTAACAACAACCAGAGTCATTGAAATGTGTGTTCTTTTCACATACCACCTATGGATCCACCAGTGTCATTGCATGTGTGTTCTTTTCACTAACAACAACCAGAGTCATTGCATGTGTGTTCTTTTCACATACCACATATGTATCCACCAATGTCATTGAAATGTGTGTTCTCTACAGAGACCACACATGGATCCACCAGTGTCATTGCATGTGTTTTATTTTTAGTAACAACAACCAGAGTCATTGAAATGTGTGTTCTTTTCACATACCACCTATGGATCCACTAGTGTCATTGCATGTGTTTTCTTTTCACTAACAACAACCAGAGTCATTGCATGTGTGCTCTTTTCACAATGCACATATGGTTCCACCATTGTCATTGCATGTATGTTCTTTTCACAATCCACCCATGGATCCACCAGTGTCATTGCATGTGTGTTCTTTTCACATACCACATATGGATCCACCAGTGTCATTGCATGTCTACTCTTTTCACAATCCACCCATGGATCCACCAGTGTCATTGCATGTGTGTTCTTTTTAGCAACAACAACCAGAGTCATTTTGCATGTGTGTTCTTTTCACATACAGCCTATGGATCCACCAGAGTCATTGAAATGTGTGCTCTTTTCACAATCCACCCATGGATCCACCAGTGTCATTGCATGTGTGTTCTTTTCACATACCTCATATGGATCCACCAGTGTCATTGAAATGTGTGTTCTCTACCGAGACCACACATGGATCCACCAGTGTCATTGCATGTGTGTTCTTTTTAGTAACAACAACCAGACTCATTTTGCATGTGTGTTCTTTTCAGATACCACCTATGGATCCACCAGTGTCATTGCATGTGTGTTCTTTTCACAATCCACCCATGGATCCACCAGTGTCATTGCATGTGTGTTCTTTTTAGTAACAACAACCAGAGTCATTGAAATGTGTGTTCTTTTCACATACCACCTATGGATCCACAAGTGTCATTGCATGTGTTTTCTTTTCACTAACAACAACCAGAGTCATTGCATGTGTGTTCTTTTTAGTAACAAGAACCGGAGTCATTGAAATGTGTCTTATTTTCACATACCACCTATGGATCCACCAGTGTCATTGCATGTGTGTTCTTTTCACATGGATCCACCAGAGTCATTGCATGTGTGTTCTTTTTAGTAACAACAACCAGAGTCATTGAAATGTGTGTTCTTTTCACATACCACATATGGATCCACCAGTGTCATTGCATGTGTGTTCTTTTCACAATCCAGCCATGGATCCACCAGTGTCATTACATGTGTGTTCTTTTTAGTAACAACAACCAGAGTCATTGAAATGTGTGTTCTTTTCACATACCACCTATGGATCCACCAGTGTCATTGCATGTGTGTTCTTTTCACTAACAACAACCAGAGTCATTGCATGTGTGCTCTTTTCACAATCCACATATGGTTCCACTAGTGTCATTGCATGTATGTTCTTTTCACAATCCACCCATGGATCCACCGGTGTCATTGCAAGTGTGTTCTTTTCACTAACAACAACTGGAGTCATTGCATGCGTGTTCTTTTCACATACCACCTATGGATCCACCAGAGTCATTGAAATGTGTGCTCTTTTCACAATCCACCCATGGATCCACCAGTGTCATTGCATGTGTGTTCTTTTCACATACCTCATATGGATCCACCAGTGTCATTGAAATGTGTGTTCTCTACCGAGACCACACATGGATCCACCAGTGTCATTGCATGTGTGTTCTTTTTAGTAACAACAACCAGACTCATTTTGCATGTGTGTTCTTTTCAGATACCACCTATGGATCCACCAGTGTCATTGCATGTGTGTTCTTTTCACAATCCACCCATGGATCCACCAGTGTCATTGCATGTGTGTTCTTTTTAGTAACAACAACCAGAGTCATTGAAATGTGTGTTCTTTTCACATACCACCTATGGATCCACAAGTGTCATTGCATGTGTTTTCTTTTCACTAACAACAACCAGAGTCATTGCATGTGTGTTCTTTTTAGTAACAAGAACCGGAGTCATTGAAATGTGTCTTATTTTCACATACCACCTATGGATCCACCAGTGTCATTGCATGTGTGTTCTTTTCACTAACAACAACCAGAGTCATTGCATGTGTGTTCTTTTTAGTAACAACAACCAGAGTCATTGAAATGTGTGTTCTTTTCACATACCACCTATGGATCCACCAGTGTCATTGCATGTGTGTTCTTTTCACAATCCACCCATGGATCCACCAGTGTCATTGTATGTGTGTTCTTTTTAGTAACAACAACCAGAGTCATTGAAATGTGTGTTCTTTTCACATACCACCGATGGATCCACTAGTGTTATTGCATGTGTGTTCTTTTCACATGGATCCACCAGAGTCATTGCATGTGTGTTCTTTTTAGTAACAACAACCAGAGTCATTTTGCATGTGTGTTCTTTTCACATACCACCTATGGATCCACCAGTGTCATTGCATGTGTGTTCTTTTCACTAACAACAACCAGAGTCATTGCATGTGTGTTCTTTTCACATATGGATCCACCGGTGGCATTGCATGTATGTTCTTTTCACTAACAACAACTGGAGTCATTGCATGTGTGTTCTCTTCACAATCCAGACATGGATCCACCAGTGTCATTGCATGTGTGTTCTTTTTCGTAACAACAACCAGTTTCATTGCATGTGTGTTCTCTTCAGAGACCACACATGGATCCACCAGTGTCAATGCATATGTGTTCTTTTCAGTAACAACAACCACAGTCATTGCATGTGTGTTCTTTTCACATACCACATATGGATCCACCAGTGTCATTGCATGTCTGCTCTTTTCACAATCCACCCATGTATCCACCAGTGTCATTGCATGTGTGTTCTTTTTAGTAACAACAACCAGAGGCATTTTGCATGTGTGTTCTTTTCACATACCACCTATGGATCCACCAGAGTCATTGAAATGTGTGCTCTTTTCACAATCCACCCATGGATCCACCAGTGTCATTGCATGTGTGTTCTTTTCACATACCACATATGGATCCACCAGTGTCATTGAAATGTGTGTTCTCTACCGAGACCACACATGGATCCACCAGTGTCATTGCATGTGTGTTCTTTTTAGTAACAACAACCAGACTCATTTTGCATGTGTGTTCTTTTCACATACCACCTATGGATCCACCAGTGTCATTGCATGTGTGTTCTTTTCACAATCCACCCATGGATCCACCAGTGTCATTGCATGTGTGTTCTTTTTAGTAACAACAACCAGAGTCATTGAAATCTGTGTTCTTTTCACATACCACCTATGGATCCACAAGTGTCATTGCATGTGTGTTCTTTTCACTAACTACAACCAGAGTCATTGCATGTGTGTTCTTTTTAGTAACAAGAACCAGAGTCATTGAAATGTGTCTTATTTTCACATACCACCTATGGATCCACCAGTGTCATTCCATGTGTGTTCTTTTCACATACCACCTATGGATCCACCAGAGTCGTTGAAATGTGTGCTCTTTTCACAATCCACCCATGGATCCACCAGTGTCATTGCATGTGTGTTCTTTTCACATACCACATATGGATCCACCAGTGTCATTGAAATGTGTGAACTCTTCAGAGACCACACATGGATCCACCAGTGTCATTGCATGTGTGTTCTTTTTAGTAACAACAACTAGAGTCATTTTGCATGTGTGTTCTTTTCACATCCCACCTATGGATCCAACAGTGTCATTGCATGTGTGTTCTTTTCACAATCCACCCATGGATCCACCAGTGTCATTGCATGTGTGTTCTTTTTAGTAACAACAACTAGAGTCATTGAAATGTGTGTTCTTTTCACATACCACCTCTGAATCCACCAGTGTCATTGCATGTGTGTTCATTTCACTAACAACAACCAGAGTCATTGCATGTGTGTTCTTTTTAGTAACAACAACCAGAGTCATTGAAATGTGTGTTCTTCTCACATACCACCTATGAATCCACCAGTGTCATTGCATGTGTCTTCATTTCACTAAAAACAACCAGAGTCATTGCATGTGTGTTCTTTTTAGTAACAACAACCAGAGTCATTGAAATGTGTGTTCTTTTCACATACCACCTATGGATCCACCAGTGTCATTGCATGTGTGTTCTTTTCACAATCCACCCATGGATCCATCAGTGTCATTGCATGTGTGTTCTTTTTAGTAACAACAACCAGAGTCATTGAAATGTGTGTTCTTTTCACATACCACCGATGGATCCACCAGTGTCATTGCATGTGTGTTCTTTTCACATGGATCCACCAGAGTCATTGCATGTGTGTTATTTTTAGTAAAAACAACCAGAGTCATTTTGCATGTGTGTTCTTTTCACACACCACCTATGGATCCACCAGTGTCATTGCATGTGTGTTCTTTTCACTATCAACAACCAGAGTCATTGCATGTGTGTTATTTTCACATACCACATATGGATCCACCAGTGTCATTGAAATGTGTGTTCTCTACCGAGACCACACATGGATCCACCAGTGTCATTGCATGTGTGTTCTTTTTAGTATCAACAACCAGACTCATTTTGCATGTGTGTTCTTTTCACATACCACCTATGGATCCACCAGTGTCATTGCATGTGTGTTCTTTTCACAATCCACCCATGGATCCACCAGTGTCATTGCATATGTGTTCTTTTCAGTAACAACAACCAGAGTCATTGCATGTGTGTTCTTTTCACATACCACATATGGATCCACCAGTGTCATTGCATGTCTGCTCTTTTCACAATCCACCCATGTATCCACCAGTGTCATTGCATGTGTGTTCTTTTTAGTAACAACAACCAGAGGCATTTTGCATGTGTGTTCTTTTCACATACCACCGATGGATCCACCAGAGTCATTGAAATGTGTGCTCTTTTCACAATACACCCATGGATCCACCAGTGTCATTGCATGTGTGTTCTTTTCACATACCACATATGGATCCACCAGTGTCATTGAAATGTGTGTTGTCTACCGAGACCACACATGGATCCACCAGTGTCATTGCATGCGTGTTCTTTTGAGTAACAACAACCAGACTCATTTTGCATGTGTGTTCATTTCACATACCACCTATGGATCCACCAGTGTCATTGCATGTGTGTTCTTTTCACAATCCACCCATGGATCCACCAGTGTCATTGCATGTGTGTTCTTTTTAGTAACAACAACCAAAGTCATTGAAATGTGTGTTCTTTTCACATACCACCTATGGATCCACAAGTGTCATTGCATGTGTGTTCTTTTCACTAACAACAACCAGAGTCATTGCATGTGTGTTCTTTTTAGTAACAACAACCAAAGTCATTGAAATGTGTGTTCTTCTCACATACCACCTATGAATCCACCAGTGTCATTGCATGTGTGTTCATTTCACTAAAAACAACCAGAGTCATTGCATGTGTGTTCTTTTTAGTAACAACAACCAGAGTCATTGAAATGTGTGTTCTTTTCACATACCACCTATGGATCCACCAGTGTCATTGCATGTGTGTTCTTTTCACAATCCACCCATGGATCCACCAGTGTCATTGCATGTGTGTTCTTTTTAGTAACAACAACCAGAGTCATTGAAATGTGTGTTCTTTTCACATACCACCGATGGATCCACCAGTGTCATTGCATGTGTGTTCTTTTCACATGGATCCACCAGAGTCATTGCATGTGTGTTATTTTTAGTAACAACAACCAGAGTCATTTTGCATGTGTGTTCTTTTCACACACCACCTATGGATCCACCAGTGTCATTGCATGTGTGTTCTTTTCACTAACAACAACCAGAGTCATTGCATGTGTGTTCTTTTCACATACCACATATGGATACACCAATGTCATTGAAATGTGTGTTCTCTATAGAGACCACACATGGATCCACCGGTGTCATTGCATGTATGTTCTTTTCACTAACAACAACTGAAGTCATTGCATGTGTGTTCTCTTCACAATCCAGACATGGATCCACCAGTGTCATTGCATGTGTGTTCATTTTAGTAACAACAACCAGTGTCATTGCATGTGTGTTCTCTTCAGAGACCACACATGGATCCACCAGTGTCTTTGCATCTGTGTTCTTTTCACTAACAACAACCAGAGTCATTGCATGTGTGTTCTTTTCACATACCACATATGGATCCACCAGTGTCATTGCATGTCTACTCTTTTCACAATCCACCCATGGATCCACCAGTGTCATTGCATGTGTGTTCTTTTTAGTAACAACAACCAGAGTCATTTTCCATGTGTGTTCTTTTCACTTACAGCCTATGGATCCACCAGAGTCATTGAAATGTGTGCTCTTTTCACAATCCACCCATGGATCCACCAGTGTCATTGCATGTGTGTTCTTTTCACATACCACATATGGATCCACCAGTGTCATTGAAATGTGTGTTCTCTACCGAGACCACACATGGATCCACCTGTGTCATTGCATGTGTGTTCTTTTTAGTAACAATAACCAGACTCATTTTGCATGTGTGTTCTTTTCACATACCACCTATGGATCCACCAGTGTCATTGCATGTGTGTTCTTTTCACAATCCACCCATGGATCCACCAGTGTCATTGCATGTGTGTTCTTTTTAGTAACAACAACCAGAGTCATTGAAATGTGTGTTCTTTTCACATACCACCTATAGATCCACAAGTGTCATTGCTTGTGTTTTCTTTTCACTAACAACAACCAGAGTCATTGCACGTGTGTTCTTTTTAGTAACAAGAACCAGAGTCATTGAAATGTGTCTTATTTTCACATACCACCTATGGATCCACCAGTGTCATTGCATGTGTGTTCTTTTCACATGGATCCACCAGAGTCATTGCATGTGTGTTCTTTTTAGTAACAACAACCAGAGTCATTTTGCATGTGTGTTCTTTTCACACACCACCTATGGATCCACCAGTGTCATTGCATGTGTGTTCTTTTCACTAACAACAACCAGAGTCATTGCATGTGTGTTCTTTTCACATACCACATATGGATACACCAATGTCATTGAAATGTGTGTTCTCTATAGAGACCACACATGGATCCACCGGTGTCATTGCATGTATGTTCTTTTCACTAACAACAACTGAAGTCATTGCATGTGTGTTCTCTTCACAATCCAGACATGGATCCACCAGTGTCATTGCATGTGTGTTCATTTTAGTAACAACAACCAGTGTCATTGCATGTGTGTTCTCTTCAGAGACCACACATGGATCCACCAGTGTCATTGCATATGTGTTCTTTTCAGTAACAACAACCAGAGTCATTGCATGTGTGTTCTTTTCACATACCACATATGGATCCACCAGTGTCATTGCATGTCTACTCTTTTCACAATCCACCCATGGATCCACCAGTGTCATTGCATGTGTGTTCTTTTTAGTAACAACAACCAGAGTCATTTTCCATGTGTGTTCTTTTCACATACAGCCTATGGATCCACCAGAGTCATTGAAATGTGTGCTCTTTTCACAATCCACCCATGGATCCACCAGTGTCATTGCATGTGTGTTCTTTTCACATACCACATATGGATCCACCAGTGTCATTGAAATGTGTGTTCTCTACCGAGACCACACATGGATCCACCTGTGTCATTGCATGTGTGTTCTTTTTAGTAACAATAACCAGACTCATTTTGCATGTGTGTTCTTTTCACATACCACCTATGGATCCACCAGTGTCATTGCATGTGTGTTCTTTTCACAATCCACCCATGGATCCACCAGTGTCATTGCATGTGTGTTCTTTTTAGTAACAACAACCAGAGTCATTGAAATGTGTGTTCTTTTCACATACCACCTATAGATCCACAAGTGTCATTGCTTGTGTTTTCTTTTCACTAACAACAACCAGAGTCATTGCACGTGTGTTCTTTTTAGTAACAAGAACCAGAGTCATTGAAATGTGTCTTATTTTCACATACCACCTATGGATCCACCAGTGTCATTGCATGTGTGTTCTTTTCACATGGATCCACCAGAGTCATTGCATGTGTGTTCTTTTTAGTAACAACAACCAGAGTCATTGAAATGTGTGTTCTTTTCACATACCACATATGGATCCACCAGTGTCATTGCATGTGTGTTCTTTTCACAATCCAGCCATGGATCCACCAGTGTCATTGCATGTGTGTTCTTTTTAGTAACAACCAGAGTTATTGAAATGTGTGTTCTTTTCACATACCACCTATGGATCCACCAGTGTCATTGCATGTGTGTTCTTTTCACTAACAACAACCAGAGTCATTGCATGTGTGCTCTTTTCACAATCCACATATGGTTCCACCAGTGTCATTGCATGTATGTTCTTTTCACAATCCACCCATGGATCCACCGGTGTCATTGCAAGTGTGTTCTTTTCACTAACAACAACTGGAGTCATTGCATGTGTGTTCTTTTCACATACCACCTATGGATCCACCAGAGTCATTGAAATGTGTGCTCTTTTCACAATCCACCCATGGATCCACCAGTGTCATTGCATGTGTGTTCTTTTCACATACCACATATGGATCCACCAGTGTCATTGAAATGTGTGTTCTCTACCGAGACCACACATGGATCCACCAATGTCATTGCATGTGTGTTCTTTTTAGTAACAACAACCAGACTCATTTTGCATGTGTGTTCTTTTCACACACCACCTATGGATCCACCAGTGTCATTGCATGTCTGTTCTTTTCACAATCCACCAATGGATCCACTAGTGTCATTGCATGTGTGTTCTTTTTAGTAACAACAACCAGAGTCATTGAAATGTGTGTTCTTTTCACATACCACCTCTGAATCCACCAGTGTCATTGCATGTGTGTTCATTTCACTAACAACAACCAGAGTCATTGCATGTGTGTTATTTTTAGTAACAACAACCAGAGTCATTGAAATGTGTGTTCTTCTCACATACCACCTATGAATCCACCAGTGTCATTGCATGTGTGTTCATTTCACTAACTACAACCAGAGTCATTGCATGTGTGTTCTTTTTAGTAACAACAACCAGAGTCATTGAAATGTGTGTTCTTTTCACATACCACCTATGGATCCACCAGTGTCATTGCATGTGTGTTCTTTTCACAATCCACCCATGGATCCACCAGTGTCATTGCATGTGTTTTCTTTTTAGTAACAACAACCAGAGTCATTGAAATGTGTGTTCTTTTCACATACCACCGATGGATCCACCAGTGTCATTGCATGTGTGTTCTTTTCACATGGATCCACCAGAGTCATTGCATGTGTGTTCTTTTTAGTAACAACAACCAGAGTCATTTTGCATGTGTGTTCTTTTCACATACCACCTATGGATCCACCAGTGTCATTGCATGTGTGTTCTTTTCACTAACAACAACCAGATTCATTGCATGTGTGTTCTTTTCACATACCACATATGGATACACCAGTGTCATTGAAATTTGTGTTCTCTATAGAGACCACACATGGATCCACCGGTGTCATTGCATGTATGTTCTTTTCACTAACGACAACTGGAGTCATTGCATGTGTGTTCTCTTCACAATCCAGACATGGATCCACCAGTGTCATTGCATGTGTGTTCTTTTTCGTAACAACAACCAGTGTCATTGCATGTGTGTTCTCTTCAGAGACCACACATGGATCCACCAGTGTCATTGCATATGTGTTCTTTTCAGTAACAACAACAAGAGTCATTGCATGTGTGTTCTTTTCACATACCACATATGGATCCACCAGTGTCATTGCATGTCTACTCTTTTCACAATCCACCCATGGATCCACCAGTGTCATTGCATGTGTGTTCTTTTTAGTAACAACAACCAGAGTCATTTTGCATGTGTGTTCTTTTCACATACCACTTATGAATCCACCAGAGTCATTGAAATGTGTGCTCTTTTCACAATCCACCCATGGATCCACCAGTGTCATTGCATGTGTGTTCTTTTTAGTAACAACAACCAGAGTCATTGAAATGTGTGTTCTTTTCACATACCAACTATAGATCCACAAGTGTCATTGCATGTGTTTTCTTTTCACTAACAACAACCAGAGTCATTGAAATGTGTCTTATTTTCACATACCACCTATGGATCCACCAGTGTCATTGCATGTGTGTTCTTTTCACATGGATCCACCAGAGTCATTGCATGTGTGTTCTTTTTAGTAACAACAACCAGAGTCATTGAAATGTGTGTTCTTTTCACATACCACCTATGGATCCACCAGTGTCATTGCATGTGTGTTCTTTTCACAATCCAGCCATGGATCCACCAGTGTCATTGCATGTGTGTTCTTTTTAGTAACAACCAGAGTCATTGAAATGTGTGTTCTTTTCACATACCACCTATGGATCCACCAGTGTCATTGCATGTGTGTTCTTTTCACTAACAACAACCAGAGTCATTGCATGTGTGCTCTTTTCACAATCCACATATGGTTCCACCAGTGTCATTGCAGGTATGTTCTTTTCACAATCGACCCTTGGATCCACCGGTGTCATTGCAAGTGTGTTCTTTTCACTAACAACAACTGGAGTCATTGCATGTGTGTTCTTTTCACATACCACCTATGGATCCACCAGAGTCATTGAAATGTGTGTTTTTCACAATCCACCCATGGATCCACAGGTCATTGCATGTGTGTTCTTTTCACATACCACATATGGATCCACCAGTGTCATTGAAATGTGTGTTCTCTACCGAGACCACACATGGATCCACCAATGTCATTGCATGTGTGTTCTTTTTAGTAACAACAACCAGACTCATTTTGCATGTGTGTTCTTTTCACATACCACCTATGGATCCACCAGTGTCATTGCATGTCTGTTCTTTTCACAATCCACCCATGGATCCACTAGTGTCATTGCATGTGTGTTCTTTTTAGTAACAACAACCAGAGTCATTGAAATGTGTGTTCTTTTCACATACCACCTCTGAATCCACCAGTGTCATTGCATGTGTGTTCATTTCACTAACAAGAACCAGAGTCATTGCATGTGTGTTCTTTTTAGTAACAACAACCAGAGTCATTGAAATGTGTGTTCTTCTCACATACCACCTATGAATCCACCAGTGTCATTGCATGTGTGTTCATTTCACTAACAACAACCAGAGTCATTGCATGTGTGTTCTTTTTAGTAACAACAACCAGAGTCATTGAAATGTGTGTTCTTTTCACATACCACCTATGGATCCACCAGTGTCATTGCATGTGTGTTCTTTTCACAATCCACCCATGGATCCACCAGTGTCATTGCATGTGCGTTCTTTTTAGTAACAACAACCAGAGTCATTGAAATGTGTGTTCTTTTCACATACCACCGATGGATCCACCAGTGTCATTGCATGTGTGTTCTTTTCACATGGATCCACCAGAGTCATTGCATGTGTATTCTTTTTAGTAACAACAACCAGAGTCATTTTGCATGTGTGTTCTTTTCACATACCACCTATGGATCCACCAGTGTCATTGCAAGTGTGTTCTTTTCACTAACAACAACCAGAGTCATTGCATGTGTGTTCTTTTCACATACCACATATGGATACACCAATGTCATTGAAATGTGTGTTCTCTACAGAGACCACACATGGATCCACCGGTGTCATTGCATGTATGTTCTTTTCACTAACAACAACTGGAGTCATTGCATGTGTGTTCTCTTCACAATCCACACATGGATCCACCAGTGTCATTGCATGTGTGTTCTTTTTACTAACAACAACCAGTGTCATTGCATGTGTGTTCTCTTCAGAGACCACACATGGATCCACCAGTGTCGTTGCATGTGCGTTCTTTTCAGTAACAACAACCAGAGTCATTGCATGTGTGTTCTTTTCACATACCACATATGGATCCACAAGTGTCATTGCATGTGTGTTCTTTTTAGTAACAACAACCAGAGTCATTTTGCATGTGTGTTCTTTTCACATACCACCTATGGATCCACCAGAGTCATTGAAATGTGTGCTCTTTTCACAATCCACCCATGGATCCACCAGTGTCATTGCATGTGTGTTCTTTTCACATACCACATATGGATCCACAAGAGTGATTGAAATGTGTGTTTCTCTGAGACCACATGGATCCTGATGTCATTGCATGTGTGTTTTTTTTAGTAACAACAACCAGACTCATTTTGCATGTGTGTTCTTTTCACATACCACCTATGGATCCACCAGTGTCATTGCATGTGTGTTCTTTTCACAATCCACCCATGGATCCACCAGTGTCATTGCATGTGTGTTCTTTTTAGTAACAACAACCAGAGTCATTGAAATGTGTGTTCTTTTCACATACCACCTATGGATCCACAAGTGTCATTGCATGTGTGTTCTTTTCACTAACAACAACCAGAATCATTGCATGTGTGTTCTTTTTAGTAACAAGAACTAGAGTCATTGAAATGTGTCTTATTTTCACATACCACCTATGGATCCACCAGTGTCATTGCATGTGTGTTCTTTTCACATGGATCCACCAAAGTCATTGCATGTGTGTTCTTTTTAGTAACAACAACCAGAGTCATTGAAATGTGTGTTCTTTTCACATACCACATATGGCTCCACCAGGGTCATTGCATGTGTGTTCTTTTCACAATCCACCCATGGATCCACCAGTGTCATTGCATGTGTGTTCTTTTTAGTAACAAGAACCAGAGTCATTGAAATGTGTGTTCTTTTCACATACAACCTATGGATCCACCGGTGTCATTGCATGTGTGTTCTTTTCACTAACAACAACCAGAGTCATTGCATGTGTGTTCTTTTTAGTAAGAACAACCAGAGTCATTGAAATGTGTGTTCTTCTCACATACCACCTATGAATCCACCAGTGTCATTGCATGTGTGTTCTTTTCACATGGATCCATCAGAGTCATTGCATGTGTGTTCTTTTTAGTAACAACAACTAGAGTTATTGAAATGTGTGTTCTTTTCACATACCACATATGGATCCACTAGTGTCATTGCATGTGTGTTCTTTTCACAATCCACCCATGGATCCACCAGTGTCATTGCATGTGTGTTCTTTTTAGTAACAAGAACCAGAGTCATTGAAATGTGTGTTCTTTTCACATACCACCTATGGATCCACCAGTGTCATTGCATGTGTTCTTTTCACTAACAACAACCAGATTCATTGCATGTGTGCTCTTTTCACAATCCACATATGGTTCCACCAGTGTCATTGCATGTATGTTCTTTTCACAATCCACCCATGGATCCACCGGTGTCATTGCATGTGTATTCTTTTCACTAAAAACAACTGGAGTCATTGCATGTGTGTTCTTTTCACATACCACCTATGGATCCACCAAAGTCATTGAAATGTGTGCTCTTTTCACAATCCACCCATGGATCCACCAGTGTCATTGCATGTGTGTTCTTTTCACATACCACATATGGATCCACCAGTGTCATTGAAATGTGTGTCCTCTACAGAGACCACACATGGATCCACCAGTGTCATTGCATGTGTGTTCTTTTTAGTAACAACAACCAGAGTCATTTTGCATGTGTGTTCTTTTCACATACCACCTATGGATCCACCAGTGTCATTGCATGTGTGTTCTTTTCACAATCCACCCATGGATCCACCAGTGTCATTGCATGTGTGTTCTTTTTAGTAACAACAACCAGAGTCATTCAAATGTGTGTTCTTTTCACATACCACCTATGAATCCACCAGTGTCATTCCATGTGTGTTCATTTCACTAACAACAACCAGAGTCATTGCATGTGTGTTCTTTTTAGTAACAATAACCAGAGTCATTGAAATGTGTGTTCTTCTTACATACCACCTATGAATCCACCAGTGTCATTGCATGTGTGTTCATTTCACTTACAACAACCAGAGTCATTGCATGTGTGTTCTTTTTAGTAACAACAACCAGAGTCATTGAAATGTGTGTTCTTTTCACATACCACCTATGGATCCACCAGTGTCATTGCATGTGTGTTCTTTTCACAATCCACCCATGGATCCACCAGTGTCATTCCATGTGTGTTCTTTTTAGTAACAACAACCAGAGTCATTGAAATGTGTGTTCTTTTCACATATCACCTATGGATCCACCAGTGTCATTGCATGTGTGTTCTTGTCACATGGATCCACCAGAGTCATTGCATGTGTGTTCTTTTTAGTAACAACAACAGAGTCATTTTGCATGTGTGTTCTTTTCACATACCACCTATGGATCCACCAGTGTCATTGCATGTGTGTTCTTTTCACTAACAACAACCAGAGTCATTGCATGTGTGTTCTTTTCACATACCACATATGGATACACCAATGTCATTGAAATGTGTGTTCTCTACAGAGACCACACATGGATCCACCGGTGTCATTGCATGTATGTTCTTTTCACTAACAACAACTGGAGTCATTGCATGCGTGTTCTCTTCACAATCCAGGCATGGATCCACCAGTGTCATTGCATGTGTGTTCTTTTTAGTAACAACAACCAGTGTCATTGCATGTGTGTTCTCTTAAGATACCACACATGGATCCACCAGTGTCATTGCATATGTGTTCTTTTCACTAACAACAACCAGAGTCATTCCATGTGTGTTCTTTTCACATACCACATATGGATCCACCAGTGTCATTGCATGTCTGCTCTTTTCACAATCCACCCATGGATCCACCAGTGTCACTGCATGTGTGTTCTTTTTAGTAACAACAACCAGAGTCATTTTGCATGTGTGTTCTTTTCACATACCACCTATGGATCCACCAGTATCATTGCATGTGTGTTCTTTTCACTACCAACAACCAGAGTCATTGCATGTGTGTTCTTTTCATATACCACATATGGATCCACCAATGTCATTGAAATGTGTTGTTCTCTACTGAGACCACACATGGATCCACCAGTGTCATTGCATGTGTGTTCTTTTTAGTAACAACAACCAGAGTCATTGAAATGTGTGTTCTTTTCACATGCCACCTATGGATCCACCAGTCTCATTGCATGTGTGTTCTTTTCACTAACAACAACCAGAGTCATTGCATGTGTGTTCTTTTCACATACCACATATGGATCCACCAATGTCATTCAAATGTGTGTGCTCTACAGAGACCACACAGTGATCCACCAGTGTCATTGCATGTGTGTTCTTTTTAGTAACAACAACCAGAGTCATTGAAATGTGTGTTCTTTTCACATACCACCTATGGATCCACCAGTGTCATTGCATGTGTGTTCTTTTGACTAACAACAACCAGAGTCATTGCATGTGTGCTCTTTTCACAATGCACATATGGTTCCACCAGTGTCATTGCATGTATGTTCTTTTCACAATCCACCCATGGATCCACCGGTGTCATTGCATGTGTGTTCTTTTCACTAACAACTGGAGTCATTGCATGTGTGTTCTTTTTAGTAACAAGAACCAGAGTCATTGAAATGTGTGTTCTTTTCAAATACCACCGATGGATCCACCAGTGTCATTGCATGTGTGTTCTTTTCACTAACAACAACCAGAGTCATTGCATGTGTGTTCTTTTTAGTAACAACAACCAGAGTCATTGAAATGTGTGTTCTTCTCACATACCACCTATAAATCCACCAGTGTCATTGCATGTGTGTTCTTTTCACATGGATCCATCAGAGTCATTGCATGTGTGTTCTTTTTAGTAACAACAACTAGAGTCATTGAAATGTGTGTTCTTTTCACATACCACATATGGATCCACTAGTGTCATTGCATGTGTGTTCTTTTCACAATCCACCCATGGATCCACCAGTGTCATTGCATGTGTGTTCTTTTTAGTAACAAGAACCATAGTCATTGAAATGTGTGTTCTTCACTTACCACCTATGGATCCACCAGTGTCATTGCATGTGTGTTATTTTCACTAACAACAACCAGAGTCATTGCATGTGTGCTCTTTTCACAATCCACACATGGTTCCACCAGTGTCATTGCATGTATGTTCTTTTCACAATCCACCCATGGATCCACCGGTGTCATTGCATGTGTATTCTTTTCACTAAAAACAACAGGAGTCATTGCATGTGTGTTCTTTTCACATACCACCTATGGATCCACCAGAGTCATTGAAATGTGTGCTCTTTTCACAATCCACCCATGGATCCACCAGTGTCATTGCATGTGTGTTCTTTTCACATACCACATATGGATCCACTAGTGTCATTGAAATGTGTGTCCTCTACAGAGACCACACATGGATCCACCAGTGTCATTGCATGTGTGTTCTTTTTAGTAACAACAACCAGAGTCATTTTGCATGTGTGTTCTTTTCACATACCACCTATGGATCCACGAGTGTCATTGCATGTGTGTTCTTTTCACAATCCACCCATGGATCCACCAGTGTCATTGCATGTGTGTTCTTTTTAGTAACAACAACCAGAGTCATTCAAATGTGTGTTCTTTTCACATACCACCTATGAATCCACCAGTGTCATTCCATGTGTGTTCATTTCACTAACAACAACCAGAGTCATTGCATGTGTGTTCTTTTTAGTAACAACAACCAGAGTCATTGAAATGTGTGTTCTTCTCACATACCACCTATGAATCCACCAGTGTCATTGCATGTGTGTTCATTTCACTTACAACAACCAGAGTCATTGCATGTGTGTTCTTTTTAGTAACAACAACCAGAGTCATTGAAATGTGTGTTCTTTTCACATACCACCTATGGATCCACCAGTGTCATTGCATGTGTGTTCTTTTCACAATCCACCCATGGATCCACCAGTGTCATTCCATGTGTGTTCTTTTTAGTAACAACAACCAGAGTCATTGAAATGTGTGTTCTTTTCACATACCACCTATGGATCCACCAGTGTCATTGCATGTGTGTTCTTGTCACATGGATCCACCAGAGTCATTGCATGTGTGTTCTTTTTAGTAACAACAACCAGAGTCATTTTGCATGTGTGTTCTTTTCACATACCACCTATGGATCCACCAGTGTCATTGCATGTGTGTTCTTTTCACTAACAACAACCAGAGTCATTGCATGTGTGTTCTTTTCACATACCACATATGGATACACCAATGTCATTGAAATGTGTGTTCTCTACAGAGACCACACATGGATCCACTGGTGTCATTGCATGTATGTTCTTTTCACTAACAACAACTGGAGTCATTGCATGCGTGTTCTCTTCACAATCCAGGCATGGATCCACCAGTGTCATTGCATGTGTGTTCTTTTTAGTAACAACAACCAGTGTTATTGCATGTGTGTTCTGTTAAGATACCACACATGGATCCACCAGTGTCATTGCATATGTGTTCTTTTCACTAACAACAACTAGAGTCATTGCATGTGTGTTCTTTTCACATACCACATATGGATCCACCAGTGTCATTGCATGTCTGCTCTTTTCACAATCCACCCATGGATCCACCAGTGTCACTGCATGTGTGTTCTTTTTAGTAACAACAACCAGAGTCATTTTGCATGTGTGTTCTTTTCACATACCACCTATGGATCCACCAGTATCATTGCATGTGTGTTCTTTTCACTACCAACAACCAGAGTCATTGCATGTGTGTTCTTTTCATATACCACATATGGATCCACCAATGTCATTGAAATGTGTGTTCTCTACTGAGACCACACATGGATCCACCAGTGTCATTGCATGTGTGTTCTTTTTAGTAACAACAACCAGAGTCATTGAAATGTGTGTTCTTTTCACATACCACCTATGGATCCACCAGTCTCATTGCATGTGTGTTCTTTTCACTAACAACAACCAGAGTCATTGCATGTGTGTTCTTTTCACATACCACATATGGATCCACCAATGTCATTCAAATGTGTGTGCTCTACAGAGACCACACAATGATCCACCAGTGTCATTGCATGTGTGTTCTTTTTAGTAACAACAACCAGAGTCATTGAAATGTGTGTTCTTTTCACATACCACCTATGGATCCACCAGTGTCATTGCATGTGTGTTCTTTTGACTAACAACAACCAGAGTCATTGCATGTGTGCTCTTTTCACAATGCACATATGGTTCCACCAGTGTCATTGCATGTATGTTCTTTTCACAATCCACCCATGGATCCATCGGTGTCATTGCATGTGTGTTCTTTTCACTAACAACTGGAGTCATTGCATGTGTGTTATTTTCACATACCACCTATGGATCCACCAGAGTCATTGAAATGTGTGCTCTTTTCACAATCCACCAGAGTCATTGAAATGTGTGCTCTTTTCACAATCCACCAGTGTCATTGCATGTGTGTTCTTTTCACATACCACATATGGATCCACCAGTGTCATTGAAATGTGTGTTCTCTACTGAGACCACACATGGGTCCACCAGTGTCATTGCATGTGTGTTCTTTTTAGTAACAACAACCAGACTCATTTTGCATGTGTGTTCTTTTCACATACCACCTATGGATCCACCAGTGTCATTGCATGTGTGTTCTTTTTAGTAACAACAACCAGAGTCATTGAAATGTGTGTTATTTTCACATACCACCTATGGATCCACCAGTGTCATTGCATGTGTGTTCTTTTCACTAACAACAACCAGAGTCATTGCATGTGTGCTCTTTTCACAATCCACATATGGTTCCACCAGTGTAATTGCATGTATGTTCTTTTCACAATCCACCCATGGATCCACCGGTGTCATTGCATGTGTATTCTTTTCACTAAAAACAACTGGAGTCATTGCATGTGTGTTCTTTTCACATACCACCTATGGATCCACCAGAGTCATTGAAATGTGTGCTCTTTTCACAATCCACCCATGGATCCACCAGTGTCATTGCATGTGTGTTCTTTTCACATACCACATATGGATCCACCAGTGTCATGGAAATGTGTGTCCTCTACAGAGACCACACATGGATCCACCAGCGTCATTGCATGTGTGTTCTTTTTAGTAACAACAACCAGAGTCATTTTGCATGTGTGTTATTTTCACATACCACCTATGGATCCACCAGTGTCATTGCATGTGTGTTCTTTTCACAATCCACCCATGGATCCACCAGTCTCATTGCATGTGTGTTCTTTTTAGTAACAACAACCAGAATCATTCAAATGTGTGTTCTTTTCACGTACCACCTATGAATCCACCAGTGTCATTCCATGTGTGTTCATTTTACTAACAACAACCAGAGTCATTGCATGTGTGTTCTTTTTAGTAACAACAACCAGAGTCATTGAAATGTGTGTTCTTCTCACATACCACCTATGAATCCACCAGTGTCATTGCATGTGTGTTCATTTCACTTACAACAACCAGAGTCATTGCATGTGTGTTATTTTTAGTAACAACAACCAGAGTCATTGAAATGTGTGTTCTTTTCACATACCACCTATGGATCCACCAGTGTCATTGCATGTGTGTTGTTTTCACAATCCACCCATGGATCCACCAGTGTCATTCCATGTGTGTTCTTTTTAGTAACAACAACCAGAGTCATTGAAATGTGTGTTCTTTTCACATACCACCTATGGATCCACCAGTGTCATTGCATGTGTGTTCTTGTCACATGGATCCACCAGAGTCATTGCATGTGTGTTCTTTTTAGTAACAACAACCAGAGTCATTTTTCATGTGTGTTCTTTGCACATACCACCTATGGATCCACCAGTGTCATTGCATGTGTGTTCTTTTCACTAACAACAACCAGAGTCATTGCATGTGTGTTCTTTTCACATACCACATATGGATACACCAATGTCATTGAAATGTGTGTTCTCTACAGAGACCACACATGGATCCACCGGTGTCATTGCATGTATGTTCTTTTCACTAACAACAACTGGACTCATTGCATGCGTGTTCTCTTCACAGTCCAGGCATGGATCCACCAGTGTCATTGCATGTGTGTTCTTTTTAGTAACAACAACCAGTGTCATTGCATGTGTGTTCTCTTAAGATACCACACATGGATCCACCAGTGTCATTGCATATGTGTTTTTTCACTAACAACAACCAGAGTCATTGCAAGTGTGTTCTTTTCACATACCACATATGGATCCACCAGTGTCATTGCATGTCTGCTCTTTTCACAATCCACCCATGGATCCACCAGTGTCACTGCATGTGTGTTCTTTTTAGTTACAACAACCAGAGTCATTTTGCATGTGTGTTCTTTTCACATGTGTGCTCTTTTCACAATGCACATATGGTTCCACCAGTGTCATTGCATGTATGTTCTTTTCACAATCCACCCATGGATCCACCGGTGTCATTGCATGTGTGTTCTTTTCACTAACAACTGGAGTCATTGCATGTGTGTTCTTTTCACATACCACCTATGGATCCACCAGAGTCATTGAAATGTGTGCTCTTTTCACAATCCACCCATGGATCCACTAGTGTCATTGCATGTGTGTTCTTTTCAAAACCACATATGGATCCACCAGTGTCATTGAAATGTGTGTTCTCTACTGAGACCACACATGGGTCCACCAGTGTCATTGCATGTGTGTTCTTTTTAGTAACAACAACCAGACTCATTTTGCATGTGTGTTCTTTTCACATACCACCTATGGATCCACCAGTGTCATTGCATGTGTGTTCTTTTCACAATCCACCCATGGATCCACCAGTGTCATTGCATGTGTGTTCTTTTTAGTAACAACAACCAGAGTCATTGAAATCTGTGTTCTTTTCACATACCACCTATGGATCCACAAGTGTCATTGCATGTGTGTTCTTTTCACTAACAACAACCAGAGTCATTGCATGTGTGTTCTTTTTAGTAACAAGAACCAGAGTCATTAAAATGTGTCTTATTTTCACATACCACCTATGGATCCACCAGTGTCATTGCATGTGTGTTCTTTTCACATGGATCCATCAGAGTCATTGCATGTGTGTTCTTTTTAGTAACAACAACTAGAGTCATTGAAATGTGTGTTCTTTTCACATACCACATATGGATCCACTAGTGTCATTGCATGTGTGTTCTTTTCACAATCCACCCATGGATCCACCAGTGTCATTGCATGTGTGTTCTTTTTAGTAACAAGAACCAGAGTCATTGAAAAGTGTGTTCTTTTCACATACCACCTATGGATCCACCAGTGTCATTGCATGTGTGTTCTTTTCACTAACAACAACCAGAGTCATTGCATGTGTGCTCTTTTCACAATCCACATATGGTTCCACCAGTGTCATTGCATGTATGTTCTTTTCACAATCCACCCATGGATCCACCGGTGTCATTGCATGTGTGTTCTTTTCACTAACAACAACTGGAGTCATTGCATGTGTGTTCTGTTCACATACCACCTATGGATCCACCAGAGTCATTGAAATGTGTGCTCTTTTCACTAACAACAACCAGAGTCATTGCATGTGTGTTCTTTTCACATACCACATATGGATACACCAATGTCATTGAAATGTGTGTTCTCTACAGGGACCACACATGGATCCACCGGTGTCATTGCATGTATGTTCTTTTCACTAACAACAACTGGAGTCATTGCATGTGTGTTCTCTTCACAATCCAGACATGGATCCACTAGTGTCATTGCATGTGTGTTCTTTTTACTAACAACAACCAGTGTCATTGCATGTGTGTTCTCTTTAGAGACCACACATGGATCCACCAGTGTCATTGCATATGTGTTATTTTCACTAACAACAACCAGAGTCATTGCATGTTTGTTCTTTTCACAATGCACATATAGTTCCAACAGTGTCATTGCATGTATGTTCTTTTCACAATCCACCCATGGATCCACCGGTGTCATTGCATGTGTGTTCTTTTCACTAACAACTGGAGTCATTGCATGTGTGTTCTTTTCACATACCACCTATGGATCCACCAGAGTCATTGCATGTGTGTTCTTTTCACATACCACATATGGATCCACCAATGTCATTGAAATGTGTGTTCTTTGCACATACCACCTATGGATCCACCAGTATCATTGCATGTGTGTTCTTTTCACTAACAACAACCAGAGTCATTACATGTTCGTTCTTTTCATATACCACATATGGATCCACCAATCAGATTGAAATGTGTGTTCTCTATAGAGACCACACATGGATCCACCAGTGTCATTGCATGTGTGTTCTTTTTAGTAACAACAACCAGAGTCATTGAAATGTGTGTTCTTTTCACATACCACCTATGGATCCACCAGTGTCATTGCATGTGTGTTCTTTTCACTAACAACAACCAGAGTCATTGCATGTGTGTTCTTTTCACATACCAAATATGGATCCACCAGTGTCATTACATGTGTGCTCTTTTCACAATCCACCCATGGATCCACCGGTGTCATTGTATGTGTGTTCTTTCTAGTAACAACAAGTAGAGTCATTGAAATGTGTTTTCTTCTCACATACCACATGTGGATCCACCAGTGTCATTGCATGTGTGTTCATTTCATAATCCACCCATTGATCCACCAGTGTCATTGCATGTGTGTTCTTTTTAGTAACAACAACCAGAGTCATTGCATGTGTGTTCTTATCACATACCACATATGGATCCACCAGTGTCATTGAAATGTGTGTTCTCTACAGAGACCACACATGGATCCACCGATGTCGTTGCATGTATGTTCTTTTCACTAATAACAACTGGAATCATTGCATGTGTGCTCTTTTCACCAACAAACACTGGAGTCTTTGCATGTGTGTTCTTTTTACTAACGACAACCAGAGTCATTTCATGGTTGTTCTTCTCACATACCACCTATGGATCCACCAGTGTCATTGCATGTGTGTTCTCTTCACAATCCACACATGGATCCACCGGTGTCATTGCATGTGTGTTCTTTTTAGTAACAACAACCAGAGTCATTGAAATGTGTGTTCTTTTCACATACCACCTATGGATCCACCAGTGTCATTGCATGTGTGTTCTTTTCACTAACAACAACCAGAGTCATTGCATGTTTGTTCTTTTCACATACCACATATGGATCCACCAATGTCATTGAAATGTGTGTTCTCTACAGAGACCACACATCGATCCACCAGTGTCATTGCATGTGTGTTCTTTTTAGTAACAACAACCAGAGTCATTGAAATGTGTGTTCTTTTCACATACCACCTATGGATCCACCAGTGTCATTGCATGTGTGTTCATTTCACATGGATCCACCAGAGTCATTGCATGTGTGTTCGTTTTAGTAACAAGAACCAGAGTCATTGAAATGTGTGTTCTTTTCACATACCACCTATGGATCCACCAGTGTCATTGCATGTGTGTTCTTTTCACTAACAACAACCAGAGTCATTGCATGTGTGCTCTTTTCACAATCCACATATGGTTCCACCAGTGTCATTGCATGTATGTTCTTTTCACTAACAACAACTGGAGTCATTGCATGTGTGTTCTTTTCACATACCACCAGAGTCATTGAAATGTGTGCTCTTTTCACAATCCACCCATGGATCCACCAGTGTCATTGCATGTGTGTTCTTTTCACATACCACATATGGATCCACCAGTGTCATTGAAATGTGTGTTCTCGACAGAGACCACACATGGATCCACCAGTGTCATTGCATGTGTGTTCTTTTTAGTAACAATAACCAGAGTCATTTTGCATGTGTGTTCTTTTCACGTCCCACCTATGGATCCACCAGTGTCATTGCATGTGTGTTCTTTTCACAATCCACCCATGGATCCACCAGTGTCATTGCATGTGTGTTATTTTTAGTAACAACAACCAGAGTCATTGAAATGTGTGTTCTTTTCACATACCACCTATGAATCCACCAGTGTCATTGCATGTGTGTTCATTTCACTAACAACAACCAGAGTCATTGCATGTGTGTTCTTTTTAGTAACAACAACCAGAGTCATTGAAATGTATGTTCTTCTCACATACCACCTATGAATCCACCAGCGTCATTGCATGTGTGTTCATTTCACTAACAACAACCAGAGTCATTGCATGTGTGTTCTTTTTAGTAACAACAACCAGAGTCATTGAAATGTGTGTTCTTTTCACATACCACCTATGGATCCACCAGTGTCATTGCATGTGTGTTCTTTTCACAATCCACCCATGGATCCACCAGTGTCATTGCATGTGTGTTCTTTTTAGTAACAACAACCAGAGTTATTGAAATGTGTCTTCTTTTCACATACCACCTATGGATCCACCAATGTAATTGCATGTGTGTTCTTTTCACATGGATGCACCAGAGTCATTGCATGTGTGTTCTTTTTAGTAACAACAACCAGACTCATTTTGCATGTGTGTTCTTTTCACATACCACCTATGGATCCACCAGTGTCATTGCATGTGTGTTCTTTTCACAATCCACCCAAGGATCCACCAGTGTCATTGCATGTGTGTTCTTTTTAGTAACAACAACCAGAGTCATAGAAATGTGTAGTCTTTTCACATACAACCTATGGATCCACTAGTGTCATTGCATGTGTATCCTTTTCACTAACAACAACCAGAGTCATTGCATGTGTGTTCTTTTCACATACCACATATGGATCCACCAATGTCATTGAAATGTGTGTTCTCTACAGAGACCACACACCGATCCACCAGTGTCATTGCATGTGTGTTCTTTTTAGTAACAACAACCAGAGTCATTGAAATGTGTGTTCTTTTCACATACCACCTATGGATCCACCAGTGTCATTGCATGTGTGTTCTTTTCACATGGATCCACCAGAGTCATTGCATGTGTGTTCTTTTTAGTAACAAGAACCAGAGTCATTGAAATGTGTGTTCTTTTCACATACCACCTATGGATCCACCAGTGTCATTGCATGTGTGTTCTTTTCACTAACAACAACCAGAGTCATTGCATGTGTGTTATTTTCACATACCACATATGGATCCACTAGTGTCATTGCATGTGTGCTCTTTTCACAATCCACCCATGGATCCACCGGTGTCATTGTATGTGTGTTCTATTTAGTAACAATAACCAGAGTCATTAAACTGTGTTTTCTTCTCACATACCACATGTGAATCCACCAGTGTCATTGCATGTGTGTTCATTTCATAATCCACCCATTGATCCACCAGTGTCATTGCATGTGTGTTCTTTTTAGTAACAACAACCAGAGTCATTGCATGTGTGTTCTTTTCACATACCACATATGGATCCACCAGTGTCATTGAAATGTGTGTTCTCTATAGAGACCACACATGGATCCACCGGTGTCATTGCATGTATGTTCTTTTCACCAATAACAACTGGAGTCATTGCATGTGTGCTCTTTTCACCAACAAATACTTGATTCTTTGCATGTGTGTTCTTTTTACTAACAACAGCCAGAGTCATTTCATGGTTGTTCTTCTCACATACCACCTATGGATCCACCAGTGTCATTCCATGTGTGTTCTCTTCACAATCCACACATGGATCCACCAGTGTCATTGCATGTGTGTTCTTTTTAGTAAAAACAACCAGAGTCATTGAAATGTGTGTTCTTTTCACATACCACCTATGGATCCACCAGTGTCATTGCATGTGTGTTCTTTTCACAATCCACCCAAGGATCCACCAGTGTCATTGCTTGTGTATCTTTTTAGTAACAACAACCAGAGTCCCTGAAATGTGTGTTCTTTTCACATACCACCTATGGATCCACCAGTGTCATTGCATGTGTGTCCTTTTCACTAACAACAACCAGAGTCATTGCATGTGTGTTCTTTTCACATACCACATATGGATCCACCAATGTCATTGAAATGTGTGTTCTCTACAGAGACCACACATGGATCCACCAGTGTCATTGCATGTGTGTTCTTTTTAGTAACAACAACAAGAGTCATTGAAATGTGTGTTCTTTTCACATACCACCTATGGATCCACCAGTGTCATTGCATGTGTGTTCTTTTCACTAACAACAACCAGAGTCATTGCATGTGTGCTCTTTTCACAATGCACATATGGTTCCACTAGTGTCATTGGATGTATGTTCTTTTCACAATCCACCCATGGATCCACCGGTGTCATTGCATGTGTGTTCTTTTCACTAACAACTGGAGTCATTGCATGTGTGTTCTTTCCACATACCACCTATGGATCCACCAGAGTCATTGAAATGTGTGCTCTTTTCACAATCCACCCATGGATCCACCAGTGTCATTGCATGTGTGTTCTTTTCACATACCACATATGGATCCACCAGTGTCATTGAAATGTGTGTTCTCTACAGATCCCACACATGGATCCACCAGTGTAATTGCATGTGTGTTCTTTTTAGTAACAACAACCAGACTCATTTTGCATGTGTCTTCTTTTCACATACCACCTTTGGATCCACCAGTGTCATTGCATGTGTGTTCTTTTTACAATCCACCCAAGGATCCACCAGTGTCATTGCATGTGTGTTCTTTTCACCAATAACAACTGGAGTCATTGCATGTGTGCTCTTTTCACCAACAAATACTTGATTCTTTGCATGTGTGTTCTTTTTACTAACAACAGCCAGAGTCATTTCATGGTTGTTCTTCTCACATACCACCTATGGATCCACCAGTGTCATTCCATGTGTGTTCTCTTCACAATCCACACATGGATCCACCAGTGTCATTGCATGTGTGTTCTTTTTAGTAAAAACAACCAGAGTCATTGAAATGTGTGTTCTTTTCACATACCACCTATGGATCCACCAGTGTCATTGCATGTGTGTTCTTTTCACAATCCACCCAAGGATCCACCAGTGTCATTGCTTGTGTATCTTTTTAGTAACAACAACCAGAGTCATTGAAATGTGTGTTCTTTTCACATACCACCTATGGATCCACCAGTGTCATTGCATGTGTGTTCTTTTCACTAACAACAACCAGAGTCATTGCATGTGTGTTCTTTTCACATACCACATATGGATCCACCAATGTCATTGAAATGTGTGTTCTCTATAGAGACCACACATGGATCCACCAGTGTCATTGCATGTGTGTTCTTTTTAGTAACAACAACCAGAGTCATTGAAGTGTGTGTTCTTTTCACATACCACCTATGGATCCACCAGTGTCATTGCATGTGTGTTCTTTGCACATGGATCCACCAGAGTCATTGCATGTGTGTTCTTTTTAGTAACAAGAACCAGAGTCATTGAAATGTGTGTTCTTTTCACATACCACCTATGGATCCACCAGTGTCATTGCATGTGTGTTCTTTTCACTAACAACAACCAGAGTCATTGCATGTGTGCTCTTTTCACAATCCACATATGGTTCCACCAGTGTCATTGTATGTATGTTCTTTTCACAATCCACCCATGGATCCACCGTTGTCATTGCATGTATGCTCTTTTCACTAACAACAACTGGAGTCATTGCATGTGTGTTCTTTTCACATACCACCTATGGATCCACCAGAGTCATTGAAATGTGTGCTCTTTTCACAATCCACCCATGGATCCACCAGTGTCATTGCATGTGTGTTCTTTTCACATACCACATATGGATCCACCAGTGTCATTGAAATGTGTGTTCTCTACAGAGACCACACATGGATCCACTAGTGTCATTGCATGTGTGTTCTTTTTAGTAACAACAACTAGAGTCATTTTGCATGTGTGTTCTTTTCACATCCCACCTATGGATCCACCAGTGTCATTGCATGTGTGTTCTTTTCACAATCCACCCATGGATCCACCAGTGTCATTGCATGTGTGTTCTTTTTAGTAACAACAACCAGAGTCATTGAAATATGTGTTCTTTCCACATACCACCTATGAATCCACCAGTGTCATTGCATGTGTGTTCATTTCACTAACAACAACCACAGTCATTGCATGTGTGTTCTTTTTAGTAACAACAACCAGAGTCATTGAAATGTATGTTCTTCTCACATACCACCTATGAATCCACCAGTGTCATTGCATGTGTGTTCATTCCACTAACAACAACCAGAGTCATTGCATGTGTGTTCTTTTTAGTAACAACAACCAGATTCATTGAAATGTGTGTTCTTTTCACATACCACCTATGGATCCACTAGTGTCATTGCATGTGTGTTCTTTTCACAATCCACCCATGGATCCACCAGTGTCATTGCATGTGTGTTCTTTTTAGTAACAACAACCAGAGTCATTGAAATGTGTGTTCTTTTCACATACCACCTATGGATCCACCAATGTCATTGCATGTGTGTTCTTTTCACATGGACGCACCAGAGTCATTGCATGTGTGTTCTTTTTAGTAACAACAACCAGACTCATTTTGCATGTGTGTTCTTTTCACATACCACCTATGGATCCACCAGGGTCATTGCATGTGTGTTCTTTTCATAATCCACCCAAGGATCCACCAGTGTCATTGCATGTGTGTTCTTTTTAGTAACAACAACCAGAGTCATTGAAATGTGTAGTCTTTTCACATACAACCTATAGATCCACCAGTGTCATTGCATGTGTGTCCTTTTCACTAACAACAACCAGAGTCATTGCATGTGTGTTCTTTTCACATACCACATATGGATCCACCAATGTCATTGAAATGTGTGTTCTCTACAGAGACCACACATGGATCCACCAGTGTCATTGCATGTGTGTTCTTTTTAGTAACAAGAACCAGAGTCATTGAAATGTGTGTTCTTTTCACATACCACCTATGGATCCACCAGTGTCATTGCATGTGTGTTCTTTTCACTAACAACAACCAGAGTCATTGCATGTGTGCTCTTTTCACAATCTACATATGGTTCCACCAGTGTCATTTTATGTATGTTCTTTTCACAATCCACCCATGGATCCACCGTTGTCATTGCATGTATGCTCTTTTCACTAACAACAACTGGAGTCATTGCATGTGTGTTCTTTTCACATACCACCTATGGATCCACCAGAGTCATTGAAATGTGTGCTCTTTTCACAATCCACCCATGGATCCACCAGTGTCATTGCATGTGTGTTCTTTTCACATAGCACATATGGATCCACCAATGTCATTGAAATGTGTGTTCTCTACGGAGACCACACATGGATCGACTAGTGTCATTGCATGTGTGTTCTTTTTATTAACAACAACCAGAGTCATTTTGCATGTGTGCTCTTTTCACATCCCACCTATGGATCCACCAGTGTCATTGCATGTGTGTTCTTTTCACAATCCACCCATCGATCCACCAGTGTCATTGCATGTGTGTTCTTTTTAGTAACAACAACCAGAGTCATTGAAATGTGTGTTCTTTTCACATACCGCCTATGAATCCACCAGTGTCATTGCATGTGTGTTCATTTCACTAACAACAACCAGAGTCATTGCATGTGTGTTCTTTTTAGTAACAACAACCAGAGTCATTGAAATGTATGTTCTTCTCACATACCACCTATGAATCCACCAGTGTCATTGCATGTGTGTTCATTTCACTAACAACAACCAGAGTCATTGCTTGTGTGTTCTTTTTAGTAACAACAACCAGAGTCATTGAAATGTGTGTTCTTTTCACACACCACCTATGGATCCACCAGTGTCATTGCATGTGTGTTCTTTTCACAATCCACCCATGGATCCACCAGTGTCATTGCATGTGTGTTCTTTTTAGTAACAACAACCAGAGTCATTGAAATGTGTGTTCTTTTCACATACCACCTATGGATCCACCAATGTCATTGCATGTGTGTTCTTTTCACATGGATGCACCAGAGTCATTGCATGTGTGTTCTTTTTAGTAACAACAACCATACTCATTTTGCATATGTGTTCTTTTCACATACCACCTATGGATCCACCAGTGTCATTGCATGTGTGTTCTTTTCACAATCCACCCAAGGATCCACCAGTGTCATTGCATGTGTATTCTTTTTAGTAACAACAACCAGAGTCATTGAAATGTGTGTTCTTTCCACATACCACCTATGGATCCACCAATGTCATTGCATGTGTGTTCTTTTCACTAACAACAACCAGAGTCATTGCATGTGTGTTCTTTTCACATACCACATATGGATCCACCAATGTCATTGAAATGTGTGTTCTCTATAGAGACCACACATGGATCCACCAGTGTCATTGCATGTGTGTTCTTTTCACTAACAACAACCAGAGTCATTGCATGTGTGCTCTTTTCACAATGCACATATGGTTCCACTAGTGTCATTGGATGTATGTTCTTTTCGCAATCCACCCATGGATCCACCGGTGTCATTGCATGTGTGTTCTTTTCACTAACAACTGGAGTCATTGCATGTGTGTTCTTTCCACATACCACCTATGGATCCACCAGAGTCATTGAAATGTGTGCTCTTTTCACAATCCACCCATGGATCCACCAGTGTCATTGCATGTGTGTTCTTTTCACATACCACATATGGATCCACCAGTGTCATTGAAATGTGTGTTCTCTACAGAGCCCACACATGGATCCACCAGTGTCATTGCATGTGTGTTCTTTTTAGTAACAACAATCAGACTCATTTTGCATGTGTGTTCTTTTCACATACCACATATGGATCCACCAGTGTCATTGCATGTGTGTTCTTTTTACAATCCACCCAAGGATCCACCGGTGTCATTGCATGTGTGTTCTTTTTAGTAACAACAACCAGAGTCATTGAAATGTGTGTTCTTTTCACATACCACCTATGGATCCACAAGTGTCATTGCATGTGTGTTCTTTTCACTAACAACAACCAGAGTCATTGCATGTGTGTTCTTTTCACATACCACATATGGATCCACCAATGTCATTGAAATGTGTGTTCTCTAGAGAGACGACACATGGATCCACCAGTGTCATTGCATGTGTGTTCTTTTTAGTAACAACAACCAGAGTCATTGAAGTGTGTGTTCTTTTCACATACCACATATGGATCCACCAGTGTCATTGCATGTGTGTTGTTTTCACATGGATCCACCAGAGTCATTGCATGTGTGTTCTTTTTAGTAACAAGAACCAGAGTCATTGAAATGTGTGTTCTTTTCACATACCACCTATGGATCCACCAGTGTCATTGCATGTGTGTTCTTTTCACTAACAACAACCAGAGTCATTGCATGTGTGCTCTTTTCACAATCCACATATGGTTCCACCAGTGTCATTGTATGTATGTTCTTTTCACAATCCACCCATGGATCCACCGTTGTCATTGCATGTATGCTCTTTTCACTAACAACAACTGGAGTCATTGCATGTGTGTTCTTTTCACATACCACTTATGGATCCACCAGAGTCATTGAAATGTGTGCTCTTTTCACAATCCACCCATGGATCCACCAGTGTCATTGCATGTGTGTTCTTTTCACATACCACATATGGATCCACCAGTGTCATTGAAATGTGTGTTCTCTACAGAGACCACACATGGATTCACCAGTGTCATTGCATGTGTGTTCTTTTTAGTAACAACAACCAGAGTCATTGAAATGTGTGTTCTTTTCACATACCACCTATGGATCCACCAATATCATTGCATGTCTGTTCTTTTCACTAACAACAACCAGAGCCATTGCATGTGTGTTCTTTTCACATACCACATATGGATCCACCAATGTCATTAAAATGTGTGTTCTCTACAGAGACCACACATGGATCCACCAGTGTCATTGCATGTGTGTTCTTTTTAGTAACAACAACAAGAGTCATTGAAATGTGTGTTCTTTTCACATACCACCTATGGATCCACCAGTGTCATTGCATGTGTGTTCTTTTCACTAACAACAACCAGAGTCATTGCATGTGTGCTCTTTTCACAATGCACATATGGTTCCACTAGTGTCATTGGATGTATGTTCTTTTCACAATCCACCCATGGATCCACCGGTGTCATTGCATGTGTGTTCTTTTCACTAACAACTGGAGTCATTGCATGTGTGTTCTTTCCACATACCACCTATGGATCCACCAGAGTCATTGAAATGTGTGCTCTTTTCACAATCCACCCATGGATCCACCAGTGTCATTGCATGTGTGTTCTTTTCACATACCACATATGGATCCACCAGTGTCATTGAAATGTGTGTTCTCTACAGAGTCCACACATGGATCCACCAGTGTCATTGCATGTGTGTTCTTTTAAGTAACAACAACCAGACTCATTTTGCATGTGTGTTCTTTTCACATACCACCTATGGATCCACCAGTGTCATTGCATGTGTGTTCTTTTCACAATCCACCCAAGGATCCACCAGTGTCATTGCATGTGTGTTCTTTTTAGTAAGAACAACCAGAGTCATTCAAATGTGTGTTCTTTTCACATACCACCTATGGATCCACCAGTGTCATTGCATGTGTGTTCTTTTCACTAACAACAACCAGAGTCATTGCATGTGTGTTCTTTTCACATACCACATATGGATCCACCAATGTCATTGAAATGTGTGTTCTCTACAGAGACCACACATGGATCCACCAGTGTCATTGCATGTGTGTTCTTTTTAGTAACAACAACCAGAGTCATTGAAGTGTGTGTTCTTTTCACATACCACCTATGGATCCACCAGTGTCATTGCATGTGTGTTCTTTTCACATGGATCCACCAGAGTCATTGCATGTGTGTTCTTTTTAGTAACAAGAACCAGAGTCATTGAAATGTGTGTTCTTTTCACATACCACATATGGATCCACCAGTGTCATTGCATGTGTGTTCTTTTCACTAACAACAACCAGAGTCATTGCATGTGTGCTCTTTTCACAATCCACATATGGTTCCACCAGTGTCATTGTATGTATGTTCTTTTCACAATCCACCCATGGATCCACCGTTGTCATTGCATGTATGCTCTTTTCACTAACAACAACTGGAGTCATTGCATGTGTGTTCTTTTCACATACCACCTATGGATCCACCAGAGTCATTGAAATGTGTGCTCTTTTCACAATCCACCCATGGATCCACCAGTGTCATTGCATGTGTGTTCTTTTCACATACCACATATGGATCCACCAGTGTCATTGAAATGTGTGTTCTCTACAGAGACCACACATGGATCCACTAGTGTCATTGCATGTGTGTTCTTTTTAGTAACAACAACTAGAGTCATTTTGCATGTGTGTTCTTTTCACATCCCACCTACGGATCCACCAGTGTCATTGCATGTGTGTTCTTTTCACAATCCACCCATGGATCCACCAGTGTCATTGCATGTGTGTTCTTTTTAGTAACAACAACCAGAGTCATTGAAATGTGTGTTCTTTTCACATACCGCCTATGAATCCACCAGTGTCATTGCATGTGTGTTCATTTCACTAACAACAACCAGAGTCATTGCATGTGTGTTCTTTTTAGTAACAACAACCAGAGTCATTGAAATGTATGTTCTTCTCACATACCACCTATGAATCCACCAGTGTCATTGCATGTGTGTTCATTTCACTAACAACAACCAGAGTCATTGCTTGTGTGTTCTTTTTAGTAACAACAACCAGAGTCATTGAAATGTGTGTTCTTTTCACACACCACCTATGGATCCACCAGTGTCATTGCATGTGTGTTCTTTTCACAATCCACCCATGGATCCACCAGTGTCATTGCATGTGTGTTCTTTTTAGTAACAACAACCAGAGTCATTGAAATGTGTGTTCTTTTCACATACCACCTATGGATCCACCAATGTCATTGCATGTGTGTTCTTTTCACATGGATGCACCAGAGTCATTGCATGTGTGTTCTTTTTAGTAACAACAACCATACTCATTTTGCATATGTGTTCTTTTCACATACCACCTATGGATCCACCAGTGTCATTGCATGTGTGTTCTTTTCACAATCCACCCAAGGATCCACCAGTGTCATTGCATGTGTATTCTTTTTAGTAACAACAACCAGAGTCATTGAAATGTGTGTTCTTTCCACATACCACCTATGGATCCACCAATGTCATTGCATGTGTGTTCTTTTCACTAACAACAACCAGAGTCATTGCATGTGTGTTCTTTTCACATACCACATATGGATCCACCAATGTCATTGAAATGTGTGTTCTCTATAGAGACCACACATGGATCCACCAGTGTCATTGCATGTGTGTTCTTTTCACTAACAACAACCAGAGTCATTGCATGTGTGCTCTTTTCACAATGCACATATGGTTCCACTAGTGTCATTGGATGTATGTTCTTTTCGCAATCCACCCATGGATCCACCGGTGTCATTGCATGTGTGTTCTTTTCACTAACAACTGGAGTCATTGCATGTGTGTTCTTTCCACATACCACCTATGGATCCACCAGAGTCATTGAAATGTGTGCTCTTTTCACAATCCACCCATGGATCCACCAGTGTCATTGCATGTGTGTTCTTTTCACATACCACATATGGATCCACCAGTGTCATTGAAATGTGTGTTCTCTACAGAGCCCACACATGGATCCACCAGTGTCATTGCATGTGTGTTCTTTTTAGTAACAACAATCAGACTCATTTTGCATGTGTGTTCTTTTCACATACCACATATGGATCCACCAGTGTCATTGCATGTGTGTTCTTTTTACAATCCACCCAAGGATCCACCGGTGTCATTGCATGTGTGTTCTTTTTAGTAACAACAACCAGAGTCATTTTGCATGTGTGTTCTTTTCACATACCACCTATGGATCCACAAGTGTCATTGAAGGTGTGTTCTTTTCACTAACAACAACCAGAGTCATTGCATGTGTGTTCTTTTCACATACCACATATGGATCCACCAATGTCATTGAAATGTGTGTTCTCTACAGAGACCACACATGGATCCACCAGTGTCATTGCATGTGTGTTCTTTTTAGTAACAACAACCAGAGTCATTGAAGTGTGTGTTCTTTTCACATACCACATATGGATCCACCAGTGTCATTGCATGTGTGTTGTTTTCACATGGATCCACCAGAGTCATTGCATGTGTGTTCTTTTTAGTAACAAGAACCAGAGTCATTGAAATGTGTGTTCTTTTCACATACCACCTATGGATCCACCAGTGTCATTGCATGTGTGTTCTTTTCACTAACAACAACCAGAGTCATTGCATGTGTGCTCTTTTCACAATCCACATATGGTTCCACCAGTGTCATTGTATGTATGTTCTTTTCACAATCCACCCATGGATCCACCGTTGTCATTGCATGTATGCTCTTTTCACTAACAACAACTGGAGTCATTGCATGTGTGTTCTTTTCACATACCACTTATGGATCCACCAGAGTCATTGAAATGTGTGCTCTTTTCACAATCCACCCATGGATCCACCAGTGTCATTGCATGTGTGTTCTTTTCACATACCACATATGGATCCACCAGTGTCATTGAAATGTGTGTTCTCTACAGAGACCACACATGGATTCACCAGTGTCATTGCATGTGTGTTCTTTTTAGTAACAACAACCAGAGTCATTGAAATGTGTGTTCTTTTCACATACCACCTATGGATCCACCAATGTCATTGCATGTCTGTTCTTTTCACTAACAACAACCAGAGTCATTGCATGTGTGTTCTTTTCACATACCACATATGGATCCACCAATGTCATTAAAATGTGTGTTCTCTACAGAGACCACACATGGATCCACCAGTGTCATTGCATGTGTGTTCTTTTTAGTAACAACAACAAGAGTCATTGAAATGTGTGTTCTTTTCACATACCACCTATGGATCCACCAGTGTCATTGCATGTGTGTTCTTTTCACTAACAACAACCAGAGTCATTGCATGTGTGCTCTTTTCACAATGCACATATGGTTCCACTAGTGTCATTGGATGTATGTTCTTTTCACAATCCACCCATGGATCCACCGGTGTCATTGCATGTGTGTTCTTTTCACTAACAACTGGAGTCATTGCATGTGTGTTCTTTCCACATACCACCTATGGATCCACCAGAGTCATTGAAATGTGTGCTCTTTTCACAATCCACCCATGGATCCACCAGTGTCATTGCATGTGTGTTCTTTTCACATACCACATATGGATCCACCAGTGTCATTGAAATGTGTGTTCTCTACAGAGTCCACACATGGATCCACTAGTGTCATTGCATGTGTGTTCTTTTAAGTAACAACAACCAGACTCATTTTGCATGTGTGTTCTTTTCACATACCACCTATGGATCCACCAGTGTCATTGCATGTGTGTTCTTTTCACAATCCACCCAAGGATCCACCAGTGTCATTGCATGTGTGTTCTTTTTAGTAAGAACAACCAGAGTCATTCAAATGTGTGTTCTTTTCACATACCACCTATGGATCCACCAGTGTCATTGCATGTGTGTTCTTTTCACTAACAACAACCAGAGTCATTGCATGTGTGTTCTTTTCACATACCACATATGGATCCACCAATGTCATTGAAATGTGTGTTCTCTACAGAGACCACACATGGATCCACCAGTGTCATTGCATGTGTGTTCTTTTTAGTAACAACAACCAGAGTCATTGAAGTGTGTGTTCTTTTCACATACCACCTATGGATCCACCAGTGTCATTGCATGTGTGTTCTTTTCACATGGATCCACCAGAGTCATTGCATGTGTGTTCTTTTTAGTAACAAGAACCAGAGTCATTGAAATGTGTGTTCTTTTCACATACCACATATGGATCCACCAGTGTCATTGCATGTGTGTTCTTTTCACTAACAACAACCAGAGTCATTGCATGTGTGCTCTTTTCACAATCCACATATGGTTCCACCAGTGTCATTGTATGTATGTTCTTTTCACAATCCACCCATGGATCCACCGTTGTCATTGCATGTATGCTCTTTTCACTAACAACAACTGGAGTCATTGCATGTGTGTTCTTTTCACATACCACCTATGGATCCACCAGAGTCATTGAAATGTGTGCTCTTTTCACAATCCACCCATGGATCCACCAGTGTCATTGCATGTGTGTTCTTTTCACATACCACATATGGATCCACCAGTGTCATTGAAATGTGTGTTCTCTACAGAGACCACACATGGATCCACTAGTGTCATTGCATGTGTGTTCTTTTTAGTAACAACAACTAGAGTCATTTTGCATGTGTGTTCTTTTCACATCCGACCTATGGATCCACCAGTGTCATTGCATGTGTGTTCTTTTCACAATCCACCCATGGATCCACCAGTGTCATTGCATGTGTGTTCTTTTTAGTAACAACAACCAGAGTCATTGAAATGTGTGTTATTTTCACATACCACCTATGAATCCACCAGTGTCATTGCATGTGTGTTCATTTCACTAACAACAACCAGAGTCATTGCATGTGTGTTCTTTTTAGTAACAACAACCAGAGTCATTGAAATGTATGTTCTTCTCACATAACACCTATGAATCCACCAGTGTCATTGCATGTGTGTTCATTTCACTAACAGCAACCAGAGTCATTGCATGTGTGTTCTTTTTAGTAACAACAACCAGAGTCATTGAAATGTGTGTTCTTTTCACATACCACCTATGGATCCACCAGTGTCATTGCATGTGTGTTCTTTTCACTATCCACCCATGGATCCACCAGTGTCATTGCATGTGTGTTCTTTTTAGTAACAACAACCAGAGTCATTGAAATGTGTGTTCTTTTCACATACCACCTATGGATCCACCAATGTCATTGCATGTGTGTTCATTTCACATGGATGCACCAGAGTCATTGCATGTGTGTTCTTTTTAGTAACAACAACAAGACTCATTTTGCATGTGTGTTCTTTTCACATACCACCTATGGATCCACCAGTGTCATTGCATGTGTGTTCTTTTCACAATCCACCCAAGTATCCACCAGTGTCATTACATGTGTGTTCTTTTTAGTAACAACAACCAGAGTCATTGAAATGTGTAGTCTTTTCACATACAACCTATGGATCCACCAGTGTCATTGCATGTGTGTCCGTTTCACTAACAACAACCAGAGTCATTGCATGTGTGTTCTTTTCACATACCACATATGGATCCACCAATGTCATTGAAATGTGTGTTCTCTATAGAGACCACACATGGATCCACCAGTGTCATTGCATGTGTGTTCTTTTTAGTAACAACAACCAGAGTCATTGAAATGTGTGTTCTTTTCACATACAACAACCAGAGTCATTGCATCTGTGTTCTTTTCACACACCACCTATGGATCCACCAGTGTCATTGCATGTGTGCTCTTTTCACAATCCACCCATGGATCCACCAGTGTCATTGCATGTGTGTTCTTTTTAGTAACAACAACCAGAGTCATTGAAATGTGTGTTCTTTTCACATACCACCTATGGATCCACCAATGTCATTGCATGTGTGTTCTTTTCACATGGATGCACCAGAGTCATTGCATGTGTGTTCTTTTTAGTAACAACAACCATACTCATTTTGCATATGTGTTCTTTTCACATACCACCTATGGATCCACCAGTGTCATTGCATGTGTGTTCTTTTCACAATCCACCCAAGGATCCACCAGTGTCATTGCATGTGTATTCTTTTTAGTAACAACAACCAGAGTCATTGAAATGTGTGTTCTTTCCACATACCACCTATGGATCCACCAATGTCATTGCATGTGTGTTCTTTTCACTAACAACAACCAGAGTCATTGCATGTGTGTTCTTTTCACATACCACATATGGATCCACCAATGTCATTGAAATGTGTGTTCTCTATAGAGACCACACATGGATCCACCAGTGTCATTGCATGTGTGTTCTTTTCACTAACAACAACCAGAGTCATTGCATGTGTGCTCTTTTCACAATGCACATATGGTTCCACTAGTGTCATTGGATGTATGTTCTTTTCGCAATCCACCCATGGATCCACCGGTGTCATTGCATGTGTGTTCTTTTCACTAACAACTGGAGTCATTGCATGTGTGTTCTTTCCACATACCACCTATGGATCCACCAGAGTCATTGAAATGTGTGCTCTTTTCACAATCCACCCATGGATCCACCAGTGTCATTGCATGTGTGTTCTTTTCACAAACCACATCAGGATCCAGCCCTGTCATTGAAATGTGTGTTCTCTACAGAGCCCACACATGGATCCACCAGTGTCATTGCATGTGTGTTCTTTTTAGTAACAACAATCAGACTCATTTTGCATGTGTGTTCTTTTCACATACCACATATGGATCCACCAGTGTCATTGCATGTGTGTTCTTTTTACAATCCACCCAAGGATCCACCGGTGTCATTGCATGTGTGTTCTTTTTAGTAACAACAACCAGAGTCATTTTGCATGTGTGTTCTTTTCACGTACCACCTATGGATCCACAAGTGTCATTGAAGGTGTGTTCTTTTCACTAACAACAACCAGAGTCATTGCATGTGTGTTCTTTTCACATACCACATATGGATCCACCAATGTCATTGAAATGTGTGTTCTCTACAGAGACCACACATGGATCCACCAGTGTCATTGCATGTGTGTTCTTTTTAGTAACAACAACCAGAGTCATTGAAGTGTGTGTTCTTTTCACATACCACATATGGATCCACCAGTGTCATTGCATGTGTGTTGTTTTCACATGGATCCACCAGAGTCATTGCATGTGTGTTCTTTTTAGTAACAAGAACCAGAGTCATTGAAATGTGTGTTCTTTCACATACCACCTATGGATCCACCAAAGGTCATTGCATGTGTGTTCTTTTCACTAACAACAACCAGAGTCATTGCATGTGTGCTCTTTTCACAATCCACATATGGTTCCACCAGTGTCATTGTATGTATGTTCTTTTCACAATCCACCCATGGATCCACCGTTGTCATTGCATGTATGCTCTTTTCACTAACAACAACTGGAGTCATTGCATGTGTGTTCTTTTCACATACCACTTATGGATCCACCAGAGTCATTGAAATGTGTGCTCTTTTCACAATCCACCCATGGATCCACCAGTGTCATTGCATGTGTGTTCTTTTCACATACCACATATGGATCCACCAGTGTCATTGAAATGTGTGTTCTTCTGGAGACCACACATGGATTCACCAGTGTCATTGCATGTGTGTTCTTTTTAGTAACAACAACCAGAGTCATTGAAATGTGTGTTCTTTTCACATACCACCTATGGATCCACCAATGTCATTGCATGTCTGTTCTTTTCACTAACAACAACCAGAGTCATTGCATGTGTGTTCTTTTCACATACCACATATGGATCCACCAATGTCATTAAAATGTGTGTTCTCTACAGAGACCACACATGGATCCACCAGTGTCATTGCATGTGTGTTCTTTTTAGTAACAACAAGAGTCATTGAAATGTGTGTTCTTTTCACATACCACCTATGGATCCACCAGTGTCATTGCATGTGTGTTCTTTTCACTAACAACAACTTGAGTCATTGCATGTGTGCTCTTTTCACAATGCACATATGGTTCCACTAGTGTCATTGGATGTATGTTCTTTTCACAATCCACCCATGGATCCACCGGTGTCATTGCATGTGTGTTCTTTTCACTAACAACTGGAGTCATTGCATGTGTGTTCTTTCCACATACCACCTATGGATCCACCAGAGTCATTGAAATGTGTGCTCTTTTCACAATCCACCCATGGATCCACCAGTGTCATTGCATGTGTGTTCTTTTCACATACCACATATGGATCCACCAGTGTCATTGAAATGTGTGTTCTCTACAGAGTCCACACATGGATCCACTAGTGTCATTGCATGTGTGTTCTTTTAAGTAACAACAACCAGACTCATTTTGCATGTGTGTTCTTTTCACATACCACCTATGGATCCACCAGTGTCATTGCATGTGTGTTCTTTTCACAATCCACCCAAGGATCCACCAGTGTCATTGCATGTGTGTTCTTTTTAGTAAGAACAACCAGAGTCATTCAAATGTGTGTTCTTTTCACATACCACCTATGGATCCACCAGTGTCATTGCATGTGTGTTCTTTTCACTAACAACAACCCGAGTCATTGCATGTGTGTTCTTTTCACATACCACATATGGATCCACCAATGTCATTGAAATGTGTGTTCTCTACAGAGACCACACATGGATCCACCAGTGTCATTGCATGTGTGTTCTTTTTAGTAACAACAACCAGAGTCATTGAAGTGTGTGTTCTTTTCACATACCACCTATGGATCCACCAAAGTGTCATTGCATGTGTGTTCTTTCACATGGATCCACCAGAGTCATTGCATGTGTGTTCTTTTTAGTAACAAGAACCAGAGTCATTGAAATGTGTGTTCTTTTCACATACCACATATGGATCCACCAGTGTCATTGCATGTGTGTTCTTTTCACTAACAACAACCAGAGTCATTGCATGTGTGCTCTTTTCACAATCCACATATGGTTCCACCAGTGTCATTGTATGTATGTTCTTTTCACAATCCACCCATGGATCCACCGTTGTCATTGCATGTATGCTCTTTTCACTAACAACAACTGGAGTCATTGCATGTGTGTTCTTTTCACATACCACCTATGGATCCACCAGAGTCATTGAAATGTGTGCTCTTTTCACAATCCACCCATGGATCCACCAGTGTCATTGCATGTGTGTTCTTTTCACATACCACATATGGATCCACCAGTGTCATTGAAATGTGTGTTCTCTACAGAGACCACACATGGATCCACTAGTGTCATTGCATGTGTGTTCTTTTTAGTAACAACAACTAGAGTCATTTTGCATGTGTGTTCTTTTCACATCCGACCTATGGATCCACCAGTGTCATTGCATGTGTGTTCTTTTCACAATCCACCCATGGATCCACCAGTGTCATTGCATGTGTGTTCTTTTTAGTAACAACAACCAGAGTCATTGAAATGTGTGTTATTTTCACATACCACCTATGAATCCACCAGTGTCATTGCATGTGTGTTCATTTCACTAACAACAACCAGAGTCATTGCATGTGTGTTCTTTTTAGTAACAACAACCAGAGTCATTGAAATGTATGTTCTTCTCACATACCACCTATGAATCCACCAGTGTCATTGCATGTGTGTTCATTTCACTAACAGCAACCAGAGTCATTGCATGTGTGTTCTTTTTAGTAACAACAACCAGAGTCATTGAAATGTGTGTTCTTTTCACATACCACCTATGGATCCACCAGTGTCATTGCATGTGTGTTCTTTTCACTATCCACCCATGGATCCACCAGTGTCATTGCATGTGTGTTCTTTTTAGTAACAACAACCAGAGTCATTGAAATGTGTGTTCTTTTCACATACCACCTATGGATCCACCAATGTCATTGCATGTGTGTTCATTTCACATGGATGCACCAGAGTCATTGCATGTGTGTTCTTTTTAGTAACAACAACAAGACTCATTTTGCATGTGTGTTCTTTTCACATACCACCTATGGATCCACCAGTGTCATTGCATGTGTGTTCTTTTCACAATCCACCCAAGTATCCACCAGTGTCATTACATGTGTGTTCTTTTTAGTAACAACAACCAGAGTCATTGAAATGTGTAGTCTTTTCACATACAACCTATGGATCCACCAGTGTCATTGCATGTGTGTCCGTTTCACTAACAACAACCAGAGTCATTGCATGTGTGTTCTTTTCACATACCACATATGGATCCACCAATGTCATTGAAATGTGTGTTCTCTATAGAGACCACATGGATCCACCAGTGTCATTGCATGTGTGTTCTTTTTAGTAACAACAACTAGAGTCATTTAAATGTGTGTTCTTTCACATACCACCTGTGGATCCACCAGTGTCATTGCATGTGTGTTCTTTTCACATGGATCCACCAGAGTCATTGCATGTGTGTTCTTTTTACTAACAAGAACCAGAGTCATTGAAATGTGTGTTCTTTTCACATACCACCTATGGATCCACCAGTGTCATTGCATGTGTGTTCTTTTCACTAACAACAACTGGAGTCATTGCATGTGTGCGCTTTTCACAATCC